>JASUUF010000086.1:0-1272500 GCA_030449835.1 Clausena lansium | reverse complement strand
TTAAGGCAGGAAGGGCTATCTCAATTATTTTAACTACTTCAAAAGAGTTACAAGACAAGTAAACTAGCTACTAGAAGCAGCCACATGTCATCAAAACTTTTTTTTTTTTCTACGAGATTCATGTGCTTCAATTCTTTCAAAACAAGAAACTAGGGGGATCTTGTTTGGGGCAAATTTGAAAGGATATTTTTGGACCAATAAATGATGACACATTGACTATTACAAGGGCAAAATGGGCAAAAATACTAAGAGTAGTATAAATATGCCACTTGGAAGAATTTACTACATTGAATGGGCTTGGAAATCAATGATCAAGGTTAGACTTCAAGATATTTATGGGAAATAATAAAACTAATATAAAAAGAATATTCTTGTCCCTTTTCCCTGAATATGACACATAACTCTAAAAATATTCTCTCTTTTTAACCTAAGAATAATATTTAACCCTAACTTTTATGCACTCTTCTTACCATTAGTCTCCACTATATAAATTTCTTATTCAACCGATTTTTTAGAGGCCATTATATTCTCCACCTTCATCATCTTCTCCACCGTATTATCACTCTCCATATCTTTATTTACCATCTTCATCATTATTATCGAACTTCTCTATATAGCTATCTAGCTTGTGTTAGTCATCTTGGATAATGTAAAATATTATGTAACCTCTCATTTATATAGTGGATTAATGATGATTTGCTCTCATGGATGTAGGCCAAAGGATGAACAATGTAAACATCATGTGCTCTTTATATTTATGTTTGTTTTGTGACGTCTTAAATTTGAGGTTGAGATTAATTTTACGTATGAGCTTACCTATGCTTCTCTAGTTATCCTACGTATTTTGTGAGGCCACCTGAGTTGTCCCTCAAGTACACCTGAGCTATTGATAAGCACACATTATCCCTTCATATCATCTTATACTGGGCTCCTCTAAGCTCTCCCTATTTTTCCTCATATGACCACCTCAACTCACTACACATATTACTTTAGCTCACTACCTAGTGTACCTCAGCTAAACCAACTGCCCCAAACATCAGAAAAACATACCTAAACCCAAACTTACCACAAGCTCCCCTCCAATATAAATTTATTTGTTTAAATTAGATTGGACCTAGATCCGGTAAGAACTACCACTTAATGGTTCAAATCGGATCTTAGTGAAAATTTGGTGAAAATAGAATCCTTAGATCATAAAAACATTTTTTAGTGGGACTCATATAAAATGAAAACACAAAAACATCAAAGTGCTATTTTATCCTTTCCTTCAAAAAAATAACAACACATAAGGGTGGCTATACTTAAAAGGGATGGCAAAATCTTGATTTAAATTCAGATATAAGTGCATACACATCTAGATTCGAATTGATATTTCTACATCTGCATCCGAATCTTAAATAAAATGTAGTATTATCCATATTGTTCAATAACAAAATTGTACAATCAATAGCTTTGAAGTTGAATGAACCCAAATTCAAATTACTTCAATACCATTAACATTTTTAGATAGAATCAAGTCTAGTTCGTTGGAGCATTTTCACAAACACCATTTAATCATTAAAACCAGGTGGCAAACTTTTATTTTGAAGTCAAAACAAAAAATAATATCATAATATATGACAATATAAAATAACAACAAATGTAATTTATTACTAAATCTTTATGATACCATATATAAATTGAGAGAAATGGGCTTATTCAAATTGAGAGGGATACCATTTTCAAATGACATTGAGCACAGATGGAGTAGCAATGGTGTGGGCAAAATACGTTAGTAGCGATGGTGAGGATGGTGGCGGCTAGCAAAAATAAATAATGAAGACAACAAATGTCTTCTATGCTGGCTGCGTGAAATAGCCAGGAAGAATAAACACTAGTTTTGACTGAAAATACTGATTTTATTAATAACTTTCGATACCCCCATTACTGCAACCTAAATGGTCTTTATAAGCAAAAGCCGAATAGCCCAACAATGATTAAGCCACAACTCGCAGAAAGAAACACTTCAAACAAATCTAAATAATTAAAATAACAATTCAAAACACCTAAAAAGTAGCTAATCAAAACAATCCGAAAATAAGCTAAAATATATTATTGCCAAAAGTAAAATAATATTTACATTCCCTACCCATTCAGAAAAGCCTTGATCTCAAGGCTTGAACAAAGAAAGCTGCTCTCGTATCTTAAATACATCCTCCCACGTCGCATCTTCAAGAAAGAAGTTGGACCAATGATCCAACCACTGCACAACTGAATACTTTTTTTGCCTAACTACTCTCCTGTCTAAAATAGAAACAAGTGCTGACTATAGATGCCAATCTTCCTACATTGTTGGTAACACCATTGGAGTGACAGCATCTCCAGCTTTTTTCTTCAAACACAAAAATTGAAAAATAATATGAATTTTGGACTGTACGGGCAACTCTAACTTATAAGCAACCTATCCAATCTTTTGAATAACCTTATAAGGCCCATCGAATCTCATAGACAACTTTCTATTACTGTGCTTTAACAAGCTTACTTGTTTATAAGGCTGCAACCAAAGAAATACCATATCATGCACATCAAATTCCCTCTCATACCTTTTTTTTTATCAGCATACAGTTTCATTCGAGGTTGAGCGTCAACCAAATTGGCTTTCAATAGATGTCACATATCATCCCTATCTCTTAAGCTAAAATCAACAACTACCACAATAGACTTACCAGGAATATAAGCAATAAGCGAATGAGTGGCTTACCATAAACAACTTCAAACTTTGTTATTCAAGGTGATAAATGATAAGATGTATTATACCACCATTCAGCCAAAGAAAGCCATTTCACCCATTCTTTTGTTCTATCACTTGTCATGCATCATAGATATTGTTCTAAGCACTTGTTAACCACTTCAGTCTGACCGTCAATTTGAGGATGCCATGCAATGCTCATCAACAAGTTCACATTCAGCAAAGAAAACATAGTTTGCCAAAAAGTACTAGTGAAAACATTATCTTGGTTATTAATTATAGAATTTGGCAAATGTTGTCAATTTTATGCAATGGGATGTCAATGCACAAGCGTACACAACAAGTAATATAGTAGTAAGTATAGAAATTGACTCCACAGGGATTGAAGTTATATAGTAGTAAATATAGAAATTGTCTCCACAGGGATTGAAGTTATCAATCGTGCTACAGCAAGCTTATTTAGTGCAACTTTTAATAATTTAATTAAAGTAAATTAAAATAAATTGAGTCGCAATTAAAATAAAATTAAATAACTAACAAACTAAGAATTAAAATAAATCAGACGTCAACACAAAAAAGTAATCACTGGCTATTGAGTAGTTTGGGATCTAAACTCACTTAATGATTATTGACTTGTTTAAACAATTTACGTCCAGTTGCTACAGCATCGTCTACAGTACTGGACAGATTCCTATGTATCCTCATCTTTCGCCTGTTGGATTCTTATATCTATATGCAACCTAACATTGACTAGTTGTTAAGCCAACATCTTAATATAGCATTATACGCTCTTGGATCTACTTACCCTACAAGGTGAATCCCTATGTCTAGTTCTTCACAAATTATAGATTAAACGTGGCTCTACCAAATTGATGATAAATCAATTAAGGAAAAAATTCAATATACAATCATGTATTGCTTTGATTCTTTTCACTAAGCCATCCCTGTTGAGGATCAAACCTAGCTTATATCCCTAAATAGGTAGTCAGCCGAAATAGAGAATTAAATAAACACAACCAAAACAAAATGCGGCATCAGGTACTAAAGCAACAATATTGTAAGTCAAATCATCATTAAGATCGTTTAGAACCCAACTATATTAAAATTAGTTCATACTCAATAAATAAATAAAAGTAAAATTCGGTTCAGCCATTGAATTAAACATCTAGAAAAATAAAATAAGAAATAAAAGAATCTAAAGGCAAGAAATTAATCCCAAGGAGAACTCTTGATGAATTGCGATCTGCACTTGTTTTCTCCAATGAACTTCTCGGTTTTCAGCCCTTGAACTCTTCGTCTTTTCTTTATTTCCTTGATTCGCAAGTTATATGTGTGACGGCTCTCCATCTTTTTGTCAAAGTGCCCCCTTTTATATCTTCAAATAAGGGTTTTCCAAAAAAGCAAGGAAATCTCCATGTATCCTTAGGACTCTAGGAAAGGAACTTCCACTCTTATTAGGATTCTAAAAAGTATAAATCATTATATTTTCCGAATCAAGGAATATCTTTTCCTTTAGATTAATTCATGCCACGTCTGCCCTATGTTGTCCATCAACTAATAATCAGCCTTAGAGAAATTAGTTGCTTAACTCGCATAAAATTATATCTGTCCAGTTTTTGCGTGCTGTAGGCTCTGCTGCAGCATTCATTGCTGTGGCAACTTCTGCCTTGCTGTAGCATCATTTCTGCTCCAGACTTGCTTTATCTTTTCTACACATCAACTCTTTGTCAATCTCTGAGGCTCTATTGTTGCAACAACCAGCTCCATAAAATAAGCTTTTTGGTCACCTACAATAATGCACAAAATAAGAGCACATAATGATCTAAAACATATAAAATTATTATAACTAGACATAATTAGATATTCATGCAAAATGCAACTAAAAATTAAATAAAACTCATTATTAACTCTCTAAGTAATATTAATCTAAGCCTAAAAGTGCCATGATAATGCTCATTTCATAGAATTATCAGTAAACCAAGCAACTTATACATATTATCTAGAAAAAGCCGGTCAATATTAAGAGTAGTATGCAAATAATATAAGGGCATGAAATGCACATACTTAATTAGTCTATCCACCCCCACGAAAATAACTTGCTCACTACTTTGATAGATCAGTCTAATTATGCTTAGGAATTTGTAGAGGCTGCAACAAGCTAAGAGATAACAGATTTTCATGTTTATTCTTTTGACAAATGTCATAAACTGCCACAAAAGAACAAATATTCCTTCGCATCTTTTTTCAATAAAAAGGTCATCTGACTCTAGCTAAAGTTTTTTTAACCCCCCAATGTGCACATTCTGTTCCGCCATGAGCCTCAGTCATAATTAGTTACTTCAAATCTAAAATGTTTGCCAACCCAAACTCTTTGCTTATACTTGAATAAATTGTTTTCCCAAGTAAATTTAGAATACGGGGCAGTGTTGGTATTGAATCAGTTCCTAAATTTCTTGATCCTGCTGCCATTCCTGTTTAAGTTCTTCCCCCCATACACCTATAGGAAAATAGATTGCCGTCAGTGACGCATTCTCAATGGATTCATGTAGCCTAGATAAGGCGCCAGCTACTTTATTTTCTCTTCTACTCTTGAAAACAATTTTAAAATCATAAACAATAAACTTGTAAGCCATTTTTTCTGTATAGGTGTAGATATATGGTACTCCAACATATATTTTAAGCTGAAATGATCAGTGATGACCTTGAAATGCTTCCCTAGTAAATAAGGCCAACATTTTTGCACTGTGAAAACTATTGCTGGCATTTTTTTTTCATAATCAGACATTCCCATGTTTTTTTAATGACAACACTTTACTCTAATAGGATATAGGTTTGCTCTCTTAGAGAAGCACAGCTCATATGCCTTCCCCTAATGCATCACATTCAAGAACAAATGTTTTCTGGAAATTGGGCATCGCTAAAAGAGGTGTTGTGCACATTGCTGACTTCAAGCTATTAAAAGTATCTTCTGAAATTTGATTTCATAAGAACTTATCTTTTTTTAAGCAAATCGGTTAATGGTCTGCCAATGTTCCAATAATCTTCTTCTGTAGTATCCAGTGAGACCTATGAATCCACACAACACCTTTAACAAGTTCGGAGATTATACAACTTTTCTTGGGCCACGTCGTTTGCAACGTGCCATCACGGGGAATATCATACATGAAGTCACGTGTGCATGCAAAAGGCAATATCATGCATGAAGTCATGTATGCATGCAAGCATGCAAGCATGCAAGGGCTTGAAGGATAATCACTTAGTCAACTTTTTGTTCCACCATAGCCAAGCTTTGGGAGGGATTAATAACCACCTATAGGAACGTGTCATAAGTAATGGTTTCCATTATTTTTTATTAATTGAATTTACTTTATTGTAGATATGGACCTTTAATTTCGGCTATAGTTACTGAAGTTGGGTATCAGAATAATATGTATTTATGCTGATTTGAATCAACTAGAAAAAGATATCAAATATTTCCAATTCAATTTCTAGTGTGGTTTGTTCTGATCCTAAGAGAATATTTGCTATATCTTACTATCGTTAACGAACCTTTGACTGAGACCTATCAGGAGATGGCCAACACTTCATACTTTCAACCTTGGCAAGGTCAATTGCAACTCCTTGCTTCGAAATCAATTGTCGCAAATATTCTATTCTTATTTGCCAAAAGAACACTTTGATTTTTTGACAAAAAGATGATTTTTTAAAAGCACCTATAGCAATAACTCAAATTGCTTCATGTGCTTAGCCTAACTTTTACTGTAAACAAAGATATCATAAAAAAGAAATACAAGCAAAAATTCACAAAAAGAGCTAAAAATCTTCATTCACGAGGCTTTAGAATGTTGATGGACAATTTGTAAGTTTTATTCATAGTAAGTTTTATTATTATAATTTGGGTGCACCAAAATTTGATGGTAACCCGAACTCATGTCCAACTTAAAAAAACTTAGCTCCATGGAAGTTGTCCAACAGCTCAATTATTATGGTATAGGAAATTTATCCTTAATAGTGATAGAATTAAGAGCACGATAATCCCCACACATTCGCCAAGTGTCATCTTTATTTTTAACTAAGAGAATCAAAGAAGAAATTAGACTCACACTTTGATGTATACATCCTACTGCGAGCAGCTCTTTAATCATATATTCAATCTCTACCTTTTGCATGTGTGGGTATCTGTAGGGTCTAATATTTGAAGGGACATTATCAAGTAACAAAGGAATTCGATGATCATGAGCCCTAGGTGGTGGCCTTGATATTTTTTCAATATCAGTTGCAATTCTTCTGGTTGCTCCGTAGTAATTTCTGCAGTAGTAATAGAGTTAACACATGGCCCCACTAATAGTGAAAAAATATGGGCAGCAACAACTTGGGAAACTTGATCTAGATCCTTTTACATGTGGACAGCCAAAACTAGCTTGAAGGTCCCCGCCGTAGAACCCCTTAACACCATTCTTCTTCCTTCCCACTTGAACTCCATCTATAGATTCTTGAAATCCAACAATACTGGGCCCAACTGAGGTAACATTAAATTCCTAGCACCATATCGCATCTTTCCTAAAGGACTCATCCTCATGTCTGCTCTGAACTCTCTCCCTTGCATGCTCCAAACAAATTGCTTAAAGTTGCAATCTAGCAATTTTGGTGCCATTAGCCACTGCCACCATTAATGGTTTACATTGTTGTACTTCATACCCTGTAGACTTAGCCATTGACACGTCTAAAAATTTATTAGTATAGGCAGAATCAATCAAAATGATATTTCCCTCATTCTTGACTTTCCTTTAATCCTCATAGTATAATGAGAGACAGCCCCTAACATAGCATGAAGAGATACCAAGTGATCCTCTTCATCATCCTCAATTTTGTTACCTCTGTCACTGGATTCTTTATCATCTTCCCTTTCCAATAAGTAAATCTACTGCCGTTTACACCTGTGTCCTAGTTTAAACTTCTCATCACAATAGTAACACAACTTTTTAACCCTCATCTCTTGCATTTTTACAGCAAATATTCTTTTGATTGGAGGAATTTGTCCCACAGTACTTCATTTCGATTCTGCTGTAGGGGCTACATAGTGAAAAGCAATGTCGTTGTTGAAGCCTTGGCCTCCTTGATCAATTCCTCTTGGATACTCTCTTGTAACAAGGCCAATCCAACCACTTGAACTAGAGTTTTCGATTAAAACATAGCTACCTGATTTTTTATGGCATCTTTTAATCCATTTACAAAGCGTTGGACAAAAAAATATTCTTGGTAATCCTCGAGATCTGGCCATAATGCTTTAAACTATTCTTAGTAAATCCTTATTATTGAAGTCTTCTTTAACTTGGTAAGATGACCAACCAAATTATCATAGGTACCTGGATTGAACCGCGCAATTCAATCTATAGAAAATTGCTTCCAACTAGGCTCCGCAACAACCACCTCTTACCCTTATAACCACTCTAATGCTTTTTGTTCCAAATGAATAGTTGCCAAAACCACCATATCACACTCTTAGGCCCAACGCTTTTCTCCTTCAAATGTTGGAAACTTCAATTTGGAAAATCTCGTTTGAGAGTTATACATACCAGAGTTCACCTCAGTTTTTGGCCTTGTGGAAATAATACTCCCACCCTCCAATAATGTTCCTGAAGCCCTTGATGTGCCCGTCATCTGATCAAGTTTGAGAATGATCGCTGCCATCATCTGAGAAAATTCCTTCAATTCCACTGCTTGCTAGTCAGAAACCTCTTTCAATTAGTGTACCGATTCCTCCAAATGTCGCTGATCTTGTGCTCTAGTTCCATCCGCCATTTTTTTAAGTGCCAGATCGCTGCTTTGATGGCTTTCAATACCCCAATTATAGCAACCTAAATGCTCTTTATAAGCAAGAGTCGAAGAGACCAGCAATTATTAAGCTACAACTCATGGAAAGAAACACTCCAATCAAATCAAAATAATTAAAACGAAAAATCAAAACACCTAAAAAAATAGCTAATCAAAACAATCCCAAAAATAACTTAAAATAAAATATTGCCAAAAATAAAATGGTCGTTACACGTGCTACGAGTTCAGGCCGGTAAAGTCAGATTTGGTACTTGGCGATTTCATTTTAATGGGCGGCGGGTTTAGCTCTTGACAATAGGGTTAGGGATTTTAAAATAGGTTTATATACTTAATTATCCGAATGCAGGTAACTTGAATTGTAGATTCAATTGAATTCTCATCTGCATCCGTGCTGATCTTGATTCTCTATATCTGGATTCACCTTTTTATTATACAGATTCAGATTTTTCGGATCTATGCATATCCAGATTGAAGCTGGATATTTTTGCCATCCATAGTTATACATGTTTTTCACTTTTTATAACATGAAATAAACAGAAAATGGTAGTGTTAGGAATACCAATATTTAAGTCTCAATTTAAGTCTTAGCCGATATGATATTTATCTCTTAAATATTAAGTAATTTTATATTCATCATTCAATAAATTATCAACATATAATATTAAAACTCATGCTTGGACTCAAATATTATGATTCCAAACATTATTATTAGTCAAGATCCTTCCTCTGTAATTTTTTTTAGTGGCTTTTGGGACTTTGGGATTGTAAAAACGAACATAAGGTTATGATCAAAGCTTGAAGTGCCAATGACAAGGACAATTATGCGTTGCCAATGAAAGAGTACAACACTAATTAACTTAAAAATTATTAGTATTTCAATTTATCATTTGGGGATATCTCCCATAAAGTAGCTTAGTCTAATCAATACCTAACTTATTATTACTCATCGCAATTCAAACAAAAAAATGCCTTTAGCTGTCACCCTCCCTCCCCTTCATTTCATACTTTGCTCTACTTTGAGGAACATGACTCCCTATTCTCTAACAATTAAGAAATTTTAATTTAGCCCAGATAAGATGATAATCTTTAATTTATTATTTGAAAAGTTCGAAAATTTCAATTTACCTTTATTTTCATTTAGAAGATAAGAGTAAATAAAAGGTGTATTGATGAATTTTTTTTATCTTCTTAACATAAAATAGGATTAATTGATGTTTGTCCCACTTTTGAGGATCAATTGAAGATTGCTATTTTAAATAAGAGGTAAATTGAAACTTTTCATTTAGAAGATAAGAAGTAAATGAATGGCGCATTGATGCATTTTCTCTTTTTTTATCTTCTTAACATGAAATAGGAATAAATTGATATTTTCACACTTTTGGAAGTAAATTAAAGATTCGTATTTTACTTTTTCCTTAAGAAAATGGGTGGGGATATTTTTGCCCTATAATTTATGCAAATGCACCCTATTTTTAAAAGTTATTTACAAAAAATTCATCTTATTCTTTCAAATTTTAGATGGAGAAAATTTTAAACAAATCTCTACCATTACTTTTTGTTCCTTTTGGCTTAATTTTATAATATTACTCTCTTACAATAATGTTTCTTTTTTGGACATTAATAAAAAGAAAAAAAGTAAATTACCAATTTAACTCCAAAAAATAAAATAAAAACACAAAGAATATATATTAATTTTTGTGGAATGCTCTGTTGAGGAGTTAATATTTATTAATATCCAAAAAAATTGTTAATTTAATTTTTTACAATATTAATTTTTTTGGACATACGTGAGCTTCCACAAAAATTAATATATATCCTTTTTGTTTTTATTTTATTTTTGGGGTTAAATTGGTAATTTACTTTTTTTTATTAATGTTAAAAAGAAGAAATATTATTGTAACAGGGTTATATTGTAAAACCAAAAAAAACAAAAAGTAATAGTAGGGGTATCAATAATTTAACGGCAGGGACTAAATGAGGTGCTTTTAAAAATACAGGGACTAAATGGGCACTAACCTCAAAATATAATGACTAGAGCTTTTACCCATTTTTTTAACATAAATTTAATTTAACTGTTTTACTATTAATAATCATATTAATAAAGTAGCAGCAATAAATCATTTTGAAAATATGAACTTTTGTATAAAAAATGGTAAAGTTAAAATAATTTGTCGATATTTTGGTACTTTTACCATATAAGGGTTAAATATTCAAATTAATATATGTTAAAGATAACTTAATGGTCAAAAACCAAAATCACAAAAAGAATAATAAAGATTTAATTGGTTCATTGGAGTTTAATGAGGGTTTAATTGGTTGACTGTAAAATTTTTTATTTAAAATTGTTAAAAATATTATGAATTTTTTATAATTACATAATTGATTTATTTAAAATTGTTAAAAATATTCATAGTTGATTGATAAAATTACATAATTGCATGCCTATTATATCATCTAATATCAACCAAAAAAAAAGTATCCTTAAAATTATATATATATATATATATATATATATATATAATTCTAATTTTTTTTCTTACTTCTTCTCTTAATATTCAAATTCAAAACTTACTAAACAAATATGCAAGCATAGGAATCTATTTGGACGATCTTGCAACTAGCATTACCGTCTGATCAAATGTCAAAATTAAAAGATTAAGAGACAAAAGTTAACTCTCAGTCTGTTCCTGAGCAACAATTGTATAATTGTTGTCTGTATTATTTTTATAAAAATAGAATTAATTAATTTATATGACCAATTTACTATTAAGCTCTTTTTCAGTAATTATTCATTGATAAATCCCACTACTACCATATCATTGCCCCTATTCTAGCTCAAAATATTAGCTCAAGTTATAATTTTCATATTCATTCTCTTGTACAGCTAGTTTGCTAACTTTTATGATTTGTAAAAATGAGCTCAAATATTTCTATATATCACATTTGCCAAAGTATTTTTTTTTTAAATAAAAGTTTACCAAAAATAGAATTTTAAAGTACTTAAAAAGAAAAAAGAACTTCAATTTTTATCTATATAATGTATTTAAGCACAAGGACCGATTCTCATAATTTACAAAGTTCATAGGGACCCATTGGAAAACATTTCAAAATCTGAGCATGTGGACCTAAATAAAATATTTAAAAATTTTTGTGGACTATTCTGAAAGTATTTTAAAGTTTTGGGCCAATCATGAATTTCAAATTTATTCTTGCTCGGGTCTAGAATACATAGATTCTCGTTGGAATTATGGTTTACCGAATCGGTTTAGTAAAATGAACTTCATTTTGTGGAAAAGATTTGAAATGATCAAGTGACATGTAAGTAAATATAATTCTAGTTTCGCATTAGAATTTACAACAATTCTATTAACAGACAAAATTACAAATGACAAAGAGAATGAGGACATTTGTACATAAAGATGAAACTAATAAAGTGAATAAATTTATTTTTTAGTAAAATATTTCTTGTCTTTAGGGGTCATGTGCAATTTTATGTACAACTAGCATTTCTCATAGAATTTTGAAAAATGACTCAAATGATCACTTACTTATAAAATCTATAAGTAAAACTCATTTTATTCTGATATTAAAACAATCTTTGCCCACAAAAATTTACTTATTCAAAATACTTAAAGTACTCTTTGAACTCTCACTCACTTTAATTTATATAAATATAAATTTATGTTTTTGAATCAATAATCAATGACAAAGTCACGTAAGGACAAGTGGGGTAGCTCTCCACCGAGTCTTAAGTTTTTCAAAATCCCATTTTCAGTTTCAACCAAAAATTTTTACTTGCTCCCGTTAACTTTTAATAATATACATAAAATATGCTTACAATTATATTTTAAACACCAAAAACACTTTAAGTGAGCATGTTATATTCAAATAAATGAAAAAATACTTTAGAAAAATTACATCTACCCTGCAGGATTTAAAATTTGGCATTGGCCATAATAAAAAATGATAGTTACTAAGATGAAATTAGGTAACGATCGTCAAAATTGTTTAATAGGGTTCAACTAGCATGCAAACGTGATTTCATATCCCATTTTTTGTCCTATTGTGATCCAACTATTGGATTCAACGCAAGAGTTGCAAAAGCTATTCCAACGGCATGGATGTAATTACTTGCTTATTAACGTATTAGTCCTTCCTGTTTCCTAAAAAAATAAAAAAGAAAAGTTAGGTTTTAATGTTTTATCATTTAAGACAATATTTCTTATAAGAATAAATAGTTATTTTAATTAAATAAATCAAATTTAACTTTATTTATATACACTTGCTGAACGTCAAATAACCTTATAACTCTTATTTATTTCATACTTTTTATATAAGATTTTTCTTATCTAAATCGCATAAAATTTTTAAGACCTTAGTCTACTTAATCCTCCACAAAATTAAGGCAGTAGCTCATAATTTCAGTAGAATATATTATAGTTTATTTGCATAAATTTAACTTTTATCCTTTATGATGTATTTGATCAATAGTCAATTTTATCATTTATGGTGTCTACATTTCTACATTTGTGTGATTATTTTGTGTCATATTCATATGAGAAATGAAAATATTTTTGGTGATGATTGATGAATTTGTGAATTAAAACTTTTTTATGCCAATTTTTTTTTACTTCTAGAGAGATGAATTTTGAAATAAATGTTGAACTTCCATGAATTTTATGATCCTTTTTTTTTTATGCTATAAAGATCAATTAATGGAGAACAAGAAGATGGAGGGAAAAAATGGGAAATTTATAGATCTAACCACTTCAAAAACAGAAAATGAATAATAGTTGGCGGGTGTGTATAGGATATTAAAATCTAATAAAAAATTTTAATTAATGTTATTTTTTTGTAATTTTAGAACTGCATAGGATAAAATTAAGATTTTAAAATTTTATTGATGGGCATATTTAGCAAATGGGAATAGAGAATAATTTTTTGGGCTCAAATAGCAAATTTACACTCTACGCCTATTCACCAAATATGCCTTGATAGAATAATTTTTTTTTGTTAATAGTTTTATAAAGATAATCCCTTTGGTAATCTTTTCTTAAATCTGAAAAGTGGTGCAAAAAGCTTCCCTTCTCTCTCAATTATATCACTCAAGAAAACCATACAATATGATTGGAATGCAAATTTTGGTGATTGGATTTTGTAGTACCTTGCCAATAAATTTCTTGATGTTTAGAATACAAAATGTAGACAACAAATATTACCAATATAAGTTTTTGAAAGGATTAACTAGATTAGTGAAACAATAGTTTTTTTACATGTGGCAAAAGTACATTAAGGGCATGTTTGATAATGAATAAATTAAGATTTAAAGTAAAACGGAATAATTGAGAAGAAAACGGAAAGAAAATAAATTTTTTAGAATTTTAAAATTATTATATTTTATTTAGCGCTATTAAGTAAAATTTTTAAAAATTATGTAAAATTATTATATTTTAATTGCGGCTTATTATGTAAAATTTTTTAAATTTATAGTTTTCATTATTTACAAAAAACAATAAAGACTGCTAAAAAAAATTTTAAAATTGGGTGTTTGGTACGACACAGACAAGATAATTTTGTCCTGTTTAATATTTCAATCCCATAAATTTTGTTTACCCACCCCTCATCTAGAAAATAATTACAAAAAGTTTAAATTTTTAAAAATTTTAAATAAATAAGAATTTTAAAAAATTAATTAAGTAAATTTATCTTAATTTTTTGAGACTTAGATTTATTATATTTGACTACTAAAGATTGCTTTAATCTAAGTTTAAATTGACTACTTTATCCTTGTAAGGTATAAAGTATAAAAAATTTAATATAACTTTAATTTTTATACAAAAATCATTATTTCTAAATGATGTGTCAATAGCACTCTATTAGTATGATTATTAAGCTTTAATTAAATATCATATCATCTTTGTGGTACAATACTCTTGTAAATTATTGGACTATTAAATTATGTAAATTTTACATGTAGGATATTAAAAATTATTAGATTTCATTTAAAAATCATAAGTCACAAAATTAAATAATTAAAACTATTAAATACAAGAACATATATTATTGGGGCAATTTGTTCATTTTATGACATAAGGGTAAAATAGTTAAATAAAACTTATGTTGAATAAACTTGAATGGTTAAAGATGGTTTTTTTTTTATTACGGTTAAAGATGGTTAAATAAACCTAAGTAAGAAAAAAATTTTATTGTAATTTATTTTTGTTAAGAATAATATGCTTTGGGTTTTGTTCTAGTCAAATTTAATGATTTTGTTATTTTTGCTATACTGTTATAATTTTATTTTTGCTGTACTGTTATAATTGCCTTTTTTAATCTAATTTATTACAAAAATAGAAATATATTTTATTTATTATAATACTTTTTTTGGTAAGATCTTCTGAATTATTTAAGATATTTTAGTATTTATATTGAGTTTAATTTAAATGAGTACTGAAACCATTAAAGTTAACAGTAATTTTATCAAAATGAGCACGTGATAATAGTTGTTAAAATAATTAGGTGCACTGCAAAATTTATTGAAACATTTGGGACGACGAAAAATAACCCATAAATCGAATAATAAACAGCAGTGCAAGGACAATTATGCATTAGCAAAGAAAGATTAGTACAACACTAACTCAAAAGTGTTATTATTTCAAATTTTCATGTGGGTTTGTCTCCCATAAAGTGGCTTAGTCTAATCAATGCCGAGCTTGTCTTTGGCTTATTATTCATCACAATTCAACCAAACATGTCTTTGGCTTTCACCCTCCTTTCCCTTCATTTTATGTTTTGCTTTACTTTGAGGAACATAACTCCCCTCCCTTTTTTTTCCGGTTGAAAGAGACATGACTCCCCACTGTCCTGCTATAATTGAAACCTTCCTTGGATCCGAAACAATGGCTTTATATGTCAGGGCCTAGTTTAATGTCTCTGAGCCCGAGCCAGGCCAAGCATGAATTTATAGTGCATTTACTAATCAAAATCAAAATGATCTAGAGTTAGAATGAGTTGAAATAAAAATGAGGAGTTGGAATTAAAATAAGTTATTTACTTGAGCTATAAGAATCAGAATCAAATAAACTGTATTGCCATCGATATATTTACTTTGTATTAAAATTAGAAACGGATTGAGTTAGATTGTTATAAATTATAAAAAAGTCCTTAATTAACTATTGTCATAATTAATATTTTGTACTTTAATTATTTCAATTATATTATTCAAAATTATTACTATTATTATTATTAATTATTGTTAATAATATTATTATCATTATTAAGATTAATATAATAATAATAATAATAATAAGCTTTAATGTGTTTACTTTGTCTTAGAATCGGAATAGATTATTGCAAGTTACTTAAATGACTTTAGTTGATTATTGCCATTATTTGTTATAATAATTTTGATTATGATTATTATTATTCAAAGTAGTTATTGTTAATAACAATAACAATAATAGATTTTAATAATATTATTATTAATAATAATGACATTAATAACAATAATAATAATAATAATAATTAAAATAATAAAATTAATAAACTTTAATAATATTATTACAAATATAATAATAGTGACATTAATAAATAACGGAAATAGTGGTGGTGATGATGACAACGATGATGATAATTATAATTATAATAATCTTATTGTTATATTACTACTAATATAATTAAGGACCTATTTATAAATATTACAAAACTGCTGCAGAGACCAAAATACAAAAGTGATAAAACTTAATTGAGGGTAATTTGGTAATTATAAAAATTAAATGAGAATAAAATGGGGAGTTTAGGAATGGGGACTTGACTCCCTACTCTCATGGGATTTAAGTTCCCATTCCTTAATCCAAAAAATTTGGGCCTCACATATTTCATTCTCATTCCCTCTTCTACTTTAACAAGTAAATACCATCAATCATTCCCATTCTAAATTACAATTCCCTAATCCTACAAGTAAATACACCCTTGATGTTTTCAAGCTTGAAAACTACCTTGGCTCGGTCATTAAATTATAAAATAAAAAATTCAAGTTCTAAATATTATGTTATTGTGTATTTGATGTGGTAAGTGTGATATTATATTTGGTTCTATTCACTGCTACTTCAATTTCAATTTTATTTGTTGACCTATACGGTCATACGGTATTTTAATTTTGATGATAACAAATCACATGTCATGGGTAAAATAGAAAATGCATATATTTTACAATCTCACTAACTCTTAAAGAATAATAATCATACATGTGAGATCAAGTTCATCAAGTTAAAGACAAGCATTAAGGGTATTAGCTTAAATGATCTTTACTATTATATTTCTTGTAAAGTTAGTATGATTAAATGTATGCATGATTAAATATTTAAAAGCTCAAGTTATTTTTCATAACATATTAAATAAATCATTATTTTCATAATATAAGGGTTTTATATTTAAAGGAAAAATGATTTTATGAAATTAGTTGTTTTCAAGTTTATGGACTAAAGTGAAAATTTTTTGAGAACTTTGAAATCAACAAGTATTGTTTGAAATTCTAGGAATGGACCTTTTTGGAAGATTTTATAAATTTAGTGGGCCATAGTATAGTTTCTGAAATTATTGGGCCAAGTCTATAATTTTTGAAAAGTTTTCACTGTAGCAAACAGCTAATCGTTAATGAGATAACAACTAACCGACAATGTCCAGAGAGCACCTTATTTTCTGGATAATAACGGTGATCCGACATTTTGAATTTCTGTATAATGGCTAGTTTTCAAAGTTATAAAAGCGATCCGACAAGAAGTTAACGACAATCCGATAATGAGCAGAAAGTCAACAACGGCTAGTTTTCAGCTCCAACTATAAAAAGGCTCAATTAAATTCAAACAAAAACAGATTCTACAATCATCATTGAGCTTGCCACTGAGTATTCAATCTCTCTTGTGCTTTAAAACTTATCATTTATTTAGTTTAATCACACTTTGGGCTATCAATTGTAAACACATACATTGTGTGAGGAAATCTTTTTGTAATCCTTATTGTAGAATCAAAGTGGAGTGATTGTAAGTGTGGGAAACACTTGGGTTAAGAGAGTTGGGATAACTTCTGTTGTAAAGGTTGATTGATACCTTGGAAGTCACTTGTAAGCATTTTTGAAGCTTTGGAGGCTTGCTTAGTGGAATCCTCAAACCCGGTGAGCTTGGAGGCTTGGACGTAGGCGAGGTTAGCTGAACCACGTAAAAATCCATGTGTTCGATTCTCTCTTCCCTTCACTCTTTATAGTTTGATTGCTTTATTTAATAGTTATTGTGTTGAATTTATTTAATATTTGCATTAATTTCAATAAATAAAGTACTGCACAATTTTTAAAAACCCAATTCACCCCCTCTTGGGTTGCACAGTTAGTATTTCATTATTTTCATGTTATTTTATTATATTATGTGTTAGTGTTACATAACTAAATACTTTGTTAAATAAAATTTTAACATGTTAAAGTTAAATAAATTTCATACAACCGATTTGAACATAAAAATTGGAAAATACTAATAACAAAGTAAGATTTAAGAATATGACATTATAAAAACATATCAAAATTGCTTTTTAAAAATATCAAAAAATATTTAGAGAAAAAAAAGCGGGCTCAAAAAGAAAAATAATATTTGATCCCCTCAAATTATCGCCCTCACTTTTTAATTTATCTTATTATTTTCTAGAATTATTCTCATTAAAAACAAAAACAATTATTTTCTAGAATTACTCTCATCAAATACTCACACAATATTTTCTAACATATTATTTTACAACCAAAATTCTTTGACAACCACATTTTACCACATAATGTTTCAATTGTTATTATTTTACCACCAAAGAGTTAATTCTGTTTAAAAAATGATGACCTGACAGGGGTATTTAAGATATTTTAATTTGATAAATTTAAAAAGCAGTAGTGATTTGATCCAAAACCAAAAAGACATGTAATGATTTGATAATTTCCCAATAAGTCATGTGGTAAATTGATAATTTTTCAATAAAATAATACAATTATTTAGGATCATTAGATTAAATATCGTAATTGATGTACTTATTAAATTGATTTAAGTAGCTAAATACAAATGTTAAAAGAACAAGCAACTAAGATAAAATAATTTTCTTAAAATAATTATTTATTTTTATTGAGTTTATTCTTATAATTGATTTTTAATTAATTAAAATTGATATAAATAGAAATATTAAAATAGCATTGTTTCTTAAGTCATTTATTTTCAAAAGTTTTAACATTGAAAATATTTAATTTTCCAAATCTTTGATTTTTAGAAATTATTTTTACTTTAGAGGAAAAAATCATTTTTCTACACACTTTAATATTTTAAGAGTAAATAGTGTTTTAATAAAAATTATGTTAAATATTTTGTTACTTTTAATTATTTGGCGGTAAAATGATAATTGAAATTTTAGGTAGTAAAATATAATTGTTAGGAAAATAATAAATCAAAAAACATTAGACGAGTATTTGATAATATCCCTTCATTTCATTTTCTCACTCCCAACTTGTCCCCCGCTCCCTCTATCCCTACCATAACCATCACCCCCACTACCTATTTTCATCAACAAGAAGTTCATCACCACCGCCACTACCTATCTTCTTCATCACCAATTTATCATCTCCACGAACATATGAGTTTCAATGTTGGTTTGGTTAAATTTTATGAATAAGTGATGGATTTTATTGTTATTAATGATATTAGTTTTGATTTTGTGTAATGATCTAATGCTGTGTTTACTTTCCATAAATGAGAATCGGAATGGAGGAATCGGAATGAATAATTTGTTTACTTTTTAAATTGAGGTTGAGAATGGGAATGATTTTCGTGGGTTCCACAAAAATTTGGAATTGATTCATGGAGTTGTAATTCCCTTGGGGGGTGGGGGGCTTGGGAATGACTCTCATTCCCTGAACTTTCAATTCACCCCTATTCATATTTATATATTTCCAAAATACCCTCATTGAAATTTTAATATTTTTGCATTTTAGTCCCTACAGAATTATGAAAATAGCCTAGAGTTTTGTATTATTTATAAATAGGTCCTTTAATAACAATTGTTATAAAATATTTGATTAATTTTATTATTTTAATTATTATTATTGTCATTAATTTCATTATTATTATTATAATCTAAATTTATTAATTTTTTTATTTTAAATGTCATTATTATTATTATTATTATTAAATTATATTAACTTTATTATTTTAGTTATTATTAATTATTTTTATTATTATTTTTATTAATATTATAATTATTAACATTTATTATTATTAATTTTATTATTTTAATTGTTATTATTATTATTAAATTTTATTAATTTTATTGTTTTAATTAATATCATTTTTAATAATAATAATAATGACAAATAATAATGTCAAATAATAATGACAAATAATAATGTCTTTATTATTATTTTAATATTATTTTATTAAAATTTATTATTTTAATTATTATTATTATTATTATTATTATTTAAATGTCATTATTATTATTAATAAATTATACTAACTTTATTATTTTAATTATTATTAATTATTGTTATTATTATTTTTTATTAATATTATCATTATTAACATTTATTATTATTATTATTATTATTTTTATTTTTATTATTATCATCATCATCATCATCTAAGGGCAGTTTAGTAACTTGAAACTATTCAGCTTATTCCGATTCTCATTCCTACAAATCAAGTAAACAACTTATTCTAATTCCTATTTCCCGTTCCCATTCATGCTCACTTCCATTCCAGCCCATTCCGATTCCAGCTCATTCCGATTACTGATAAGTAAACACAACATAAGATTATGCGTAATTTCAATTTGGGATTAATTTAGGAGTTAATATTTGATACAATTAAAATAATAAGAGAGATGACTAGTTAATCTATTGAAAGTCTATTGAGAGCTTGAAAAAAGAAAAATATTTATTTTTAATTATTTTTATTTTCCAATAAAGATAATTTTGCAATAAACAATATTAATTGAAAACTATAGGCTAATGAAATAAACTAATAGTGCGTTTACTAAGCAGGAATTGGAATGGCTTGCAATCGGAATGAACAGAAATTGGAATAAACTAGAATAGAAGTAAAAATAAATTGTTTATTTTAGCTATTGAAATCAAAATCGGCATGAACTGTATTATTATAATTTACTAAAATACCCTTAGTTTCTTATTATCATTATTTTTATTATTTATTATATGATTATTATTATTAAGAAAATTATTGTTAATAATAATAGTTATAATTCCTATAAAAAATAGTTATTGTTATTATTATTATCATTATTACTTTTATTTTGTTTTTTTACTATTATTTTCTCTCTCTTCTATTTGTTTTATTTTTCTTCTCTTCTTCTTCTCTTTTTTCTTTTACCCTCACTTTTGCAAATCTTCATTACTTCTTCTCTTTTTTTCTTTCGTTTTTATTTTTTATTTTTCTATTCTTCATCTTTAAACTCTCTTTTATTTTCCTTCTTATTTTTCGTTACTTCTTCTTCGATTCTTTTTTTTTTATTTTTTATTTTTTCTCTTCTTTATAGTTTCTTCTTCTTCTCCATCTATTCTTCATCTTCAAATCAAACCGGTGGTGCCGTTTCTTATTCTCTTCCATCTATTCTTCATCTTCAAATCAAAACGATGGTGTTGTGCGATAAACGATGACACGATTTCGACGTGCATCTGGTTTTGGTTGCTATGAGATTTGGATTTCGGATTGGTTGCTTGCTAATGATTTTCGTTCTGATTTTGCATTTTTAATTATTTAAAAAGAGGAGAAAGTTGTAATAATGTAATATAAGCGAGGGTATTTTAGGGAGTTAGGGGAATGCGATTCTGATTCCCAAGCCCCCGGGGAATCAGACTCCCATTCTTGATTCCCAATATAGTGTGGGATCTGCCAAAATGAATCCCATTCCTCTTCTTATTTCACCAGGCAAACGCGAGTTTTATTCCCTTTTTGGATTTCCATTCCTGAATCCAGAAAGTAAATAGGTCATAAGAGAATTAAATATCACCACTCAGCTCAGAAAATACACGGCTCAGAAAAAACACTGGCCTGACCCCGCCCAGGACCTAATGAAGAAGCCGGGCTTTTTTCCGAGCTCGGCCATCATAAATCTTCTAGAGCGCCTGGGCCATTGCCACTAGGGTTGGCCAAAAAGCCCGCCCTTATCCATATCTTTATCCCGCAGCCTAGGCTTAAAGCCCATATATATTGGGCTTAGATAAGAGCTTTTACAAAAAGCCTGGGCCAAGCTCCGGCATTATAATATATAAATTTAAAAAAAAAAAAGAAAAAGAAAACCAAGAATCAAAACGCAAAAGGCAAAAGCAAAACAGTCGAACCCTCATGTATGTGACATACCCACCCAAAAATAAAGTGAAGCAATAGCCACCTTCATTGCTGATTTGCCTCACACCAGTAAAACAATTGCAGCCACCACTGTTCAACAATCGTTGATCGAGTTCGACCCAGTACCAACGCGACGTAACCACATGAGCCCAACACACGACACTGCCTGACGGAGCGGAGTAGCGGAAGCAAAATTGATAGGATAGGAGAAACTAGATATCGTTCTAGTACGGATCAAGCCAACGTCATTAGCTTACGCTCTAATCGAAGCGTGATTAGATCCGTTCTAATTCAAACGACTCAATGAGATTTTTATTAACGCATAAAGCGAGATTAGATGACGCTCTAATCCAAACAACTTTATAAGAGAGATTTTGATAGATAATCCCAGAGGAAATTATAAAAGGAGAATTTTATTGAATAATTAAAGTTATAAAAGTAATTATAAGACCTCTCTATTTATAATAGAGTAAACCTACTTCAAAAAGGAAAACTAAATCACAATTGTAATAGAAATAAAAGACTAAAACACATTCCTTATTTGACTCTAATTAAAATAGAAAATTGACTCCAATTAAAATTCTAGAATCCTAAAATAACTAAAATAAACATTCTACATCACTGCCGCTCGAATCCAGGCACAATGAGAACCTGAAGTTGATGAAGCAAAAAAAGATGGACGGTCGTTGTTTGATCAAGATTTTGTTTTTGTTTTTGGGAACAGCAAGAGTAGGAGCTGGCTTTTGTTTCTAATGGTTTTTTGGTTGGGTTTTGTGGTGGTGAAGGCAGATCGGTGATGAGAGAGTAATTTGGAGAGAGCGGCTACTTCTTTTTATAAACAACAGTTAAGAGTTAGAGTTGGAATTGTGGTGTTTAAGTTTAACGAGATTGCTCATTGCATACTGCCATTCAATTCAATTTGAATTAATATTTTATAATTTATTACACTGGACTGCTAACTGGATTCTTCTATTTTCCTTTTTGAGCTTTTTCATTTTGGAGATTTATTCAATCTTTTTGCCAAGAACACAGTTTTCTTCAATCTTTTAACAAAGAGTAATGATATTTGTCCCCTCAATTTATCTCAATAACCCCCACTACTCAATTATCTTTATTTATTTCTAAAAGTACCCTTAATCATCTATTTGGAAGAAGTGAAAAATATTAGACAGAATACTCTGGTCGGCTACCTTATGCTTGAGTACTCTATTTCTGAAAGAGAGAGCATGCTTGGTCTCACTCTTGTATCCCAATACTGCTCTTGCTAAGTGAATCAAGTGCCATTACATCATCACAGATGAGAATCTTTAACAACATCTTCATCTACGAAATATTTTTTCTGATTAAAGATCTAATTCCTTCTTGAACTTTCTTCATTACTCTAGAGTTCTTCATGAGGAACGTGATGTCCCAAACCATGGTTGCTGCACTTGTACCTATGCCAGCAATGAAAACATTCTACAATAAAAGAAGTGATATAAAAAACAATTTATTTACACTTCTTTAATTATGAAATGAAGCTGCTAAATATACATTGGTTTCAGAAATTTAACCATGAACAATGCTTTGATGTGAATTTGTGATCCTAAGTAATTAAGCTCAACTTTAAATCCACGTTCTTCATAAATTGAAGTAAAGACGTCAACTATGTCCTCGTGCTATGTTCTGATTATACTTAGAATTTCTTCGTAGAATGCATCAAGTTCTTTGATGTTTCCTTTTAGGCGAGTCATTCTTGTGATTTTATCAACCTAACCCCGGGAAGCAACGAAACTGGAGGTGAAGGAAAGTTGGGGAGAATGATTGAGAGGAGAGAGAAAAGAAAAGGTGATATTTGAAAATTCAATTTATTTTTGGTGGGTTGTTTAGACATTTCACTTTAAAATAAGAAAAGTGGGGGCTGTTAAGATAAAATAAGGGGGTCAAATACTACTACTCTTTAACAAAATCATAAAAACCCAAGTCCTTTCAAGCCCGTTCAGGCCTGGCCCGTCCAAATTTGAACGAGCCTTTAGAAAACCTGGCTTAATGATCATAACATGGGCTTAGGCTTAGGTTTAAAAAAACCCAACTCAAGCCTGCAAATTGCCAACCCTAATTGCGACCCCTAGTAATTATAAGCAAACAGATTATTTATTCTGTTTACGTAAAGGTGAGTCCCTAAATTGGCCGGTAACATTTTAAAATCTCACAAGCTATTCAAATTCAAGATTTATTGTTGAGTAAGCTTAAGAACTCAAAATTTCAAAAAAAATGTCACAGCAGCTACATAAGTATACCTTTTAAATTTGCTTCCAGAATCGGGGAAATTACTTCAATGGATAATGAAAAAAACCAATTCCATATTTAACTATTATGAGAATTGAACCTTTTTGCGTTTATTTTTTTAAAGTTACATATTTTCTCATAAAATAATTACTTGAAAAAAAAACACGTAATAGTTAAATATTTATTCCTTTAATTGAAAATTGTAGATGACAACCGAATAACCATTAATTTTTTTGAATTAATAACTTAAAAATATTTGCCAATAAAAATTATTTTGTAAAAAGCTTTAAAATGAGAAACAAAGACCAATGTCACATTGTTCAGAAACATAGCCATCCTAATCAGAAATTTAAAGTTCTTTGAAAGAAATATACCAAGTGAGTTGCATTTCACCACAATCATAACCATGTATGCAACTCAACAAGACAAAAAAGTCCAAACAATACCAGCATTTAACTTAAATCTTGCAGAATTCATTTCATCCATTATAATCAAAATAGAGAACCGTGTTCCAGCAGCCTAACTCACTAACTTTTTTGGCTTTATGGCAGAAACATTGAAGCTTTGACAAATCATATAGCGAATTGTCAAATACATATGTAAAGCAACATCAACATAAATTAGATAGCACACTGAGAGATTTTAAACATGGAGATAATCTAACTGTAAAGGTCGTCGTCATCTGCACCACCTGCAGAAGACGCAAAAGGATCTGATCCGCCAGCAGCACCCGGGGCAGCAGCATCAGGAAACCTAAATTCACTTCCAAACCCTCTTGACTGCTGCAATGTTTGAGCAAATGCCTGGTATTTGCGTATGTCAGCATCACTCACACTTCTACGAGCATACTTCATTGATTCCTCGAAATGTGCAGCTTTAATCTCAGCCACTTCATCCTCTACATCCTCCTCCATTGCCTCTGGGTTCTCACTTCTCCTCCTCTCCCTCTCAATATCCTGGAACAAAGAACGAAAGGTACAATTATTAAGGTATCATATCAACGACATAGGTGTTTTCTCCTCAGCACTTAAAGAAAATTAAGTGACAAGATTAGCAAGAACATACTTTCTCGATATTCTCTCGGATGGCATATTTGCAAGCCCGCTGGCATATTTCAGTAATATCTGCACCACTAAAGCCTTGAGTGTACTTAGCAAGAGCTCTGAGGTCAACATCTTTGGACACTGGTGATTTCCTCAAGCAAGCCTTGAAAATTTGAAGGCGAGATTCCTCGTCAGGGAGAGGGATATAAATCAACTGGTCAAGACGGCCAGGACGGAGAAGGGCAGGATCTATGATATCTGGTCTGTTGGTGGCTCCAATAATGAAGACAGTTTTCTTTGCGGACATGCCATCCATCTCTGTCAGAAGCTGGTTTAAAACCCTATCAGCAGCACCTCCAGCATCTCCAACACTGCTTCCTCTCTGTGAGCAGCAGCCAAAAATGTAAAGCCAGATGCAAAATATAGATTAAATAGCCACAGTACAATAACTAAATTACATGAGCCTCAACAATTACATGAGCTTTTATGATTCAAACTAATTAAATATACAAGCACCAAGGGTCATTTCATTTCATCTGCCAATAATGCAATTGCGAAAAGTACAAAGTCACCACCGGCCATTCTCATCATCAGCCAACGTTAAAATAACAATAAATTGTTTTTACCTTTTGTTCCTAGATCTATAATGAAAGCCATATAATTGCCATAGAAGCTCAATGCTATAGAGTTGTACCAAATTAAAAAATAGTCATCACAATTTAAAAGAAGTTTCAAGTATTCGCAATAACAATAAAACAAACCTGGGTAGCAATTGAATCAAGTTCATCAAAAAATAGGACGCAGGGAGCTGATTGACGGGCCTTGTCAAAAATTTCTCGTACATTGGCCTCACTCTCTCCAAACCACATTGTAAGCAACTCAGGACCCTTGACACTAATGAAATTTGCCTGACACTCATTGGCAATAGCTTTAGCCAGAAGGGTTTTCCCACATCCAGGAGAGCCATAGAAAAGCACTCCCTTGGATGGGGACATGCCAAACTTCTCAAATTTCTCAGGATGCTCCACCGGATATTGAACAGTCTGCAAGAATAAAAAATTCATTAAAAAAGAGTTGCATGAATGAAATCATGAAAGAAGGGGACACATTCCATGCAGCAATCAGAGTTACCTCTTGAAGCTCTCTCTTAACATTCTCAAGACCACCAATATCCTCCCAGTTGACATTGGGAACTTCAACAACCTGACACAACACTCTTAATTAGAAACCCAAAAATGAAAAAAGAATGTCATCAGGAGCTCTAAATCACTAGAAATGTCTTGCTAATACTCACAGTTTCACGTAGAGCAGAAGGATTGCTTGTTCCAAGAGCAGTCTTAAAGTGTTCGTCTGACACTGCCATAGAATTGAGTATCTCAGCATCTATTGTCTCATCTTCTAAGTCAATCACGTCCATCTTCTCCCTGATGCACTGAAGTGCAGCCTCAGTACACAGAGCCGCTAGATCAGCACCAACATAACCATGTGTGTCCTTTGCAATTCTTTCCAAGTCAACCTATACGGTATAGAGCAAGAAATTTCATCAAATACGTGTATTCCTTCCAAAACATAGAAAAAAGAAAAAAACAACCGACCCAGAAAAAGGAAATGGGAAAAAAATAAAAAATAAAAGTTCTACATGACATTACATCATCAGAAAGCTTCATATTCTTTGTGTGAATACGGAGAACCTCAAGACGCCCAACTTCATCTGGCACACCGATGTCAATTTCCCTATCAAATCTACCAAACCTTCTCAGAGCTGGGTCAATGCTGTTGGGACGATTTGTAGCCCCAATAACAATCACATGAGCACGTGATTTCAGCCCATCCATGAGTGTCAAGAGCTGGGAGACAATTCTCCTCTCAACTTCTCCATGAGTCTTCTCACGTTTAGGAGCAATTGAATCTATTTCATCAATAAAAATAATTGATGGTGCATTTTTCTCTGCTTCCTCAAATGCTTTCCTAAGATTGCTTTCACTCTCACCGGCCAATTTTGACATGATCTCAGGTCCATTTATACAAAAGAAGAAAGCACCGGTTTCATTTGCAACAGCACGGGCAATCAGTGTCTTCCCAGATCCAGGAGGTCCATAAAGCAAAATTCCTTTCGGTGGCTTCACACCAATTGACTTAAAGAGCTGTGGGTGCCTTAATGGAAGTTCCACTAATTCTCGAATCTGAGCCATCTGCTTTCTAACCCCACCAACATCATCATAACCAACCTCATCTAATCTATTCTCATCTTCCCTTCTCACTGGCTCTCCCTCACAGAAGATCTCTGTATCAGGAGCAACCACACAGTATTCAGGAGGGTCAGTCTCAATAATCTTGAACTCTACGCTTCTCATTCCACCTCTAACAAGGAATAGATCACCCTTCCTCACTGGTCGATAAGCCTCCGTGAAATAAGCTACAAGTATTAAAAAATAGACTCAGAAATCACTCACACCAGCAACCGTCAAATCATGATATGTGACAAAAGAACAAATGACAAAATAGGCAAAGAATCAGCAAGGTCAATGATTTGATCACAAGCTGAAAGAAAATCATAATAGTCATGAAAGGAATACTGGCGATCATTTAATTCTTGCAATATCCAGTTCATAAGAAACAATCTTATGTTGAAAAAGACTGACAGGGACAATTCATTAGAAAATCATCACATTGATCACAAGAATGCTTCTATAATTAGCAAAGATTACTCCACAATAATCACAAAAGTAGACTTTGAGCCAACTTAAAGGAAGATTAATTACAAGTATTTGACATCTAAGAACTGTCTGAAACAGGAAAATTAAAAAAATAGTCTCTATACACTGCATAGACAAAAGCACGAATGCAGATGCTTACATATAAACCTACAGCACCCTTTAAATGTAGCCTGCAAGTGTGTGTGCAAGCGCATGAGAGAGAGTGAGAGAGAGAGATGGCTTGCAGAGAGAGAATAACAAGAGCAACTGACTACCAGCTATATTAATAAACAACAGCTATATCACCCTTTACTACAATAAAGCTAAGACATCTAAAGCTTGAAAGAAGGTACTGCTAGAAGAAACTACTGAGCTACTCTTTTCAATAAAAGAAATAGAGAGCCAAAACGACTAATGAAACATTTCAGAAAGTTTTAACAAATCAAATCCAGCACTGTAACTCAAACCAATCTTGCCAGTGGGTAAAGTTAAATACAGCTACATACAAGACAATCCTAAATACCAAAATGATTATCTTTAAACTTATCTACCAGAACACAATACACTGATACTACAGGTCAAAGTTTTTTTAAATGCTAGCTGGCATTACAGAATAAATAAGTTGAAAATAAACTCACGTTTCAAGTATGCATCAAAGAGATTTCCAGTAACCCCTTCAATTGTGTCATCCACAGGTAATATGTGCACACGCTTTCCGTATTTGACATCAGCGCACTGGTGCACAGAAACAACATCCCCGAGTCTAACCCTCAAGTTCGACCTCACGACCTTGTTCATCCTTATCTTTGGTTCCTCACATGTATCGTCTGCAAGGGCAATACAAACGGTATCTTTCCTTTTCTTTCCCTGGTAATCAAATCAAAAGACGAAATTGCATCAAAAAATTCATTCTTTCATTAATTAATACAACCCAAAACCATTCACTACAACAAATCTTTAATCTACATTATAACATGAACCCAATAATACCCATATTTGAAAACGTAAATCATATTCGTTTCCACAATCAAAACCTAATCAAATATAACATTTAGTTAATACCCATTAAAAAAAATGAATAAAACCTTGATGAGGATCGTGTCACCGCGGAAGAATTGGAGCTTCTCCATGGTATCGGGATGGAGAGTAACAACAGAGTTGTCATCGTTAATAGCTTCATCAACAACGAGACGATTCGGTGCCTTCTTTCGCTCCAAGATCGCCGTACTAAAGTCCCTCTTCGTCCCCTTACTGCAACAAAATCAAAAACATCAAAACATTAAAAAAAAATCTCAGCAATGAAAGAAAATTGAGATCTGAAACGTACGCATCAGAGGATTCAGCTTGATTAGACATGATTAGTTGCTTTTAGAGAATAAGATAACTAAAGTGATTAATGGAATTGAATAAAAATAGAATGTTGTGTGAAGAATGGGATCTGAGAAGATCGCTTGAGGTGTTTTATAGACAAGGGCAGCTCCGTTTCTTGTTAGGAAAGAAAGTCCTTTTGTTTTTTCGCTTTTTCTTTTCCTTTTGGGTTTTGCAATTTGTACTTTGCTTATTCGAACTCTTTCCCTCACATGGACTCGAAGTCTCGAACTCTACACTTTATTTTGCCTGTTGTAATTATATTTTTATAATTTTGATTTTGGTTTTTCACTTATAAACAATTTCTTTAATTTTTAGTATAATTTAAATAAAAATATTATTAAACATATGATTTTTTATTTATAACATTGTAAAAATGTAAAACTATACTTTTTTTAAATAAAACATTGCTAGAGTACTAATTAGATCATTTGTTAAAATTAAAATTTGTTATAGCATACAACTACAAGAGACCTAATTCGAACCCGGCTCACTTGATTTAGGATAGAGTATTTTTTTATTAAAAAAATACAGAAGCATAATCCAAAATTAATATTTTACCTCATAACTCTCTAAAATTCAAAACACGGGTGGTCTGCCAAAAAAATAAGCTACTTCAAAATTACTAAGTTAAGTCTCTAGAGATAAATAGAATTTTCCAACCAGCTATTTTATAGATGAATATCATGTCAATTTATAATTTAGACTCAAATAAGATCAATATTAATATAACTTATTTAAAACTATAATTTTAAGTGTCATGTTATTGTTTTTTGATGCAGCGAAAGTTTTATGTTCTTTATTCCGTTGATTCTAGAGAATACCGGAATAAAGAAACGAACTAAATTCACGTTGATTCAAAAAAATACCGTGAACCTGGGGGGTTAAGAATCGTTGATTCCGCAGAATGCCGAGAATTAACTAAACTCAAAAACTCACACAGAGCTTTGAAATCTGAAAATATTATTGAACTCAAATCTCTACTTTCAAAGGCTACAAGAGAGATCTATTTATACTAACTATAACTTATCTTTATTTAACTAAAAAAGCTATTTTAATACTTGTACCTAAATTAGGAATACAACTCAAATAAATAATGCCTAAACACTAAAACTCTAAATAGGAAATCAAATTAAACTAAAATATAAATTAATTAAAATATTCCTAAATATTATAAATTTCAATATAATTAGAATTTCTTCAATTTCTTGCTTTGCATCATTTTTTAATCACATTTGTGGGAAGGAAAACGTTTTTCATTTGTTAGTAATAATGGTCAACATCTTATTGTGTAAACTAATAGTATAACATGATGCTTTCAAAATTGCACTTTTTTTCTATATTTAACATATATTAGGATATATATATATATATATATATATATATATATATATGAGTAATGGAGCGACTATAAATTATTATACAAATTATTTTGTACAAAATAATGTGAATAATATGATTAATTGAATGAAATTACCATATGACTCATATAACTTTTAAAATCAAAATTAAAAGAAAGCATAAAAAAATACTATATTAACAAATTTTATTTATATTATTTTCTAACATTTATGTTATTATTCTAACTACATGTGCACCAACTAACAATCAAATTAATAATATATCAGAAAAATAATTATTAAAAATTTTATTAACTAAAAAATCTGACGTGGACCATTATTTTGACGTGAAAAATGACAATGAATTTCGGTTGCATTGATGAATACTATTGAATCTCTAGAATGTTCTATATATATATATTACAAGACATCACTTCTAAAAGTCCATACGAATTTGGTTTTCAAACCGTCATCGATGTTAGGCTGGCCAAATTTGGCTTTATTTACCCACGCTTTATTGTCATCGAAATGATACGGTACTCTATTGCCTAAATAAAGCGTGGCTAATACCTTCACTTCACTTTGGTCTCAAATCTAATCTACATGGAAATAATTAATTCAACTAGAAAAATACTAAAGGAAGAGAAAGATGCGAGAATTTGTGTTGAAAAAGAAGAGAGAGAGAGTGGATTGGGTAGAAAGAGAGACAAATTCTCTCAATTTTCTCTTATCTTTCTCTCCGTTGAGCATTACTCATTCGACTATAGCCATATATAATGAAAAACTAATTTTATCATATATGATATCCAAAACCTTTGATCTACTCTAATAACATTTTTAATAGTCATATAGTAGTTATAATAACATTAATAATTGATGAATTTATTAATTAAAATTTAAATAAACATTTTAAGCTGGCCTGATATCAGTAGAGACATTATTGCCATATGAACTTAGTCCAACATGTTGACCAATGTAAATAATTGGGTAAAAAATGGTCATTCTATGAAGCCGTGATTAAAATTATGACATCAATGCTGTAATGGACGTGAATCGTTAGATTTGAATAAAAAATCTACACCATTAATTATAAATAAATAGGTAACCAGTTATCAAAGTAACATGTAATAATCCTTTTTTGTTCAAGTTGCAGGTTACATTTACTACTCTAATGTGTGATTTACAAAATTAATGTGTTATTTAACACTTAGTGTTGATTTACAAGTTTTACATAACATTTAAAAGTTTTTGTTTTGTTTATAATTTTGAAAACCAATTTACAACTCAAACGTTAATTTCTCAAATTTTCTTTCAATTTACTAGTCCTATGTGTGTTTTACAAGATTTTTGTTTAATTTCACCATTTATGTCAATTTACAAGTTTTTTTATCATTTTCTTGGTTTTTGTTGTTTTTACAGTTCTGAAATTCAATTTACCACAACGGCCATAATTACTCTTTATTCATTAAATTTACAAGTCCTATGTGTGGTTTATAATTTTTTTGTTTAATTTCATCCTTCATGTCAATTTATAAGTTTTTTGTCATTTTTCTTTGTTTTTTTTTATTTTACCGTTGTAAAGTTCAATTTACTACTCCGGCGTTAATTTACTTTTTCTTCATTCAATTTATTAGCCTTATGTGTGGTTCACAAGTTTTTTTGTTTAATTTCACCCTACATATCAATTTACAAGCTTTTTGTTATTTTTCTAGGTTTTTTTTGTTTTTACTATTCTGAAGTTCAATTTACCATTCTCACCTTAATTTACTCTTTATTCTTTCAATTTACTAGCCCTATGTGTGGTTTATAATTTTTTTACTTAATTTCATCATTCATGTCAATTTATAAGTTTTTTGTTATTTTTCTAGGTTTTTGTTGTTTTTACTGTTCTGAAGTTTAATTTACCACGCCAGCCTTAATTTACTCTTTATTCATTTAATTTACTAGCCCTAAATGCGATTTATAATTTTTTTATTTAATTTCACCATTCATGTCAATTTACAAGTTTTTTATTATTTTTCTAATTTTTTGTTGTTTTTACAGTCTTAAAGTTCAATTTACCACGCCAGCGTTAATTTACTTTTTATTCATTCAATTTACTAGTCTTATGTGTGGTTTAAAAGTTTTTTTTTTAATTTCACCCTTCATGTCAATTAAAAAGTTTTTTTTTGCCGTTTTTCTATGTTTTTGTTGGTTTTCACTTATCTAAAGTTCAATTTATTATTCCAGCGTTAATCTACCATTTATTCATTCAATTTAGTAACCCTATGTGTGGTTTATAGGTTTTTTTGTTTAATTTCACCCTTAATGTCAATATACAAGTTTTTTTATCATTTTTTTAGGTTTTTCTTGTTTTTACTATTCAGAAGTTCAATTTACCACTCGGGCGTAAATTTACTCTTTATTCATTCAATTTACTAGTCCTATGTGTAGTTTACAAGTTTTTTTTTTAATTTCACCCTTCATGTCAATTTACTAGCCCTATGCGTGGTTTAAAAGTTTTTTTGTTTAATTTTACCCTTCAAGTTAATTTACAAGTTTTTTGCCATTTTTCTAGGTTTTTGTTATTTTTACTGTTCTGAAGTTCAATTTACCACTCCGGCGTTAATTTACTCTTTATTAATTCAATTTACTAGTCCAATGAGTGGTTTATAAGTTTTTTGTTTAATTTCACCCTTAATGTCAATTGACAATTTTTTGTCATTTTTCTATGTTTTTGTTGTTTTTACTGTGCGGAAGTTCAATTTACCATTTCCACTTTAATTTACTCTTTATTCATTCAATTTACTAGCCCTATGTGTGGTTTATAATTTTTTTTATCTAATTTCATCATTCATGTCAATTTATAAGTTTTTTGTCAGTTTTCTAGGTTTTTGTTGTTTTCATAGTTTTAAAGTTTAATTTACCACTCCGTCCTTAATTTACTCTTTATTCATTCAATTTACTAGTCCAATGTGTGATTTTCAAGTTTTTTGTTTAATTTCACTCTTCATGTCAGTTGACAAGTTTTTTGTCATTTTTCTATGTTTTTGTTGTTTTTACTGTTCTGAAGTAAAATTTACTGCTCCAGCGTTAATTTACACTTTCTTCATTCAATTTACTAGCCCTACGTGTGGTTCACAAGTTTTTTTGTTTAATTTCACATTTCATGTCAATTTATAAGTTTTTTGTCATTTTTCTAAGTTTTTATTGTTTTTACTATTCTAAAGTTCAATTTACCACGCCATCCTTAATTTGCTCTTTATTCATTTAATTTACTAGCCCTAACTGCGGTTTATATTTTTTTTATTTAATTTCACCATTCATATCAATTTAAAAGTTTTTTATCATTTTTCTAATTTTTTGTTGTTTTTACAGTCTTAAAGTTTAATTTACCACTCCAGCGTTAATTTACTCTTTATTCATTCAATTTACTAGTCTTATGTGTGGTTTAAAAGTTTTTTTTTTAATTTCACCCTTCATGTCAATTGAAAAGTTTTTTTTGTCGTTTTTTTTATGTTTTTGTTGGTTTTCACTTATCTAAAGTTCAATTTACTACTCCGGCGTTAATCTACCATTTATTCATTCAATTTAGTAACCCTATGTGTGGTTTATAGGTTTTTTTGTTTAATTTCAACCTTAATGTCAATATACAAGTTTTTTGTCATTTTTTTAGGTTTTTCTTGTTTTTACTGTTCTGAAGTTCAATTTACCACTCGGGCGTAAATTTACTCTTTATTCATTCAATTTACTAATCCTATGTGTAGTTTACAAGTTTTTTGTTTAATTTCACCCTTCATGTCAATTTACTAGCCCTATGCGTAGTTTACAAGTTTTTTGTTTAATTTCACCATTCACGTTAATTTACAAGTTTTTTGCTATTTTTCTAGGTTTTTGTTGTTTTTACTGTTCTGAAGTTCAATTTACCACTCCGGCGTTAATTTACTCTTTATTCATTTAATTTACTAGTCTAATGTGTGGTTTACAAGTTTTTTGTTTAATTTCACTCTTAATGTCAATTGACAATTTTTTGTCATTTTTCTATGTTTTTGTTGTTTCTACTGTGCTGAAGTTCAATTTACCATTCCCGCTTTAATTTACTCTTAATTCATTCAATTTACTAGACCTATGTGTGGTTTATAATTTTTTTTATTTAATTTCATCATTCATGTCAATTTATAAGTTTTTTGTCATTTTTCTAGGTTTTTGTTGTTTTTATAGTTTTAAAGTTTAATTTACCACTCCGCCCTTAATTTACTCTTTAGTCACTCAATTTACTAGTCCAATGTGTGATTTTCAAGTCTTTTGTTTAATTTCACTCTTCATGTCAGTTGACAAGTTTTTTGTCATTTTTTTATGTTTTTGTTGTTTTTACTGTTCTGAAGTAAAATTTACTGCTCCGACGCTAATTTACACTTTCTTCATTCAATTTTCTAGCCCTATGTGTGGTTCACAAGTTTTTTTGTTTAATTTCACCTTTCATGTCAATTTATGAGTTTTTTATCATTTTTCTAGGTTTTTGTTGTTTTTACTGTTCTGAAGTTCAATTTACCATGCCTGCCTTAATTTACTTTTTATTCATTCAATTTACTAGCCCTATATGTGGTTTATAATTTTTTTATTTAATTTCACCATTCATTTCAATTTACAAGTTTTTTGTCATTTTTCTAATTTTTTGTTGTTTTTACAGTTTTAAAGTTCAATTTACCACTCCGGCGTTAATTTACTCTTTATTCATTCAATTTACTAGTCCAATGTGTGGTTTACAAGTTTTTTGTTTAATTTCACCCTTCCTGTCAGTTGACAAGCTTTTTGTCATTTTTCTATGTTTTTGTTGTTTTTACTGTTTCGAAGTTCAATTTAGTACTCCGGCGTTAATTTACTCTTTTTTCATTCAATTTACTAGCCCTATGTGTGGTTTACAAATTTTTTGTTTAATTTCACCCTTCATGTCAATTTATAAGTTTTTTTTTTTCATTTTTCTAGGTTTTTGTTGTTTTTACTATTCTGAAGTTGAATTTACCACGCCGGCCTTAATTTACTCTTTATTTTTTCAATTTACAAGACCTATGTGCGGTTTATAATTATTTTATTTAATTTCATTATTCATGTTAATTTACAAGTTTTTTGTCATTTTTCTAATTTTTTGTTGTTTTTACAGTTTTAAAGTTCAATTTTCCACTCCTGTGTTAATTTACTCTTTATTCCTTCAATTTACTAGTCCAATATGTGGTTTACAGGTTTTTTTATTTAATTTCACCCTTCCTGTCAGTTGACAAGTTTTTTGTCATTTTTCTATGTTTTGTTGTTTTTACTGTTCCGAAGTTAGTGAGATTTTTTCCTTCTCTCATGTGTTTATATTGAGTGCTGTAATATGTTTTATGTTCGGCTCTTACTCTCAAGTATCTTTATTGACTTGTCTTGTTTTACTCTCAAGAACATTGTGTGCACTAATGCAAGTGAGGCAGCCCTCTCAAGATATAACATGCACAAAATTTCATCAAATAACTTTTAATACAACGCAATGATTTCTACTCAAAAAATATTTTGTTATTACCCAACAACCCACGCCAACCAGAGAAATAATTAGTAAATAATTACTTAAAGGCATGTCATTAAAGTATTTCTTATCTATTTAGGCAGTGTCAATCAAATAAGACAAAACCAGAAAATCTGAAAATTCAAGTGGTCTGTTTAGTGTCATTTCTGGGTACTCGTTATGTGCTTTTCTTTTGATGATTTTGGTTGGTTCTTTTTAGTTCTTCTTGTACTGTTTCCACTGGTTACTGGTTAGTTTAGCAACTATCTACTAAGATAAAATTATTTGCTTGAATAACTTAATCTGTTGCTATTTTATTATGTTCATTTTATATACAGTTGATTCATTGTATTAAATGTTATTATAAATGATTCTTGAGTAATTTCATTTATTTATTTTATCTTCTTTCATAGTTGGCCTGTACGGTATCATTAACTTTTATCTTTTTTCAAATTTCTTTTAATTTAGAGAATGTTTGTCTTAGTTTTGATCTAGGGTTAGTTAATTGTTTCATTCCTTTTTACTAAGTATTTTTGTTGCTTGTTTATCGGGCAATACTGCAACAGTGATTTCAATTCACAAAATTCTGTAAATACTTATTATTCTTAGAGTGGTTTTAAGGTAGAATGAAGTTAATATTATCATAATGGCTTGTATTCCACCATATATGAGGCATACGAAGGACCCCCAGAGGCCATCCCCAGTTCCGGAGATGATTGTGCCTAAATATAACAGAAAATTAAACTTGGGATCATCCAAGCATAATGCAGACATGAGTGGAAAGATTGTGTATGCAGACCGTGCTGTACACAGGTGTTTTATTTGTGGCTTGGATGATGGTAGCAGCACTCGTTCTTCTGTCTGCTTTGTAGAGTTTTCAGATGAGCCAGTTGATCAGAAAAGATGAATGAACATTAATCTGGCTAGAGGTTACTGATCTGCATTTTAAGTTTTATCTTACATATGTTCTATTTTCGTTTTTGATTTATATCTGGTGTTAACTTTAGTTATATTGACATTTGGATTTTGGGTTGGTAGATAACGATAAATTGTGTGTGAATATATCAAGAAGCCCACGGGAATCGATAGCAGAAAATGTATGATTAGATGTATTAAGTGCTTGTAAGATTGTCAAGAACGAAATGGAGGAAAAGCCAACAATTGTTACTAGATTTGGCCATCATATTTTCTGTGAGTATGTGATCTGGTTCCATTGCTGTAACAGCTTGAATTTTTGTGTTAGGTCATTCCTTTTCTTTCGACTTGGAAATTAAAGCAACAAAAATGCATATTCATACTAAATTCTTACAAAAATCTTGTGATCATATAAGTACTGGCAGCTAAAATTATGAGCTTTACCATAAACCCTACCGCCAGCAGTGTTGTGTAAGATGCAGGGTTGCTGCAGACTGTTGTATTTTGCAATTGTCATGTAATTTATAAATCGTTATTTGAAAGTGATTGGGACCTTAATAAATATTCCTGGCTAACTAATATGAATTATAGATAGTTATGTGCTTCATATACCTTTTTTTTTTTTGGGTCTTTACCTTCATTATTATTGTGGTTTCCTGGTTAGGATTTACACATTGATGCTATTTATACGTAAATATAATTGCCAATATTCTGCAGTCTTAGATGGTGTTGAAAGCAAGTAGTGTCAAAGATTATTAAATCTATAAATACACAGCTGAGGGAGAAATAAATAGCATCAATATGTTCAACTAGACATTAAGGAGGACATTAACCAAATATATAAAAATGAATATTTAAGTTATCATCGACATGTTCTCTTGAAATCATTCTCAATCTTTTTCTCATTTGCCTGAAATCCCAAGGAAAAATATATAACTAAGAACAAGAGTTAAGAAAGAAGTTACTTGAAAAGGATGGGAATTCAAGCGTGAATCATACCTCTTGTTCACACTCAGCTATTTGAAATTCTTTATCCTTGTTAGAGTATTCATCCATCATCAAAGAGTGTCTGCTCGCAGCATTTAGCTGATCAAGAGATGAGCTCGGATAAATTGATGAGTCTTGCAGGTTTTGGTTCTTCTTTTAGAAAACAGAAGCTGATGCCATATTGACCATGACAGGGATGAGCACTGCTTTCATCTGTTTGTGCAAACCATTTGCGTAGACCTGTCATAAGAAGTAAATAACATAACTCAAACAAAGTGTTCATACTGGAAGTGCCACAACTTGAAATGAAACAAAAAATTAATAAATAAACTCTTAAAAAATCCTCTGAAAATTATGTTCAACTAGACCACTTTTCTAGCAGTTCGATATATTAATTAAGCCAGAACGGCAGCCTTTTAATTAGTTCACTTACTATCTTATAAATCCTCTTAAAATTACACTGCTGCTCCGACCCAAGTTCCATTGTCAATTTTTTCATTCACTATCTTATGTTAAAGCTAAAAGAAAAGAAAAGATGTAAACACACACACACACATTATATATATATATATATATATATATATATATATATATAAATGTTCCAATCCAGAATTTAAAGTACTGAAAAGTCCGGGAAAACTTTAAAACTATGCGGTTTAAGTGTTTTAAGTTTTAAGTCTTTAAAACCCCGCGGTTTTAAAGCTTTCTCGGACTTTCTTGCACTTTTAAATTCTAGGCCAAATCGGGACAATATATATATATATATATATATATATATATATATATATATATATATATATATATATATATTTATATATATATTGCATTAGAGTTCGTGTATTTCTATCTTTTAGCTTATTCCTCATTGTATTAAGATGATAGATCCCTCATTAAAAGGTGGCTATATATATATGTGTGTGTGTTCCTTAGAAAAAGAGTGACAGAAAGTACAGTAACACATAAAAACATGACTGAGAATGGGCACCCAGCAGAACCATATTAATCCACAACAGCGCAACATAAAATATGAAAACCAAGTAATTTACCAGCAACGCTATTTAACATCTGAAGAAGACAGTGTTGCTGAAACATTGACACATAACCAAAACCCCACCCTTTTGGATCAATCTACATAAGATGCTGCACTTGTGTTCTGGGCCTACCATTTAGAGGTTTTAGTGGGGAAATGTTGAATCAGTGAGCAAGTAGTGCAATTTAGCATCACTTAGTCACTTGTTAATTCTCTCCATCAACCAAAGGAAAGGACAAAAACTAACTCTCCACGTGAGCTCGTACATATCTTGCTTGTGGACCACAGTTCTCAGCTCCCTAGAACGAAATAACACAACTGCACATTAACAAAACACAGCACATGGAAATTTCTAGTGCCAAAAGAAGATAAGATTTAATTCCAAGAAGTGGGGAATCAAGACTCCCATCGTCATTTCGACGCCAATAACGCACATAGCAAAGGTCCCGGGGCCAAACAAACCTACAACAATTCGTATACATAAATAAATGTCTATAGAGGAAAGGAGGAAGATTATTTTAATAAAGAGGCTTCTTTGAATGCTTTCAAAGATCTTATTAGCCAGAAATCAGTTTAACAAAAACAATAATTTTATATATTATTAAGCCCATGGTGCATATTGATGTAGATCCAAATACCCAAGCGCTTTATTTACATAGTTTAAACTCTAGTTCATTTCCGCCATTTTAATTTTAATTTTAGAAAAATCCAAATCACCTTCACAACAAATCCAACTCTCCATTTAGAAAAATTATCCCTAGGCATAATTAAAATTCACCTCCTCGTGGGATCGATATTCGTCATCATTAATCCATACTATAATAGATTTGTGCGCTTGCGAGTTCAATAAAATTTGCACAATAGCCAACAAAGAGGAAAAACTTCCCTAGGCCAACAAGGAGAAAAAGCTCCGTAAAAATATTCCTCCAAAATAGCTCACTTTTTGTTAGACCAACAAAGGGGAGAAATTCGGTGATAATATTCCTCTAGAATCATTTCTTTCGATATTATTTCAAAGAACAGTTAAATTTCTCCAAAGACTTCAATTCAGAAAATAGTTAACTTTTTCCTAAGTCAACTTGGTAGAAAAGTTCACTAAAAATACTCCTCTGGAATCAAGAAAAGTTCAGAAAGAGTGATTCATATTTCCCCTAGAACTTCTATTTAAGGGAAAAGTTAAAAACAAAATCAATGCTGTTAATGTTTAGAGCAATATGCATTTCCTTTTAGAACTTCAGTTCAAAGGAAAAGTTTAGCAAAAATCAATTTCATTGATTCAGGAACAACTTTTATTTCCTTCTCTTCAATTCTAAAGAAAAGTTGAAAGTTCCCTCTCTTATATCAAGTCAGATGAAAAGTTTTCAAACAACATTCCTCTTTGAATCATTCCTTTGAGAAATCGATTTAAGATCAAATCACATTCTCATGGAACTTTAGTTTGGAAAATAGTTACCTTTAAACATTAGTAACAACAGCCTGATTGTTACGAGTTTGGGGAGGAAGTAATATCCCATTGAATATTTAGTATATCGAAAGCTTAAAGCTACCCATATTTCATAAGGAAAATTTCCACAAGTAATATTAATGGATGATGATATCCAAGGTTTTAACAATCTCCATTTCATTGAGAAAAATTTCACAAACAAAGTTCCTAGATGATTGAAATTCTAATCATCAAATCATCATAATCGGAATAATGCAAGTATAAAAGGAAACCTGCATAGGTTTTCAAATGTGCACTAACTTTAAGTTTAGGAATGGATTCGTCCAAAATCGAAAGAGAAAGTAAAACCTACCTCCGGAACTAAAAGCAATATTTAGAATAAGAGACATTTGAAATTAGAAGCTACATCAATTGGCTTACATGTAATCTTCAGGCCAATGCTAAACAAGGCAGGGGGGGGGGGGAGAGCAAAGGACAAATCGAGGCAAACAAAAGCCAAAGCCACAAGAGCAGGAAAAGGCTAAGGAAAAACCAAGCCAAGAAAAGGCCGATGACCAACAAGGAAAATAAAGGCTAAGGGAAAACAAGACGAACAAAGGCTCACGGGAAAACAAGACAAACAAAGGCTAAGGAAAAACATAGGCAAACAACAACCAAGGCAAGAAGAGCACGCCAAGCCATGAAAAAGCCAATGCTCAATAAGGCAAACAAAGGCTAAGGGAAAACTGAGGCAAACAAAAGTCAAGGCCACAAGAGCAAGCCAAGCCAAGAAAATGCCAATGTTCAATAAGACAGACACATGCTAAGGAAAAACTAAGGCAAACAGAAGCTAAGGAAAAATCAAGGCAAAAGCTAACTAAGGAAAATAATAGCCAAAGCCAATAAGAGAAAGCCAAACTAAGGAATGGCCAATCCTATACAAGCCAAGACAAAAATGAGTCAAGCTAAAACAAAGCATAAAATATATGCTTACCAAAATTTCAGAATATAAACAAAGTTTTTTCATAAACCATTCCTGAACTAGCTGGAATGCCTAGGGAAAAGTTGCATTTCCCCTAAGAACTTCAGTTAAAAAAAAAAAAGTTGAGGAAACTGACATTTCCTCTTAGAGCTTTAGTTCAGAGGGAGAATTCAGTGGATTCGATTACAGTGATTTGAAGAACAATCCACAATTCTTCTTAGAACTTCAGTTTAGAGGAAAAGCTCGAAGAATGACTACCATTTCCACCTTGAACTTCAGTTTAGAGGAAGAATTCAAAGAACTAACATTTCATCTTGGAAATTTGGTTCAAAGGAAACAATTCACTTTTCCCTAAGTCAACTAAGAGAAAAGTTCACTGGTACATTCCTCCCAAAATTTATTTGAACACCCAAGGCATAGTTACTTCTCTCGAAAGACCAACTGGCCAGTCAAACAAAAGTCAGAACTTCCTATTCCAATTAAAGTATTTCCTAAAGAAAATGCACTCATGGGTGGAGTAGTGTAGGTGCCATACTTCAAAGGCACCAACGTACGCCATGTGTCCATCCTTTGCGATAAAAGAAACTATTCTGGGGAAAATAACACCGAAACAATTCCAGGGGATAAACCGAAGGGAAAATTCCTAAGGAACTTATAAAAATGACAAGAGGAGGAATTAGACTCATGCTGATTCCAAAATCCACAGTCTAAGGAAACTACACCCAAAATCATAAGGGTAGGGAAACATGCACATGCAGAATAAATATGTTTGTTTCCCTACAATCAAATTCATATTCACATGTAGAGAAATGATAAGTGATGCATGTCAGTAGGATGAGGGTTCAAGGCAAAACCCTATATCCACGTCACCAATCAAATATAAATAGAGGCCACCTCTATGAGAAAGGGGTCTTTGGCCTTGGAAAACACTGTTCATTCTAATTTTCTTCCCCATTCTTCTTTTGTCAACCTTAATCAAACACTAACTGTGGTGTCGGATTGTCTTTTCTGGTACCCACATCTCCGGATTCAAGGTCAATGATCATTGCAAGTTCTCCAAAAGCTACAAATACGTGTGAAGGAAAAAATCTATCCCTTTAGTCCAAAATGTTGAATAATGTAAATAAGTGTAAAAAAATTTAATTTAATAATAAATCTTCCCACAAAAGAGAAAAAAAGGTTAAGTATAACTCCTAGTTTATATTTCCATAACATTCATAAATGTTGGGCAAAATTTTTAATATATTTTAAAGAGATTGTTAAAGGTCCAATCTAAATAATATTGATGAATTTGTAGTGTGCGCCCAAGTTGGTTTATTAAAAGAGAAATTTGGAGGCCATATAGTCATATTATTGAAGGTCTTTCATAAGAGGGTTCATCAATGGAAAAACTTGTAAATTTCAAAGTATGAGCAGAGAAAGTAGGAATCTCATCGTTGAGAACCATATCAGACACTTTTAAGAAGCAGATAAATAACTAAACTATAATTTACATAAATAATACAATAAAATCTCTGTAAAATAATATTTTGGAACTAAGAAAAAATATTATTTGAGCTAGATTTTTTAAAATATTATTTTAGCTAGATTTTTTATTTATCAATAAATAAATAATTTATTAGTAGAATGTATTTATCAATTTAAGAAAATTTTTAATTACTTTTGTCATCTTGGTATATATATATATTATTTGTTTGACCAATATTCATGAATTCAAAAAAGTATCATATATATATGAAAACTATTAATAAATATTTATTAGGAGTTGGCGTTAATCGGCCTGATTGATTCAAGAAGTTATAAATTGCATATGAATCAAACTAAGGGATTGAATCGAATTTCAGTTTGGTTCAGTTCCTAAAGTTAAATTTGGTACGGTTTTGTTCAATTTTATACGATTCGGTTCATGAAATTTAATTTTTTTCTTTTATATTATCCAAACATTTTATACTTTTCACTTAAATTTGGTTATCTTTTTAGCCCAATTCAATAAATCAATTTTTTTTTTAAATTTTAACATTGAATCGATCAGTTTTTGGTTCGGTTCGATTCAAATAAAAAACTTATAGGTTCACATTTTCTGAACCATTTGATTCTTACTGATCGAACCAAATTGACATATTTTTGTTCGATTCGGTCAGTTCAATCAAAACTGAACTGAATGCCCGCCCCTAAATGTTATGAACTTGTACATAGAAGCCCAAAATAATGTAAATACTTGGTTTTATTTTTAGTCTCAAATCAGTAGATATATATTTTAGAAAGAGTTTAATTGAGAAAATTAAAGCTGTAAAAAAAAAACTCCTTAATTTTCTGAATTTTATATTTTATTATTAGTAGTGTTTTTTGTATTTGATTAATTATTAATTTATATTTTCATTTGGCCTAAAGAATTCGAAAAAATTATTATTTTATGCAATTAGCGAGATTATTAATTTGTTATATTGGCCCAAGTCGAGGACAAATGAGTTTATTATTTAATCAACTTTATTCATTTATCGAACATCCAATTATCAATTTTTATTATATATTAAAAGGTTATAATGGATTTCCAGTTATGCACCAGTAATACTTCGTTTCACTCCAATAAGGAACAATTTTTTTTGTAAATGAAATCGACAGTATGTCCCAAATCTCAACTCGCACCTATGGAATTACAATAATTAACAATTACGAATGTATGATCCATGGTAAACCAGAGCAATAATCTAAAAATTTATATTGAATCTTGCAGTAATAAGTTTGGTGGGTTTTATTACCAATATTTTATCAAATATGAAAGCAGAAAAATTATACGCATCATGCAGATGTACAACGAAAGGGGGATTAATCAGAGCTGGTTCAATGGATAACAGGGATGGAATAGCTGTCGGGTGTTAGGACACCCTATATTTAGAGAAAAGTTCCTTAATCTCATAAGTAGTGATAAGGATTATAGGATACATAAAAGAAACATATCAAACATTAGTTTTTTTTAAAGGTAAAAAATTAGAATGACAATCAACCATAGCAAATAAAATTCGGCTACTAAATGATGATTTTATGATGTTGAGTGGTTAAGTACAGTGTGAAGCACTGGTAGATACCAACTACTGCATTATTGTATGCCATTGCTTCACTACAACACATATAGGATTTCAGACTGGATGGAAATAATTTGCAAGAATAACCAAATGTAAGTAAAGTATTATATAAATGGTGCATTTACTTGTGGAATTGAGGAATAAGAATCGTGTCAAAATATTTAGAAAGGAACATGACTATGTATTAAATATGTCAAAATGACACAATAAGCTGTGTAGGTGCCATATTTCAAAGGCACTAAATCTTGCCACGTGTCCAACCTTTCAGATAAAAGAAACTATTCCGGAGGAAATAACACCCAATATATTCCAAGGGAATAACATCCAAGATAAAATTCCTCAGGAACTTATGAAAATGATAAGAGGGGGAAAACTTGTTTTAATTCCAAATTCTATGGTCTAAGGAAACCACGCCCAAAGTTATATGAGTAGAGAAACACACAGGTACGAAATAAATATGTTTGTTTCCCCTATAATCAAATTCAAATCCATGTGTACAATAATGATGGGTAACACGTATCATTAGGAGGAGAGCTCAAAACAAAACCCTAAATCCATGTCACCCATTATTTACAAATAGAGACCACCTTTATGAGAAATAGGTCTCTTGGCCTTTGAAAAATATTGTTCATTCTAGAGAGAGAAAACACATTTTCTTCTCCTTTTTTCTTTCTTTAATCTTAATCAAACACTAACTTGGGTGTTAGAGTGTCTTTTTCAGTTACTCAACCCACCGGATTCAAGGCCAATAGATCGTCGATTACAAGTTCTCCACAAGCTACAAATACGTGTGAATGTAAAAATCCCACTTCTTTATTGGCGCCGTCTATGGGGAACTTGCTGAAAATAATTTTCTCTCACTAAAACTAATGTAAGACGTTGCTTTAGGATTCTAGAATTTTATTTTCTATTTTAATTAGAGTCAATTATGGTATGTGTTTCAATCTTTTATTTCTATTATAATTGTAATTTAGTTCCCTTTTTAAGTTAACTTAGGGAAGTATTTTACTCTATTATAAATAGAAAGGCCTTACTGTAACTTCAGTCTTGATCAATTGATAAACAACCTCTTTTATATTTTTCTCTAGGATTATCTATCAAAATCAATGTTGTAGAGTCATTTGGATTAGAGCATCAACTAATCTCACTTAACGCATAATTAAAAATCTCATTGAGTTGTTTGGATTAGAACTATATCTAATTGCGGTTCGATTAAAGTGTAAGCTAATCGCGCTGGCTTGGTCAAATATTAGAACGATATCTAGTGTTCCTTATCTTATCGATTCCGCTTTCGCTACCCTGCTATGTCAGTTGATATCTATGTCAGTTGATATCAAAGCGGTTTTGTGTCAATCACATATCTTTCCTAAATACCTACATCTATCTCCACCAAGTCTAAAAAAAAAAAAAAAAGAAAAACCCAAATTTTAAAACCCTAGCCACCACATTCGCCGCCACTACAGCCACCCACCACCGCCTTTCAGCCAGCCAATACCACCACCAAATTCGCCGGCCTCTATTGACCAAAACCAGATCAGCCTTAAGGTGACCTAGCCGCGAAGCTACTGTGAAACACCCAAAACCAACGAGCTCTTTATTGTGATTAAAATTTATTTTTAAAAATTACTCGCAAGCACATGAATTTATTAAAGTACACATTTGTGGAGTACGAGGTCGACCTTACAGGACTGCCTATTAAAATGGGAAAAGCTAAATCAAAGCTATATCAATTTAATTCCAACCTCGTTAAGCAAGATTGTTAAGGATGAAAATTATATTAGACTTAACATGAAAGTAAATAACAGTGAGCTGAAAAATTCAGGAGTGATAAAATACTAAGGCTTTGGAATCCATCACTTTTAACTTCATAAATCCCAATTATTTATCTATTAAATCCCCTAAATCAGAGTAACAATCTAGAAATCAACCCGTTGTTTACTCATGATTTTATTGTTAATGCACATATGAAATTTCTAAAGTAAATCCTCTTTTGCTTCAAAAGTATTAATACTAAGCATTCTATGTATTCATTTTGAAAAACACAAAATCAAAAAGTTAATAATTAAAAATTACTTAACCCAGCTTAGATTTATTAAAAATTATTCTTAACTACCAAGAATACATTATATTAATGGTGAAAACAGTTTTATTTTTATAAATCATGTGACGCAAGAATTATACACATTAAAAGCATAAATAAAGGATTAATAAATAAAAATTCGAATTTTATTTTCTTAAAAGGACTTCATCCTAACCTTAGTAAAAGAAAATTAGTTCATAATTAAATAGATTAAAACAAATTTTGCCCATTGTTACAACTTCTCTCTCTAATTTCTCACTCTCAATTCTTTATTCTCTACACCATCTCTCTTAAAAGAACAAGACACCTCTATTTATAGATGATGGAGGACGAAAAATACAAGAATTAAACACTTGGATGCTAGCTTGCAACAACTTGATCTTGTTGTCAAATAGTTGTCAATCTTTGAACAATTTCCATGAATTTTGGCTTGATTTTGATGAAGATGAGATGAATCTAATAAAATCTTGGTAAGAACTTGGTTGGATGTGAGTTGGAAAAGATTTGGCCACTTGATCAATTTGGTCACAAGAAAAAGTTAAGGCAAAGAGTATGTTTCCAAATTGGCTTTTTCATCATGTGTGCAATTGCAAGGAAAATGGCTTTGGGCATGTGGAATTTTCATTTCGCAAATATTTTGGGCTGTCATGATTTACTTCCACTGGGCCGGCTAGAATGATGTCAGCAGCTTCAAAATTAAACTAAATGTGGTTCTCGCCAAGAATTGAACCTGAGACATCTTGAGAATAAACACACCTGCCACTGCACCGCAACTGAGTTTTGGAAATGAAGTGCAAAAAGTGTTCTATAAGGTTATTTCTACAACTTAAATTCCTTTAATTCCACATTATTTTATCAAACTTCTTCAATTACGCATTATTATAAAATAACTACTAATTATAATTAATTATGAAACATAATTAACTAACAAATATAAGTTAAGGGTGATAAATATGATATAAATAATTCCCATCACTCTCCTCCCACTCGCCGCCGCCAAACTACCACCCTTTTCCAATAGTTTACGCCACCATCATAATCCCCAGCAATCGGTGACCACAATCCCTCTATCTGCCGCTGTAAACCCGATATAAGCCACCATATAAAACCCTTAAAACCCTCGAGTTTTACTGTCTCAATTCGCATCCACCGTCGTGAATTCAGCCAATCCACCACCGCCATCGTTTTCCTTACCACCAACCTTATTAGATCCGACCATCACCTCACCAAACCACGACCACCAGTCGCCAAGCACACTAAACCCAAGAGTTGATTCTTATTTACAGTTTTGCCATTGCCTTTATATTTCTGATTGAAATATTCAAAGGGCATCATGTTGTGGAAGCTTCACGGGAACTGTAGTCCTGAATAATTTCTTTCATAGTTGGATAAGGTAAATAGAGAATACATGATTAGATTGCTGAAGTATGATCGAGTACAATTTGTAGCCAATTTTCTATTAACAGGGAGTACTTTAGAATGTTGGACTAGAGTGTAAAAGAGTAGATTACTTTTTGAAGGTCTTTTTAAAATTACTTCATGGAGACATATAAAGTGAATGTTGAGATCGAGATTCATTGCTCTTCGTTATTATTTGGTACATCAAGGTACTAGATCAATTTCTAATTATGCTTCTGAGTTTGAACAATTTTATGGATGCAAATATTATTATGAACCTAAAGATGATATAGTTACAAGATTTGTGAGGGGACTTGGTTTACAAATTCAACAAAGGATGCCTTCATACACTATCTACACTTTATAGCATGCAATTCTTTTAACCATACAAATCGAGTAGCAAATCAAGATAAAATATCAAAGAAAATTAGATGACGTGCTTAAAAGACTTGACGAATATTTAATGAAGCATTTGAGTATGATAGTGCCTAAATATGCACCAATGAGTTCACCTATTGTTGAGGAAGAAGACTCGCATGAGATGCCAAAAAGTTTCAATCTGACAATTTGGGCGAGAATGTGCATGATATTTCCTTGGAGGACAAGATAAGTTTTGAAGATGATGAGATTATTGATCTATTTGAGATTTTTAAAGAAAAGGAATAACCAACTCTTGATTTGCTCATTGAGCCTAATAGTATGATCAACTTTGTGTAGCAGAATCAAGTTGAAAAGACCCTAACAATGATTGACATGGTTATGCCTATCCATGTTGAAGACAAGTAGATTATTCTTGAAAAAGATTTGGCTGCAAAGATAAAGTTAAATTGCTAGAACATAGTGCGAAATTTGGCAAAATACTTGAGAGGCTTGGATGTGAATCGTTCTTATAAGACTTCATCTTCTCGAAGGGTTACTTATAAGAGCAATAAAAAGATGAAGCATGGAGAATTTTGAGTTTCAAGCATGATTGATGAGCGAGGCTACAAGTTCAATCTTTAAGATACTTTAATGCTCCACTATAAGTTCTATCCTCCAGATAAACTCGAGGATGAGTTTTCTTTTAAGAGGGGAAGAATGATGTAAGATGTTATTTTAGGATTCTACAATTTTATTTTCTATTTTAATAAGAGTCAATTATGATAAGTGTCTTAGTCTTTTATTTCTATCATAATTTTAATTTAGTTTCCATTTTAAGTTAACTTAGGGAAGTAGGTTACTTTATTATAATAGAGAGGTTTTATTTTGTAACTTCAACCTTGATCAATTAATAAACACCCTCTTTTATAATTTTCGTTGGGATTGTCTATTAAAATTTCTCTTATAAAATCGTTTTAATTAGAGCGTCATCTAATCTTACTTAATGCGTTATTAAAAATCTCATTGAGTCATTTGGATTAGAACGAGATCTAATCACGCTTCAATTAGAGCATAAGCTAATCGCATTAGCTTGGGCCAGTACTGAAACGATATCTAGTGTTCCTTATATTATCAATTCTGCTTCCAATACCCTGCTCTGTCAAAAACCCACACAACCACCACTGTATAATTAATCACTTGCTTAGATTAGATTTGGTTGTGTATAGTTGTAAAAAGAGGTAAACACTTACATATGCTTGATTAAAATGGGTTTATGTGTGAGACCCAAACCTCAAACATGATTAAAGAGGCAATAAAGCCAAAAATTAAATAAAAAATGAAGGTCTCACCTTTATGTGAGTTACCAGAAATGAAGAGTACGAAAAAAAACACATTTGATCTAGCAAAATAGGCAACCAAGATGGTCAAAGCGGGTCAATAGTTTTTGCAACTAAGATCAAGGCCAATTTTTTTTATTTTTTCTTCATCATGTTTGTTGTAACTATGCTAACTCCTTGGCAGCTATGCTGATTTATATACATTTCTTCCCATTTATTTATTCCTTAGTAGATCTTTATTTTCCCATGGTGAGGTCAAGGAAAATCCAAACATTCTCCTTAAAAGAAGGAATATATGAAGAAGGGCATTAAGCTGACATGGATTAACATAACTCTATGTTCTAATCTAACAACAATGACTTCGCATCTAACATTTATATTGATGCATTTACTATTTAGCTAGTTGCAAATCTTATCATTTTAGATGTTGATTTAGGGGGGAAGTGGAAACTACCTATTCCCCCTTCTTTTACTTATCTATCCTACTAACTCTACTCTTGTTTCCCCCTTTCCCATAATGATGAAAGAGATTAAGCAAAAGGCTCTTTAAGCTCGTAAGTGCTTTAGCACAAGTCTCTTTGAACAATCAAAAAGTCGAGAAGGGGGGAAATGCTCAAATGCAAAATCAAAAAAAAAATATCTTCCCTCTCAAAAGTTCCCTATCTAAAATTTAGCCATTATGAATTTTTTTCAAAATAAACAAAATAAAAGGCTATGGTAGTGTCGTTAGGATACACCAAATTTAAACAACTAGTGTAGAGCAAGTAAGGAACGATCCCATGAAGACTACACTAGTAGTAATTATTATCAACACTAAAACAAAGACTTAAAATAAAATAATAATGATGATGATGATGATGATGATGATAATAGTACGAACAATAATAATAAGAATAATAATAAATGCCAATGTAAATAAAAGGGGTTTTATGAATTTTTAACTAAATGGCAAGAAATAAAGAAACTAAAACTACAAAGATAATAATTTAATAGAAACTCTAATTAAAGGAGAAAGAAATAATAATAATAAAAACTTTGGTCAAATGATCATTCGCCACCACCAAATATGCACATAATCATTATATCAATTCTATCATTAATTTTTATTGAAACTATCAACCGTAGACAACAATAAGCTTTGTTAATTTATATTCCTTAATGAGTCATTAGGCAAAACACGTTCTTCACCTAATCTCTAACCGTTAAATAATTTGAAACAAGCTCTTCAAATTTAAGATAATGGAAGCATTAAGTAGAAAAAGATATTAGGTTGATGAAGGCAATAAACACACAAGCTTGGATTATTTAACCTAGGTTATATTCTCCAATTGCAATCACTAATTCTAATTTGCTACTAACGATTAAAATATCAAGACAATTACGGATCAAGTACTTTAATCTAGCAATAGAATTTATTCAAGACATATCTAATTGGCCGTTCAAATAAGACAAGAATAAAATCATAAACATTAATTATTAGAGAACATAAACAATTCCAATTAAATAAATTGAATGATAGAAATTGAATATTAATTATATATCATGGTTAGGGTTTTGAATTCACCATCAACCAAATAGAAAATCTAGCATAACATAATTGAATTGGGAATAAAATAGTTGATAAAACCAGTCATGGAGAATAATCCAGAGCGACTGGCTCTGCTTCAATTTAATTCCTTTCGGCTTCTTCCTATTTTTCTCTTCTTGCAGCTAGCTCTATTAAAGCAGGTCTCTAGCTCTCGGGTTTTTGTCTATTTTTGTTGTGTGCGACTGCACCGTCTCTTCAATTCGGTCTTTGCCTTTTTTGGTTTTTTGTTGCTCCCTTCTTTGCCTCAAATTCGTTTGCTTTAATAATGCCTAAAATTGGCCACTGACCCTTTCTAATTCTAAATCCAAAAGGCTTGGTTTTTGAATTTTTTTTTATTAGTCTGGCACGTGCTCTCCACTTAGAATCACATTTGGATTTCCATTCCTTTTTTTATAATTGCCATGCACATGCAATTGCCAAAGTAAATTGTTTATTTTCCAATAATTCATGTCCATTTGAAGCTTAGAGGAAATTGACTTCCGGTTTTGGTCTTCAAATTCTTGTTGGCCACGGGTCATTGACTTTATTTTCCCTTTCTGATTCTTTCAGCAGATTTCTTCCTGATTGTTCTGGTTTAATTTCTTTTTAATCCCAGCATATACCTAAAATAACAAAATATAAAAAATTAAGATAAAAATTAGCATAATAAAATTTAATTTAACAAAATGACTAGATTAAAAATAAACTAAAATAATTAGAATATTTAAGACCAAAAAAGGGAAAGATGGAGAAATTAATAGTAAAATATAGAGAAAATATGCACACATCAAATTCCCCAACACTTAACCATTGCTCGTCCTTGAGCAAACCTAAAACGAAAACAAAATAAAAAGAAAACCTATACTATGTTATAAAATAAATAAATAGATAGAATAGATTAGCGTACCTTATTACGTAACCCAGTAGATAAAATTTTATACTAATGGAGACACTTGAAACAAGTACCTCACAATGAGCTTATAACAATTATATTATAAACTCTTTTGTTTTCATTAATTTTTCAACTTACATATATTAACATATAATACACATATTTATAGGCTAATCAAAGGGAGAGGGGTTGTCAAATTTTCAATGTGGGATTCCCCACCAAAATGAGAATTCAAACATTTACAACACTCCCCCTTTTGGATTCATCATTTTGTTGCATACATGTATTGGATGTGCTTAATACTGCCTCGTTAAAACCTTGCCAGTAAAACCCAGGGGGACAAGACCTGGTCGAAGGAAAAAGAGTACAGTGCACATTTGTCAAATATAGCAAAGAAAAACCTTTATCTTCAAAATATGCTCCCCTGGATGAAGTATTTCATCAAATGGCTTATGTCAATTTGCCGAGTCGACGCATGCCAATATTATGGACTAATTTTTCAAACGTTGATGTGGGCAAAGCTTTAGTGAAAAGATCAAAGAAAATTATCGGTGGAGCGAATCGACATCAATTTTCTTGTCTTGCTTTGTAGCTCATGGGTGTAGAAAAACTTTGGTGAGATGTGCTTAGTTCTATCTCCCTTAATGTATCCTCCTCTAATTTGAGCAATACAAGCGACATTATCTTCATAGATAATTGTTGGAATATCTATTACGGAGGTCAAATTGCACGTGCTCGAATATGATGAATAATAGACCTCAACCAAACACATTCTCTCGCTTGCCTAATAAAGGTGCAAGGATCTCTGAATGATTAGAAGAGGTGGCAACAAAAGTTTGCTTTGTAGATCGCCATGAAATTGCAGTACCATTATAAGTAAAAACATAACTTTGTTTGTGAACGAGCCTTGTGGGGATCGGACAGATAGCCAAGCGTCGATATCCAATAAGACCGGGATTATGTGTTAGTTCATTTGAATAGAATAATCCCAAATCGGTTGCTCCACTTGAGATATCGAAAGATATGCTTGATGCCATTCCAATGTCGTCTTGTTGGTCTTGAGCTATACCTCGCTAACAGTTTACGCGAATGCGATGTCCGGTCTAGTGCATTGAGCTAAATACAATAATGCACCTATTGCATTCAGATACTGGTATTCGGACCAAGTGTTTCTTCATCATCATCTTTGGCCTGAATGGATCCTTTTTAGGATCAAGAGATCGTACAATCATGGGAGTACTTAAAGGATATGCCTTATCCATATTAAATTTTTTCAAGATTTTCTCAACATATGCAGACTGGTGGATAAGTATCCCATTTATCTTATGCTCGATCTCGCAGCCGAGGCGATATTTAGTTTTTCCCAAGTCTTTCATCTCAAATTCCTTTTTCAAATATTCAAGCAGTCTTGAGGAGCTCTTCGGAGTTCCTATCAAATTCATATCATCAACATAAACTTATAATTGCAAATCCGGATTCAGATTTTCTCGATGAATACGCATGGACAAACAGGATCATTTTTGTATCCTTCTTTAATCAAATACTCACTCAAACGATTGTACCACATGCGTCCTGATTGTTTCAACCCATATAATGATCGTTGCAACTTGATCGAACATAAGTTACGATCTTTTACTGTTAATGCTTCAGGCATTTTGAATCCTTCAGGGACTCTCAGAAAAAAATCGGTGTAAAGTTACCCATATAAGTACGCAATCACTACATCCATTAGGCGCATGTCTAGTCTTTCGTAGATCGCTAAACCGATCAAGAATCGAAACGTAATGGTATCCATCACCGGAGAATATGTATCCTCATAATCAATACCAGTCTCTGTGAGAAACCTTGTGCGACTAGTCGTGCTTTGTATCTAGTGATTTCATTATGCTCATTACGTTTTCGTACAAATACCCATTTATATCCAACGGGTTTGACATCTTCGGGTGTCTCGGACTACGAGTCCAAATACTTGGCGTTTGGCCAAAGAATTCAATTACTCGCTTGAATTGCTTCTTTCCATTGGGGCCAATCATGTCTTTGTCTACACTCATCGACAGTTTGAGGCTCAAACTCTTTTGTAATTTCGGTAGCTACCGTAAAAGAAAATATATTGTCGATGATGATTTTATTACGGTCCCACATTTCATTCGTATAAGTAAAATTTGTAGACTTTTCTTTATTTCTAAAATCTTGTGCCTCTTCGAGGGCTATTGTCTCTACAGGGGACTTTCGTCGCTTCAATGTGTCTCTTCGGGGACTATCTCGTTCTTCCGGAACCGATAATTCAATTAATGTGGGAATACCTAATGCTCGAGCTTCATTTTCAACGGGATCCCGATTTTTCGTTTTCCTCTTCCGGGAATAGTATCTTTACAACCAAGTGGTCTACCACGCTTACGCGTACAATACATAACTCATTAGCCGCCTTTGCACTTGACTCGTTCAAAGGGAACAATCACCCGGCTGGTGTATTAGCGGCGGTATATATGACTTGGTTACCTTTGACGCATCTACAAATGCATCTCGGTAATTGATTTGCAATCTGTTGCAAATGTACTATCCTTCGCACTTCATTCTCACTTTGATTAGTACGAGGATCTAAGTGAGACATAGTGGGAACTTTCCAAATTAACTCATGCCTTACTTCGAGGCTTCTCTCCCCTAATGATGGGAAAACTGTCTCATCAAAATGACAATCAGAAACGTGCGGTGAAAAGATCACCCGTCGGGGTTCTAAATACGATAATAGAAGGTGAGTTAAAACCAACATATATTCCCAAACGTCGTTGAGATCCCATCTTTGTGCGTTGAGGAGGTGGTATGGGCACAAACACAAAGACAACCAAAGGTGCGTAGATAGGAAATATCAGTGATGACCAAGTACAAGTTGGGATGGAGAATATTGATGATAAGCGGTGGGCCCGAGACGAATCAATGCTGCAAAGATGCAAAACAAAGATGGCCCCAAATAGATAATGGTAACTTTGTGCGCATGAGCAAAGTCCGAGCAATTATTTGTAATCGCTTAATCAATGATTCTCGCCAACCCATTTTGTGTATATGTACATAAGAATCGGATATTCAACATCGATTCCCACCGATGTACGATAGTCGTCAAAAGTCTTAGATGTAAATTCACCAAAGATTGTCTACACGTATGGTTTTGATTGGATGGTCTGGGAATTGTGCTCTTAATCTTATGATTTGGGCCAATAATCTCGCAAAAGCAACATTGCGTGTAGATAGTAAACATACATGTGACCATCGTGCGAGATGCATCAATCAAAACCATAAAGTAGCGAAATGGTCCACTAGGTGGATGAATTGGTCCACAAATATCTCCTTGAATCCTTTGTAAAAAGGATGGAGATTCAATATCAACCTTTGATGGGGATGGCCTAATCACAAATTTTCCCCGTGAGCAAGCGGTGCAAACAATTTCATTTGATGAAAGAATCTTCCGGTTCTTTAGTGGATGTCCATGAGAATTCTCAATTATTCTACGCATCATCGTAGATCCTGGATGTCCAAGACGATCATGCCATAGCATAAATAATTTTGGATCTATGAACTTCTCGGTTCATTATTTGCATGGCTTTCTATGGCATTTATGATTGTGTAATATAATCCAGATGAGAAAGTTTGGGAGTTTCTCTAAAATGTATTTCTTTCTGAGACATTTTTAGTAATGCTCGGATACTCTATATTATTCTCATTTAATGTCTCAATATGATATCCATTTCGGCGGATATCACTAAAACTCAATGATTTCTTCCGGATCTTGCCGAAAATAAAGCTTTCTCAATTATCAATTTTGTTCCACTTGCTAACGGGATTATAGCTCTTCCAGAGCCTTCTATCGTGTCTGCAGGACCAGATATAGTGTTTACCTTTCCTTCAAATTCTTTTATCTCTAAGAAATACTTCTGTCTTGAAGAATAGTGTGTGTGTGGTTGCACTATCACCAAACATACATCCCCGCCGCTCCCAAAACAGATAATTTATTTCTAAAATCCATAACCTTATAAAAGTTTAAATACATGCATATTATAAGATGTAGAAAAACACAAAAGGTAACACTAGTTTAGGATAATATAAGTCTAGTCACAAAATTATAAAAATCTATTACAACATAATACAAGCATGATTATGATAACTTAATCAATATTCTCACTCCTATTTCCAGTCAAGAAGTCACTAGCATTGAGGTGGGTACTCGGATCAATAGGATCGAAATCATTAACCAAATTGGTTTCAATCTTCCCTTTGCCCTTCCCGGATGCTTGGTAGAGATCTACCGATGTTTTTCCGTACGACAGTGCACGCGACCAATGTCCTTTTCCTCCACATCGATAACATATATTGTCATTGTCTTTCTTAGGAGATTCACGTCGACATCTTTCTTTTACGGGCTTTTATCGTCTTGTCTTTTATAGACATTCCACTTCCAGTGGCGTCTATTGTTGTTGTTTCGATGTCCGTAGTGTCTATGACCATCATGAGGATAATAACCACGACCACGTCTTCCTCTTCTATTGCGTCTATAACTATTATGAGCATTTGCATTTGCTTCAGAAATGCTTGAGAACCGATTGGTCGCATCTCATGATTTTTCAGAAGTAGCTCATTATTCTGTTCAACTACTAAGAGACTGGATATTAATTCTAAATATTTCATGTATCGACGCTCTCAATATTGTTGTTACAAAACCAGATTTGATGCGTGGAAGGTCGAGAGCGTCTTTTCTAGCATAGCATTCTCGCTAATTTCCACACCACACAATTTCAAATTGTGAGGTGATACGATATAATTCTTATAATCATGCACTTTGGTGAAATCTTGTAGTCTCAATTGCGACCATTCATACTCGGCTCGTGGGAGGAATATATCCTTCTCGATGGTCATATCTCTCTTTCGATTCTTCCATAGAACTAATGGATCTTCCTCGCTTAGGTATTGAGTCTTCAGGCTCTCCTGTAAATGATGTCTGAGGAAAATCATTGCTTTTGCCTTATCTTGCCTTGATGCATTATTCCTTGCCTTTATGGTATCTTCTAGATTCATGGCTTGCAGATGCATCTTAACATCCAGGGCCTGTGTTAGATAGTTTCTTCCGGAAACTTCTAGGGCGGGAATTTGCAGATTTGTAAGGTTCGACATTTTCGTAGTACCTTATTATAAAGTAGAGGAAATTTATCAATTACTTTATAGTAGTTAGAACTTCAGGTTCATACTACCATTTATGCGAGCAATAATCTATATGTCATGCTTATCATGTGAAAAGATTAAGTATACTTCGTAAATATCTATTGTCTAACAATAATTAGATCGAATATGTAAATCTAACATATGACAAAGCAACCATAACAAGCATGCTTACAAACAAGACCTAAACTATTCATACGAAAGAAGCTATCGTGCTAATAACGTGTTATAAAATAAATAAATAGATAGAATAGATTAGCGTACCTTATTACGTAACCCAGTAGATAAAATTTTATACTAATGGAGACACTTGAAACAAGTACCTCACAATGAGCTTATAACAATTATATTATAAACTCTTTTGTTTTCATTAATTTTTCAACTTACATATATTAACATATAATACACATATTTATAGGCTAATCAAAGGGAGAGGGGTTGTCAAATTTTCAATGTGGGATTCCCCACCAAAATGAGAATTCAAACATTTACAACATACTAGTCAATTTTCGTAGAAAATCACGATTGCATTTAGCATATGTAACAAGCCTTTAAACCCATAGGTGGCCTTAGTGGACGAGTTATAGTTTTGTGAGGGCTTCAACAATGATACCCACAAATATAATTTTTTCTCATTTTTTTTAAAAGTATAAGAAGAATGAAAGACTTTAAATAAAACATAAAACTAGCCTTAAAGATTGCAAAAGTTATATAGCTCGAAGAAAATTTAAAATATTGTCAAAGTTCTAACTTCAATTCAATAGTCAATCCCATCTCTCTTTTGATTCTTGTAGTATGTGTATGGATCAATTCAATGAAAATCTATTCCCAAAATCTTCAATATCAACAGCATTTTCCTTGAGCAAAGAAAAGAGTAGGTCAAACTAATCTTATCATTTTAATCTCCAATTTTTTTTCAGACGTTTATGTGCATCTTTTCTATATCTCATTTTTTTTTATTTTTTTCATTGTCAGGAGTTTTCACTCTACCCCTTAAGGTAGCTTTCTTTTCATAGTGGATTATCCTATACATACTGATGATAAATAGGCCAAAATTACTCAAGGATAGCTTCACTCTTAAGGGTTATAGGTAGCTATTTCTGATTATAGTGCATGTGTATACTACATTGTGGAGATAAGAATCAAGACAAGTGGTCCTTTACTCAACTACCAAATTCTTAACCCAGGCTGCATCAATCTCAAATTTCAAGTCGAAATTATGAAAGAATTCATATTAGTGCTCATAGTGTTTAAAGAATCTCAATCAAGAGGAAATTAACATAAGAATCAAGTATAAACTAAGACAATATTCAAATCTTTCTATGAACCATATTTATTGTCGATCAAGTTCTTATCATTGGCTTTTATTTAAAATTTAAAATTTTTTATAATGAACTTTTAAATAGTAAACAATACTCATGAAAAAAAAAACTAAGTTCGAAATCCTCCCTCCACACTGAATTCTTACATTGTCCTCAATGTAAGCCTAAGCTAATAAAAGAAAGAGTTAGACATGGGGAAATAAGATAAGATACACAAACAAAAACAAACATAGAATAGATAAAGTAAATGAGAATGAGAGGTAGAAAGATTAAATCTATTATAGCGTGCTCTCAAAATCTATTCTCCAGGCATTGGGTTGCCTCCCAATAAGCACTTAGTTTATTGTCCTTAGCCTGACGTGGTTCTCATCTTTCACTCATCAACGTGTACTGGTTTATAGAGTGGAACCTCCTCTACATTAAGCGTCTGAAAGTTCTCATAGTATGGCTTTAACCTATGACCATTCACCTTGAACTCCTTATCTGTCTTTAAGCTCCTTATCTCGACTGCACTATGAGGAAAAACATTAGTAATAATAAAAGGTCCAACCCATCGAGAACATAACTTAGCTGAAAATAATTTAAGGCAAGAATGGAATAACAAAACTTTTTGTCCAACTTCAAAATTCTTTCTCAAAATCTGCTTATCATGAAAAGCCTTAGTCTTTTCCTTATAGATTCATAAACTCTCACAGACATCATTTCGAATTTCTTCTAATTCTTACAATTAGAGTTTCCTATGTTCACTAGCGACGTCCAACTCTATGTTATATTATTTCGCAGCCCACCAAGCTTTATGTTCAAGTCCCACCAGAAGATGACAATGCTTACCATATACCAACTTGTAAGGTGACATACCTATAATTGTCTTGTATGCGGTTCTGTAAACCCAAAGTGCATCATCGGGTCGTGGCCTCCAATCCTTTCTATTTGGATTAACCGCCTTTTCAAGGATTGATTTCACTTCCCTATTAGACACCTTAGCTTGCTCACTAGTTTGTGGATGGTATGATGTAAAGACCTTGTGAGTGATGTTGTATTTCCGAAAGAGGGTTCTACTGACCTATTACAAAAGTGAGTGCCTCTGTCACTGATTATGGCCTTCAGCATTCCAAACCTTGTAAAGATGTTACACTTTATAAAATCTACAAAATTTTAGAATCTTCAGTTTGGGTAGTTTTTACTTCCATCTATTTCGAACATAATCCACAGCAAGAACACTATAGAGGTTACCAAAAGATAGAGGAAATGGTCCCATATAATCAATGCCCAAAAAATAAAAAATCTCAACCACAAGAATGGGAGACTATGGCATTTGATTTCTAGGTCCCAAATTACCTTTTCTCTGACAATGATTACAAGCTTTGCAAAAGAGATATACATCTTTAAAAATGACAGCCAATAGAAACCACTCTCAAGTACCTTAAGAGCTGTTCTCTTTGGTCTAGAAGTAAATTCAGTAAACTCAGTTTTATGTACGTACCTTTTAATCACTTGATCATAGCAATGCTTGCACAGTTATGGCTCATCCCACACATAGTACTTTGCATCACTCTTTACTTTGGGCTTTTGTGCACGGCTCAACTCCTTAGGTATTGTCTTGGTAAAGTAATTTACAATATCTGCATAACAAAGAGTAGTCGTACCTATCTGTAGTAGCTGCTCATTCGGAAAGTTCTCATGCAACGAAAGTGCATCTTCGCTATAGATAAGATGACTCAAATGATCTACCACTAAATTTTTAGAACCTCTCTTATCTAGGATCTCAATGTCAAATTCTTGTAAGAGAAGTATCCATCAAATAAGGCATGGCATGGAATCCTTTTTAGTGAGCAAGTACTTGAGAGCTACATGGTCAGAGTAAACGATTACTTTAGATCCAATCAAATAAGTGCGAAATTTCTCCAATGCAAAGATAACCACTAAAAGTTCTTTCTCGGTCGTGGAGTAAATGATGAAAGGAAGCTTGCCTACACGTGGGCCCAACATGGCGCCCACGGTATAATCATTAGCATTGCACGTGATCTCAAATGGTAGATCCCAGTTCGGTGGTTGAATCACAAGAGTCGATGTTAAAACCTCTTTCAACTTTTCAAAGGTTTTCTGGCACTTTTCATTAAAGTCAAAAGTCACATCCTTCTTGATAGGATTATCAGGTTAAAAATAATATAAAAAAATAGGACCTTACCTCACTCCCTTACGTGTTTCACTCAAGAGAATGATCACTCAATTTCACTCGTGTTTCACTCAAATTTTTTGGCTTTTACCCTCTAATACGCTCACACTCTTGCCTTTTTCTACTCATAGTAATTTTCTCTTGGTTCTTATAAAACTAATCAAACAATATCAAGATTTTAGCAGCAATTCACAAAGATTAACCCAAGGAGATTCGGGTTTTAAAGGCAGGAATAGAACGATGTATGATAAGGTTTTTTTTTTTTTTTGGAATAACACGAACTAGGGATTCAAAACCGAATGGGGAATACTAGGTTTTTTTTTAACAATAAGTAACTTAAATTTGAATGAACTTAGGAAAAGGAATAGGTAAGATTTGTGGATTTAAGGAAATAAACCATAAGGATGCAAAATTGATAAAAAGAGGAAACTCTAAAAAATATTACTGTTCACGAACACTTTTCACGCAATACTATTCACGCAACACTATTCACATTTTTTTTTTGGATGAATTGGAATTAAACAAGATACCGAATAAGAAGCAAAAATCTAAAGTAAAGGATAAACAAAACCTGATTAGAAACTAGCTCTGATACCAAATGATACGAACCACGCCAAGAACTGACGTGACCCTAATCAAGAATAGTCTCCAAGATTGATTCTAACTCGAAATTGTATGGAACCGCGACCCGTTGCTTAAGGAAGCACAAACCTTGGTATGTGAAGACGCCACAATTAGTTATGGAAGGGCTGATTGATAAGTCAAGGATTGAACGCCACGGAAAATCCGATAAGTTCAAAGAGTTCGTTTAAAAACCCAAGAGAATTACAATCTCACAATTGTATGAAAAATTCTAAAACTCCTTTATTGAATTTCGGGTACAATGTATATAGTGTTTTCAGCCATAATTATCCTAATCTAAAATTGGAAACAAATTTTTAAATTCAGAATCAAATCAGAATTTGAATTTAAAATGAATAAGGAAAGAATCCTAATTAAATCAGAATCCAAATCTAAATAAAAAGGAAAGAGTCCTAATTAAATCAGAATCCTAATCTAAACGAAAAGGAAAGAATCCTACATATCTTAAATGACTAAATAAAAAGAAATTAGCAGATTTGCTGCCTCTTTTAAGAATAGGAAAGTATCCAGAAAGGATAATAGCATATCTTGGATTTGCTACCTCTTTTAAAAATAGGAAAGTATCTGGAAAATATTGTAGCATATTTTCCCACCATATTATGCAAGCAAACTTGCCAATTTTATGGAATTAATTATTCAGAAAAACCAAGAGCTTGATCTGAATATCTTATGAGATTCCTTCAATGGGCTTCCACGCATTTGATTGATCCCAAGTTGCTTGAATCAGCCCATTAAGCGCTTCTTTGAATTTCTTTGCACGAGCTCTTGTGACTGGTCCAACGGGAACTTGAATAGGATCTGAATATACTTTATTCTATGTGCTTGTGCCATCCTTATTCTCAATCTCACCACTTCTGAAGTAAGTTGTAAAGGGGCAGCACTATCTTGGAGAAATCCTTGATAAACTTGCAATAGAAACCTGCATGACCAAGAAAGGAACTAACCTCCCTCATACTAGTGGGAGGTGGTAAGGAGTGAATAAGATCTATATTAGATATTAGACTTATCAACTTTAATCCCCCTTTCAAAAATAACATGTCCCAACATAATACATAGATTAACCATAAAATAATATTTTTTCCAATTAAGTACAAGGTTAGTGTGAATGCATCATTTAAGCACAAGTGTAAGGTTATCTAGACTTCGATCAAAAGAATGACCATAAATTGTAAAATCATTCATAAGTACCTCAATAATTGTCTCCATATAATCAGAAAAGATACTTATCACACACCTTTGGATTGTGGTAGGAGCATTATAGAGGTAAAATGGCATGCGTCGATAAGCAAATGTGCCAAAAGGGCAAGTGAAGGTCGTTTTCTTTTGATCTTCCAGAGCGATAACGATCTAATTATAACATGAGTAATCATTAAGAAAACAGTAATGAGAGTGACCACTTAATCGTTCAAGCATTTGATCAATGAATGGTAAAAGAAAGTGATCCTTGCAAGTGGCTGCATTTAGTTTATGGTAATCAATGCAAACCCTCCATCCAGTTTGAACTCTAGTTGGTACAAGTTCGTTTTCTTCGTTCTTAACCATAGTGATGCCTGATTTTTTAGGAATTACCTACACAAGACTCACCCACTTGCTTTTAGAAATGGGATAGATAATCCCTACATCAAGCAGCTTCAATATCTCTTTTTTTACAACTTCCATCATTAGTGGATTGAGCCGGCGTTGTGCATCTCTAGTTAGTTCAGATCATTCTTCTAGCAAAATACGATGCATGCACATGGAAGTACTAATACCTTTAATGTTAGCAATGGTCCAGCCAATCGCCGTCTTATGATTCCGAAGCAGTCTAATTAGCTTTTCTTGTTGAACTAGAGTGAGAGTTTTAACAATGATGATTGGTAGTGTTTCATTGTCACCCAAATAAATATATTTAAAGTGCTCTAGGAGTGGCTTGAGTTCTAAAGTAAGGGCCTGCATAACAGAATGTAAAAGTTTCTCTTTTAATAAAGGCAATTCAAGGTAAGAAATATTATACCCATTTGTACGTAATGGGACTACTCCATCTAAGATTGCCACGGCCTCTTCTACTTCATCATCCAACTTTATCAAACTTAGCTATTCTTGGGAATCCTCCTTCGTGCGATTTTTACTGATCGTGAGTTCAAAATTATCGTTACTGGATAGCTCAAAAAATTCTTGCACCCAAGTGTTAATATCATCTATGGAAAAACTAGAATGTAAATCATTGGGGGGTACCTCATTGCCTCAAAGATATTGAAGTAGATCACTTCACCATTAAATTCCAACGTGAGGCTCTCATCATGCACATCGATCTTGGTTTGGGCCGTCTTAAGGGATGGTCGCCCCAGCATAATGGGCATGGGATTGGGTGATGAATCATCCTCCATTTCAAGGATATAGAAATTAGCTGGAAAGACCAATTCATTAACCTGCATAAGAACATCTTCCACAACCCCCTTCAGGTAAGCATTAGGTTTGTCAGCCAATTGGATAATTATACCAGTCTCTTTTAATGGACCTAGATTCAAAGAGTTATAAGTCGAATATGGCATAACATTAATTGAGGCACCAAAATCTAGCGTAGTGTTACCGATAGTGCACGGGATAGTGAAAGTACATGTATCCTTACATTTAGGAGGGAGTTTTCTTTGAAGTACGGCAGAAAGATTCTCTCCTACACTCACCTTTTCGTTACCATTCAACTTTGGTTTGTTGGTGCATAATTCTTTTAAAATTTTTTTGTAACGCAGCACTTGCTTAATAGCATCAAGTAGAGGAATATTTACCTCTATTTTATAGTAGGTCTCAAGGATCTCATTTTCTTCCTTTTTTTTGGATTGTTTAAACCTGCTAGGAAATGGTAGAGGAATGGGAAGGGCTTTAACTAGAGGTAACGGGGTACTTACCTGGCTAGATAGATAGATTGATAGTCTAGAGTAAGAATCATCTTCCCTTGTTAAAGGAAGAGTCTCAGGGGAGGGATTGACTATAGGGTGTGATGATGTTTTGGACACACTTGATGGCTTGGTTAATGATGTCTCCAATTGCTTTCCGCTCCTAAGAGACATAGCACTAGCATTCTCTTTATGATTAATTTTAGGTTAAGAAGGCAAGTTACTGAAGTTTTAGCTTTTATTATACTCATAGATGTGGCCTGTAGGCTAATTTGATTCTCTAAGTGTTGGAGTTGTGTCTGGATAGTCTGTTGGAACTGGATAGAGTTAGTAGCAAAAGCTTTGATCAGATCTTCCAGAGATGTCCATGATTCTAAGAGGGTAAGAGTGGCCGAACTTGGTAAAGATGTTGGACTCGCTGTTGGAGTTAGCTCGGTGGTCGAGATGGTGCCAGACAAGCCTATAGGGTGACATCCCAATAGGTGTCTTGAAAGCTGTTCGATATGCCCAGAGTGCATCATCAAGTCTCAATGACCAATCTTTTTTGTCTGGTCTCACTGTCTTTTCTAATATGTGCTTTATTTCTCGATTGGAGATCTCAACTTGGCCACTAGTTTGCGGATGATATGGGGTCGCCACTTTATGAGTGATGGAATATTTTTCCAAAAGAGCTTTGAATGGTCTGTTGCAAAAGTGGGTGCCACCATCACTAATTATTGCTCGAGGGAATCCAAAGCGCGAAACGATGTTGCTTTTCAGAAATCCTATCACCACTTTGTGATCATTGGTTCTACATGGAATTGCTTCTACCCATTTCGATATGTAATCAACAGCAACCAATATGTATTGATGGCCAAAAGAAGGGCGAAAGGGCCCCATGAAGTCGATGCCCTAGACATCAAAAATCTCAACCATTAAAATTGGGTTTAGTGGCATCATATTTCTTCGTGTTATGCTTCCCATAGGTTGACACCTGTCACATGAAGAGCAAAAAGTGTAAGCATTTCGAAATAAAGTTGGCCAATAAAAACCACATTGTAAAACTTTTGCAGTAGTCTTTTTGGCACTGAAATGGCCACCACAAGCTTGCTCATGACAAAAATGAGAGAATTTTTTCGAATTCATTTTCTGGGACGCATCGTCTAACAATTTGATTTGCACAATACTTGAACAGATAAGGGTCATCCCAAAAGAAATTCTTTATTTCTGTAAAAAATTTGGCTTTGTCTTGGTTAGTCCAATGCTTAGGAAGTTGCCCTGTAACAAGATAGTTAACTATATCAGCATACCATGGTAATACTTCCACACTCATTAATTGTTCATCTGGAAATGATTCATTCAATGGTAATGATTCTGGAATCGTATAAAAATTGAGACGAGAGAGATGATCTGCCACAACATTTTCGGTGCCTTTCTTATCTTTAAACTCAAGGTCAAATTCTTGCAAAAGTAACACCCATCGAATTAGTCTAGCTTTTGCATCTTTCTTTGTTAAAAGATATTTAAGAGCAGAATGATCTGTGAACACAATTATTTTACACCCAATAAGATAAGATCGAAATTTCTCTAATGCAAACACTACTGCTAGCATTTCTTTTTCAGTGGTCGAGCAGTTCAACTGTGCATCATTTAATGTCAAACTAGCTTAGTAAGTAACATGGGGGATTCGATCAACTCTTTGTCCTAATACTGCTCCTACTATATAATCAGATGCATCACACATAAGTTCAAAAGGTAAGTTCCAGTTTGGGGGCTGAATGATGGGTGATGAGGTCAATAACTGCTTTAGTTTTTCAAATGCCTTAAGACATGAATCATCAAAGACAAAAGGTACATCCTTAACAAGTAGATTGCATAAGGGTCTAGAGACTTTGCTAAAATCTTTAATGAAACGTCCATAAAAACCAGCATGCCCAAGGAAAGATCTTACTTTTCTGACTGTTTTAGGTGGAGAAAGATTGGAAATGAGATCTACCTTGGCTTTGTCAACCTCAATACCTTTGCTCGAAATGATGTGATCGAGAACAATACCTTGTTTTACCATAAAATGGCACTTCTCCCAATTTAGGATCAAATTCTTCTCTATACATCTCTGTAGAACGAGTGTTAGATGATGGAAACACTGATCAAATGAATCACCAAAAATAGAAAAGTCATCCATAAAAACCTCAAGGAAGCGTTCAACCATGTTAGAAAATATACTCAACATGTATTGTTGAAATCTAGCAGGTGCATTGGATAATCCAAATGGCATTCTCCTATATGCAAAAGTGCCAAAAGGGCAAGTGAAAGTGGTTTTTTCTTGATTTTATGGTGCTATGGGAATCTGGTTTTATCCTGAGCAGCCATCTAGAAAGCAATAAAATCCATGACCTGCTAATCTATCAAGCATTTGATCGATAAATGGCAAAGGAAAATGGTCTTTACGTGAGACAGAATTCAATTTTCTATAATTAATGCATACACGCCACCCTGTAGTTATTCTAGTGGGTATTAATTCATTATCAGCATTAGTAACCACTGTGACTCCTGACTTTTTAGGGACAACTTGCACAGGACTGACCTATGCACTATCAGAGATAGGGTAAATGATACCTACATCTAATAGTTTAACAACTTCATTTCTCATGACTTCTTTCATGTTAGGATTCAACCGACGTTGCATTTCTCTAGTATGTTTTGCATTTTCATCAAGATGAATGTAATGCATGCAATCTACTGGATTCATACCTTTTATGTCAGCTATTGTCCATCCTAATGCTTCTTTGTTCTCTCTTAAAACTTCCAACAACTTGCCTTTTTGTTTATCATTTAGGGAAGATGAAATGATTACTGGCAGAGTGCTCTCTTCTCCCAAGAACGCATATTCCAAGGTGTTGGGTAACTGTTTGTGCTTGAGTTTTGGTGGTGATTTTGATGATGGGCTGAGTTTCTTCCCTGATGGTGCTAGTTGTTCAACTTTTGACTTCCATTTATTAGTGTCCATGGATGATGCTGAATCAAGTAAGGCATTGACCTTATCAATAGACCTGTTAATATCAAAATCTAAACCAAAGTGAGTTAAACATTTTTCTAAAGGATCATCACTAAGATTAGAAGGAAAAGTATAACCAGCTAATTCTTTTATTAGATCCACTTCAACAATTCCATCATCTGTATTGTCAGGTTGTTTGGCAATGTTGAAGATATTCAGCTCCATAATCATATTGCCAAAGGACAATTGCATATTTCCAGTCTTGCATTAAATGTGAGCATCGATAGTCGCCAAGAAAGGTCGGCCTAGGATAATGGGGATGTGCTTCTTCGAATCCTGCACTGGTTGAGTGTCAATCACAATAAAATCAACAGGAAAATAAAACTTATCTACCTGGATGAGCACATCCTTAACAATACCGTGAGGTATTTTCATGGATTGATCTGCAAGCTGTAACACCACTGGGGTTGAGCGTAATTCTCCCAATCCAAGTTTCACAAATACTGAGTAAGGTAACAGATTTACACTAGCTCCTAAATCCAATAAAGCATTCTCAATCGTATGGTTCCCTATGCTACATGAGATAGTGGGGGAGCCTGGGTCTTTGTATTTTGGAGGAATTTTAGGTTGGAGTATAGAGCTAACGTTTTCTGTTAAAAAGGCCTTCTTTTGAACGTGAACGTTTCTCTTTTTAGTGCAAAGGTCTTTAAGAAACTTGGCATAAGAGGGCACTTGTTTTAAGATTTCAAAAATCTCACATGTGGAATTTCCTTTCTTTGCTTTAGCTAACCTTTGAGGGAATGGAGCTTTGGGGATATATTCCCGTATGTTGCTTTCTTCTTTCTCCTTCAATGATGAGTCTTCAGCATCTATAGTGCATCTTGAGTAGTTTTTGTCACTGGCATTTCCACTTTGTTGTCGACTTCTTTTCCTTTTCGCAATGTCATGACAGCTTTGATTTCTTCATGGTGCTGAGGTGAACTGGTACTTATTTCATGCACTCCTTTAGGATTAGGCACTGGCTGGCTTGGGAATTTGCCTTTCTCGACGGTCATTGCCAAGTTTTGGACTGATGAGGCAAGTTGACCTACCATTTTTTCAAGATTCGAGATTGATTGGGCTTGTGAGTTAAATCCAGCTCTCATCTCGTTTCGCAACTCATCAATGGTGCGGTTTTGTTGCTCGATCGTGGAGTGAGTAAGATTATTGAGATTTTACAATGCTTCCTCCCATGGTCTGGGTTGAGTGTAGTTCTGGTTTTGATTGTATGGTCTAAATGGTGGCTGAGAAGCTTGATGAGCCTGAGGAATTGGTTGCATTGGTGGAGTTGGAGCTGTTGGTCCATTCTGTTGAAACCTTTGAGACCATGAAAAATTAGGATGACCTCTCCATCTAGGATTATAAGTGTTTGAGTAAGGGTTGTAGTTTGATGGCTTTCTCATTACACCTATGGCATTGGCCTGATCTGGGTTTGCATCTTGGTCAAATTGATTGCAGGCATGTGGCTCAGTTGATTTTGCAGTTGTTAATGATGCTATTTGGCGAGAAAGTCCTTCGACTATTTCTTTAACTTCCTTGATTTCTGATCTTGACTCTCCAACATTAACCTCATTTACTCCTTTGACTTTTCTCACATTCCTAAATGATCGGCTTCGTTGTTGGGAATTATCCGCTTGGCGCTGGAAGAAATCCCAATTCTTCGATGAACTTTTCGACATTAGTTCTCCCCCACTTGTTGCCATTAGCCATTCTTGTACATGTGGCAATAATCCCTCCAAAAAGTATTGGCATTGGTGCCACTTTTCATACCCATGATGTGGAGATATCAAGAGTAGCCCATTGAATCGCTCTCATGCTTCAAAGAATTGCTCGTCTTCTCTCTGGGTAAACTTTGAGATTTCCCTGCAAATAACATTGGTTTATGCACTGGGAAGTATTTATTTTAAAATTTGGTAACCATTTGTTTCCATGATGTAATGTTATTAGTAGGCATTGTATTAAACCATGAACGAGCTCTATCTTTTAAAGAAAATGGAAATAACATCATCATCTGAACAATTTTCATTTTTGAATGTTTGACAAACAGCAAGAAAATCATTCAAATGGTTATATGGGTCTTCATTTTCTAGGCCATAGAATGTTAGGAGACAATTTATCACACTAGGTTTTAATTCAAAACTCCTAGCAGCTACATTTGGGTATCTTATGCACGATGTGCTCAAATTAGCTAAAGGACTGGAGTAGTCCTTAAATGGCCTCTCCTGTGGTGCTGGTGGTTATTGCAAATCCATTTCAATTTTTTCTTTAATTGTAACGTATTTGTGTGTGTGAAGTGTTTTTTCTAATTCAAGGTCTATTGGCTCAAGATTGGGTAATTGTGACCTTCGACTATACATGCAAAGAATACAAAAAAAAATGAAAACAAAATAAAATAAATAAATAAAATAAGAATAAAACTAATAAAAATAAAGAGAAAGGAGAAATTAAGTTACTAACCTTATCACGCTGTTACAATCTTACTATGAAAACACACCAAATTGCTATTATTGTACAAAAAGAAAGAAAAGGAATACGTGAAGTAAAATAAATTAACATAAAATAAATTAAACGAAATTAAAATAAGTTAGTAGGTGGTGGAACCGGCCAAGTAAAATATGAAAATAAGTATGAGAAACAAAAAAAATGAAATTAAAATAAATTAATAGGCGGTGGAACCGGCCGAATTAACAAGATAAAAAATTACAATGAAAAATAAAATGAAAATTAAATTACATAAATTTAAGTAAAAGAAAAGAAATGTTTACCTTAATATGCGAATTCACTTTCTTCTTTTTATTTTATTAATTAATTAATTAAATAAGGAAAAGAAAATTACAAGAAAATTATTTACACATTAAAGAAAATAAACTCTACAGATTAAAATGACTTACCTCCCCGGCAACGGCGCCAAAAACTTGTTATGCAAATTTTAATGAACTCGCAAGCTCCCGAATCTATTATAGTATAGATCAATGGTGACTAGTGTTGATCCCACGAGGAGGTGGATTTTAATTGTGTGTAGGGTTAATTTTCTAAGTAGGTAATTAGATTTATGGTGAAGGTGTTGATATAATTTTGTTCTAAACTATGTGAATAAAGTGCTTGGGTATCTGGATCTGCATCAACATGCACCATAGGCTTAATATTTCTTATTAGTGCTAATTAAATTATGAGGGGGATTTCCACTCCTCATGAACCACACTCTAATAAATATGGTATTAAGTACTTATCGTGCCAAACAGTAATAACCTTGCACTAGGGAGACGGTACTACCGGTGCAAAATCTAGACAAGATTATTACTATCTGTCGACGAACAGTCAAAACAGCCACATAAATCAAAGGGGAGAAGAAAGTAAATTTACTAAATTAGCCCATGGAACATGTTGAGACTTTACCTTCAACCCAAGCTTGAAAGAAAATTAGCTACTCATTATTTGAACTAGGGGTAAAATGGGTATTATCCTAAAATACCCATTAAATACCAGAAGGAGAGAGAATTTTACAAAATTTAGCTCAAAAATGGATTCAGAAGTGTCAAATTAGGGTGGGAGAGCCCTCTTTTTATAGATACAATGAGTAAATTATGGCCATTGGATGAAATCAATTCAGACGCTCAAGATTGCGCCACGTGGCAAGCTTGGATTGCTAGGAACACATCATCAATGATTGTGATTAGTGTGCCGCATGTAACTTAAGCCAATTTTCTCTTCCAATACTGTGTTGCCACGTCATCGGTCAGTGTCAAAGTCAACCAACCTTGATCAAGTACATTGCTTCTATCGTAAGCTCATTTTTTCGGTCCAATCATACACTGCCATGTCATCGGTCAACGCCACATCATCAATCAACGCCATATAAGCAGTCAATGCCACATCATTCGTCCAATCAAATGCTGCCATGTCATCGGTCAATGCCACGTCATCGTACGTATATATGAATAGTTTTGTACATGATCAGTGATGTATATGTGCACAGTACCGTATATGTGAACAGTGCTATTTTTCCCTTTATGCTCCTCCTAAGGTTTTCGACTGTGCTGAGTTAAAAAATGTTGTTCGTTTTGTTGTCCGATGTCTCGTTAATTGTGAAATGGCCTGAATCCCCCTAAAATACATAAGTTATAATAAAACACACACAATCAAAGTGCAAGGGACTTAAGTACATAAAAGTAGGGATGCTAGTAAGACTTGAAGTGTAACATGACCATTTTATCTTTTGTAAATACATACTTTCTAACACTCAACAGTAGTCCTTCTATTCTTCATTGTAAAATTTAGAGTAGGGATCATACCTTTGTTTTGGTTGGCCTAGGAAATTGCCAATAGCTTTAGCTTGCTCTTGTAAACAATCTTGGAGAGTATGGCACATATCAGTCACATGTCCGACCATGGAACGTATGCCACATTGACTCGTTTGGGTGCTAGCAATGGATCGTTTCAGGTGTTAAACTATTGTGAATTAGTAGCCATGTTAGCAATAATATTCCGAGTTACTTCTAGTGTCTTATCCACGAGTGCTCTTCCACTAGCGGCATCAATCATACTTCTTTCTATAGGCATTAAACCCTTATAAAAAAATGGAATAAGAAGTTGATCACTCATTTGATGATAGGGCAGCTAGCACATAGCTTTTTGAATGCTATCGGCTTTTTATAGATACAATGAGTAAATTATGGCAATTGGATGAAATCAATTCGGACGCTCAGGATTGCACCACGTGGCAAGCTTGGATTGCTTGGAACACATCATCAGCGACTGTGATTTAGTGTGCCGCATGTAACTTAAGCCAATTTTCTCGTCCAATACTGTGTTGCCACGTCATCGGTCAGCGTCAAAGTCAATCAACCTTGATCAAGTGCATTGCTTCTATCGTAAGCTCATTTTTTCGGTCCAATCATACATTGCCACGTCATCGGTCAGTGCCACATCATCAATCAACGCCACATAAGCAGTCAATACCACATCATTTGTCCAATCAAATGCTGCCACATCACCGATCAATGACATGTCATCGGTCAATGCCACATCATCATACGTATATGTGAATAGTGCTGTACATGATCAGTGATGTATACGTGAATAGTACCGTATGCATGAATAGTATCTTATACATGAACAGTGCTATTTTTCCTTTTATGCTCCTCCTAAGGTTTTCGACTGTCCTGAGTTCAAAAATACTGTCCGTTTTGATATCCGATGTCTCGTTAATCGTGAAATGGCCTGAATTCTCTCAAAATACATAAAATACATAAGTTATAATAAAACACACACAATTAAAGAGCAAGGGACTTAAGTACATAAAAGTAGGGGTGTTAGTGAGACTTGAAGTGTAACATGACCATTTTATCATTTATAAATACAAATTAAGCGAAAACAAAAGTCAAAACCAAAATGCTTTTTTTTATTTTTAAACAAACAGTTGTGTTTACTTCTTCAATCAATGATAGCACTCAAATAAAAGTATAAGCATTATCTCCAGCCTAAAGAAATAGTACTCCCACATTAACCATCCACATGAATCAGTCCAGTAAACTTTATCAATGCCACATTAATCAAGCCACTATCAAGAATGACATGTCAATCCCCAAAATCTCACCAGTAGGAGTGACAGTCTCAAAAGAAAATTAAACCCAATAAATATAGTCACTCCAATGAATGGTAATTTGAGAGAAAATAATATGAAGACAGTTTTACACACTCTCACCAAGATGAAATAATGCCCACAGCTTAGAAATAAAATGATTTCAAGTCAAACAAATTGCTAGTCAAACCAATGTAGTCATTTTATGCATTACTACATCATTTCAGCCCATCTCGCTAGCTTTTACTTCAGACTATAGTACCCTAAAATCAAGAAGGACTTTTATTAGGACGTAACGTAGGTTAGGGACACGGTTAACAAAGAAGGGGATGAAAGGAAATACAAAATATATGTTTGAGAAAAACAGAGATCTTTGGAAATTACAGGGTGCATTTCACTTATTTGGCTCCTTTTTTTTTTTTGAATTGCACATCATTTTTTCTATTTTATCCCTTTTTTTTCTTTTTTTTTTCACATTTCATTTTTTTTTGGTTTATATATATATATATATATATATATATATATATTGCACCATTTTTTTTAATAAAATAGCCATCTAAATTTTTCTCAAACAAGAATGGGTGATGGAACACATAAAATATGGGGTAATACTCTAAGTTGGAGTGGGACAGGATGATAAGTTAAATTCTTTTTTTTTAAAAAAAAAAAGGCTCAAAGGGGTTAACTATGGATTTTTCACTCAAGGGATGGGATGGCTAAAAAAGGCTCAAATGGGTCAAAGATGGCCTTTCCGTCATCTTTTAGGGCTCTAAATAATCTTCCACATCTACTAATCAGATGGATCTTCAGATGTAGTAACACAAATATTTTAAATATTGACTCGAAGGAAAATATAGAGATCATGTATAAAATGATAAACTGCTAAACTGTATGAAGAATGGGCACAAAAAGGTTATTCCCCAAGAAAAATAAATGCTCAAAAGCTCACTTGGAATTTATTATGACATGTACGTTCCATCAAGTAACTCAATTAATTTCACCCGTTACAGTAAACTATTGTTTGTGAACTTTAAGACTGAGAAGATGCGTATCTAGAGTAACTAACTCCATATTTTGTTATCTTCTGACTCTACAAGGTTAGTAAAAATATAACATCACTACTACTAAATATTCCACAGCATTCAACCATTCCCTCCCCCCAACCAGAACGAGGCACTGTCCTAAACGTCTTAAATGAAAGAAGTAGGGTTAAGAAGATATCACCCGGGTGTCCTAACATAGAACAAAAGCAAATTATCACAAGCGGAGAGTTAAATCTAATGTGCACTGCTTACTGCGGCTATTGCTACCATTGTTAGTCGGCCACTTCAACTCAAGGATCTTGGGGTCTAGCTCTGGACTATAAGCTTGTAAAAGATCAAGTAGCTCATTAGCAGTAGAAGCACAAATAAAAATTTTTTTTTCCTGTGAAAGGAATGAAATGATTTTTTATTGCGTGGTTAAGAAATGAAAGAAAGCCATCATAAAAATTATTGACATTTAACAAACTGATGGGTTTTTGATGAATGTTCAGATGGGCCAAAGATGCTAATGTGATTAGTGCATCTAGAGTTGTAAGATCTCCTGGTAAGAAAATAAATGCATTAGCATGATTTAGCATTTCAGTTATTCTCTCTTGCATACCTGAGAGGACTAACTCCTTTCCAGTTGGTGGGCCAGGCAGACATCCTAAAGGTTTTAGGGCTTCTGGAATGATGCCTAACACTTGACTACCTCTAGTAAAAGCAGCTTGAGAGACAAGCTTTGATAATCCTCGGTCACCTCCTCCAAATATCAGATGTAATTTTCTCTCTGCTATGATTCGACCAAGATCTATGGCTGCTTCAACGAACTCTTTGTGTTTACCAAAGTTAAACCCAGTGAGCACACAAATGTTTTTGAATTATTTACTGGAAGAAGCTGCCATTGGAGCACTTCAAAAATAATTTTGTGAGTGCTGAAAAAGAAGTTTGTATTTAAGGATCTTGGTGACAATGATTTATAGCTGTATATGAGGTGGTGTGTCTTTGTCAAATTACACGTAGAGCACATGGCTCGAGACTCAAAAAGTAAATAGTAAAAAAAGAAAGAAAACAATCATAAAATCACAATATTAAAGACAATAATGCAAATGATAAGACAACAGTGAATAAAAGGATATTTACAGGTAGTTGTGACGGTGGCTCACATCTTCCTCTGGTTTTACGTCCAGAAATGGCTTGAACGCCCTCTATGGGTCGAGGATAGGCTTCCCATCCAGTTTTCTTATAAACTGGCAAACAGGGTCGTTTATAGTCAGATTCTCGAGACTTTATCGTGCACACTCTTTCTGGAATAATGGCCATAACTGGAGAATTGCTCGCTGCACGTATCCATTGGGATGCGTTTCAAGAGACAAAAGGATATCATCCAATGACTCTTTATTCAAGCCATCCCTTATGAATTAAATCTTATCTTCCCTGTTATCAGACACCATTCCCAAAGAAGTACATGGATCTTTATCACAGTACATTCTAGCACACTTATGACACGAAACTGGAAGTCATTGAGCTCTTCGTTTTCTTGAATAGTTTCCTTTACCACAACCAGGCATTTATGCAATAAATTTGGGAGGTAACTCACCTGCCAATTTTACCTTGGCTTCGATTAGCCAACGGATGTCAGTAGGGACGTTGTTTCCCATAAGCAATCGCATGCGTTTGGATCGAGCTTTGTAGATTGTAAGGAGAGCATTCTGAGGGAGTGAATGAAATCGCTTGTGAAGCTTTGTAAGAATTATGTTTCTATCCATACCTTCACCTCAGAGTATCAGTTGTTCTGGGTAACTGAAGTAACTGACTTGAATTGTCACGGAGTACCGTTATCCGCCACTTAACCGGGGTAACAAATTAAAGCACACAAAGAAAATTATTTTCACAATCATCCTCTTATTGAATTTAGCTCAAGTTCCAATTGGATTTCATATATGCCTCTTTCAATTTTTCTGAGTTGTATTTCTAAATCCTCAACATGGGATACCGACTCTAGTGGTCGTCGTTCCCAAACAGGATGTTATGTATAAAATCGTATCTAGCTTCTGAGATGAGATTTTACACGTAGAAGCCTTCCAAGGTAGCTCAAGAGGATCTGTCGCATGATTAAAAATGACAAAAGAAAATACAATTGTTAAACAAACACGCTTAAGCAAACCTAAATAATTTCGATTAGCAAAAGAATAGTAAAATGAAATGACAAAAAGTTAAATCACCGAAAAGAAAAGGAAAAAGAATTCTTAATTCAAATTTGGTGGGTCACTCAAATCGATTTCGATGTCCTCTACATGTGTTTGGTACTCTAGATATGGGTTTAATCTTTGACCGTTTACTTTAAAAATGACACTGTTCTGTGGATCTTTAATTTCAACTGCTCCATGTGGAAAAATAGTGTGAACAATAAAGGGGCCAGACCATTGAGAGCGTAACTTACCTGAGAATAGGTACAAGCGAGAATTGAATAAAAGCACTTTCTGACCTGGGGTAAAAGTTCTTCTTATATTTTGCCTGTCATGAAAGACTTTCATTCGCTGCTTGTAAATCTTGGCATTTTCGTATGCGTCATTGCGAATTTCCTTAAGTTCTGCCAGTGGTAATCTTCTTTCTGACCCAGCTTGTTGCATGTCAAAGTTAAATTTCATGATGGCCCAATATGCATGATGTTCGAGTTCCACTGGTAGGTGACAAGCTTTTCCATACACTAGCCTATAGGGTGACATCCCAATAGGTGTCTTGAAAGCTATTCGATATGCCCAAAGTGCATCATTGAGTCTCAATAACCAATCTTTTCTGTCCGGTCTCACCGTCTTTTCTGATATGTGTTTTATTTCTCGATTGGAGATCTCAACTTGGCCACTGCTTTGTGGATGATAGGGGGTCGCCACTTTATGAGTGATGGAATATTTTTCCAAAAGAGCTTTGAATGGTTTGTTGCAAAAGTGGGTGCCACCATCACTAATTATTGCTCGAGGGAATCCAAAGCGCGAAACGATGTTGCTTTTTAGAAATCCTATCACCACTTTGTGATCATTAGTTCTACATGGAATTGCTTCTACCCATTTTAATACGTAGTCAACAGCAACCAATATGTATTGATGGACAAACGAAGGGGGAAAGGGTCCCATGAAGTTGATGCCCCAGACATAAAAAATCTCAACCACTAAAATTGGGTTTAGTGGCATCATATTTCTTCGTGTTATGCTTCCCATACGTTGACACCTGTCACATGAAGAGCAAAAAATGTAAGCATTTCGAAATAAAGTTGGCCAATAAAAACCACATTGTAAAACTTTTGCAGCCGTCTTATTGGCACTGAAATGGCCACCACAAGCTTGCTCATGACAAAATGAGAGAATTTTTTGGAGTTCGTTTTCTGGGATGCATCGTCTGACAATTTGATCCGCACAATACTTGAACAGATAAGGGCCATCCCAAAAGAAACTCTTTATTTCCGTAAAAAATTTGGCTTTGTCTTGCTTAGTCCAATACTTAGGAAGTTGCCCTGTAACAAGATAGTTAACTATATCAGCATACCATGATAATACTTCCACACTCATTAATTGTTCATCTGGAAATGATTCATTCAATGGTAATGATTTTGGAACAGTGTCAAAAGTAAGGCGAGATAGATGATCTACCACCACATTTTCTAAGCCTTTTTTATCTTTGAATTCGAGGTCAAATTCCTGCAAAAGTAACACCCATCGAATTAGTCTAGCTTTTGCATCTTTCTTTGTTAGAAGTTATTTAAGAGCAGCATGATCTGTGAACACAATTATTTTACATCCAATGAGATAAGATCGAAATTTCTCTAATACAAACACTACTACTAGCAATTCTTTTTCAGTGGTTGAGTAATTCAACTGTGCATCATTCAATGTCATACTAGCATAGTAAATAACATGGGGAATTAGATCAACTCTTTATCCTGATACTGTTCCTACTGCATAATTAGATGCATCACACATGAGTTCAAAATGCAAGTTTCGGTTTAGAGGCTGAATGATGGGTGATGATGTTAGCAACTGCTTTAGTTTTTCAAATGCCTCAATACATGAATCATCAAAGACAAAAGGTACATCCTTAGCAAGTAGATTGCATAAGGGTCTAGAGATTTTGCTAAAATCTTTAATGAAACGTTTGTAAAACCAGCATGCCCAAGGAAAGATCTTACTTCTCTGACTGTTTTAGGTGGAGGAAGATTGGAAATGAGATCCACCTTGGCTTTGTCAACCTCAATACCTTTTCTCGAGATGATGTGACCGAGAACAATACCTTGTCTTACCGTAAAATGACACTTCTCCCAATTTAAGACCAAATTTTTCTCCATACATCTCTGTAGAACTAGTGTTAAATAATGCAAACATTGATAAAATGAATCACCAAAAACAGAAAAGTCATCCATAAAAACCTTAAGGAAACGTTCAACCATATCAGAAAAAATGCTTAACATGCATCGTTGAAATATAGCGGGTGCATTACATAATCCAAATGGCATTCTCCAAAATGCAAAAATGTCAAAAGGGCAAGTGAAAGTAGTTTTCTCTTGATCTTTTGGTGCTATGGGAATCTGGTTATATCCTGAGTAGCCATCTAGAAAGCAATAAAATTCATGACCTGCTAATCTATCAAGCATTTGATCGATAAATGGCAAAGAAAAATGGTCTTTACGTGAGATAGAATTCAATTTTCTATAATCAATGCATACACGCCACCCCGTAGTTACTCTAGTGGGTATTAATTCATTATCAGCATTAGTAACCACTGTGACTCCTGACTTTTTAGGGATAACTTGCACAGGACTGACCCATGAACTATCAGAGATAGGGTAAATGATACATGCATCTAATAGTTTAAGAACTTCATTTCTCACGACTTCTTTCATGTTAGGATTCAATCGACGTTGCATTTCTCTAGTAGGTTTAGCATTTTCATCAAAATGAATGTAATGCATGCAATCTACTGAATTTATACCTTTTATGTCAGCTATGGTCCATCCTAATGCTTCTTTGTACTCCCTTAAAACTTCCAACAACTTGCCTTTTTATTTATCAATTATGGAAGATGAAATGATTACTGGCAGAGTACTCTTTTCTCCCAAGAACGCATATTCCAAAGTGTTAGGTAACTGTTTGAGCTGAGTTTTGGTGGTGATTCTGATGATGGGCTGAGTTTCTTCCCTGATGGTGCTAGTTGTTCAACTTTTGACTTCCATTTATTAGTGTCCATGGATGATGCTGAATCAAGTAAGGTGTTGACCTCATCGACTAACCTGTCAATATCAAAATTCAAACCAAAGTGAGTTAAACATGTTTGTAAAGGGTCATCACTAAGGTTAAAAGGAAAGGTATAATCAACTAATTCTTCTATTAGATCCACTTCAACAATTTCATCATTTGCATTGTGAGGTTGTTTGGCAATGTTAAAGATATTCAGCTCCATAGTCATATTGCCAAAGGACAATTGTATATTTCCAGTTCTACACTGAGTGTGAGCATCTGCAGTTGCCAAGAAAGGTCGGCCTAGGATAATGGGGATGTGCTTCTTTGAATCCTGCACTGGTTGAGTGTCAATCACAATGAAATCAACAGGAAAATAAAACCTATCTACCTGGATGAGCACATCCTCAACGATACCGCGAGGTATTTTCATAGACCGATATGCAAGTTGTAACACCACTGGGGTTGAGTGTAATTCTCCAAATCCATGTTTCACAAATACTGAGTAAGGCAACCGATTTACACTAGCTCCTAAATCCAACAAAGCATTCTTAATCGTGTGGTTCCCTATACTACATGAGATAGTGGGGGAGCCTAGGTCTTTGTATTTTGGGAGAATTTTGTGTTGGAGTATAGAGCTAACGTTTTCTGTTAAAAAGGCCTTCTTTTGAACATGAACGTTTCTCTTTTTAGTGCAAAGGTCTTTAAGAAACTTGGCATAAGAGGGCACTTGTTTATAGCATCAAGCAAAGGAATGTTTAAGATTTCAAAAATCTCACCTGTGGAATTTCCTTTCTTTGCTTTAGCTAACCTATGAGGGAATGGAGCTTTGGGGACATATTCCCGTATGCTGCTTTCTTCTTTCTCCTTCGATGATGAGTCTTCAGCATCTACAGGTGTATCTTGAGTTGTTTTTGTCACTGGCATTTCCACTTTGTTGTCGACTTCTTTTCCTTTTTGCAATGTCATGACAGCTTTGATTTCTTCATGGTGTTGAGGTGAACTGGTACTTACTTCATGCACTCCTTTAGGATTAAGCACTGGCTGGCTTGGGAATTTGCCCTTCTCGAAGGTCATTGCCAAGTTTTGGACTGATGAGGCAAGTTGACATACCATTTTTTCAAGATTCGAGATTGATTGGGCTTGTGAATTAAATCCAGCTCTCATCTCGTTCCGCAACTCATCAATGGTGCGGTTTTGTTGCTCGATCGTGGAGTGAGTAAGATTCTTCAGATTTTGCAATGCTTCCTCCCATGGTCTAGGTTGAGGGTAGTTCTGATTTTGATTGTATGGTCTAAATGGTGGCTGAGAGGCTTGAGGAGCCTGAGGAATTGGCTACATTGGCAGAGTTGAAGCTGTTGGTCCATTCTGTTGAAACCCTTGAGACCATGAAAAATTGGGATGATCTCTCCATCCAGGATTATAAGTGTTTGAGTAAGGGTTGTAGTTTGATGGCTTTCATGATGAAATTTGTCGGGAATGACCTTCAACCATTTCTTTGACTTGATTTCTGATCTTGACTCGTCCACGTGAGCCTCATTTACTCCTTTGACTTTTCTTACATTCCTGAACGATCGGCTTTGCTGTTAGGAATTATCCGCTCGGCGCTGGAAGAAATCCCAAATCTCCGATGCACTTTTCGACATTAGTTCTCCTCCACTTGTTGCCATTAGCCATTCTTGTACATGTGGCAATAATCCCTCCAAAAAGTATTGGCATTGGTGCCACTTTTCTTACCCATGATGTGGACACTTCAAGTGTAGCCCATTGAATCGCTCCCATGCTTCAAAGAATTGCTCGTCTTCTCTCTGGGTAAACTCTGAGATTTCCTTGCAAATAGTATTGGTTTTATGCACTGGGAAGTATTTATTTAAAATTTAGTAACCATTTGTTCCCATGATGTAATGCTATTAGCAGGCATTGTATTAAACCATGAACGAGCTGTATCTTTTAAAGAAAATGGAAATAGTCTAAGTCTAACATCATCATCTGAAAAATTTTCATATTTGAATGTTTGACAAACAGCATGAAATCATTCAAATGGTTATATGGGTCTTCATTTTCTAGGCCATAGAATGTTGGGAGACAATTTAGCACACTAGGTTTTAATTCAAAACTCCTAGCAGCTACATTTGGGTATCTTATGCATGATGTGCTCAAATTAGCTAAAGGACTGAAGTAGTCCTTAAATGGCCTCTCCTGTGGTGCTGGTAGTTGTTATTGCAAATCCATTTCAATTTAATCTTTAATTGCAACGTGTTTGTGTGTGCGAAGTGTTTTTTTCTAATTCAAGGTCTATTAGCTCAAGATTGGGTAATTGTGACCTTTGACCATGCATGCAAAGAACACAAAATAAATGAAAACAAAATAAAATAAAATAAAATTAAAATAAAAATAAAATTAAAATTAAAAAAAATAAAGAGAAATGAGAAATTAAGTTACTAACCATAGTACGCTGTTACAACCTTACTACGAAAACACATTCAATTGCTATTATTGTATAAAAAGAAAGAAAGGGAATACGTAAAGTAAAATAAATTAACTTAAAATAAATTAAATGAAATTAAAATAAATTAATAGGCGGTGGAACCAGCCAAATATGCAAGATAAAAAAGATTACAAAGAAAAATAAAATGAAAATTGAATTACATAAATTTAAATAAGAGAAAAGAAAAGAAATATTTACCTTAATATGCGGATTGAGATTCTTCTTTATTATTATTATTTTTTATTTTTTTTAAGGCAAAGAAAATTACAAGAAATAATTATTTACACAATAAAGAAAATCAACTCCACAAATTAAAATGACTTACCTCCCCGGCAACGGCGCCAAAAACTTGTTGTGCAAATTTTAATAAACTCGCAAGCGCACGAATCTATTGTAGTATAGATCAATGGTGACGAGTGTCGATCCCATGAGGAGGTGGATTTTAATTGTATGTAGGGTTAATTTTCTAAGTAGGTAATTGGATTTATGGTGAAGGTGTTGATATAATTTTGTTCTAAATCTAAATTTGGGTATCCGGTTCTGCATCAACATGTACCATGAGCTTAATATTCCTTATTAGTGCCAATTAAATCATGAGGGGGATTTCCACTCCTCATGAGCCTCACTCTAATAAATATGGTATTAAGTACTTATCGTGCCAAACAGTAATAACCTTGCACTAGGGAGGCGGTAGTACCAGTATAAAATCTAGGCAAGATTATTACTATCTGTCGATGAAAAGTCAAAACAGCCATATAAATTAGAGAGGAGAAGAAAGTAAATTTACCAAATTAGCCCATGGAACATGTTGAGGCCTCACCTTCAACCCAAGCTTGAAAGAAAATTATCTACTCATTATTTGAAATAGGGGTAAAACGGGTATTATATTAAAATAAGTAGAAATACAAGAATGAGAGAGAATTTTACAAAACTAAGCTCAAAAATGGATTTAGGGGTGTCAAATTAGGGTGGAGAGCCCCCTTTTTATAGATACAATGAGTAAATTATGGCCATTGGATGAAATCAATTCGGACGCTCTGTTTTGCACCACGTGGCAAGCTTGGATTGCTTGGAACACATCATCAGCGACTGTGATTCAGTGTGCCGCATGTAAGTTAAGCCAATTTTCTCGTCCAATACTATGTTGCCACGTCATCGGTCAGCGTCAAAGTTAACCAACCTTGATCAAGTGCATTGCTTCTATCGTAGCTCATTTTTTTGGTCCATTCATACACTGCTACATCATCAGTTAGCGCCACATCATTAGTCAACGCCACATAGGCAGTCAATGCCACATCATTCGTCCAATCAAATGCTGCCACGTCATCGGTCAATGCCACATCATCGTACGTATATGTGAATAGTGCCGTACATGATCAGTGATGTATACGTGAACAGTGCCATTTTTCCTTTTATGCTCCTCCTAAGGTTTTCGACTGTCCTGAGTTCAAAAATGCTGTCCGTTTTGATATCCGATGTCTCGTTAATTGTGAAATGGCCTGAATTCTCCTAAAATACATAAAATACATAAGTTATAATAAAACACATTCAATTAAAGAGCAAGGGACTTAAGTACATAAAAGTAAGGATGTTAGTGAGACTTGAAGTGTAACATGACCATTTTATCCTTTATAAATACACACTTTCTAACACTCAACAGATGATGATAATAATAACAATAATATTATAAATAATAATAAATGCCAAGGGTATATATATATATATAAAAGTGGTTTTATGAATTTTTAACTAAATGGCAAGAAATAAAGAAGCTAAAACTACAAATATAATAATTTAATAGAACTATAATTATGGGAGAAAGAAATAATAATAATAAAAACTTTGGTCTTACATGTGCACTCCACTTAGAATTTGTTTTGATTAGTCTTACATGTGCACTCCACTTAGAATCACATTCGGATTTCCATTCCTTTTTTTATTGCCATGCACATGCAATTGCCAAAGTAAAATGTTTGTTTTCCAATAATTCATGTCCGTTCGTAGCTTATAGGAAATTGACTTTTGGTTTTGGTCTTCAAATTCTTGTTGGCCACGGGTTCTTGACTTTATTTTCCTTTTCTGATTCTTTCTAACAGATTTCTTCCTGATTGTTCTAGTTTAATTTTTCTTTAATCCTAAAATATACCGAAAATAACCAAATATAAAAAATTAAGATAAAAATTAACATAATAAAATATAATTTAACAAAATAACAAAATTAAAAATAAACTTAAATAATTAAAATATTTAAGACCAAAACAAGAGAAAGATGGAGAAATTACTATTAAATTATAGAGAAATATGCACTTATCAGGCTAATAGAGGGAAAACAAATTTAAATACAAGGGGGAAAAGCATCAGCTGATGGCTAGGCTTACCAAAAATAAATTCTTTGCAGAACCTATACGGGATAAAGTCAAGAAGGCACACTTGGAATTGATAGTGATGAGGAACAGAGGTTCCAAGAATGCCTATAGAAAGGAATTCAAAAGATCCTAACGAGACTTAAAAAAGAACTTCTAGAAGGCTTCCACAGTACATGATGCCATAATATCAGCCCTTAGAGAAAAATTTATGAATTATTCATCTTAAAAAACAATTAGAACAACCGTTCGTTATGAGTATAAGAATAAAAATCAACTAAGGTGAATGTCTGTTTGAATGATTTCAACTCTTGAAAATATTGATCCAATTGATAATGCACAACTCATGTACTCAAGTGATTGATCACAAAATGTAAAAACTATTCTATAATTCCAAAAGACTTATGCACTGCACTAACGAGCATTCGCATGCATAAACACTTATATCTATGCATCTCACAAAAATCCATATTCATCATCATTTTATGAGCACTCATACTCATCTAATACATTTTCATATATAATTTTAAATGTCTCAAAAGTCTTATTCCCTCTTATGTTGAGGGTAAATTAGATTTCCATCTAGAACTTCAATTCAAGGAAAAAGTTCAAAGAATAAGAAATATCTGCTTTTATGTCAAGGGTAAATTAGATTCCCTCTTAGAGCCTGATTTAAGGGAAACGTTCAAAGAACAAGAAATATTCCATCTTATGTCAAGGTAAAGTAAATTTTCCCCTAGAACTTTTGTTCAAGGGAAATGTTCTAAGAATAATTAATATTTCATCTTATGTCAAAGGAAGAGCAGATTTCCTCTTAGAACTTCAGTTCAAGGGAAAAGTCTAAGACTAACTAATGTTCCCTTTTACGCTAAGGGAAATGTATATTTCCACCAAGTATTCTAGTTCAAAGGAATAGTTTAGTGAAATCAAATTCGTTGATTCAAAACCAACTAGAATTCTATTGAAACTTCGGTTCAGAAAATAGTTGAGGAAAAATTCCTTAATAATTTTCCTTTAGAATAGGTCACTTTTTCCTAGGCCAATAAAAAGGAAAAATCTCCCTAGGCTAACAAAAAGGAGGAAAAGTTCTCTAAACCAACAAAGAGGAAAAACTTTCACAGGCCAACAGGGATGAAAGTTTGACAATGATTAACTCGAAATAGTTCACTCTTCTAGGCCAACAAAGAGGAAAAACTTTCCTAGGCCAGTAAGGAGAAAATGTTTTGTAATAATATTCCTCAAGAATGGTTCACTTTTTCCTGCTCTAAGAAAGAGAAAAAGTTTCCTAATAACTTTAGAATATCTCACTTTTCCCTAGGCAAACAAAAAGGGAAAATATTCCCAATGCCAACGAAGAGGAAAACTTCCTTAGGCCAATAAGGAGAAAGAGTTTCATAATAAAATTCCTCCACAATAAGTCATTTTTCCTAATGCCAAGGATGAAAATTCCCAAGGCCAACAAATAGGAAAAACTTCCCTAGGCCAACAGGGAGGAAAAATTCCCTAGTGCTATTCCTCTAAAACAAATTCCCTTTTCCTTATGCTATTAAATAAAAATGCTAAGCCAACAAAGAGGAAAAACTTCTCTAGGCTAGCAAGAAGGAAAAGTTCAGTAATAATATTCCTCCAGAATAGTAACTTTTTCCAATGCCAAAAAGGAAACTATTCCCAAGGCCAATAAATAGGAAAAACTTATTGAGACCAATCCAGAAGAAAAGCTCTTTAATAGTATTCTTCTGGAATAGTTTACTTTTTTCTTACACTAATGAGGAGGAAAATTTTCACAGCAATGTTCCTTTTGAAAATAGTTTAATTCTCTTAAATCTAATGATTAGGAAAAATTTCCTCAGGTCGACAAGGGAAAAAATTTTCGTAATAATATTCCTCAAGAATAAGTCACTTTTCCCAATGTCGAGGAAAATATTGTCAGGGCCAACTAAAGGGGTTAGATTTTTAACTTCACAGGTATTTATAGATTGTCGAGAGCTTGTTATGGTTGTTGGCCTTGAATTCGGTGAGGTGGGTTTCTGAAAAAGGAACTCCAATGCCCAATTTAGTATTTGGTTAAGATTAAAGAAAGAAGAAGAAAGAGAAAATGAGTTTTCTCTCTCTAGGACGAACAATGTTCATGGAGGCCAAAGACCCCTTTTCTTATGGATGGGTCTCTATTTATAGATGATGGATGACATGAATTCAGGGTTTTACCATAAGCTCTCTTTCCAATGACACGTGTCACTCACCATTATTGTGCACTTGGATGTGAATTTAGTTGTAGGGAAACAAACATAATTATTCCGTACTTACATGTTTTCTTACTCTTATGACTTTAGGCATGGTTTTCTCAGACCATGGAATTCGGAATAGGAATGAGTTTTCTTCCTCTTGTCATCTTCATGAGTTCCAAGGAAATTTTTACTTCGGGCGTTATTTCCCCCAAAATGATTATCTTGTCTAGCATAGTGGACACGTGGCGTAATGTGGTGCATTTTGAGATATGGCACCTCCATCACTCCCCCGCAAGTGTATTTTCTTTAGAAAATACTTTGATTACTTTTGTTTGCTAGACATGTAGTCTTTATGAAAGAAGTAACTATACCTTAGGCTTTTTAATATCTTTTGGGAGGAATGTTATTAGCGAGCTTTCCTCTTAGTTGACTTAGGAAAAAGTAAACAATTTCCTCTGTGCTGAAGTTCCAAGATGAAATGTTAGTTCTTTGAATTTTTTCTCTAAATTTAAGTTATAGGAGGAATGGTAATCATTCATCAAACTCTTCCTCTGAACTGAATTTCAAGGAGGAAATATGAATTGTTCTTTGAATCAATTGAAATAATTTATCCGAATTAAAGTTTCAGTAGGAATTGCTCATCGTTCTTTAATTCGATGTAAGTGATTCTACTGAATTTTTCCTCAGAACTGAAGCTTTAGGAAGAAAATGCTAGTTTCTTAAACTTTTTGTCCTGAATTGAAGTTCTTAGAGGAAATGCAAATTTTCCCTAGGCATTTCGACTGGTTCGAAAATGGATTATGAGAATTTTATTTGTATTATGAAAATTTGGCAAGTGGATATTTTCTGCCTTGGTTTAGCTTGACATATTTTTGTCTTCCTTATATATGGTTGGTCATTCATTGATTTGGCTTTTTCTAGTTAGATTCGACTTTTGTTTTCCTTGGTTAGACTTTGTCTTGATTTTTCCTTAGCCTTTGTTTGCCTTGCTTGGTTCTGGCCTTTTATTGGCTTGGCTTGCTTTTCCGACCATGGCTTTATTTTATTGTTATTATTATTATTATTATTACTTTTAGTTACCCTTAAAAGCAACATATTTTGGAGGATATTATTAAGGAAGTTTTTTCCCCTTGTTGGCGAATAGAAATTTTTCCTCTTTGTTTTCTTAGGGAAAAGAGAGCTATTCCGATGGAATGTTATCAAGAAACTTTTCCTCCTTGGAGTAAGAAGAAGTGAATTATTTTGGAGGAATATTGTTACGAAACTTTTCTTCCTTGTTAGTATAAGGAAAAAATGAATTATTCTAGAAGAATATTATTAAGGAATTTTCTTTCTTGTTGGCCTAGGAAAATTTTAGCCATCATTAGCATTGGAAAAGTGAGTGATTTCCTGAGAATATTATTAGGAAACTTTTCCTTTTATTTGGTCGAGGGAAGTTTTTTCTCTTTTTTGGCCTAGGAAAATTTTCGTCTTCATTAGTGTGGGCAAAGTGAGTAATGTCATGGAAATATTATTAGGGAACTTTTCCTCCTTCTTGGAGCAGGGAAAAGTGAACTTCTTGAGGAATATTATTAAGGAACTTTTTCTCCTTGTTGGCCTAAGAAATTTTTTTTCTCTTTGTTGGCCTATGAATGGTTTTCTTGTTTCTTAGTTTAAGGAAAGTAAGTAATTCCGTAGGAATATTATTAGGAATTTTTTTCTCCAAATCAAAGTTTTGAGAGAATTTTAATTATTTTTTTGAAACAATTTCGAAAGGAATGATTTTAGAGGAATATTATCACGGAACTTCTCCTCTTTGTTGGCCTAGGGAAGTTTTTCCTTCTCCTTTGGCCTAGGGAGAAGTGAATTATATTCCGAAGGAATATCGTTATGAAATGTTGCCTCCTTATTAGAAAGTAAACTATTTTGGAAGAATGTTATTAATAAACTTTTCTTCCGTATTAGCCTAGAAAATTTTTTCCTCTTTCATAGGCTAGTGAAAGTGAGTGATTCCTTAGGAATATTATTAGGGAGTTTTATCCTCCTTCTTGGAGTTGGAAAAAGTGGCATTTTCTTGGCTTGATTTGTTCTTGTGGTCTTGACTTTTGTTTGCCTTGGTTTTCACTTAGCCTTAGTTTGCCTTGTTGGCATTGGAAAGTTTTTCCTCTTTGTTGGCCTAGGAAAAAGTGAACCACAAATTGAAGGAATATCGTTATGAAACTTTGCCTCCTTATCAGCGTAAGGAGAAAAGTGAACTATTTTGGAAGAATACTATTAGGAAACTTTCAACCTTATTGGCCTGGAAAATTTTTTTCCTCTTTCTTAGCCTAAGGAAAGTGAATGATTCCTTCAGAGTATTATTGGGTAGTTTTTTCCTCCTTCTTGGAGTTGGGAAAAGTAGTCTATTTTGGCTTGGCTTGGCTTGCTCTTATGGCCTTGACTTTTGTTTGCCTCGATTTTCACTTAGTCTTAATTTGCCTTGTTGGCATTGGCCTTTTCTTGGCTTGATTTTTCCTTAACCTTTTCTTGATCTTGTGGCTTTGGCTTTTGTTTGTGTCGGTTTTTCCTTAGCCTTTTCTTGATCTCCTGGCCTTGGCTTTTGATTTCCTCGATTTTTCCTTATCCTTTCTTTACCTTGTTAGGCAATGGCCTTTTCTTAGCTTGGTTTTCCTTTAGCCTTTTCTTGCACTTATGGCCTTGACTTTTGTTTGCCTTTATTTTTCCTTAGCCTTTGTTTGTCATGTTAGGTATTGGCCTTTTCTTGGCTTGATTTTTCCTTAGCCTTTTCTTGTTATTGTGGCCGTGGCTTGCTTTTCTTGCAATGATTTTTTTTTTAAGTTATTATGGAGGAATATTATTATGGATTTCTCCTTGTTGGCCTAGGGAGGCTCTTCCTTTTTGTTGGTCTAGGGAAAAGTGAGCTATTCCGAAGTAATGTTATTAGGGGACTCTTACTCTTTCTTAGTGTAGGGAAAAATGAACTATTCTTGAGGAATATAATTATAGAACTATTCTCCTTCTTGGCCTAGGAAAGTTTATATACTTTGTTGGCCTAGGGAAAAGTGAGCTATTTCGATTGAATGTTATTAGGGAATTTTTCCTCGTTGTTGGCCAAGGTTTTCTTCCTTGTTAGCTTGAGAAAGTTTTTCCTCTTTCTTACCCTAGGGAAAAGTGAGTGATTCCATTGGAATATTATTAGGGAGTTTTTTCTGCAATCTTGGAGTAGGAAAAAGTGAAATTTTCTTAGCTTGACTTGCTCTTGTGGCTTGACTTTTGTTAGCCTTTGTTTGTATTGTTGGCATTGGCCTTGGTTTTCCTTGAGCATCTTTAAAGTTTAAGATAGTGTTCTCCTAAAGATCACGGGTAAGCCAATTGATGTAGTGTCTAATTTCAAATTTCCCTTATTCTGAATTTAGCTTTTGGTTTCAGAGGTAGATTTTACTTCCTCATGTCTCTTTTGATTATGCACAAATCCATTCTTGAACTTAGAGTTTGTGCACATATGAAAACTTGTGTAGGTTTCCTTTCATACTTGCATTATTCCAATTATGATGTTTTGGTGATTAGAATTTCAGTCATGTAGGAACTTTGCTTGTGAAATTTTCCCTATGAAATAGGGGCTATTGCAACCTTGGATATTATCATTCGATAATATTGCTTGTAGAAGTTTTCCTCATAGAATGTGGGTATCTTTAAACTTTCGATATACTAAATATTTAATGGAATATTACTTCTTCCTCAAACTAATAATAATCAGGCTATTGTTACTAATGTTTAAAGGTAACTATTTTCCAAACTAAAGTTTCATCAGAACGTGACTTGATCCTCAATCGATTTCTCAAATGAATGATTCAAAGAGGAATGTTGTTTGGGTACCTTTCCTTCTAAGAGAGTGAACTTTCAACTTTAATTTGTTCTTTGAAATAATTTCGAAAGGAATGATTCTAGAAGAATATTATCATGGAACTTATGAATTTTGTTAGTCTAGAGAAAATTTTCCTGCTCATTGGCTTGTAGAATTTTTTCCCTTCTTCTTAGCATAGGTAAAAGTGCCTATTCTGAAGTAATATGATTACAGAACGTTTCTTCCTTCTTGTCTTTAGAGTATTTTTTCCTCTTTATTGGCCTCAGGCAAAATAAGGTATGCCAAAGTAATACTGTCAGGGCAGCTTTCCTTGTTAGTGTAAAGAAAAATGATCTATTTCGAAAATTATTAGTAGGAGATTTTTCTTTCTTGGCCTAAAGAAGTTTTTCTTTTTCCTCTTTATTGGCCTTGGAATTTTCCCTCCTTCTTGGCATATGGAAAAGTGCCTATTATAAAGGAATATGATTATGGAACTTTTCTTCGTTAGTGGCTTAAGAGTTTTTTCTCTTTTTAACCTCAGGAAAAATGAGCTATTTCAAAAGAATATTATTAAGGAATCTTTCTTTATTAGTGTCAGGAAGAGTGATCCATTTCGGAAAAATATTAATAGGGAACTTTTCATCCTAAGCTAAATAAGTTTTTATTATTTCTTTTTGTTGGTCTAGAAATTTTTTCCTCCTTCTTGGCATAGGAAAAAGTGTCTATTCTGAAAGAATATGATTACAACATGTTTCTCCCTTCTTGGCTTAAGGAGAATTTTTTCGCTTTATTGGCCTTAGGAAAAATGAGCTATTCCAAAGGAATATTGTTAGCGAACCTTTCCTTATTAGTGTAAGGAAAAGTGATCTACTTCGAAAGAATATTAGTAGGGAACTTTTCCTTCTTGGCCTAGAGAAGGTTTTCTTTTTCCTCCTTATTAGACCTAGGAATTTTTTCCTTCTTCTTTACATATGAAAAGGTGCCAATTTTGAAGGAATATGATTACAAAATTTTTCTTCCTTCTTGGCTTCAGGGAGATTTTTCCTCTTTATTGGCCTCAAGAAAAATGAGTATTCTAAGAGAATGTTATAAGGTGAGTTCCTTAAAGTGCGAGTTTGTTTTCTTCTTTAATTTGATTCGATAATTCAAGATATTCTTTTTGAGTAAGTGATATAAAAAAGATCTGCCTCTTTCATTTTACTGCGGGAAAAAGGGTAATATACAATTTCGAATTATCAATTATGTCATTTCCTTCTTGTTGGATTAGGAAAAATTTTCCTTCCTGTTAGCCTAGAAAAGCTTTTTTTCTCTTTCTTATTTAGGGAAAAATGAGTGATTCTTTAGGAATATTATTATGGAGTTTTTTTCCGTGTTGTTGGAGCAGGAAAAAGCAGCCTATTCTCTAAAGAAATGTTATTATGGAATGTTTTCTTCTTATTACTATTCTGTAGGAATATTATTCGAGGACGTTTCCTCCTTGTTGACATAAGGGAAGTTTTTCCTTCTAGTTGGCATAGGAAAAATTGACCTATTCTAGAGGATAATTCTAACAGAACTTTTCTACCTTGTTAGCCTAAGGAAGTTTTTCCTCTTTGTTAGCCTAGGGAAAACTAAGCTATTTCGAGTGAATGTTATTAGGGACCTTTTCTTTCTTGTTGGACTACGAAAGTTTTTCCTCGTCAGAGTAGGAAAGTGAGTGATTCCGTAAGAATATTATTAGGGAGTTTTTTTCCACCTTATTAGAGTAGGGAAAAGCGAACTATTCTTGAGGAATATTATTATGAAAATTTTCTCCTTGTTGGACTAGGAAAGTTTTTCCTCTTTCTTGGCTTAGGGAAAAGTGAGCTATTCCAAGAGAATGTTATTAGGGAATTTTTCCTTCTTGTTAGGCTAAGGAAAGTTTTTCTTCTTGTTCGCCTAAGGAAAAGTGAACTATGAAACTTTTCCTCCTTATTGGCCTAAGGAACTTTTTCCTCTTTGTTGGCCTATGGATTTTCCTCGTTATTTGCTTAAGGAAAAGTGAATTATTCTCTACAGGAATTGTTCCTCGTTGTTGGCCCAGGGAAGTTTTTCCTCTTTCTTGGCCTAAGGAAAAGTGAATTATTCTTCGAAGGAATATTGTTATGGAACTTTTCATTCTCATTGGCCTAAGGAAGTTTTTCCTCTTTGTTAGATAATGGAAATTGTTTCTCGCTGTTGGCCTAGGGAAGTTTTTCCTCCTTCTTGGCCAAAGGAAACGTGAATTATTCCTTCGGAGAATAGTTTATCTTTAACATAAGAGGGATATTAATTGTTCTTAGAACTTTTCCCTTTAACTGAGGTTTTAGGGGGAAATGCACTTTATCCTCAATAGAAGAGGGAAATTTCTTGTTCTTTGTACTTTTCGTTTGAATTGAGGTTTTAGGGAAAATTTCTTTTTTACCCTCGACATAAAAAGAAATATTTCTTGTTCTTTGAACTTTTCCTTTAAACTAAGGTTCCAAGGGAAATCTCTTCTTTACCTTTGACATAAGAAGGAATATTTCTTATTCTTTAAACTTTTTCCTTTATTGAAGCTCTTACGAGAAATGAAAATTTTCCTTAGGCAAATCGATTTGTTCTAAAATTGATTTTGAGATATTTGGAAGCATGTATGACGATGTATAAGATGTTCATGAGTGCTCATGAGACGATGATGAATGTGGATTATTGTGAGATGCATAGATGTGAATGTTTATGCATGGAATGCTTATTAGTACAATGCGTGAGTCTTTTGGAAGTATGGAATAGTTTTTACCTTTTGTAATCAGTCACTTGGGTACATGAGTTGTACATTATCAATTGAATCAATATTTTTAAGAGTGGAAATCATTTACATAGTTGTAGTAGCTGAAACAGAATGTTCCTCATAGTAGCTAAAACAGAATGTTCCTCATTTGAATGAGCATTTACATTAGTCCGGAATTTGATTCAAATAGACTTTAGCTTTTTCTCTAGGGGCCAAATGTTGTGGCATCATCTGTAATGGAAGCCATATTGGAAATTCTATCTGGCGTTTTCTTAGGATCTTTTGAATTTCCATCTATAAGGATTCTTGGAACCTCCGTTCCTCATCATTATTAGTTCCATATGTGTCTATTTTTGAGTTTGTTCTGTGTGGGTTCCGACCTTTACTTTTAGTGGGCCAATCTTCCTTTCTGCTCGTTTTTATTTTTTCCGGGGCTACTCTTTTGATTGTTGTTTAAGGGCAGGCACTTTGGCCTATAATCTTTGGTTTTCTCTCTTCATCTCCTCAATTCGTTCGGAGGACTTCTGCTAAGATGGCACTGGTTTGCATGTTTCATTCCTCTATTTGTTAGAGAATTTTTCCTTCTTATTGGCCCAGGGAAAGTTTTCTTCTTTCTTAGCCTAGCAAAGTTTTTCCTCTATGCTAGCCTAAGGAAAGAATGATATATTCATGAGGAATATTATTAAGGAACCTTTTCTCCTTCCACGATTCAGAAGGAATATTGTCATGAAACTTCTTCTCTTTGTTGGCCTAGGGAATTTTTTCCTCATTATCAGCCTAGAAAAAAATTAGCTGTTATGGAGGAGTATTATTATGAAATTTTTTCTCCTTATTGGTCTTGGGAAGTGTTTCCTCTTTGTTGGCCTAGAGAAAAATGAAACAATGACATCATAAGCATGCAAAGAACTGAAAAGTAAATTGCATTAATATAAATGTTAGATGTGGAGTCATTGTTGTTAATCCACGGACGACGCCAATGAAGGGATAGATTAGAACATAGAGTTATGTTAATCCATGTAGACTTAAAACCCTTCATACATTCCCCCTTGCTAAGGTGAATGCTTGGGTTTTCCTTAGCCTCACTCATGGAAAAATAAGGAAGTACAACGGAATTAATAAAGTGGTGGGAATGTAAATAAGTCAGCATTGCTGTCAGGGAATTAGTATAATTAAAAGAAAATGAAGATAAAATAAAATAAAAGATAAATGAGTATGGGATTTAGTTTTAGAGACTAGTTTCACCCCTTTTTAATGATGTTTGAGGTTTGGATCTCATATATAAAGCCATTTTTAAAGAGCATATGTGAGTATTTACCTCTTTTTTCAACCATACACAACTAAATTTAATTTGAAAAAATGGTGAAAGAGCAGTGGTTGTGTGGGTTTTAGAGAGAGAAAGTGACTTTGATCTTGTAAGCTCCCTATAGATGGCATCAATGAAGGGGTCGAATTTTTACCTTTACATTATTTGTAGATTGTGGAGAGCCTGTAACGGTCATTGGCCTAAAATCCGGCTAGGTGGGTACTTGAAAAAGACACTCCGATGCCCAAGTTAGTATTTGATTAAGATTAAAGTAAGAAGAAGAAAGGTGGAGAAAATGGGTTTTCTCATTCTAGGATGAACAGTATTCATTGAGACCAAAGACCCCTTTTTCTTAGAGATGAGTCTCGATTTATAGATGATGGGTGAGATGAATTTAGAGTTTTGCCTTGAGCTCTCTTCCTAATGACACGTGTCACCCACCATTATTGTGCATGTGGATATGAATTTGGTTGTAGGGAAACAACCATATTTATTCCTCACTTACGTGTTCCCTTACTCTTGTGACTTTAGGCATGGTTTCCTTAGACCATGGAATTCAGGATCTGAAAGAGTTTTTGCCCTTTTGTCATCTTTACGAGTTCCGCGTGAATTTTTACTTCGGGCGTTATTTACCCCGGGAATGATTTTTTTGACTAGAAGAGTCGACACCAGGCGTAATATGGTGCCTTTTGAGATATGGCATCTACATAAACAAATAAGAAAAATTTATGAAACTAACCACAAAACTTTTCACTTTTTTAAATTTAACCCCTAATTTTTTTCTATCATAATTAACCTAATAAAATTTTTTTGGCCCAAAATACCCTCATTACTTTGAACCGACCATCTCCCACACCCAAAACTTGTCTCTGGAATTATCAATGGCAAACGGCAACCAACAGACAGCGAACGAATGGGCAATGGTGAAGGCATCGGCGAATTAGAATCTAACCGGGTCCTAAGACTATCTGAATCCAAAACGATCCAACAAATTGATGAGAGCCGAAACCCTAAGTAAGGTAACTTGATTTTTTTTCATTATTTGAATGAATTTGATTGGGATTCTAGACTATTACAGGTTGCTAGAGGGATATAATGAAATAAATGTTGGTTAAAATGATGAGATACAACTATTGCACATTAGGTGTCTAATGAAATTCCTCATAGACAATTTATGCTTAGGCATGGTGTGTTTGTTGAGGGGCGTGGTGTATTTTGCTACAAGATGGTGCATGCCTAATGCACGCGTGCCTGTCGCATGCATAGTGTGAGTGCTTATGGTGCGATAGAGTGCCTGTCGTACTAAAGATGGTGTGATAGGAACGCTGTCGCACCATAAGGCAATGTGTAGAGGCACTGCCTCTTTGTGCTACAGGTACCTATTGCAGCATCTCTGCACACTGCCACTTCGTGTGACATGGTCCCTGTCACACTAAGGGGCAGTCTCGCACCTAATTTTTCAATCCGAATTTATTTATTTTTTTGTGTTCTTGTTAATTTTATTAAGTTATTACATTTAATTATGTAATATAACAATTTAATTATGTAACTTGTATTAGAGACATGACAAATCCAATATATCAAAACATAATCCACCTAGACCAAGGAACGAATAGGGCATGATGAAGGTACCTTATGGCAATCACTTCCCCAGGTGTATCACTAGTATGTACAAAGTAGAAATAGTTGTAAATACCATTTAGGAAAAATTATCAAAACGGCAGTTGAAAATATTTAATTATGACATATTTTGGCATTTTATGGAGTTGCAAAGCTTTTCGTTAAGTGGCGTAATTGTACATAATGTGTTGCTTAGGCTAGTGGCTCATGGACAATGCAACAAAGAAGATTAGTTGTGGTTTTAAATTGGTAAGCATTTAATACTATTATTAGTTAGAAGTGGTGCCTAGTTACTGGAATTTTCTATGGTCAAGATGCTGTACCCAAAAAGCAAAAAATGGTGCATATGTTACTTAATAAGTATTTTAACGGTTTGTCTTACAAGTGAATCTTAGCCAACTTGAGTCAAGATTTGCGGACTTGGACTTCGAGCCTATGGATGATACTGATGCACTAAATATCGTGCTCTTTTATTTTGTAAATCGAGGACTAAATAGAAGAAGAGATAATTATCAACTCAATTTCTCATTGCTTAATGAAGCAGATGACATAAATCACTTTTGAAATCGTCCGTGGGGTCTTATGTCATGGGAAACAATATATGACAGTCTTGAGAATGCATTGAACGGCAAAGGCGAGAAATTTAAGAAGACTTGCTAGGAAAATCCCAAGCATAAAATTGAAAAATACGATGTTTATGGCTTTACGTCCATGGTTCAGGTGTGTTGAATCAATTTTTTAGATTACTTAGTTCTATAATAAGTAACAATAGCTTAACAATAGCTTTACGTCTATTGTTAGATTACTTAACAATAGCTTTTATGAGTTTGTAACTTTGCTTGTTCCTGGCTTGGGTTTTTGAAACAACCGATGGGCTGCCATTAGAGTGGGTCGTGAAAATGAAAAAGAAGATTCCCCACATTATGTAATGGAAGCCCATCGCTTCTTCTAAAATATGCTTTAGTCAAGTTTATTCGTTTTTCAATGACAATTCTTATCTTATAAGTAATATATATATATATATATATATATATATATATATATATATGTAGATATATATATATGTATGTATGTATGTATGTATGTATGTATGTATGTATGTATGTATAGTACTACTTTTCATATTACCAAATACTAGATGATTAGATTAACATAAAATTTAGGCTTCTTCACGCAGGGGAACGTTTTGCAAACCATTAAGCCAAATGCGAAAGAGAAAGCCAAAAATATTATAAGACTGTTAATGATTACGTGCCATATATCCACAGTTGGGCCAGTAATGTAGGTATCATTTAGTACATCATAACACTATTATTTATCGGTTAATCGAAACTCGAAATTTTTGGCTTATAATTTCCATGTTACTTTGTGTAGCATTATCCTTCAATCAACGCGCCACCTATTACAAGGGAAATAGAGGTGTATCACGCATCGCGAGCCCAGCGTAAGAGAACCAGAACCGATTGAAGATGAGCCTGCTGCAAATGACCATCCCAAACACGTACACGAGTCTGATGACACACATGATTCAACGGTTACTTGTAATTTAATAGATCATTTCCTTGTAATTTAATAGGTTACTCGTTCCATTTTTCAACTAAAGTCGGCTTTTGAGGTAGAGCATTAAGAACATAGAGAATTTAGACAAGCTATCATTTGATTTATTGATTCGTAACTGATGGTTCATCAAAACGCTTATACGGTGGTTCTCCAATTGGACGGACATATCTGGTGAGCAAATTTAACATTTAACAATTGCGTTCTTTTAGCTTTTAATCTGATATTTGTTTAATATGTCCGTCTTGCTGAATCAACAGGCCTTAAATGATTGTGGAGTGCATACTAATGTTGGCAATTAGAATGTGTACACTCCCATGTCATTGTATAGTTTCTATGGAAAGTAAGTGGGGAGAGCATGTAGATCCTCATAGAGGATCCTTCGAGCTGAATTAAGTTTGGATGTCTGTACATACTAGCGTATGTCTTTGATAGTCCTTTCTTGATTCCTCCATTCGAGTGAGTAAGGAATGTCAAGCCTCTACCTGCACTCGAAATAATGGAACATGAGATCGACGAAAGAACGAGCGTGGATATAAATCCACTTAGAGAACTAGAGGATCCAAGTCTATAAGATGAGTTTGATCAATGGTTTGCTAGCAAACTCATAGTGGACTGCACCATCCGACAGTTGTACTTGTACTTTCAAATACTTTTAGGTCACGCTTCAATGGGATGACTAAATGATGAGGTAATTATTGTATAGCTGGTCGTGTCGTTAGGGTACACCAAATTTAAAACCTTACTAATAATATAAATAGCTAATATAGAGCAAGTAAGGATCGATCCCACGAAGACTAGCTAGTTTTATTTATTATCAATTTTAAAATAAAGACTTAAAATAAAATAATAATAATAATAATAGATACCAACTATAAATAAAGGGGGGTTTTGTGAATTTTTAACTAAATTGCAAGAAATAAATAAACTAAAATAAGAAAATAATAATTAAATAAAAACCTCTAATTAAATGAGAAAGAAGTAATAATAGTGAAAACTTTGGTCAAAGGATCATTCACCACCACCAAACATGCATAGAATATTCATTCTATCATCATTTTCGAGTGAAACTATCAACCGTAGATAACAATAAGCTCTGTTAATCACTATCATTCCTTACTGAGTTGTTGGGCAAAACAAGCTCTTCACCGAATCTCTAACTATTAAATAATTTAGAACAAGCTCTCTAAATTTAAGATAACGAAAGCATTAAGCAGAGAAAGATTTTAGGTTGATCTAGGCAATAAACACACAAACTCGGATTATTTAACCTAGGTTGTGGTCTCCAATTGAAATCACGGATTCCATTATGATAGTAATGATTAAACTATCAAGACAATTACGGATCAAAAATTTTTATCTAGCAATAGAATTTATTTAAGCCCTATCTAATTGGCCACTTAAACAAATCAAGAATAAAATCATAAATATTAATAAAAGAAGAATATAAACAATCTCAATTAAAGAAATTTAATGATAGAAATTAATTATTAATTAAATAGCATGTCTGGGGTTTTGAATTCACCCTTAACCAAATAGAAAATTTAGCCTAACATAATTAAATTGAGAATAAAAGAGTAGATAAAACTAGTCATAGGGATTAATTCAAGTGTTGACTGCTTCTCGAATTTAATTCTTCCGGCTTCTCTTTATTTTTCTCTTCTTGCGGCTGCTGCACCTAGCTCATGGGTTTGTGCTTTCTGTGGTTGCCGAAAATCTGTTTCTCTCTTTTTAATCGGCTCTGTGGCTTCTGTGCGGCTGCCTGTGTCTTCTAATTCTTTCGGTTTTCTCTTGTCAGCTGCCGCTTGTTGCTCTCGGGTTTGTGTCTTGAATTATGCAGCTGCTTCCTTTCAAAAGCCAAACGTTGGCTTTTATAATGCTTGACAAATCTTGTAGCGTTAGGTAGTGTGGCCGAATCCTAATTGGATTTGAATTCCATTTTAAGGCCATGCACTCATCTAATTTAGCTTAAGCAATTCACGTGCATGGAATCCTTTAAATTGGTTAAATGATATTGCATGCAATTTATAAAGCAATGCACATTGAATTTCCAAATTATGTATGCTTGTTACCAAAGTATTCCTTGTCTCCACGTGAATGCCATAAGTGTATGTGCATGAATTAATTAACTTCGGTTTCGTTGGCATTTCTTGGCTTGAATTCCACATGCTCACATCCTTAATTGCTTCTCACGTGAATGCATGCTTATTATGGAGAGAAATTAATAATGGCCGATTTAATTTGCTTCTATGCTCGGCCCTTCAAGCATAAATCTGGTAACTTCAATTCTTTCCTATCTTGATTACTTTAAGCAGATTTCTTCCTGAATGTTCCGATTTTATTCCTCTTTAATCTCAGAATATACCTAAAATAACAAAATATAAAAATTAAGATTAAAAATTAATATAATAAAATATAATTTAATAAAATAACTACATTAAAAATTAACTAAAATAATTAGAATATTTAATACCAAAACAAGAAAAAGATGGAGAAATTGATAATAAAATATATAGAAAATATACGCTTATCAATAGCGTTATTTCTTGAAATGTTGTTGATCTTGTGTACTATTTTTTGTTCTAAATCAACATGTTTCAATTCCTCCATAGCATATTCATTAGTATCTTTACTGGAACAGCGAAAGCAACAGCAATATCGGAATGCCTTATCTCAACATGTCATGCGTGCATACTCATTTATTTGGGTAATGAGTTTACAAGCAATCATTGATTTTATTTCTTATCTTCTAGGGCCTTGAACTCTTGTTAAGTTCTTATTTTTCATGTAATATATGTACTAGGTGTTCTTGACTCAATTATGGAACAACGGTAATTGTGATGGCGAGTTTGAAATTCTAGCTAGGCAACCCAAAAGGGGGGATCAATTGGGATTTAAAAATTTCTTCAATAACAACACCACAATTCAATAACAACAACTATTACAACCAATAATAATAATAATAATTTCAATAACAAGTAAATTAAAATAGTTAAGGATAGAAAAAAACAAACAAGATATTTTTACGTGGTTCGGCAATCCGCCTACGTCCACGCCTCCAAGCTACCCACGCTTGAGGATTTCACTATCCAAGCCTCACAACCCAAGGCTTCAACAATTTACAATTGACTTCCAATGTGTCAATCAACCTTTACAACAAGAGATTATCCCAAATCTCTTAATTCAAGTATTTCCCACACTTACAATCACTCAACTTTGATTTGAAATGAAGTTTACAAATATTTTCCCTCACATAATGTGTATGATTACAAATGTAAGCTTAATGAGTGATTAGATGAAAAAGATAAACAAGTGTAAGCACAGAAAGTAGAAGATAGCTCAATGATAATTGTTGTGTTCGTTCTTTGATTTGAGTTTGAATGAGCCTTTTCATAGTTGGAGAGAAAAACTAGCCGTTATGGACTTTTTGGTGATAACCTGCTTGCCGTTTATGCTAACCGGTATGCCGCTTTGAAGTTACCGTTAGAGTCAAAGATTAGAATTTCTGCATGACCGATTTGCCGTTTCTCATTATCCAGTTAGCAGTTTGTAAACCAGAAAGTTTCTGCTTGATAACCGGTTTGTCGCTTATTGAAACCGGCTTGCAGTTTGTCTTTAGAGCACTTTCTGCTCATAACCGGTTTACTGGTTACGACAGTGTCGCTACAGTACCGCTACAGTGAAAACTTTCTTAAGTTATAGTTTTGACCCAAAACTTTTAGAAAATATTTTATGGCCCAAAAACTTTATAAAACCTTTCAAATAGGTCCATTTTCAAAATTTGAGAACAACACTTATTAAATTCAAAATTCAAATCTTTTCAATTTCGTCCATAACTTGAAAAACACACAAATTGATAAAATCATTTTTTCTTTAAATATAAAACCTTTATATTATGAAAATAATGATTTATTTAAAATGTCATAAAAAATAACTTGAGCCTTTAAATGCTTAATCATTCATACATTTAATCATATATGCATTTTCTATTTTATCCATGACATGTGATTTGTTATCATCAAAATTAAAATGCTGTATGACCATATAGGTCAACAGAGTTATTACAATAAAGTAACAACTTGAATAGTTATATTGGTGGGCGGCATAACATCTTGGCAAAACAGTTCACAGATGTCAATATAGTGAGTATTTTTTTTTTTAATATTTTTTTAGACACAATCCAATGTACTTTTTTGTATTTTTTCGATTTTAGAAATAGCAAAAAAGATAAATTTACTAGAATTTTTATATGTAGATATTCATCCCTATGAACTTGGGCGGCGATCATTGGGTACAAGCCCGAGCGGACTTTTGTACCAAGAAGGTCTGGATTTATTACTCATTGGTGGCATTTCATGACGATAAAACATACAGGGATCAATTCAAGCCATTTAAAGTCATCTTCCCTCGATGGCTAGAATATGTTGGATTCTACAACATCTGACATGAGCTGAGGAATGCCGACCCTGGAAAGTCATCACAGTTAAGGGTGTGCCACAACAAGAGCTTGGTACTGCGATTGCGGCATTTTTTGTTGATGCTTACGATGTATTTAATGTTCGGGCTCAGACTTGATTTTAATAACCGATTTGCAGAGAACTTTAGGAAAAAGATTGATGTGGACATATTTAATGGCGATATTGGATTGTAAGCCATTATAGTCGTTCAAATGTTGATGGATGGATATTTTTTTTTTCTGAACCTACTTTAGTAGATACAATTTTAATAATTATTTTTCAATAATAAATAAAATAAAATACTTCATTATATATAGTTGTAAATACACAAAAAATAAGAGTTCAAAATACATAATTACTTGGAACGATACAACTAGCTTCGATTTGATTTATTAGGATTCTTACATCGCTTCGTTGTACCGCCATAATTCATAGTCTTCTGATTTACATCCTCACTGACATAAGGTATTCTGAGCTCTTTACGATGACCAAGTGGTGATGTTTTTACTAGTTGATAAGCGCTCATCTCCCAGATTTCATCTGGAACTTCCTAGTCTAACATGTCACCAACCGACTCCACTGGTTGTGTATAAGCCATCACCAATGATTCTTTGGAAAAAAAAAAGTCAAAACAAAGGCTTACGTAATCCACTCGGACAGTTAGACAAGAAGCAATTGCAAGCGCACAGACAAGCTGATCAAGTTAGAATACTCTACAAGATCAAGTCTTGTTACGTATCAACTAACCCCTCTTTAACACCACCACCCAAAACATGGAATCAATACTGAGACACAGTACGAATGATCATTCTTTCAGCCAAAGTTCTCCTCTCAGTGATTATTTCGTCTTTCCACGTTGTTAGACGAGTACTCATCGATTCAGCCATAATTTTTCTGTTATAAAACCATTGCTGCAATTTTTTTTAAAAGTGATCAATAAGTTGCGTAATAATATTTTTTTGCATTTTCCTCAAGAAAGATTTCACACTCTCCAATATGTTGGTAGTAAGAATACTATACCTCCTACCTTCGAACTCAAACCTTGCCTAACTACACGTACCCACATTATTCTTTAAGTAATCAGCCACACCTAAGTGGAGCATCCACAACCCCTTAAGTTGTTTTTTTAAATTCTTCATGTCCATATGCTTTTGTTATGTTTATAAAGACAGGCTCAAATTCATCCCAAATAGCTTTGGACATCCTGAATTTTGACTTTATGTTACCTTTGACATGGTAAAAGCAAATGCCATGGGCAGTATTGTGAAATTCTTTAAGAACGGCTCTCTTAATAAAAGTGCATTGGCTAGGAATAATTATTAAGTTTGGCCTACCCCCAATCACTCCATGTAACCTCATCATAAACCATTTCCGAATCCAAGACCCTAGTGGCTAATGGATACAATTGATTGTTTCCATCCAAGCTTGTTGCCACAAACATGCTTTCATGGTATAACCCCTTTAGATGAGTATCATCTATAACAATAACTTGTCATATAAAACCATTAATGGAAGATACAAGAGCTACAAAGTAGTATAAGAAATTATAATTTCCATCCCATTCGAGGTGAAGGTCAATGACCCTCATTTGTTGTGGTCAAATGTAAGAGTATTTAGGAAGTAAGTTGTTTGACTCTGCAGGGTTCACTCGTACTATTTCAAGACAACTTCTTTAGCCCGATATTCCTACTAGTATGTTAACTGGACACCGTATTCTTGTTGCATGTCTGCTTTGATGTCATTTAGAGTGTATATCCATTTTTCCTATAAAAATTTATCTGTAATAATATGACCAACAACCTAGCTCTTTACTTGATGATGACTACCAGACAACGCCTCATTAGAACAAATGTGTACATTGTCAATTCTCTTTACAACCTAAGAAACATTGTGCTCATTCGAACCTCTCGTTGCTCGTTTACATGATTCTGAAGAATAATGGGCCTCGACACAAGTCGTTGTAAACCGTACAATCTTGAAATCAAATTTATCCCTAAAGACAACGTTGCGCAATTCTAGTATTAACGCATTCTTCTCATCGAATAACTTACCTACACCAATATCAACTAAATTAACACTTCTAACCAAGTCTGGAGCATCTAAGTTCAAAGGAAAAATTAATGCAAGACTTAAGAGGAGGTCACTGTTATCCTCCTCTTTGAACGAGCTATTGGAGGAATAGGTCGACTGTCTCTAATATTAATAGAAATAATGTACAGACGCTCATCCTCATCATTAATAGGAATCTCAGAATGACTGCTACCCCCATCATCAACTGGACTATTAAAAGTGAGTGTCCGCTTCTGTGTTCATAATGTCATGAATAGGATCATCATTGTTGTGAAATAAAGAGCAACTCTAACAACGTTGTTAGTGGTAACACCTCTTTTTCAACATCCGCTAACATAATGCCATTGTCATCAATGGTGTCATTGTTGTCGTGAAGTGAAGAGTAACACTGTTACAATGACATCGTCTGTGGTAACACCTTTTTTCCAATATCGAGGATAGAGACGTTAGCTCTAAAAGAAGTTTCAGTTTCTAAAAGTGGCTCAAGATTTTGACTCAAAACTATAAGAGATGTGGTAACAAATATAGGGATGCATCAATAGTTGGCCACATTAGAGGCCATATGTAACACAACCTTGACCATTTCATTAAAGATGTCCATAGGTAGTAAACATGAACGATACGTTTTGTTACTATACTCATTAGGATTTATCTACGAAACACATATACTCTTGCCAAAAACTGATCAAACGTATAATATTTCCAAACCAAAAAGCTATATTCTTCGTATTCACATATTCCATAAGACCATCCTTCAACATCTCCCATCAACGTCATGATGCAATTGAAGCACAACTGAATCCATGAAGCCTGAAATTATTAAAAAAAAAACAAATATGATTACACACTACAAAACAAGATAATAGGAATATACAGCACATTTTACATGGATGTCGGACATAGTGTGATTATGTACGACAGTCCGATAGATGTCTATCCCACATATATTCAAGTAAATTTCTGGTTCGACCATACAGTAGAATGGTATATTATACCTTTTATTCATCTCGTCGCAAGCTTCGAGTTGGTATATTATATGCGCAAAATGGACATATATAGCTTAAGTTATGACTTCCGAAAAGTTTTTTAGAAATTTACTAAGACAAGCTGATTTAGTGCGACAGGCAATGGGATAGATGCATGTCGCACTGTACTAGCACTGTGTTGAGGTAATTCAAACAAAAATAGGCGTAAGTGAAGTAATTTACGTCCATTTGGGGAGTAAATCGAAGATTGTCATTCTAATAGGGGTAAGTGAAGTTTACCAACATATACTTATGTCATAAATATATAACAAGTAACGTGTTTAGGTAATTGAACAAAAATATGACACGATTAATAAACATATTGACAATATACAACACAACTTATTAATCGTAAAGTAAACCATAAGATTGAATTTATCACCAAAAATCAAATCCATTGAATGGATTTGAATCCATAAGATATCACACAACAATACATAATTGAATTCACGAATAGAAAATCACATCCATTCAGTGTTCATGTTTCATTATGTATGCACGTATGATATAAATATACATAATGTTTGAATTTAAAAAAAAATTGGGCTAGCCATAGGTTCTTGAAACTGGTGAATGTTTGACTTTGTTTTTTGTTAAGTAGATGAAAGGAAAATTATCAATCGTCCACCTTAATTTTATTCCATTATAAAAATACTAAAAAGATAGAATAAATGTGTCGATTTTCCATCCATTGTTTCCAATGTGTAATCATTGTCCACCAAAAAGATAGAATTACCCTTACAAAATAACTACCATTATAATTATGTAGGGATAATTATGTTTTTTTAGTAGATAGTTGATTGAGATATAGATTGCATACAATAGGTTTAAAATTGAATAAATTCAAACTTTTGTAAAATTGAATTATTTAGCAAGCTTTTACAGTTTGCTTTGCTATGCATAATTACAATATTTCAATTATGTAATTTTTCCCAAATCAAGTGAAAAGAATGCTATACGTCAGAACCTATTTAACCGTTTATACTGCAACGATTCCAAAAATGATCATAAATCACAGAATAAATTTTTTATTTTTAATTATTTGACATAAAATTGATTAAGTATGAGTAAGATAACTCAGCGGCGGCTCTGTTCAGTGCAAGGTTATTATTTTTTTTATAAGAGATGGTTAGCTGGTTATCCAAGGTTGGCGTGATCGTCGTCATTTGGTGCCACCTGCGACTCTATTAGTCACTAGGTGCCTTTTTTTTCCTGTGGTAATAGATCATTGGGTTGGGGGGGTAAGAGAAGAGAGAGTTGGTTTATAAAGGAGGATAAAGTGAAAAGTTGAGGATAACATGTGTTGTGCAAATTTTAATGAACTCGCAAGCGCATGAATCTATTGTAGTATAGATTAATGGTGACAAGTGTCGATCCCACGAGGAGGTGGATTTTAATTTGGTGTAGGGTTAATTTTCTAATTGGGTAACTTGGATTTGTTGTGGAGATGATTTGAAATATTATAAAATTTAAATTAAAATGGCGGAATTGAATTGGAGATTAAACTATGTGAATAAAGTGCTTGGGTATCTGGATCTGCATCAACATGCACCATGGGCTTAATATTCCTTATTATTGCCAATTAAATCATGAGGGGGGTTTCCACTCCTCATGAGCTACACTCTAATAAATATGGTATCAAGCACTTATCGTGCTAGACAATAATAATCCTGTACTAGGGAGACGGTAGCACCGGTATAAAATCTAGACAAGATTATTACTATCTGTCGACGAAAAGTCAAAACAGCCACATAAATTAGAGGGGCGAAGAAAGTAAGTTTACCAAATTAGCCCATGGAACATGTTGAGACTTCACCTTCAACCCAAGCTTGAAAGAAAATTAGCTACTCATTATTTGAACTAGGGGTAAAATGGGTATTATATTAAAATACGTAGAAATACAAGAAGGAGAGAGAATTTTACAAAACTAAGCTCAAAAATGGATTCAGGGGTGTCAAATTAGGTGGGGGAGCCTTCCTTTTATAGATACAATGAATAAATCATGGCCATTTGATGAAATTAATTCGGACGCTCCGGATTGCGCGACGTGGCAAGCTCTGATTGCTTTGAACACATCATCAGCGACTGTGATTCAGTGTGTCGCATGTAACTTAAGACAATTTTTGCATCCAATGATTTGCTGCCACGTCATCGGTCAACATCAAAGTTAACCAATCTTGATCAAGTGCATTGCTTCTATTGTAAGCTCATTTTTTCGGTCCAATAATACACTGCCACGTCATCGGTCAGCGCCACATCATCAGTCAATGCCACATAAGCAGTCAATGCCACATCATTCGTCCAATCAAATGCTGCCATGTCACCGGTCAATGACACGTCATCGGTTAATGCCATGTCATCGTACGTATGTGTGAATAGTGCCGTACATGAACAGTGACGTATAGCTGAACAGTACCGTATACATGAACAGTGATATTTTTCTTTTTATGCTCCTCCTAAGGTTTTCGACTGTCCTGAGTTCAAAAATGTTGTTCGTTTTACTGTCCGATGTCTCGTTAATTGTGAAATGGCCAGAATTTCGCTGAAATACATAAAATACTTAAATTATAATAACACACAAACAATTAAAGTGCAAGGGACTTAAATACATAAAAGTAGGAATGTTAGTGAGACTTGAAGTGTAACATGATGATTTTATCCTATATAAATACACACTTTCTAGCACTCAACACACCCCTCAACCAGCTTATTGCTAGTCCCTAGCAAATTAAGCGAAAACAAAATTCAAAACCAAATTTTTTTTTTTTTTGAAATAACAGTTGTGTTTACTTCTTCAATCGGACTGATGACGGCAATCAAATAAAAGTATAAACATTATCTCCCGCCTAAAGGAATATTACTCCCACATTGACCATCCACATGAACCAGCCCAGTATACTATGTCAATGCCGCATTAATTAAGCCACTTTCAAGAATAACATGTCAATCCCCAAAATCTCACCAGTAGGAGTGACATTCTCAAAAGAAAATTAAACCCAATAAATATAGTCACTCTAATGAATGGTAAATTGAGAGAAAATAATATAAAGACAATTTTACACACTCTCACCAAGATGAAATAATGCCCACAGCTTTGAAATAAAATGATCTCAAGTCAAATAAAGTGCTAGTCAAACCAATGTAGTCATTTTATGCATTACTACATCATTTCAGCCCATCTCACTAGTTTCTACTTCAGACTATAGTACCCTAAAATCAAGAATGACTTTTATTGGGACGTAACGTAGGTTAGGGACACGGCTAATAAAAAAGGGGATGAAAGGAAATACAAAATATACGTTTGAGAAAAATAGAGATCTTTTGGAAATTACAAGGTGCATTTCATTTATTTGGCTCTTTTTTTTCTTTTTCTTTTTTTTTGAATTGCACATCATTATTTTTTTTATTTTATCCTTTTTTTTTTGTTATTCATATGTCATTGCTTTTTTTTTTTTTATATATTGCACCACTTTTCTAAATAAAATAGTCATCTAAATTTTTCTCAAACAAAAATGGGTGATGGAACACATAAAATATGGTGTAATACTCTAAGTTGGAGTGGGATAGGGTGATAAGTTAACAAAAAAAATAAAGTTTTTTTTTTTTTTAAAGGCTCAAAGGGGTTAACTATGGATATTATACTCAAGGGATGGCTCGAAAAGGCTCAAACGGGTCAAAGATGGCCTTTCCGTCATCTTCTAGGGCTCTAAATAATCTTCCATATCTACTAATCAAATGGACCTTCAGATGTAGTAACACAAATACTTTAAAGATTGACTCGAAGGAAAATATAGAGATCATGTATAAAATGATAAACTGCTAAACTGTATGAAGAATGGGCAAAAAGGGTTATTCTCCAAAAAAAATAAAGGCTCAAAAGCTCACTTGGAATTTATTATGACATGTACATTCCCTCAAGTAACTCAATTAATTTCACCCGTAAGATTTCTCCTCCCCGTATGCAGAGTAGCAAACATGGTGTAACATAACTCAAGGCCAAAGATAATACATATACTAAAATTTGAAAGTCATCATGTCATCTAATGTCACAAGATCACACAAAATACCTTAAAAGAAGTTTTTTTTTTAAAGACGTAATAAAAGAAAAGCGATTTTTTTTTTTGAACTTAAGACTGAGAAGATGCGTATCTAGAGTAACTAACTCCATATTCTGCCATCTTCTGACTCAACAAGGTTAGTAAATATAAAACAACACTACTACTAAATATTCCACAGCATTCAACTATTCCCTCCCCCCAACCAGAACGAGACATTGTCCTCAATGTCTTAAAGGAAAGAAGTAGGGTTAGGAAGATATCACCTGGGTGCCGCAACATAAAACAAAAGCAAATTTTCACAAACGAAGAGTTAAATCTAATGTGCACTTCTTACTGCAACTACTGCTACCATTATTAGTAGGCCACTTCAACTCAAGGGTCTTGGGATCTGGCTCTGAACTATAAGCTTGTAAAAGATCAAGTAGCTCATTAGCAGTAGAAGCACAAATAAAGATTTTTTTCACTGTGAAAGGAATGAAATGATTTTTTATTACGTGGTTAAGAAATGCAAGAAAGCCATCATAAAAATTATTGACATTTAACAAACCGATGGGTTTTTTATGAATGTTCAGATGGGCCCAAGATGCTAATATGATTAGTGCCTCAAGAGTTGCAAGATCTCCTGGTAAAAAAATAAAAGCATCAGCATGATTTAGCATTTCAGTTATTCTCTCTTGCATACCTGAGACGACTAACTCCTCTCTAGTTGGTGGGCCAGGCAGACATCCCAAAGGTTTTAGGGCTTCTGGAATGATGCCTAACACTTGACTACCTTTAGTAAAAGCAGCTTGAGAGACAAGCTTTGATAACCCTCGGTCACCTCCTCCAAATATCAGATGTAGTTTTCTCTCTGCTGTGATTTGACCAAGATCTATGGTTGCTTCAACGAACTCTTTGTATTTACCAAAGTTAAACCCAGTGAGCACACAAATGTTCTTGAATTGTTTACTGGAAGAAGCTGCCATTAGCACACTTTTCAAAAACAATTTTGTGAGTGCTGAAAAAGAAGTTCGTATTTAAAGATCTCGGTGACAATGCTTTACAGTTGTATATGAGGTGGTGTGTCTTTGTCAAATTACGCGTAAAACACATGGCTCGAGAGTCAAAAAGTAAACAGTAAAAAGAAAAAGCAAACAGTGATAAAATCATAATATTAAAGATAATAAAGCAAATGATAAAATAACAGAGAAATAAAAGGATATCTACAGGTAGTTGTGACTGTGGCTCACATCTTCATCTGGTTTTACGTCCAGAAATGGCTTGAACGCCCTCTATGGGTCGAGGATAGGCTTCCCATCCAGTTTTCTTATAAACTGGCAAACAGGGTCGTTTATAGTCAGATTCCCGATACTATATCGTGCACACTCTTTCTGGAATAATGGCTATAACTGGAGAATTGCTCGCTGTACGTATCCACTGGGATGCGCTTCAAGAGAAAAAAGGATATCATCCAATGACTCTTTATTCAAGCCATCCCTAATGAATTGAATCTTATCTTCCCTGTTATCAGACACCATTCCAAAAGAAGTGCATGGGTCTTTAACACATTTCATTCTAGCACACTTATGACACGAAACTGAGAGCCGTCGAGATCTTCGTTTTCTTTACCACAACCAGGCATGTAGGCAATAAATTTCGGAGGTAACTCACCTGCCAATCGTACCTTGGCTTCAATTAACCAACGGATGTCAGCAGGGATGTTGTTCCTTATAAGTAATCGCATGAGTTCGGACCGAGCTTTGTAAATCGAGAGCAGTCTGAGGGAGTGAAGGAAATCGTTTGTGAAGCTTTGTAAGAATTGTGTTTCTGTCCATACCTTCGCCTCAGAATATCAGTTATTCTGGGAAACTAAAGTAACCGACTTTCAATGTCACGGAGTACCGATATCCGCCACTTAACCGGGGTAACAACTTAAAGCACACAAAGAAAAATAAATCTGCAAAATCAAAACAAAGTGAAAGCGAACAAAACAACAAAAAGAAAACACACTAAAACTTACATCCGTCCTCTTATTGCATTAACCTCAAGTTGTAATTGGAAGTTATAAATACCGCCTTCTATTTCCCAAAGTTGTTGTTCAAGATCCTCAACGTGGGCTACTAATTCTGGTGGTCATCGTTCCCAAATGGGATGTGATTTATAACTTCGTATCAGGCCTCTTAAGTGATATTTCACACGTAAAAGGCTTTTAAGGTGCCAGAAGGTGATCTGTCTAATTGAAGAATGCATGATCAAAAATGAGAAAAGAAAACACAATTGTTTAAGCAAACACACTTATTCAAACATACATAATTTTGATCGGCAAAAGAAATGTCAAAAAGTAATGTCAAAAAGGTAAATTGCTTAAAAGAAAAGAGAAATCTCATTTCAAATTTGGTGGGTCCCCTAAATCGATTTCGGTGTCCTCTGCATGTGGTTGGTACTCTAGATATGGCTTTAATCTTTGACCATTTACTTTAAAAGTAACACCGTTCTTTGGATCCTTAATTTCAATTGCTCTATGTGGAAAAATAGTTTGAACAATAAAGGGTCTAGACCATTGAGAGCGTGACTTACCTGGGAAAAAGTTCTGGCAGGAATTGAATAAAAATACTTTCTGACCTGGTGTAAAAGATTTTCTCGTGATTCGTTTGTCATGAAAGACCTTCATCCACTTCCTACAGTCTTTAGCTTTTCCATATTTGCGAGTCTTCTGATGTTTTGCCATCTGTAATCTCTTGTCTGAACTAGAGATGATGCCTTCATTTTCTTGTTTATCGTCATGGGATAATGAAATGATTTCTGGCAATGTATTTTCTTCTCCCATGAATGTATGTTCCAAAGTGTCTTGTAACAATTCAACTTGAAGCTTTAGTGGTGATTCTGATGAAAGGATAGGATTTTCTCCTGATGGTGTTAGTTGCTCAATTCTTGACTTCCATTTATGAGTGTCCATGGATGGTGCTGAATCAAGTAAGGCATTGACCTCATCAATAGATTTGTCAACATCAAAATCCAAACCAAAGTGAGTTAAACATATTTATAAAGGATCATCACTATGGTTAGAAGACAAAGTATGATCAGTTAATTCTTCTATTAGATCCACATCAACAATTCCATCATCTCCATCACGAGGTTTTTTGGCAATGTTGAATATATTCAGCTCCGTAGTCATGCTGCCAAAGGACAACTGCATATTTCCAGTCCTGCACTGAATATGAGCATCAGCAGTTGCCAAGAAAGGTCAGCCTAGGATAATGGGGATGTGCTTCTTCGAATCCTGCATCGGCTGAGTGTCAATCACAATGAAATCAACAGGAAAATAAAACTTATCTACCTGGATGAGCACGTCCTCCACAATACCGCGAGGTATTTTCATGGACCGATCTGCAAGCTGTAACACCACTGGGGTTGGGTGTAATACTCCTAATCCAAGTTTCTCAAATACAGAAAAAGGTAAAATATTCACGCTAGCTCCTAAGTCCAACAAAGCATTCTCAAATGTATGGTTTCCTATACTACATGAGATAGTAGGGGAACCTGGGTCTTTGTATTTTGGAGGAATCTTGTTTTGGAGTATAGAGCTAACGTTTTCTGTTAAAAAGGCCTTCTTTTGAACATGAATATTTCTCTTTTTAGTGCAAAGGTCTTTCAGAAACTTAGCATAAGAGGGCACTTGTTTTATAACTTCAAGCAAAGGAATGTTAACACTTACCTGTTTTAAGATTTCAAAGATCTCACCTGTGGAATTTCCTTTCTTTGCTTTAGCTAACCTCTGAGGGAATAGAGCTTTGGGGACATATTCCCGTATGCTGCTTTCTTCTTTCTCCTTTGATGAAGAGTCTTCAGCATCTACAGGTGCATCTTGAGTCATTTTTGTCACTGGCATTTCTATTTTGTTGTCGACTTCTTTTCCTTTTCGCAAGGTCATGACAGCTTTGACCTCTTCATGCTGTTGAGGTGAACTTATATCATGCACTCCTTTGGGATTAGGCACTGGCTGGCTTGGAAATTTGCCCTTCTCGACGGTCATTGCCAAGTTTTGAACTGATGAGGCAAGTTGACCTACCATTTTTTTGAGATTCGAGATTGATTGGGCTTGTGAGTTGAATCCAGCTCTCATCTCATGCCGCAACTCATCAATGGTGCAGTTTGATTGCTCGATCGTGGAGTGAGTAAGATTCTTGAGATTTTGCAATGCTTCCTCCCATGGTCTAGGTTGAGAGTAGTTCAGGTTTTGATTGTATGGTCTAAATGGTGGCTGAGATGCTTAAGGAGCCTGAGGAATTGGTTGCATTGGTGGAGTTGGAGTTGTTGGTCCATTCTGTTGAAACCCTTGAGACCATGAAAAATTAGGATGATCTCTCCATCCAGGTGGTATAGATTAATGGTGAGGAGTGTCGATCCCACAAGGAGGTGGATTTTAATTTGGTGTAGGGTTAATTTTCTAATTGAGTAACTTGGATTTGTTGTGGAGATGATTTGAAATATTATAAAATTTAAATTAAAATGGCGGAATTGAATTGGAGATTAAACTATGTGAATAAAGTGCTTGGGTATCTGGATCTGCATCAACATGCACCATGGCCTTAATATTCCTTATTATTGCCAATTAAATCATGAGAGGGGTTTCCACTCCTCATGAGCCACACTATAATAAATATGGTATCAAGCACTTATCGTGCCAGACAATAATAATCCTGCACTAGGGAGACGGTAGCACCGGTACAAAATCTAGACAAGATTATTACTATCTGTCGACGAAAAGTCAAAACAGCCACATAAATTAGAAGGGCGAAGAAATTAAATTTACCAAATTAGCCCATGGAACATGTTAAGAATTCACTTTCAACCCAAGCTTGAAAGAAAATTAGCTACTCATTATTTGAACTAGGGGTAAAATGGGTATTATATTAAAATACGTAGAAATACAAGAAGGAGAGAGAATTTTACAAAACTAAGCTCAAAAATGGATTCAGGGGCGTCAAATTAGGGGGGGGGGAGCCCTCCTTTTATAGATACAATGAATAAATCATGGCCATTGAATGAAATCAATTCGGACGCTCAGGATTACGCGACGTGGCAAGCTCTGATTGCTTTGAACACATCATCAGCGACTGTGATTCAGTGTGTCGCATGTAACTTAAGACAATTTTTGCATCCAATGATTTACTGCCACGTCATCGGTCAACATCAAAGTCAACCAATCTTGATCAAGTGCATTGCTTCTATTGTAAGCTCATTTTTTCGGTCCAATAATACACTGCCACGTCATCGGTCAGCGCCACATCATCAGTCAATGCCACATAAGCAGTCAATGCCACATCATTCGTCCAATCAAATGCTGCCATGTCACCGGTCAATGACACGTCATCGGTTAATGCCATGTCATCGTACGTATGTGTGAATAGTGCCGTACATGAACAGTGACGTATAGCTGAACAGTACCGTATATATGAACAGTGATTTTTTTTTTTATGCTCCTCCTAAGGTTTTCGACTGTCCTGAGTTCAAAAATGTTGTTCATTTTACTGTCCGATGTCTCGTTAATTGTGAAATGGCCAGAATTTCGCTGAAATACATAAAATACTTAAATTATAATAACACACAAACAATTAAAGTGCAAGGGACTTAAATACATAAAAGTAGGGATGTTAGTGAGACTTGAAGTGTAACATGATGATTTTATCCTATATAAATACACACTTTCTAGCACTCAACAACGTGGTCATCGTCTGCCAGTGGGCCGGCGGCTCTATTCATCATAATGTGTTATTTTTTTATGACAAAACATGGTGCAGATCGTGCTAGAGGGTGATTTGTAAAAGAGGATAGTGTAAAAAGAGGAGGATAAACAAAGATTACACTGATATTTTATTATTTTTAATTATTTTTTTAATGTTTTTAATGGCCAAAAGCAAAAGAAAGAATGAGGCCAAAATCGACAGCACATGCTGACATTTCTGTCGTCCCTCTCTCTTAGTTTTGGCAATTTATCAACACTTTTAGGGTGCGTTTGGCACATTATATTACATTATATTGTACTGTATTATTTTAAAATAAGTGTATTGTATTATGCAGTATTGCATTAACACTTATTACAATAATGCTGTACAACATTTGTTGCTACACTGTATTATATTAGTTTTTTGGTGATTAGTTTTAGTTATATATTTAGAAAATAATATTAATGATTTCTTAGAAAATTATTAAATATGGAAGTCTTAAATTTTAAAAATTTAACATTTTTTTGTTTTAGTACAAATGTTAAAAAAAATCATAATTCATCATAAAGATCAAAGCCTCTGGCCTTAAAGTTTTGGTAACATAACATTTATTTTTTTGGCATTTTCCAAATATATAGCTTGTGAAATAAAGATTGAGGCAAATATTTCAATAAATAACCTTTAAATAATATCACTAAATAAATAAATAATTAAAACATACAAGATTAGTTTAAAAGTCATTTTAGCATGATAGAATAGAAGTTTATACATACTACAAGATAATCACAAAATAATAAAGTGATACAATAGTTGTAACAAAGTGGATTGTGTTAAATAATCCAAGTACACGCATCCATATGTCAAAAGACTACTGTATAATATCATTGTTACGTTAAAATGCATACTTCCTTATTAAACTCCACTTCTCCTTTCATGTTCATGCAAAAGCATGCTAACATATGCTAACTTATGATCACGATCATTTCGTAATGCCTTGAAAGCCTTTATATTTGAAGGTTTCTCTCCATTAAATTTAAGGCCATAAGCTCATCATCAACAGAAAGTCCTATCGAAGCAAGCTCTTCAGCAATGTAATCATGATCTTTACTACTTCCATATATATTCTGAGACATGTCAGTGTTGGCTTGGTGAAATACTGAAACCAATTTGTCAATACCAACAACAATAATTATCTAAGGCCTCTTCCTATGCAAGGATTGTGAACATGATCGAGTAGTGTATTGAGAATTTGAAGGAGGGGTAACAGACATTAGAGAACCTTCATCATCAATTTCATTGTCATCATTATAAATTTCTTCCCGAAGTACTACATTAGCCATATCAATTGGAGTTTCTGCCGACCTTCCAGTTGCAAGATCTTTTCTAAATACATTTGCTAGCTTCCCATAATATGGAAATAGCTTGTTCCTCTAATTACTTGCTTCTTTATGGGACAACAATATTAAAAAAAGATAGTTAAATCAACTCTATTATATTCATGAGAAACAACTTATAAAACCATACAACCATGCAAATATACGTGATGACATAAAAAGAAAATTATTTTCTTTATTTTAAATTCAATATACTAGCCTTCACATATGATTTCATACTTCTTCTCTATCAACCTCCATACATTTCTCACATCATTCCATCTTAAACCATTAGTGTTCAACATATAAAACACCTCTACCCCCCAATAATTTCTCTTTTATATCCTTATCTTAGAGTTAATATACGGGTAAGCCTTCAAACCACACCCTAGTATCAATTTTTCTAACTCATTTTCAATATATTTGTAACTTATATATTTGAAGATACCATTATCAGCTTGACTACCTTTTGCAACTACTGCATCTAAAATGTTCAACATTGATTCTTCTTCATCATTTGTCCATGCTTATCTTGAGCTTGTCTTATTTCTAGTAGTATGAATTGTACCTCTACTCTCCGTACCTACAAAATGAATATCATAATAATTTTTTAAACAAGTAATTGAAATATAACTCTAAGTTAAGTTCACATAAGAAGCACTCGATAAATTCCTAATGACATCTATATATTAATAAAAGGTTACAGCCTTAGATACCTTCTTAAGGACATTGATATATTAGCAAAAGTACAACCTTGGATAATTTCCTAAGAACATCAATATATTAGCAAAAGTGATGAGAACCCTTCTAGATCGAGCTAGAAAAATCCATAACTAGATTAACAAGAACCCAGGAAAGCCAATATGATCAGAATTCGGATAAAAGATCCAAACCATTGAGAAGCTAAGTCTCAAGAACTCGGATCACTGATAAGACGCCACAAAGGTTAGCAAATACTTTGATAAGTCGAAAGTTCTTTCAAGAACAAGTTGAGAAAATCCTCTCAATGATATTAAACTCAATAATGTCAAAAGTCTATTCAAAATAACATAAAGGAGTGTTTATATAAGGTAGCTAACCCTAATTTAACTTAAAAAAATAAGAGAAAACTCTACAATTAAAAACCTGGACCCGCAGGGCTTTCGCCTGCAAAGCCACTTATTTTAAACGGACCATAACTTGGTCATATGATGTCGGATTTTGACCCACAATATACCGTTTCGAAGCTCTCGACGTAAGGAATGAATCTAAATATTTAGATTTACTCTTCTAGCCCTTATTATACTTCAAAAATCATCCTCTCCGATGCTCGCCACCTCATTAGCTCGAATCAAGCGTACCAAGGCTGGTTCCTCCTCTTTCAAGCCCATCTTGTATATTAGACTCTTGCAAATTGAATTTGAATTGAAGTCATCCAAAGTAGCTTGAATAAATCCTTCCATTGCTTCCTTGATCTTCTTAGCTCGTGCTCTCGTAATTGGCCCTTCTAGAACAAGCAACGGATCTTTAATGCTCTGAGCACTTTGGATCACATAAAAAAGTACAGCCTTAGATACCCTCCTAAAGACATCAATATATTCGCAAAAGTACAGTGTCAGATACGTTCTTAATGACATCTATATATTAGCAAAAGTATTGACCTAAATACTTTCCTAATGAGATATATATATATATATATTAACAAAAGTATAACCTTAGATAAATCCTAATTTCCAAGCAAATTATTATACAAAGCAATAGCTAAATCATTCTTCCAACTCGTCCATTGGTCTGACTTATATTATCATTATGCTACTTATGTTATCATTATCTTGTATTTCATTATCAGATATGTCAGGTAATTCATGCTCCATTAGATCCATAGAAATTTCTCTCCTAATCATATTATGTAAACATGCAGTAATAATGTGACATTGGGTTTTAATTGGATGAAATGAAGGACTTTGAAGAATGGCCTATCACATTTTAAGCAATCCAAAACACAGCTCAATTACATTTTTTTTTTTGTTGAGGAATGTTATGTTGAAGAATTCTTCTTTATTCTGAGGAGTACACCCATCTTTCTATTCTGATAAGTGATATATTATTCCCCTATATGGTACAAGAAATCATTTAGCATTTGTATATTTGGCATCCACAAGATAGTAGTAACCTATTTATTTCGCCTAAGCATTAGTACAATTTTTAGTTTAAATATGTAATTTGATTAAATTAAATTTTTGGAATAATTAATACTTGTAGGAACTTTTAAATCAATAAACTTATTTAATGCATCATGAAGTATTCTTGAGTCAGATGCAGAACCTTCCCATCTAGGCATCACAAAGATGAATTTCGTATTTGATGAACATACCCCTAAAACATTTGTAGGAATCTCACCCTTTCTAGTTTGAAATTTTCACTTATTATTTTTGGCACTCAAACTTTAATATAAGTTCCATCCATTTCCCGCAAGCAATTATACATACATGAAACAAATAAAAAATTTATTAGCATCAAACTATCGCCAGCTATGATCAAATAAAGGTAAATGAAAATATACCTTAAACCACTTCCATCTCTCATTAGTTTAATTCTCTGATACAGGTCTGGTGCCCTTACTAACATCTGTAGTCGTAACATTACATTTAATACTGAGTTAAAGTATGTACTAACAATCCAGTGAGATCTAAAAATCTACTACTATTTGTTTTGAATGATGAAACAAAGTGTGAAGGAACATGCAAACTTGCTCTTCAATCGTCACTGAACCGTTAGCCTTAATCACCTATTCAATCAAAGCATCTCACATAGCAGGCCAAATGTCCTTCTATCCATTCTTAGTTGATTCACACATTTTGTGTCACTATTGCCTATAATGCAATCTAAATATTGTAATTGAGTGCATGGTTTTGGAATGTACAATTACAAATCATTTTTCTTGATCATGCCTTCGGATCAACATCATTAACAAAAAAATGTCAAAATGAGCATGAACTTAATTTCATTTGCCACATGACGAAAAAAATTATATTCTCATGTCCATATTTAAAAAACAAGTAAAATGAACCATGAAAAAAAAAATCAACTGGTAGGCCATTGATAAATTTCCATAAAGTTATACACTTGTACACTTCTTTCTGCTTTGCTACATGCTATATTTCAATATTATTTTGTTGCCTTGTTGGATTTTTTGAATACTAAGAACAAACTAATCAAGATTCAAATAGCTGAAACTACTAGAGAAATATAAAACCAAAAAAAGAAATATAAACAAAGCAAGAAGAGGAGAACAATAGAAAATAAACAAAAGCACTGGTAATGAGATGACTTGAGCAGGAAGAATATGAAGAAATGTCCAAGTGGCTTTTCCAAGCTCGTCTTTAGTTACAGGTGTAGAATTTCCCTAAAAATAACAATAACAATTTACTCAAGTCTGTTAAAAGTTTTCAAAAGTATTACAATTTGACATGAGCTAAGATTAAAAATTCTACTGCATTTTGTTTCTAAAAGAATGTCATTATGTTATCAACACAATAAAACAACAACCAAATATGCCCTCTATCAGCCACTAGGCTCACTACCTTCAAGTCTATTTTATTCAAAAGAACAACAATAAAGAATTAAACGGCTTGCAATAAACACTACAAATGTCTTTTTTTCCTTTTAATATTGTTCCTTTTTTATGTATACCACTACATATTTTATATATAACGAAAGAAAAAAAATACAATGAAATCCATTCAATGCAAGCATCAATTTCAAAAAAAATTTGGATAAATAAAATCCTTGAGTTTTAATACTTAGTTGTAATTTCCATAGATAATGAAAGTCAAGTCAAGAAAAATAATTGTATTATAATAATGAGGAACAAATAAAAGAAAATGCTACAAATCAATTTTAATAATTGACCAATTAACACAGCCCTCCATTTCTGAATTTTTTGTGCTTGGCATCTCCTTGAAGTGTTTTTCATCCCAAAGACTTCAAGTTGCTTCCCGCCACTAATGGATCTATATGAGATATTTTATACAATTTCTTTAAGCCAATGTCAAGTCTTCGAGCATGTTAAATCAGCGTACCGAAACAAATATAAGTAAAAATTTGCCACCTTAACAAGACAGGTCCCAATAATTGACTAAACCATAAACTTCCATTTAATCAACTAGTTTTACCATTGAGTGATATTAAAATAGCCATTTGTAATTAGCCGCACACCAGCATCATCTTTAGTTTTCATAAAATCATAACAATGACTTGAGTGACACATCACTAAATTGGCAGTTCATGAACAAATGCCGCAAACTCTAACTATCAGTTTCATAAAAACTACAATGAAATTCATTTAATGGAAGCATCAATTTCATAAAAAATTCGTATAAATTCAAGGACAATCCTCCAATCAGGACTTTTCTCAAACAATTACATAATAGGTGTAAAAAACTCCAAGAATATTAAACTTCTCAATCATAGGTGTAAAAAACACCAAGAATATTAAACTTCTCAATCAAAGTGAAATCACATGCTCAATTACAATAGTCTAGCAGCTGAATGCAATTCCTTTCTTTTCCTAGTTTTGCACCTGTCTCTTAGACCACTTTAGGACACAAAAATCACATAAATTAAAAAAAAAGTGCCTTACATTCTCCTACTTGGTCCATATAATCGCAAACTCATAATCTTTAAGAGTGTGTTTGGTATTGTTTTCGAAATCCCATTTTCTGTTTTATGAATTCAAAAAACACAAAATACATGATCGGTAGATTGTTTTTGAAAATATTTTTGAAAACGTAAAATTCATTCTATATTTTTAACAATGGAAATAACAAAACAACTTTTTCATGTTTTTCTTGTTTCCCAATACAGTACTAAGTTCCAAAATGAAAAATTTTCTTTCATCATCTCTCAAAATAATAATAATATCATCATCATCAACAACAACATTATTATTATTATTTATAGGAAAATTAGTGACAAAAACAACATCAACATTATTATCATCATCATCATCATTATCATTATTATTATTATCATCATCATCATCATCATCATTATTATTATGATGCCCAAAAAATCAATTTCCCTCGTAACAATCTTTTCTTTTAATATACATTATAATATTTATATTTTTATATATCAACTAAATCAAATATGTAGAGTTTATCATTTTTCTTTAAACAAAAAAATTAACAAGATCACCTAATTTATCTTAAAATTAAAATAATCAAACTAATTAAATAATAAAAATGATTATACATTACCTAATATTAAGTTTATGGAAATTATTCTAATAGTAATTCGTTAAAATATTTCTACTGAACATATTTTTCTTTTTCTCATTTTCAAGATTATTTTTGAAAATGATACCGAAATAATTTTAAATTTTAAATTTTAAAAATAAATTTGAAATAAGCATTTCATTCTCAATTTTGTTTCATGAAAACAATAATTGATAAACAATACCGAAGGGCCCTAACACTTTCTAAATGTTTTAACTTTATACCCAAACTAAAAAACGAAAAACATGAATCATGAGTGCAAGTCCTTTTAGAAAAAAAAAATTATTTCCTTCCATGCATTACAATATATTCTTGTTTAGAGTGAGTACTTTATGTGGTATATACCATATAAATAAGCTTCCAAATGCTCATTCTGGGCTCCCTTTTTTTTAATTTAAATATCTCTACATCTTGTCATTCTCTAAATAATATGTATACAAACTACATGAGATGACAATTTGATAATTTGAAAAATATGGAATCAATAGAATAAACTGGTACATAAAATATGGTATCTCAATTACATAAAATTTACATGATAGAATTGAGTCCCATGTGCTCTACTTGTTCCTTACAATTTTGGCGGTAATCCTTTCGCTAAAGGATCCATAATTGTTGAGATAAGCTGTGAATGCAAACAATTAAAACGGCAACGTTTTCAGCTGATTCTGAAGCTTAATGAAATCACGTGACCAAAGCGTGATCACTTAAGAATAAAACGGCATGTGCTCTCTGCGTTTTGACTATAACAGATTATGAATGAACTCACGTGCTTCAACTCATGACTTTTAAATGAAACAAATCTGTTATAACAAACACAACACGTGGCACTATTATGTACGTTCTGGGTTTGATGAAGAATAGAGCATCAAGCTATATAAGCTGGGTTTGTGGGCTATTTTAGGGGGGGATTCAGAGAGTATAAGTGAGAGATTTTCATGTATGAGAGTTGTAATTTGTACTCTGTGATCTTGTAACCGAAACTTGAATTTTAATAAAGTCGTAGCTGGTGATTTCGTCCGTGGATGTAGGTCACTCTAGACCGAACAACGTAAATCTGAGAGTCTACTATTTTTTTGATTCTTTGATCCTTGTTATTTTCGATTTAATCTTCTTGGATTATTCTGGTTCTGTTAACAATCATTGTGTTGATCTGATACAATCACTTGTGTGTATGCAACTTGTATATGATCTTGTGATAATCTTGGGCAGAGTTTGTTAATCTTGCTTGTATTAAGTGGTGATCAAACTCTACAATAATCATTAATTTGGTATTGATGTGTTCAATAGCCACATTTTGTGATCTGACATGCTCTCTAAGAACTAACTACTTAATGTCAATATGCTTTCTTCCACTTCCACTTTTTTTATTTTTAACTACAAACACTATAGCAGAATTGTAGCAGTAGATCCTTAGTGGTTTAGAAATAGAATCAACAATTCTTAACCCAGTAATGAAACTCGTACGCCAAATAGCATGTGTCAATGCTAGAAAACAAGACACAAACTTTGCTTCCATAGTTGAGGTGGCAATTAATGATTCTTTGGCACTTCTCTAGGGCAATTCTCTAGGAAAGAGCCCCTCTAGCTATTAAAAAGAAATATCCTGAAATTGACCTTTTAAGGTCAAAGCAACTAGTAAAATCATAGCATGAATACCCAATCAGCTTTAACTGATTAGAACTTTTGTTTGTAAGCATGTAGTACTTAGTTTCTTAAAGATATCGTAACAATTTCTTTGCAATTCTCTAGTGTTTCAAACATGGAATACATTGATATCTTCCTGACATTCCTATTCCAAATGCAATATTAAGCCTTGTGCAAACTTGAGCATACATTAAGCTCCTAGCTGTAGAGGTGAAAAGAATATTGATCATCTGTTCCCTTTGAATTTTGTTCTCCGAGCAATGTTTCAAATTGAATATGTCACCTTTGCAATAGGTGCCACACTAGGTGAACAATCCTTAATATGAAATCTCTTAAGAACTTTGTTGATATAGGTTTCTTAAGATAATTCTAACATTCCTCCAAATCTATCTCTTGGAATTTTTATGCCAATGACATAAGAATCCTCACTTATACCTTTCATATAAAATTGTTGTAAGAGAAAATGTATAACCTCATGAACTAAGCCAAAATCACTTGAAGCAAGCAAAATATCACATTTAGGACTAAGAAAATGATTTTACTCCCACTAACCTTATGGTATATGCGTTGATCCATAATGTTCTCCATGAAACCAAATGAAGAAATTACATCATGGAATTTTTTTTTTTGAGAAAATTTAAATACTACTAACTGGAAGCATGCTTTAATCCATATGTAGATTTTTTAAGCTTACAAACTAAGTGATTATTTTCACTTGAGATGAACCCTTCGGGTTGTTTCATGTAAACCTCTTCCTCTAGATCTCCATTGAGGAAAGCGGTTTCATGTCCATTTGATGTAATTGCATATTAAAATGGGCCACCAATCCATAATTATTCGTAAAGAATCTTTATCATCAATTCCTTCTTGTTGAATGAATCCCTTCGCTACAAGTCTAGATTTATATCTTTCGATATTGCTTGAGGAATTTTTTGGTTTTAAAAATCCACTTACAGCCAATGGCTTTTGGCCCTTCAGGCAACTCTACAAGATTCCAAAATTGGTTATTAGCATTAAATCCATCTCATCTTCATGGAATTATGTGACAACATGGATTTACTACAAATCACGGCCTATAAAAATGTGGTAGGGTTATTTTTAGCACAAATGTCAATGTCAGATTCTTGTAGGTATACAATATAATCAAAAGCAATTGCAGGTTTTCTGATCCTTGTCGATCTCCTTAATGTTCCATTAATATTCTCTTGAGGAGGATCTTGAATAATTGGATCTTCAAGATTGTTTTCTACATGATGCGGCTCTTCAGCAATTGGTTGTTGATAACCTTGTAAATCTTGATGATTATCTTGAATTATAACTAATTTTCCTGAAGATTTGGGAATAGGTTCTAAACTTAGATCTTGCTCAAAAACTAAGTTTTGTGGTTAACTACTCTCGCTGTTTGAATCATTCTTTAGAACACATGCATTTTTTGCTTCTATAATTTTAGAATTATGGGATGGACAATAAAATCTATATCCCATAGACCTTTTCGCATAGCCAATGAAAAAACCATTAACTGTCTTTGGGTCTAGCTTTTTCTTTTATGGATTGTATATTCTAACTTCAGCAGGACAACGACATTCATGCATGTCTTAAACTAAGCTCTTAACCTTTCTATAATCCAAAAGGTGTTTTGAGAATAGTCTTTGTTGGAACTCTATTTAATACATATACAATAGTTTTTAGTGCTTCACTTCACAGAGATAATGGGAGATTGGAGTTGCTTATTGTACTTCGAACCATGTCCATCGATGTTTGGTTTCAACTTTCTACTACACCATTTTAATATAGCGGCCCTGGCATTGTGTACTGAGCAATAACGCCCTCTTTCTCTTGAAACTTAGTAAATGGACCTGGTCTTTTTCTTGATCTTTATTTGATCTGATGATTTTAATTTGTTTTCCTCATTATTTATCAACTTAGAAAGCATCTAGTGCTTTTCTTTTATCATAAAGAAAGTAGAGATACATATATCGTGAGTAATCATCAATGAAAAAGATGAAGTATTTCTTACTATTTAAGAACACTTCTAGAAATGGACCACAAATATTAGTGTGTACGATTTCTAATATGCAAGAAATCCTCTTAGTACCTTTCTTAGTCTTGTGGTATGCTTTCTCTTAATGCAGTCTACACGAGTACCAAAATCAGTAAAGTCAAGAGTCTAAAAGATGTCATCCATTACTAATCTCTCAATTCGTTCAATGGAGATCTGACCCAATCTCTTGTGCCATAACTTAGAGGATTTCTCATTTAAAACACGTCTCTTTGTACCAATATTACCATACAAAGTCACAAGGTTATAATCAAAAGTAGGATTTAAATAAATTTTAAAAAAACATCGTTTTAAATTACATCACAAACAACAACAGACTCTTTAAACAAGTGACAAAATGCCTTAGTGAAATTAAAACTAAAACTAAGAGGTGAACATCTTTAGACAGAGATAAGATTTCTGTAAAATGATGAAATATAAAAGGTTTTATCAAGGTCTAAGACAAAGCCAGAATTAAGAACAAGTCTGTAGGTCCCACAGCTTCCATATGTGAAGGTATATTATTCCCTGAATAGATGTGCAGTCATTGTTTGTCGGTATCCTTTAGTTTAAGAGGCCCTGCATGGTCTTGCCAACATGGATTATAGAACCAAAGTCAATCCACCAAGTGTTTTGAGAAACTTGAACCATAATAGATTCGTAACACACTAAAGATATATGATTACCTTTCCTTTCAAGCCAAGTCTTGTATTTAGGGCAATCCTTCTTTATGTGTCCTTTCTTCTTATAGAAGAAGCACTTAACAACATCCTTATTGACTTGATTAAGAGATGTCTTTCCTTTTCCTTTCCCCCTCATGTCATTTTCTCTTTCTATGAGTCAATGTGTGGACACTTTCCATCCTCTACTAACTCACCCTTCCTTCCTCTTTCACACATAAAGTCAAAACTTCATTGATGAACACTTTTTCTAAGGTGTGTTATAGGAGATTTTGAAAGGTCCATATTTAGATGGGAGTGAACTGAGCATAAAGTGAACTAAAAAAGACTTAAAAATGTCAATTTCCAAAGACTTGAGTAAAGTAGCTATATCCCTCATTTCCATAATGTGCTCAAGCATGGCTTTGGTGCCTTTGAATTTCATGGATGACAATTTGCTAATTAAAGTGCTTGCTAATGCCTTGTCAGATCCTTCAAACTTTTCACACAAGCACAATTAGGAATAAACCCACGAATGCTTTTCCCAACACGAGCCTTGATAAGCATCATGCTTAAGTAGTTGGACCGCTCTAAACGATCATATGATGCTTTCTCCTATTGCGTACTTAATTCTTTAGCAAATGATGATTCATTCACTTGAAGTGTAAGTCAAGGTCTATGCACCCTAAAGTAAGGAGAATTTTCACCTTCCAGTCTTTAAAATTATCACTATTTAGAAAAGAGATGCGAGATGCATCATAGCTTGGAACAAATAAAGATTGAGCAGCTACAAAACAATTAAATAACAAGCTTACAATGCATCATATGGTAAATTTACACATGTAAATAATTCAGAAATAAATCAATGCATCATATAACTATCTTGTGGGCAAAAGTTGTAACACACAATAGATTAATTTTGTATAATGTGACTAACATCTTACTTATTATTTCACCCAAATTCATCAAGCATGTGGGCAACTGTTTTTTTTTATACATATATTTTTAAGTAAAAGAATAAATAACTACTATCCCATTCTACTTAAACATAAATATTATAATTTCCCTGTGGGGACATATTATTACATTCTAATGTTTAAATACAACCTTTGATGTCATTAAATTTAATGTGTCCTAATGATTCCATTTTATAATTTGAAGGTAATGTGCCTATCCCACAATTACTCAAATGTAATAAACTTCAAGATCGACATCAAAACTCAATTACCAATAACACATAAATAATACAAAGCAATTGAACAATAATAGTATTCCAAATTCCATATAAAAAAAATTTGTCACAGAACCAAATTAAGGTATTCAAATGCATGTATAGTATATATATATATATATGGGGTGGATCAAAGGGCACTTATTTTTACACTCATTTATTAGCTATTAGATTTGAGTGAATCAATGTGATATACATATGACCCCACCCAAAATATTTTTCCTCTTATATTTTCTCTCTCTTATTAATGAGTATAAAAATATGTGTCCATGGATCCTTCCCCATACATATAAAGTTAACATATCACTGTAGCATATTAATTTAATGCTCTAGTGGCCTAACAATGACTTATAAGATCCATGCATACGAGATACTCATATATATATAGTCACATGCAAGTAGCACAAACATATACATCTATCACAGATATAGATGAATTTAAAATGTAATATTGTTGACTAATATGAGGCATGCCACTAATATTAACAGTAACATTTCTAGCACATTCAAAGAATCCGAAAGCCAGACTTGAAGGTACATGGCTCTGATACCAAATATAAGAATATTTGATTTCATAAAATCAAGAGGATGCATAGGAACTTACTTCCAGCCAAAGCTATCAGATTCTAATGGATTTAAAATTATATCTTATAATTTCACTAGAATTTTTATAGTCTATCCAACACCATTATACCTAAGAATAGATGGAAAACACATGCTTACTTAAGTTGTTAGACTAGGGACCTTTAATTATAATTTTTCAAAATTAGTTATCTTCTTCTCCCATAAGAAGAATATAAATACAAGGAAAAGAGATAAGTCATAATCCCTTAATATCTATTAACCTACATAACATGTAGAGAGATATTAGGAGTAGTAGATCTCAATATAACTTCTCTTTAAACTAATTAAATTTTGAAATGTAAATAAGTATAAATAAAGATAGAAAGTTTAAATTAATTAAAACATCATTGTGATAATTATTAAACCTATTAGATGGGCCACTTTCGAACACAAAAATCACATAAGCTAAAAAAAATGTTTTCCTATTTATTATGAGTTAAGACAATCATTGAGGCGAACTAATAAACATGGCAACGACTCTGTTGACTGGTACACAAGAGAGCATGAGGTATCTTTATTTTGTAGTTGAGGTAACAAATTAAATCTCCATTCTGATTTCAATGGTTCAACCCATTTCGATTATAATACAGTTCGATCACCAATTAGTAAATGCACCATTAATATTTTATTTAGATCAAATGGCATAAGGTCTAGCTTATTCAAATAACTCTAGGAAATTTATTTGAATTAATACACACTAATTGTACTATAAATATACTACATGGGTGAGTGCAAATACGTACAATAAAACCAGAGTAATACAAAAGAGAGTATGACATAGAAAATAATGTAGTGGGTTCTTGCTTCGTGAATTAAGGGGATTTTACCAACTTTGTGATTATCCTCCGTGCATCATTGACATAACCTAATGACGATTCGTTCATGAAGATTCCTAGCAATTTGTTCTTAAAGATTGGAAATTTTTTGTTCTTGCATATTCCTTGAGACTCTATTCGTGATGGTTTATTTCCACTTATTTCTGCATCAAACATCAGAGTTACAGTTTTGGGTGATAAAATAAAATTGGATAATTGATTTAGAAAACTAGCAAGAACACTCTGAGAAATTACGCATGATTTAAGGAGGCTGATCGACACTTCTTAACATGCAAAGTAGACACCCCTATGTGATTGAAAAGATGATTTGACAATTAGATTACACATGTCCAGTAGACCATCAAAATTAAATTCCAATAAACTTTTCAAATGTAAAAACTAAAAACAAATAATAAAGTTTTTGTTGGGATTATGTGCCCTTTAAAGCAAATTGATTTTCTGATTAATAAAATATTTGAGGTATTCATTCAGATATCTTAATTGTATAAATATTTTGAATAAGGTCCGTTTAATCATATTATATGTATTTATGTGATCATCATATAGATTCATAGAAGACATAAATACAAGTTATCTTATGATTAAAGAAATTGAGTTCGCAGTTGATAAATAGAGTTAGGTGCTCCATTTATGTTTAGACTGTAGTAAATTCATTGAATGATTTGTCTTAATCATGTATCAATTTACTGATGTAGTTTGACTACATTGAACTGGATCACACATGAGATTTACTTAACCTTGAAATAACTGTCAGACTTATTAAATCTCATAGGCATTGATTTTATTGCAATCTCAATCTTGAGTTAATTATAGTTTCATGTTTATGAATGTCATTTCATTTGAGTTACAAATGGGCACGACATACATTTGTAGTCAAGATTACCCGGTATCTTGGTGGAAGCAATTATAAGCATTGAGATTATAGATTAACAATATAGAATTTGTACAACACATCTCTTGACGGGTTTTCGGTACTTGATCATAGAATTCTCTGGCCAGAGTGTGTCAACATAATTAGTATGTTGAAAATGATCATCAGAGAAAGCTAGTAAGTGTCAAGGAACAAGATGTAATTAAATTAATTGGACAGTTGAGATATCAATTTAATTAGCGATGTGGTACTAAGGATTGTTCATTAAAGAAATCAATGTGGCATGGGTCGAATTATTATTCGAGAACACTATCATATATAGCATACAATTATGGAGGTCAATTCCAATCTTTTAGTGGAGTAGATTTGGAATTAAATAATTGGGCTAGTTTAATTACAGGCCTAATTATTGTAGCCACTATTATATGTACCCATATGATCCCCGAGTTAGCTCATTTAATTGACCGCACCATTACTGGGTTGATAAGCAAGATAACTAGCTATTTGGGTTAAAAGCCTAAATATATTATTTGGTGGGATACTCTATTTAATATACTTGTGTGTAAGAGGCCTTATGTTATTTTACAAGGTGGGCCCCTATCACAAAGAACAAGTAACATCACTTTGCCTTTTTAATTTAAATAAAATATTTTTTATTTAATAGAATTAAAAAAGGAGCCTAGGGTTTCCACCAATAGAATATAAAAAGGTTTGTTCTTTCCCAAAAAAATGAGGAGCCACAATATACAGAATAGAGAAAAGAAATTTTTCTCTCTAACTTTAAAAGAAAAATTTTCTCTTGCTAGTTGCTTTCCAATAGTGAAAAAGGCGCCCACACGTCAAGTGCAGATCAAACTTGAGTCATAACCTGGAAGATCATTGGTAACGGATCATGATCTAACAGAATTGGTGGTGACAGTTCGTGACTTAGGAGCCGATATTATTTCTACGAAAAAGCAAAGGTACGATTTCTAGATTATAGTAATTCTATATATGTATGAGAAACGCGATCTTAATATTTCTGCTGTAAAAATGTTTTTTAATCCAACAGTTTTATGGTCAAGAAGTTAGTGTTCATACAAAAAAAGAATAGAAAGCTTTGATTAGAAGAACTAGGCTCGATATCAACTACAAGTAATATAAAGGATATTGCACCATATGATGTTCTTATCTTAATTGCATCATTATTTCTAAAAGTATGGTTGGAGAACTTTTGAGGAGATGTAGTGTGCCATTGTCTAATTGTCACAAACTCTCCTCAGTTTTCTCATGTAATCTAATTACATAAATAAATCAGTTGGGAAAGGGTGTAAAGCATGATTTGGCCTATTAGAGGGGTGATTGGTGATTGGGTATATTCTTGCCTAGCAAAACAAATTTATTTTTTTGCTTACTCAGTAGACAGCTAATCCATAATTGTTTAAAAGCCTAATATGACAATAATTTGGACGTATAAAAGAGATCAAAAAGTGTCTTTTAAAAGGGCCAAATGCTGATTTCTTATGTTTTTTTTTTTCTAGACTATAGTGTTCCTTTTGCTATATTATTGAAGTCCATTAATTACTTACTAGAAGGCTTTTTTTTTCCTATAAAATCCAAAGTAGACATCTAATCTAGAGATCATGTTTGCTTATTTGAAGAAATATTATTAGATTTTCCTTTAATATACATTTACTTGAACAAAAGAATTTCACTATTATATATATATTTTTTTTATCAATGCATTTGAAGGTTTTAGGACTACTTGAATTCTTTACTGTAATTAATATTTATAACTCTTTATGATGATCCTATTTTTCTTAATTTAAATTGATGCTCATTTCCTTATTATTAATTTCATTGGTGGGCGAATTACATTATTTATCCAGTTAAAAATGGAGTTAATTAAGAAGAAGTTCGTTCTAGATTGAGCATTCTTCAAAGCGCCTCTTATTTGAAAGTGATTTTTTTAAGTTAATAAATTTCGTTCAGATGCATTTATCTTTTTATATGCTATTTATAGGGCATGTATCATTTTCATACTAATTTAAATTTTTGTTGTGAATCTTTCTTTGCGAACCAATATCTAAAAAAACAAAAGACTTGAAATTGAATCTTTTATGTTGCCCTATTTGATACTGCATATAGTTTTAATAAGTTATGCCTAACTTTTGAAATGCACAAGTAGAAATGTAATATTTTAATCCAATATATTACCTAATACTTTTTTCCTTATACAAGTATTAAAATTAAAAGGCAAATAATTTATCTAATCAATTAAGAAAACTTGCCAATAACTTATACTCAATAGTAGAAGCTAATTAACTACAATTTAGGCATATTAAAAAATTCATGAAAATAATGTTAGATAAAAAAAATAAAATCAAGATAAGCATTAGACAAATAACTTAATATAAATAAAAAAGTAATGAAGTATATTATTTTATTTAGCACTCTTATTTGCTGATTAAGAAAAAATAAAAAAAGAATGAGTATAAAGACGTGATGTTAATTTAGTTTATGGCAAAGATCTAAAGTTCATAACATCTAGTTTAATTCTTTTATAATTAGTTGCTCAATTAAATGGCTCATCTAGAGATCATGTGAATTTCATTTATGGCGCTATTGATATTCTTTTGACTTCTTGGTCTAGCTTGTTATTTATTTATTTATATTTTAAAGTATTTATAATTTTAGTATGATTTTTGTTTTTATTTAGTTCACTTATGATCCTGTTTGTAATTCTCTCTTTGTTATTGCATGTGGAATGCTACTTAGTAATTAGATACATTGCTTTTTTGTCAAAAATATCCATTTCTACTTGTTCTATTTTGAACTATTATAATTTTATTATTCTATTCCTATCAAATTTATGATGGACTACTAGAATTCTTAGTCATATAATGGATAAGAGTTGGATTCACGAGTCTAGGGCAAGTCCAACATTCAAATTGGGTGTTTCTAAATTCTTGAAATTTGCATTTGAAAGTACTACTAATGATGGGAGATTAAAATTTCCATGTAAGAAATGTAGTAATAGATTTCGTCATGATAGAGATACTATTTATGGACATATAATATGTTTTGGAGTAGACATTGATTATCCTAGTAATAAGTGGATTTACCATGGAGAGCTTGATAAAAGGCAAACAACTGTGAATAATGAAGGAGTAAGACGGGCTATATGCATAACATGTTGCGTGATGCTTTTTGAGTCCCTAATGATGATGTTGGTGACCTTGATAATGGTCCTGACGACATGATGGCTGAGCGTAATAAAGGTCCTAGTCATGATGCTCAGACATTCTATAAACTATTAGAAGATGTCGAGCAAGAGTTATACCAAGACGTAAAAAGTTGACTAAATTTTCCCCCATTGTTCGCTTATTTCACATTAAGTACCTTCATGGATTAAGTGATAAAGAAGTTACAATGCTTATTAGTTGATAAAAGAAGCATTGCCGAAAGGAGAAACTTTGCCCAAGTCTTTTTATCATGCTAAAAAAATTATTGGTTGCTTAGGTCTTGGGTATAAAAAAATTGATACATGTCCTAATCACTGTATGTTATACCGTCAAGAAAAAGATCGTGATTCTATTTGTTCAATATGTAGTCACTACAAGAAAAAAGGGTTTTTTTAAAAATAATAATTTTTGTCGCTAATGGTTTTAGCAACGAACGTCGCAATAGCACAGTCACGGTAGGTATTCGGCGACAAAAAATTTAATTCATCGCAAAAACATTTCGTGACGAAATAATTTCGTTGCCAAAAGGATCAAAGGCGACGAAAAAATTTGTCGCTTATATCGTCACTAAAGGTACCATTTAGTGCTGACTATTTTCGTCGCTAAAGGTACAAAAACCTTATTTTGCGATGGACAAATTCATCGCGAAAGGCTGATTTTTGGGGATAAAAAACTTTCAGCGATGAATAAATTTTGTCGCCAAAAGTACTTTCCACTACGAAAATTGTTCGTCGCTGAAAGTACACTTTTGTCGCCGCAATTACTTTTGGCGACCAAAATATTTCATCACCAAAAGTAGTTTCTGCGACGAAAATTATTCGTCGCTGAAAGTTTTTTTGGTGACGAAAGTTCTTCGTCGCTAATAGTCTTTTATATAATATTATTATAATGTTTTAGATTATTAAAAAAATTTCTGTATTTTATTATTAATCAAATCAATTAAAATTTTAAAATACAAAATTATTTGTCAAATAAATAATTTAAAAAGACAATTTTAATTTTATTAACTTTCATAATCCCAACTACAATGAAATCCCAACTACAAATTGTTAGTAAAGTCACAAAGGTGCCTCACAACAAATTATGATGAGGAGCCAAATCGACTTGGTGCTAACGTTGTTAAAAAAGATGTAACATTCTTTAGCTCCTTAGACAAGTCATCGATCTTAAATTGTTGTGATTGTAACTGATCTTTTGTACTCTGCAACTCATGCTCAGTTGTCTGCAGCCGATCTTGAGTTGTTTGCAACCGATCTTGAGTAGTTTGCAGCTGAGCTTGAATTGTCTGCAACTCAGACCGAGTGGTTTCTAACTTATTGCGCAATGCCTCCTCATTGGATGATGGAACTTGAGAATTATGATGAGCCCACCTTCGTTTCGCAAGTCCCCTGTAATAGTTTGACTTGTCTCCAAATACTTGCCGAGACATCTCTTCATCACTAATTGGTTGGGATCCTTCAGCTTGAGACAATTGATGTAACTTAACCATTATTTACTATAAAAAAAATAAATACTTTAAAATAAATTAAATTATGTAAACAATCCTGAATTCGATAAGAATAAAAATCTTACATGTGTAGATTGTGCCTCCGAATTGATCCACTCATTTTTTTCATTGTAATGAGTAGAAAGAAAAAAATATGGAAAACTTTGCACTTCACTTGACTCAGAAGACTGAATAAAAATATTTATAACATTAGAAATGTTAACACTTTAAAATTACGACGTAACATAAATATAAAAGGCACTGTACCTGCTTACGATAAACCTTAAATGGTTTTGATCCCCCACGATGATTGAAAGGAAGTTTGCTCTTATTTTCTGCATTTATTTTGCACCTTTTTCTAAAAATAATAGCATAAAATAAGATTTTTCATGTCAAATAAGCAAAAATTAAAATCTAAAGAGTATCTTTATATTTTAACTGAATATCACCTATTTTGCTAGATGTATTCAACCTCTATATATCAATAAATGAATCACATAAAACCATAGAAAATATATTGGACCAAAATTCACAAGTAAATAAATTAATGAGGCTGATACTTCATGAATTTCTGTAAAAATTTCGGCATGACCTCCCTAAAAATATGAGAAGTTCCAATTTATCAAAACTTCACAAATTAAACACTTCTTGCACTTCAATATAAAATTTTCACATCAACTACTTCATCTCAACATGACAAAATTATATTAGGGGCCTCAAGCCAAACAACAAAAATATACAACTTAAAAATACTCAACTTTCATTCTACTCTCTCTTTAACATAAATAACAAAAATTTCTCAACTTTCTGCACAACAACACAAACTTCCAAAAGTTTCCTATCATCAAATAATATTATTTTTCTTTCTTTTCACAAAAATATATAGCTTAAAGATACTAAAATTATATTATAAATAGCTTTTGCTTTATTACACACCTCATAAGCCTCATTCTCCCAAAGATCGCATAATTTGTCCCAATCCTCTTGTTTGACATCTTTCGGTAAATGCCAACGTGCCTCACTTGGTGGATATTTTTTATAGGCCTTCCTCAATGTCTTACATCTGTAATCAGCATATCAATCGCCCATTATTTTGTTCAAATAGTGCAAAACATGCAGTTGATCTAGGTCTAAATCAAACCACTCTTGCATCATCAAATAAAAGCAAGTAAAACATTATTAATATGTGATTGTAACAAACATGTCAACTATAACATTGTTGTTAAGAAAGTTTACAAACAAGTAAACATTTGAATAAATCCACCCTCTCATTCCAAGGAATCTTTGACCACTACACTACGCCAAGTGGAGCACTGGTTCGGACAATTGTACCACAACTACTAATCAATTTTTACAATACGTTCCTTCTTGTTCCTCCATAATTGGCGAGATAGTGATAACTATTCGATTCCTTACCATAGCCATTATATTAAGACCTTGTGTAGGACCTCGAGAACTTCGTACTTCTAGAGGTGAACCTATATAAAAGAAAAAAAAATCACATAATAAAGCATAACTGTAATCACACAAAGATAATAATTAAGGAAATATTAACATGAATGTGAGCTGAACTCAAATGGCCAGTAGAAAATTTATCAAATAAATTAGATTTCAACATCAATAATCCCAAAGTTGTTTTATCAAACAAAGATAGAAAATTCATCAATTATTGAACAAAATAAGTTAGATAGTCTATAGTTCAAGTTTATAATTTGTTACCTACACTACTTCGAACATCTTGCGTATCCCCCATAGTGTGAGTAGTTGTGTCATCACGCAAAGTTGGAAGACTTTGTACAAAAGAAGTAGATGCAATGGAACGTTTACGTAAACCTGGAGCCATCTGTAAGATAGAATATGTCATTTAAAAATAAATTAGATTGTAATAACTTAGAAAAGAACAGTAAAATAAAAAAAACACTATAAAAAATATTAATTAACTAATTAGATTAATTCAATAATGAAAATAAGTATGAAATTATATACCCTATATATTTCAGGTTTGTTTCAGTCCAAATCAGAGTCATCTAATAATTTCATCATCATCATCCGAAATTACTTCAACAAATTCAACATCCCGTAGAGATCTTTGCATAAGTTGGGCATCAATTAAATCTGCAGCAACATCATCCCTACTAAATGATTGTTCACCAAAACTATCTTGTTGTGACATCGAAACAACATAACCATCTGAGCTAGTACATTGGTCGTTTAATATGCATGATGATCAATATTATCATTATTCCCCTCATTTTTCTCTTGGATATCCCATATACCTCTTTGATTTATTTTTTCGTCTACTTTCCACCCTTTACCAAGTGTGGGATCATCAATGTACATTACCAACCGTGCTTGAGTTGATAGTATAAAGGCATCTTCATCATACCATGTCCGAGTAACATTAATTAATGTAAAAGAATAATCTTTGCGTGCTCTTTTCTTCTTCGGATCAACATCAAACCATTTACATTTAAATAAAATAACACGACGTCGTTACAAATATACTAACTTAGTGACATCAATTAAAACTCCAAACAAATCAACGTTGTCATCATTGTGCGAACCAGATAAAACTACTCCACTATTCTGGGTTGTACGACAATCATCGCTTTTATTTAATAAGAAAACGTACACCATTTACATTACAACCCAAATAGTTATATACTCTGGGATATGGGCCAAATGCCAATGAACACAATGGGTGTTCATCATCTAAGGATCCTTGACGACGCATTTCTCTCACCTAAGTAACAAACGCATAAATCAACATTTGATCACGCTAATATTAATTAATATTTTATAGTAAATAAATAATATTTTATAATAAGAAAAATACTTACACGTGACTCAAACCATTTTAGAAATAATTTTTGTTGACTTTCAAGTAAATTTGTTTTCCCCTCCAATTCCGTTAGTCTTAAATGTTCACTACAATAACTAATAATTGTTAATATACTTAATAAATTTCTATTAGTAAACACAGAAACTAAAGAGAGTAACTTACTTTAAGTATGATTGTACTTCTTCACAATTGTTTAGTACAAACCAGTGAGCTTTATTAATATCATCTTGTGACAATTCTTTAAATCTAACTAGTCCAAATGGTCGGGCATTTTGTAAAAAACTGAAAATCCATCCCCTAGATAGTCGAGTAAAGTTTGTTTCAATTTCATTGAGATACATTGAACAAAAAGTCAATGCCTCAGTAACAATGTAAGCTTCTGCAATAGACCCCTCCAGACAAGCTTTATTCTTGACATATTTCTTATATTTACCTAAAGCTCTGTTAATAATCAAAGTTATATTGGTTGGGTGTAATTGAATACTAAAATGACATATACGAAAATGAACAATTATAACAGAATAATTACGTTTCAATTGGATACATCCACCTAAAGGCAACTGGACCACCACATTTTGTCTCTCTAGGTAAATGTATAGCTAAGTGTATCATTATGTAAAAAAATGCTGGTGGAAAAATACGCTCGAACTTGCAAAGTATCAAGACAATTCCTTTTCCCAACTCAGCAATAGTTTCTTCAATCACTGTCTTCACACATAATTGCCGAAAGAAATTACTCAACTCTACAATGGCCTCACACACTTCCTTTTTTAAATGCGGGCGTACTCCAATTGGAAGTAGTTGCTCCAATAAGACATGACAATCATGGCTTTTTAAACCAGACAACTGTCCATCACTAACACTTACACATCTACCAATGTTAGATGCATATCCATTCGGAAGCTTAACCGATTTCAAGAATTGACAAAATTCCCGCCTTTCTTTCAAGGTTAAAGTGTAACACGGATAAGGCTTTAAGTATCCATTGGATTGTGGTTTTAGCTTTAACTCTTTCCTAATATCCATATCCTTTAAGTCCTGTCTTGCCTTGATAGTATCTTTTGTTTTACCATCAATGTTCAAGAGTGTCCCTACAAGACTTTCACATGTATTTTTCTCAATATGCATCACGTTGAGATTGTGCCGAAGCTTAACTTTGGCCAATACTCCAGCTCAAAAAAGATACTTTTTTTACTCCAATTTAACTCCTCTGGCTTTCTTTTTCTCTTCATGTCTTTATTGTCTTTATTATTAGGATGTTTCCCAGGCTTCGAATCCTTGACATGCTCAAATTGTTTTGAGATATCATTCCCAGAATATTCTTTTGGTGCAGGGTCCCTTTCTATCTCCCCATTGAACTCCAAACTCCTACGCCATGAATGGCCACGTGGCAAGAATCAACGATGTCCCATGTAACCTATTTTATCTCGCAACTTTACAGAAGAAGTTTTTTCATTACACATAGGACAAGCTTTGTATCCTTTTGTACTCCATCCAGACAAAGCACCATAAGTTGGAAAATCGTTAATTGTCCATGATAATGCATCACGCATCAGAAACCTACAATTAGTTGAGGCGTCATAGGTATCTGAGCCAACAGCCCATAATTCCTTTAATTCATCAATTAAAGGCCTTAAATAAACATCAATATCTTTCCCGGGTGCATGAGGTCCTAGTATGAGCAATGACATGAGCATGAATGGCTCTTTCATACACTTCCATGGTGGTAGATTGTAAGGCATCAATATAACAGGCTACATACTGGTAGAGTTATACATGTTTGCAAAAGGATTAAATCCATCAGTTGCAAGTCCCAACCTCACATTACGTGAGTCTTTTGCACAATGTAGGATACGATTTGTCGAAATCCTTCCATGCCTCACCATCTGCCGGATGTCTCAAAATACAATCCGTACCCACCCGCTTCTCATGATGCCATCTCATATCACTTGCAGTGTGTCATGACATAAATAATCGTTGTAGCCTAGGTTTCAAGGAAAATATCGTAAAACTTTTTGCTGTACATTATTCCCTTGACTACAATATTTATATCGCGGTTCACCATATATTGGACATTTATCCAGTAATTCATTTTCTTTCCAAAAATCATACTTGCAAGCATGAATACTTTCAACATATTTTTGACATCATACATGTTTCCTGCCATCTCTGTCCCCTCAGATAAGAATTGAATCAACAATTTAAGTAACATATCCATTGATTTGTTATTCCACTGATTAAGGACTTTTATATGCATCAACCTGACAATAAAACTTAATAATGATAGCAGTGCTCTAGGGAAAGGCATCTTATGAGCATCATTTAACAAGCCACTCACTTCACAAGTATTTAAATCCTCCATTTCAGAAGCAAATGTGTATGCACCCATATTAGGTGGTTCTTCATCAAACTATGACATTGGACCCCGTAAATCATCGAGAATATCAAATATGTCATCATGATCATGATCAATATTACTATTGTCTGTAGTTTCTAATTCCTTCCTTGCTGAAAGTGAACCAGACTCACGTTTTTCACCGTGGTAAACCCATATATCATAGGTAGGTGAGATCCCCAGTTTGTACAAATGATCATAAACTACATTTAGCAGGTTTAAAAATTGCATTCAAACACTTTTGACATGGACAACGGACACAATTATTCTCATCTGCACACTTCTCTGTAGCTTTCATAAATAATTTAACACCTTTTTTATATTCATTACAAAGTTTATTTTAAAGTCGCATCCAACTTTTATTCGTTGTTGACATCTTAACCACATCAAATCCTGTTCATATTATTGTTTCATTAATTTCTAAACAGTGTTTCATTAACAAAAGATAAACAGCCAAAAGAGAATTTAAGCACTACCAAACACAAAAATTATTAATTTAATTCTAAAAAGTAATGCGACATATATCTCAAAACAACAATCTTTAATTTGAACATCTTATAAAGAAACGTAAAACTGATTTAAAAATGATAGCTAAAAACTCATTTGAAATTTTCTCTAATTTGTCACTAATAGCTGTGAGTGTTGAGCGGAAATTTGCTTAAAGATTTCGGAACCGGCTGTCCTCCTCTTATCTGTGGAAAAACATTACCAAATAACAATCAATTTTTGTTTCTATGAACTATAAAACAGTAAAAAAACAAAGCAAAAACAACATAAAAAGTAAAAAGCAGCAAAAAATAACAAGTAATAGCAAAAACAGTTAAAAAAGTAAAAATACCAAATAACAGCTGCAAATCACAGTAATTTTGGTTTTTAACAACTATGGAAGGAGTAAAAACAAGCAAAAATAATAGAAACAATAAAAACAGCAAAAACTTTATCGGCAACAACAATAACAGTGAAAAATTACACATGAATGGCAGAAAAACACCAAATAACAAACTTATCCAATAAAAAACAACAATAAATAGCAGTAATTAATAGTATAAACAGCAGAAACAACAATATATAACATTAGAAACAGCAGAATCAACAGTAAATAATACTAAAAAGTTACCTAAAACAGCCAAAAAAACCAAATAACAGATTTATCTAATAAAAAAAGCAGAAACAGTAGTAAATACAATAAATTACAGTAAAAATGGTAGAAACAGCAGCAAACAGATTCACGCAAAATAAAAAGTTAACCCAAAAACAGCAAAAAATACCAAGTAACACCAAAACAGTTAAAAAAGTTGTATAATATGATATATTTAAGCTGCAAAAGTTGTATAATATGACTCTGAATCCAAGTGTGTAAATTCTCTCTGTGTGTTTATTTTTGCGTAATGATAGTTGACCTGAAGTTGACTTATATATCTAATGGGCTGGCCATTACAGTTATTAATGGCTTTCATAGCCAAAGAGACTCAAAAGCAAATTCACCCTTCTCCCATTACGACAAAATAAACTAATTAAACCCTTATATTTCTCTCTGGATATATTTCTCTTTACACTCTCTAAGAAACATATATAATAAATCTTAACAGGTTTTATAAAATCTTCTCTTGTTCCATATTATATCTAATTACAAAGCCTTGTAAATTTTAGATGGTCCAAGTATCTCTCACTTCTATATAAAAATAAGAGTGACAAAAATGCTGCCTCTCATAAAAATAGAAACAGATGACCAATTTTTAACTCTTATAAGGTGTCCCCATGTTCTTCATCCTCTTCTCTTAATTTCTTCTTGATTAAATCGTAAATCTTCCTACTTCTAGTACATCAAATTTGGACAATGCAAGAGACAATAGCCCACCAAAATATTTAATCAATTCTTTCAACAATCATAGACGAGAAACATTTAGATATCATCCACAATGCGCAGATTCTACATAAAGCACAATATCTCCATGCCAATTCTTAGTCGATGCTCACAATTCAAACCCCACATGGAATTTTCCCTTACACCCAACATGAAATTCAAACAAATTATACAAAGAAACAATAAAAATAAAGGAAAGAAAACAGAGATTTGATACATCAATTTGAAAGATAAAAACAAACTCTATTTGCATAAATTCATGTTAAAGATGTAAAATGTACAAATTTTCATCAATGTTCAAATAAACAATTAACAGGTCTTTATATGCATGGCCGAAAAAAAAAAGGAAAAATGTGCTAATGATTATTTATTCTTCCTAGAACAGTAAAGACATAAGTCAAAACCTAACAATTTTGGATATTCGTTGCACGCATTGGTAAAGAAACCACGCACCAATTTAAAAGCAAAAGTTAGGAAAAGCACGTTGAACTCAACTCAGTACTCACCTTCACTAAAGCGACAACAACTAAGAGAGGCTGCAATGGTAATGGTAACGGCTTGTGACGATTAATGAGGTGACGCGCAGTCGCCAGCGAAGATGACGGCAGGAGACAAGCTGTGGCTAACAATGGTGGATGCATGAATCGTGAGTGAGTGACAAGCCGCAGCTGCCGACGATGACGGTAGTAGACGAGCAATGGTACACTGTTGTGATGGAATAGACGCTTGACCTTGAAGGCTTGAATCGTGTTTGTGGTGTTCGGTGTGAGAGAGATAGACGAAGGGAGTGCCGATTTGGGGTTAGAAAATAGATAGGAATTGGCGGTTTTGATTTTTACCTTGTATAATTTTTAATTAAATTAACCATGGTTTAGGATAATTATCTGGTGGCCACCATTTATTAGGTGAAATTTCTATAAACTACTAAATTTTAAGATTATATCTGTAAACCACCTACTTTTCAAAGAAATATCTCTCACTCACCTTTCCGTTAACTCTATTAACGAAAACATGATGTCAGCATGACATCATAAGGGTAATATTGTCATTTAATTAAAAATAAATATTTAATTAATTATATTCTATTTTTTTTAAAAATAAATATTTAATTATATAAAAAAATCATTTTTGTTTATAAATAAAAAAATCAAACAACACAAAAATCAAATAATAAAAAAATTATAATTATTGTATTACAGGGGTAAAATAGTCTTTATGCATAAAATCACTAAAGGCAGTTAACTTTTTTAACAGAGAAGTGGTTGGAGTATATTTCTTTGAAAAGTAGGTGGTTTACGGATACATTCTTAAAATTTTGGTGGTTTATAGAAGTTTCACTTAATAAGTGGTGGCCACCGGATAATTTCCCATTGGTTTATAATAAATTATATTTTATAAAAATCTAATTTCATGTAATTAAATTGAATAGTTAATTTATAATTACATAACAAAATATAATAAATTTATTTTATAAAAACATTACGTGAAAATATATTTATATTTTAAGTTTAAATGATAATTTGAATTAACTACATTATACTTGTTCATAAATTTAACTATATATTTTATCGATTATACGAGTTAATTTTAATTTTAACCTTTAAAAGATATACAATATTATATATTAACTCATAATTTTAATCAATATATATGCAACTATTGCAGTTTTAAGCTAAATTGAACTACCCACCATTTAATCATTATATTAAAATTAAGAAGCATGCAATCGAATGAGCTAGGGATGGCAAAACCCGGGTCCAGTCTGGGTACTGCAATAATGATTGGACCCGGCCGGGACATGTTTTTTTAATACCCAGGACATGTTTACACAATCCCGGTACCGGGCTGGGTTTTTTATTCGAGCTTTTTAAATCCAGATTTTATATATTAAAATATTATATATGTATATAATTTTAATTTATTCAATAATTTAATAATTATTAAGTTTATCTTGATGAAATTAGACATGAAAATATGGACTTTAAATGTTTAAAATTTTAAATATATTTAATAGATGGGTCAAATAAATATAATTATTTAAAATAAAATATATTTTATAGTTTTTTTTATAAAATCCAGGTTCCGGGCCGGACTTCGGGCTTTTCAAGTGATGCCCGATCCGCATTGCCCGAGTCCAAGCTGGTTCCAGACCTAACGGGTATTTTTTACACCTCTAGAATGAGTAATTCATCACTTATAACTAAAAGTTTCCCAACACGAGTAGTCATAAGCTCTCCATCAAACAATATTTGTAGGTCTTAGTAAAAAAAAATGATAGTAATAGTAAGTCAATTGACTCAATTTTATAAACATTTATCAATTTTTCCTAGAGATGGGATTTGAGATTTCGGCCTATTTAGGACCAGATTAGAAATAAAATTTTATATCAATTTACTATTTGGGTTGAGAATCATGACGTTTGAGAATCCCAAACAGGATTTGTTTTTATAGAAATGCATGACAAATCAGCTTAATAAAAAACATAAATATGACTTGTCAGACAATATGTATGACAAGTTGTATACATCGGATAAATCGATTATTAGTGACAAAATAATTTTCGTCGTTGAAAGTGAGTTTTAGCGACGAAATATATTCGTACTTTCAGAGACGACGATATTTCGTAGCTAAAAGTATGTTTTAGCAACGCAAATATTTTTGTCACTAAAACTTACATTTAGCGACGATAATATTTGTCACAAAAGACTAATTATTGGCGCCACCACTTTCCCAAATAGTTTAAAATAGGCGCCATATATTTATTCCCGCTAAACAATTAGCCATGAAAATTATTTCATTGCTAAAGACAATAACCATGAAAAATATTTTTCGCTACGAAACATATTTCATTGCAAAAACTTACTTTTGGCGATGAAATACATATCGTCGCTAAAAAATGGATTTTGCGACGAAATATTGATCCTCTCCAAAAGTATTTTTCGCGGGGAATTATTATTTGTCGCTGAAACATTACTTTTCAATTTCTTCTATTTTGCGACAAAAGTTTGTCGTTGCAAAAACAAGTTTTAGCAACGAAAATCATTTCGTCGCCATAAGTTTGATTCAGCGATGAAAACTTTTGTCGCTAAAACCATTTTCGGCGACAAAACTATTCTCATCGCTAAATGGATCTTTAGCGATGAAATATTTGGTCGCTAGGTCAAATATTGTTGCTATAGATTCGTTCAGCGACGAAAATTTTCGTCACCAAATATCAAAATTGGTCGCAAAAGATGCTCCTGTCGATTTTCTTTTTGGCGCCTAATTTTTGGGCGATGACAACAATCATTTGTGGCAAAATGTTACTTTTTGCGATGAAACTTTCATGGTTAAAAATAATCATCAAATATTATTTTTTCCTTCATAAGATTTGGTGACGAAACAATTTTTTCTTTTGTCGCTAAAAAGCGGTTTTGGCGACGAAAATAATTTCATCGCTAAAAGTTTGGTCGCTAAAGACCAATATTGTTGTAGTTGGTGCATCTCGATGGAAACCCACATATGATGATCTAAAATATAATAATCCAATTTAGTCATCTACAACTACTCGTAAAGTTTCAGTTAAAGTGTTGCGCTACTTCCCTTTAAAAACTAGACTTCAAAGATATTTCAAGTCAAAGAAAACCTCTTCATTATTGCAATGGCATGAAAACAATCATGTCAAATATGGCATATTGAGGCATCCAGCTGATTCTGAAGCTTGGAATTGCTTGGATCAATGCTATCCAAAGTTTGCTTTAGAGCCTCGTAATGTTAAATTGGGGTTAGCAAGCAATAGTTTTAAGCCATTTTGGCAGAATGAGTTTATCTCATAGTAAATGGTCAGTTGTTTTAATGATTTATAATTTTCCTCCTTGGATGTGCATGAAGCAGCTAAATATTCTTATGTCCTTGCTTATTCCTGACTAAATGCTCCTAGAAATGATATTGATGTTTACTTGCAACCTTTAATATTCTCATACAGCATTATTGTGGACAATCAGTGACTTTCTAGCCTATACTAATCTGTCAGGATGGAGCACTAAAGGTCATTTTGCTTGTCCTCATTGTAGTGTAAACACATCTTATCAAAGGTTAAAGCATTGGCATAAGTACTGTTATTTAGGCCATTGTCGTTTCTTAGAAGGAAATGCTCCAACTCCACTAACGAGGACTGAGGTTCTAGAACATATAAACTAGGTGCACACAATATATGGAAAATACAAATTAAATACTTGTGGAAAAGATATTTTAAATTATGATTTTGATTTGTTTGATTTGTTGTGTATTTCATTATAATTTATTTTTGTCTTTTTTTTAACTTCAGAATCAAATGAATGAATTGTGAACCAGCAACCCAATGCATCAAAAGATCAAATCTTTAATCACGTTGTTGGTGAGCATACAAAATTTAGTCTCACTTATGGTCATAAGATTCGTAGAGTTGATGTCTTTGGAACAAAATCTTTTCGAAATGAGAGTTTGAAAATGTTAGACGGAGAGCGAAGTCGTAGGCAAGCTACAAAAAATGAACTTAGGAATATGTAGGAAGAAATGATTGGAGTGAAATCAACTCTTGCAGAAGTTTTGAAATACGTTCGAGCACAAAATGAGGCAAATGCTGTTGAAACTTTTGATAATTGATGTTTTATGATTTTTGAAATTTTGACAATTATTATAGTTGTTTACAATTTTCAACAGTTCCATATTGGATGGTACTGATATTAATATTTGATAACATTTTTTTATGAAGCAATGTAAAATACAATTTTAAAATGGTTATTGTCGTTATTGAACCATGTATTTGTTAATAAATTTTATGACTAAATTTTCTCAGATCATATTATTTATGGTAAATAACTTTAAGCATTATAAATGTAGCGACAAAATTAATTGTCTCTAAGATTAATTAGTGACAAATTTAATAGATAAATCATTATTTTTTGTAATAATTAAAATGTCACTTTTTTAATTGGAGACTGAAATAATGTCACTCACTATTTACATTGTTAGTTGCTAGATAAATTGTTACAGAATTTACTAATTTAGATGTATAATGACTGATTTAATGTCACTAATATATTCATTGAGACAAATTTATATGTCACTATTGAGATTGTATTGACCAAATTAACTATCACTAATTATACCAATAACAACACATTCAAGTGTCATATTTAAATTGTTAATAACTGAATAAATTGTCACTAACTGAATCTGTTGTAGCACATATCATTGAAAATAAAGATCATCAATGACTAATTTAATTGTCCCTACTTTTATAAATAACGACGTGTTAATAGTCACTAGTATCAACATAATGACACATTAATAGCCACTAGTATCAAAATAGCAACAGACTTATATGTCGAAAAATATGTTTATAGTCACAGATTTTTGTTTCTATCCCTACTTGTCATTAACTTATATTTGTCACTATAAGTTGTGTATTAGTGACACATAACACTTGTGACTATTTATTAATTGTCACAATATGTTTTAGTGACGGTGGCAAATACGACACATAAATAACGACATACAGTCTGTCACTAAATTTAGTGACAATTTATGTATATATGGAGATTTTTTCCATCACAATAGACTACTTTTTTTGTAGTGACTATTGTAAAGGCGGCAAATATGTTTTAAGGACACTGTAATTTTACAGTTTATTATTATTATTATCATTATTATTAACTTGTGATAAGTGATAAGTGATAAGTGTGTAAGAGGCTTATTAATAAGCTTAAGTGCATTAGAAAGGTTCTGTCACCAAGGATTATATGCTGCCTAAGGAGTCTGAGTTTTAAGTAGGACTATTGTGACCCCTCTAGTCTTTCATGAGAACCAAGCTAGTGTATTTTTGCATATGGAGTGAGCAGTCTTATATCACTTGCCAATTAATAATAATATCAATACAATCTTAAAATAGATTATTTGTTGAAATGGCAACTGATATGAGCCAGCAAGTTGGAACTTTTGATTCTACTCCTATTTCATGTGCCGGTGTTGGCATTGATGCTTCTGCATCTGTGGTTATTTATGATTGGTGTTAAAAATTATATGTTTTCTATGAGGTAAAAATGTTATTTTGTGCTTATATTATAATTTGTATTTGTAATTATGTAATATATTTTGAAATTCTAATTATAATTTTAAATATTTGATTTTGTGTATTTTTTTATCTTTATTAGGTAAAAATAATAATTTTATGTAATTCGAAGCTCTAAACAGATTGACGGATAGATTTCGAAGGTCTGAAAAGTTAGGTCATTGTCGAAGAGGATCCACGACTTTTTTTGTAAAATTATAAGTTTTTACCATGTTAAGTGTGATAATTGTAAAATTATAAGTTTTTAGCATGTTAGGTGTGGTAATTGTGAGTAGATATGCTTGAAAGGATTGGGTTAGGATTATGTTTAGATAGTGGGACATTTATGTTTAGTTAGTGGGACAAATGTAAGACCATGAATTAATTGGCTTTGCTTATGTGTGTGGTGTGGACTAATCATGAATTAGTATAAATAGAGAGGGGGTAACACACCTCTCTACAGTTCTTTCTTCACTTCTTTCTCTCCAAATTCTTTTTCTCATCTCTCTCTGTAATATTTAGTAAATTAATTTCATAAATAAATTTAGTTTAATTTCTAATTTTAATACTAATTTTTATTATGTATAATTTAATATTAATAATTATTTTTATTTCAATTATGCTTAGCTAAGTAATAATAAGTTAGGGTAAGGTTAGGGATGGCAAATTGTCGGGTCACAATCGGGTCGGGCCAAGCCCGAACAATATTTTACTATTGATTTAGCTTATAATTTTTTGCTCTAATTGTTTGATTTATTTCCGATTAGCCCGCCACCCACTGTTTTCTTTCCCAATTTCAAATTTAATACTTAAATAAAATACAAATTTCACAACTCATATCCAAAATTTGATTTACACTTGTGTCATTTAAAAAAAAAAAGAAAAAAAGAAACTCATCCTATAAAAAGAAAAACACACAATTCCACAAATCAATTCCACAACCCAATGTTTAAAAAAAAAGTCATATTATATACAAATAAAAACACACAATTTCACAATTTAATTCCACAATTTAACATAAAAAAGACAAAGCCATGTGTAAGTTATTTTTTTTTTTTTGTTTAGGGTCGGGTCGGGCCGCCTATGGCCCGAGCCCGATCTTTGACCCGAAAATTCGGGCCAAAGCCCTAAAATTTCGGGCCGGGTCATTTTGCCATCCCTAGGTAAGGTGAAACTTTAGTAGGAAAATATGATTTAATCAAATTCAATTTTTAATTATATAAATTAAATTATTTTCTATTTAATTTTATCCATATTTTTTATTTTCAAATTTTGATTAGCTATAGACAAACAAGGAAGTTTGGCATAATAAATTCTTAATATCTTTGTATAAAGTATGATAAAATGGTATTTTGACTTATTGTAAACAAGTTGAATTTTGGCACACCAAGTACTTAATCCATAATAAAATTAATAGGAAAATAATGATAATTTATACAATTAATCTTTTGATAGATAAATATGATAAAAAGAATTTATTAGATTATATTTACTACTAAGAGGGGATCCATTGCCCTTACTAATTTAATTCTTTAGTTTCACTTAAATTAAGTTACATATATTTTAATTTTATTTTCATTTACTTTAATTAAAATATAAAGTTACATCTTTTCTCTGTTGATCGACTTCGGACTTACTGAGCTATATTATAACAAGACACTCTTATACTTGGGAGTTATAAATCACTTTTGAGTCATGTCAATTTAAACTACGAAAAAACTTGAGAAATTCACTGGACATAATTTCAAGCAGTGGCAACAGAAAATGTTCTTTTACTTGACCACCTTGAATCTTGCGAGATTCTTGATGGAAGATGTTCTATACTCAGAGAGGGTAATGGATTCCTAAGTAATCTGTACAATAGATGCTTGGAATCATTCCGATTTCCTTTGCAGAAATTATGTGTTGAATGGCTTGAGTGATTCTTAGTACAGTGTGTATGCTGGAAAGAAAAGGGCTAAGGAGTTATGGGAGTCTTTAGAACAAACATATAAAACTGAGAATACTGGCACTAAAAAGTTTTTTGTAAGCCTATTGCTAGATTATAAGACGGTGGACTCCAAAACTTTTACAAGTGAAGTTCAAGAATTATAGATAATTCTATCAGAAATTCATATCGAAGGGATGAATTTGAGTGAAATGTTTTAAGTGGCTTCTCAGCTGTCTCCAACATGGAAAGCTTTCAAGAGTTATCTAAAGCACAAGAGAATGGAAATGAGTCTTGAAGATCTGATTATTAAACTTCAAATTGAATAAGGCAACAAAAATAATGACAAGAAAAGTGTCATGGCTAAGGCCAATGTTGTGGAATATAGTCAGAATAACAAGAATAAGAAGCTAGCAAGAACAATTTCGGTAAAAAAAGAGGTGTCTCTAAAAAGCAAACCAAATTCAAAGGATATGCTTCAACTATAATAAAATGGGTCACAAGGCTTTGGAATGCAGATTGCCAAAGAAAAGGGAAACCAGGGAGCTAATCTAGTATAGAACATCTCAAAAGATGTGTTAGCCATTAATCTCTCTGTAGTGGTTTCTAAAGTGAATTTGGTGGGCTTCAATCCAAACGAATGTTAGATTGATACTAGTACCACTCGACATGTATGCTCAAACAAGGAAATGTTTATTTCCTTTGAACCTATTAGAAATGGTGAAAAGTTGTATATGGGAAATTCAACCATATCTGAGATGGAAGGTCAAGGAAAATTAATCCTAAAGATGACTTTTGAGAAGAGCTGACTTTGAACAATGTTTTGTACGGGCCAGAAATTCACAAGAATGTCGTATCTGGATCACTTTTGAATAAGCATGGATTCCAAATGGTGTTTAAGTTAGATAAAGTAGTTTTGTCTAAAAATAGAATGTATGTGGGAAAGAGATATATATCCGATAGGTTGTTCAAACTAAATGTAATGGTTCTAAAACCAAAGAATAATAAAGCTATTTCTTCTGCTTATATTCTTTAGTATTTTAATCCATGGCATGATAGATTAAGATATGTTAATTATAATACTTAGCATGAATTAATTAACATGAATCATGTACCATTTTGATACGAAATAGAAGTGTGAATCTTGTGTTGAGGTAAAAATAACAAAGTCATCATTTCAAAGAATTGAAAGGAATACTAAACCACTTGACTTAATACATAGTAATATGTGCTTTTAAATCCATATAGTTGAGGGGTGGTAATAAATATTTTATTATCTTTATTGATGATTGCACAAAATTTTGTTATGTGTATTTGTTAAAAAGTAAGGGCGAAGCTATAGAAAAATTGGGCTCTATAAAATCAAAGTTGAAAATCAACTAAATAAGAAAATTAAGGAGTTGGGCACTAATAGAGGTGGTGAGTATGTTCAATTTAAGTCCCTTTGTGAACAATATGGAATCATATATCAAACTATAGCTCCTTATTTACCTCAATCCAATAGGATTACTGAATAGAAAAATCCAACCTTGAAAGAAATGATGAATGCAATGTTGATAAGTTCTAGGCAACCTCAAATATGTGGGGGGAAGTTGTTTTATCAGCTAATTACTTTTAAATAAGGTACCCTGAAAGGAAGTAGAGAAAACCCCTTATGAATTATCAACAAAATAAAGTACCCCGAAAGGAAACACATGTTCAAAAGAAGCAAAGTTCCTTCATACAAATACTTACGAGTGTGGGGATGTCTTCCTAATGAAGATGAAAAAAAAACACTATAGATTGCATTTTCATTGGTTATGCATATAACAGTAGTGCCTATCGATTTTTTTGTGTATGTGTCGAATATACCAGATATTCCAAGAATATAATAATGAAATCCATAAATGCATCATTCTTTGAACATATGTTTCCTTGTAAATTCAATGAGGATTCAAGTTCAATAAATGAAAACATGAGGCTGTTATTAAAAGTAGCGAGGACCAAGAACAATGAGAAGTTCAAGATAATGAACAAAAGGTTCATTATGAACTTAGACGGAGTAAAAGGGCTAGAACGGTAAAATCCTTTAGTCTAGATTTTCTGATCTTTTTACTAGAGAGTAAAACACAAAGGTTTAAGGAAGCTGTAAGTCTACTAGAAGGCACTAATAATAGTGAAATTCAATCCATCTTACAGAATCATACCTAGGTGTTAGTAGATCATTCTCCATGATGCAAACCTCTAGGATATAAATGAATTTTCATGAGAAAAATGAAAGCTGATGGATCGATTGATAAGTACAAGGCTAGACTTGTAATTAAATGTTCTAAGCAACGGAAAGGTCTTGATTACTTTGGTACTAATTGTTTGGGTAAGAAATAAAAAAGCAATAATGAAGCACCATGTGTCGAATATGGAGTTTTGTGGTTAAAGTAACTAAGGGTACCCAACATATCTCATGCAAATTTGATTATTAAGGCCCCGGGTACCTCATATATATTAGATGAGTTGAGAAAATATGCAAGGCTTTCCGTGTAAAAAATCAAGGTGGTCAAAGAATCTCCCAAAAAAATCCGCCACATGAGCTATCTTTATCGCAAAAAAAAAATATTTGGTTTGGCAAAATCAAATAGGGAATATCTTGTCAAGAAAAAGGAGACAAACAGTTGTCATACCTGTTAAAAAGCTAAAGGTAGCAAGCCAAGGACAATGATCCTTGCCTACCACGCTCATAGCTGTCTAGATAACCTCTATAGGAATATTCTTTACCATACTACACTGTAGCCCGCATGTACAAAATGAAAAAATCTACAAATAGCACCTCTTTTGTCCCCTGTGCGTAATTTTAACGGCCAAAAAGGTGTGATGGAGACAAAAGGACGAGGAATATCCTAGAAGTGACAGCAGAATCACCATTGGAAAATGTGCCATGTCGTAGGGTACCCGGGCTGCATTATATAAGGACATGAAGGTTTTTCTTTCACACGTTATTATCCACAACTAAGCACACACATATTACACACAAGGCTGAGGACCTCTTCTTCAACCTTTAACCTTTATTTTGAAAGCTTGCAAGCTCTCCAACCCATAAAATTTCAAGTAGCTAACTTGAGCGTCGGAGTGTGGTCGCTGGTGATGGCCGGCTTCACCTCTAGCCTTATTTTCTTTGTTTTGCAGGTTTAAGGCAAGTCTCCAAGCTCTTCCACACAATATCTCAACCTCTCACCATTATTACCCTTCTCCCATCCTTACTTCCCTCTAAAAACCCCAAAAACAGCCCACACTCTATAACTTAGTGAGGTAGCTCTCAACCTTAAAAATAAATCTATTGTTATTAGATAGGTTTTGGTTGTCACTTCCCCTCACCTCCCAAAATCTTCCTAAAATAATTGGAGCCGTCTAGGTGGGGAATGCACAAAAAGCTTCCACAATAGTATCCAAGCTTAGTTGTTGAGTGTGTTTGTGAATGATGGCACCTAACGTACCTTCTGATACTGTTATGGGTGACCATGAGAGGATGGGAGATAACAAAAGTAAAGATATTAGTGATCCAACCAGAAGGGCAGCCCATCTCAACAAGGGCAAGTCCACCAAATAATCTATTGGTATTCGCCTAGAGGAGAAACCTGTTTCATAACGGCCTTTTGAAAAACTCTTCTAAGCGATTTTCTAGCTATGGGTTCTCGAGCCTTCAAACCCGAACTTCCTTATATGGCTAAAGACACTTCACTGAAATGACCCAAGAAGCAAATCATCTAATACTCCGAGATACTCAAGGGTGGTAAGCAACAAAATGCATCGTCGGGTACCTGATCTAGGCACTAGCCAGCACCTACACCAGCCGAACACTACACAGCCTCCAACTACTCACACAGTAGCTAGAGCATAAGGCGTAACAGTAATGTCTTTTCAACAAATGAGCTACTCAACTAGTAGTAACGTCTTTTGGGACACTTGGGGTACCCGCAAGTTTTTGGAAAAAATGGAGCACTTGGATGCATAAATTAAGCTCCTCTCCGAAAAGAAAAATGCCACAAGTGCCCTGATTCCAATGGGATAATATTCGTCATTCATCATGGATGTTCAGACAATTGTTCACTCGGACACTTTATCGTTGCCTCAGACACCCTAGTATTCGGCTACCTCTGATCAAGCTGAACATGCTGAGCTACATCGTGATCAGATGCTCATAAAGGGCATTAACGACCAAGATAAATGTCAAAGTTTCCCCACACATTCACCAACCCCGCCAAAGCTTGGTTTAGATCTTTGAAGGCAAGCAATGTTCCTCCCTTGACCAGCTGCTCACAAAATTCACTCATGAGTTTTGCTATGCCTCTTCACAAGATTAAGTGGCTTCCAAGCTTGCCTTCATAAGACAAGGTGAATCCGAGACTATGGCTGAGTATGTGACCCACTTGCACTAAGAACTATTGCGGACTAGCACGTTTGGTTGCCCACACACGCTGACTTACTTTGAAAAGAACATGCAGTTGGGAAAGCCATGGCACTCCTTTCAAAAGTGTCGCCCTTTGGGGAAGAACGCTCTTGACTTTATAATAGATCGAGATGGATGATAAATACTATCTGAAAAGGTAAGATGACAAGGAGGATTTCTTGAAAACTAAAGAGAAGCCCAAGAAACCAGAGGTTCCATAGCAAATAGCACCCTAGCTTCGCAGCCCACCATAGTAAGAGATAAGAAGAAGAGGGCACAATACAAATGCGGTATAGTGTCTACCCTAATATGCCCAACAGCCCCAACTAGATCAGAGAAGCCTGGATACGTAGAACATATAGACCAAGTAGTAAAGCTATGTGGTGGACCACAAGACCAATCCTCTTTAAAATCTCAAATGGTCCAATGAACCTAGGTCGAAGCTTACCTTTCTTCTCAAACCGAAACACCCCTTGCCCTAGTGATATATTCAAAAAAATAAAGTTCCCTTCTTTAAAATCTAATTCATGTCTTCGACGATCTGCATAGCTCTTTTGTTTACTTTGAATTGTTTGAAGACGTTCTCTAATCAACTTGATTTTATCAACAGTGATTTGTACCAATTCTAGACCTAAAAGTCTTCTCTCACCAACCTTATCCCAGCAGATTGGGAACCCACACTTTGTTCTATATATTGCCTTAAATGGTGCCATGCCAATACTTGAATGGATGCTATTATTATAAGCAAACTCGATTAACATTAGGTGTTCTTCCCAATCACCACTTAAATCCAACACATAAGCTCGAAGCATATCCTCAAAGGTTCGGATAATCCTTTTAGATTGTCCATTTGTTTGCGGATGGAAGACAGTACTAAATCTAAATTTTGTCCCTAACTCTTTATACAAACTAGCCCGAAATCTTGAAGTGTACTATGCATCTCTACCCTACGTATATCACTATAAAAGGAGATTATGCACTACGAAAAGCGAGAGCCGTGACTCAAAAATAATTCAGTCCATGTGCATCAAGAAAAAAAAGAAAGAATGAGAATTCAAGGGCTGTAACCGAGAAGATCATTGGAGACCAAGAGCAGATTGCAATTTAATCTAGAGTGCTTCCTCGGGATTTAGTTCTTACCCCTAGATTCTTTTATTTCTCGTTTTTTTTCTTTTAAGGATGATCCCAATGGTTAAACAGATTTGTATTTTTATTTATTTGATAAGTATGAACTAATTTTTCTATATAGTTGGGTTATAAACAAGCTTAATGATGATCTGACTTATATTATTGTTGCTTAGTATTTGCTGCAGTACTTTGTTTTGGTTGTGTTTAATTTAATTCCCTATTTCGGTTCACCACTCATTTAGTGGATACAAGTTAGGTTAGATCCTCTAAAAGTATTGCTTAATGGAATAAATCAAAGCAATGCTTGATTTTAGATTGAGTTTCCTTAATTGGTTTCATATCAATTTGGATAGGGCTATGCTTAATCTAGGATTAGTGAAGAACTAGACATAGGAATTCACCTTGTAGGGTTGATAGATCAAAGAACGTGTAATGCTATATCTATATGTAGCTTAACAATTGGTCATTGTTAGGAAGCATAGAGATATAAGATATCCAATAGACGACAGATGAGGATGCATTAGGAATCTTCCCAGTGTTGTAGTTGATGCTGTATCAACTAAACCGAAATTTGTTAAACAAGTCAATAGTCATTAAATGAGTTTAGATCCCCAACTACACCTGAATCGCTGATTATTTCTTAAAGTTTGATATTTGCTTAATTAAATCTTAGTTTATTAGTCTTTTAATTTTAATTGCATTTTATTTAATTAATTTTAATTAATTTTTTTTTACTAAATCATTCACAATTGCACTGAATATACTTGATGTATCAAGGTTGATACATTCAATCCTTATAGAGACGATCTCAATATTCATCACTTTATTACTTGTTATGTCCACTTGCACTCTGACACCTATTGCATAAAATTAACAAGACATTAGATGGCTCTTGAGTTCTTGGAAGCTCTTTTCACATGCCTTATCCCAAGTGAACTTCATATTCTTCTTAGTTAAATTGGTTAATGGCGCTGCAAGGCTAGAAAATCCCTTTACAAAGCGTCTATAGGAACCAGCTATTCCCAATAAACTCTTTACTTCAGTGACACTAGAAGGCCTTTCCCAATTTATAATTACCTCCACTTTGATAGGATCTACCGAAATGCCATCTTTCATCACTATATACCTCAGAAACAGCACATAATCAAGCCAAAACTCACACTTTTTGAATTTTGCATACAAATTCTTCTCCCAAAATGTTTCCAACTTGAAAATGGGAAGATCTAGGATAGGCTGCCAACCTCCAATCCTTAAGTGTGTTTCATGCTCTTCTTTACTCTTAGTGCAAACCAATATGTTGTCAATAAAGATGATGATAAACTATTCAAGATAAGGTTGGAAAATCCTATTCATCAAATCCATGAATGCTATAGGAGCATTAGTTAATCCAAAAAGCATAACAAAAAACTCTTAATGCCCATAACGACTTCAAAAACCTGTGTTCGACACATCCTCACTTCTGATTTTCAATTGATGATATCTAGATCTTAATTTGATTTTAGTAAATGCCGCCGCACCTTGTAATTGATCAAAGAGGTCATCAATTCGAGGAAGAGGATACTTATTCTTGACAACAACCAAATTCAACCGTCAGTAATCAATACACAACCTCATCAAACCATCTTTCTTCTTTCCGAATAAAATAAGAGCCCCCCAAGGCGACACGCTAGGACGAATCAAACCTTTATCCAACATCTCTTACAATTGGACCTTTAGTTCTTTCAACTCAACAGGCACCATTCAATATGTTGCCTTCAAAATAGGTGCAGTACCAAGGGCTAGCTCTATAGTAACCTCTCAATCAGGAGGTAGACCAAGAAAATCCTAAACAAATACGTTAGCAAATTCACTTACAACATTGATGTCTTTAAGGCATATTTCATCAGAATAGTCAGCAAATACATAAGCTAAAAACCCTTCACACCCTTTCTTTAGTATATTCGCTGCCTTAACTATAGAAATCTAGCCTCTATAGCTTCTTTGATTCCCATGAAAAAGAAATTCTTGCTCGCCAGGTAAACAAAAAATAATCTCTTTAGCAAAACAATCAATTGAAGCATGATAAGGTCCTAAACAATCCATCCCCAATATTAAATCAAAATCACACATCTCTATGTGTAGGAGATCCACAAGAAATTCCCTATCACACATGCTAATCACACAAGACTTGTAAACACGATCTACCAACATGCAATCACCTATAGGAGTACTAATTGACAAATGAAGATCAAGTGGCTTAGTAGTTATATCAGCATAATGAGCGAAAGCACAAGATATAAACAAATGTGTAGCACCAGGGTCGAAAAGAACTTTAGCTTCTCTAGAGAAAGTGGACAATGTACCTCACACTACATCATTGGACACCTCAGTATTTTTCTCAGTCAATGAAATGACACACCCTTGCACTTTCGATTTCTTCATCGGTCCTTCATCAATATGAGCATTTGTAGTCCTGCTACGTCTCTTTAGGCAGTCTATAAGTCTATGTTCAGTTTGTCCACAAGCAAAATAAGCTCCAATCTTTTGGTAACATTCACCGGTGTGGTTCCTCCCACAATGTAGACAAGTAGGAAAGTTCTTTTGAGTAGTGGTATTGGTAGTGCCATTAGGGTACACCAAATTTAAAACCTTACTAATAATATAAATAACTAGTATAGAGCAAGTACGGATTGATTTCACGAAGACTATGTTAGTTTTATTTATTATCAACTCTAAAACAAAGACTTAAAATAAAATAATAATAATAATAATAATAATAATAATAATAATAATAATACTAATACTAATAATAATAATAATAATGATAATAATACTAATAATACTAATAATAATAATAATAATAAATACCAACTATAAATAAAGGGGGGCTTTATGAATTTTTAACTAAATGGCACGAAATAAAAAAACTAAAACTATGAAAATAATAATTTAATATGAATTCTAATGAAAAGAAAAAGAAATAATAAAAATGAAAACTTTGGTCAAAGGATCATTAGCTACCACCACACATGTTCATTATGTCAATTCTATCATTAATTTTCATTGAAACTATCAACCGTCGACAACAATAAGCTCTGTTTATCTCTATCTTTCCTTACTAAATCGTTAGGCAAAACAAGCTCTTCACCTAATCTCTAACCATTAAATAATTTAGAACAAGCTCTCTAAATTTAAGATAACGGAAGCACTAAGCAGAGAAAGATATTAGGTTGATCTAGGCAATAAACACACAAGCTAGGATTATTTAACCTAGGTTATGTTCTCCAATTGAAATCACGGATTTCAATATGCTACTATTGATTAAAATATCAAGACAATTACAGACCAAGAATTTTAATCTAGCAATAGAATTTATTTAAGCCCTATCTAATTGGCCACTCAAATAAAATAAGAGTAAAATCACAAACATTAATAACAGAAGAATCTAAACAATCTAAATTAAATAAATTGAATGATAGAAATTAAATATTAATCATATAACATGTGTGGGGTTTTGAATTCACCCTCAACCAAATAGAAAATTTAGCCAACATAATTGAATTGGGAAAGAAAGAGTTGATAAAACTAGTCATAGAAAATAATTCAAGCAGCTGGCTCTGTTCCAATTTAATTACTGGCGGCTTCTCTTTATTTTTCTTTCTTCCTGCAGCGGCTGCATCACCTCTAGGGTTCGTTGTTGTGTGCGGCCCCCTTTTTTTTTTTCTGCCTTCTTTCGGTCTTTCTTCTTCGTGGTGCTTTTTATATTAACAATGCTAGCCGACCTTTCCTTTTTTTTTCCCAAGCCAACAAGAATCCTTTTAAGGCAAAAGCCCATCACGTGCTTGCATGCCAATTAGGATTTCCATTCCTTTTTTTTTTTTTTTTTTATTGCCATGCACATGCAATTTGTTTCCCATTTTCTAAGTCCTGCATACATAATCGGCCAATTCCAATTTGGAGCAATTGATTTGCTTTCCATAATTGCCATGCAAAAATATTTGCTTTCTTAATTAATCACAATATGTGCCGAGCTTGCCATATTTACTTGTCAATTAATTCTCCAATGCTCGCCACGTGATTTCTTGCATGATGATCAAATCCTCCTTGATTTTTTTTTCCTTTTGATTCTTTTGAGCAGATTTCTTTCTAAAATCTTATATTTAATTTCTCTTTAATCCCATAATATACCTAAAATAAAAAAAATGTAAAAATTGAGACAAAAATTAACATAATAAAATATAAATGGACAAAATAACTAAATTAAATATAAACTAAAATAATTAAAATATTTAATACCAAAATAAGAAGAAAAAATAGAAAAATTAATAATAAAATATATAGAAAATATGCGCTTAGCAAGTATCATGAACACTCTTGTTACCCCACTTTGTTACCTTCGCCGACGTGCTTCTAAGACTGGTTACCTTGCCCATACGAACTTCCACCATCAGGTACACCTTGTCGGTTCTTTTTGTTCTTCTAATCTCTTGAAGCTGGAGCTTCAAGAATATCTTTCTTAGCAAGAATGGCTTGGTCTACCAAATTGGCATAATTACTAAGCTTAAGGTGTTGGATAAAAATCGTATTTTTAATAAGGATCTCTTATAATATATAAGAATTAAGTAATCTAGAAACTCGTACCTTGTTTAAATGAGAAGATGAATAATCAAAAGCTGTAGATCCACCACCAAACGATCTTCCAGGCTATGACTCAAGATTGATCAACACTGGACGTGTGGGCGTCTGTTTCACTACTCCCAATTGCAACTGGCGTTCCTTTTTTTTTTATTTAAAGATCTATCTCTCTTTGTTTTGAGAAAAATCCTTATTTATAATGGCTTATGAAAAAACCCTATCAAGTATTATATCTCATTAATTTAAAATATTAAAATATTTTAAATTAAATATTTATCTCTCCACTAACGTAATAGTAGAGGGAATGTGTAACTTACTAGGGAACTAACTTGTAAAATATCACAAGACCCCTTTTACACTTGTATATAACACATTAGGCCTTAACAAATATTATAATTAAGATTTTTGCCCGATATGCCAGTTTTCTCGCTTTTGGGTCCAGTAATGGTGTTGTCAATTAAATGAGCTAACCCGGGGATCATTTGGGAACATACAATAGTGGCTACAATAATTAAGCTTGTAATTAAACAAAAATAATTATTTAATTCCAATTCTACTCCACTATAAGATTGGAACTGACCTCCATAATTGTATGCTCGAATAATAATTCGCCCAAGCCACATTGATTTCTTTATTCCACAATCCATTGTACCACATCGTTAATTAAATTGATATCTCAACTTGTCCAATCAATTTAATTACATCTTGTTCCTTGATACTTACTTGGTTTTCTCTAATGATCATTTTCAACATACTTATATATATATGTTGATACACTCGCTTGCAGGAAGAGAATTTCTATGATCAAATCTTGAAACCCATCAAGAGATGTGTCGTACAAATTCTATATTGTCAATCTATAAATTCAATACTTGTAATTGCTCCCACCAAGATACCGGGTAATCTTGACTACAAGTGTATGTCGTGCCCATTGGTAACTCAAATGAAATAACAATTATAATCAAGAAATTATAATTGACTCAAGATTAAGATCACATTAAATCAATGCCTATGAGATTTAATAAGTCGACATGATTATTACAAAGTTAATTAAATCTCACATGTGATCCAGTACAATGTAGTCACGCTACATCAATAAATTCCTATATGATTAAGACACATCACTCAATGAACTTATTACAGTCTATACCTAAATAAAGCGCCCAACTTTATTTATCAACCGTGAACTTAATTTATTTAATCATAAGATAACTTGTATTTATGTCTTCGTGAATCCACTTGGTGATCACATAAATACATATAATATGATTAAATGGACTTTACTCAAAATATTAATGCAATAGAGATACTTGAATAAAATACCTCATTTATTTTATTAATCGAGAAAAATATTTATTACAATAAATAAAACAAATATGCTTTAAAGAGCATATTTTTCCAATAATCTCCCACTAGCTCTCAAAGCATATTTGGCATCTCACGCATGCCCATGGACTCTAAGTGCAAGTCAAAAAGTTTCCCAGGTATGGCCTTAGTAAAAGGGTCTGCCAAGTTTTGTTGTGTGTTGATCCGAGTAACTATTACATCACCTCTCTGCACTATATCCCTTATAAGATGATACTTCCTCTCAATATGTTTTTGTTTCTTGTGGTTCCTTGATTCTTTTGATTGAGCTACTGCGCCACTATTGTCACAAAATAATTTAAGTGAAGCAGTTGCATCGAGTACCACCTCAAGATCTTGAAGGAACTTACGGAGCCATACGAACTTCTTTTGCGGCTTTCGATGCGGCCACATATTCGGCTTAGTTGTGGAGTCTGCGATACAAGATTGTTTCACACTCCTCCAACTAATAGCTCCACTTCCTAATGTAAACACATAGCCCTTTGAGTAGACTTTCTAGAATCCTTATCGACATGAAGTCGAATCGGTATAACCCACTGGAATAAGTTCATCACCGAATACACAAGCATATAATGCTTAGTTCTTTTCGAGATACTTCATTATATGCTTGACAGCAGTCCAGTGTTCAGGTCCAGGATTAGATTGATATCTACTAACCATTCCAACTGCAAAACAGATGTCTGGTCTAGTGCAAAGCATGGCATTCATGAGACTCCCTACAGCTTCCGCATAGGGAACTCGTCTCATTTTCTCTATCTCATCAGATGTTTTAGGTGATTGATCCTTAGAGAATGCAATTCCATGTCTGAATGGTAACAAGCCAGTCTTGGAATTTTCCATGCTAAATCTAGCCAATATCTTATCGATATAGACCGCTTGAGATAAGGCTATAGTTTTATTCTTCCGGTCTCGTAGTAACTTGATACCAAGAATATAACTAGCCTCTCCCAGGTCTTTCATATCAAATTGTTTTGCTAGCCAACTCTTTATTGTAGTCAATACTCCTATATCATTTCCAATAAGGAGAATATCATCTACATAAAGAATTAGAAAGGCTACTGATTTTTTCCACCGAATTTTCTTATATACACATGGTTCATCAATATTCTGAATGAATCCAAACGATTTTATCGCTTGATCAAATCTAATGTTCCATGACCGGGATGCTTGCTTCAATCCATAGATAGATCTCTGCAACTTGCATACCATGTGTTCTTGGCCTTTTTGTATGAATCCATCTGGTTGCTGCATATAGATGTCTTCTTCAAGATGCCCATTTAGAAAGGCAGTCTTAACATCCATTTGCCAAATTTCATAATCCAAAGATCTGCAAAGAATGGAGAGCAGAATTCTGATGGACTTAAGCATAGCAACCGGAGAAAAGGTTTCCTCATAGTGGATTCCCTCTTTCTGAGTGAACCCTTTGGCTACTAATCTTGCTTTATACGTTTCCACCCTTCCGTCTACTCCTCTTTTCCTCTTGTAGATCCACTTACACCCAATAGGTTTTACCCCATTTGGTGCCTCTACAAGTTCCCAGACTTTATTAGAATACATAGATTCCATTTCTTGATTCATAGCCTTTTTCCAAAATTCAACATCTCTATCTATTAGAGCTTCATTTGTAACTAATGGGATCTTGTACATGTTCATCCGAGATAGCCGTATAGGTTTCTCCCAATAACATGTATCTTCTTTGGTAACCTAGTTACCCTCCCACTACGACGAGGTTCTAAAAGTGATGGTTGTTCAGGGCTAATCCTTTGCTGATCAGATTGTTGCTCTTCATCTTGTTCTAAAACAGGTGTTGAAAGCTGAGTATCAATCTGATCACTTGACAGTTCTTCAAGTACTACCTTACTCTTTGGTTTGAAGTTATTCATATAGTCTTCCTCAAGGGAAGTAAAGTGTGTGCTCACAATTACTTTCCTATCTTGAGGACTATAAAATAAACCTCCCTTGTTCCTTTGGGATACCCCACAAACATGCAAACCTCGAAACGTGAATCCATTTTGTCTCGCCTTTGGTTTCAAAGACATGTGCTTGGTGATCCCCAAATATGAACATGTCGTAAACTTGGTTTGCGACCTGACCATAATTCTATTGGGGTTTTAGGCACGACTTGGATGGAACTAAGTTTAAAAGGTAAACTATGCATCTGTAGTGCTAGTCCCCAAAAAGAGATAGGTAATGATGAATAACTCGAGCATAGATCTCACCATATCCAAAAGAGTTCTATTTCTCCTTTCAGCTACCCCATTCTGTTGTGGTGTTCCTGGGGCAGTCAACTGAGATATAATCCCATTTTCAACCAGATACTCTTTGAAATCTCCGGAGAGATATTCACCACCTCGATCAAATCGAAGTTTCTTTATGTTCTTATCTAATTGCTTTTCTGTCTCAGCCTTATACTCTTTAAATTTCTCAAGAGCTTCAGACTTGTGACGCATCAGATAAACATAACCGTATCTAGAGTAATCATCAGTGAAAGTGATGAAGTACTCATAACCCCCTCGAGCTTGTACATTAATTGGTGCACATACATCTGTATGTACCAATTCAAGTGGTACTATAGCACGCACTCCTTTGGCCGAGAATGGCCTTTTTGTCATTTTTCCTTCTAAACAAGATTCACAGAGTGGCAATGATTCATTTTCTAATGGACCCAAGAGCCCATCTTTGATCATTCTCTGTATCCTATTTTGGTTTATATGACCCAAACGTAAATGCCAGAGATAGCATTGGTTGGAAGAAAACTTTCTTTTCTTAGATAAATGTGTATGCTCATCATTATTAATCACTGTGTCATGCATAGAAAGGATCATAGGCCTTAAATGATATAAATTGTCTTCCAATGTACCAGAACAAATAAGTCTATTATTATAAAAAATAGAAACAGAGGATCCAAAATTTACAGTATACCCTTGTTTTGACAAACAAGCTACTGAAATTAAATTCCTCCTAATGTCTGGAACATAAAGACAATTATTCAAAACCAAAGTCTCATTATTAAAAGATAATAAAACAGATCCAGTCTTCGCTGCTGACACGAATCGTCCCACCCAAGTGCGACTTAACGCTCCCTTCACTTAGTTTCCTGGTTTCCTGAAACCAAATAAGTGAATTACAAATATGATTAATTGCTCCTGAATCCAACACCCATGTGTCAATTGGATTCTAAACTAAACAAGTCTCAATAACAAAAAGATTTCCTATACCTGATTTGGCAATCTTAGGACAATCCTTTTTCCAATGACCCTTCTGTCCACACTTGAAGCACTTGCCTTTAGGCTTGCCATCTTGTTTCGTAGACAATTTCATTTTCCCAGGTTTCTTCTTCTTACCTTTGCCTTTTGGCTTAGGCCTAGATGAAGAATTTTTTTCAGCAATATTTATGCTTCCTAGAGATTTCTCAGCACGATAGATCTCTTCAACGAGAATGGAGTTCGTTCATCAATTCTCGTTAAGGTCATGTTTCTTTTGTTCATGTTATAATTGACCTTAAACTCTTTGAATGTATCTGGCAGAGATTCTAGCACCATATCAATTTTTGAGTTATCATCGATTTGTGCACCCTGAATCTCAGCCTCATTCAAATAGTCCATCATTTTGAGGACATGATCACGAACTCTTGTGCCCTTCCCCATTTTGCAATTCATAATACCCTTCAATCTTGCTGTCTCGCAGAAAGAAGAGTACTCTGCCCAAACATCTCTTGGAGACTATCCATTATTTCGGTGGGTGTCTCTCAAATTCGATGTTTGGTCTGCGAAATATTAGAAATTGAGGCTAAAATGTAGCATTTGGCCATTTCATTAGCCTTTTGCCATTTCTCATAAAGCCTCCTCTCATTTCTATGAGCATTGTCTAGTGGTTACGGGGGCATGCACAGGTTAAGACATATTTATAATTTTCAAAAAGAATCGGGACAATATATAGATTTCTTTTCCAATCTATATAGTTCTCGCCAGTGAGTTTGTTTTGATTCAGGATAATAGTAAGTGGGCTTAAGGAAGACATTTCTGAAAAATAAAACATCCATGCATAAATATTTTGATATAAAATTCACAATAAATAATAAAAATGCAAAAAACCATAAATGCATTTTATTTTATTGTAACGATAATCTAGTACCGCTTTGACAAGCTATCCGTTGGGGAAGTCATGTCTACACTTACCAGATCCAATTATCCATTAGATTATTTACTTTCATGTTAAAACATGATAAATAACTATCGTTATCTTTTTAGGCCTAAATTTGTTAACAGAGCTTCGATGGGAAGATTAATAACAAATTTTAGTTGAGTGTGTAACCATTGTTTCAATCTACATATTCTCCATATCATGCAGCCACCGTTAGGGTGATCAACAGATTGAAAAATATTTCGATTTTATCTTTAAAGAAGTTCATCAAATAAAATATCTAATATATATACCCTCCGTAGGGAGCATCACCGTATCATGAAGTCGAGGTATATATATAATTTTATTATTGAACCAACAATGGAGCCCGTGGGAAAAATTATCTTGAATTTTCCCTCTCCCACTCAATATTTTAAAATTGGTTTTTCCTTTTAAAAACATACATATATTGTTAATATCATGCTTCCTATAATATTATCCAAGTGATATCTCATATTATCAAGCATTTAAATAATACAAACAATATACATAAATTCATGTTAAATGAATGATATTTATCATTATGCATAGAGTGGCACTTCCTATTCTATATGACATGTTTTCATGGCATGTTAACATCCAAAACATAACATATAGAAAAATAATTAAATAATCTCAATTCATGATTTTCCTAAAATAAAAATACATTAATCCTAAGCCTAATCTTCATTGGGCTTTTTGTCAATGTCCATCTTCCATTGGCTTTTCTTTGTTAATGGACTTTGGCTAATATGGGCTTTAAATTTATTATTGGTCCAATTCTTATTTTTTAAAGAAAACAAAATTTTTAAGTAAAAAATTTTGGACCAAAAATAAACTTAATGTGTTAAACTATATCCATGCATTTTAATCCATTAAGCCCAAATTTTATTGGACCTAAAACTAGGATTTACCAAGCCCAAAAACAAATCTTGGACTTAAATGCAAAATAGTAAAACAATATGCCCAAACGATAAAGTTACGAACTATAGGGACTAAAGTGATAAAAACCACAAAAACCCTAAATCGTATTTTTCTCCTCGGCCGCCGTCACCCAAAATCCAGCAATCTGTTCATCTTCTTCTCCGATGCATCCTCGAGGCTGTCCGTGGGAAGATCTTCTTCACCCGACGCCGCCACGATCACGACAACCAGCGCAAACAGCAACGCGATTCGCGACTCACGCAGTCGCGATTCGCGCAGCCTTGGCTAACTGCAGCAGTCTTTCTGCGCCATGTATGCGATCTATTTCAACGCCGCGCGGCTGTATTATTCTTCTGAGGGGTTACACTGCGATTCGCGCGGCGCAGCCGCGTCTGCTGTGCATCTGCGCGCGTAAGCGTGCGGCTCACTCATGCGCGCGCGGCGTGCGTTGCTCCAGCGTGAGTTGCCTGCTGCGCGCGCGGCGTGCGCTGCTGCCGCGTGCGTTGCCTGCTTCTGTCTGATGAATTTCTTCTGTCCGATGAATACAACCTTATTTTACAGATTCCTAACGCCAGTGGCTTACAAAAATTCTAAAACAGAAAATTAAAACCTAGAGGGAAACATGGTGATGATAAACCACCCCTATAGTTACAGATTCAATACAATAATACAGACAAATTTCTAATCATGAATTGAGACAAACCCAAGCATGCTTTATTTATATATTAACAAATAATATATATCTAAATAAATTGTGCCACTCTAATACATAATCAACAAGATTGATTTCTTACGAAATCCTTATATATTATAATGAGATGTCTCTGATACCAATTGTTGGATAAAAATCGTATTTTTAATAAGGATCTCTTATAATATATAAGAATTAAGTAATCTAGAAACTCGTACCTTGTTTAAATGAGAAGATGAATAATCAAAAGCTGTAGATCCACCACCAAACGATCTTCCAGGCTATGACTCAAGATTGATCAACACTGGACGTGTGGGCGTCTGTTTCACTACTCCCAATTGCAACTGGCGTTCCTTTTTTTTTTTTATTTAAAGATCTATCTCTCTTTGTTTTGAGAAAAATCCTTATTTATAATGGCTTATGAAAAAACCCTATCAAGTATTATATCTCATTAATTTAAAATATTAAAATATTTTAAATTAAATATTTATCTCTCCACTAACGTAATAGTAGAGGGAATGTGTAACTTACTAGGGAACTAACTTGTAAAATATCACAAGACCCCTTTTACACTTGTATATAATACATTAGGCCTTAACAAATATTATAATTAAGATTTTTGCCCGATATGCCAGTTTTCTCGCTTTTTGGGTCCGATAATGGTGTTGTCAATTAAATGAGCTAACCCGGGATCATTTGGGAACATACAATAGTGGCTACAATAATTAAGCTTGTAATTAAACAAAAATAATTATTTAATTCCAATTCTACTCCACTATAAGATTGGGCCGACCTCCATAATTGTATGCTCGAATAATAATTAAGCCCAAACCACATTGATTTCTTTACTGCACAATCCTTTGTACCACATCGTTAATTAAATTGATATCTCAACTGTCCAATCAATTTAATTACATCTTGTTCCTTGATACTTACTGGTTTTCTCTAATGATCATTTTCAACATACTTATATATATATGTTGATACACTCGCTTGAGAAATTCTATGATCAAATCTTGAAACCCATCAAGAGATGTGTCGTACAAATTCTATATTGTCAATCTATAAATTCAATACTTGTAATTGCTCCCACCAAGATACCGGTAATCTTGACTACAAGTGTATGTCGTGCCCATTGGTAACTCAAATGAAATAACAATTATAATCAAGAAATTATAATTGACTCAAGATTAAGATCACATTAAATCAATGCCTATGAGATTTAATAAGTCTGACAGTTATTACAAAGTTAATTAAATCTCACATGTGATCCAGTTCAATGTAGTCACGCTACATCAATAAATTCATATATGATTAAGACAAATCACTCAATGAACTTATTACAGTCTATACCTAAATAAAGCGCCCAACTTTATTTATCAACTGCGAACTTAATTTATTTAATCATAAGATAACTTGTATTTATGTCTTACATAGAATCCACTTGGTGATCACATAAATACATATAATATGATTAAATGGACTTTACTCAAAATATTAATGCAATAGAGATACTTGAATAAAATACCTCATTTATTTTATTAATCAGAAAAATATTTATTACAATAAATAAAACAAATATGCTTTAAAGAGCATATTTTTCCAATATAAGGATGGTCAATCGCCCCTTGATACACTTACTACCCTCATCAGTAACTAAGGTAGGAATAAATCGGGATAGGGACGTAAATTTTTCTTTTATAATCAGCAACAGACTTCATTGGCTGAGTCAATTTTAGAAAATCCGCCTCCATCTGATGCCGAACTAGCTCAAGAAAATACTTCTCTTGAAAAGCCCTAGAAAAAAATCTCGACTGATAAAGACGGGGTTTGGCGTCCCATTAGTGGTCTGCCTTACCCTGAAGGACAGATAAAGCTAAAATCACCTCCTAATCATCATTTGCAGCCAATAGTGATGGGCATGATTTATATACATATTTTACCCTTTGTTATATAGTTGCTAGTTATTTTTATTTATTATTTTTAGTTAATTGAATTAATTTTATTAGACAGGATACAAATTGAAGTTTAGGATATAAACATGCACAGAGAATCACATCAAAAAAGAAATAAAGATTAAATTGAAGCAAATCAAAGTGGTGACAACGGATTGGGAAGTTACGTGGAGAGCATAAGGAAAGTTGGAAGTTGTGGTGGTCACGGGCTTTGTAATTCATGGTCTATTCAAGGAAAGCCACAATTGGTCCAAGAGAAATAAAGGAAATCAATTGCTAAATTATATTATTTGGATGGACATGTGCACACGTGAGTTAGAATTTGACAAGGATTTGGATATTAATTTCAAGTCGGCCTAGCATTATATATAAGCATATGTTTTGGCTTCTAGGGAGTAGCCGCCAGAGGGAGAGACACAGACGAAAGACAGAGTAACAAGAATTGGAGACAGACAGAAGCCGCATATGGGTTCTATTAATGTGCTCAATCTTTTTATGTCTAATTAAATTTTTTATACTATAGTTAAGGATAAAGCCATGTTCGATGAAATAAATTACTTTTTATTTAATTAATTCTCTACTTGTGCTTTAATGTCTATGGGTTTTATTTCAATTGTTTGGTTGAATATAATTAAATCTTTTCACCAATTTTGTTATGCATTATTGATTATTAGGATAAATGTTTGACTAAATCTATGCTTGGATCTATAAAGTTTATATAAGATTATATTTGATTTTGTGTCTTTCATTAAATTGTTTACACAAAGTGCTTAGGAAAACTTTGACTCTCTGTTATTTAATATGTTTACATGGGATGCTTAGATATCATACTATTGAGCAGAACCTACATAAGATTAATTGTAATTGGACTTAATTGTTATATTCATAAGTAGACATAGATTGATTTCGAGTTGTCACTCTAAAATTGAGAATTAATTGGTAATTAGATAATTGTTAAGTTGAACAGTGATGGATTTTGAAACCTTGGTAGCTTTAATTTCTTGAATTCTCGTTTCAATTTATTTGCTTTAATTTTAATTGCATCTTTAGTTTTAATTTCTTTAAACAAAATATTTTCTTTTCAATTAGGGTATAGTTATAGTTAGATTAAATTTGGCTTTCCTAAAAATTGACAGTCCTTGTGGATTCGACCTCGTTATTCCTAGTCTATATTACAATAGATTCGTGCGCTTGCGAGTTCAATAAAATTTGCACAACAAATAGCCACGAATATCTTCTCCATCTGTTTTAGCCACGCCTCTGCAACCATGGGATCGGCAGTCCCCTAAAAGGTAGGTGGTTGCAATTTCTTAAACCACTCTAGGTTCATCATAGCTCCTTGATCCCTTGCACCACCTTGTCTCTCAGTTAGCACATTCCTCTGTGCCTACACTCTACCTCTCACCATATTTTGAATCAACCTGCTTTGCAATTCCATTAACCTAACCATTGTGCGCATCATAGGATTACCTTCATTGGCCATCTCACGCAAGGTGGGGTCAGTGTCATCAGTGACATCTGAAGCATTTCTCGAGCTAGAGGCATTCCTAGCACATCTCATAAGTGACATATTCGACTAAACCATGAAGAATAATGTCATAAATAAATGTTGTACCAATGCGCGAACTACTAAATAAGTAGAGGAAATTGATAACAAAATTTAAAGGTTGTCAACAAGCAAACAAGTAATTCATGCTATGCTAATCTAGAAGGACCTAAATTGAATTTCTAATTATAGACGATACTCCTTACCTTAAAAATCTATTCTCTTACCTCAAGGTTAACAATACCATTTATCCAACTGATTGTGCTTAGACAAAAACTAACCACAAAAAAAGTCTATAGAATCCCAAAACCATGGCTTTGATACCACAATTGTAACACCCCAAATCTAACACATGCGAAGCACGTGGTAAAAGGAGGTTACTTATAAATCGTAATCCTTACACAAGAAACCTCAAACTAAAAGACCTCAAAATTTTATTAGTGAAATCAACAAATCCAAAAATCCATAAGTCTAATACTACATATTTTCTCCCCAAGCCATAAATGTAACACAAGTCTCAAAACTCTCTAATTACAAGTTCATAAATAAACAAAATTAACAGAAACAAAAGCTCATACTTCTTTTAGTCAACTAGCAAAAGCAAAACAAATCCTTGACACCAAAGATAAGCACAGCTCTCAATAAGTAACTCAATTTGCAAAAAATAATAATGAGGGATGAGCCGTAAACTTGGTAAGTAAAACCATTCCCAACACACTAGGGTTATTGATTACTAAAAGATTTGCAAGCCCTTTTTATCTAAACATATATTAAAAACATAAGTTTTACAAAATAATAAATTACAACAGAATGACATAAATTCATCAGTATTTCAGAACATCAAAGCATTATTAATTATTAAAGCAAATTGTCTAACATATATACACAGAAAACAAAAGGTTAGCTCACGTTACATAGTGTCACCTATACTCCCAGTGACCGGCTAGAAACAGAATCAAAATCAGAATATCGTGTGCACACTAAAAAAAAAACCAAGTACTGGTCCAAAACATATATATATATATATATATATATATATATATATATATATATATATATATATATCTCGTATAATACGATCAGAATCAGAATGACTATGGACAATCAGCCAAAACATCCAAAACATTTAAATTCATTTTTCATACACAATGATTTGCACGTGGCATTTTGTACTACATGACTTTGGCCTTCGAGAGGTGGCCCCCATACACACTCTGGAGGTGCCTCCTGCACAAATTTTCATAAATAATTTTAATCGCATATGTGACAAAACATTCATATCGGATTCATAATGATTATAACAATTACTTAGGCTAGCAAATTAAATACCATTCTTAACACTATAGATAATTTCATAAAAGATAATCATTAAGCAAAATAAATTACACATTTAAAGGCATTGAAAATGTTTTGTTAAAATCCATAAAAATGATCTAATTTTCATATTTGAAAATATTTACATAAACTAATTTTGTTATGAAAATCAATTAATGTTTTAGGAACTATAAAAATGCATGTACTTATAATAGTATCAAAATAATCATACCTATCCAGTACATTAGGAATGAAGTTACTTACCTCAGTAAAAGTAATGATTTAAATACACCTCTAAACCTCTATGTTGTGCAAATTTTATTGAACTTGCAAGCGCACGAATCTATTGTAAAATACATTAATAGTGATGAGTGTCAATCCCACCAGAAGGTAGATTTTAATTATATAGGGTTAATTTTCTAATTGAGTAAATGGACTTGTGGAGAAGGTTTGATATTTTTTTTCTATCCTAAAATTTAAAATAAAATGGCAGGAATAAATTAAAGATAAACTATGTGAATAAGGCGCTTGGGTCTCGGGATCCGCACTCAACACTGTATTGTGGGCTTAATATTTCTTATTAGTGTCAATTAAATCATGAGCGTGGATTTTTACTTCTCATAAGCCTCACTCTAACAAATATGGCATCAAGCACTCATTGTGCCAGAAGGTAACGATCCTTCGTTAAGTGTGGTGTCAAGAACACGTTTTGCCAGACGATAAAAATCCTTATGTCGACAACATGGCAAGATCGTCCACTAAATAACCGGGATTCACTCTCTGTCGACAAGAAGTCAAGATGACTCACAAATACTAGAGAGAAGGCCTCTCTCTAATAAATATAGTGCTATGTGCTCATCGTGTCAAACAATAATATTCTTTCACTGGGATCGATATAATGTTGAGTATTAGAAAGTGTGTATTTATAAAGGATAAAATGGTCATGTTACACTTCAAGTCTCACCAACATCCCTACTTTTATGTATTTAAGTCCTTTGCACTTTAATTGTGTGTGTTTTATTATAACTTATGTATTTTATGTATTTTAGGGGAATTCTGGCCATTTCACAATTAACGAGACATCTGACAGCAAAATGGACATCATTTTTTAACTAAGGAAGTGCATAAAAGGAAAAATGGCACTGTTCACATATACGGCATTGTTCATGTATATGGTACTGTTCACGTATACATCACTGATCATGTACAGCACTATTCACATATACGTATGATGATGTGGCATTAACTGATGACGTGTCATTGACCGATAATGTGGTAACATTTGATTGGACGAATGATGTGGCATTACTATTTATGTGGCGTTGACTGATGATGTGGAGCTGACCGATGAGGTGACAGTATATTATTGAACCGAAGAAATGAGCTTACGGTAGAAGCAATGCACTTGATCAAGGTTGGTTGACTTTGATGTTGACCGATGACATGGTAGCACAACATTGGACAAAAAAATTGGCTTAAGTTACATGCGACACACTGAATCACAGTCGCTGATGATGTGTTCCAAGCAACCAAAGCTTGCCACGTGGCGCAATCTTGAGCGTCCGAATTGATTTCATCCAATGGCATAATTTACTCATTATATCTATCAAAAAGGGGTTCCCCCCTAACTTGACACCCCTGAATCTATTTTTGAGCTCCATTTTCCATAATTCCCTCTCTATCTTGTATTTTTTTTGGTATTTTAATAAATACCCATTTTACCCCTAGTTAAATTATGAGTAGCTAATTTTTTTTCAAGCTTGGGTTAAAGGTAAAGTCTCAACATGTTCCATGGGCTTAATTTGGTACATTTACTTTCTTCTCCCCTCTGATTTACGTGTTGTTTTCACTTTTCGTCGACAGATAGTAATAATATTGTCCAGATTTTGCACCGGTACTACCGTCTCCCTAGTGCAAGGTTATTACAGTCTGGCATGATAAGTGCTTAGCACAATATTTATTAGAGTGTGATTCATGAGGAGTGGAAATCCCTCTCATTATTTAATTGGCACTAATAAGAAATATTAAGCCCATGGTGCATATTGATGCAGATACCCAAGTGCTTTATTTACATAGTTTTACCTTTACCTCTAACTTATTCCTGCCATTTCAATTTAAATTTTAGAGTAGTCCAAATCATCCTCACCACAAATCCAACTACCCAACTAGAAAATTAACCCTACACCCAGTTAAAATCCACCTCCTCATGGGATTGACACTCGTCACCTTTAATCTATTCTACAATAGATCCGTGTGCTTGCGAGTTCAATAAAATTTGCACAACAAGTTTTTGGTGCCGTTTCCGGGGAGGTAAGTCATTTTAATTTGTAGATTTATTTTCTTTATTGTGTAAATAATTTTTTGTACAGTTGTTTTCTTGTAATTTTCTTTTCTTTATTTAAAAAAAAAAGAAAGTGAATTTGTATATTAAGGTTAGTGTTTCTTTTCTTTTTCTCTTCTTTAAATTTCTGTAATTTAATTTTCATTTTATTTTTCTTTGTAATTTTTCATTTATCTTGTTAATATGGCCGGTTCCACCACCTATTAATTTATTTTAATTTCAGTTAACTTATTTTATTTCACGTATTCTTTTTCTTTCTTTTTGTATATTCATAGCACTTGAGTGTGTCTTCGTAGTAAGGTTGTAACGGCGTGATAAGGTTAGTATCGTAATTTCTCCTTTCTCATTATTTTTATTAGTTTTATTTTCATTTTTTTGTGTTCTTTGCATGCATGGTCGAAGGTCACAATTACCTAATCTTGAGCCAGTAGACTTTGAACTGGAAAAAACACTTCGCACACACAAACACGTTGCAATTGAAGATAAACTTGACTTGAAATGGATTTGCAACAACAACCACCAGCACCACAAGAGAGTTCATTTAAGGACTACTTCAGTCCCTTAGCTAATTTGAGTACATCATGCATAAGATACCCAAATGTAGCTACTAAGAGTTTTGAGTTAAAACCTAGTGTGCTAAATTGTCTCTCAACATTCTATGGCTTAGAAAATGAAGACCCATATAATCATTTGAATGATTTTCATGCTGTTTGCCAAACATTTAAATATAAAAATTTTTCAAATGAGGATGTTAAACTTAGACTGTTTCCATTTTCTTTAAAAGATAGAGCTCGTTCATGGTTCAATACAATGGCTGCTAATAGAATAAAATCATGGGAACAAATGGTTGCTAAATTTTTAAATAAATACTTCCCAGTCCATAAAACCAATGCTATTCGCAGGGAAATCTCAGAGTTTACCCAGAGAGAAGACTAGCAATTCTTTAAAGCATGGGAACGATTCAATGGGCTACTCTTGAAGTGTCCACATCATGGATACGAGAAATAGCACCAATGCCAATACTTTTTGGAGGGACTATTGCTACTTGTACAAGAATGGCTAATCGCAACAAGTGAAGGAGAGTTTATGTCGAAAAGCGCATCAGAGATTTGGAATTTCTTCCAACACCAAGCAAATAATTCCCAACAGCGAAGCCGATCGTTCAAGAATGTGAGAAAAGTCAAAGGAGTAAATGAGGTCCATGTTGGCGAGTCAAGATCAGAAATTAAGAAAGTTCAAGAAATAGTCGAAGGACTTTCTCGCCAAATAGCATCATTAATGACTGCAAAAACAACTGAGCCACATGCCTACAACTAATTTGACCAAGATTCATACCCAGATCAAGCCAATACCATAAATGTAATGGGAAAGTAGTCGAATTACAACCCTTACTCCAACACATATAATCCTGAATAGAGAGATTATCCCAATTTTTCATGGTCTCAAGGATTCCAACAAAATGGACCAGCAGCTCAAGCTCCACAAATGCAACAAATTCCTCAAGCTCCTCAAGCTTCTCAGCCACCATTTAGATCATACAATCAGAACTAGAACTACTCACAACCTAAACCATGGGAGGAGGCAGTTAAAGGTCTCAAAAATCCATGGGAGGAGGCAGTTAAAGGTCTCAAAAATTGGACTCACTCTATAATAGAACAACAAAATCGTACCATTGATGAGTTGCGAAACGAGATGAGAGTTGGATTTAACTCACAGGCCCAATGAATCTCGAATCTTGAAAATATGGTAGGTCAACTTGCCTCATCAGTCTAAAACTTGGCAATGACCGTTGAGAAGGGTAAATTTCCAAGCCAACCAGCGCCCAATCCCAAAGGAGTGTATGAAGTAAGTACCAGTTCACCTTAGCAGCATGAAGAGGTCAAAGCCATCATGACCTTGCGAAAAAGAAAAGAAGTAGACAATAAAGTGGAGATATGCCGGTGACAAAAGCAACTCAAGATGTACCTACAAATGATGAGGACTCATCATCAAAGGATAAAGAAGAAAGCAGCCTACGAGAATAGATCTCAAAAGCTCTATTTCCCCATAGGTTAGCTAAAGCAAAAAAGGGAAAATCCGCAGGTGAGATTTTTGAAATCTTTAAACAGGTTAAGTGTTAACATCCCTTTGCTTGAAACTATAAAACAAGTGCCCTCTTATGCCAAGTTTCTTAAAGACCTTTGCACTAAAAAGAGAAACATTTTTGTTCAAAAGAAGACCTTTTTAACAGAAAACGTTAGCTCTATACTCCAAAACAAAATTCCTCCAAAACACAAAGACCTAAGCTCCCCTACTATCTCATGTAGTATAGGGAATCATACATTTGAGAATGCTTTGTTGGACTTAGGAGCTAGTGTGAATATTTTGCCTTTTCTGCATTTGAGAAACTTGGATTAGGAGTATTACACCCAACCCCAGTGGTGTTACAGCTTGCAAATCGGTCCATGAAAATACCTCGTGGTATTGTGGAGAACGTGCTCATCGAGGTAGATAAGTTTTATTTTTCTATTGATTTCATTGTGATTGACACCCAACCAGTGCAGGATTCGAAAAATTACATCTCCATTATCCTAGGCTGATCTTTTTTGGCAACTGCCAATGCTCACATTCAATGTAGAACTAGAAATATGCAGTTTTCTTTTGGCAACATGACTATGGAGTTGAACCTCTTCAATATTGCAACAAAACCTCTTGATAAAGATAAGGGAGTAGTTGATGTGGATATAATTAAAGAATCAATTGATCATACTCTACCTTTTAACCTTAATGATGACTCTTTACAAGAATGGTTAACTAACTTTGGTTTGGTTTTTGACGAGATCACTGACTTTCTCGATTCATAGAATTCAAAAAAAGAGCAATTGGGACCATCAAAGGAAAATCTCATCCCATCATCAGAATCAGTACCAAAGCTTGAACTCAAACCATCACCCGACACTTTGGAGAAAAATGAAGTGGGAGAAGGAAGCACGTTACCAGAAACCATCTCATTCTTCCTTGATAACAAACAAAGGAATAAAGGCATCATTCGCCATATTAGTAGTTTGAAAAAGAGATTACAGTTGGCACGTGAGAAGACTCGTAAATATGGAAAAGCTAAGGACTACAGAAAGTGGATGAAAGTCTTTGATGACAAGCAAATCACGAAAAAATCTTTTACACTAGGTTAGAAAGTACTTTTATTCAATTCCCGCGTTCACCCTTCCCTAAGTAAGTCACGCTCTCAATGGTCTAGACCAGATATTGTTCACACTATTTTTCCACATTGGGCCATTAAAATTGATGTTCCAAAGGACGGTGTCTTGTTTAAAGTTACTGGTCAAAGATTAAGACTATATCTGGAATATCGACCACATGAAGGAGACACCAAAATCAAATTGGGTGACCACCAAATCCTGATTAAGTTGTCTTTCATATTAATTGAGTGACTTAACTTTTTTTGTTTTGCCTTATTTTACTATTTGAAGTTGTTTGATTATTTTTATTTTTATTATTTTCTATTTTTTTCTTTCAATTTCATGTTTTACTTGCTTTTACAAAATGATTATCTTTCTTTCGTGTACAGTAATTTGTTACTCCGGTTAAGTGGCGAATACGGTACTCCGTGAATATTAAAGTCGGTTACTTCAATTTCCCAGAATAACTGATACTCTAAGGCGAAGGTATGGACAGAAACACAATTCTTACAAAGTTTCACAAACGATTTCCTTCACTCCCTCAAAATGCTCTCCTCACAATCTACAAAGCTCAGTCCGAATGCATGCGATTGCTTATGAGGAACAACATCCCTGCTGACATCTGTTGGTTAATCGAAGCCAAGGTATGATTGACAAGTGAGTTACTTCTCAAATTCATTGTCTGCATGCCTGGTTGTGGTAAAGAAAACTATTCAAGAAAACGAAGAGCTCGACGACTCCCACTATCATGTCATAAGTGTGGTAGAATGCGATGTGATAAAGATCCATGTAATTCTTTGGGAATGGTGTTCGATAACAGGAAAGATAAGATTCAATTCATAAGGGATGGCTTGAATAAAGAGTCATTGGATGAGATCCTTTTGTCTTTTGAAACGTATCCCAGTGGATACATATAGAGAGCAATTCTCTAGTTATGGTCATTATTCCAGAAAGAGTGTGCACAATATAGTCTAGGGAATCTGACTATAAACGACCCTGTTTGCCTGTTTATAAGAAAATTGATGGGAAGCCTATCCTCGACCCATAGAGGGAGTTCAAGCAGTTTCTAGATGTAAAACCAGAGGAAGATGTGAGCCACAATCACAACTACCAATAAATATCCTTTGATTTTCTTTTATCATTTACATTATTGCCTTTAATGATGTGATTTTATATTTAATCAATGTTTGCTATTTCTTTTTACTAATTACTTCTGACTTTTGATCCATGCCCTTTCACTGCGAAAATAAATCTTTATTTGTGCTCTTTCTACTAATGAGCTACTTGATCTTTTACAAGCTTATAGCCCAGAGTCAAATCCCAAGACCCTTGCGTTGGAGTGGCTGAATAATGATGGTAGCAGTAGCTGTAATAAGAAGTGCAAATTAGATTTAACTCTCTGTTTGTAAACATTTGCCTTTGTTCTATTTTACGACACCTAGGTGATATCTTTTAAACCCTACTTCTTTCCTTTAAGACATTGAAGACAATGTCTCGTTCAGGTTGGGGGGAGGGATAGTTGATTGCTGTGGAATGTTTGGTAGCAATGCTGTTATATTTTTACTAACCTTGTTGAGTCAGAAGATGGCAAAATATGGAGTTAGTTATCGTAGACACGCATCTTCTCAGTCTTGGAGTTCAATAAAAAAAAATTTACTTTTCTGACATTTTCTTTTTCTTCATTATCTTATTATGTCTTATAAAAAATATTTTTGTTACGGTATTTTGTGTGATCTTATGACATTAGATGACATGATGACTTTCAAATTTTAGTATTTGTATTATCTTTGGCCTTGAGTTACGTTACACCATGTTTGCTACTCTGCATGCTAATTAGAGAAATCTGACGGGTGAAATTAATTGAGTTACTTGAAGAAATGCACATGTCATAATAAATTCCAAGTGAGTTTTTTAGCCTTCATTTTACTTAGAGAATACCCGCTCATTCTTCATACAGCTTAGCAGTTTACCATTTTATACATAATCTCTACATTTTCCTTCAAGTCAAATTTGTGTTAAGTATCTGAAGGTCCATCTGATTACTAGATATGAAAGATTATTTAGAGTCCTAAAAAATGATGGAAAGGCCATCTTTGACCCGTTTGAGCCTTTTCTAGCCATCCCTTCTATGAAATATCTATAGTTAACCCCTTTGAGCCTTTTAGTTAAAAAAATAAACCTTTAAGTTTTTGTTAACTTATCATCCTGTCCTACTCCAATTCGGAGTATTACCCTATATTTTATGTGTTCCATCACCCATTCATGTTTGAGAAAAATTTAGATGACTATTTTATTCAGAAAAGTGGTGCAATATTTATATATATATATATAAAACAATGACATGTGAATAAAAAAAAAGAGAAAAATAGGATAAAATTAAAAAAATGATGTGCAATTAAAAAAAACAAATAAATAAGTGAAATGCACCTTGTAATTTCCAAAAGATCTCTATTTTTCTCAAACATATATTTTGTATTTTCTATCACACCCTTCTCTGTTAGCCATGCCCCTAACCTACGTTATGTCCTAATAAAAGTTTTTCTTGATTTTAGGGTACTATAGTTTGAAGTAGAAGCTAGTGAGATGGGCTGAAAAGATGCAATAATGAATAAAATGACTACATTGGTTTGACTACCACTTTGTTTGATTTGAGATCATTTTATTTCGAAGCCATGGGCATTATTTCATCTTGGTAAGAGTGTGTGAAACTGTCTTTCTATTATTTCATCTTGGTAAGAATGTGTGAAACTGTCTTTCTATTATTTTCTCTCAATTTACCATTCATTAGAGTGACTATTTTTATTAGATTTAATTTTCTTTTGAGAGTGTCACTCTTACTAGTGAGATTTTGGCGATTGACATATCATTCTTGAAAGTGGCTTGATTAATGTGGCATTCAAAAAGTATACTAGATTGATTCATGTGGATAGTTCATGTGGAAGTAATATTTCTTTAGGCTAGAGATAATACTTATACTTTTATTTGATTGCTATCATTAGTCTGAATGAAGAAGTAAACACAACTTTTGTTAAAAAAAAAAATATTTTGGTTTTGAATTTTGTTTTTGCTTAATTTTGCCAGGGACTAGCAATAAACCAGTTGGGGGATGTGTTGAGTGCTCGAAAGTGTGTATTCATAAAAGATAAAATGGTCATGTTACACTTCAAGTCTCACTAACATCCCTACTTTTATGTATTTAAGTCCCTTGCAGTTTAATTGTGTGTGTTATATTATAACTTATGTATTTTATGTATTTTAGGGGAATTCTGGCCATTTTACAATTAACGAGACATAGGACAGCAAAACGAACAGTATTTTTGAACTCAGGACAGTCGAAAATGGCATTGTTCATGTATATGGCACTGTTCACGTATACATCACTGATCATGTACGGTACTATTCATATATACGTATGATGACGTGGCATTGACCGATGATGTGGCATTGATCGATGATGTGGTAGCATTTGATTGGACGAAAGATGTGGCATTGATGCTTATGTAGCATTGACTGATGATGTGGCGTTGACCGATGACGTGGCAGTGTATTATTAGATCGAAAGAATGAGCTTACGATAAAAGCAATGCACTTGATCAAAATTTGTTGACTTTGATGTTGACCGATGACGTGGTAGCACAACATTGGACAAAAAAAATGGCTTAATTTACATGCGGCACACTCAATCACAGTCGCTGATGATGTGTTCCAAGCGATCAGAGCTTGCCATGTGGCGCAATCTTGAGCGTCCGAATTGATTTCATCCAATGGCCATAATTTACTCATTGTATCTATAAAAAGAGGGCTTCCCGCCTCTCTTTATTGACACCCCTGAATCCATTTTTGAGTTCCATTTCCTATAATTCCTTCTCTATCTTGTATTTTTTTGGTATTTAAATAAATATCCATTTTACCCCCAGTTAAATTATGAGTAGCTAATTTTCTTTCAAGCTTGGGTTGAAGGTGAAGTCTCAACATGTTCTATAGGCTTAATTTGGTAAATTTACTTTCTTGTCCCCTCTGATTTATGTGTTGTTTTGACTTTTCATCGACAAATAGTAATAATTTTGTCTAGATTTTGCACCGGTACTACCGTCTCCCTAGTACAAAGTTTTTACTATCTGGCACGATAAGTGCTTAGCACCATATTTATTAAAGAGTGGTTCATGAGGAGTGGAAATCTCCCTCATGATTTAATTGGCACTAATAAGGAATATTAACCCCATGGTGCATGTTGATGCAGATCTAGATACTCAAGCACTTTATTTACATAGTTTCAACTCTAACTTATTCTCGCCATTTCGATTTAAATTTTAGAGTAGTCCAAATTATCTTCACCACAAATCCAATTACCCAACTAGAAAATTAACCCTACACGCAATTAAAATCCAACTCCTCGTGGGATCGACACCTGTCACCGTTAATCTATTTTATAATAGATTCGTGTGCTTACGAGTTCAATAAAATTTATACAACATATAACCAGTGTATACCTAGACAAGATACATTGTCTGTCGACGACAAGTCAAAACAGCCACATAAATCAAAGAGGGAGAGAAAGTAAACTTACCTAATTAAGCCCAGTAAACATGTTGAGGCTTCACCTTTAACCCAAGCTTAAAAGAAAATTAACCACTCATTTTTTAACTAGGGGTAAAATGAAAATTTATTAAAATACATAGAAAATACAAGATGGAGAGGGAAATGCACAAAATGGAGCTCAAATTTGGATTTAGAGCTGTCTAATTAGGGGGGGAGCCCACCTTTTATAGATCAAACGGGAAAATCATAGCCATTGGATGAAGACAGTTCGGATGCTCAGGATTGCGCCACGTGGCAAGCTCTAATTACTTGGAACACATCATCCGTGGCTGTGATTCAGTGTGTCGTATGTAACTTAAGCCATTTTTTCTTACCAATACTGTGATGCCACATCATCGGTAAACGTCAAAGTCAAAGTCAACCAACCTTGATTCAATGCATCGCTTGTATCGTAAGCTCAATTTTTTGGTCCAATAGTATACTGCCATGTCATAGGTCAATGACACATCATCGATCAAAGCCACGTCAGCCTTGTCGATCCAATAAAGTACTGCCACATCAGCAGTCAATGCCACATTAACATACTGTATATGTGAATAGTATCATATACGTAAACAATACCGTATATGTGAAGAGTACCATTTACCCTTTTATGCTCCTCCTATGATTTTCGACTGTCCTGAGTTCAAAAATACTATTAATTTTTCTGTTCGATTTCTCGTTTATCGTGAAATGACCATAATGCCCCTGAAATATATAAAATAGTTAAATTATAATAAAACACACACAATGAAAGCATAAGAGACTTAAATACATAAAAGTAGAGATATTAGTGATACTTGGAGTGTAAAATGATGATTTTACCATTTTTAAATGCACACTTTCCAGCGCTCAAGACACACTCCAACCAGCTTATTGCTAGTTCCTAGCAAATTAAGCGATAACAAGTCAAACCTAAAATGATTTTTTTTCTTTTTCAAGGCAATTATGTTTACTTCTTCAATCAGATTAATGGCAGCAATCAAATAAAAATATAAGCATTATCTCCAGCCTAAAGAAATATCACTCCCATATCAACTATCCACATGAATTAGTCAAGTAAACACATGCAAACTGATCAATTATCAAAGCTATATTAATCAAGTCACTTTTAAGAATGACATATCAAATCCAAAATCTCACCAGTAGGAGTGACGGTCTCAAAAAAAGATTAACACTATAAAAATAATCACTCCAATGAAAGGTAAATTGAGAGAAAATAAAAAAAAAGAAGTATCACACACTCTCACCAAGATGAAAAATTAATACCCATAGCTTAGAAATAATATGATCTCAAGTCAAACAAAATGTGATTCAAACCAATGTATTCATTTTAATGCATCACTACATCTTTTTAGCCCATATTACTAGTTTCTACTTCATACTATAGTTCTCTAAAATCAAGGACTTTTGTTAGGACATAACATAGGTTAGGGACATGGCTAACAAAGAAGGGGTAATACGAAAAATAAAATATATTTTTGAGAAAAAATGGAGGTCTTTTAGAAATTGCAAGGTGCATTTCACTTATTTGTTTATTTATATATTATTTATTTTCTCTCTTTCTTTTTTTTCTTTTCTTTTTTTCTCTTTTTTTTCTTTCTCTTTCTTTTATAATCACACATCATTTTTATTTTTATTATTTTTTTATATTTCACCACTTTTCTGAATAAAGTAATCATCTAAATTTTTCTCAAACATAAATGGGTGATGGAACACATAAGACATAGGGTAATACTCCAAATCGAAGTGGGATAGGATGATAAGTTAACAAAGAAATTTTTTTTATTGTTATTATAAAAGGCTCAATAGGGTTAACTATCGATATTTCACAGAATGGATGGTTAGAAAAAGCTCAAACGAGTCAAAGATGGCCTTTCCATAATCTTTTAAGGCTCTACATAATCTTCCATGTCTACTAGTTCGATGGACCTTCGGATGTAGTAACACAATTTTTTTTTAAAGGTTGACTCGAAGAAAAATATAAAGATCATGTATAAAATAGTAAATTGCTAAGTTGTATGAAGAATGGGCAAAAAGGGTTACTCTCCAAGAAAAATGAAGCCTCAAAAACTCGCTTGGAATTTATTATGACATGCATTCCTTCAAGTAACTCAATCAATTTCACTCGTCATATCTCTCAACTCACATTTGTCTTCAACATGAGCATGCAGAGTACCAAACATGGTGTAACATAACTCAAGGCCAAAGATAATAAAAATGCTAAAATTTGAAAGTCATAATGTCATCCAACGTCAAAAGATCACACAAAATTCCCTTTTTTTCTTTTTTTCTTTTTCAAATTGAACTCCAAGACTAAAAAGATGCATTTCTAGAGTAATCAAACTCTATATTCTGCCATCTTCTGACTCAAAAATTTAGAAAAGGTTAGTAAAAGTATAATAACACAACTATCAACTATTCCCTCCCCCTAACCAAAACAAGACATTCTCCTCAATGTCTTAAAGGAAAAAGGTAAGGTTTAGAAGACATCACCTGGGTGCCGCAACATAGAACAAAAGAAAATATTTACAAGTGGAGAGTTAAATCTAATTTGCAATTCTTGCTACGGTTACTGCTATTATCATCGACCAATCTAACGTAAAATTCTTGGGATCTGGCTTTTGTCTATAAGCTTGTAACAGATCAAGTAGCTCATTAGTAGTAGGAGCACAAACAAAGATTTTTTTTCGTAGTGAAAGGGCATGGTTCAACAGTTAAAAGTAAACAGTAAAAAGAAAAAGCAAACAATGATAATATAAAAGGATATTTACTGGTAGTTGTGAGTGTGGCTCACATCTTCCTCTGGTTTTACGTTTAGAAACGGCTTGAACGCCCTCTATGGGTCGAGTATAGGCTTCCCATCTAGTTTTCTTATAAACTGGCAAACACGGTCGTTTATAGTCAGATTCCCGAGAATATATTGTGCACGCTCTTTTTGGAATAATGGCCATAACTGAAAAATGACACGCTGTACGTATCCACTAGGATGCATTTCAAGAGACAAAAGAATATCATTCAATGACTCTTTATTCAACCCATTCCTAATGAATTTAGTCTTATCTTCCCAAGTATCAAATACGATTCCCAAATAAGTACATAGGTTTCTATATCATTGCACTCTGGCACACTTATGACAAGAAACCAAAAGTCGGCAGCTCTTCATTTTCTTGCATAATTTCATTTCCTGCAACCAGGCATGTCGGCAATAAATTTGGGAGATAACTCTCTACCAATCGTACTTTGGCTTCTATTAACCATCAGATGTCAGCAGGGATGTTATTCCTCATAAGAAATCGTATATGTTCGGACCAAGCTTTCTAGATTGTAAGGAGAGCAATTTGAGGGAGTGAGGGAAATTGTTTGTGAATCTTTTCAAAAGCTGGGTTTTTATCCATAGCTTTCCCTGAGAATATCAGTTATTGTAGGAAACCGAAGTAATCAACTCTAATAGTCACAGAGTACCGTATCTACCACTTAACTGGGGTAACAAATTACTGTACACTAAAGAAAACATAATCAATTCTGTAAAATCAAGTAAAACGTGAAAGCAAACAAAACAAAAAACAATCAAACAACTTCAAATGGTAAAGTAAGGCAAAACGACAAAAGTTAAGTCACTTAATTAATACAAAAAGACAACTTAATCAGGATTTGGTAGGTCACCCAATTTAATTTTGGTGTCTCCCACATGTGGCTAATGTTCCAGATATGATCTTAATCTTTGACCATTAACTTTAAACATGACACCATTCTTTAGATCCTCAATTTTAATGGTCCATGTGGAAAAACAATACGAACAATAAATGGACTAAACCATCGAGAGCATGACTTACATAAGGAAAGGTGCTGGCGGGAATTGAATAAAAGTACTTTCTGACCGGGTATAAAATATTTTCTCATGATTTGCTTGGCATGAAAGACTTCCATCCGCTTCTTGTAATCCTTAGCTCTTTCATTGTTGTGAATCTCCTCACATTCTACCGGTTGAAGTCTCCTTTTTGAACTAGAGATGGGGTGAATGATGCCTTCATTCCTTTGTTTGTTGTCAAGGGAGGATGAGATGATTTCTGGCAATGTGGTTTTTTCTCCTAAGATTGTATACTTCAAAGTGTCGGGTGACGGTTTGAGCTCAAGCTTTGGTGGTGATTCCAATGATGGGATGAGATTTTCCCCTGACAGTGCTAGTTGCTCAATTCTTGACTTCTATTTATTAATGTCTATGGATGGTGCTGAATCAAGTAAGGCATTGACCTTATCAATAGATCCGTCAATATTAAAATTCAAACCAAAGTGAGTTAAAAGTGTTTGGAAATGATCATCATTAAAGTTAAAAGGCAGAGTATAATCAACTAATTCTTTAATTATGTCCACATCAACGACTCCCTCATCTCCATCAAGAGGTTTTTTGGCAAGATATTCAAGTCCATAGTCATGTTGCCAAAGGACAACTGCATGTTTTCAATCCTACATTGAATGTGAGCATCGGCAGTTACCAAGAAAAAATGTCGATGTGCTTCTTTGAATCCAGCACTGGTTGAGTGTCAAGCACAATAAAATTAACAGGAAAATAGAACTTGTCTACCTAGATAAGCATGTCCTCCACAATACCACGAGATATTTTCATGGACCGATCTGCAAGCTGTAACACTACTGGAGTTGGGTGTAATTCTCCTAATCTAAGTTTCATGAATACCAAAAAAGGCAAAAGATTTACACTAGCGCCTAAGTCCAATAAAGCATTCTCAAATGTGTGGTTCCCTATGCTACATGAGATACCGGGGGAGCCTGGGTCTTTTTATTTTGGAAGAATCTTGTTTTGGAGTATAGAACTAATGTCTTTTATTAGGAAGGCCTTCTTTTGAACATAAATACTTCTCTTTTTAGTGCAAAGGTCTTTTAGAAACTTGGCATAAGTGGGAACTTGTTTTATAGCATCAAGCAAATGGATGTTAACACGTACCTATTTAAATATTTCCATAATTTCACATGTGCAACTTCTTTTCTTTGCTTTAGCTAATCTCTGAGGGAATGGAGCTTTAGGGATGTACTCTCGCGAGTTGCTTTCTTTTTTTCTCCTTTGTTGACGAGTCCTCTGAGTCTAAGGGACAACTTAAGTTGTCCTTTGCGCTAGCATCTCCATTTTGTTGTTAGCTTCTTTGCCTTTTCTTAGGGTCATGACAGCTTTGACCTCCTCATGCTGCTGGGGTGAATCAGTACTGACTTCATGTACTCCATGGGATTGGGCACTGGCTGGCTTGGGAATTTGCCATTATCAACGGTCATTGCTAAGTTTTGAATTGATGAAGCAAGTTGACCTACCATCTTTTCAAGGTTTGAAACTGATTGGGCTTGTGAATTAAAGCCAGCTTTCATCTCATTCCGCAACTCGTCAATCGTACAATTTTGATGCTCTATCGAGGAGTGAGTAAAAGTTTTGAGACTATGGAATGCCTCTTCCCATGGCTCGACCTGTGAGTAATTCTAATTCTGATTTTACACTTTGAATAGTGGCTGAGAGTTTTGAGGAGCTTGATGAAATGGTTGCACTGGTGGAGTTAGAGCTGCTGTTTTGTTCTGTTGGAATCCTTAAGACTACGAAAAGTTGGGATGGTCTCTCCACCTGAGATTGTAAGTGTTGGAGTAAGGGTTGTAGTTCGACTGCTTTCCCATCACATTTATGGCATTGGCTTAATCTGGGTATGAATCCTGTTCTAACTGGTCATAGGCACGTGGTTAAATTGATTTCGTAGTCGTTAATAATGCTATTTGACGAGAAAGTCCTTCGATTATTGCTTTAACTTCCTTCATTTCTGATCTTAACACGCCAATATGGACCTCATTTACTCTTTTAAACTTTTTAACATTCTTGTATGATCTGCTTCGCTGTTGGAAATTATCCGCCTGGCACTGGAAGAAATCCCAAATCTTTTATGCGCACTTAGACATTAGCTCACCTCCAATTGTTGCCATTAACCATTCTTGCACATATGGCAATAGTCCCTCAAAGAAATATTAGCATTGGTGCCTTTTCTCGTGCCCATGATGTGGACGCTTCAAGAGTAACCTATTGAATCGAGAATTGCTCGTCTTCTTTCTGAGTGAACTCTGAGATTTCCCTGCGAATAGCATCGGTTTTATGCACTTGAAAGTATTTATTTAAAAAATTAATTACCATTTGTTCCCATAATGTAATGCTATTAGTAGGCATTTGTATTGAACCATGAACGAGCTCTATCCTTTAAAGAAAATGAAAACAATCTAAGTTACATCTTCATCTGAAAAATTTTCATATTTAAAAGATTGACAAAGAGTATGAAAATCATTCAGATGGTTGTATGGATCTTCATTTTCTAAGCCATAAAATGATGGGAGATAATTTAGCATAATAGGTTTTAATTTGAAATTCCTAGCAGCTACATCTGGGTATCTCATGCACGGCGTGCTCAAATTAGCTAATGGGCTGAAATAATCTCTAAATGGCCTTTTTTGTGGAGCTTGTTAATGTTGCAAATCCATTTCAATTTTATCTTCAATTTTAATTTTGACGCAACCTGTTTGTGTGTACAAAGTGTCTTTTCTAGTTCAAGGTCTATAGGCTCAAGATTATGTGATTGGGACCTTTGGCCGTGTATGCAAAGAACAAAAAAAAAATGAAATTAAAAACAAAAACTAATGAAAATAAATAGAATGAGAAATTGCAATACTGGCCTTAGTATGCTGTTACACACTACTACGAAAACACACTTAATACCTGCACATAAAATTATTTACACAACATTTACAAAGAAAATTAACTCAACAAATTAAAATTACTTACCTCCCCGGCAACGGTGCTAAAAATTTGTTGTACAAATTTTATTGAACTCGCAAATGCATGAATCTATTGTAGAATAGATTAATGGTGACGTGTGTCGATCCCACCAGAAGGTGGATTTTAATTATGCATAGGGTTAATTTTCTAATTGAGTAAATGGACTTGTGGAGAGGGTTTTGATATTTTTTTTCTATCCTAAAATTTAAAATAAAATGGCGGGAATAAATTAAAGATAACCTATTTGAATAAGGCGCTTGGGTCTCGAGATCCATACTCAATATTGAACCATGGGCTTAATATTTCTTATTGGTGCCAATTAAATTATGAGGAGGGCTTTCCACTCCTCATGAGCCTCACTCTGATAAATATGGTATCTAGTACTCATTGTGCCAGAGGGTAACGATCCTTCGTTAAGTATGGTGTTAAGAACACGTTGTGCCAGACGATAAAAATCTTTCTGTCGACTAAATAACTTGGATTCACTCTCTATTGACTATAAGTCAAGATGACCCAAAAATACTAGAGGGAAGGCCTCTCTCTAATAAATATGGTGCTAAGTGCTCATCGTGCCAAACAGTAATGATCTTTCACTAAGAGCCAATATAACCAGTGCATACTTAGACAAGATACACTGTCTATCAATGACAAGTCAAAACAACCACATAAATCAGAGAGGGAGACTTACCTAATTAAGCCCATGGAACATGTTGAGGCTTCAGCTTCAACCTAAGCTCGAAAGAAAATTAGCTACTCACTTTTTAACTAGGGGTAAAATGGAAATTTACTAAAATACGTAGAAAATAAAAGATGGAGAGAGAATTACACAAAATAGAGCTCAAATTTGGATTCAGAGCTGTCTAATGCCATGTCAGCATACTGTATATATGAATAGTATCGTATACATGAATAGTACCATATGTGTGAATAGTACCGTATATGTGAACAGTGCCATTTACCCTTTTTTGCTCTTCCTATAGTTTTTGGCAGTCCTAAGTTAAAAAATGATGTTCGTTTTACTGTCCAATTTATCGATCACCGTAAAATAACCATAATACCCCTGAAATACATAAAATACTTAAATTATAATAAAACACATAATAAAAGCACAAGAGACTTAATTACATAAAAATAGATATGTTAATGAGACTTGAAGTATAAAATAGTGATTTTACCCTTTATAAATACACACTTTCCAGCAATCAACACTCTAACAGCCTCAAACACCTCTAACACCTTAAACAAATGCAAGATATTACTATTAATGACTTATTCTAGCATTCTAACTTTTGATTCATACCCGTACAAGTCTAATTCTCTGAATTTTAACACTTAATCTAAAAATCAGAATGATAAAATGTTTTATGGAACTATTTTGAACATCCATGGTTATTACCCATAAAACTTTTAGGAAGATTCGGTACCAAAACATTTTCATCATTACTTGTTTCTTGACAAGTTAAAAATTGTCTCACAATGCATTGGCGGGACAGTTTGGGTTATGAGATTGTTATAAAATTATATATTAATCAGAAAATTATGAATTAAAACTAGAAATACTATACACATATTGATCCCTGTTTAAAATTTAAGAATTTTTCAATTTCATTTTGGACCACGAATAATTTTGTACACTTGGTTGTTCTGTTGAAATCACAATTTCTCAGTGCAACAGTATCGGATTCAAAAATTCATATAAAATCGAAAACAAAGTGAAATCTTATGAAAAAAAACCTTATTCAATAAGCCCTACATGTCTAGTTTACAGAAAAGTAAGATGCCTTTCAAGAATTATCTTTAAAATATATGTTTTATTAAGAAATATCCATGCTATCTAGAAACTGTTTAGTGTAATAATTGTATCCAGGGTTAATAACGAGACTCAACAATTTCTAACTCACTAAAGACAAATTAAACACATCCTAAATCATGCCAAAAGCCTGTAATATTCTAAAATCATGCAAATAAACCCTTAATAGAGTACAACGATAAGAAATCAAACATAGCTTAGGGGTAGTAAGACTTACCAACCGTTAAGACTCTCCTAAACAAGATTTCAAATTCCACAGTATGAGAAAAGAGTGATGAGCAACTGAGAGAAATATAAAGGACGCTGTGAATTTAGGGTTATGGAAGAGGAACAAAAAGTGTGAATTTATAAGGATTCTTAGGAAAACACTATTAATTTTGGAAAAGAATAAGTCTTTTAAAAAATTACTCCATTAAATCCTAATTAAGGATTTAACATTCCTTATTAATAAAGGAAATAATGCCATTAATGATTCCTAATAAAATTAAATTTCCATAATTTAAGATTGGGGAAATTTGGCATTACAAGCAATGCTGTGACCTAAGCCAGATTGGTCTCAATTCCCATCTGGCTAACAATATGTCCAAGAAAATTTCCTGAAGAGATTGTGAAAGCACATTTTATGGGATTGAGTCTCATTTTATAGCTCCTTAAAATGTTAAAAATTGTTCCCAAGTCTGCAATGTGATCTTTCGCCCCTCGACCTTTGACTACCGTATAATCAATTGTTCCACAATATCCCTAGTAATCCAGCAAAGATTTTGGTCACAAGCCTTTGATAAGTGGACTCGGTATTTTTCAATTCGAGAGGCATGACTTTGTAACAAAATAGGTCTATGGGAGTGATGAAGCTTGCTTTTTCCTCATCCTCTAGATGCATATGGATTTGGTTGTATCCACTATATGTGTCGAAAAAGGAGAGCCTTTGATAGTCAGTGGTAGCATTGACCAATTGATCAATCTTTAGTAAAGGAAAAGGATCCTTAGGACAAGCCTTCTTTAGGTTTGTGTAGTCTACACATACCCTCTATTTTCTATTGTTTTTCCTCAACACAACTACATTAGATGTCCATTCTAAGTACTGAACTTCCTGAATGAATCGAACTTACAAGAGGCATTCCAGCTCATCATTGATGATCTTGTTTCTTTCCAAAGTAAATCTCTTCTATCTTATGCAACTTATGAATTTATTCTAGGCATGTCCTTATGTGACCATGCAAAAACATCTTGGTTTCTTTTGAACAAGGAAATAAGATGTGCCTTTTCCCCTAGAGCTAATGCAGAGCCTATTTGCACTTGTTTTTTCAGGGCCAATTGATCTTGGGATACTACTTCTAAGTCTTCAATACTAGATGCCTCACGGTGCAAGGGATGAGACATCCACTTTAGCATCGAATCTTGTAATTGCTATTTAGTCCCGTCCTCTACCACTTGTTATGGTGAAGGAATTGGTTCCTCAATGGGCTTATATTCTGAGATGACAACTTTCCCATTCACTTATGCTGCTAGCTTTTTCTTATCCTTTGGAATGAGTTCTGATCCGAAAATTCCTTTGTAAGGTTTGATGGCAATGAAGTAACATTACTTTGTTGTCACCAAATCACCCTCTATATCAAATGTTCCCCTCCCTATTAGAGAAACACAGCAAACTCCTTGGAGTAGCATCAAGGGAACTGCCTCCATATAGTGAAGCTAATGCCTCCCCAATACTACATTGTATGCTGATGGGGCATTAACAAACAAAAAATCAACTGAAATAATGTTGTCTCTAGCTTTCACAAGGAGGTTGATGATTATTTTTACTGTTAGCCTTGTTCCCTCAAAGGCCACAAGAGAGGCATAACATATTCGTAGATTTGATTCTTTAAGCCTCATTTTTCAAAATATATCCTAATAGAGAATTTTCACACTGCTTCCCCCATCAATGAGGATTCTCTTGACCATGACATTGGTGATTTCTAGAGTTACCACCAAAGGGTCTATGTACGACATGTTGATTCCTCATAAGTCCTTCCGAGTGAAACTGATTGAGGCAAGATCCGCTTATATAGACATAATAGTGGGTGGGAAAGTTTCAATGATTCCATACTGTTGTATCTTTTGTGCCCTTTCATATTGAGCACACCAAACTTTCCCTCCCTCCTCCCCGAAATCGGACACAGGGCATCTATTGATAGCTGCGGAGTGTAGCTCGTTAAAAGTCAATTGTGTCATTTTCCTTATTATGCGAGCAATTTCCCCATTCTCTAGTTTTTTAAAGTAGTCATAGATAAAATTGTGAATCTCATGGATTGTTGCTCGGGATTTGGGTTCTAACTCTGCTTCATGATACCCTTCTTGTGGTTTAGTAAAGCTGTCTAACTTCGATGAAATGAAAGAGCTTCCCATCTCAGAGTTTGATTGGTATGGAAAGTCTAAATTTTGGGATGGAATTGGTTCTTTTTTGGCCTTATATCAGATAAATTATTGAAGGTGTTTCCTCTTCTTCATGGTTGTCTCAGTGGTAGGAGGAACAGTAGGTTGGCTAGTGCTTTGCACGGTTGCCATCTTATACTTTAAGAGCATTCCCTTCTTCATTATGGCCTCAATCTGGATTCTTAAGATCCGACAATCATTGACAACATATCCCTTATCATCACGGAAGATGCAATGCTTAGATTGATAGGCCTTGGCGCACAGAATATTCTGGAGTTCTTGTTTTCCATCCATATTTAGTACAAAGAAGCATTTAAAGGCTCAAATTTCCTTTCATCAGATCTCATCCTCTTGTTTGGTTCCTTCGTACACTGTGAGGTCGAGTGTTTTTTGCTGTTTTGAGTTGTTGGGGGTGGCATTATGGAAACCTTTGTAGCCTCACATATTGCTGAGATTTCAAATTAATCAACTCCGTGGTCTTAAATTTTTTCTTAATAGTATGCTTGCTATATTCTATGTTCAAAGTTACCACTTTGGTAAAAGCAGCCGTGACAACTTCCATATTAATTTTCCTTATCAAGGTTACCTCTTGGTTGAAGTGGAAAAGGAAGTCTTTCATTCTCTCATTTTTCCCTAATTTAAGGCTAAAGAGGTATGAGGCAATCTCAAGTTGTTTTCTATTGCGGATATCTTGTGCAAGGAATTGTGTGCACGAATCATGAAAATTCTTGACAAAATTCAGAGGCAAGCTACGAAACCATTTTAGTGCTGGCCTGGACAAGCTAGTAGGGAACACTTTGCAAGGGGTGGCATCATCATTACTGTCGAATGCCAATTTTTGCTTGTAAAAGTAAAGATGATCCTCAAGATCTATTTTCTGTCGAATTATTGAAAGTTAGGCGCTTGAATTTTTTTCGGCTTGGGAGCAGAAATGATGCTATCCACAAAGGGAATGGCATTGATTTTGAGAGCCACCATTGTAACATCATCTACAGTTGAAGCCTTCTGAAAATTTTTCCCAAAATCCCCGAGGATTTTTTAATCTCTTATGGGCCTTCCAGAACTTGATCTATGTGGGCTACCGCCCTTTCCCTAAAGGGACTAAAATTTCTTTCCTCTTGTTCTGAGTTCCCCTTAAGCTCCTTTAACTATTTTTCCAGCGTAAGCAGTCTAGACTTGAGTTGTTGATTTTCCTTCCTTGTTTCCTCCATTTAATTTAAGACTTTTACCAAGGTATCATCGGGTGGCACTTCTTGTCTTTTTGCAAAGATTTCCAATTCTTTCTACACCAGATTTTCCTCAAGAGAAAGCTCACTTGAGGACGTCGCGAGGAACTTGTTTTTAGGAGGTCTGGCCATTGATTGCATGCATTTAAACCTATTTTCCCTTCGTTAGCCTTTTATTTTGCCTGCGTTAAACAAAATTCAAAGGTGGCTGAATCTTAAAGAGGGAAATTTAATGAGGGAAAATGTTTCGTGAGTTGTACATTTGAGCATTTCCCCTCTCCCACTTTTGATTGCCCCAGGAGAGTTGTGTTAAAGTACTTATGAGCTTTTCAAGATTGATTGTACAGGAACATGATCAAGAAAAAGAAAATCCTTTTACTTTATCTCTTCTATTGTTATAGGGAAAGGGGAAGCAAGAGTAGAGTTAACAAGATAGATAAATAAATAAATAAATAAGGTTATGGGTAGTGTCCATTTCTCCCTGGATCAGCATCTAACATGATAAAATTTATAAATAATCGTAATAGTAATTGTGAAAGTGGAAAGGTTAGAAGCATAGGGATAATTGTTAGTCGTATAATATGTAAGAAAAGTTAGATTAGTCCACATTGGCATAATACCTGTTTGTATATTCCCTTTTAAGAGGTGAATATTCAAGTTTTGGGTTGCCTTATTCGTGCGTAAGTCTAGTAAAGGTAGAAATGACTGTATAAAGTTGAAAATAAAATATGTTAGTATGATTTTTAAATATCATTATTGTTAAATAGGTAAGAGGGAGCATTTAACATGATAATAAGTGTACAAAGAACTAAAAAGTAAATTGCGTTAATCATAAATGTTAGATGCAGAGTCATTTTTATTAGATTAGAATGTAAAGATATGCTAATCCACGTCGCCTTAATACCCTTCCTCATATATTCCCTTCTGTAAGGGGAATGTTTAGGTTTTCCTTATACTCACTTGTGGGAAAATAAAGAAGTATTAGAGAATAAATAAAATGACAGAAATATAAATAAGTTAGCACAGCTGTCAGGGAATTGTTTTAAAAGTCACTTTGACCCATTTTGACCTTCTTAATTGCCTATCTTGGTAGGGACCCAAAGGTCAAAGTCTTGTGTTAACCAAATGGGTTTTTCATTTTCTTACTTTATATTTCTAGCAACTCATATAGAGGAGAGACCTCTATTTTTTAGTTTGGATTTTTGACTTTATTGCCTTTTTAATCAAGTTTGAAGTTTATATCTCACACATTGACCCATTTTAAGGGGGGGTATATGTGAGTATTTACCTCTTTTTACAAATATAAACAACAAAATCTAATCTAAGAAAGTGATGGTAGCAGTGGTTGTGTGGGTTTTAGTGAGAGAAAAAATTTTCAACAAATTCCCCATAGATGGCGCCAATGAAGGAGTTGGATTTTTACCTTCACACGTTCTTATAGTTTATGAAAAACTTGTAACGATCATTGGCCTTAAATCCAACGGGGTGAGTACTTGAAAATAGCACTCCGACACCCAAGTTAGTGTTTGATCAACATTAAAGAAAGAAGAAAGATGAATAAAATGGGTTTTCTCTCTCTAAGTATGAACAGTGCTTTTGGAGACGAAAGACCTCTTTTTCATAGAGATAGCCCTTATTTATAAATGATTGGTGACATGAATTTAGAGTTTTGGATTGAATCCTCTTGCTAATAACATGTATCACCCGTCATTTTTGTACATGTGGATGTGAGTTTGATCGTAGGAAACATATATATTTATTCCTTAGGTGTGTATTTCCCTGCCATTATGACATTTGGGTGTGATTTTCCTAGACCAATGGATTACATAACTAATTCCCCATCTTACCATATTTATGAGTTCCGAGAGAATTTTTACCTAAGGCATTAATTTCTCCGGAATGATTCTTTTATCTAGAAGAGTGGATGTGTGATATTTTTTCTAGAAATGATTCTTTTATGTAGAAGAGTGGACATGTGGCGTAATGTGATGATGCTATTGAAATATCCTGAAATTATTCTTTTATCTAGAAGAGTGAACATGTGGGGTAATGTGATGATGTCATTGAAATATGGCACCTACATTCTCCATCTCTATCTAGATTTGTATGTTGGGAGTGACAACTACTTTATGGCCTTTTTGGGAGTGCAAATATGCTTTCAATATATAAACAAAGAAACTCTTAATTAAAATACGGAACTCAGATCCATTTGTTATGACCTTCTAAACGGAGCTTATAATGAAAAATAATATTTTTTTTTTGTTGTTGTAATCAAAGCTTGCAAAATTTTAAATAAATGAATGAAATAAAATTTTAAAATTAAAAAAGGACATTCTTAGTAATTTAATTTTAAAAAATTCTACTCGAATTAAAACCAAATGAAAAAAAACTTTTCACATTAAAAAACTCTTTTAAACCAAATGTTTGGTACATATATATTTTCAAAAGCTTCTTACGTCCGAAGATGATATATTGGAGATAGTTACTTGAAGCATCACTCCTTGACTAAACAGGTGGTCCATGCATGATCGTCTCAAGTCTCAATAACGGGTCTATTGATGATCCTCCGTGTGGTTGTGGGAACTACTAATAGATGGATTTATCCTTTATGTCAATTCAATTATCTCAAATGAATTTCCGTTACATAGTCAAGGAATTTTAACCACTCTTATACTTGGCAGTCTCGTCAATTTGGCTTTACTAGAAAGCTAGAGATATGTATAAGGATGAGCGATACGTGTTCACTGTTCAATAAATTGACGGCCGCCACCACTGGGCCAATTTTCCAGTGGTGACTCATGCCCTCATAATACTTGATGGCCGTTCCAGCCTCACTCGTTTTAATTTCCTCTTATCGGCCTATTCTAAGAATATAAATTAAGATTGATCTCTCTCCGATTATATTATATGTGGGAATAGATTACTTCTATATTATACTATAAATGTAAATGTCTAGAATCTCAATGCAATTTAAATTATAATATATGTATAAAATTATTGTAAAATGTTAAATAATAAAAAACGGCCGTTGTCCTCTCAAAATAAGATGATGGTCGAGAACGACTAAAGACATGAAATATAATTAAATTAATGAGTAATAATAAAGAGTTCACTTCAACACCACCTCACCACACAAGCGTACATAAAAATAAAATTATAAATAAAATTATCCCATTTGAATTAATGACAAACTTACTTCAAAAATTTACTTTTATAGGATTGAGGTAGAGTTCATTGGTAGGGTAAATATCATTTTTTTAAATTAATAATTTTGAAACTAATCATATGGCCCATGAGTCATTAATTTGATTATGTATACGGGTTGAGTTATGATAGAGAGTCGACTCTAACCCCACCTCAATCCCACGTAAGAGAAAGTAAAAGTTAAAACATATCATAATGGATGCACTTAAAGTTTGAATTAACGATGAAGTTGTTCGAAAATTTTACTTTAGTAGAGATAAGTTGCTCATTAGTGAAATGCATATCATTTTTTGCAAGGTTGATTTTGTATTTATTACCAAGATAATTACAGCATGAGATGTTAGTGTTTAGGCTGGTGAAAATTTTAGAAAGGGTTAATTTTTCCCAACACCCAAACGATACTCTTAAAATTTAAATTAATATTAAAATTGTCTCAAAAATTTACTTTAATGAAATTCATTGGTGGGTGCATGTCATTTTTAACAGGGTTGGTTATGTATAACGTACTACAAGATGTTAGATGTTAGCACTTACGTTGGGGTGATAATATGATATCCCCCCCCACCCCGAATCATATTTGTTTTTGTAATACGACCCCAGTTTCAAATGCACCCCATTAAAAGTTTGCAAAATGAGTTATTTTGTAAATGAACCCCTTTGAATGTCAAAATTACATTGAAATTTCCATTCTATGCGGTCTCTTCCACAGGCGCCGCTTGCAATTAAGCCTTTTTTTTTTCCCTTTTTTTTAATGAGTGAAATATTTTGTTTTCATTCTTAATTTAGTAAAAAGAATATAATGAAAATAACGATATTTTACTAAAATGCTATCTCCAAATTACAGACTATAGTTCTTTTGCACTCCAATATTTAAAAATCAACCAAGCTTTTATCTCTCAAAATCTACAATTTACAAAAGCTCAAAACAATTGCTCCGAAAATTGATTCAGCTTCTATCACAACTTAAAAAACAAATTCAGTACTATATTATATTCTTTACTCTTTCTTTCTTTTTTTTTTTCTTTAACAATCTCCCTTCTCTGTACATTTCAATTCTGTTTCGTCCATATATATATATATAGCCTAAAAGTACTCGTTTTCTGTTGCACATCCTTTACCAGTCTCTCTCTGTATACATGTTAAATCTCCTCGAAGCAAAGAAGATTAAAAAGTTTCAGCAAACACCTTAAGCTTTTTACTTTCATGGGCTAGAGAGACTATCCTTTAAAAGCTTTTGGGAACAGGAAGAGAAGCATGTACTTTCACAGGTAATTTTCATTCGTTGAACTTGATTTCACAGATACAAACTCTTCATTTCGATTTTGAGGATAAAACAGTAATTATGAAAAAAAAAGGATAGGGGATATCCCCAACCTTTACAGGTGTAGATTTTAGAAATTAAGGGTTAATTTTGCCCAACACCCGAATGATTCGACCTACACCACTAGGCGCCCATTACTTTAGACAATGATCACTGGGCCCCTATTTCTGTTAATTTTGTATTTTTGTTGTCAAAGTTCAGTTTGAAATAAATATCTAACAAAATAGAAAGATAATAAATTTTTTTTTCATGTTTTTTTCTCCGTTTTTATCTCTCGTCATGGTCATCTTCTAATTTTTTTTGTTTCTTCTTTTTTCATTCTTTTTTATCTCGTTATTGAAGTGACAAGACAAAATGTCCGATGCAAAGTTGTCACAGCATCAAATAAGGCAATAATAATTACATGAGAGATAACATCCAGTAATTCTAAAAATAATAAAAAGGTTTATCTTGATTACACAATTTTGGTAGCAGCTAGTTATTTAGTTTTATTTATTTATTAAGATAGAAGGTTTAAAATATTAATTTTTTAATCACTTTTAATTTTTTTAGATTTAAATTTAATTGCCAACCAAATAAATCTATTTCAAAAACCCGAAGATAATAAGATTTAGCAACACGCACAACACGTACATCTGATAAAGTCAAAAGAGCACTCAAAGGAAATTAAGCATGATTTGAAGTGGCTGACCCACATTCCTTAACAGTCATGAACTGCACATCATTGATGAATTGATTGAAGTTCTTTTGTGACGACCCACCTGTGGTGGATAATGCATTCTCTAGTTTCTTTCTTATCTCCTTGATGTTCTTCCTTAATTCATCACTTGATTTTCCACTCATCAAACGGTTGATTTTCTCTGAGACTTCCTCCTTTGTGATTGATGATTTCTTTTGATCACAAAGATTGAGTCCAATCTTCCAATCATCAACCACTAATTTTCTATTAGTGAATTGATCAGTCAACAGAGGGAAACACAGCAGCGGGATACTACACCATATACTTTCCAATATTGAATTCCACCCACAATGAGTTAAGAACCCTCCGATAGCCGAATGTGAGATCACATCAATCTGGCAGCACCACGGAACAATCAACCCTTTACCGCTGATCTTTATCTTTTCTTCAAATCCAACGGGTAAGAAGTGGGTTTCATCAGAACTAACAATATCAGGACGAAGCACCCAAATAAAACTCACTTCACTGAGCAAAAGCCCTAGTGCAATCTCTACAATAACGTTCTTACTAGCATGAGCATAGCTACCAAAAGACACATACAAAACTGACCCACGAGGCTTTGTGTTGAGCCATTGGGTGCACTCAGACTCGGACCACAGGCTCGTAGCAACTATACTTTTGGTGAACCCAATTGGGAAAATGGGACCAATGGCATATGTTGGCTGCTTTTGATGTAAGGCTGAGACTGTTTCTGATTCAAGCTCATGCACTGTATTGCAGAGGATAAAATCGGCTCTCTTTACGTCCTTAAAGGCCTTTTGTATTATACGGTGAACCACAGTTGATGTGTCTTTAGCTTGAAGATATGACATCAAGTCCTTTCGTTCTATTGCCCGAACTCCAGGTATATAGTCAATGGTGTCCTCACGATTATCTAATAACCATATCAAAATAAATAAGTATAATTTCTTATAATATAAAAAAAAATCTATCAATTTGCACATAGTAATAATTTACTGTAAAAGTGTATTTTTAAACAAGTAAAAATTATTGGGTGCTTCTGATATGTACAATTTTGTTTGTGGAATTCTTACTATATACGTATTTACAATTACATGATTAGTCAATTCTTACTGAGCATACATATATTTAAAGAGGTACATATGGTAAGATTCTATCAGATCAGATTATATAGAGAGAGTACATATCCACAAGACTTGATTGAGTAGAAAGCATAGTCTGATTCAGAAAGATATCTGAGGACTTTATAATATTAGAGGTATACTAATATTTAGTCTCAACTAATATTGCAACTCATATATAATTATCATATCATGTTAAACATTAATAACTAACCTAACGTAGTTAATAACTAACATGATGCTATAGTTATTAATCAGCCCACATCAGTTGAAACTAAAATATTGGAATCCTTATAAGACTACTAGAGCTCTTAGTTTTTTTCCTAAACATTTTTTAGATATGTTGCAAAAATTGGGTCAATTAGAAAGATTTCTTCGTCAACCATATAGTAATAGTACCTAGCAAGCAACCTTAAAAACAAAGAAGGATATTACATACCAGTAGAAGCAAAGTGGCCATGACTTCTTAGGAGATCCATGTGATAATAAAGAGTTAAAACTAAAGCTGCTTCAGTCCAAAAGGAGATATTAACAAGGTTATATTTCTTGGCAATCATTGAGGACCAAACAAAAAAAGTGTCGGTAATTAAGCAAGTCATGTCGGGGTTCAATTGGATTAAATTTCCAACAAGTTCATCAATATGTGCAGAGAACACATGTAAAAGACATTCCATGAATTGGTCATGGTTGAGTGATCGGTCAAAATTTAAAGGAAGCCCATCACTGACCGTCGTGTAACGTATGTCTAGACCGGCTTTACGTGCTCCGGCGAAGATGTCGTCGTCGTCACAGTTGGATTGAGCCTGAGTTAATTGATGATGGATTGAATGAGTGTTGACAAAGTAAATGGTAAAGCCACTGTAGGCGAGCTTCAGGGCTAAATTCACAATAGGAATTAAGTGACCTTGGAGAGGGTAAGCGACCACAATTGCATGAGGCTTAGTGTTTTTGTGATTGTTCTCCATCTCTAGCTTCTTAGTGACAGGTATTTTGTAGTGCAAATATGCTTTTTCAATATATTTATAGAGAAACTCCACACTTAATGTAAATTAATATTTTCTAATTAAGATTAGAGTAAAGATAAAGTTATCAACTCTTGTATAAATTGATATGGTATAATTGAATTGATTGGAATAAATAGCTCTAGGCCAATATTATTTATTTTTATAATTTTTCTTATTATCCAACCAATAAATTTAGGCCACGTCGGTTTGTATAAAATAAATTTGTACAATAATTTATAACTCAAGATTAAAGTGTGAGAGTTGGGCTCTATTTTTTTTATTAATTTTCAAATAGAGCTTATTAGAGTACATTTTTTACTAATAAAACTTTATTTTAACAAATAAATTTTTTATGGTTGTTAATGAGATTTTTTTATTAAAAGTAATAAAATTATTTTAATAGGCAATTTAATTCTTTAAAAAATTCTAAAATTAATATCTGCTTACAAAAATTTAAGATTTCAACTTCTTCCAATAGAGACAAACTAGTTGTTTTAATTCTCATAAGCGATAAAAAAAAAACCTTTAAATGAGTTTTTTACATTAAAATTAAAAAAAAATACTCTTTTTAACTAGTTGAAAAATCAGACCTCACGGTCACTTTCAAATGTTTGCTATAAATGATGGTATAAATGAATTTATAATGAATTTCCGTAACTAATTACTTAGGTAACTCTCGAATATACTTGGCGGTCTTGTAAGTTTAGTTTTATAATATTGTAAGCTACAGATATAAAAAAGTTAGGTGTTCAGTCAATAAATTGGCGGCCATTATCTTCCGTAAAATACAAGGTGATGAGGGTGGAGAACATCTAGAGACAACAAATAATTAATCATTGAGAAACATATCCTGTGGCCCATGAGTTATCATCAAATTAATAGGATAAATTACATATATAAAAAAAAGTTGATGAACAACTAAATATATATAAATTGACGTGGTACGAAGAAATTAATTATATAAAATTATTATGATTTATATAAAAAAAATAACTGTTATTATTTTTTATTCCATCCTTTTATGATACGTCATTTTATATATACAAATTTATATAAAATAATTTGTGAATATATCATTATGATTAGCTTTACAATATTGTAAGCTAAAGACATATATAAGTTACGTGTTCAATCTAATAAATTGGCTGCCATCATCTTCACTTTGAAAATTAAGATGATGAAGAAGGTGGAGAACATGTGGAGACAGCAAATAATTAAATCATTGAGAAACAAATCATGACCCCATGAGTTATCATCAAATCAAGAGGACAAATTACCGACGCAAAGAAGCTGGTATTGTACGTGTATTTATTGCCAAGAAGATACCAACACTAACAAGGTGCTGGTACTTGGTATGGTGGCAAGACTTGTCCAAGATATAATTAAGGTGATTGTCAATTTCTCTTTTACTGTAATTAATATATACCATTTATTTTTTTATTATTTTTATAATAGTCAATAACTCCCTTGACACTATAATTTTACAATGTCACCTTTATTTTCAAATACACTTTTATTTATATTTATTATAAATTAAATAAATCATATGAATCGAAATTAAAATAAAAAATTAAGTATTAAAAACAAGAAATATAATTTTGTTGTGAAAAAAAATTATAATAAAATATTTTTCTTATACTTTTTTTTATTTTATAAACATTTTCTTATAATAAATATTTTACAATATTTTAAAATTAAATGTAAAAAGAACAGGAAAAATATTTTATTATTTATTTATTTATCATTAAGGTTTTTTTATAATTTTTTTTATCATTTTATAATAATTTTCTTATTTATTTATTATAAGCAAATATTTATAAAATAAAAAAGTCTAAGAAAAATATTCTATTATTAATTTTTTTTTACATCAAAACATATATTTCTTGTTTTTAATACTTAATTTTTTATTTTAATTTCCATTCATATCATTTATTTAATTTATAATACATATGAATAAAAGTGTATTTGAAAATAACGGTAATATTATAAACTTATACTGTCGGTGGGGTTATTGACTATTATAAAAACAGCAGGGGGTAAGTGGTATATAATGATTACAGTAGAGGGGAAATTAGTAATCTTCCCATAATTAATGAGTATTTATTTATATGTGCACACAATTTTAAGGAAACCTCAGCCACTTGTGATGCAAAAAAAAAAAAAAAAAGGTTGTCCTTTTCTTGGCTTTTTGAGGATAAGTTTCAGTTTATATATTATGACCTTCAATGATCGATGCCGAATTGCCGACTTTAGTCGAGGTTTAACTGAAGAAGTATTAAACGTACAGCTGAGACCTTTGAGATAAGAAAAGTAATAAATACTCGGAAGAGTTACAGAAAGGTCACAGAAATAATGGTACTCTTAGTCGAAATTAACTTACTATTTTTCATTATTTTTTTAATAATGATAATTTTGCTTATGTTAAATAATTTAAGCACAATAATAGATCAAGAGAGAGAGGAAGCAAACAAGAGACACAATATTTAGAGAGGAATTTTATTTAATCTCAAGTGTGTATAAATAAGAAGTAAATACCTCTTTTTATAGTGATACAATCATTATAAAGTAATTAAAATATATCATAATGTAAGAGCATTTCCAAAAGACTATTTAAATTTTACTCTTCAAAATACTATTTGCTTACCTATGTGGCAAACAAGAGATTGGAAAAATAAAATCGCCTCCAAAAGACTTGTCAAATAAGAACAAGTTAATATTATTTTAATAATCTTTATTAGGCTAAAAAAAGCCATTGGATAGATGTTATTTTTTTTAAAGAAACGTAAATAATAATTATCGCATTTTTATCTTTTCAATAAATAATAATAAAACATTAATAGAAGAGTTAGAAACTCACTCGACAATATTGAAGAGTGAGAAATAAATATTTTATGAAGAAACTAAATTAAGGTATGTTTTGAAGTGTTTTATATTGACATGACTTTTTGACTAAGAAGTAAAATCTTATTTGAAGAGCCTTTTGGAGATGCTCTGAGAGGCATGGATCCCTAATTTAGGAAGATCATGGGAGTTGTGGAAAGCTAAAAGTTGGTAGTGGGGAGATAAATAGTATATTTGATGAACATCCACATAATTATAATTATTTCATAACACTCCCCTTTGGATGGTCATCATACAAAGAATATACTTCATTAAAACCTTTGCCAGTAAAAACCCTATGGAAAAAAGACTAGTGAAGGAAAAAGAGTACGTTATTCATTTGTTCTTAAGGAGGTGCAAATTGTCTCATTAAAACGTTACTAAGAAAAACCTAATAGGACAAAAACTTAGTGAAGGAAAAGAGTACACTGTATGTAGTCCTCCATATCAATAACTTCCCTTGTTAAATATGCTCTCCTCAAAATGACATGGGTGCTTCAAAGATCAATCATAATCTATTAACTAACAATACTTTGGTGAAATAATCTACAAGATCAACACTATCCTTTGAAAGCTTGAAAACATATAACAGATATCATCATCTTGAATTTGAAGAATATCGCCATGCATATATCTTCATAATTTTGTTGATCTTCTTAAATAAACCAAGCTTTAGCATACATATCAAGGAAAAAGTATGATATGCTTTTCACTCTCTTTTGATATTTTCAAGTTTATACTGAACATATTTCAATTAGCAATTATGCAATTTTCCAATGCCTTTGTAGGCACAAGTTAGAATAAAAAAAGGGTTCTTCAGGACCAAGATATATATTCAGCAAATTTTTAATATAGAACAATTTTGAATATGAAATACTTCTAGTATTTTTATTATATCAACATTTCTACTTGATATATTTCAATTCATAAATTGAAAGGAATTTTTTCATTTTAAGATCTTTAATCTTGAATTAGGAGTCTTTCCATGATGAAATCTTCAACACATTTTGCAAAGATTGCAAATTTAATTTCTAGCTATAATAAAATCACATAGCAAAGTGGATAATGACATTTGCCACTTATAATATATTTTCACTCAAGTGATTATATTTTGATAAGTCTAGATTGCTATAATATATACAAATATGATTATAGCTTTATCAAGAATATATAAGGTGCAAGCTTTTTGATTTAGTACTTCAAGTACTGGTTTCAAGCATTTTATCCTTCAAGGATTAGTACATAGATTATTCAATTTAATTTTGACATGCTATAGTTCAGATTCACATTTTATTAATTAAATTTACGACTTCAGGTATATGAACTACATGTCCAAAGTTCTTTATATCTTGCTAATTAATTTCACGTTCTATAACGTATGGACTGCAGGTCTGAATATTTAAGAAATTTTGGCCAATCATATAATTTGATGATCTTCATATTTTGTGATTCAGGATCTTGGAAATTTTATCATCACAACTAAATTTTTATTGACAACAATCTTATGTCAATTTCAAAAAAAAAATTCTTCTTGCACCAAATACTAGCATTAATTAAATATTTCTCATTTTCAATATATATGTCCAATTGAGATCTTTCGAAGCTTCTAATACATATGCCTCTACAAGGGCTAAATATCTCTCTTTTTTAATGTGCACGCGTGTCTTTTATAACTAAGCTGGAGAGGAAAAGGAGGCGACTTGATGATAGTGCTACTACCTCCCATATGCATTTAGATGAACCAAGCTCTGGAAAACTGAACAAAAACAGAGCATCTCTATGATGTTGAGCCAGGATGTGACGATTCCAAGAAGTTCAATTACATTATTGGGGAATGCATTCAATGTCTTGATGGGATGAAGGAGGTAGACCAAGGAAGTAGCCTGTACTTGTTTGCTTTAGATCTTGTTTCTAAAGAAAGAATATAGATAAATTTTCCTTGAATTGAAAGAGCCTACTGTAAGAGTTGCATGGTTGCAGCGGCTGCATTCTTTTAGTCCTCCTCTGTATTAAGTTAATCTCTTCACGCATGTAAAGTGTACGTGGTTGCAAAATTTTGTATTGCAATCCACTAATTTTTTTAATTTCAAAAAAAAAAAAATAAAAAAAAAAAAATTAGGGCATGAGCTTTCAATGAACATCATGCTTATCCGAACTCAACTGAGTCATAACAGAATATTCCATTAAAAATTAGGAAAAAAAAGGCAACAAATACGAAATTACAGAACATCCTTATATTTGTTTTCTTTCAGCGGCTCTTCTATCACTCTCCTGATCTTCGCTTCGCGTTCCAACCTCTCTTGGTTTTCGTCTTGATAGAGGGCGATCCAGACATGGAGTTTGTCCATGGACTGCCAGAAGACGAAGGCCGCAATTGACATTGTGCAGTATGTTTATACTTTCACCATCTTAAGGCTTCTTCTTCCTCTTTGCTGCTGTTGAGTGTATCCGTATCAGAAATTACAGGACTTTTGCTTTTAGTTGGGAGAGCAAAATCTGAAAGTCGAAGAGATTTAGGATTGAATTGATTTAAACATATCAAATAAAAATTATGAAAAATAACTCTCTCTAGACCTCATTTTCAAATTTATCTCTAACAAATAGCAAAATTAAAATAAGAATTGAAGTCATCATTTAAAACTAGAGCTTATATTAATTACATGCGATCAAAATCCATTTTTAGTTGTTGAACACTTAAAGCCATTGTTTTGCATATATTTAGCCACATAACTTGAATTCCCTTACTCTTGAAATTTGGCTTTCGCCAAACTATAAAATCAAAGATAGGTGACAACAACTTAGAAATCTCAATCTAAGATTTATTTCATTTAATTGTATAGTTTAATTGTTTGTAGAGATATTTGTAAAAAGAATTAGAAAAGGCCATATAATTCTATAGTTTGAGAGATGAAGATGGATGATAAACTGAAAGAGAGTTTAAAGATGGGTGTATAGAGTAAATTATTTCATTTAATTGCATAATTTTATCCTTAATAGTAAATTCATTAATGGATATTTTGGTGGGTTCAAATAGCCCCACCGAATTTAAAATACCTCTAAAACTATTGAAAACCTCAACTTACCTCTATTTTTGTTTAAAAGATAAAGAAAAATAGGGGCGCATTAAGGAAATTTTTTTATCTTCTTAAAAAAATAAGAATAAATTGAGATTTATAATAATTGAGGATATTTTAAAGATTGCCATTTCCTAAGAGGTGTTGTGATATAGAGTGAGTTTCAAAAGCAATGTTTGTATTTAGTAGATTTATTTTTAAAATAATGTGACATTAATTACATCTTATAAGATAATAGACATAAGTTTAAATTGTGCACCACTACATTTTTTTTTATCTTTTAAATTAATACTTAAAATTACACAAAATGAATATATATATATATATATATATATGAAAAAAAAGTATATATATATATATACTTCATTAAAATTCCAAAATGTTAACCAGTTTATTTATGTCTCCCAAACTAGGCTAATATTGCTGCGCCATTTGAATTAATTAATTTCTTGCTCAAGCATTAAAGAGTTTAAATGTTCAATGATTCTCTAAATCGAGATTTTTGTATTTAAGGCATCGCTAAGTGACCTAATTTTTTATGTGGTCACGTAAATAAAGGAAACCTAATAACGAAATTTGGCCACAGAAATAAAGACAACCTATTGATAATTAAAGACAACATAATGAAATGTAGTCACAAAACTAAAAGACAAAGTTATAATGTTGTTGTCAACAGCACTTTGGTCTAGCGATTGCCACTTCCTCACTCATCTTTGAAGTGGAGGGTTTAAGTGTGGCACAATTTTTGTTGAATTTAAGAGTATGATATCTGTTTATCTTTCACGGGAGCAAATCAGATTTTCGAACCGACTTTATTAACAATACATTTTGTTGGTGGTAAAATGTAGACCAGAGGTACTGAGAGCATGACACATGGGAAATGTGACTTAAGCCGATGATAAAGGATGAAGGGGAAGCTGAGAAGGAAGAATGAAATGGGAAGATCTCAAAGAACTAGCATCAGCCCCCCAACTCATCGACGATAACAGAAAGCACCTCTACATTATACTCATGCTACCATGTATCAATAAGGGACCACGGAACAAAGATAGCTTTGACAACAGTAATAGGACACATAATTACAACATGGCCTCCACTTGGACTGTCTCCAAAATATCTCTTTACAAGCCGCCAAAGTTAGAATTATGGAAAGAGGACCACAGACAAAGCCATATGCACCATCTCCAGTGAAATTATGTGCTCCTCAATTTGGTTCATTCAAAATGGGCTAATTAGAGTTAAGGACAAGCTGCCAGCACAAACTATCCTCAAATGGATAGTTGTCTAACCCAAGCAACCTTAAGAGCCTTCACAAAGGGGGCTAAATTACCCTTAAAACCCTACCTGAGTAGGAAAATCAACAATAGCGGCTCTCTGCGTGTCCAAAAGGACATAAAGATGTCCTCAAGGACATTTAACCTTAAAAGCTCAGGTCGGTCTTACAAATAGGGCAAGCTCACTCACTCACAAAACACTCAGAATCTCTTATTCTAGGGTTTCTCAGAAAACCCATCACTTTCACTCGCTCAAAAGACACTCAAAATCTCTTATTCTAGGGTTTCTCAGAAAACCCATCACTTCCTACAGTCTCCTACTGACTTGATTGTCGGAGTGCCATCATTAGCCACCTCCACCTCCACCACCACCTCTAATGGCTATTTATTATGATTTCAAGTCCTTCTCAACCGTCACCATCCCTAGAAAATTGCCTTCAAACAACCCAGTCTCCATCTTCACCAAAAACCCACCTTCTCCAGAGAAGCTCTAATAGTGTTTTGGGCTGAACTAAAATCAAACAAAAATATTTTTGCAACCTTTGGGGGATCAAACGAAAAGTTCACTTTCCCATCCTCTATTAACTAAAAGAGCTTCCCATCAGCAAAGAACCCATTTTTTCTTCACAAATAAGCAATTTTTTCTCTAAAAAAGAACCCATTTTTCTCCATAAAGATATGATCTTTCTGTATAAAGGTGTGATTTTTCTCCCAAAAAGTCTCTTTTTTTCACAAACACTTGATTTTTGTCTGCAAAGATGTGATTTTTCTCCAAAAAAGTCACTTTTCTTCACAAAAACTTGATATAAAAATGTGAACTTTTTCCAAAAAATAAAAACCAATTTTGTTCACAAAGACTTCACCTTTCTCTATAAAGAATCCTGTTGCATGTGTTTAAAATATGCAATACGTGTCAGTGTGCAAGCGGACACAACAAGTAATATAGTGATGAGCAATCAGATCATTTCCACAGGGATTGATTTATTGCAACTTGCTAAAGCAATCTTATAGCGCAAATTTTAGCTAAGTAATTAAACAAGATTAAATTTTAAGATTAAAGATCTAAGAAATTATAAAGTGTAATAAACTAAATGCAGTAAAAGAAAGCTACGTCACACACAAATGTATACTCAATAATAAAGGAGTAGTTGGATTCCAAACTCACTTAATGGTTTTGACTCTTTTTCGCTTAAGGCTCGTTGCTACAGCATCGACTATAACATTGGGCAGAATCACTCATGCATCCTCAGTTGTCGCCTGTTGAATATCTTATATCTAAAAGCAACCTAACAGTGACCAGTTGTTAAGCCAACATCTAGATATAGCATTACATGTTCTAGGTTCTATTAACCCTACAACGTGAATCCCTATATCTAGTTCATCACGAATTCTAGATTAAGCATGACCCTATTCAAATCGAGATAAACTCAACTTGGGAAACCCAATCTAGAATCATGTATGGTCTTGGTTAGATCCACTAGGTCAGACCTTTGTGAGGCTCTTTCCTAGCTTATATCTACTGAATGGGTGGCTAGCCGAAATAGAGATTTACAACACATACAACCAAGGCAAAATGCTAAGGCAAATACTAAGGAACACACATGTATGAGTCAAATAGCCATCAAGTTCATTTAAAATCTAACTACTTAAAAGTTTAGCTCATGATGAGCTTTAAAACAGTAGGAACACGAAAGTATGTCATCGAATACATCATCTAAGAGAGATTGAAAACAAATAAATACAAAAATAAAGTTGAGATACAACAAAGAAGGAAGTTTCATGCTTCAATCTTGGAGTATCCATTCTTCTCCTTCTCGAATGCTCTTCTGTTGTAGCTTTGAAAATCTCCTTGATTTTTATGAGTGATGGCTATGAGGGATGATGGATGATAGTGGATTATGGTGACTACTTGTTGTCGATTTTATGCAATAGGATGTTAGTGTACAAGTGTACACAACAAGTAATATAGTAGTGAGAATTGAGATCGTCACCACAGGGATTGATGTTATCAACCTTGCTATAGCAAGTAATATTCTGTGCAATTTCAATTGTTCAAATAAAAATAATGAAAATTAATTTATTAAGGTTAAATCAGAATTAAAGATCGAATAAACTAAGGTTTAATAAAATAAACAAACGTAAAATACTGAGAAGTAATTAACGAATGAAGTGTAGTTGAAAATCTAAACTCACTTAATGACTATTGACTTATTACTCACTGTTAGATGTAGTTGCTATAGCATCATCTACAGCATTGGGAAGATTCCTTTTGTATCCTCATCTTTCACCTGTTGGATATCTTATACCTATATGCAACTCAACAATGACCAGTTGCTAAACCACATCTAGATATAGCATTAAACGTCCTTGGAGCTAATTAACCCTACAAGGTGAATCTCTATGTCTAGTTCATCACTAATTCTAGATTAAACATGGCCCTATTCAAATTGATATTAAACCAATTAAGGAAAATTCAATCTAGAATCATTTACTGCTTTGACTTATTTTCACTAAGCCGTCTGTGTTGAGGATCAAACCTAGTTTGTATTTCTAAATGGATGGTCAGCTGAAATAGAAAATTAAATAAGCACAATCAAAACAACATGCTATAGCAGACACTAAAGCAACAATTATAGAAGTCAAATCATCATTAAGATTGTCTAAACCCCAACTACATATAAATTTAGTTCATACTTAACAGAAAAATAAAAACATAAATAGAGTTTTCCATCGAAATCATCCTTAAGAGAAATAAACAAAGATTAAAAGAATCTAGGAACAAGAATTAAATCAAGTGGTGGCTCTCTAGATTAGATTGCGGTCTGCCCTTGGTCTCCACTTGATCTTCTTGGTTGCAGCCCCTTCAATTCTCTTTTTTTTTTTTTATTTACTTGATGTGCAAGGAGTTTATGTGTGTGACGGCTCCTCCCTCTTAGCTTGTAAAAATGTGCTCCTTTTTTATCTTTAGGGTTTTCCAAAAAGGCAAGTAGATCTCCATGTATCCTTAGGATTCTAGGAAAGGATCTTATACTATTATTAGGATTCTAGGAATATTATCCTTATCTTTTTCCTAATCATGGAATATCTTTTTCTTTAAATTAATGCATTGCACGCCTGCCGTATTTTGTCCACCAAATAATAATCAGCCACAACAAATTTAATTGCTTAACCCGCACACATTCACATTTGTCCATTTTTTGCGTGCTACAGGAGTTGCTGCAGCAACGATTGTGTAGCAATTGCTTCGTAGCATCTTCTCTGCTTCAGACTTGATTTATCTTTTCTACAAATCAGCTCTTTGTCATTCTCTAAGGCTCTGTTGTTGCAGCATCCATCTCAATAACCTAGCCTTTTTTTGGTTACCTACAATAATGCACTTAATAAGAGCACATAAAATATATAAAATTGTTAAAACTAAACCTAATTAGATACTCATGCACAATGCAACTAAAAATTAAATAAAAACTCATCATTAACTCTCTAAGTAATACTAATTTAAACCTAAAAATACCATGATAACTCTTATTTCATAGAGTTATCACTGCTCGTGAATGGTTTTTGCTTCTTTAAATTGAGCCCTTTTATATCTTGGAATTAGGGCAACCCTAAGAGGAAATGAGGGCACTTGTCACCATTAGACAGCCTAGGACCACATGAGATTTTGTGTGCTGCCTGCCACTATTTTGTCTGCTACTGACAGTGGCAGTGCAGTAATGGCTGCAGCAGGCTTTGTCTGCTGACACTTGACAGGTTGGACAGTTTTGTCTATTTGTTTTGCTCCCGAATTAATGCAGTAATTCTCTAGCATTCTCTCTGAATTATGCTTGATTCACGTGCCGACTGATCTTTTGTTGCTTCTGTAGGTCTGTTACTATTTTGTGTGCGCCTGACAATGACAGCATAATAAAAAGCTGTAGCAGATTCTGTCGGCTAGCATGTGAGCTATCTTGTCAGTCTTGTCTGTATTTACTCCTGGATTGCTGCAGTAGTTGCTACAACATCTTCTCTGATTCAGACTAGTCTTTGTTAATCTGCAGACAACGCTTTTTTCATTTTCTGCAAGGGTGTTGCTGTAGCATGCGATCCTCCTTTTGTAGCATCCTTCATCAAACTATAAGCTTTTGGGGTCACCTGTAATTAAGCACAAAATCAGGGCAAGAAATGGTCTTCCACACATCATTTTATTACAACTAAAATTAAATACATGCACATGCAAAATGTGATTAAAAATATAATAAAACTTCACCATTTACTCTCCAAGTAATGCAAGTTTAGGTCTAAATATAGTATGATAACTTTCATTTTATAGAGTCATCACACCCCTAAACTAAAACCATTACTTGTCCTCAAGTAATGACAACAACACAAACACTTCATTCACACATTCATGCAGTAAACACTTAACTCTATTATCTAGCTTGTTCTCACTTATCAACCATTAGATTTCATCTTTAAGCATGCAAAGTTAGCGTATACTATATTATCTAGTTTGTTCTGTCCAATATGTGTGTGTGCCATTTTGATCAATTTCAGAGTTGATGCAGCATAACTCAAGCATCGACACATCTCAAATATAAAACAATACAAACATTTTCATTCAAAAGGGGAGGTAGGAGTCATAAAGGGCTACAAACTGTACTACAACATTCATTACTCTCTTTTTCTTCTTTTTTCTTTTTGAGTCAAATATTGATGCCAATCAGTGTAACAGAAAATTTTCATGTAAATGCCTTTCAGGGCTACTAATGACACCTAATTACTTTATCAATGCACAAATCAGAGTTGCTGTGGCAAAAACATCTGAAATGCTATAGCTATAGTCTTATCTTTAGACACCATTGGCTCAAGGCTGAATATGGGGTGCATGCACAACTTTGGCTGCTTAGTTTCTTAGACAGAGGACTTGCTTTTTTTTTTTTTTAGTTTGGGTTTTGTAGTAATGCTCATCACTCTAGCTGTCTTTTTACTCAAGTTTGAATATGGGGTACATACTCAGCCCTGGTTATTCAGCAACTGAGCCATTAGAGTAAAAATTTTATTCTACTTTCAGCACAGTTTGCTAAAATTTTTGAAAAATTTCCTAATTTCTCCCCAAACTTGAGCTATTCTTATCCATTTTAAAAATTTCCTAATTTGCTCATCCTGGTTTTGCTACAACATACTCTCAGAACTTCAACCAAAGTCTAAGTGTTAAGACAGAATTTTAGTCCTTATCCACAAATTATTTCTATTTGAGTGTAACTCTTCCTATAGTTCATCACTCAAATCATCTTTATTGGGTTTCCTAATTCAAGAACAAAGACCAGATAGATAGAGCTACACACTTAATCACACACATTCAAGCAAATATTCATAAAACTCAAAAAAATTTCATTTACATTCAACACATTCTCACAAATTGAAATTAAATTTCAACATACCACACATTCATTCATTCATAAAACATATTACAACATCATACTATAACATAACACAACTCCCCCCAAACTTGAGAGGTTATGTGCCTTCACATGTACACAATCACAAAAACAAATAAAAGATACTTATGCAACTAGTTTATAAACTTGAAAACATGCACAAACAATTAACACAAAATAAAAAGAAATATTTCAGAAATTGCATAATAAACTTGAACGGGCAAAGGAGACTCCCTTGATGTTGAAGACATTGCGGCAACATTTTCTCCCTGATGACATTATGTAGTTTTTCTCCCCATTCAAGTGTTGCATTCAAATTTTCCACTCTCAAATTCAGATTCATGATAATGAAATGACCATAAAATAACAGAAAAATGTATAAATTAGTGACAAAGATTAAAACATAATAGAAAAATAATTAAACAACAAAAATTAAACCAGAGTGCTTAAAAAATTTTAAAATCATTTCCTTTATTGAGTTGCCTCCCAATCAGCATTTGGTTTTAGGTCATTCAGCCTGACCTTCCTTGTTTGCTCAATTTGGTTTCTTCAAGAACAAAATCTCATTCTTCACAACTTCCCCCATGATAGGATTTAATCTTCTCTGTTGCTCTAAAGAATTGCTATAGCAATCCTCCAGCAAAATCTTGTGCATGCATATGGATGGCCTGATTCCTTTGATATCTGCCATGGTCCATCCAATGGCCGTCTTGTAATTCCCTAACACAGTCACCAAGCTCTTCTCTTGTTCTAGATTCAAAGAAGATGAAATGATTACTGGAAGTGTGTTATGGTCACCAAGATAAACATATTTCAAATGTGAAGGTAAAGATTTTAATTCTAGAACAAGAGGTGACTCAATTGAAGGAACATACGTTTTCACTTCCCTATTTGAGAGATCAAGTGACTCAAATTGCTTGTTAGATCTGAATGATTGCTCCTCACCTAGCCATGTTATGTCAGTTGCTTCAAAGGCTTGATATTCATCTTCAATTACTTTAAATGTTGCAGCCTGGATATCTTTTTTACTATAGCAACTGTTTAATCTATTTGCTATAGCAAAATCCATAGAACTAACAAAATTACAATCGTTAATAGCATCAGGATGGCTTCTAGCACATTTAACATCACTTGATGATCATTAACGTTCATGGTCAATTCTCCTTTTTGTACAACAATCAAAGTTTTTCCCCTAGCTAAGAAAGGTCTACCCAAAATGATTGGCACTTCATTGTCAGCTTTAAAATCCAACACTATGAAATCAACCGGAAAAATAAAATTTTCAACCTTCACGAATACATCTTTAATCTTGCCTTTCGGACAAACATGAGATCTGTCAGCAAGTTGTAATGTCACTATTGTTGGTCTGACTTCTTCAACCCCTAGTTGCTTGAACACCGATAACGGCATGAGATTGATGCTAGCTCCCAAATCACAAAGTGCCTTGCCACTGTATTTGTTGCCTATAGAGCATGGAATTATAAAACTTCCCGGATCCTTCAACTTTTGAGGCATTTGCTATGAAGCATGCGACTGCATTCTTATATCAAAGATACTATCTCAAATTCTACCAACCTTCTTTTCTTTGTCAGAATGACTTTCAAAAACTTCATATAATTCGACATTTATTCCAAAGCTTCCACAAAAGGTATATTGATGTCCAGCTGCTTCAGGACTTCCAAGAATTTGTCGAACTACTTATCTTGTTTCTGTTTCTAAAATCTTTTCAGAAATGCTAGTGGATGCCTGAACTGTTGAACTGCAGCAGGTTGTGCAGACTACTTCACCTTTGCCATATTCTAGACTGGTGCTGCAGCATCGTCATCAATAGGTGCTTGGTCATCATTTTCTACAGATGTTGTAGCTTTGTTGTTCTATCCAGTGTTTTATAAAGTGGAAGGTTGTGGTACTTCTTCAACTTAAGGGTCTTCTTTGCTTGAAGTGGGCTCAACTCTTCTTTTTGGTACACCCACTAAAATGTGAACATCTTTTCCAGATCTCAAGTTAATCACCTTACACTGCTCTTTCCCATCTCTTCTTGGGTCCTTTGTGTTGCTGGTTAAACTACCTTGAGGTCTGTTGCTCAATACTGTAGCAAGCTCTCCGACTTGATTTTGTAGGTTTCTTAAGGATGCAGCTTGACTTTAGACAATTGCTTTATTCTTCACTATGTACTCATTAAGCAAAGCTTCAAGAGAGATGAGTTGATCATTGCTGGTGTTTTTTTGCCCTCAATTTTTACTCCTGAAATCCAGTTGGTGGTGCAGGTCTGCTCTATCTACTGGTTACTACGGCATATTGATTCTGGTTTTGATTGCTCAATGAGAAGTTTAGGTACTGCCTCTACATAGGGTTGTAAGTGTTTGAATACGAATTGTTCTGCCTGTTATAGTTGCCCATATAGTTGACTGAGACAGGATTTCTAGGTCAATTATCAAACAATTGTTCTTCTCCACAATGACACAAGATGCCTCAAGAACATAGTTGACAGTTGCTAGAGTAGTGGACATAACCTTTACCATATTTGTCAATGAGGCTACTTGGGTTGATAATGCTGTCAAAGCATCTACATTGTGAACTCCTACTGTTCCTCTTGCTATAGCAACTTATCTGGAAAATGGCCACTGATAGTTGTTGTTAGCTATTCTCTCTAAAATATCATAAGCCTCATTGTAAGACTTCGATAATAATGCCCCATATGCTGAGGCATCAAACATCAATCTTGTGCTTGGGTTCAAACCATTGTAGAAAGTTTCCAGCTGAATGCAGCAATGGATACCATGATGTGGACATTTCCTAAGCAACTTCTTGAATCTTTCCCACGCATCATACAAGCTTTCATCTTCAAGTTGATGTAAAGAAGTGATCTCATTCCTTAGCTTTGCATTCATGGCAGGTGGAAAGTATTTCATAAAAAATTTGTTAGCCAAGTCATTCTATGTGAAAATGGATTCAGGTGGTAAAGAGTTCAACCATGCTTTTGCTCGATCTCTTAGAGAAAATGTGAAAAGCCTTAACCTCAATGCTTCCTATGATGCTCTAGTAACCTTGAAAGCACCACTCACTTCCAAAAATAGCTTAAGATGAAGATGAGGATCTTCGAACAGCAACCCATTAAATTGGCCAACAGTTTGTAGCATTTGAAACATCACCGGCTTGAGCTCGAAATTAACAGCTTGCACCTCATGCGTTACTATTCCCTGATGTATTGCTTATGGAGTCAGCACAGCATAATCTCTTATGGCTCTATCCTTATCATCAGCTATGTAGGTGATATTGTTGTTAGCTTGCTGTCCATGACCATTCTGCCCTTTCTGGACTCTCTGTACATAGCTGGATCCATTCTTTCTTACACTTTAAGTCTCCCATGCCTTCCAAATCTGCCATGTTAGTAACTGGTCTTAATTTTTTATGCTCTTTCCTTAGTCTCCTTGCAATCCTTTCTATCTCAGGATCAAACTGAAATTGAATTTTCGCATGCAAGGGTTGCTAGAGCAACTCTGTCAACACAACAAACAAATTAAAAGCAAACTAAAATTGGAACCAAACAACATTAACTTCACAAATCACAATAAGCACTCAATCCCCGGCAATGGCTCCAAGAACTTGTTGCATGTGTTTAAAATATGCAATACGTGTTAGTGTGCAAGCGGACACAACAAGTAATATAATGATGAGCAATCAGATCATCTCCACAGGGATTGATTTATTGCAACTTGCTAAAGCAATCTTATAGCGCAAATTTTAGCTAAGTAATTAAACAAGATTACATTTTAAGATTAAAGACCTAAGAAATTATAAAGTGCAATAAACTAAATGCAGTAAAAGAAAGCTACGTCACACACAAATGTATACTCAATGACAAAAAGGTAGTTGGATTCTAAACTCACTTAATGGTTTTGACTCTTTTTCACTTAAGGCTCTGTTGCTACAGCATCGACTACAACATTGGGCAGAATCACTCATGCATCCTCAGCTGTCGGCTGTTGATATCTTATATCTAAAAGCAACCTAACATTGACCAGTTGTTAAGCCAACATCTAGATATAGCATTACATGTTCTAGGTTCTATTAACCCTACAAGGTGAATCCCTATGTCTAGTTCATCACGAATTCTAGATTAAGCATGGCCCTATTCAAATTGAGATAAACTCAACTTGGGAAACCCAATCTAGAACCATGTATTGTCTTGGTTAGATCCACTAGGTCAGACCTTTTTGATGTCTTTCTTAGCTTGTATCCACTAAATCGGTGGTCAGCCAAAATAGATATTTGCAACACATATAACCAAGGCAAAATGCTAAAGCAAATATTAAGCAACACACATATTTGAGTCAAATAACCATCAAGTTCATTTAAAATCTAACTATTTAAAAGTTTAGCTCATGATTAGCTTTAAAATAGTAGCAACACAAAAGTATGTCATCGAAGTCATCGAATACATCATCAAAGAGAGATTTAAAAAAAATACAAAAATAAAGTTGAGATACAACAAAGAAAGAAGTGTCACGTTTCAATTTTGGAGTATCCCTCATTCTTCTTCTCGAATGCTCCTCTGTTGTAGCTCTAAAAATCTCCTTGATTTTTGTGAGTGACCGCTATGGGTGATGATGGATGATGGTGGATTATAGTGGCTACTCGTGGATGGTTTTTGCTTCCTTAAAATGAGCCCTTTTATATCTTGAAATTAGGGCAACCCTAAGAAATGAGGACACTTGTCACCATTTGACAACCTAGGACCACATGATATTTTATGTGCTGCCTGCCACTATTTTATCTGCTGCTGTCATTGATAGCACAGTAATGGCTGCAGCAGGCTTTGTCTGTTGACACGTGATAGGCTGGACAGTTTTAGTCTGTTTATTTTGCTCCAGAATTACTACAGCAATTCTCCAGTATTCTCTCTTATTTATGCTTGATATTATTCACGTACAAACTGATCTTTTTTTACTTTCTGTAGGTCTGTTACTGTTTTGTTTGCACCTAACAATGACTGCAGAATAATCCACTGCAGCAGATTCTGTCGACAGGCATGTGAGCTATCTTGTCAGTCTTGCCTGTATTTACTCCTAGATTACTGTAGCAATTGCTATAACTTCTTCTCTGATTCAGACTTGTTTTTGTTCATTTGCAGACAACTATTTTGTCATTTTCTGCAAGCCTGTTACTACAGCATGCAATCCTTTTTCTGTAGCATCCCTCATCAAACCATAAGCTTTTAGGATCACCTACAATTAAGAATAAAATTAGGGCATGAAATGGTCTTCCACTCATCATTTTATTACAACTAAAATTAAATACATGCACATGCAAAATGTGATAAAAATGTAATAAAACTTTACCATTTACTCTCTAAGTAATGCAAGTTTAGGTTTAAATATAGCATGATAACTCTCATTCCATAGAGTTATCAAACCCTCTTTTTTTAGAACTATCTTCAAATTGATCCATATTTCACTCTCAAACATCATAAACAAGGTGAAACAAGATATCAAAGCGAGAAGACCTCCTAAAATAAGCTCCAAACTAAGAAGAACTCACAAAATGATTGTCCCAAAGTAAGAAGAACTTCTAGAGTGATTGTCCCATAGTGAGAATAACTCCTAGAAAAAGTCTTAAAGTGAGAAGAAGTCTTAGAAAAATCCTTAAAGTGAGAAGAAATCTCCAATAAAGGGATCACCCCTGATCGAGAAAAACTCCTCCAAAGATAGATCAGCTCTGAATAAAGCGGGAATGTCCCAAACTCCCTGAGATTCAAGATCACTAGAAAGTCTTCATTTTTGAGCAAACGCCCCAAATTCCTCAAGTATATAAGATAATCTAAAGCTTGCCCCATACAAGTGTTCGCCTAAATCTCTCAAGTTTCCTAGTTGTTGAGAAGATCCCTTTACTGAGGAGCTTGCCTCAAATTTCTCAACTTTCCAACATGCTGAGGAAATCATCTAAATATTCCTGGTTATCTCTTTCTAATTTCACTTTTTATTTTTAAAATTCATATATTTAAACATTTTGTTCACCTTTAATGCTTGGAAGGACTTCAATAGTCCTCTCGCATGACTGGCCTTTATTTAAAGATATACCATGAGATCTTCTCACTTGGCCATCATTTATAGTTTATTTAAGGTTTTGTTTTATCAATTGAGAGACTTACAATCTCACTTATTATAAGTTTATGATTTTGAATATTTATTTGATAAAAGCATGGTTTTATCTTCTCCACTGATTATGTTTTTACCGTGATAAGGACACATTTGATTACATACACATACCATGAGAAAGATCCCCAAAAGGATCTCATAAACCATGTTGAGTTGATCGAGATCTTCTAGGTTATAAGCATTACAGCACACTTGCCTTGGATTGATTGAATATGTCTTTATTTATAATTAGAAACCTTGAGACCTCTTGAAGTCAAAACCTCTAAACCTTTTTAGTGTCAGGGCTAGCACATAGACAACAAACACCAACTTTACATGCCTATTAAGGAAATTGAATTCTATGTTGTTTTATAATTGCATGAATTTTACTTTTACTCACATTTGGTTTTTTTTTATTATGGTCGCAGAATATTGGATGAAATATATTTTTACAAATAACTAACAAAGGGAAGATCTCACACAATCTGAGAAGGTCTCCAAACCCATTCTATTTTAAGGTAATAAAAGATATCACGTAATTATCTGAAAGGGTCCCTAGGCCAATTTTGCTCTAATTTACAAGAAGACACCTAGAAGCTATAAAAAGCATCTCTAATATTCTTATGCTACTATTCAATGAGGAACCTATATTACTGGGGGAAGAAACGATGTACGCACCCCTAGCTGAAGGCACAGTCGAAGATAAAGTCTCAGTCAAATTAAAGATTCAAAGAAGACCATATAGTCAGATGGTCATTCGTGACTTCCTCAATCATAAAGCTCCCAATCCTCGAGTCTAACACTCACTAACACTCATCTTCTCCATTGATGATATTGATAGAGTACTCTATCCCTATGATAACGTACTCGTACTCAGAATGGATGTCTCCTCCATAATATGATGAAAACAATGGTTAATATGGGGAGCTCAGTAAATATCATCTTTGTCAACACCTTACACTCATTGAGGACCCCATTGAGGACCCCATATCCTTACTGATTATAACTAACAATATGATCATATTTTTCTTTTGATTGTCCAAAGGGAAAGCGCCTATAATTTTATTATCAATAGCCCATATGTAGCCGCACCCAATGTGTCGTCTCCATCCACTACTTGGCTATAAAGGTCTCTACCATGACAAGTATCATCATTATTAAAGGATGCTAAAAGATTGAGATGCTATTCCATTCTTGTAAAAGGAACGCTCTATAAAGCATCCATCACTAGCACCAGTATCATCCTAAAGCTTTAAGAGATTACCCAAGAGAGGATCTCAAAAACAGAGCCAAAGAAGGGAACCTCATGCCTATGGGTCAATCTTATAAGACTATCTCATGTTCTATCGGTATTGTCTCTGCAGCTGATTAAGACTATGGCAATGGTACCAAGATTGTGATCTAGGATTCAGATAAAGTGGAGATCAGCTACACTTTGATGTTCAACTTTAAAACTTCAAACAACCCTCTTACCTCGAGAAAGTCAAAGAGTTGAAGAAAATCTTTGTAGAAGTAAAAATTAAGTAAATCTCTATAAAGGAGGACTCACTGGCTGATGGGTTTAGCAAGAATTACATCCAGAGGAGAGTTATCTTCTTTAAAATGGTTATTAAGGAAAGGTACTCCAACCTAATACCATCGGGGATTATCTCCCTTAAGATGAATTCTGTGGTCACTAGGGGATCTTAAATGGGCCCCATAATCAACTAGTTACAGAAGGGGACCGACCCCAAAAATAAAAAACGAAGCTCAAAGACTCAGATTCAGAGCTTTCAAATACTGCCTTATTAGGAATGAGCTATACTATAAGGACTCTCAGCTCCTTATCGTAAATGCCTAGGGTTGTTTGATGTTGATATATGCTTGGAGAAATTCTTAAAGAGATGGCACTCTTAGTATAAATTAGGAAAATCCTTACAAGGTTGAACGAGTTCTCAAATTCGGGATATACATAGGTGTTGCACCTTGACAGAAGGAAGGTCATACACCCCTAGAACGCCATCACGCTCAAAAAATATCATCAGTAACTATGGGAAGCATCCCTACAGCTAGTCTCCAAAAAGGTAGGTGTATCTATTTGCTTTTATAGTTTTTACTTTGATTTTACTTATTGTTTTGTACAGTGATAACAATCTAAGAGGAAGCCTTTTATAACTTCAATTAGATCTCATTAAATTTGAAGACTACTAATATTATAACCATTCGGATGAAGCATACATGCCACCTCTTTCTGAACCATTCAGATAAGGAGTACATGCTGCCTTTTTCTTAATGAAGAAGTATTAAGTAGATACGTGTGTCAAACTGTTAATTTTAACTCATAATATGGCTATGACAATCGAAAAAGGGTGTTATCTATAAGCTTTCAAAATCTCTACAAGCTATAAAGAAAGTCTCACAAGTGGAGGGAAAAATAGCTGCATTGGAGAGACATGTTCTCTAATCTCCTGTATCTTTATAGTAAGAGCCTATACATAATGGGATCAACCCCCACTTGATAATGAAGGGACCTAGTGATCTCTATTATAAAAGACCGCGCATCATGGGAACACTCTACAAAGCATTCAAAAGACCACACAATCTCTAATATCTCTATAATAAGGGACAGCGTATAATAGGATCAACCCTACTGACGATGAAGGGACCTAGTGATCTCTATTGTAAGGGCCCACAGATGATGGGATCAACCCTACATAACGACGAAGGGATATAAAATAAAAGCCCACACATGATGGGATCAACCTTAAATGGTGATGAAGGGACTACTAATCTTTAGTATAATGGGCCCACGCATAATAGGATCAACCCCAAATCATTATGTGGGGACCTGGGAATCTCTATTATAAGGGTCCACAAATGATGGAAACAACCCCACATGGCATTCAAGGGACCCCGCAATATCCAATATCTCAAAGATAAAAGCCCACGCATGATGGGAACACCTCACATAACGTTTAAGAGACCCCGTAATCTCTCTTATAAAAGCTTGAACATGGGGGGATACCCCTAATGATGGTAAGATGATCCTACTCGATGTTATAAATGCCTCAAATGTGGCATATACTATAAATGCCCCAAACGCAGCATATACTACAAATGCACCTAAGTACGGCACATACTACAAATGCCCCAAGTGTAGTAATAATGCCCTAAGCGCAGCATATAATACAAATGCAGCAAGCATGGCAAATAAGGTAAACACCCCCGAGCGTGGTAATAAGATGCAGAATCAGTCTGTTAACTACAAGAGTACTGCTTGAGACTTTCTTTTTTTATCTTATGCCCACTCACTAGCATTTTTGCCTACAACAAAGACCCCTACGACCGCATCTTACATAAACGGCAGATTAGCTGAAGTTAGACTTGAATCATGAGGATGGTCAGCACCTCTAAGATCATCCCTTTGGGAATCTTTCCCTGCGGATGATTCAGGGATTCTCCACAGATCCCTTTGGGAATCTTTCCCTGCGGATGATTCAGGGATTCTCCACAGATCGTAAAGTGTTCACACCACTTAGGTGAAAAAAAAATGCAGAGGGTACTTCTCAACAACCGCATTAAGATGGTCCATTTTGATAGCGCAGAGATAATTCAGCACCATGCGCTAAACCCGATGCTTCGAATCGAGTGCCTCCACTTCAGCCTTCTTTGCCACCTTCAACGACATCTGGGAATTTTGGGCAAAAGCACAATAACTTGCAGGAGAGAAAATGACAAAGGTCTCGCATGAGATATCAGCATGCCAAAAGCATTAGAAATATGGCCGGGGCCAGCTGACAACCAACCTAATGAGAACCCCTCATGGCTTCAACTTTTACGTGTCCTAGAGTGGATCCCTGGGCCAAACTTGTGGCTCTCTTTGTAGAGCTTAATGATCCCTTCTGGTCAGCTCAAAGAGAACATTATCTTATCTTAGATGTCTTCCCCTCAGAAGAGTTACTTGACATATAAAAGGGAAATGGTCAAAAGGTTACAAAAAATGGTGCGAGAAGCAATAAAGAGACAGTCACTCGGGACTAAATATATTCTCTAAAATAAAATGGACAGCCTCAAAAAAGTAAAGGACGTTCCCAAATCGTTGAAGATGAACCCCGAGCCAATTGGGGTCGATCTCTAAAAATAAGGGATTATCTTAGAGTCTATGAGAGGCTATCCCTTAAAGATTGGAGATGGTCCCCTGATTAAAATATGTAAATAAAGCAAAAAAAGAAGGTCCCCAATATCTTCTATGTTAGGATCCTCCCCAATCTTGGTCATTTACGGACTTGACCACTAGCTCTATCTTCGGCCAGAAGGTTTCTTACATCGACCCTTTTCTTAAGCTTCCTGTCGAGTTTGCTTTTTCAGATCTTTGTCTTGTTGGCTCGCCTGTAAAATAAGGGGATTCACATGATGAAAAAGAGACTAAGCCACCATCAAATTGATCAAGTTCACAAAAAGGAACGTAAGGAGTGAAAAGGCATACGAGATCTAGTGAACACATGATGAACCTTCTTGCTTAAGGGCAAGTGTTGAATGCTAGAGAGTGTATTTATTAAGGTTAAAACTGTTATTTTACACTCCAAGTCTCACTAACATCTTTATCTTTTTGTATTTAAGTCTCTTAAACTTTGATTGCATGTTTTTTGTAATGATCTGAGTATTTTATGTATTTTAGTGGTATTATGGTCATTTCACAATGAACGAGAGATCAAAAGGCAAAACAAATAGTATTTTTGAGCTCGAAACAACTGAAAACCATAGGAGGAGCAGAAAGGGGCAAATGACACTGTACACGCATATGGTATTGTTCACATAAACGGTATTATTCATGCATATGGTATTGTTCATGTATATGATACTATTCACATATACTATATGCTGATGTAGCATTGACTGTTGAAGTGGCATTGACCAATGACGTGGCAGTACCTTATTTGATTGAAAATGCTAACATGGCATTGACCGATGATGTGGCTACATACTATTTGACCGAAAATATAAGCCTACGGTACATGCAATGCATTGGATTAATGTCAGTTGACTTTGGTTTTGACCGATGATGTGGCTGCATACTATTAGACTAAAAAATTAGACTTAAATTACATGCGACACACCAAATCACAGCCACTGATGATGTGTTCCAAGTAATTAGAGCTTGCCATGGGCACAATCCTGAGCGTCCGAATTGTTTTTATCCTATGGCCATGATGTACTCGTTGTATCCATAAGTAAGGGGCTCCCCCCCAATTTGACATCCCTGAATCTAAATTTTGGGCCATTTTGTCTAATTCCCTCTCCATCTTGTATTTTCTATGTATTTTAATAAATTTTCATTTTAGCCCTAGTTAAAAAATGAGTAGCCAATTTTATTTCAAGCTTGGGTTGAAGGTAAAGCCTCAAAATGTTCCATCCGCTTAATTAGGTAAGTTTACTTTCTCTCCCTCTCTGATTTATGGGTCTGTTTTGAATTGTCGTTGACAGACAATAAATCTTGTTTAGGTATGCACTGGTTATACCAGCCCCTAATGAAATATCATTATTGTCTGGCACAATGAACACTCAACACTATATTTAATTGAGAGAGGCCTCCCTTCTAATATTTGTGGGTCGTCTTGATTTATTATTGACAGAGAGCGAATCCAAGTTATTTAGTGGACGGCCTTGCCACATTGTCGACAGAAAGATTTTAATCTTCTAGCACAACGTGTTCTTGAAACCACACTTAATGGAGGACCGTTACCCTTTTGCACAATGAGCACTTGACATCATATTTTTCAGAGTGAGACTCACAAGGAGTGGAAATCCCCCTCATGATTTAATTAGCACTAAAATGGAATATTAAGTCCACGGTACAATCTTGAGTGTGCATGCAGAGACTCAAGCACCTAATTCACGTAGTTTTAATTTTAATTTATTCCTGCCATTTTATTTTAAATTTTAGGATAAACTAAATCACCTTCACCACAAATTCAATTACTCAATTAGAAAATTAACCATTGATAACTCTATGAAATGAGAGTTATCATAGCACTTTTAGGCTTGAATCATGATTACTTAGAGAGTTATAATCATCTTTTGCATTGTTTTTAGTTAGGTTATGCATAAGCATCTGTTTAAATTTAGTGTTGGTAATTTAAAGCATTTTAGTTTATTATATGTTCTCAGTCAAGGCATTTTGTGTAGGAAATTAAAATGTGCAAATGCTGCAGGTGGTTGCTGCAACAACTAGTGTAGAAAGACTAATAAAGAATTAAGGAACAGCTATAAAACTTTCAGCTACAATAGTGAAGTTGTTGCAGGGTTGCTACAGTACGGTAGCAGCACGCAGACAAAAGGCTGACTCCATGTGATTAAGTGGTTAATTAAGGTTGACGTGGCACAAATATTCCTTGGCGTGCAAGACAAGGACTAAAACAGATTCGTTGGAGAATCCTATGACAATGAGGAGTAACCATACGAAGCATAATATAAAAAGGAGACTATGACTTAAAAAAAGAGAGAGCGATGACACAAAACAACTATTCCTTGTGTTTCAAGAAAACAGAAAAGGAGAGAAATTTAAGGGCTGAAAACGAAGAGTTTAGTAGAGAAGGGAGAGCAGATCGCAATTTCATAAAGAGAGCTTCTTCGGGATCAACTTCTTGTCCTTAGTTTCTTGAATTTCTTGTTTTATTTCTTTTAAAGATGTTCTTAATGGCTGAACCGAATTATGTTTTGGCTTTTATGTTAAGTATGAACTAAATTTACATATAGTTGGGTTTTAAATGATCTTAATGATGATTTGACTTCTATTATTGTTTCTTGAGTGTCTATTGAGCATGTTGTTTTGGTTGTGCTTATTTAATTCTTTATTTCGGTTACCACCCATTTAGAGATACAAGCTAGGTTTGATCCTCAACAGGGACGAATTAGTGGAAATAAACCATAACAATACATGATTTTAGATTGAATTTCCTTAATTAATTTAATATCAATTTCAAAAGGTCCATGTTTAATCTAGAATTAGTGAAGAACTAGACATATGGATTCACCTTGTAGGGTTTTTAGATCCAAGAACGTATAATGCTATATCTAGTTGTGACTTGGCACTTGGTCATTGTTATATTGCAATTCTAGGTGTAAGATATCCAATAGGCGAAATTGAGGATATATTAGGAATCTGTCCAATATTATAGTAGCTACTGTAGCAACTGAACTATAAAATTATTTCATAAGTCAATAATCATTAAGTGAGTTTAGATTCTCCAACTACGCTTTAATCATTGAATATCTCTTAGTGGTTGGCATTTGCTTATTTCATTAAATCTCAGTTTATTTACATTTTAAGTTTAATTGAGTTTTAGTTAGATAATTTATTTTAATTACTTTTATTTAATCTTTCACAAATTGCACTGAATAGACTTACTATAGCAAGGTTGATAACACTAATCCCTGTGGAGACGATCTCAAAACTCATTACTCTATTACTTGTTGTGTACACTTGCGCACTGACATCTATTGCATAAAATTAGTAACAACCCTACACAATTGAAATCCATCTTCTCGTGTGATTGACATTCGTCACCATTACTCTATTCTACAATAGATTCGTACGCTTATGAGTTCAATAAAATTTGCACAATATTAAGAACCACCCGTAATCACTTATCGTGATGAACCAGCGACTGTCTGAAAAATGATGGGACAAAATAGGGCCAAAAATATTGACATCCTCACTTTATGACAACAAGTGTGCAACACCATTGTCTTAGCCTCCCCTATGCTTAGACATTTCTAATATCAGTCGTGCGAGGGGCTCCTATTGAGCCTCTCTTTCTACAACACGAATAGGGGGATTTTGCCAAGGGATCTTGGAACGATGCCCACTGAGACTGTTCCTGAAGAAGATCTTCCCATATGATATGATCCCTTATGAAGAAGTTTTGTCTTCTTCACCTCATTCTTTGCTAAAGAAGATTGAAGGGATCTTGTTTGCGGTAAATTTAGACCAGAGGTATTGATGGCATGACACATGGGGAATGTGACTCAAGATTGTGATAAATGATGAAGGAAAAATTGAGAATGGGGGACAAAATGAGAAAATCTCAAAGAACTACCATTAGCCGCCCAAATCATCTGAGGATAACATTATGGTTATGACTCTTCCCATTTTCTTTAAGGGATAGAGCATGGGCTTAGCTGAATTCTTTACCACCAGATTCTATGACTACGCGGAATGATTTGGCAGACAAATTTTTATGAAATACTTCCCACTAACCAAGAATGCTAAATTGAGGAATGAAATAACTTCTTTCCATCAATTGGAAGATGAAAGTTTATATGATGCATGGGAGAGGTTTAAGGAGTTACTAAGGAAATGCCTTCATCATGGTATACCTTGTTGCGTTCAATTGGAAACTTTTTACAATGGGTTAAATACGAGTACTAGGTTGATGGTCGATGCTTCATCGATTGGTGCTTTATTGTCTAAGTCTTATAATGAGGCTTATGAAATTTTTGAATGCATTGCCAACGACAATTATCAATGGCCCTCCACCAAAAAAGCTACAGCAAGAGGACCAGCAGGAGTGCATAATGTGGATGCTTTGACATCTTTATCAGCTCAGGTATCATCATTAACAAATATGGTAAAGGCCCTGTCCACGGCTTCAGTAACAGTTAATCATGTTGCTGAAGCACTATGTGTTTATTATGGAGAGGGGTATTTGTTTGACAATTGACCTGGGAATCCAGGCTCAGTTAATTATGTGGATAATTTTAATAGAAAAAATCTGAATAACCCATACTCGAACACTTATAATCTAGTATGGAGGCAGCACCCAAACTTTGCCTGGAGAAATCAGCATCAGAATGCTATAGCAACTAATGGACAAAATAGACCTGCACCACCAGGATTTCAGCAATCAAACCAAGGGCAAAAAAGTACAAGCAATGAGCAAATCAGTTCTCTCGAAGCACTACTTACAGAGTATATTATAAAAAATAAAGTAGTTATCCAAAGCCAAGTAGTGTCATTGAGGAATTTGGAAAATTAAGTAGGACATCTTACTACAGTACTAAGTAACAGAACCTAAGGCAGCCTACCAAGCAATACAGAGAATCCGATGGGAGAAGGAAAGGAGCAATGTAAGGCAATCAATCTAAGATCTGGTAAAGACGTATACATACTAGTGGGCTTGCTGAAACGGAGAGTTGAAGATGTATTGGACCAAAAAAAACTCAAGTTACAGTGGAACCAGTTTCTTCCAATGTGCATCACAATGAAGATAACAGCCATGCTACAGCAACAGCAGAACATACAGAGCCAGCACAAGTTGACACAGTTGCTACAGCACCAACTTAGAACATGACAACACAAAATAGGGTTGTACAACCTGCTATAGCACAACAGTTCAGACATCCACTACCATTCCTACAAAGGCTTCAAAAACAGAAACAAGATAAATAGTTTGGCAAATTCTTGGAGGTACTAAAGCAACTAAACATCAACATCCATTTTGTGGAAGCACTGGAACAGATGTCGAATAATGTCAAATTTTTTAAGGACATCCTGACAAAGAAAAGAAGATTGGGAAAATTTGAGGCAGGTGCTCTAACACAAGAGTGCAGCCACAAACTTAAAATCAAGATGCCTTAAAAATTAAAAGATCCAGGGAGTTTTACAATTCCTAGTTCTATAGGTAATGGATATGGTGGTAAGGAATTGTATGATTTAGAAGCAAGCATAAACCTTATGCCTTTGTCAATATTTAAACAATTAGGAGTTGGTGAAGTGAGACCTACAACAGTCACTTTGCAATTGGCAGATAGATCGCATGCTTATCTAGAAGGAAATATTGAAAATGTATTGGTGAAGGTGGATAAGTTTATATTCCCAGTTGATTTCATCGTGTTAGATTTTGAAGCAGATAAAGATGTTCCCATTATCTTAGAAAGGCCTTTCTTTGCCACGAGAAAGACCTTGATTGACGTTCAAAAGGGAGAATTAACTATGAGAGTCAATGATCAGCAAGTTACATTCAGCGTATTTGAAGTTATAAAGAGTCCAGATGATGTAGAAGATTGTAACTTTGTTAATGTTATGGATATTACTATAGCAAAAATATTTACTGACTCCTGCAGTAAAGCAGATGATAGTTCAAACACATTTGAAGAATTAGAAAATGAAAACAAGGAACCGGTTGACATAACATAGATTGGAGAAAAACAACCAAACCGAATCAAGCAATTTGAATCCCTTGACCTTTCAAACAGGAAAGTAAAACCATCTAAACCATCAGTTAAATCACCCTTTATTTTGGAATTAAAACCTTTACATCATACTCAAAATATGTTTATCTTGGTGATAATAACACACTTCTAATAATTATTTCATCTTTTTTGGATGTAGATCAAGAAAGAAGCTTGGCAACAGTACTGGATAAATATAAGAAAGCTTTTGGATGGACAATGGCAGACATTAAACGAATCAGCCCATCAATATGCATACACAAGATTCTACTGGAAGAGTGCTATAGTAATTCGGTAGAGCAACAGAGGAGGCTAAACCCAATCATAAAGGAAGTAGTCAAGAAAGGCATAATCAAATGGATAGATACTGGAATCATCTATCCAAGTCCAGTCCAATATGTTCCAAAGAAGGGAGGTATTACAGTGGTGGCAAATCAGAAAAATGAACTCATTCCTACAGGAACAGTGATGGGATGAAGAGTTTTTATGGATTATAGGAAGCTAAACAAGGCCATAAGGAATGATCACTTTCCATTGCCCTTCATAGATCAAATGTTAGATAGACTCGCAGGGCGGGAGGATTATTGTTTCTTGGATGGCTATTCGAGGTACAATCAGATTGCTATAACACTAGAGCATCAGGAGAAAACCACAATCACCTGTCTATAGGGAACTTTCGTTTTCAGAAGGATACCATTCGGTCTATGCAATGCTCCAGCAACATTCCAGAGGTGCATGATGTCCATTTTCCCAGATATGGTGGTGCAAACTCATGAGATATTCATGGATGATTTCTCGGTGTTTGGAAAGTCATATGAAGATTGTTTAACACATTTAGAGAGTGTGCTTTGAAGATGTGAGGAAACTAATTTAGTCCTTAATTGGGAGAAATGCCATTTCATGGTACAGGAATGTATAGTTTTAGGACATAGAATTTTGACAAAAGGAATAGAAGTGAATAAAGCTAAGATTGATGTGATTAATAGACTCAAACCTCCTACTTCAGTAAAAGGAATACGAAGTTTTCTAGGGCATGTAGGGTTTTATAGGCGATTTATCAAAGACTTTTCAAAAATTGCAAAACCCTTATGCACACTGCTGGAGCATGATAAGTAATTTGACTTCAATGAAGAATGCTTAAGAGCTTTTGTCACAATCAAGAAAGCTCTTATTTCAGCATCAGTTGTTGTAGCACCAGATTAGACCATGCCTTTTGAATTGATGTACGCCGCTAGCGACTATTCTGTTAGAGCAATTCTGGGACAATGGAAAGGTAAGATTTTCCACTCCATTTATTATGCTAGTAAGACTCTAAATGATGCACAAATTAATTACAACCACTGAAAAAGAATTATTAGCTATTGTGTTTGTATTTGATAAATTTAGAGCATAGTTGGTCGGCACAAAGGTTATTGTTTATACTAATCATTCAGTTATAAAATATTTGATTTAAAAAAAATGCCAAACTAAGGTTAATTAGATGGTTCTAACTGCTATAAGAATTTGACTTAGAAATAAAAGATAGAAAAGCAATTGAAAATCAAGCAGCGGATCATCTTTCAAGATTGGAAGCAGATGCAAGCACATTGACCAGGTAAGAAATTATAGAGACATTCCCCGATGAACAGCTGATGATGCTACAGCATGTTCCTATGCTACAGCAAGCTGGACTTCTATGGTATGTAGATATTGCCAATTATTTAGTAAGTGGAATATTACCCCCTGATTTAAATTTCTAGCAAAAGAAGAAGTTTCTTCATGATGTTAAAAACTATCAATGGGATGAAAAATATTTATATAAATTATGTACAGACCATCTAATAAGAAGATGTGTTCCAAACGAAGAAATTCCAAGTATTTTGCAGGCATGTCATGCTACAGCATACGAAGGACATTTTAGAGGACAGAGAACCGCAGCAAAGATTCTTTAATCAGGTACCTACTAGCCATCAATTTTTAAAGATGCTCAGGAATTTGTTAAATGTTGTGACAGGTGTCAAAGAACAGGGAATATATCACAAAAGCACGAGCTACCTTTAACAAACATTCATGAAGTCGAACTCTTTGATGTTTGGGGAATAAACTTTACGGGACCATTTCCACCATCCTTTGGAAACTTAAACATTCTAGTGGCTATAGATTATGTGTCTAAATGGGTAAAAGCTGCAGCCCTTCCCACAAATGATGCCAAGGCAGTGGTAAAATTCCTTCAAAGAAACATTTTCACACGTTTTGGGACTCCCAGAGCCATAATCATTGATGAAGGAACACACTTCTGTAATAAGGTATTTGCTGCAGCATTGATAAAATATAAGATCACACATAAGGTTGCTACAGCATATCACCTACAAACTAGTGGACAAGCAGAAGCTTCTAATAGAGAGATTAAGAGAATATTGAAGAAGGTAGTAAACCCTAGTAGGAGGGATTGGTCCATAGGACTTGATGATTCCCTATGGGCATATAAGACTACATATAAAACACCAATTGGGATGTCCCTGTACAGGATTGTTTATGGCAAAGTTTGTCATTTACCATTAGAGCTAGAGCATAAGGCATATTGGGTGTTAAAGCAATTAAATATGGACATGACTGTTGCTGCAGAGCAACGAAAGCTTCAAATATATAAACTAGAGGAATTAAAGATGTTCGCCTATGAAAATGCCAAAATTAATAAAGAAAAAACTAAGCAATGGCATGATAGGCACATTCAACCAAGAAATTTAATTCCAGGGCAACAAGTTCTTCTATATAATTCTAGACTGGAGTTATTTAATGAAAAATTGAAGTCTAGATGGTCTGGCCGGTTTCAACTCAAAAAGCTCTATCCACATGGTGTTGTGGACCTCAAGGATTCAAGAACCAGGCAAACATTTGAATTCAATGGACAACGGGTGAAACCATACATGGGGTTTGAAGCCAATTTACCAAGAAAGGATATGTTCTTGACATATCCAAGCTAAGCAATTAAGGAAGGTCAGGCTGAAAGACCTAAAAATCAAGCGCTAATTGGGACGTAACCTAAAGAAGGGAAGTTCTCTTTACATTATGCTATTTTAATATTAATTTTAATTTCATTTCGATTTTAATTTAAGTCAAATTTAATTATTGTCTTAATTTTTGGCTAGATAATAGGAAGTCATACAAAGATCACATCAAAGAATAATGGGAAGAAGGAAACTTTTATATTGCCAGCATTGCTGGAGCATTTACTACAGTACTGTAGTAGATTACTCAGAGAAAATATACAATAATGTTTCTGCTGTAACACAATAATTGATGCAACAACAACAATTTAATAAGGCATCAAACCAAGATTTTCTATTGGATTGACAAATCCAAAATTTTATCGTTTGAGGCTTCAATTTAATGACGTCAGCTGGTAGTACAATGCGCAATTCAAGAGGACCTCAATCTCTAAAATCTCATATATTATCTCTTTCTATTTTAAACTAATTTCAATTAAAACAAACCTCTTAAAATTTTGTTTCTTAATTCACTTAAAATTATTTATTCTTTCCTCCTTATAAATTAGAGCTTTCACTATTCACTTTCACCACCAAAACTTCATCCTCACCAACGATAAAAATTCATCTCATTCTCTTCAATAATTTTTCTACTCTTTTACAGTGCTATAGCATGCCTTGGCTTAAGAAAATGGCGGGAAGGTTGCACGATCCTGAGCACTTCCATAGCTACAAGGCAGAGGACAAGTTTGAAGAATTCATTGAACAACGAAGCTGCAGGAGGAGAAGGGTTTCAAGTTTCCTCAACCACCCACTGGCGCAATCAAATCCATGCTCGACAAAATAGAAAAATTGGGGTGGAGCAAGCTTTGCATGCACCCACAAGACCCAGTGGTGCCCATAGTGAAAGAATTTTATGCTAACATGCTCCAGCAAGATCAACCATGCATATGGGACAACAGGCAAATGAAAGACTTAAGAATGAAGGAGCCATGACGGCCAGAACTGTAGAGAGGATTGCTGGAGAATCCACTACCGTAGCAACACCAGCAAGGCACGCTGCTTTTTCAAAACCATAGACCAAGGCTGCAGTAGAGTCATTAACATAAACTGAGCAAATTTTGAAAACACTGGTGAAAAGCATTGATCATTGGTGACTGCACAAGTGGAAGAAAATCAGAAGTTTTGGATGTACTTGCAGCATTTAGAGAAACATAAGCATCAGTTTGCTGTGTTTATGCAGAGTAAGTATGATGATTTCCCTAAAGAGCTGTTGCAGTAATTCAATTTCGCCAATCCAACAGAACCCAATCCAGCACAGCAGGCAACAGTAGAAGAAAGGGCAGAATGTGCAGCTAGTAAGACTTATGAAAGTGAAAAAGCAGAGGAAGAGATACAGAAGGAAGACTTAGAGGATGAAGGGGCAGCAGAGGAAAGTGAAGAAGATGCAGAGGAACTGAGAGGGGAGCCAATAAGAGTACCACCCCAGCGAAAAGGAAAACACATAATTGGGGAAGATGAAGATTCAGATAATGAGAATGAGGATGATGTGCCAAAGCTCTTGATGAAAGGATTCGCCAAAGCACCACAACAGATGAGCAGCGACAAACCCTAAGACAAATGATTGCTGACATTACTGTTAGCCATCTACTGCAACAACATCAACTTTAGCCAAGCTCACTCCAACTAAGTCTTCCACCAAGCCACCAAAGGGTTCCAGCAAGCGAAAAGGGGCACTACCGTTTAGAAGGATAGCATCCGTGCCGGCCTCAGAAGACCTAGAGCCAAAGTGAACTAAGACCAATATGCCCACAGCTGTGGAACAACTCAAATGAGCCTAAAACTAAAGAAGAAATCTATTGCTGCAACACTCAGCTCTCCAAGGAGGAGTCCAAGAAGTGGAGCCCCAAAGAAGAACTCTGTTCTACCAAACAGCAACAACCAGCCACCTTAACAGCTAGTGAAAATTTCTTCTCTTTTATTTTTACTTCTTTATCATTTCATTCTGCATTTATGCATTTCTACATTCTGCATCTATTTCTATTCATTATAGTCCTATCAATTAATGTTAGGTATGTTTGTGTGTCATGTGCTTCTGAGGACACAGCACCTCTCAAGTTTGGGGAGATTGTGTCAAGTTTGTGTTCGTTATGTAATAATATATCATCATGAATAAAATTTTGCATATGTTGAGTGTGAGATGGGATACATAGCCCTGTATGTCTAGAATCTGTAATTTTGAGTAAACACCCAATGAGGATAAGTTGCATGATGAAGTAAAATAAGTTACCTCCTAATAGTGACAAATAGATGAGATGGAAATTCTGTCTCAACACATAGCTTTATTGAAGTTAGTAAGTCTGCTGTAGCAGTATACATAACAATAAAATGAAATAGGTTTTGAATCTATGTGCAATTTAAGTTTCTAGGAGGAAGAAAAAATTTTTATAGTGCAACTGTGTATTAAATAGAATGAATTTTTGCTCCAATAACTGGGTTGCCAAGTAACCAATGCTGAGTATGTACCCCATACTCAGACTTGTGTAAAAAGGCAACTGATGTTGTGAGCACTGCTATAGCAATGTATATAAAAAAAGTCCGCTATCTTGGAACCTGAGTAGCCAGGTCTGTTCAAGAGCCCCATGTTCAGCCTTGAGTAAAAGGGGACTGAAGTTATGACTCAGCTGTAACATCTTTGATGTTTTTTAATGGAGTGGCGTAGCGAAAGCGGAATTATAAGATAGAAAACATTAGATATCATTCTAGTACCGAACCATGCCAACGCGATTAACTTACGCTCTAATCGAAGCGAGATTAGATTTGTTTTAATCCAAACGACTCAATGAGACTTTTAATAATGCAGAAAGCAAGATTAGATGACGCTCTAATCCAAACGACTCTACAAGAGAGATTTTTATAAATAATCCTAAAGGAAATTATAAAAAAGGAATTTTATTGAATAATTGAAGTTATGAAAACAATAACAAGACCTCTCTATTTATAATAGATTAAACCTACTTCAAAAAGAGAAACTAAATCACAATTACAATAGAAATAAACGACTAAGACACATTCCTTAATTGACACTAATTAAAATAGAAAATAAAATCCTAAAATAACGTCCTACATCAGTCTCCCTCTCTTAAAGGAAACTCGTCCTCGAGTTTGAATATAGTCTGGAGGATGAAACTTGTAGTGTAAGACTAAATCATCTTATAAGTCAAACTTCTTGTCTTTATCATCAATCTTCCTCGAAACTTTGAAGTATCCATACTTCATCAACTTCCTTCTATTGTACATTCTTCGAGGCGATGATGACTTCCAAGAACAAACAACGATCAAATTACTCTTGCCTTTTCCTAATTGTCGCTCAATGCACTCTCAAACAAGTTTGACCTTCTCAATCATATCTTCTTCAAGCACAATTTCTTGTCTTCAATGTGAATAAGTAGAACCATTTTGATCATTTCAACTTCTTCAACTTTATTTTGCACTTCATCTTTAACACTTGTCTTATCCTCCAAGGAAACATCATGCATATTCTCGCACAAATTGTCAGATTGAAACTTTAAATCAATAATAAATTTACCTTTTCTTCTACAACATTAGGCACTTCTTCAACATGTCGAGAAGCACAAACCTCTACCATCTGGACGTCTTCCACTTTAGGCTGTTGACTAATGATATTAGGCTGTTGATTTTATGATAGAACTAGGGATCTTAGATTGTTGTCATGGATGTTGTCGACTTAACTTCTTCACTACTTGACTTCTTTCTCTTTGCATTTCCATTTCAACTCGTAAAATGATTTGGATGACATCCCAAAAGTCACGATTAATCACATATTGTAAAGGAATTCGCTCTTTGATCTCATCACATATTCCTCCCACAAATCTTGAAATAACAGAGCATCGTTTTAAGAAAAACTCACACGACAATAGTAACCTTGAAATTGAGAATGATAAGCTCGGACAGATTTCATTCCCTTGATGTGATCCAGAGTGCTCAGAGCATTAAAGATTCGTTGCTTGTTCCAGAAAGGCCAATTACGAGAGCACGAGCTAAGAAGATCAAGGGAGCAATGCAAGGATTTATTTAAGCTACTTTGGATAACTTCAATTTAAATTCAATTTGCAAGAGTCCAATATTCAAGATGGGCTTGAATGAGGAGGAACCAGCCTTGGTACACTTGATTCAAGCTAACGAATTGGTGAGCATCAGAGAGGATGAATTTTAAAGTATAATAAGGGCCAGAAGAGTAATTCTAAATTCGTAGATGCATTCATTACGTCGAGAGCTTCGAAACGGTATATTGTGGGTCAAAATCCGACATCATATGACCAAGTTATGGCCCGTTTAAAATAAGTGGCTTTGCAGACCAAGGCCTTGCGGGTCCTGCGGCTCTAGATTTTTAATTTTAGGGTTTTCTCTTATTTTTAAGTTAAATTAGGGTTAGCCACCTTATATAAACACTTCTTTATATTATTTTCAATAGACTTTTGACATTATTGATTTTAATATCATTGAGAGGATTTTCTCAACTTGTTCTTGAAAGAACTTTCGACTTATCAAAGGATTTGCTAACCTTTGTGGCGTCTTATCTAGCAATCCGGGTTCTTGAGACTTAGCTTCTCAAGGGTTTGGATCTTTTATCCGAATTCTAATCATATTGGCTTTCTTGGGTTCTTGTCAATCTAGTTGTAAGTTTTTCTAGCTTGATCTAGAAGGGTTCTCATCAGTTGGTATCAAAGCTTAGGCACCAGGGTCAGATTCAACTATCTTTATTATTTTTTTTTTCATTCTTGTTTGAGCTTTTTCATTCTTGTCCTAAAAAAAAACCATGAGTAGTGCCGCATGAACAGTACCAAATGAATAGTATTTTTAGGATTTTCTTATATCAATTTTGCATCCTTGTGGTTTCTTTTCTTAAATCCACAAATTTTACCTCTTCATCTAAATTCATTCAAATTTCAATTTTTTAGGGATTAAAAAAAATAAAAAAAAGCAAAAAAATAAAAAAAAAAGAAAAAAAATCATAATAATAATAATCATATTTGGTGATATCCTTTGTTTTCTTGGTTTTGTTATTCTTGTTTCCTGTATCCTTATTCGTTTGTTTCTTTTTTCCTTTTTCTTGTTTCTTGGACTGTGATTGTTAGAGGGATTATACTTTGGTACTTTCCCTTGATTGAGTTATTAGTTCCTGAAGAACTTGACTGAGAAAATATATGAGTGGTAAAAGGCAAGAGTGTGTGAGCACATCTTCGGATAAAAACCTATTTGAGTGTAAACACGTGTGGAGTGACATTGCGAGTGTAAACACGTGAGGCTTGTGAGGTTTATCACTGTTTTTCTATTTTGCTAACATCTCTTTGCAGCTTCAAATAACTAATTGGATGACAAAAGTAAGGCACAACCTTCCACGGTAGACCTTACTTTTACTTTGAAGGTAATGCACCAGGCATTTGAGAAGATGAATATGAGGTTTGATGAGATGAGAAGCCGGTTGAGGCAACATGGAATTGCCATTAAGAGTATTCAAAAGGTACAAACTAGTAGAGAGCAAAACAAGGCTAGACATGTTGAAGCAAGACATGATAGGGAAAATAATAGGCATAGATATGAGCCTATAGATGAGTATGAGGCAGAGAATGAATTTTTGGAAGATGATAGTGATGATCGAGCATCCGAAGTAGAAAGGGATAAAGTGAGATATAGAAGAAGTAGACAAGAGAGGGGGTATAGGAGAGATGAGGAAGATAGAGATTTAGGCAAAATCAAAGTGACCATTCCTTCATTTCAAGGAAAGAATGAACCGAGGGCTTACTTGGAGTGGGAAAAAAAGGTTGAGTTGATCTTTGATTGTCACAATTATTCAGAGGAGAAAAAGGTAAACCTAGTAGTTATTGAATTCACTGACTATGCTATTATTTGGCGGGATCAGTTGGTGAATAATAGGAAGAGGAATCGTGAACGACCTATAGCTACGTGGGGAGAGTTGAGAGCGCTTATAAGGAAGCGGTTCGTTCCTAATCATTATTATAGGGATCTTTATCTAAAGCTACAAGGCCTTACCCAAGGATCGAATAGTGTAGAGGATTACCATAAAGAGATGGAGATTGCTATGATTAGGGCTAATGTAGAGGAAGATAGGGAAGCAACAATGGCACGATTTTTGATCGGATTGAATAAGATATTGCCAAAGTAATAGAGCTACAGTATTATGTAGAGTTGGAGGATATGGTCCACATGGCTATGAAGGTGGAGAGGCAATTGAAGAGGAAGGGTACAGCTAGATATTCTTTGGCTTCTTCAACCCCATGAAAACCGAAGTAGAGTAGCAATGAGAGAAGAAATGAAGGTATCAAGTCTGAACCACCTAAGGCAATAGAAGATTTTAGTAGCAAAAATAAATCTAAGGCTGAATCTCAACCACAGAAGCATCGGGAAATCAAGTGCTTTAAGTGTTTGGGTTTTGGACACATTGCTTCTCAGTGCCTAAATAAGAGAGTTATGGTGATACAAGATAGTGGAGAATTAGTGAGTGAGAGTGAGAGTGATGGTGGGGAGATGCCAGAGTTGAATGATGCTTGTGATGATGATGAAGTAGAATACCCTGCGAAAGGTGAATCCCTAGTTGCTAGACGTGCTTTGAGTACACAAATGAGTGTTGATGACATAGAGCAGCAGAGAGAGAACATCTTCCATACTAGATGCATTGTGAATAATAAGGTGTGTAGTATGATAATAGATGGTGGGAGTTACACCAATGTAGCTAGTACTACCCTTGTAGAAAAGTTAGGGTTACCCTTGCTAACGCATCTCAGGCCTTACAGATTGTAGTTGTTAAATGATTGTGGAGAGGTCAAAGTTAATAAGCAAGTATTGGTAACATTTACTATTGGAAAGTATAGTGATGAGGTGCTTTGTGACGTAGTTCCTATGGATGCTAGGCATTTATTATTGGGGAGGCCATGGCAGTATGATAGGAAGGTGACACATGATGGGTTTAGGAATAGATATAGCTTTGTCAAAAATGGGAGAACTATGACGCTTGTTCCTTTAACACCAAAAGAGGTCTACGAGGACCAAATAAAGATGAGGGAAAAAGAAAGACAAAATAAAAAGAGTGAGGCCGAGAGTTATAAAAAGAAAAAGAAAGAGAGTGAGGCTAAAAGTGAGAGAAAAGAAAAGAGTGAGAAAAAGGGAAGAGCGAAAAAGAACTTCTTTGTAGGAGTAGGCGAGATTAGGAAAGCATATAAAGCAAGCCATTTCATGGTTTTGCTCGTGTTCAAAGAATCATATCTAACCTTTGATGACATTAATCCTTCTCTTTCTAGTGTTGTTACTTCTTTGTTACAGGAGTTTGAAGATGTGTTTCTCGAAGAAATGCCTATTGGCTTACCACCCATTAGAGGTATTGAGCATCAAATAGATTTCGTAACAGGAGCTATCATACCCAATAAGCCAGCCTATAGAAGTAATCCCGAAGAGACCAAAGAGCTTCAAAGGCAAGTTATAGAGCTGATGAGCAAGGGGTACGTGAGAGATAGCATGAGTCCATGTGCAGTACCAGTGCTACTAGTACTAAAGAAGGATGGAAATTGGAGAATGTGTGTTGATTGCCGAGCTATCAATAATATTACGGTAAACTATCGCCATCCCATTCCTAGGTTAGTGATATGCTGGATGAATTGCATGGAGCTTGTTTATTTTCTAAAATTGATTTAGAAAGTGGCTATCATCAAATTCGCATGAGGGAAGGTGATGAATGGAAAACTGCCTTTAAGACCAAATATAGATTGTATGCATGGTTAGTCATGCCTTTTGGTCTTACTAATGCACCTAGTACTTTTATGAGATTAATGAATCATGTGTTGCGTGCATTTATAGGTCAGTTTATTGTCGTTTATTTTGATGATATTCTAGTGTACAGCAAAACTTTAAAAGAGCATATTGCACATTTGCGATGTGTGTTAGATGTTTTGAGGAAAGAAAAGTTGTATGCTAATTTTAAGAAATGTTCTTTTTGCATAGAGAAAGTTGTTTTTCTTGGTTTTGTTGTTGGTGCAAATGGTATAAAGATGGATCAAGAGAATGTTAAGGCTATTAGGGAGTGGCCAACGCCTAAGAGCATCACTGAGGTAAGGAGCTTTCATGGTTTGGCTAGTTTTTATTAGCGATTTGTTAAAGATTTTAGCAATATTACTGCACCTCTTACTAATGTTGTTAGAAAGAATGTTGCATTTACTTGGAGTATTGAACATGATAAAGCATTCATTGATCTTATAGAAAGGTTATGTTCTGCACCTATTCTAGCATTACTTAATTTTAACCGTACTTGTGAGATTGAGTGTGATGCCTCAAGAATAGGTATTGGAGCTGTTTTGATGCAGGATCGAAGGCCCATTGCTTATTTTAGTGAGAAGTTGACTAAAGCAGCCTTTAGGTACCCTACCTATGATAAGGAGCTTTACGCACTTGTGAGGGCCTTAGAAACTTGGCAACATTACTTATGGCCTAAGGAGTTTGTGATACACACATATCGTGAATCCTTAAAGCATCTAAAGAGTCAACGTAAGTTGAATTGAAGGCATCTACTTGGATAGAGTACATTGAGACATTTTCCTATGTCATTCGGTATAAACAAGGTAAAGAGAACATAATTGCCGATGCATTATCTCGAAGGTATGTGCTTCTTAATTCTTTGAGTGCCAAACTGCTTGGATTTGAGTATGTTAAGGAGTTATATGCCAATGATTCTGATTTTATTGATGTGTTTGCTATATGTGACAAAGGATCATTCAGTAAATTTTATAAGCATAATGGTTATTTGTTTAGAGAAAACAAGCTTTGTGTGCCTAATAGTTCTATGCGTGAGTTGCTAGTGAGAGAGGTACATAGTGGTGGCTTGATGGGTCATTTTGGGGTTAGAAAAACTTTAGAGACATTACATGAGCATTTTTATTGGCCTAAAATGAAAAAGGATGTCATTCGCATATGTAATAGATGCATTACATGTAGAAAGGCCAAGTCAAAGGTTTTACCACATGGTTTGTATATGCCTTTACCAGTTCCTAGAGAGCCTTGGGTAGATATTTCTATGGATTTTGTTTAAGGGCTACCTAGGACTCGAAAGGGAAGAGATTCCATTTTCGTGATCGTAGATAGATTTAGCAAGATGGCACATTTCATTCCATGTCATAAGTCAGATGATGCCACCAATATAGCTGATTTGTTCTTTAAGGGGGTAGTGCAACTCCATGATATTCCTAAGAGTATTGTTTCGGATAGAGATGCCAAGTTCCTTAGTCACTTTTGGAAGGTATTATGGGGTAAGTTAAGTATTAAACTTTTGTTTTCTACTACTTGTCACCCTGAGACTGATGGTCAAACTGAAGTGGTCAATAGAACTTTATCTCAGCTTTTGCACACTATCATTAATAAGAATTTGAAATCTTGGGAAGACTATTTGCCATTTATAGAGTTTGCATATAACCGGAGCATTCATTCTTCTACTTCTTATTCTCCATTTGAGATTGTTTATGGTTTTAATCCGTTGACTCTAATGGATTTGATTCCTTTGCCCATTGATGCGAGAGCTAGCTTGGATGGTCAAAAGAAAGCGAAGTTGGTAAAGTCCATTCATGAGAAAGCGCAGCTTTACATTGATAAGAAGAATGAGCAGTACGCTACTCAAGCTAATAAGGGTAGGACACTTGTGATTTTTGAAGCCGGCGATTGGGTTTGGGTTCACATGCGGAAGGAGAGGTTTCCAGCCCAGAGGAAATCTAAGTTGCACCCTCGAGGAGCGTATTAATGACAACGCTTATAAAGTGGATCTTCTAGGTGAGTATAACGTGTCCGCTACATTTAATGTTTCTTATCTTTCTCCCTTTGATGCAGGTTCAAATTCGAGGACGAATCCTTTTGAGGAGAGGGGGAATGATGTGATCCAGAGTGCTCAGAGCATTAAAAATCCATTGCTTGTTCCAGAAGGACCAATTACGAGAGCACGAGCTAAGAAGATCAAGAAAGCAATGCAATGATTTATTCAAGCTACTTTGGATGACTTCAATTCAAATTCAATATGCAAGAGTCCAATATTGAAAATGGGCCTGAATGAGGAGGAACCAGCCTTGGTACACTTGATTAGAGCTAACGAGGTGGCAAGCATTGGAGAGGATGATTTTTGAAGTATAATAAGGGCCAGAAGAGCAATTCTAAATCTGTAGATGCATTCCTTACGTCGAGAGGTTCGAAACGGTATATTGTGGGTCAAAATCCGACATCATATGACCAAGTTATGGCCAGTTTAAAATAAGTGGCTTTGCAGACCAAGGCCCTGCGGGTCCTACGGCTCCGATTTTTAATTTTAGGGTTTTCTCTTATTTTTAAGCTAAATTAGGGTTAGCCACCTTATATAAACACTCTTTTATGTTATTTTCAATGGACTTTTGACATTATTGATTTTAATATCATTAAGAGGATTTTCTCAACTTGTTCTTAGAAGAACTTTCGACTTATCAAAGGATTTGCTAACCTTTGTGGCGTCTTATCTAGCAATCCGGGTTCTTGAGACTTAGCTTCTCAAGGGTTTGGATCTTTTATCCGAATTCTGATCAAATTGGCTTTCTTGGGTTCTTGTCAATCTAGTTGTGATTTTTCCAGCTTCATCTAGAAGGGTTCTCATCAGTCGATAATTCTCAAACTTATAAAGTATCATTGCAGTATAATCATGAGGTATAAAATGGGTTTTAATCATCCTCTTCACAACATTAAGCACGAATCTTATCTTTAACTTGATTAACTCTTTTTGCTATTAAATTTTTCCACCAATGTAAAGCAGACCCAGTAAATTTGGAAGAGACATACTTGACATGCTTCTTTTTAAGAATGTTTTCAAAGATAAAATCTTCAATTGCAAATATCCAATCAAAAACATCCTCAGGATCAACAAAAACCCAGAAAATTTTTGAAGATAATCGAACAATTCTTGATAAGCCATGCGATTTGTTCTCCAATTAAAATATAACCAATGGCAAAATTGTAAATAACCTGACTTTTAAGGCTTATGGTAGCCGGCGGCTGGTGGCCGTGGTTCGGTGTGGGTTTGGTCGGATCTAAAAGAGTTGGTGGTAAGGAACACGATTGCGGCAGTGTCTTGGCCAGAAAATTGACTTGAAGTCGCGGCTTTGGTGCTTGGTTCGTGGCGGCGATTATAGCCGCTAACCGGACCTGGTGGTGGCTAGCACTTGATTTACAGCAAGAGGGGATTTTGAAGATAGGTGTGGTCGATGGTGATAAGGTGGCTGTCGGCGGTGATTGCGTGGTGGAGCTTGCTGGTTTGGGTTGGTTATTGTGGCTGTCATGCGGCTCATGAGGGGTAGAAGGTGGGCAAATTTTGGTTAGTAGCTAACGCCGAGTTTGGTGGCCGTGTTAGCTGGCTGAACGACAGTGGTGCCAGCCATGAGTGGTGGTGTTGGGTGACGGCTAGGGTTTCAAATTTGTGATTTTTTTTTTTTTTCAGTGGTGGATTTGGTGGGGTGATGGATATGGGTAGCCAGGAAAGCCGTGTAATTTGCACATAATTGCTCTAATACCAACTGACGGAGCAGTGTAGCGGAAGCGAAATTTATCGGTTATGACACACTAGATATCGTTCTAGTACCGGATCAAGCCAACGCGATTAACTTACTCTCTAATTGAAACAAGATTAGATTCGTTCTAATCCAAATGACTCAATGAGATTTTTAATAACGCATAAAATGAGATTAGATGATGCTCTAATCCAAACGACTCTACAAGAGAGATTTTTGATAAATAATCCTAGAGGAAATTATAAAAGAGAGATTTTATTAAATAATTGAAGTTATGAACACAATAACAAGACCTCTCTATTTATAATAGAGTAAACATACTTCAAAAAGTTTACTCTATTAAATAATTGAAGTTATGAACACAATAACATGACCTCTCTATTTATAATAGCGTAAACATACTTCAAAAAGGGAAACTAAATCACAATTATAATAAAAATAAAAGACTAAGGCACATTCCTTATTGACTCTAATTAAAATAGAAAATAAAATTCTATAATCCTAAAATAACGTCTTACATCATTCTTACTGCAGCAACTCTCATATGTACGGGGAACAAGTAATTGGGCGTCAGCAGTACCTCTGTGAGGCATTCATATGAAAAGTGCATGTACATTGAAGGGTCTCTATTAAAAAAAACTCTTTAGTTTGCTATAGCACAGTTGTGAAATGATGAACCCCCTATATCTTTATAAGTAATTGCATTGGTTAATTCGTATGGAAGTATGTATTACATGAATACTATTGCAGCAAGATTCTAACCTTTGGTAAGAGCAGCACACACGCACATTGGACAAAATTGAACTTGAGTTTAGTGCTGCAACTGTTGTTGGTAACTCTGTGTGTGTTATGGTGACATTTTATCTGAGGGTTGATGATTTCAAAAGCAGTATAGATGGCAGAGCTTAGTTGTGTTGCATGATTGTGTGTTGCATTACTTGAGGACAAGTAATAGTTTAAGTTTGGGGTGTGATAACTCTATGAAATGAGAGTTATAATAGCACTTTTAAGCTTGAATCATGATTACTTAGAGAGTTATATTCATCTTTTGCATTACTTTTAGTTAGGTTATGCATAAGCATCTGTTTAAATTTAGTGTTTGTAATTTAAAGCATTTTAGTTTATTATATGTTCTCATTCATGGCATTTTGTGTAGGAAAATAAAATGTGCAAATGCTGCTGATGGCTACTGCAACAACTAGTGCAGAAAGACTAATAAAGACTTAAGGAACAATTATAAAAATTTTAACTACAGCAGTGAAGTTATTGCAGGGTTGCTACCACACAACAGTAGCACGCAGACACAAGGCTGAGTCCACGTGATTAAGGGGTTAATTAGGGCTGACGTGGCACAAAGATTAGGCCTAAAATAGATCCATTGGAAAACCCTATCACAATGAGGAGTAACCTTAGAAAGCATAATATAAAAAGGAGACTATGACTTAAAAGAAGAGAGAGCGGTGACACAAAACGAACATTCCATGCATTTCAAGAAAACAGAAAAGGAGAGAAATTTAAGGGCTGAAAATGAGGAGTTTAGTGAACGAGGGAGAGCAAAACGCAATTTCATCAAGAAAGCTTCTTCGGGATCAACTTCTTGTCCTTAGTTTCTTGAATTTCTTGTTTTATTTCTTTTAAAGATGTTCTTAATGGTTTAACCGAATTATGTTTTTGCTTTTATGTTAAGGATAAACTAAATTTACATGTAGTTGGGTTCTAAACGATCTTAATGATGATTTGATTTCCATTATCATTAATTAAGTGTCTGCTGCAGCATGTAGTTTTGATTATGCTTATTTAATTCTTTATTTCGGCTAACCACCTATTTAGAGATACAAGCTAATTTTGATCCTTAACAGGGACGGCTTAGTGGAAATAAACCATAACAATACATGATTTTAGATTGAATTTCCTTAATTGATTTAATATAAATTTGAATCCATGTTTAATCCAGAGTTAGTGAAGAACTAGACATAAGGATTCACCTTGTAGGGTTTACAGATCCAAGAACGTATAATGCTATATCTAGTTGTGACTTGGCAATTGGTCATTGTTAGGTTGCAATTCTAGGTGAAAGATATCCAATAGGCGAAAGATGAGGATATATTAGGAATCTACCCAATGCTGTAGTAGCTGCTATAGCAACTGAACCATAAAATTATTACATAAGTCAATAGTCATAAGTGAGTTTAGGTTCTCCAACTACGCTTTAATCATTGAATATCTCTTAGTGGTTGACATTTGCTTATTTCATTAAATCTCAGTTTATTAATCTTTTAAGTTTAATTGAGTTTTAGTTAGATAATTTATTTATTTAATGTAAAAAAAAAGTTAGATAATTTATTTTAATTACTTTTATTTAATCTTTCACAAATTGCACTGAATAGACTTGCTGTAGCATGGTTGATAACACCAATCCCTGTGGAGAAAATCTCAATACTCATTACTCTATTACTTGTTGTGTACACTTATGCACTGACATCTATTGCATAAAACTAGCAACAACCCTACACAATTGAAATCCACATTCTTATGGGATCGACACTCGTCATCATTAATCTATTCTACAATAGATTTGTGTGCTTGTGAGTTCAATAAAATTTTTGCAACAGTAAGAATCACCGGTAATCGCCGATTGCTATGAACCAGCGACTGTCGGAAGAATGATAGGAGGTAATAGGGCCAAAAATATTGACATCCTTACTTTATGACAACAAGTGTGCAACACCATTGTCTTAGCCTCTCCTCTTCTTAGACATTCCTAATATCAGTCGTGCGGGGGGCTCCTTATTGAGCCTTTCTTTCTACAACACGAATAGGGGGATTTTGCTAAGGGATCTTGGAACGATGCCCACTGAGACTGTCCCTGAAGAAGATCTTCGCACATGACATGATCCCTTAAGGAGAAGTTTTATCTTCTTCTTCACCTCATTCTTTGCTAAAAAAGATTGAAGGGATCTTGTTAGTGGTAAATTTAGACCAGAGGTATTGAGGCCATGACACATAGGGAATGTGACTCAAGATTGTGATAAAAGATGAAGGAAAAACTAAAAAATGGGGACAAAATGAGAAAATCACGAAGAACTAGCATTAGCCGCCCAAATCATCTAAGGATAACAATAAGCACCTCCTACATTATACTCGTACGGTACTGTGTCAACACGAGACCACAAAATAGTGACAGCTTCACGAACGGTAATAGGATACATCATTACAATACGGTCCCTACCTAGACTATCTCTAAAATATCACCTTACAGGACACCAAAATCAGAATTGAGGAAGGAACACCACGGACAAAGCCACTTGCACCATCTCTAGTGAAATCAGGTGCTCCTTAGCCCAATTCGTTCATTGAAAATGAGCCGATTAGAGTTAAAGATATGTTGCTAGCACAGACTATCCCCAAATAAATAGCTATATTACCAAAGCAAGCTTAAAAGCCTCCACCAAATTACCTGAAGAGGAAAATAACCAACAACAACTCGTCAACTGTCCAAAAGAACACAAAGATGCCCTTAGACAAACTCCACCTTAAAAGGTCAAGTTGGTCTCACAAAGTGGGTAAGTTCACTCACCACAAAACACTCAAAATCTCTTATTCTAGGGTTTCTTTGAAAACCCATCATTCCTCCAGCCTCCCACTAACTTGATCATCGAAATGTCGTCACCAGCCACCAATGACGCCACCTCTAACGGCTGTTTCTTGTGATTTTAAGTTCACTTCAGCCATCATGTCCCTAGAAAACTGCCTCCAAACAGCTCAATCTCCATCTTCAGTAAAAAAATCACCATCTATACAGAAGCTCTCATAGTATTTTGGAATGAATCAAAATTAGATCAAAACATGTTTGTATTGCAATATTGAAAAAAAAAAGTTGAAATGAGGCTAAATAACTAAAGACAAATATTTTAGCCCATTTTTAGTAAGCTTAAACATTGAAACAATTGTCTTTGAAACAATTGGGAAGGCCTATAATATTGAGCTTCAAGGCATCCTAAAGGTGAGGAACGTGTTTAGGGAACTAAAAAAAGATGGAACTTAAGGACCTTTAAGAAAAAAAGGTTGTTAAAAGGCAATGCTGGTAGTAGCCAGCGATGATATTCAGATGGACATGTCAGGTTACTAAAAGGGAGAGAATGTAATAAGATAGAGAGAGCAAAATAGTTCAAAGAAGATAAAAATACCTCCTTTACTCTTGAACTTGACCTTTTATATAGAGTGCCATGAAGGCATCATAGGGTCCATGTGGGCAAGTAGAAGAGACCTATTGATCTGGCCCCTCCTCATGTAGGGGCATTATATAGTACATGTGCCTTGGATTCAAATAATGGGGCCATGGAGATATTTTCCACGATTGGCCAATAGTATCTTCGATTGGTGGCTTTTTTTGGTTTGGTCATTAAGATCACTTTACTGGTCCCACCTCTTCATTGACTGCTTAAGGACTTCAAAGAAGTTAGCTGCTTCCTGACCTTTTGGGTTATTCATGTCCAATGGTCTCCTAGAGACCACCAGCCAAGCTGATGTCCTTTTCACTAGCAGGTGACTGTTTGAGCTTGGTTGGAGAAAACTAATTGGTCCATAGGACAAGTTGGCGAAAATGTGATGGAGGTCTTGTCGCATCAGCAACGAAGGACAATTGCTCCTTAGGGCTAGCATCTTAGAGATGAAACAAAATTAAAATTAGGCAATATTTGCAGATATGTTTAGTAACAAAATACGCATACTGTATTTATCTATTTGTTGTGATTTATGCATAAAACAAAATTCTACGCGTATTTTTTATTTAAATTAATAAATTTTTTCGCACCATCAAGGTTTTCAAAAATTAAAAAAAATGTATTTTTATATATTAACTATGCTTTACACTTAGGTAAATAGGTTTTTTTTTTTGGGCTATTACATAGTTTTGATAAATTTGAAACAATATTTTTGGCTTTTTATTTTTTTATTAATTAAACGCAGATTTATATTTTAATATTTTAAAAATATATTTTGTTTATATATATATCTTTTATTCAAATTTCTGAAGGTGAAATTCAAACTCATGTTATTTTGGTGTCTTGTGTCACTCAAAGAGGTTATTTTGTCTATTTTTTATACTTATATTTTTATGTGATGTAATTTCTTTTAGAGTAAAGCCTATTATGTTTTCTAGATTAATCATCTTATTTTAAAGAAATGTTATTTTGTCTCCTTTTTATACTTGTTTTTTCATGTGATGTAATTATTTTTTGAGTAAAACCTATCATGTTTTCCAGATTAATCATATTTTTTTAAAGGGAAATTTGATAGGGTTAATTACCCCTAGATGGCACATTTTTTTACAAATTACAAAAAGGTGACACATTTTTTAAAAATAGCGAGGGGGTGACAAATCCGTTAACTTTAATGGGAATAGTAACGAAAACAGTAACTTTAATAAGAAATGATATTTTTGCCCCCATAGTTAATTATAAAATAACGTTTCTACCTCACTATTTTTAAAAAATATGTCACCCAAGGGTAATTAACCCAATTCGATATGATAAAAGTAGAATAAATAATGTTGAAATTTGATAGATGATTATGATTTAATAACATGTCAAAATTTTATAAGTGTATTAACATTTTCCGAAATTTATGATGTTGGACGGGTGGGCGCCTAAGATGGGCCGACCCGACCCGCACATGGCAACCACCAAGTGGTTACCATGCACGGCAGTTGTGGGAGAGGGAAGTTGAATAGCCACCATAAACCATTGCTGTAAGAGTGTGGGTTATCACAATTCATTCGAATACAGAGAGTGTGTGCGTGTGAACAAATACAGAGAAGCATCATCCATCTTCTTCTCTCTTAATCAAGCTCAAGAACATTGAACAACTCATAAGAAAAGGGCATCTATACTGTGACTTGAGGAAGATTTCCGCACGTGATTTCTTTCAGATCAGTGACGTGATCCAATACTTGTTTATTCCACTGCTTAATCTGAAAAGATAAGGATTCTTTGACTTCCTTATGATTTTTCCTTCATTGGTATTAGAGCCTGCATGTGTTCGATTCGTGCATTGGTTGGTTTTAATATGAAAAGCATGAATTTTATTTTAATTTCTTATGGGATACATGAAATTAGATGGCCGTTGTTTTAAGTCTTCTAGGATGTTTAATTTGGATGGATATATTCTGGAACTGATGGAATTAAAACCGGCCTAGGGCGTAGATTGCATGAACCCTAAGAGATTATGAAAACCGTAGCTTCAGATGATCATATCTTTTGATCCATAAAATCTGACATTATGTGTAATATACTGTTCGAAAGATCTTTTCGAGAGCTTTCCAACGATATATGATTTGTTAAAAACAAACTTAAGACGAGAAAGTTATAGCCAAAATACGATTCTGGACGAATTAGGGTTTAGAAACCCTAATTTGGAGAAGATGATGAACAGTGCCAAAATCAGTTTTTTGACGATTTCGACTTATTCCGACCTCTGTTTGAAAATCCAAGGGCACCGTTGGCTTCAAAATGGAAAATTTAGTTCGACGGTGCTGGACCCGACATCACTGGATTCCAGTAAGATCACGCGTGGGTCCCACGCGCCTTCTTTGCATGTGGAACGTCTATAACACATATGAACTGTAGCATGCAGAGATCCCGCGTGTACACTGTAGCAATACTGTACGTGCACTATAGCATACTGTAGCGTACGTGGGGTATGTGTCCAAAATTGTTAGTTTTGCATATTTTGCTATTCAAAACTCCGATCTGGGCGTCGTTTGCACCGTTTGATCCGAAATTTAATTTTCTACATTTTTATTATAAAATAAGTATTTTTTAATTATTTCTTAATTTTTTAAATAAAATTTTGGATCGAACGTATGTAGGCTCACGAATGAGCATTATATGTTAATAAACATTTCGCTCTAGTGGGATCTTGAAATATTTTTCGTGGGAATTGGCAAATTTTAAATCTCGTATTTAGTCATTTGTTAACGATCACTAATAAGAACATTATATTTTTTGTCCTAGATGCCTCCTGTTAGAAAATTGTGACTAAGAAAGACGGGTTGATGACATATAGAGCATGGGTTGCACCTATTGATATAATGCAGATAAATGATAATTTATCCTTTGAGGAACTTGTGAAGAAAATGAAGGATTATAAGATGGACCCAGACCGTTCTATGTGTATAAATTTAGAAGATATAGATGAGGTCTTTAACAGAATAAATTATGAAAAACCAAACTCCGAGTATGCAGGCTGGGATAATTATCAAAGGGTCCTCATAAATTCTTTACCAAATGATGATCATACACCTGCCTTCAAGGCTCACGCATTAGAGAAGATTGAGAAAAATGCGTATTATATGTTGAGGTGTGAAATTGAGCTAATGGGGGAGCACCGTCTTGTTTCAAAGATGAGGCGAACCTCAGTGCTCAGCATTCACACGAACCTTTGAAATGGAAGACAAGCTAGTCACCTTGGTAGAGGGCAGAAGTTATGGTATGAGAAAACCATAAACAAGATCATCAAAAAGGAACAATTGTTTTTATTTGGAGGTGCACTTGAGTATAAGTTGGATGAAAGAGTCACGAGCAACAAAGAATATTTTAAGAACGTGTAGAAGATTTTAAATATTAGTTTGACCATGTTAGGTAATTTCGTTTGTTTGTTGATTATGATTGTTTTTATTTTGTTGGTTGAACTATGTGTTGCTATGACTTTATTAATATATTCTACATTAGTTGTTGCTCTACTCTAAATACTTATTTATACTATCTCATAAATTGTTCCGTTGAGTGGGAGTTCTAATTAAATTGAATTTAATGAATTCATAATTAGAACTGATAATTTTGCACATTAAAATCGAATTAATGGTGAATATAATAAAGGGAATTGGATGATGATTGAAAGCCTCGACAAACTTTTGATTCCATTCCTGATATTAATTCGTCATGTTTTTTGGTTTGCGTTTGCGGCAAAATTAATTGTTGGTGTGTAATTATTAACTATGCATTTAGTAATTGTATTTTAATTGTCTCTGTGTTAAATCATAGTTGAGATGGCCTCTGCATCTAAGGACATTGTAGCTGAGCTGAACAAGGGTGAGAAGCTGAATGGTGACAACTATGATATTTGGCACTGCAAAATTCAGTACATCCTTGAAGAGCAAGAGACTCTAAAAGCTCTAACAACAAGGAAATACTACTCAACACAGGAGGGATCTTAAGGCTATCAGGCCTGAAAAATAAGAATAGCAATGCTCGCATAACGTTGCTGAGCAGTCTGTAAGACGATCTCATGTATGAGTATGAGAAGTATGAGAAGTATGAGACTGCTAAAGAGATGTGGCTCGCTCTAAAAGACAAGTTTGGTGGTACATCGACCACTAAACTGAGAAAGCTTACAATAAAATTCGACTCTTATCGGAAGCGCCCGAATCATAATATGAGGCAGCATCTGAGGGAGATGTCGAACATGGTTCATGAGCTTAAGTCTGCTGGACATGTTCTTACTGATGAACAGCAAGTCCAGGCAGTGAGAAGATCTTTACCCAATTCCCAGGAACACATGAAGGTGAATATGACTCACAATGAGAATAATAGAACATTTAAAGATATTGAGCATCACCTAGAGCTGGAAGTAGAGCGCCTTGAGGCAGTTAAGTTTTCTGATAGTGTTTTTGTGGCTGAGTCAAGCTCGCCCAAAGTTTCGGGCTTTAAGCGCAAGAGGGGCCACAAGTATAACCAGAAGGGTAAAGGATCTGATCCTGATCAGAAGAAGCCAAATGCTAAAAAGTGCCCAAAGGGTAGGCGTGCTGGCAAGAAAAGGGACAAATCCAAAGTGAGATGTTATAATTGTAGCAAGTTGGGTCACTTCGCTCGTGAATGCACTGAGCCGAAAAGGTGAGACCCAACTCTACTTTGTTAAATTATGTTTTAGTTACGAGTTCTGTACTCCTAACCGAATCTGGTCCTGTGTGGACTGTAGACTCAGGAGCAACAGACCATATAGCTCATGATAGAGATGCATTTGTGGAGTATCGTCGAATCAGTCATGGGAGTAGATGGATATATGTGGGCAACAACTCTAGAGTTGAGGCAAAAGGAATAGGCACTTGCAAATTGACTTTGCGTGGTGGATGTGTTCTTTTGTTACACGATGTCCTCTATGCACCGGAGATTTGACGAAACTTGATTTCTGTCCCTGTTCTTCTTGAATTAGGATATCACTTAAATTTTTATGGTGTTTGTTTAGAGATCTTCGTAAATTCAGTCCTTATTGGAACTGGGCATTTGATTAATGGTTTTATTGTATTGGATACAATACTTGATGGTTCAAGTTATGATAATAGTTGTTTTTCTTATGTTACTTCTTTTAGTAATAATAAGATAGATGCCATCACTTGGCATGCTAGATTAGGTCATATAGGGCAAGATAGAATGCATAGACTTGGGAGAGAGGGTATGTTGGGCCCACTCACCAAGGTTGAGTTGCCTATATGTGAAAATTGCCTAGTAGAAAAAACAACTAGAAAACCATTTAGCAAAGGAATTAGAGCCAAAAAACCATTGCAGTTTATCCACTCTGACATCTGTGGTCTAATGAATGTAAGGGCTAAACATCGAGCCTCATATTTTATTACATTCACTGATGATTATTCACGTTTCGGTCATGTCTACTTGATTTCTCATAAATTGGAAACATTGGATTGCTTTAGATTATATTTAAACATGGTAGAGAATCAACTAGACAACAATATTAAAGCTCTTAGGACAAACCGAGGACGTGAATACCTTTCAGAACAGTTCAAGGAATTGTGTAATGAGAAATGAATAAAAAGACAGCTGACTATTCCTAGCACTCCGCAACAAAATGGTGTAGCGGAAAGAAGGAATAGAACTTTGTTGGAAATGGTTAGATCAATGATGGCGCAAGCAAATCTTCCAATATCTTATTGGGGAGATGCTTTGTTAACTGTTGCCTATCTACTTAGCCGAGTTCCCTCAAAATCAGTTAGTTCTACCCCATATGAGTTATAGACCGGTAGAAAACCTGACCTATCTCATCTAGGGCCATGGAGGTCTGCAACTTTTGTTCACAACCCTACTCATAAGTTTGGAAAATTGGGAACTAGGGGTAAAAAGTGTATCGTTATTAGATACTCAGAACACTCTAAAGGATATGTGTTCATTGGTGAACAAGTAAGTGGAACTGTGTCTGAATTAGAATCACGAGATGTCAGTTTTCTAGAAACTGAATTTCCTAGCATTGGAGAAGTTGATAAGGATTTTCAATTCTATGAATTAGAAGATCCAAATGAGATTATCACTTCTAACGTCAGTGAAGGTGTTAGTACGGATCCTTTAGGGATTGCCACTCTGAGTGGGAGTGAGACACCAAACACATTGACTCGAGGTAAGGAATCAACTCGGAAGAGTATTCCTCGTCGTTGCTTTGAGATTGAGGGAAAGGCTTTTATGATTGCTTCACACGATAGTGATGAGCCAAACACTTATAACGAGACTCTCACATCATCTGCTAGGGATTTGTGGATGAAAGTAATGGATGAAGAGATGGAGTCTATAAAAATCAATCAGGTCTGGGACTTGGTTGATCTTCCGCCTAACCGTAAAGCTATCAGAAACAAATGGACTCTCCGGATAAAGCATAAGGCGGATGGGACAATCGAGAGATATAAAACAAGATTAGTCGCTAAAGGCTATACCCAACAGGAGGGTGTAGACTATGAAGAGACCTTTTCTCCTGTAGTAAGGTTTGCTTCTGTACGATTAATCTTGGCTATCGTTGCACATCTAGATCTTGAATTACTTCAAATGGATGTAAAAACTGCATTTCTCAATAGAGAACTAGAGGAAGAAATTTATATGGAACAACCACAAGGTTTTGTTGTTAAAGGCCAAGAGCGCAAAGTATGCAAGATCAAAAAATCTATCTATGGCCTTAAACAATCCTCTAGATAATGGAACCTCAAATTTCATAAAGCCGTAATTTCTTATGGCTTCAAGATGGTTGAGGAAGACCATTGTGTATATATTAAGAGGTCTAAAGACGATTTTGCGATATTGTCTTTGTATATGGACGATATACTGTTGGCTGCGAACAGTAAAGAGTTTGTCGAAACTGTCAAAGATTAGCTATACTCAAATTTTGGCATGAAAGATATAGGTGAAGTAGCTTATATCTTAGGAGTCAAAATTTTTAGGGATCGTTCAAGGAAACTTCTGACATTGTCTCAAGAGCCTTACATTAAGAAGATCCTTGAAAGATTCAACATGGCTGATTGTAAGCCAATGCATACCCCAATAGCCAAAGGATAATCTCTTAGTCTTGATATGTGTCCCAAGACTCCTCAAAAAAAGGAAAGAAGGGTTAAAATTCCTTATGCAAATGCCATTAGAAGTCTTATGTATGCCATGATGTGTACAAGGCCTGATATCAGTTATGTTGTAGGACTGGTGAGTAGATACCAATCAAATCCTAGACAGAAGCATTGGAATGCGGTCAAGAGGATTTTAGCATATCTTAAAGGCACTGCAGATTATTCTGTATGTTATCAAGGAGGTGGTTTGTGAATTGTTGGATATTCAGATGCCGACTGGGGTGGCGATCTGGATGAATGCAAATCGGCCTTAGGACATGCGTTCTTGCTAAACAGAAGAGCAATTACATAGAATAGCAAGAAACAAACATGCACGGCTTTATCGACGATGGAAGCCGAATATATTGCATGTTCTGCAGCAGTGCAAGAAGCTGTGTGGCTTAAAAGATTTGTTGAAGACTTAGAGATTAATATTAGCGCCACTAGTCCAGTAACTGTCTATTGTGACAGTCAGGCTGCTATTTCTTTCTCTAAGGATACTAAATACCACAGCAAGTCAAAACACATTGAGACTAAATACAATTTTATAAGAGATATTTTGGCGAAGAAGGAAGTAGCCATACAATATATATCTACCAATATATATCTACGCATAGCATGATAGCTGATCCACTTACGAAAGCTGTAACGAGGGATATATTCGTCTCTCATGCTAGATCATTGGGGCTACGTACATTATAATCTTGCATTGTTAAAATGTTTTTTATTTTGTGAACATCTTTGTTACATGACTTGTTTTTGAAATGCAATGATATTCGTAGATCTCTTATGTTATTTTTAATTTAAAGAAAGGCATAATTACACACATATGAGAGTATGTCATCAAGTCATGACCGGCTTTCTTACACGAGCGGTTGCCTCAGTTTGCTTGAGGAGCAAGCTGAGATGAGACAAGTAGAATAATGAGACAATGTATTTGTCTAAGAGCCAAAAAATAAAGAGATATTCTACAAGTTTTGCCGCCTTGACTAGAGTCAAGATGAGGTCGTAAATGATATTTCTCGTGGACCGACTATGATGTATCCCACCATCATAGAGACCTGATTGAAGCCAGATGTGAAATTTTATTTTGACGCTAAAGAGAGCGTTCACTTTAAGAACTCAGGTCAGGCACTATAGAAGAGCGACTGAACTAAGATCTGTACAGTGAATTGGATTAATGAGACATATGCCTTGAAATGGAAGATTCACTGTAATGCGTGTATCATACCGTGCGTGCTTTGTGACCAAAATGGAAAATGAGAGAATCTCCCTTCTTCCTCATTGTGTAAGTTCCATATGACTTTCAATAAGTCAATCTTGGTATGCCTATGACTATCAACTATGTTTCTGAGATTTCAGACTGGTGTCTGCTACTTTAGCATGCTATCTATGACATTGACATGATTCATTCTATGAAACATGACTAGGAAAGCAACTATTCTAGATCGATGGACATGAGTGTGATAGGAAGATTTAATTTTTTTCCTTTTATGTGATTCATTGGTCGACCAATTGTATAATCTATGTGAGATATTACAATTGTGAATACATAAAGAGATTGCGCAATTTTGGCATACTAAGGGGATTTAGTATGTTTGAGTATTAAAGTGAATTAAATCTGGGATACAGTGAACATATGTTGAGTTCTCTTACATATGATTGCAATTGAGACATCTCTTGCCTGGATTAGCAATTGAGATCTATCTTTGGCTCCCTGAATGAGTTTTTGGATATGTTCATGGTCACATGGTATATTTGCCTGTATGATTGGTGATATGTGGTTGTTCATTGTTTCTTTATTCACTGCTCTGCTGTTTTTTATGTCGTCCCATCATGTGCGAGTGGGAGATGTTGGACGAGTGGGCGCCCAAGATGGGCCGACCCGACCCGACCCACACATGGTACGGCAGTTGTGGGAGAGGATTCAACTTCCCAACCACTGCTTATAAGCCACCATAAACCGTTGCTGTAAGAGTGTGGGTTATCACAATTCATTCGAATACAGAGAGTGTGTGTGTGTGAACAAATACAGAGAAGCATCCTCCATCTTCTTCTCTCTTAATCAAGCTCAAGAACATTGAACAACTCATAAGAAAAGGACATCTATACTATGACTTAAGGAATATTTTCGCACGTGATTTCTTTCTGACCAGTGACATGATCCAATACTTGTTTATTCCGCTGCTTAATCTGAAAAGGTAAGGATTCTTTGACTTCCTTATGATTTTTCCTTCATATGGGGTAGGCGAAAATTAACCCATCTTTTAACAAGAAAGTGCTGCACTCATAAAACATTTGATAAATTATACTTAATCCACTGGCCTCAACGATGTTTTCTATTGTTTATTATTAAATTTAAAGAATAGTAAGGCTTTCAATATTGTTAACAAACTTGTAGAATTGTTTCATTGCTTTTCCTTGATGCAGACGAACCAAAAGCAACAAAATGATGAAATCGGAATTAATTAATCAAGTTCATTTAATTATTTAATAACAAGTAGGCTTCGCTTGGCATTGACCTCAATTAGTCACTTACAAAATCCATTTAATTTTATCAGCTAAAAGACAAGTAAATCCGACAATTAGGACAAGACAATCATACGATTGATTCAGCTCCTCATACGATTGATTCAGCTCCTCTTATAACATATCATCAAAATCAAACTTCAAGCAGCTGTTACATCTGTCAGAGGGAATTAGAGCTTGAGAGAGAAATGGCTATGTCCAAGTTCAATTGCATTGTCGCCAATTGGAGGGAGGTGCTTTCGCTTGCATTTGCTTGTAGCAGATGTTTCATGTTCCTTGCTTCCCTCTTAATCATTAATCATGTCCGTAAATGGCTCATCTTACATGTTTGGTCCATACTCTAACGTCATAAAACCATCATTAGGCTATGATCAAACCACACTCAAATTGATAAGCTTCTTCAATTTACCACACTCAAATCTTGGAGTCCTAGCAGGGCTGACCTACGAGGTTTCGCTGCCGTGGATTGTTCCATTATCCGGTTCTATCACGAACATTTTTGGCATTTTTATGATCTGGTTGATTGTTTCTGATCACTTAGGCGCCAAACCCCATGTGTGGCAAATGTGTTTGTGCATGTTGATTGGTGCAAATTCGGAGTCATTTCCAAGTACTGAAGCTTTAGTCACATGTGTTAAGAATTTTCCAGAAAGCAGAGGCATTGTTATAGGCCTCTTGAAGGGTCTTATTGGTCTTTGTGGTGCAATCATGAAAGGCCTTTTGAAGGGTCTTATTGGTCTTAGTGGTGCAATCACGACACAAATTTACCATGCTGTGAATGGAGATACCACAAAGGCTCTTATCTACTACTTGCTTGTCTTCCTATGTTGTCCCGTTATTGTTTTTCTTCCAACAATTCGGATTATTAAGATCGTTAGGCAAGAAAATGCGCTCAAAGTTTTCTACAATTTCCTCTATATTTTACTGGTCTTGGCTGGATTTATAATGGTAACAATCATGATTCAAAACAAGCTCAGGTTTACGAGAAGCAAGTATATTGCCACTGCGTCAGTTGTTCTTCTTCTTCTACTCTTCATCCCACTTGCTGGAATCATAGAACAAGAATTAAATATCTGGAAGAGCAACAAACAATCCTTGGATGCTCATTATGATCAAGCGATTCCAGCATCGAAAGTGAAAACAAATTTCTTGACACTTTTTAGCTTCAAAACTGCGTTGAAGAAACCTGGGAGAGGCGACGACTATGCCTTATTTCAAGTAATTTTCAGCATTGATATGCTAATTCTGTTCACAGCAACAACTTGTAGCATTGGCGGCGACCGACAACATGGGTCAAATAGGCAAGGCATTAGGCTATCTGACACATAGCATTGGGTGTTTTATATGGCTTATAAGCGTATGGAATTTCATAGGACGAGTTGTTGCCGGTTTAATTTGCCTCTGAAATCTTCTGAGCCAAGAATAGGTTCCATTGTCCTCTGTTGCTCACTCTTGTTATTCAATTATCTTGTGTGTTGGCCATCTTTTGATTAGCTTTACTGTTCATAATTCTCGCTACATTGCTTCAACAATTATAGGCTTTTGCCACGGAGCAAAATTGTCATTATTGGTCACAATCATATCAGAAATATTTGGCCTTAAACATTACTCAACATTGTATAATGTGGGATCCAATTGGGTCATATATTTTCAATGCGAGGGTGGCCGGTCGTTTATATGACAGAGAGGCTTTGAAGCAAGTAAAAGGCAACTGAATTGCATTGGCATGCAGTGTTACAGAATGGCTTTTTTTATAATCTCAGCAGCAACATTTTTTGCTTGATTGTTTCAATTATTTTGGTGCTAAGGATAAAAAACTTTTACCAAGGTGATATTTGTAACAAGTTCAAAGATGAAGCCGAACATATAGAGAATAATAATTTATCGTTGACCGAAAATTGTGTTGCCACAATGAAAGAAACGGTAGCCAAAGTCAATATTGGTCGTGCTGCCGTTATCGGTGTCGCCGCTGAGGACGAGCCTACCTCCAACACCACCATCGATCGGCGCTGATATTCATTAGTTGACAGGGCATATGGAAGAAATGAAAATGTGAATTGAATTAATGTAAGTGGCCTTATTGTGCTTGTTATGTCACAATGTGACAACAAAACCAGGGAATATGCAATGTGATGACTTGGAATTCACTATTTTATTCACTCGCGTAGTCTCTTACTTTTAGTCAATGTCATTTCATTATATAATGAATCTGAGGCAGTTTGAAATAAGTTTTGCAAAAGTATTTCAAGATTAGTAGTGCTGGATAACAAGAAGGCTGAGAGAATTATGAGAGAAATTGCAGTGCAAACTGCCGTTTTGTCTCTCCTTCTCTCAGCCTTTAAATAATTTTTTATTATTAAAAAAAAGAACAAAAACATCACTTTCTTTCTTTCTCTCTCTCACACACTAAAAACATCACTTTCTTTCTCTACTGCATCTAGCCCATTATGTAATGTCATATTCTTCTTCACTTAGTATAGAGAAACAAGCAAAGCGACAGCAATAGTGATGTAGATTTCTTGGTACGTTTTTTCTTTTTTTTTTTTTTATTTATTCTTTGGTGGGTGTTATTGAAATTACTAAATTTGAAATGGGTTTCTTTTATTTCTACACTAGATCTACAAGTTAAGAAGCAATGTTGAAGGCTTTTACAGATTTGAGAAATGGGGTCTTGGGTTGTGTTGGGGTTCACACGAAGAGTAGCTTTTGAGGAATGCCCTCTTTGTTTAAATCAACTTTCACTTTTTTTTTTTACATTAAAAATTTGTCACAAAGCCTGAGAGAGTCAAGAGGCGAATTGACAGTAACCCATGTCGTTTCTCTCAACCTTCTCTTAGACTTGGTGGCAATAAGCATTTTCCTTTCAAGATGGACTTAATTAAAAGAAAACTAAAAAATTATGTCAATAGAAGATTTTTGCCTACGATATAATGCATGTGTACATGTATATCATTCATAATCATACAAAGATTTGATTTAATATTATGCTTACAAACTTGAAATACATAATTTGCATCTCATCTGATGTGACGAACGCCATGTATCAAGCTTAAGATCTTGTATCTCTTAGATTATTTATCCACAGGGGTGTAATCAAGTTGCTCTCAGCATTTTTATTTGGCTAGACTTTGCCAACCTTACTCCAATTTAAAAAAAAAAAAAAAAAGAATTTCGTTCTCCTAATTATCTATCATTGACATTAAACAATCTTCTGGCATGTGCTTCAATAAAATTGATCGCTAATATTTTATTTCATCTTTTTTTTTTATCATCATCATCATCATCATCTACCTTTCTTTTAAACTCACAATATTTAACCTTGGTAATTTCTCAAATGGTAAATTTGACTGCATGTCCAAATAAACTGACATTGTTGACTCCACTCTGGATTCAGAATTTCAAAAAGTCATTGCCTCCATTTTGTTAGTTTGCCTGTTAATTTAGTTTTTTTTTTTTAATAAGAAAAAGATTCTTTCATTCAATAACAGCAAGGAAAGGACAAATATCAGTTGGAAAGTTATCCAGCCAAATGACAGACTTCCAGCTTGCCAAAGCTCTTTTAGCAAGAGAGTGAGCAAATTGGTTACAACATCTAGGAACATGTTGGACAGTTAACGATTGAAACTTTGCCTTACAATTTTGAACATCTAAGATTGGCCATACAATCTCCTTTCTGCTGCTAGTTCTGTTGTTGGCTAAGTTAACCACTTCCATGCAATCTGTTTCAATTGTCGCAGCCGTTAATCTTGCTTCTATTGCTACCTCCATTCCCCATTTTACAGCCTCAGCTTCTGCTACTGCTATATCCTCTTGAAACTTTGTGCTTTTAGCTGCTACAGCTATTATTTGGCCTTGTGAGTCTCTGATGACCTCCCCTAATCCTGTGAGTTGCTGCTCTGTGTGAACAGCTGCATCTACATTGACTTTGTAAAATCCAGCAGGCGGTGGAGACCACTGTTGTTGCTTGCTGCCTTTTTACTCCTCTACATGTCCGTGCATTCTTTGATAAGCCTCTATAGTTGCCTTGGCTTTGGCAACTAATATTACAGGGTTTAACTTTTTTCCCTCAAAAATGAACTTGTTTCTGGCATGCCACACAGCCCACCAAACAGTCACCATAAATTCTACCTCAGTTTTGGGCATTTTCCTCAGCAATCATAGCATGACACTCAGTATATCTTCTCTTACAACTCTCTGCATCTCAGCTTCAACGTGAGTGTACTTCCAAACATTTCTACTCACTTTACAATCCATAAGAGCATGAAATACATCTTCCATCCCCAACTTACAGATTTTGCATACTGGGTACTGGATGATTTTCCTCTTTAATAAATTTTCTGAGGTTGGCAGCAAGTTCTTGGTGGCTCTCCAGAGGAATATTTGGATTTTCCTTTGAGTTCCCATATAGTATGCCAGTTATGAGAACCTCCTGCTGAGGTTGTTGGTGATTCTGCAAACTTAAGTTTAAAGGCTAACTGGTAGCCACTTCTCACTGTATATTGCCCTTTTTTATCATAGTGCCATAGCAGTTCATCTTCCTGGGGATCTCTTGGTAGTGGAATTCTCTTAATCATCTCTGCATCTTCCTTTGCAAAGTATTGGTCAATCAAGCTGCAATTCCACTGGTGATTTACATCAATCAAATCCGAAACTTTGGTGTCTGCTGGCAAGGATGGGGTGAAAATTGGTCTAAAGGTTGTTGGTCTAGGAATCCACTTGCTAGGCTTGACTTGGATTTTGTCTCATGTCCCCACTCTCCATCTTGTCCCCTGTTGAAGAATCTTTCTACCCCATAGGATACTTCTCTAAATAAAAGATGGATTAGCACCAACTTTAGCCTCCATAAAGTCAGATTGCCTGAAATCTCTAGCTTTTAGAACTTTGGCCACTAATGAATCCGGGTGTTGAAGCACTCTCCATCCTTGCTTCGCCACTAGTGCTTGATTGAAGCTTGAAAGATCTTTGAAGCCTAGCCCCCCTCTTATCTTTGCATGGCTGATTTTCTTCCATTTTTCCAGATGAATTCCTCTCTTATCTTCTCTTGAGCCCCACCAAAATCTCGCAATTGCTCGCTGTATTTCATTGCATAAAGCGAGAGGTATTTTAAAGACACTCATGGCATATGCAGGTACTGCCTGAGCTACTGCCTTGATCAAAACCTCTTTACCTCCACTGGAAAAGAATTTTTGCTGCCAATTAGCTATTTTACTCAACCCTTTGAGCTTTATATCATTACAAAAGCTATTTCTCATTCTCCCCACCATTGAAGGCAACCCCAAGTACTTCTCGTGTCTTGAGACCACATTAAGCTAAAAGATGCTTTTGACTGCTGCTATCTGCCCATCTGAAATTTTTCCACTAAAAAACATTGATGACTTGTCAGAATTAAAAAGCCGCCCAGAAGCTGCCGTATAACACTAAAAAATTGCTTTCAAATGATTGCAATCTTCAGTTGAAGCTCTTATGAACACCAAGCTGTCATCCGCAAACAGGAGATGGGAGATTGAGACATTTCTATCAAACTTCAGTCCATGGATTAAGCTCTGTCTTTCTGCTTGTACCAATAAGTTTGAAAACACTTCTGCACACATCAAGAACAAGTAAGGGGATAGAGGGCATCCTTGCCTTAGCCCTATTTGGGGCTGTATCAGCCCTTTAGCAACTCCATTGATAATAATTGAAAATGAATGAGTGGTTATATAGTTCATTACAAGGCTAATCCATTTCTCAGAAAAGCCAATCCTTTCCATTGTGTGCTTCAAAAAAGACCACTCTACTCTATCATATGCTTTGCTTATATCTAGCTTTAAGGCTACTAGCCCTTTCTTTTTGCCCTCACTATGTCTAATTTGTGCAAGCATTCATAACCAATAATAATATTATCGGTTATCAATCTATTTGGTATAAAAGCACTCTGAGTTGGGGAAAATATATTTTAGCCTATTATCAATCACTTTAGCCACTAATCTGTAGATCACATTGCATAAGCTACTAGGCCTAAACTTAGTTACTTTCCTAGGCTTTGCTGTCTTAGGAATTAGAGCTATATATGTGTGATTAAGTGGAGCTATGGTACCTTGCTTATTTAAGACATGTAAACATGTTGTAAGGACTCCATCTTTGACTGCTTCCCAGTGCTTCTGAAAGAAAACCGCTTGCAATCCATCTGGTCCAGGAGCTTTTGTTGGGCACATCTGGGCAAGGATTGTTGTGATCTCCTCTACTGTATAGGGCTGCTCTAGAAACTCATTCATCTCTGCATTGACTTTTGGGCTTAAACCTTGTAACGCCACATTAATCTGATTTGCTTCTGGATTTGAGGTTGTGAAGAGTTCTTGGAAATATTCACAAAACTTCATCTCAACTTCATCTGTATCATCATGCCAATTCCCCATACTGTCTTCAATGCCTTTGATTGTGTTCTTTCTCTTTTTAGATGATGCTTTAGCATGGAAGAACTTTGTATTCTTGTCTCCTCCCTACAGCCAATCAGCCCTTGTTCTCTGTTTCCAGTACATCTCCTCATCCATCAATATGTTCTGAATTTGCCTCTCAATGTTTATTATTTCATTTCCCCTCTCATACTGGATATTGTTTGCCTTTGCATGCTTCAGCTTCCCCATCAGCTCCTTCAGCTTCTTATCTTTATCTAGCCATAGAACTCTTAGCTATCATTTTAAACCTCTGCACAGGGCTGATTTCTGTGTTCATATGCCATTTATACCACTCATTTTTCACTATGTTCTGGCATTCCTTATAGGAGTTCCACATATCTTCATAATGAAGTCTGCTAAAATTTCTTCTTTCGTACGCCAGGCTTTGCTTCCTTTCTCTTACTTCCATCATAATCGGGCAATGGTCAGACCCCCAAAGGACTAAATTTGTAGCCAAATCATCATGGAATTCAGTTCTCCATTCCTGATTGCAAAAGAATCTATCCAGCTTTTCTTCGATGTGATATGGTCCAAATTATCGATTACAAATTGTCGATTAGACCAAGTGATGGGATGCCCTCTACTTCCTAAATCAATCAACTTACTCTCTTTCACCGCATCTCTAAACTCAGCAATTACAGTGGCATTTCTATCCAAACCCCCTATTTTCTCATTCAAATTCAGGATTTCATTGAAATCTCCAAAACATAACCATGGAAGAGAAAATAAACCTGCCAACCTTCTCAAAAGGGTCCAAGTGTGCTTTTTCTGGTTTGCTTGAGGATGTCCATACACTCCTGTGCACCTCCATAGCTTTCCATTAGTATTATGAATTTGCATGTCAATATGATGTCTACTGTGGGATGTGATTTGAACAGCAACCTCCGAGCTCCAATTAAAGCTAAGCCACCACTTTTTCCAACTCTATCGACAGCAAAATAATGATCAAACATCAGCTTTCTACATTCATTCTTAACCTGCATCGTTGTTAGTTTAGTTTCACAGAGCAACACTTATTGTGGCTTGTGCAGGTGGAGAATTTTCTTCAAGGCTAGGCACATTTGAGGATTCCCCAAACCTCGAACGTTCCAGCTTATGATTTTCATGGCTATCGACGGGGCTGGTATCTAGCCTCCGCCGCTTTGTTCTTTATGAGTATCTTCTGATCATTCTCTACACTCTATTTCTCCCGCCCATTGCTGTTTTCCTAAGGAATATGAATGCCACATTTACTCCCCTTCGACATGGCTTAACATTTTCAATTTCTTGCATTCTGGGCTTGGTCTCGCTTTTACGTCCATGGGCCTTTTAAGTGAATAGGCACATTATTTCCAGCTTCTTTAGTTATTCTTCCCCTTGCTTGACTTTTCCATCTCTTAACTTTTCCGGGTTTACTCAAATCAAGCACTTCTGTTCCATTGCCTTTTTGGGTTTGGCCCATTTCATTTTAAAGGCAATTGAATTCCATTGAGCTCATATTTTCATTTTCACACCTATTCTCATTTTCCCGCCATTCCTTTTTGCTGTTTCCCGCTACAATGCTCTTCTTTCTAGATATAATCTCGTTGCCAACTATCTCTGTAATTTTGCTACAATCTATAGTCTGTTGCTCAGTCATCCCCCCTTGCTTCATTAATGCATCTGCAGCTGACCCATCCACTTGGCTTTTCACTCGGGTCCCCCTGAGTTTGGGTTAACCCGGATCCACCTTTCACATTTGGTTTCCCTTAACCCGTTTCTGCTTGCATCTGTGCTTGCTGTTCATGAGTTGCCGATGCTAACTTGGATGTTCTTTGCTTTCCATTCCAGTGGTCTTGGCTTAATTTCTGCTTTGCTCTTTCCATTCTTGTCATTGCCTTCATCCATACCCCATACGGGAGCTCATCTTTTAGTTGCCCTTTATACTCAAGGCACCCTTTGTATTGGTGTCCAATTAATCCACAGCAGAAGCAAAAGTCAGGTAGTTTTTCATATGCCACTCTCAGAGAAATCCTCTCTCCATCTTCTAATTGCAGCAACAGCCTTTTTTTCAACAGCTGTGTTATGTCTATTAAAATTCTAATCCGAGCAAACGATCCAAGACATTCTCCTGTTTCATCCGTTTCCAATTCTTCTACTATTACAATCTTCTCTCTGATCTCCTTCATTATGTCCTTGTCCATACACATAATGGGTGCATTGTGGATTTACACCCAAAATGGTGTATGAGTGAAGACTTGCTGTTTTATATCACCTACCCCGACTGGTTCTGTAAGCACCATCAACGAGTTATTAAAGTGCCATGGCCCTCTGTATAATACTCTCTTCTTCTCCCCTTCTGAGCCAAACTTGAAAATGAAAACATTTTCCCCTAAGCTCTCCACTTTCACTTCCTTCACAGATATCCACACTTGCTGCATAGCTGCTCTCAGCCCTTTACGAGGGACACTGCGAGTATGGAGGATTTTCCCAATGAGACAATGTGCTGCAACTCTTTCTCCTCTAGCTTTCATTTTCCCTACAAAGTTGCTCATATTTTCCTCTTCTGACTTTAAACTTGTAGCTTCGCATTTTCGTACGAAGCTCATCAGAATCCATCTCCCCTTATTTAAGTCTAAGGAATTGTACTAATGGAGCTCACCTACCTCTCCCCAATCCCTTTAACTATTCTGGCTTTCTCTCTTTGCTTAAAACCCTTTCTGATTCTTCTCTCTCTCTTTTTTAACAATGCTTCCTAAACAAGATCAAATACACGCTATAACACCCCCTGTAGGTGATTCAATCACACCTAACCCGTGAGTGACAATATTGGATCACCAAGGATCATTTTCTCCATCCATTCTAGGTTTCCTTTAAGAGAGAACTAATCTAGAAGGAAGACTTGATGACAAGTGTCCTTTTTTATTTTCTGCCTGTAAATTTAGTTGGTTGGAAAATAAACGAACATATTTACCCCCAATGAGGTAATCTCGCCCCATAGAAAACAAAATACCTTTTAACATCTAAAAATATTTATTTTTATTTTTATTTTATTTTTTCTTTTTTTTTCTTTTTTTTTTCTTTTTTCCACTTTCTTCTTCCTCTGTTCTCCTCCACATTTTCCCTAAGACTAGTCCTAAGCAAACGCCAAATCTGGGCCCTTCCCAGGTAACCCAGCCCAACATCCTTATTATGGTGTACTGTAAAGTCTATCTCAACAATTATTACTAAGTAACTACTAATTAATTAGTAATTCAAAATACACATCTTAAAAATTCATTTTTAATAACGGCGCATTCATCAATTGAATAATGAAAATTATCAATCACTTAATAAATTTTAAATATTTATTATTATTCCTTAAAATACAACTTTCTTTCTCTCAAAAGAGAGATAAGCAATTAAGCAAGTAATGAACAAATCATGTTTCCAAAAAAAAAAAAAAGAAAGAAATGGACTCTCAAAATGTAATCAAAGCATTGAAGTGTCTCACTAGTAGTTAAATATAATTTCATTAATGTTGCCGACTTCTTAAATTTAAAGGACGTTCCTGTCACAAAACTGCTCAACAAAAATTTTAGTCAAATTATTAATTATACATCCCACACGACGTTTTTATGCTAGCTCCAAATGTAGCTAAATTCCAAAAGTCAAGTTGGTAATTTGTCTCATTTGCTCGCAAAGTTCAGCTTGACAAAGACTATAGAGAGTCGCTCACAAGGGATTGACCCAGTGATTCTTAGGGATGGTAAAATGTTGAGCTCGCCCGTAAAAATTCGAGTCCGATCCTAGCATATCTTTTATCTGAGTCGGGTTTTTCTTAGGACCTGGTTAAAGAGTCTAAATTTTACATTCTACATTTTTTTTTTTAAATTTATTCATTCTGTTTTGTAAATTTATAATTTTTAAAATTTTATTTTTTGCTAGATTATGCTTTAAAAGTTAGACTTATAAGATTAAAAATAATAAATTATGTTATGGATGGATTAAATATATGTAAAAAAATATATTTAATTAAAATAATATATATTTTGTTCAATCATTATTTAAACCTTTTTTAGACCTTCGGGCTGGACGTAGGCTTTGGCGGTGAAGCCTGAGCCCGCCCTGAATATTTCGAAATTAAGCTATTGTTTTTATATCATGTTTAACCTTAAAATTACAACTCAAATAAAAATATCTAAACGTGATAAAGCTAATTCTACGAAAATAAACTGAACTAATAAACTCTACTTCCATCTCAAGAGTCAAGAGATAAAAATAACTTTCAACTTATTAAGTACCAACAAGGGACATTTTACACTCTTTTTCTAATTGAGTTGCTGATGGAAATGTACTTATTTATAAAAGGGTTAATAATCTCGTATAAAAGATTTATGTCATACAAGGATTCGGAAAACACTGAAACTGGACACATTAATAGATATTAGAAGAAAGCATATAAATGCAGTCAGAGGGGGGAAAAAATATGGTCTATTGGAGTTGCACATTTCCTCACATCAGTTCTAGAAACAATATACAGGGTAGTCCAAAAAATATTAGAAAGCCAATTGAAACAGTCTTTCGGTGTCTATTTTTTGTACAAACGGAGGTGACTCTTTTATCAGAGAATTATTCCGTACAAAACGAAGACTCCTCTTGCCTTTGCACCCCACACTGTGAGCACCCTTCGAGTCAGCTAAACTAGGACATGATTATTGCTACATGAAACCAACCATAAAGTTACCTTTGCAATCGGAAAATCCAATTTGTTGGTGGAGATCTCAACCCTGACTGCCAATTTTAAAATCCGACAAAGAGGCAGTTTCTCTAGCTTCAACTGTTGGTGTTGGTTCTTTCTTGTCCAACCCAAAGAACGAGCAATTTTGAAATGCATCAAGACTACTGGCAATCAGACGGTTTAGACCTCCAAGGCTATCACTAAGAATTATATCTTCGCCACGATATTTAGAGGATGGTATGTCCAAATCTAATGGTCCTAAAGAGTCGGGCTGCATAAGGAGAGAACATGAGAAAAGGTCAACTTCCAAGAAAATGCTGCTCAAAAGATACAAAACTCTTTTAACAATTATGGCACGCAGTTTAAGCTTTCCCTATTTCCTATTACCTAGCATTGTTAAAGCTATGCTTCCTAGGTGAAACTTTTTTTTTTTATTACTCCTAGGTGAAACTTGAAATTACAGGATTTGAAAAAAAAAAATCCAAGAATGTGACATAATTGGAAAATGCAACAAAGGTATGATAGAAGAAAAAACATACCCAATATATATCTGTTAGCCCATTGAAATCATTTACAGAATTATCCAAGGTGTGGCGATCGCGGAGACACTCATCCATAGGGTCTTCATGAGCAGGGTAGTTAGTAGGGCCCTCAGCATCATGTAACTCCTGCAAGAAAAGTTGCAAAATTAAAAATTATTACACTAGCTATGATGTTGTTTCTTCTCCTATGCAATAAACTTGCCATCCTAGAACTTCCTTACAAATGATACCTCGAAAAAGCCACCAGAACCCACCGAACTTGTTCTTGCAATCTGCTTGCAGTCTGCTGGAGGAGCAATGTCAGGCAATCTGGAAACCTCATTACAAATAACTGGATTTTTTTGAAATGAGAATGCATCACATGTTTCTTCAGCATCCCAGATGGAAGAAGCATGGGATGCCAAGGTTGATAAGGCTCCCATCTTGTTTTGATGTCTAGATATATGAGCAGCGATGGCAGCATCAAATGAATCACAGTTGAATGGGATTTGCTGAAGACATTGAGAACTTTCAGCAACAGGTGCAGTATCCAAATCATGAGGCACCTCAGAAAGCAGATCTCCAACACTTATGTTGGTGAGACTATCGGCCCACTCCCCTGCTGAAAGTGCAGTACCACTGCTTAATCTCTCGTCACCCTAAAACATACACAGTGAAAATTACAAATTCAGGAAATGATACGGAAAGTGTGGAATAAAGCTAGTTGATTGCCAATAAACCAGCCTTCACCCTTCCGGTATGGAATTAAGCTAATTCTTGACAAGAGAAGGGGCCAAACAGATGTGAACATCCATTATTAAGTAAGAAGAGATTGAAAGGTCCAAAGTGTAAATCCCTTCCTTTAACAGGAAATTCACTTATTTACTTGTATAGAGAAGCTAAAGAAAGTAAGCTACACTAATAAATTTAAAATAAGATCCTTAATTATAGCATTTATGATAGAGATATAAGATCCTGGGTGGTGCATGAAGGGGAACCTGAAATCAGGACCAGTGTTCTAAAAGTATCTAATAGATTTAAAAATGGAGTACAATCATTAGTTCATTACCATATCTGCCACTTGTCCGGCAATAATCTCATTACCAGTCTCCTTCCTGGGCCATGATACATTTGCTACAGGATCAGACGTGTCTTCAATATTACCTTTGGAAGCGCTGATGTAACTACTTGTCTCCTTAGGCATACTACTTGAAGAAGGTGCAAATCTGTGGTTTTCTTTAACTGATGTTAGTTTTTTAAAGGGATCCACAAAATTCTCAGACTGATCACTGGTAGATGGCACATGTACGGACACTGCATCAACAATCTGCTCCTTCCTATTTTCCACATTTATATTATGGAAGCTAGGAACACAGCAGGATGCTGGAGGAGCATGTGATGCTACAGACCCAAGTTCAGCATCAGAAAACCAACCATACCTTCAAAGATAGTAGACAAATCAGTTAAGATAATCAGATAGGAAGCATTGAAATAAAGTTAAAGAAAAAGGAGGAAGGAACCTCAAGCGGAACATTGGAGGGCTTCCAATCATTGCATATACATCTGCTGCACTAAAAACGGAGTCCTGGGTCCATCTCTGATGACCCGCCAGATTTTCCCTTTGAGCACCGTAAGGGAAAAGCATTAGCTCTCCAGATGCAACACTTGCATTGCCCCATTTGCGATTTAAATGTTCCAGTACTGATGAAATCTTTTTCCTTGTACTAAGAGTGAGCTCCAGGTGTGGATTATGGTTATCCTGTGAACATATGAAGATTAAATTACTTCCTGACCACTGCTCAGCTGCTAAAACTTCAGTCAATGTCATTAAAATGATTTCCTTTTTAGCTCACCATTTCTAGGGCTTTTCGAGTACCATCATCAATTGGATACAGCTGGAGCTTAAGTTTCATAGGAGTCTGTACATTGCTCTCAGCAAAAAGAGTTGGTGAAATAGTGGGCAAAGGGGGAAGAACTTTATCAGCAGTTTCAAGAGCTGTTTGCTCTGTACGGTAAAAAGTAAAGAATCATGGTTAAGAAATTGGAGTTTTCGTAACAAATTTAGTTGACATTACCAACGCATAATCAAGATTTCAACCTCACCTAGCTCACCTTGCTCGCGTTCAACTTCTTTATCAGTGGATGTTCGTTCTAAATGCTCAGCAGCATCAGCAACCAAAGAAACCCCAGCAATAGCAGCCTTTTCCCATTTTTTATATGCAGCTGATGAGATGCTATCTGCTAAATTCAAATAACAATCAAACAGAGAAAAATCTTAAATTAGGACATAACAACATGGACATGCAAACAAAAGAATAATGAGAAATCTATTTTCTATTTGCCACAACCTATCCACCAACTTTCTCTCCAAAAGTCTAAAACAAGCAAACAAACAAAAACAAATCACCTGATTTCCGTCGTTGCCTTGCAGGTTTCAAAGTAGCAGAGTCTCCCTTGTTGTTACTACGATTAATACCTATGTTAACATTGCGCTTCAGAGATCCTTTTGCAGGCCCTAATTTTTGTATGTTTTGACTATCAACAAGAACTAGTTTTACTGTGCAAGTATCCTGTCCTGATGTTCGACTCTGATTTGGAATGGGGCTTGGAGCTGTAGGTAAATAGTTTTCCCTTTGAGCAGGTCGCTTTCTAACACTTCTCTTCCTATCTTTCAGGAGTTGGTGCTCCTTCATGGGAAAGATATATTCATTGTCAGTTTCAGCGCGCACACACAAGATGGCCAAGTTTTAAACATGTGAAAACATTCAAGGATAAACAATTGACAACTTGACTAACCAAGGCTTCTATAAATATCTTGAACCTTCGGGGCTTTAGGTGAAGCTTTGAGGCTTTACAGCTATACTTTTCCAGTAAAGACCACCTGCAAGACAAGTCATAGGATTATTCTATCAAAATCGTACAAGAATCTACCATCATCTATCAGTCCAGATGAAGCATTCCCATAAAATACATTACTTCCAACAAGCATTCAATAATTGTCATTAATAGAGAGAGTAATTTTTCCTCATCAGGCACCTAAAGAATATTTGCAATGCATCTAAATTGGCTTAAAAAATTACCATTTATAATTGAATCTCTCGTACATATGCAACTTCCAGTGTTTTATGTGCATACAATGAATGAAACTTAAGATAAAAGGTTAATCCAGTTGTATTAACATTACCATCGAAGCATTGCAGCATTGGTATCTTTGGAATTTTTTGCATCCAGACATAATCCTGGACCCAGCAGCTTGTTCATCCGCCTCACCAGACGATAATAATAATGTCGGACCTGAAACAACAGAAACATAAACACTCAACAATAAGCCACCATCAATTGAGGGCACCCATGAAACATTACCTGATCCTTGTTTTTGCTTCGGACACGATGAGTGATCTTCTCAAAATTCTACAACCAAGGGGTAACAAAGTTAGGGAAAATCCTAAAAGAAGGGAAAATATGACACCAAAACAGTTGTCAGCTATAACATGCCTTGCCAACTTGTCGCAATGCAGTGAAAAAGCTTTCCTCCTCTTCCCGTGTCCAAGCAGCCCATTGCCGTGTAGGCCTTTTAGCTGCATTTGATATTCAGAAGAACACAATCACTAAACACTCAACAGTAAGAAAAGTAAAACATAAAAGTTACAAGTAGAATAACACACCAGACTGCTGCAGAATCACATTATCGACGGTAGATGAGGCTACTACACGAGGGTCTTCATCCTGAGCAGGAGTATTCCTAGGATGAAGATGCACCTCGGAGTTCATGGACAACTGTGATTCCATCTGCATTTTGAAGACATCACAATCACAAGAACAGTAAACACATGATCCTGGGCTTCTCACCTCCGAAAGATTACTCCTTTTGACCTTCAACTTATTTAAAGCTGAAATCCCACAGCCTGCAAGTGAAAAAAAGTTCAATCTAGTCATTATGTGCGAAAGCTCAAAATCATAAATCTTAAATCCTAACACTTATTTCCTTCACAGCTGATCTTAAACCTGTAAGAAGAGACTATAAATGAGGCCCAATCTAAATGTCCCCACAAAACCCTAATTACAAACAATCAAATTAACCAAAATAAAGCGGGCACCACAAGAAGTTAATAACGAATAAATTGCACACAAAAGAATTAATTTTCGTATTTCACAATGCTGTAAACGAGCGATCTCTAAAACAAACCTCAAACTCGACTTCACCGAATAAAATTACTTAGACTCGGTTGAATTCAATTCAATTCAATTCTTCATTTTTCTGAGAATTCAACAAAGAAAGCACCAAAAGAAAAAAAAAAAATTTCCCTGCTTCGACCAATATCCTCATGAACCAAACAGAAGCTAGGGATTCAAAACATACAATTCTGATCAGCTAAGCATTTATTTTAATTTAAAATTAAATTAAGATACGAATTAAATCTGTAAAAAAAAGTTAAAATTATAAATTAAAAAAAAACCTGAAAGAGGAATTGCACGAACAAAAAGCAAATCGAAACCGGACGGAATCTTCCAACAGACGACTCTACGGTTAGGAGAAGAAGAGAAAAGAAGGAATTTTCTTTTTTTTAATTATTATTATTTCTCTTTTTAAATTTTTCACAAGAAAAGAAAAAACTTGAAAAAAAAAAGTCGTTATTAGTTAATTTGATGGAGTAAAAATAAATTGGGAATAGGATATTGAGCTTTTTTATTTTATTTTGCTTTAATCTTACTATTTTGGTCATAAGACAAAGAAGGTGAATTTAAAAATGAACAAATTGTAAAAGTGGCAAACGGTGGTAATTTCAACAATTAAATAATGTAGATTTTTTTTTTTTGGCCGTTTTAAATATGCATTAGTAGTGTAATTATTATCGACACATGTTGTGTTGTAACTGTTGGTGGTGGATTAATCAACAATAACAAGGTTGTGATTTTTGAGTTGTGTGTGATTCAATAGTTATTGCACATTGTGAGGTTTTTGTTCATGTGAGGCCTTGTTGATTTATTCCTTTATCTTTCACTTGGTTCTGATTTTCTGTTACATCTTTTCAGGTTTTGAGTCGGTTGTGGGCAACACCACCCGACCTTTCAACCATTTTTCTATTTTATTTTCGACAATTGTTTTTATCCTTCCTTTTTTTCTTTGGATAAGGTTGATCCTACACAGTGGTCATCAATTACATACAAATAAATAATATAAGAAAAAATAAATAAATAAATAAATAAGCCCTTCGGTTGAGTCAAAGCATGCTCTTTTTCACAAGAAAAACATGAAGGGAAACAGAATTCTGAAGCAAGCAGAAACTATCAAATTAAGAAGACGTAACCATTTTAGTGTTTTTACTATATCAACAACTGAAAATTATAAATTGTCGACGCCTGTTGTAACCTTATATGCACCTGCATCTTCTCTCTTTCTATTGTTGTAGTGACTACCTCTTGTGGTTGTTCATTTATGCAATTTCTTACAATTGTCCTAGCATTTGATCTTTCAGTGTGTTTCTGTCTGATTGCTTATTCCATCCAATGCATGGCTCCAGAAAGATAGCAGTATCTGCCTAGTTGAACTGTCCACAAAATTCCTTTGTTATTTATCTTCAAGGCACAATCTGTATTTTCTAATACCAAAGGTAATAATATGAAAATTTATAATTTACAATTACAAGGAAACAATGTTAAGGCTTGCCGCTAAGACAGGCTATAACTTTGGGATTTTCGCACCACTCACAGTTAACTGCCGCTCTACCAGTGATCTTAAGAAGATATAAATAGCGAAGCTGCTTTTTGTGGGTATATGACACAGCTGGTTTTCACACAAGAATAACTCCTCTATTCTTCATTTCACACAGCTTGCTTTAGATAGCATTAGTCTGTACATTGGGGATCCACGGTCTATAACATGTTGCTCCCAATCTGATCGAACTCCAAATGGGTTCTCCTCAAGCCATTCTCCTTTATTAGTTTTTGTATCGCATTTGTCTTGCATAAGAACAAGTTTACCCTTTCCATATTCTAAAAACTGTTGCTTCATTCTCAACATGACTTCTTCTATGTCAGATTGCAGAAACACCTGTAGAATGGGAAATATTAGTAAAGAACCTCATCAAGCCTGTGATCTGACCTGTCAGAATTGCGTATTTCAAGACGAAATTGAAGGGCTATCAGAAAATGTGCCAGAGAGTTGATGATTGAAACCCTAGAGTTACCACTAATTCATTAGTAAGGAAAAAAACAGCATCAACATGTACCTTCCCATCATGGACGAGGAGATCTGCCACAGCTTCAACTAATGACCGCTGCAGCATTCTCCATCTATGCTCAGGTCTGATGAAATCAGGGTTCGGACACTGCAAATATATCCAAAAATGTAAAAGAAATGGAATCTTCAATTATTATTAGGCTAGTTCAACTGTTGATGCAGAAGAGGGCAAGACACAACAATAAGAAAGAAGCCAATGCCATTCAGTTTCCCCTCAAAAAATCTACTAACCAAGTTTCAGCACCATTTTGAATGGAAAAGATACAAGGTGTAACAGAAAGCAACTAATACATTTTCTATTCTTCAATCCAATTTGAGAACTTGCATAAACTATTTCAACCACAAGCATAACTTAAACACTGAAGCATGTTCCATTTCATAAAATGATGGCAACAGTAGAGGTGGTGGCGGCAGTACGAAGAGTCGAAGACTGGTGGACGTCAGGAAGCGACAGACTGGCAATCATTATAATGATCCTTCAGCAGTGTATGTAAGTGATAGTGTTGTTCATGGAGATAATGTAGCCTCAAAAGCAAAGGAATTGATATTGGGTTTGGGTTGAGGTAGGCAACATTGTTTGTGAGGTAAAGCATTTTATATCTTTAACATGCAGTTAACAAACACAAAAGAAGTAAATGTTTCTTTTGCTTCGTCTAATATGTGCATCAAAATAATAACAAAAACTTAATGGAAGCGAATAATACAAATTGAAGATGATCTTGACCTGTACAGAAACAAGAATCAACTTTCCCGGGTAACTGGCGACTATTGAACGGAATGTTGATGTAGCATTTGTTGCAATGAAGTACCTAAAACAGACAGCAACAACAACATTAAGATGATGGAACAAAATACCAAGACCATATGGCCAAAAAACTTTAAAATTCACAACCCAGTATTGACAAGGCCTAATTAGAAAGAGATACCGACTAGCACCAGTCAGATTAAACTTAATATAAAGTCTACTTAATTAACAAATTTCTTTATTTCCCTGGATGCGTAAGTTAGTGCTGTGTTATCCAGCTTATACCCATTTGTTATGCCAGATAGTTGAACAGAATCTCGGCAACGCGTCACAAGCTGAAAAAGTTGTGGAGATGTTAAAATTAGTTAAGTTTGAAACTTAAGTAAGAAGGAAACATCAAATATTCTAAAAGAGAGTAGGAAACCTTTTCATTTATCTCTAAGCCAAGAAAATTCAAATCTTTCCTTTTCCTAGCCATCCCCAGTAGAAACAATCCATTACCTGTCATTTATGATCCCACATAAAAAAGTAAACAATAATTGCGGAGTTTGTTGTCCTCTTTATTTCCGAAAAATGAGTTTCACTACAATGGAATTCACATGATTATCTTATAATACACAAAGAAGAACATATGCGCAAAGGATACAAGCATTCCCCTTATTTAGGGTGCGTTTGGGATTGAGTTTGGGCAGAGCTACAGCACTAAAGTGTTTGGTAAATACTAGCTACTGTAGCTTGGAAGCTATATTGATATGATTTTTTACTTGTATGATGAAAAAATATTATATCTTTAATAATTTTGTCAAAATTATATTTATTATAGACTATTAACTTTTATTATATAGTTACAGCTTTTTTTCTACAGCAGCTGTAGAAAACTCTCTTTTAGTCGTGATTTTATGCAGTGTAAAAATACTAACTTATGTCATTAGCTCTACCATTTTGAAAACTCTCTTTCAAATATTAATATGAATCTCGAACAACTTATTAAAGAGATACTAGATAAGAAGGACAAATAATAGATGTAATACCACTTCCGATATCAACTAACAGAGGTTGGGCTGGATCATGGTAGGCAGCACTCCAATCAATATCAAAAGGAAATGCCTGCAAAACAAATTAAGCTGAAGTAAATAGAGTTTAGAAGAATACCCCTCTAAGAAAAAAATACAAATTTTTAATCACATTGATAAGTCAAATTCCATTGCTCCTTCAATCAAACAAGTCAAATCATCAGTTCCAGGAAGATCCCAAATCTAGTAAGGCTATTAGGAGAATTGACTTACCAGACTATAAAAAGGCACTGGTCTTATTAATTTGTTTCATTGTTCAATATAGAAGTTCAAAAATTTGGGTAAATTTGTCCAAAGTTTTCCATTGGTGGTAAATAGATGAATGCTCTCAGCGTGAAATTATCTGCGGAAATGTCAAGTTTTCAACATGTCTGATGATCGCAAAGTCCATGAAGATATTCTCTACAGAATTGACTTTCAACAATATATAACATATATCAAGTGGATTGATGTATTTTGACCTTTCTTAAAAACCTGAAGGAAAGCGAATAAAATGAAAAGACAAACGGGGCAAAAAGTAAGTTTTAAGGTAGCAGAAGGACATATCCCCAAAGGATTGCCCCAGTTGGCTGATGACTTGCAGTAGAAGCAAGAGGTCAAAAGTTCAAATCCAAGGAGATGCGCTCAATTCGTGGGTGGAGGGGGTTGGGGTGTAAGGTAACTTGAGATTGAAAATTTATTTAAAAAAAAAAAAAAGGTGTTAGCTGAATGGCAAATTTATTCCATTCTACTGTCATGAGAAAAATCTAATAAGCTTGACAAATTTATTCCATTCTACTATCATGAGAAAAATCTTATCCTCTCAAGAATCCTATATCAACATAAAAAATTAAACAGAGATGAAGTTCAGAAAATTACTCTATCTAAGGCCACGACTCCCGGAAGCATTCTTCCTTTAAGAAACTCCCAGACAGCTGACGCACTCTTAACCATGTTCAAACCCAATGTGGAACTTGACTCTTTCGCTATGGCCTTGCATGCCATGCTTCCAACGACAGTTACATTGCAAGTGCCTTGACTTACTTTACAGAGCATTCCAGTTAATTTACTTGCTCCATATGAGTACTGACTAGAGAATCTAAATTTCCCTGGACCAATCCATATGACTTTCTGCAACATAATGAGAAAATACATCAATGTGTCTGACCACGGAAAGTAGCAAAAAGAATTGGTTTTTCAATAAATAATAATAAATTAAAATAAGAAAAAGAGTGCAACAAACAAGTCCTAAAAACAAAATGCAATCATTAAATATACACTTCTCCTGCATTTTATACTGAAGTGGCAAGCTGAAAAAATTAACAAAATTAGACCATCTCCAGAGAAAATCATAGTTCATTAAATAGCATTTTCTAAAGTTGAGAAAAAGATTCCGGTGCACATTAAGTCACAGAAAACCAAGGCAAGCTTTTTTTCTCTTGTTTTTCCAATTACCTTACATTTAGTAATCACAGAATTAATCTCTTCCACTGACCTTGGCCCAATATCAACTGGTACCCAACCTAAAAGAGAAAAATGTTACTGATAAATAATTTCAACGGAAGCAACTTTATCATTTACGTAAACTTCATTATATAGCTGCAAGTGACAATGAAGAAACAAGAAGGAGATACAAACCGGTGATGTCCTAAATGATAATTCAACTTAGTCCACCAAACATGGTTTGTTTGTTATTATTGTTATCTGACACAACTCACAGTAGTAGTCCTAAAGCTAATTCGCAAAGATTGGCCAACTACTAGTTTGAGACAATTGGAAAACAGATTTTATCTAGACCATTTTCTCACTACCAACAAGAAGGAGAAGTAGATACTATATTATCACATGCTTATAATTTGAAGGCCTGCCAAATGACCATTGAGAAAATTTGAAAGTTATCTGGATAGATGATAACTAAAAGATATAGATTACAGTTAAAAAGATGCACAAGTGATTGCAATGACAGTTTATTTATTTATTTAAGAAAAATGAAATGTAAATTCATTTACACTAACCATCTGGAATACCATGAGAAGGAAATATCTCCACTTGATTTGGAAGATGAATTTTTGTGCACCAAAAGTCTTTTGGATACAGAATAGTTACGTTTTTATCCCTTGCAAACTGAATTAGATCTGATGCTGCATCATTAGCCCCTTTTTCTACCAATTCTGAAGGAACTGGCACCCCTAAAGCGTGCATTATTTGAAATGACATCATTCCAACAAAGACTAACCCATCACATCTAGAAGCTAAAAAATGCAAAGCAGCTGCTTTGTTGCAGAGATTGCCCCCTCCAATCTGAATCACATATATATGAGGATATTGGAAAAATGAAGAGCAGAAATTGGAAGGCAAAATTGTCCCAAGATTCAATAGAATGTCCACAAACTTTATAAACCAAAAGAAATCAATTACGTTAAAATGGCGGTAGAAACATACAATGGCAGCATATGGTTTCTCATCAAGTTTTGCCACCTTCCTTAGTTGACATAGGCTTTCTTCAAAATGAAAACCAGCCATACATGCGTAGCAAAAGCGAGCAACCCCAACAGTTGATGCAAGAACTTTATGAGACAGAGAAAAAGAATCATTAACAAAAATATCCACTCCTGATGACAATAATTGAGCAAACTTTGAACAGTTGGCAGCTTCCTCTTTAAACTCGGAAAGATTTTCAAGCAGAAGAATATCAGTTTTCTTGAAAACTTCCACATCCAATGAAATCTTACAAGAAAGGCTCTTTATGCTAGCAACTTTGTTTTGTAGAGCAGACGAAAATACATCTGAAATATTGAAATTCTCATGCATTAACAACAGGTCAACAGCCACAAGCTTTGACTTTCAAATGATTCATTCTTTTTCATATACATTGATACCTGCCACATATTCTGCGGAAAGGACATTTGAATTAATTTTATCGCTCCAGTCACTCACAAGAATTACTTTGGCCCCAAATTCAAGTAAATAATTGATGGTGAAAAGTGCATTGAAAACTGATCCAGAGCTCGGGTCTAGTTCTTGTTTAAGCAAGATGGTAGAATCAAACCTGACGAGAACAACTTTTCCAGCAAGTTCCACCTTAGGAAATCTTCTAAGAGTTTGTATATGCGGCAAGATGTCTGATTCTATTCCAACACAAACATGATCCTAAAGATATTATTCATCCATCGTTAAAATCACAACAGCCACAAGGTGTTACATTAAACAGAATCAAATCTAAAATAGCATCCTAATTAATTTTTATAGTTAAACGTAGCAATAATACTAGGGATCTCAACTATGAGTAATGATCTGCTGGATGATGTGACTGTACCACGTGGTGCTGTCTAGTTTATCCACAACTTCAACACTATTAACAAAGAGTCACAGAATTATACCACGTGTACATATGCTCACCATATGGGGAGCACTGGTGCTCAATAGATCATCTACATCTCAACTATTATCCTAGCATTAGCTTATATGTAATTGTCACATCGTCTAAGTCATTAACGTTTATTAATTTTTCATCAATTATAATTTCAACCCTCCCAAATAAATACTAATAACTAATCTGATGTGGCAATTACCAATGATAATTAAGAATAAATACTAATAATTAATAACTAATTATTGAACACTGGAATTCATTACAAGAATTCAATACAGGTATATTTGTAAATCTTCAGTAATAATAGATATTCTAAATTTTTTATTTTAAATTTTATCCCAAATGATGTATCACTTATTGAGTAGTTAGTAATTCTTTACAAGATTTAAGTGAATTAGTTATATTATCTTACCAAACCAATTGATGAATGCCACGAGAGGTAATTTTTTGGAATAAAAAATTTGAGATGTGTAGCACTACTGATAAATCTTTTGCTTCTGCTTAATTTCGAAAGCATAGCCGCTAAAGTGTTTGTTAAACATCCAATTTTTACTTTGAAAGCTAATAATGCAGTACCTCAGTATCAGTTGAGCTTCTTTTAACATCATCCGCACCTGCTACCTTCAAAGCAACTGCAAAAATTATAAAATTTAGAGAGCAACATCAGAAGTACATTAAACATTTTTTTTTTTTTTTTGCAATATTACAATTTCAGAAGTCATAACCTGGCGAGGACGATTGAACGCGACTGTGATTCGGCAATACGGCATCGTTTCTGGTAAACGAACATGATTTTTTGCGTTGAAGCAACTTGCTTGGGAAATTGTAGAAGCTCAATTTGTTTAATAACAGAACTTCGCTGTGTGGATGTACTTGAGCCATGATTTTGAACTAAATTTAGACTGTTAACGGAAAAACAAACAAAGACACACAAGTTATAATTTAAATCTGTACATATGAATTAAAGAATTTCTACTGGATAAATAGATTATAATTTAAATTAACTTACATTCCGGGGTTAATTTCACCCACGTCCCACAATTTTTGACATTCGTCAAATTAGTGCCAATCTGATAAATGCTGCGGTTGAAGTTAACAGAGTCTCACTAACCTGAGAATTGACGATTCTACCCCCCTTAATATTTATTTTACTTCTCCAGATCTTTTATTTTTGTCGGCTACATACAGTTCATCACTTCATTGCTTAGAATTGGTCAATTTGGTCAACTTGATTTTGGTTCCTTTGTCCTTAAAAAATTAATTATTAATTACTAATTTCTTGATGTTAATGGCCTATGATGATTAAATAACTCGATCTTGGTCAAAATTTAACCTATTATCTGATCTGTTTTATGGGTATTCTTCTTCTTCAAATATGAAATCAATAATAATATATTAATATGTATGGAGAGTTGCTAAAAAAAAAAAAATTATTGCGTACAAAAGATTGAAAATATACAACTCTTGCGTAGTATTTAGTTTGAAGAAATAATTGGAGAGGAGAGGTGTGGAGAGGAGATGAGAGGAGTGGAGATGAAGAATACTGTATGAAAAAAATTCTAAATGGAAAATGACAAATTACTTTTTACTTGGATAAATATACCCTTTGCTTTAAGATTTTAATATTTGTTATTAAGTAAAATTAAAAAATCAAAATAAATTTACAAATCATAATAAGGAAAAAAGTGTAAATTATTAATCAATTATATTATTTAGTAGATCTGAAATTTTCTAGAAAAATATTAAGTGATACATTAATTTAATCTAAAAATAGAAAACAAGTAGAATTGAAAGAAAATTTATTATGAATTGATTTGATCTTTGTTAATTTTCTGCGTTTATAGTTTACAAATAAAAGTATAATAAATATATATCATATAGAAGATAATCTTTCATTCGATTTTCAGCATTAAAATAACGAAATTCAGATTTACTTTCCTCAATTGCTTTTATCTTTATTTTTCCAAAAAAATGATTGATTAATTAACAGAAAATCTGAAGCTTCTATTTTTATGATTATATCTCTCTTATTCTGGTAGTGGCAAAGAAAAAAAATAGCCACAAGCATTTTAATATGTTTACACTAATTAAATAATTTTTAAGGGACAAATATGAAAATTTACACTTCCACCGAGTTAGGATTCGATTTTCCCACTCATCACAGAGGACACCGAATTCCACATTTTACAGCAATTACAAATTCTATAGAATGTGATTTCCCCTTCATTATTGCGAACCGAACAGTGGAAATTTCAGAGGACTTCGAATTCCTCTCCTCTCCCTCCTACTCTCCTGTCAACCGAGCACAGGGTAAAATATATATGGATTAAACGGACACAAATATAAAATTTAAACGAGTATTTACTTATAATTATATTTACAACAGAGAAGATTATGTAACTTTAATTACCATCAACAAATAATATGTCATGTTGAAGCTTTTTTCAATTTTTATTTTTCTTATTTAATTTCTCGATTGATGTATATGGATTATACTCGACTAACAAATTGAAGAGCAAAGCAGAACATGTTGTAGCTAGTCTTAACCTGAGAGTGCACAATTTGGCTAAAATTAAGGCTGTTACGGGTAGCTTTTCTTCCGAAAATAACTTTTCTCTTGTATTATGAATTTATTTCTATTTTAAAGAATAAGGCTCATTGCATCCTCAAATTAAGTGTATTATTTTCTTATTATTATTAAAATTCCCTCGTATCACAGAGATTCCCCACCCATCCCAAAAAAAAAGGGATAGACATGGTCCTGTTTACATGAAGGCAATTAATATTATCACACAATTGATTAAAGTGACTGTCCAACAATACGAGTGTATTTTGGCAGTGTTTCCAGATGGACAAGAAATAGCTGCGAAGAAACTTTAGAAAATATTAACACAAGTATACTAGGAGTTCGTACTAATAGAGAAGAACAAATGCTTATCTTATCTATACGGCGAAGCTCCAGGACGTAAATCTTGTTAATTGTGCAATAATCTAAAAAAATTGATATAATATTTCGGCTTTTCGGATTATTTAATGGATATTTCAATTCAAATTAATGTCAAATCCAAATTTTCAATTTCAATTTTTTTATTTTTCTCAAATAAATATGGTTACTACATATTATGTTGTGTCAATATTTAATTGTTATTTGTGTGATTTTCTAAGATAAGTATTTGTTTGATATTACAGTGAGTCTGTGACAAGAACCGCTTACTACAGTGTCAATATTTTTCTGACTCAGACTCACTGTCATGATTTATGTTAGGTGTGGCATGATATTGCAATGGATTTCACTGAGGGGTTGCCATTCTCCCGTGGGCGACACTGCAACTGAGGGGTTGCCAATTAATTACTGACTGTTAATCTGGTACTCAGCACCGGATCCATATTCATGCAGAAACGCCATTTTTGTGATCATTGATCGTCTCAGTGAATATGCTCATTTTCTGCCCCTGTCTCATCCATGTACAGTAATGGTCGTGGGGAAAAATTTGTTGAGGGTTTTTATAAAGCTACACGAAATGTCAGGATCTATTGTCAATGATAGGGGCCCCATATTTGTTAACAAATCTTGGCAAGAATTCTTCAAAATGTCGGGTACACAACGTAAGATGAATTCTGCTTACCATCCTCAAACGGATTGCCAGTCTGAAGTTGTCAACCGCTGTGTAGAACAGTATCTATGTTGCTTCGCAAGTCAACAGCCGCACCAATGGAGTTTGTTTCTGCCTTGGGCTGAGTTGTGGTACTATTCTAGCTATCACTCTTCTACAGGCATGAACCCATTCCAATTTCCAAGCCCTTTATGGGAGACTTCCCTTGAGTATTCCTTTATACTTAATACGGTCTACACCCGTTGATGAAGTTGATTATAGGCTGGCAAGTAGGGATGCATTGTTGAAGAATCTCAAGAAAACTTAGAAGCAGCTCGAAATAGAATGAAGGAAATAGAAAATTGAGGCTGCATAGATGTTACATTTCGAGAAGGCGAGATGATTTTCCTCAAACTGCAGCTTTATCTCAACAATCGGCTTTTTGACATTTTCCTCAAAAGCTTACAAGCAAGTTTTTTGGTACATATCCAATAGGGGAAAGAACAAGAGCTGTCACATATAAATTGAAGCTACCCGACAGTGGGTGTGTTTGGGATTGAGGTTGGGGAGCTGTAACTTTTAAGCTACAGCACTAAAGTGTTTGGTAAACACTAGCTGTTGTAGCTTGGAAGCTATGTTGATATGATTTTTAATAATTTTTCACTTATATAATGAAAAATTTATTATATCTTTAATAATTTTAACAAAATTATTATTTAAAAATTATATTTACTATATATTATTAACTTTTATTTCATAACTATAACTTTTTTTTTTACAGCAGCTGTAGCTTAAAAACTACAGCATCTCAATCCCAAATAGACCTAGTGTACATCCACACCCAATTTTTCATGTTTCGTTGTTGAGGAAGAAGCTCGGAGATGGTTCCTTGACTAGTTCTGACCTTTCGCCAATTTTCAATGAGGGTGCGATTGTGGTTGAACCTGAAGCCATATTAGATATCTGCTGGGTGAAATGTGGTGCTATGTGTAGAGATGAAAGGCTAGTCAAGTGGCGTATGCTGGATCTAGAAGATGCTATATGGGAAAGTAACATTGAACTGTTGAAGCGGTTTCCCAACTTGGACCTTGAGGACAAGAGTCCACTTGGAGGGGGGAATAATGATACTACTTTGCATGGGCCACATCGTTTGCAATGTGCCATCAAAAGGAATCCAAAAAATCATGCATGAAGTCACGTATGCATACAAGGGCAATATCATGGATGAAGTCACGTATGCATGCAAGGGCTTGAGGGATAATCACTATGTTCTATTCCACTATTGCTAAGCAATTAGGAGGGATTAACAACCACGTGTAGGAATATGTCATAAGTAATGGTTTCTGTTGTTTTTTATTATTGGAATTTACTTTATTCCAGTGATATGAACCTTTAATTTCTGCTATAGTTGTTGAAGTAATTGGGTAGTAGAATAATTTGTATTTATGCTCATTGGAATCAATCAAAAAGATATTGAATACTTTCAACTCAATTTCCTATGTGGTTTGTTCTCACCCCAAGAGAATATTTGCTATCTTTTCTATCCTAAATGAACCTTTGACTGGGACCTATCACCTAACCTTCAAAATCAAACACAATACACAAATCTAACCTTCAAAATCAAACATAAACACAAACCTAACCTTCAAAATCAAACACAATGCCACAAAATCAAAGAGTTTCCCGGTGTTGTTTCTTTAACATTCTTTTATGCATTTTAGCCATCTTTCAGTAGTTTTTCCCCTTTTGTTAAGAGGATGCTAAGTTTTATGAAATATTCAAGGGATCTATAAAGTTTTTAACCCTCTATTTGTGCATACAATTTTGAAGATTTATAAAGGCTTCGGAGGTCTGAAATCTTTGGTTTGATTTTTGAATGAATAATGTTATTACAGGCATTAAGCATGTTGCAGGATACTAAAAAATTGCGATGCATTATTACCATTTGATAGGAAAACACTAACTGTTGATGTGGTGATTACAACAACCCCTAAAGCTAGTCTTGCAATGAAAGCTTGTTTCAGTTTGATCTATTCATGTGCAAGAGGAAAAGAGAGGAAAAGAAGAGAATTCATAAGCTGGGCAAATAATTCAGTGTTTTCTCCTATTCAAGTGCCATGTTGTCCATATAATCCTACTGAAAAATTTATTAGTTTTATTATCTAGATGAAGAAATTAATGTAACAAATTCTAAATTTTAAGACTTTCACAGTTATTTAAGACTTTCTTAATAATAAATTTTTTTTAAAACACAATTTAAATTAATCACTAAAAAAATAACACAATACAATATTAGTGTAGCACTAAGGCCATGTTTGGCATGCCTCACTATATTGTATTAAAGCTCTGAATTGTATTAAAATATAAACAATAAAATGTTTGGCACTTACGCGATATTGCATTAAAAAAAGAATTAATGGGGGAAAACCCGCGTAAGGGAAACTCGAGTGAGACATGGGTTTATACTGCATTGCGTTAGATCCTTTTCTCCTTTTGTTCTTCGTCTTCTTTATTTCTGTGTAGCTCTTTTTCCTTTTTTTTTTTTCCCTTTTTCCCTCTTCTTCTTCATCTTCTTTGTTTCTCTCTCTCTCTCTCTCTTTTTCCCCTTTTCCCCTCTTCATCTTTTTCTTCTTCTTCATCTTCTCTGTTTTTCTCTATCTTTATTCTTATATTTTTTTTTCCCTTTTCCTCTCTACTTCTTCCTCTTCTTTGTTTCTTTTCCTTCTTCTCTGTTTCTTGTCTTGTTCATCTTCTTCTCCTCCATTTCCTCAACATCTTCATATAATTGCTAATAGTCGCCGCCACTACCGCCCTTAGTTCTTTTCAGGTTTGATTAAGGGGTTTTGATTTTGCGGATTGATTGAAGAAGACAATGATGGATGAGATTTGTTTGAGATGAAATTGAGTCCCTTCACAAAATTTTTATTTTATTTTGCTATGGGAATTTTTGTTTTTGTCTAGATTTGTTTGTGCAACAATTATTGGTAATTAAATTTTAGTTTCGAATTTTGTTTAAAAAAGACAATTTTTGTCATCTTTTTTCAATAAAAGTTGTACATAAAAATTATTTCTCTATAAGAATTATAAATCAACTAATAGAGGGTAAAATCATTAATTTAATTTTTAGTATTTAAATTTGTTAATTTTAACTGAGTTGGAGTGTCACCTGTATATTTATTTTAAAAACACTTATCGCTTTTTTAATAAATATCAAAACAAGTGTCATTTGAGTTACATTAACCCATTTTTTAACATTTATACTAAAAAAATAATGTTAAATTTTTAAAATTTTAGACTTTTGTATTCAATTTTTTTCTAAATATTTTGGAATTATTTTTTAAATATATAATTTAAATTAATCACCAAAGATATTAATAAAATTAATACAATACAATATAACACCAAATATTTTATGGTATTATTGTAATACAGTACTAATACAATATAGCATAATACGAAATACTTGCATTAAAACAATACGATAAAACATCATACAATACAGTGTGCCAAATGCACCCTTAATGAATTATAATTAAAAATTAATACAGTCCCGTGAACAAATGTTTTACAATATTAATATAATATAATATTAATGCAATACACCTTAATACAGTAAAACCTCTCCATAATCATAATGTTGGGACCAAACTAATTTTATTATTACATAGATGTTATAACTTAATAGAGGTTTAATTATAAACATTATTGTTTTTACTTAATTATTCCTGTAATTGATATAAGGTGTACATTATATTAATAATTAATTAATAGAGCATGTCAAATTTAATATATAGGCATTGACAAAAGTGATAGACATAGTTTAAAGAACTAATACATGTATCTGTGTAATGTTGAGAATTTTCAAAATAATCTTACAAGTCTAAATATAATGATTTGGTAATAACTCTAAAAAATAAATCATTAACCCAAACAACTTCAGATAAATTTTTTATAATAAATCATTAACTCAAACAACTTTAGATAAATATTTTATTCTATCTTAAAGTTTAATGTAACACAACATATGTATTTTTTTTATAAATATTTTATTCTATCTTAAAGTTTAATTTAACACAGCATATGTATTTTTTTTTCAAATATACAGATAATTAGTACTATGTGGAGGCGAGTTTCTTAAGAAGGAATTGTTTCTCTCCTCATGTATAAAGGGTTAGAGAAATAATTCTAGGGTATAGAAAACACAAAGTGAGTTCTCTATATAGAGATATGAGGAGAGCGGTGTAAACACGTATATTAACTTTGTTAGGATACTTATATGTGTTATTGAGTTATTGGTGTCTACTCTTGAGGTGTGTTTGCCACATTATATTGTATTGGATTAGGCTACAACGCATTATCCTGTATTAAGTTGTAATGCAATTCTATGTTTAGTGTAGTATGGATTGTATTATATAAAATAGTATTTTCATTGTTATTTATATTAAATAAATAATTTACATTTATTTTTATTTTATTATTATTTATATTCAATTAATAATTTAAATTTTTGTAATTAAAATAAATAACCGTCGACCCCCACAAGTTCCCATGGGCTGCCGTGCTTTAGTGTCATTTCAAATATATTTTGATACCATTAGAATCCTTATTGCTACGGCTATGCAATGGTGCAACTATTATCAGCAAAGGAATTTTCATATGTCTTAGATCTACAATCAAAGTTAAGGTTTTCAAATTTTTAACTATAAATTTACAGCAAATAGAAGCTTTTTTGCCAATACCAATTACACTATTGCGTAGCCCTGACAATAAGGATTCCATTGGAACCAAATTTTAGTGCAAATTACAATTTTATGCAGTGGCCACGAGCGCCCAACAACCATCAAACTATCTCTGGCGGCTGTCAAATTGTCACCATCGGTAGCATATTTGAGTTTTTAATTTTATTTACTTTTATATGTTTTTTATTTAGTTTTTTATTATTTTAATTAAAGAAATAAAAAAATCATGTGAACAATGCCGTATTACACAAACACGATCCCTCTCGAGTTTATTTAATGCAATACTGTTCACATTATGGTATATTACAAGAATATTTACAAAATATGGGGTTGCATTGCACTAGCTTATGCAATCCCAAGTAATGTGGTTGCCAAACATACCCTGAGGGTACATGGGATTGCCAAACACGTCTTTGAAGGTGCATTTGGCACACTGTATTGTATCACATTATGGTGTATTGCATTAAAGTATATTAAGCCACAATGCAATATCATGTTTGGTGCAACATGAACTATAGTATATGTAGTAATATTTTATATCATTATTTATATTACTATTAATTTTAAATTAATATTATTCAAATTTATTAATATTTAAGTATTTATTATAAATTATATTCAATTATTTAAAAATAATTAATATTTATATATTAATTATTGTAATATAATTATATAATGTAATATTTTATTATATTTTTATTCTAATATATTATTTAAGTATTTATTATTAGTTATATTAAATTGTTAAATATTAATCAAATTTTATATATTAATTACTATAATATAATTAAATAATACATTATTTAGTTACATTTTTAATATAATTAAAAATACAATATATCATTATGGAATGATAAATTATAATTTATTAATTTATATTAATAATTATAATGTAAAAAGAAAAAAAATAAAAATTAATATTATATTAAATTAAAAATTTATTTTTACTTTATTATAAAAAAAAACTAATGCGGCAATTGTTGTATTAGCTAAATCCAACTAGCAGCAGCAAAACATGAGATTCCAATGCAATGCAACCTCATGTTTTGGGGTTGGTGGCGACACACTAATTTGAAGTGATTCACCTTCAATTGGGCTACGTTCACGAATGACAGAAGTTTACCATAATAGTTAACATATGATTAGTGTTTTTCATCCATGTAAATTTTCTACTTATTCTTTATCTGATGCTTATTTGTTTGGGGTTCGGATTATAGTTCTAACAATCATGTTACACCACCCAACATCGACGACTGGCTACCATGATGATAAGAACTACTAGAATATAAAACTAAGACATGCACTGTTAAATTCTAAATAATTGGTCACCGAAACCCAACAGCCATAGGCTTGACTAGTATGTTGAATAATCTGTCACCATAAATGGCAGAAATGCCTTCAAAGGATTGACTCACAGATTCATCATAACTGTAAAATTTTCTTTAAATGAAATGCCCAAATGAATGAAGGATGGCAATTCTCATAGGATCAAATTCACAACTTTTCCAACAAGGGATTTGCAATTAATAAGCAAATACAGGTTCTGCAATCATGTTAAAATTAAAAAAAAAACTTGTGGTTCAACAAAAAGATCAGCCAGTATCACATATCTCTAAGCTTCTACCATCAAGAACCATATATCATATCAATAATTTCACTTATACCACAGATAAAATTAGCTAATAAATTGTGTTTGCCGACACAAGCACAAGAAGTTCCAAATTCTCAACCTAGAAAAAGTCAATAATCAAATAGTAGGCTATTGAATAACATATAACCTCCTCATGTGTTGATTTATTAAAAACATAAATAAATAAATCCCTACAAAAGCTGAAATTGCAAATCATAGTAGGTGTAGATTTTCGGAACCATCCTCAGCCGCTTTCTTTCCTTTAAATAGAACAGTAAAATAAAACATTTCAAGGGGCAGTCTCTCCTTCCATACCATCAACTTTTATTTGCACAGCATTGGTTGGCTTCTCTAAAACTCGTCCTGTCATAGGATCGACCGGACTTGTATAACGTGGTCCGCCTTTGCGTCCCATTGCCACCATAGAGGGTGGGAGTAGTAACCCTGCCCTGAAAAGAATGCGCTGGACCGGGTCTGATGGTTAAGCACCAACTGATAGTCAATACCTGCAAAAAAATTAAAGAAAAAACCAAATTGGATAGAGATAGAGCACTGAGATGTTTTATGCAGTTATTTATATTACTCTGTATGGTAGGCATCAAAGTTATCAGAAAGCCACTGCAAATCAGGCAAAAAAAAAACTATCATTTTCTGCAAGTACTGAGCATACGATTCTAACAAAGCAAACTTAAGACAACATTAAAATTGTCGTGTAATCAGCCTCACAGAATAGAGAACAGGAAAAAAAAAAAAAAGAGCTAAGGATCATTCAACCACCTAATTAAAAAGAAATAATCCCAATTAACCAGGCTTGTCACAAGTATAGATAATGTAATTAAGAGCTTCAGACTTCAGTTCAGCAAACCATAGTAACCTTACGGGGAATGTCTTTGCCATGATTCTACCATTAAATAAAAGCAAGCTTTCAACAAATAGTTTTCACTGTCAACATAGAAATTATTGCACATGATCATAGATGACACGACTCAAAAGTGTTTGATTTACTTCCAAGTATAAGAGTGTATAATTATAATATAACCCGGTAAATCCGGGGTCGAACCACAGGAAATTTTAAATTTAGTAGTCAAATATTTAAATAAAAAATAAATTCAGAAAACGAAATTAATAATTTAAAAAGTACTAAGGTTCGGGATCCACTCTTGGAATTTAAATTATGATCAAAATATTCTCTCTTAATTATATTTTGTATTTTATTTACTAGTTAAATGTTATGCCATTTAATTTTTAAATAACCAATTTTAAGGATAAATATAAGAATAAAGTACATGATGTGCCACCGCTATATTAGAGTGTCGACATAATGTCAAAATATCATATAAATCCAAGAAGAGGTTTATAAATTAATATGACATGAAAACAATTGTTTAAATAAAAATACAAATAATAAACATGTAATAAAAATATAAACTTTAAACTCACATAAGAGAGATATTAATTCCATAAGTTGAATCCTTGAGTTTCACCTTTCACCTTAGTTAAGTAAATTAGCCACACATATTTGAAAGAAAAATACACATTTTATTTGACAAACTTCTAGAGTACAACATTGGAGAATTGAAAACCAAAGAATAAAATTGAAAACCAAAGAAGAAAAAAGAAGAGCTTCTGAATTCGTCTTTGCACTAGGCTAATTGCTTGATTCCTAGGGGTGTTCGCGGATCGAATTTTACAGATTGGGCATCAATCCATATTCGATCCACGATTTTGTGGATGATAAATTTTCAATCTAATCCAATCCACGGATTGGTAAAATTCAATATAAATCCAATCCATACGTCTGCAGATTTAACCCAATCCATATCCAATTCACCATTTTGCGAATTTATTTACAGATTAAAAATTTTTAATTCTGTCCAATCCTCCAACTAATTAAATAAAAAATTAATATAAAAAATAATTTACTATCGATCAAATTCAAAATTGAATAAAATTTAAATAAATTAATTGCTTAAATAAAACTAGAATAATACATGCAAAGTTTCAAAATATAACACATCAAGAAGAAAAAAAAATCATTTGTTTAAATCAATACATGAAAATTAACTGTTTAGGAACGTATATCTATTATTTAATTATTCAATTACTTAATTATTTTTTATTTTATATTATTATTAGATAAGATATAATATAGTGTTAATGTATCTCTATTTTAACTTATTTATTTATTAGTAAGTAGTAATGCCACATTTACAAGTTTTATTTTTAATTAAATAAATATTTTTTTTTATTTTTTTGCGGATTTACAAAAGTAAATCCATATCTATCCACCAACTGCGGATTTTTTCAAAATTTCAATCCAATCCGATCTACTAATCCACAGATAGAATTTTTATGGATCAGATTTTTGCTGATCAAATGGATTGAGCGGATTTGATTGGATTTTGAACACCCCTATTGATTCCTACCTCCTTTCCAGCACACCCTTCCAAATGCTCTCCCACGTCTCTTATATAAGGAAAGCTTGTTTGTCTTCTTCCTCTTATAGCCTTCATCTTTCTTTTATTTTATTATTATTATTATTATTTCCAAAATTTATCCACGCAGCTCCAGCAATTTATCTTCTCCTGCAAATTGCGACAGCAGCACATCGTAGTGAAGCGCAGTAGCATATCATGATGAACGGCAACATCATATCACGACGGCAGCAGAATGAATAGCATGACGGCCAGTAGGACGAACGGCGAGCAGCAAATCGTGAATTCTTGAGCTTCATTTTGCCTTTTTTCTTTTTTTCTCCATTTATATTTTTGAATTTCAAAGAGGGTATTTTTGGAATATTAAAAATATAACTGGGACAATTTCAGTATTTTAGGAAATGAGATTCTGATTCCCCGCTCCCCTATGGGAATCAGAACTCCTACAATTAATCCAAATTTTACATGGGACTAGCAGAAATCATTCCCATTCCCAGTAACAATTTCACAAGTAAACATATTATTGACTCTCATTCTGATTCCCATTCCTTGGGAAATCTAGATTCAATATTATGAATCCGGATATTTTCGGATCTGGGTCTGGGTCTGGGTCTGGGTCTGAGTCCGGATTTAAGAAAAATGCATATCCGGAACCGGGCCCAGGTACCTTTATTTTAATATTTATTTTTAAATAAAATTTTAATATAATAGAAAAAAAAAAACAAAAAACAGCCCGTGCACAAGCGGCCCAAGTTTTGCAATTCACATTTTCCTCTTCTAAAACCATTTCCTCTCCTCTTTCATCAAATTAAATCGTAGTCGTCATCGCTTCAGCCGCCATTTTCTCTTCTCTTTGTTCATCATCATCAGATCCACGAGATCAAGGATTTCCTTCTCACTGCCAAAAGGAAGGATGCACGCTCTGTGAAAATCAAGAGGAGCAGAGATGTTGTCAAGTTCAAGGTCCGCTGCAAGTGTTAAAAGCATTTCTTTAGTGGTCTCCCTGAATCATCATTCACTGACTGTCTTCTTGTTTTGACTGAAAGAAAATGTTTGTTTCATCCCATGCTGTTGTCTGAGAAGTTTATGTGGATTTGAGCTTATTTGATAAATGTTATTGTTAGAGGATGCGGATCTTTTTGCCAGTTGATTTATGGACATTGAAACAGGGTTTGCACACTGCAGCTTTCTGCCCGTTGCATTATGTTGTGTTTAATTTCTGTATGAAAAAAAAAAATCCATGAAACAATCCGGGATTAAAATCCGCAATCAGGCAATTTGGTAACTTCACTTTAAATACCGTCATATTCTTGGCATTTGAAGTATTGGGTCATATATTCATACCCAGTGCAAATCCTTCGGAAAAACCGGTTAATCTTTGACACCACTATCTAAAGCTTTATTATTCTCCAAAATTTTAGGGGCCAAATGGACAGGTCTCAAGTTGAAACGACGTCATTCTGTTTCTCTCCTCATCGCCATCTCAAGAGCGAAACTTACCGTACTCTAGTTCAGATTCTATCGCACTGCTATGACCACTCCCAAATCTCTGATCCTCAAGACCCAAGCCCAGGTACTTGATTTACACCGTCCATTAGAATTTTCAAATTTTAGTTTAAGAAGCTGAATTCATGTTTTATTTTTGGAACTTTTATGTTAACAGATTTGATTACCTAAAATTTCCTTCAATATTACAGTTCATCTATTCTATATGCTTCTGCTACTTTTACTTTCAATTATGTTATTCTTTTTTTTTTCTGTGTGTGTGTTTTATTAATGTTTATTTTTTTCCTCTTATAAAGAAATGTGTGGGCGTGGCGAATTGGTGGGTCCCAATGCTGCGGTGGTTGATAACTCCACGGCTGAGAAAGACAAAGCTGTTGATGAAGATAGATGGTGTGGCGACGAGCAAATTGTGCTGGATGAGATACAAGATATATTGCAAGTAGAAGAAAATGGAGATTTGCTGAATCATGAGCTGGCAGTCTGCGATGGTGATGATGGGACTGGTAACTATGATGAAGGGTTAGGCCAGCAACGATTGTTAATGGATGAGTTAGAGCATATTACGAATGGAGATGATATCCTTGTCCAAGAAGAGGATGCATTGGTGAATGACCGACAGGAACATGTTGATGTTCAACAAATTGTTAATGGGGAATCTAGGAGTGAGGCTGAGCTACAAGTAGATAAAGGAGACTATAATTTAGACGTGCCTAAGTCATTTGATTCTTCTGTAGATAGAAATATGGATTCTCCCGCTTCAAAACCAGCTGAGGATAGTGAAGAGAGAAATTATAAATTGAGGACTAAATCGTTGGAATTTGAGAATGAAACGCAGCAGAAAGAGATGGAAGAGGGGAAATTAGTTCATAAAAATGGCATAATCGGCGCCTATGATTATAGGGCTGAAGATGTAGAGGTTGAAGAGGGAGAAATTTCGGGCGGCTTTGAGCTTGACGAAGATTCCATTGATATGATAATTGACAATGCTGTAGTGTCAAATAAGAAAGACGATGAGAAGCAAGTTTCCAAAGATGTAACTGATGAGATAGATTTCACTTGTAATGAAAAATGTGGAGGCACTGAGAAATTTTCTGACTCCACTTTTGTTAGTATGAATGCTGTTGACTGCAACGCTAGTGTTGGAGCAATGGAACTCAAAGAAACTGTTAGAAATGAAACACAATGCAAGTCCAAAATCTTTGCAGATGGAACTGCTGTGATGGCCATAGATCTGGACAGGTATAATAGCATGCCTGGTATTGGAAGAAATAAGAGGAAAGCTAGTGGAGATGACGAGGGTATTGGCAGTTTTTCAGCCTGTCTTGATGATTCAACAGTGCAGAAAGAAATTGTGGAGCAAAGCGTGGCTCGAGAGCAGGGAATTACGACCAAAGAGAAGGTACAACTATTATTTCTTATAGTACTCAATTTACTATTTTATATATGTGTTTGCGACAACAGTATAGTGATCAATTTGTTTCATTACATCTGTTAATGTGCTGCACTATGTCGTATATGTTTGATTTTCTTCTTTTCTTTTTTCTTTTTCCTCCCTTATTTGATAATATATAATGCATGGCCTTTATTGCCAAGGAGGTTTTTTGATTATCCATCGTGTACTCCTCTCTGTTGTTTCTATACAATCCGTAACTTTTAGTTTGTGGATCTGGCTTAACTTTCAACATACGGTTCTGGGTAAATTGTGGATTACAACTTTTGGCAATCTCTAGCTACAAGCATGGCCTCAACCGTCCTCAGATTTCCATAAGTTAATTGTACCGTCATGATCATTGCTGTGTAATGGAGTGTGTCAACCATACTCATTGCAAACTGGTGTGACTTGTTGAAATAATACATTTGATCCGGTCTTCCTTTCACTTTTCAAAGCAGAATTTATTCTGAAATAATACATTTGAGGGTGCAATTAATAGGGAATCCACTGGCACTTCTTTCTCTCTTAGATGCACATGCAACACACACAAACATGCTTGTATACGCTAGCAACAAACTTTCTCTGTAATGGCTGGTTATAACGATCGGAGAGAGGCTGCAGAATATGATGTTTAAATGCATTTTACCATATATTTTTTATGTTGCAATTATGGTCCACTAGAAACATTATGGTATTTTGTTGTTTTTTGCAGTCGGATTCTGGTGTTTGCAATAAGAAAAAGCGGAGTGCTCCGTCTAAGGAAAAGAAAGCAAAGAAAAAGGTTTACACATTTTTCTTCTTTTTTTTTCTTGGGATGTTTGAAGTATTTCTTTCATCTATCCAGGTCATTAATTCCTGATTGACACATGAGATTCTAGAGGAAATTAATTATTTATTTCTCTAAAGTCATTTTAAGATTGATTTATGTGCTTCCTAAACCAAAGTGCCACCATGTACATTCATTGCATTTTGTATGTCTTTTTGAAGTGTATATAATTAGTTTAACATTGGAATTTTGCTTTTCAGCAAAAAGAACGCAAAAAACGTGCAGAAAAGAACCGACAGCTTGGCGTTCGAAGGTTGAAATTGCCCCAAAATTTGAAACCAAAAACTGTTAAATATTGCCACCATTATCTCAGGGGAAGATGTCAAGAGGTTGTACTATTTTCCTTTCTTCTAGGATTTTATATGTTTATATTGCCTTTTAAATGTTCTGCAATAGATGTGTATTCATTTTTTGCATAGTAAGAGGCATTTCACTTGGCTGTTTTTTAATTATTATCAAATGATCTTGTCTTTTTAGTTGCTTTCGCTTTGCTGTTGCTGATTATTATTATTATTATTTTTGGGTTTTACAGGGTGACAAGTGTAAATTTTCACATGATACTGTACCTTTGACAAAGTCCACTAAGGTAATTCAACTTCTTGATACAGATTTTCATCTTTTGCTAGTAATGCGATCTAATCTGATACATTGTTGTAGCTATTTACTTTTGTAACTACTGGAGGCTGAGATTTGACTACAATTAACTGACCTGTCGATTGTTGCTATGGCTAAAAGCCATTGGCTTAGCTTCTGTGCTCGCATTTTGTTCAATATGTATTTTGTAAACTGAATTTATATTATGAGGAACGTTTAGTAACATATAAAGAAAAGATCTTAGTTTAGTAACATATAAAGAAAAGATCTTAGTTCTGATTTGGGTCCGGTACGGCATTAACCTACTCAGACCACCATCGGAATATAAAGTTGGAATAGACAGTTAAAAGAAGAAAGGAAGGAAATTAATCATATAATTTACTTTAATTAGAATTTATTTTATTTTCCACGAAAAAGTTTCAGGTTTTGTGAAGCTCAAATCTCAATTCTCTTGCATTTTAATGGTGCAGGCATGCTGTCATTTTGCACGAAATTCATGCATGAAAGGAGAAAACTGTCCGTTTGATCATGACCTCTCTAAATATCCCTGTGAGAATTTTGTGGCCAAAGGCTTTTGCAACAGAGGAGATAATTGTTTGTTTTCACACAAGGTACCTTCTTCTTGCTATTGTAAGATGCTTCTTCATTTGTGCCACTACCATTGCTTTGATTTTCTATGTAGCGTAATTTCTTAAGCTGTTCGGTTTAAGGCTTGTTTGGATTATGAGTTGAGTACCTAAGTTTCTTTGCTTCAGCTACCACCCAAGGAAGAGGATCCATCTACTCCAAGTACTTGCACACCTGAACCGAAGCCTTCACCTCCATCACATGCTTCAAATTTGTTGAAGCCACTAAACAATAATAAAGTCTCCCATCAGAATGTTGATGCATTATCCAACCATGGGAAAGTTTCTTCTTTCAAAAATATAGAACAAAGTGCAGCAAAGAGTGTACTTAAGCCACCTGCACTTGCACCTAAAGGTATTACTTGTCTCTTTCTGGGGAAGTCATCAGTGCTTGAATCCAGCAACCTTGGCCAAGGCATCTCATCTCCAATGAAGAGTGACAGTGGCAAATTCTCAAATCAGACTGCACGAATTGCTGCACAAATTGCATCTGATGCTGTGCAAAGTAGGGATGAAACTCCAAGGAGAATTCCAGTGGCATCAAAGGGTGTAAATTTTCTTTCATTTGGCAATCATTCATTGAGGGATTCCAGTGGTAAAAAATTAGCTAACTTGTTTTTGAATCGGGAAAATGGTGCCAAAACAGCACTATCAAACAATTTTGGTTTGCATGAAAAATCTAGCCTGCCTCCTTGTGGAGAGAGTGATGCCGAAGTTGGAAATGCAACAACCCAAATATTCTCAAGTAGTGTTCAAAAATCGAATGATATGCTGAAGAAAACTCAACCTGCAATTACACCACGGGGATTGAACTTTGTTTCTACCAGAAAAGCCTTGGCAAATAATACTATTAGTAATAATCAAGCTAGATTGCATTCCAGTGCGGGTGATGTTATCAATAGTTCTCTTGAAGAGAGTCCAAATACTCCCAATATGTCACAAAATTCAAGTGCAAATCCATGGAGGCTGCCAGGTTCTTCATTTACTTTAGGTCACTCTTTAGATCACTCAGCACAAGGGTACTATAGAAATGCATCGAACTCAGCTCAGAGGGCACTAGAATTTGCTACAAAGATTGAACCTAAAGTGAAGATTAATCAGTCTGCAGTTGGGACTGGGGTCAAATAATGCAACAAGGGGTACTAGATAGTGGTGGCAAGGTTCATAAAATGTCATATTACATAGTGAATTTTTATCAGATTAAATCATGAAATATCTTTTCTTTAGGATTTTGTTTTTCATGGAAATGGTCACCTCTCTCTTAGTAAATTGTAAGAATATGAAGGTTTGCATTAACTTTCCATGGTTGTTTTCAAGTAAGATGCTCTATCCTGCGTGCTACTAGTTTGTAGTGGTCTTGGATCTGATGAAGACTAGAGCAAAAATTCTGTGTGAATGTTGTCTCCAATATAGCAAGAGAAAATTAATGTTATTTGTACCATTTATGTAGTAACATCATATTTAGGCTTTTCCATGGTTGCTCTCCTTGTCAACTGATATTTATTATATAGTTACATGATATATTTTGTACTGGAAAGGTGGAGCCATTAGCTCATTAAAACTTGGTTTTCAAGTCATTTGAGACGTTGACAATGTAATCTGCTGGTGTGGCTTAATGGGTGGTGTGCCCGGAGAAGGCCTTCTTTGCTTTGAAAAGGACTTGAGCATGCGCCCACCATTACTGTATATTTTATTTTTTATTTTTTGTTCTTGTTGACGTAATTAATTAGTATTAATTAATTTGATTTTTTTTTTCATGTTAAAGTAGAGTCATGCTGGGCTATTCAATCTATGTATAGTAGTGCTTGTTGCGGTTAACAGTTGGCTTATCATAGAAAGCTTAATGAAGTTTGGTTGGTGCTGTACATTGTCGTAACCGACTTCTTGTTTTGAGATTCTTTGTTTTTATTTGCTTATTCTTGTAATTTATTACTAGTATGCATTGCACTTGCAGTATGGCTGGTTGAGTAAGACTGGTTTTTGGTTTAGTTCAAAATCATTGAGCGATTGGCCTCTTCTTGTATGTTGGTAATGAATGAATTATTTTGAAGTTTTTTTTTAATTGGGATTATTTTTTAATGTGTAATATGAATTAAGAGTTTGTGTGTGCAATTTCTCTCTGGTTTCTTTTGCAGTCTTACTCTCCCCATTTTCCCTGTTAGTTGAAAAGTTGGCCCAATAAAGTGTTTATCTGACCTTGTAAGTTCTTCGACTTCAACTAATTTGAATTATAGCCATGTATAATTGTTTTCCATCTTTATATTTGGGTTTTGGATGCATGTATTGATTTTTGTCAACAATAGAGTTAGTGTGCCAGATTTTTTAAGACAAAACAGATACACTGTGTCTTGAACTTTGTGATAACTTTTCATCTGCAGGTTGTTGTATTGCTGCATGTAATAATTACTACAGCTGCAATTTTATGCCCAGTCCTTGTGATTCTTAGATCAGTTCATTTTCTTGTGAGTATTCATAAGAAGTTATAATTTAAACCTGAATTTTCTATTTAGTTGTCAAAAGGCGCACAGTGTCGCTGGAGGAATTAATATGAAAGCACTGCACCAAAAATTTTATTAGCATGCTGGAAGAATCTTGTATGTTAACTGGAGGCTTTAGGAGAGGCGTGATCTTTTAGATCTTCAGACAACTAAAAGTTGTAAATCATTGATTGGTCCTGGTTATGATGTAGATGATCTCTATTTCCAATATCCGCTAAAAACACACAAACTAATGGGAAAGTCACGAGGAAATTGGAAATGCAAATTGAAACTATTAAAGGTTTAGATAAATGGTTTAAGTTGTGAAAAATGGTTCCAAAACTGATTTCCAGCTGTCTTTTTCCTTGGTTTCTAGTGATTCAAAGGGATCATGATGAAAGTTTTTGATTGATTCAGTGACTTTAATCTGTGCAGGTACAACTCTGCTTTTCTATCTGGTGTCGCATTGATGCTCTTTGCTCGCATTGTGTAGTTAAAGCTGGTATCTTATGCTCATACTAACTATGACATGAGAGCACTGGCCAATTCGGTTGATAAGGTATGGTGAAATTTGGTTAAAAGTGTTAACATAATATTTTAATGAAAATAATCGTTCATTTTGTAATAACAATTAATAATAATAATTGTCATTATTATTACCATACTGCTCTTCATTCTTCTCATATAACATCATCTTAGAACAGATGCTTTCATTTCTTTTTTCATGAGAATTCTGTCCCCTTGCTCTTCCTAATTTCATGGAAGTCTTATCTTGCCCAATAATCTCATTTGATGGGGTAGTGAGTAAAGTTTTCTTCATTGCGCATTCAGTGAGGTCCTGTTGTGGTGTCGGGGGGATGCCTTGTCCAGTTCTGTAAATGTGGATAGTTCGTACAATGTGAGCTTCAAGAGTTTGGTGTACTTTATGGTTATTTCTTGCCTTAATAAATTGAGAAACTCTTATTTTCTGGCATGTGTAAATAATTTGTTTTGGTTTACATCTTCAGTAAGTTGTGTTGTCTTTTTGACTTTTTTGCTTATTCTAATATAAGTAAAAGGCAACTTACTCATTTTTTATATATGAAAATTAGTGGAGATGATTTTTTAAGTTGATTGTTGACTATTCATTGAGAAATTTTGTAAATTCCATTATTTGTGAATTGCAGACATAAATTCTTTCTGATATGTATTAGAGCATTTGCTGTCTGCAGTGTCGGTAGGATAACAAATTAACAGCTGAATCTCTTGATTTGCATCTTTTAAAATAGTTACAGAGGTGGTTAGAATTTCTAAATATTCTAATAATTAAAAAATGTGTAGATGAGCATTCTTATTTATTTTTCTTTTCGTTAAATAAGTTTTATGTTTACTATATTTGGTTTAAATAGATTAGTTTTTATACTGACTTTGCATGGGGTTCTGAATTATCATGATCTAGTTGTAGCAACCTATTATTTTGACTGACTTTGATTGTAGACAAGTTATCCACGTACGGAAGGGTTGGGTGGTTCGTCAATTTGTCAAGTTAATAATCTTTAAAGGAGTTATGGGATTCATAATCGAACAAGTATTAACTACTTGATGGCTTAACTTCTGCAGTATATCAATCCCACTGTTCGAAATTCACAACATCCTTTGAAAGGTAACCTTTTATATGCCATTGAGAGAGTTTTGAAGCTTTCAGTTCCAAACCTTTATGTGTGGCTCTGCATGTTCTATTGCTTTTTTCACCTCCGGTATGTGTTCTACTGTCTTTTCTTTTTGTTTTAGTAAATTTCCTTTTCTTGCTAAGTTTTCTTTATTTTTTCTGTTGATTTTAGAAATAAAATATAAGCATGATAAATTCTCCATTATATAGCCTTTCTTCTTACACCACTGACCAAGACTGTCCTTTCTAGTCATTGACTCTTTCTCTAATTGGTCTTGTCTTACCATTTGAAAAATCTGGATACATTGTTCAGTCTATTTATAGAAGTTTCTTTTGCGAAATTCTGTTTCTTAGAGCTTAATATTGAGCCCATAAATCTCTCTCTCACCCTTAGATGATATTCATCAATCTAATATTCTTTGCATGATATAACACCATTGTTTCCTTGATGCATGGTATTTTAACATATATTTTTTTGTAATACAGGTTAAGGGTGTGTTTACATTTTAGAGTGGAGTGGGAGTAGGAGAGGGAGTGTGAATCAAATGTTTACTTAGTTAAAATAGGAGCGGAGTGGGAGTCCCACTCCGTGGGACCCACTCTTTTTTGGAGTGGGAGTGGGAATATAATTCCATTTTGCCTTTTTTTTTTTATTAATTTAATATAATTAATATTTTATAAAATAAAATAAATAATATTATATTTATTTAAATAATATTATTATATTATTTTATAAAATTATATTTATTAAAAAAAATAATATTATTATATTATTTTATAAATTTAATAATAATAATAATAATAAATTTAATAATAATAATAATCAGTTTATTAAAAATAATATTATTATTTTATAAATTTAATAATAATAATTTAAAAATATAATATTTTTATAGATATTTAAAAATAATAGTATTATATTTATATAATATTAATAATTAATAATAATACTCTCTTTATTTTTAATTTACATAATTAAAATTAATAAAAATTGTGATTTACATTTAAGAATATTAAAAATTATTATTAATTTATAAATATTTTATTATATTGAAATATATTTTTTATTAATTTTATAATTAAAAATTATAATTCTTTAAATAAAGGTAAAACTGTAATTTGAAATTATTTATTCTTAATTTAAGACAAAGTAAATATATAATTAGATTTTGATTCTGACTCCACACTCTCATTTCAGTGTAAGTAAGCAATCTATTCTCACTCCCACTCCACACTCCCAATTCTAGGATTTCCACTCCAATCTAAAAAATAAACGCTACCTAAATGTATTTGCTGAGCTGCTTTGTTTTGGTGATCTTGAATTCTACAAGATTGGTGGAATGCAAAAACTGTTGAGGAGGTAGGCCCTTTATATTGTGAAATATTTTGCTTGGGTTATTTATTTCAGCAAGACTGCTGAATTTAACTAAGAAACTCTTTGTGTTTTGTATGCACATCCTATATTTTGTGGCCGTTATCAGTACTGGAGAATGTGGAATATGGTATGGTTCTTTTCTCAAATTATAGTTCTTTTGATCAACTGCTATATTTATGATCGTATTTTTTATATTCTCATTTCTCTTACTGGTTATGATGTTATGGATCTGATTAGTTATGAAAAGTACGAAATTATTTAGAGGTATTATTTGTCTTCTTATTAAATCATAACCTTCTGATGCTATCGATTACTACTGTACATTTTTTTATGTTGTAATTATTATTTGTGTGGTGTGTGTAAAATGAAATGGGACCACTATTTCTACCATGGAAATTTTATGCGTTGGTTGAATCTCTTTTCTCCTGTTTGCATCGTGAGAGGTGCTTTTGTCTACAAGTGTCTCTTTCAACCAGTACAAATTAATTCTAGTGAGAATAATATCTTCTGTTGTGGTTTGATGTATCAAATAAAGTATTAGAAGATTATTAACAGACAATTTCTCCGGCGTTACAATTTGTTAATTTTATTTTCAAGTTTTCCTAAAAATTTATTTATTTCCCAACCGTCTTCTTTCCTATACGTAACTTTTAGGACATAAGACTTCTCTGATTGTTTTTTATGGAGCGGGATAGGAGACATTAGATATCGTTTTAGTATTGGACCAAGCCAACGCGATTAACTTACGTTCTAATTGAAGCGAGATTAGATCTGTTCTAATTCAAACGGCTTAATGAGATTTTTTAATAATGTATAAAGTGAGATTAGACGACGCTTTAATCCAAACGATTTTATAAGAGAGATTTTTGATAGGTAATTCTAGAGAGAATTAGAAAAAGGAAATTTTATTGAATAATTGAAGTTCAAGTTACAATAATAAGAGTTCTCTATTCGTAATAGAGTAAATTCATTTTCTTAAGTTAACTCAAAAAGAAAAATTAAATCACAATTATAATAAAAATAAAATATTAAAACACATTTCTTAATTGATTTTAATTAAAATAAAAATAAAATTCTAAAATTTTAAAATAACTAAATAACGTCTTCCATGTTTTCTTTAATGTTCACGGCCTGTTCATAAATGGATGGTTCGGCATATCTTTTTTCCGTGCTTATGGCATGGGATACCCAAGGTAAATCGACCAATCACTGCATATTAGTAGGAAAAGACGTCTTCTTCTTTAGTTAATAAATGTGGGAGTAATGCTGCATGCTTCCCAAAATACGAGAACTGGAAGTGATAAAAGAATAATTTAGACGGGTGTGAGCTGACGAATGAGCCATATTTATTTGCTTTGTGAAACCACTAAACCACAAAATTTATCCTTCTAGGGGAGGTCAATAATATTGTCTATTCTATAATATGCACCCTCACATGCAAGATACTTGGATTAAACTCAATAATAGAAACTTTACTATATAGTTTAATTAATATGATTGGGGAAATTGCTCACAAGGTTTCTTGGTTTACTTGACTTAGAACCTTAAATTTATGGATAATGGCTCGGGCTAGTATTTAAGCTCTAACATTTTGTACTGAGAATTTTTGTTTAACCTTGGTATCTGATGAACAATTGAGACTTTGCAACAATTTTTTAGTTTTGAACTTGTTTGATTTTCTGTTTCTTATTCAGGGAGCTGCCCTTCTGATTGCCTTTACTGTTTCGGTCATAGATCACGGGGTATGTTTTTTTAATTTTGTTATATCTCACTTTTGGTTTGTGCAATGTTTTCTTTTTCGTGATCAGAAGTGTTGGTAGAAGGTCATTATTTATTTTTCTTGTGGCATACCTGTCCATATTGCCAATGTATTCAGAGAATACTATATGCACTAGGGATGTCATATATCTGGGTTCTATATTGATAAAACCGAAACACACTGAACATAATTGACATACATTCGTAAGAAAACATCAGAGATGATTTGCTGAGTCATTTGGCTGCGGATCTAGTGCTCAAGACAGGGCTTTTGAATGTGGGGATCTCAGCTACTGATATTTCAACAAGTGGGAGAGGAATCAAGCGGCAATGGGTGGTAGCCTTATTAGCGGTGGACTGACGATGACAGCAATTTGAGAGAGAGAGAAGCGGTGGTGGCTGGGGTTTGAGTCTTTTGAGAAAAGTAGATCTAGAGTTGCTTTGCATACCAACTTGTACTTTCTACATTTGACAATTATTTTATTAGCCATACTTTTGACTAAAATCCTAATATTTAAGATTTTATTATTAAAGGTAAAATAATTTATTTAATTTTTAAAAATACTACTCAAAATAAAATTAAGCGACAACTTAAATTTTGAAAATAGCATTTGAGATTAGTAATTAGATATGTTGTTATTAATCACTTAGACTTCATTTGATATAATTTTTTAAACAAAAATTATTTAAATAAAATTTTTATTTGTAGAGATTTTATAAATAGAGTTTTTAGCAAAAAGAAGTTTTAATTGTTTGGTCGTCAATAAAAAGTTTTATTAAAAATTATAAAATTACTTTAATAGGCAAATTATTTAAAGTTATGTTATAAAAAAAATAAAATAAAATTGTTAAATAAATAAAAAATATTTTAAATAATTTAACATTTTAAAAAAAAATTTAAAAATCAAATAACTTATTTAATCTTTAAATACTTTATTTGAAAAATAATTAAACAACAACAATAAAATATTTAAAAAGAGTTCATGGATTATAAAAAAAAAAAAACTTATGTCCGGCACTTATTCTGTTTTCTAAAACGACAGCGTTTAGCCGAACAAAGTGGTCCAAGTCTACAAAACAATCACTTTTGCTTCGGTTTTTCCACTGGGAAGATCGCGCCAGCACAGCAATCCGTGGACCTTCAGAGTTCTCGTAGAACGAATCTGAGAAACGAAACTTAAAGAATGGGTTTGGGTTTCGTTGTTGGAGTACTTGGAGTTTCAATTCTCGCTCACGCCGCTTATTCAACAGTTCAGTGTAATTCCCTAATCTTCCCACCAATTTTTTGTGTTTGTGATTTAAATTGATTTTTGTTTAGACAAATTTTTATTTAATTTGAATTGATTTGATTTGGTTTGGTGGCAGATAGGGGCTTGTTGAAAATCATGGAAGAGGAGTTTTCTAATCCTCCAATGAATGTGAGTGCTGCTGTATTTTCTTTTCTATATTTTTTCCCTTTAAATAATTTTTTTTTAAAATTTTCTTCTTTCTTGCTTAAGTCTTTTGATTTTCTCTATTCAAATTCAGGTGGTGATTAAGTTACTTCTAGGGTTAGTATTATGCATGTGGGCAGCACTAACCGTGCCGGGGAAATTTCTCTCCATTCATCCTCACTCTGAAGATAATAGGTATGCTGGTTTGGTCTCCTCGAGTTCATTTATGTCCAACACGATTGTGCCAATTATACCATTTGTTGCCACATAAGCTTAGAATCTTGCCGATTGATTTGCAAGACTGGTTTCATGATGCTACAACAAATGTGTGTCAATATGACTTGTCTGACATATAAATATGAACCATGGTGGGTTTTTGATAATATATATTTCACTAGAAAACTTTATTTTAAAGTTCTGATAATGCGTAGGCTTATGTGCATACCCTATGAAGTGAGACATATTTGAAGAAACTATTTTTTATGGTGTATGATACATATTGGTCTGCTGGATGTGGCACATGTACCTTGTGTTGTTAGATTTGAGTGTGTCATCCTTTTTTCCCTAAACATATACAGGCATTTACATATGACAGGTATTCTAGAAGATTTAAATATAGTTGTCTGTTGCCATGTCTTCCCATATTTGTACGTTAAACATCATTATAAACATTATTCCTAGGACACCTCAAGTCCATGTAAATTGACAGTGGCCCCCCAAGTCCTCGCTTGTGCTTGATGGGAGCCAAAAGAACCCCTAAATGGGAGATTAAGAATCTAAAGAGTGGAGATTTTCTACCAATTTTATGTCTAAAATTAACATGTACCCTTTTGTTTCTTTAGATGAATTTATAAGGAATGGAAAAAACACAAGTATCTGTGTCAATCGGCAAGTGTCTTGACCACCAAACTAAGGTTCTGTTTGGGATTGATGTTGAGCAGCTGTAGCTTGAAAGCTACAGTACTAAAGTGTTTGGTAAACTTCAGATATCGTAGCTTAAAAGTTAAGTTGATTTGATTTTGCACTTGTATGACGAAAAATCTATTATATCTTTACAATTTTGTCAAAATTATAATTTAAAAATTATATTTGTTACATACTATTAAGTTTTATTTAATAGTTACAGTTTTTTTTCCACATCAGCCGTAGCTCTACACCACCTCAATACCAAACAGGGCCTAAATATCTTCACATTAATTGTCTACTTAAAGTGTATACAACACTTGCCATATGTGTTATTAGATGATGAACATATTGCCGTGTTTATATTAAATGGCAGTACCTGGAGGGCCCAAGACAACGTCCTGTCCTAATGTTTTTTTTCAACATTTAACACACTGATCACTTGCTTCTACACTATATATTATCTGCCATGACTCTGGTCAAGGGTGCATGGCAAGTTTTATGCAAATGCAGCGAGGTGTAACTCTCTATAATATACATAACCATAAAATGATGGATGGCAGATAAACCTAGGGTACTAAAATTCTGAGTAGCTTCTCTTTGATTTATTATGTATGGCTAGAAGTCACAAATGTAAAAGAACAGCTAATGTGACTGCTAGCAATATTCTTTTATCTTAAAAGTTCTTTGGCTCACTAAAGGATTCTTGTATTCTTGCTTGCAGGATGGTTTCTTTGCCGGGCAACTTAGATTTCATGATCTTTAACCATCGTGCAAAAGTCTTCCCTTCAGAAATAGAGTTGAAGCTGAAACTTTGAGGCTGTTTCTTTTGAATTGAAGCTGTAATATTAAGGCAGTTTCTTTTCAATTGAGAGAATTTTCTGAGGCTTAATCAACGAGAGCTCTATGGGACGTGTAGAACTTGAAACGGGTTGAGGGATGAACATTTGGCATTGACCTATTGTCTCAACTATTTTCGGTTATTAGATTATCTTTCTTTATCCGTTATTTGCGTTCCTTAACTTGTTGATTATCTTTCCAAAACAAATGGTCGACAATTATATATGTTTATTGAAGTCTCATCAAGATATTTGTAGAATGATGTTTGCATCAGTCTTGAGCCTTGTCTGGTAGAAATTGAATGATAACAGGTAATTTTAATCTGCATTTTGCACTGGTGTCACCGAAATGCTTTCATCAGGAAGATAATGTTTGTTTTCCTGGCCGGAGATCTTAGCTCTCTTATCTACTTCTAGGACATTTTACAGTCTTATTTTATAACGTATTCTAAAGATTCATAGCAACTGGTGAATATGGTGGCAATATTATTTGACTTGGTTCCATTTCAGCTACAGTCTAATATGATTAATCAAGCAACAACATAGATTTCAAAATGTAGAACCATTGAAAAATCTCAGCTGGAGAATGCAATTTTTAGATTGAACAAAATGACAGTGATTACGGCTGTAACAGCAGCACATTCTGGTTTCTGATGCAATAGATTTCGGAGCTGTAGCGTCTCAGGGCTGAATATCATCCAACAGTAACTCAGAATGTTTTCTGAATTGCAGATAAGAGCTTCATGTATGATTAACCTTGCCGCAAAAGATGGATGCTAAATACTGCATACATTGGTGTTTGCATTATTTTCAGGAGATGGTGTTTGCATTAACCCCAGGAAGCTCTATGTTTCTGTCTGGTAAAATTAAACAGACGAAGATCACTTATCCTGTCTGGTTTTGATGATAAGACAGCATTTGAAAGTTGTAAAACATTTGCAGTAGGGTAGCAACTACCAACTGTGGTTATAACGGATGTGACTGAACTACAATCTTCAATGTATAAGTACAAGTATAACCATGAAACTCCTGAAATGTTTCAGTTGTAGAAATAGATTCAAAATGTAGCAACTTAGACGTCACGCAAAAATTAATACCATTCATGATGACCTGCTTATAATTTTCAACCAGGCAATCACTTAGTTGAATATATGGATAGATAAGGAAGACAACTGACAAATGCAACAATTCAATTGAACAAAATAATAGTAACTATGACTGTACATATGGATAGATGAGGAAGACAACTGACAAATGCAACAATTCAATTGAACAAAATAATAGCAACTGTGACTGAACAGAATCACACATTCTGGCAGATGCATGCCATTCTGCAGCAAAATGATTCTTGATGTATATAAACTTAAGAGTTATCTTCTCCAGGTTTAATAACGTTAAACATACAACACTCATAAAAATCTCTCCACAATACTATTGAGTCGCTAGTCATTTTTCTCCTTTAGGTTCACACAAACCTTCAATGGTCTAAAAGATCCCCCGACAACAATGCTTCATAATAATTTTCCAGCTAGGTAAAACTCGGAATATATTCCAAATTGTAAATACTGAAAGAGCTTAATGTAAAAGAAATTTACCGGGCCTAACATATGACAAATGGTTAAAATTACAGGAAGTTTAATACTACATATAAAAGGTATCCCCTACATTTTCAGGATGGTAAACTGTAATTTAGACTTGATACAGCTTAATGTCAGCATCTTCATTTTCTTAAATGAAACTTATAAAGGAAAATCTTTGAACATAATCCTTCTATCACACCATTCGCCACAAAATTTCATCAATGTAACAGTTTATAAACAACACATTTACTAACCACTCATTTGTTTGGAGAAAAGCCATGCAGGTAACCTTACAAGACCTTCTCAAGGGTGAGACAACATGGACCAAATTCAAAATTGCCAAATCTCCAAAGAGTATTACATCTATATCAATCAAAATTTTCCAATATACAAGAAACAAAAACCAAAACAGAGGCAGGATTTGGATTTGGAGAAGGAAAAGTCTGAAAACAGATGGCTCAAAGCACATGGATGAGCCAAAACAGAAATGGAGCAATACTTCCTCCATTTTCAGGGTTAAGAATGCAATGAAGCAGTTACAAAAACATTTTCACTTCCATTTCGGAGGGCAAGCAAGAGATCGCACAAGTAACAGATGCGCATACAGGGTTGGAACTGTGAAGAAAAGGCATTTCCCTTTATTCGTGCTCAGCAATGGTCAGGTACAGTAATTTTCTGTTCCTTTAAGACACCTTGCATATCCATCCTTTATCAAGTTACTAAATGAAGCAGGGAGAATTTGGACTCAATCAAAAGGGTGTACTAGTCATCCCATGTCAAGCAGACATGCTCATAAAAGCATATTGGAATGATGGAGAAACCACACAAATTATATTTGGTGCATACAGCAGGAAAATTACTTACAAAATTCCTTCTGTTAAAATGCTGTTATAATTGTATAGTCATTGTATTCATGATAATGATATCAAAATAATACACAGCTAACCCAAAAAAACAAAAAGAAAATTTAACTGCAACTATCATGAACATTTCTCTCAGGAAAAAGAAAGTTGGTTTCTAAAGGTTGGAAGTGGTGGTCTGCAAGCAAGACTGCAACTAGGCATTCCTGATAACTAACATACAAAATTTACGCAATTATTTTTCTCCCCTTTAGAAACGAAAACCATACAGTGATACCAAGAAACTTATAAAACAGCACAAAATTAACATCAGAAAGGCTTTCAAACAACTAATGTATGAATATTGGCATGCTGTATGAGGGTAACATGATTCATCCACCACCACAATCCTAAAGCTCTTTCGATCAACTTAAGAAAATCTTGCCACCTTTCCAGGACTGCATGGTCTGATTAATATTAGGAATTTTCTTCTTTCTATCTTCCCATATTATTGTTGTAATAACTTTCTTAAAGTATGTAATTCCCTATTCTTAGTCGGCTTTTCACCCTCAAAATTAACTGATCAGTTTGTCAACTATTTGACTTTATTGGTAAAAAGATGCTAAAAGGCACTGCAGAATATATCCATCTTATCACATATTAAAATAGGAAAATAGTTGTGAATACTAGAAACAGAGAATTCAATATATCAATACACTACAAGAAGTGACTGTAAAATTACAACATTATGGTTAAAAGAGTAAAAACTTCATTTTCAAAGAATCAGTCTAGAATTGAACGAGAACAACTAGAAAAAAAGCACTCACATACCTATTAAAATTGTTAGAGTGGGATGGCAAGGGACTCCCAATAGAATTCCCATAATATCAATACCAGAGCAATAGCATGCCCCTAGCTTGGGCACCCATAGCCTTTTGCTAGCACCAATTCCTAAACTAAAATAATTTCTACTGTGCGGGCTAGACACAAACTAATTTACAACTGAAAGAGTTCTTGTGGATTTTCTATAGATTGTTTAAGTATGAACTCAGCTCTTCTCTTCTTGTCATCCTTCTCATCATCCCGCCAAAATGATGCACTTCTCCTATCACCCTTCTTCTGACGACTTGAATCCAAAATTTCACCCAAAAATTTCTTGCCAGTTCTAAATTTAAAATGAACGGCTGGCCTCTTGTCAGGAAGATACCTCCTATCACCATCTGCATCATCATTAAATCCACTAACTTTCACTGCTTCAATAGCAGGAGCGAATGCCTCCATCACGGACACATGGTTCCCCCAGACACTTTATCTTTAAGCTTAGCTGGCAAACCAACTGGAGATATATCTTTCTCTCCAGATTGCAATGGCTTAGCAAAAAAGGGGTTACTAAAAGTTTCGGGTAACTCTTCCTCATCATTTGCAGGCCTTGAGGCTGAAGTTCCAGTTTCACCATTGCACACCAACCTCTGCTGCAAACTCAACAAAGCCATCTCTGCCTTTCTCCTTTGCCTCGCTAGTTCAATCTTATCAGCACGAGGATCCGACTTCCTCTCATTCCACATTGGTGTGTATATATACGTATGAGGATCTGGAAAAGCTGGCAACCAAGATGGAATATGCTTCCCAGGTGGTGCTTCATTCATTTCTTCAAAACTCGGTATTAATTTCCGACTCCTAATAACAGGATATTGTGGGATTGGTTGCGCAAAGGGGATTTCCTCCTTCGACTCCACAAATTCAATTATTTCTCTAACAATCCCCGACCCCACAAGACATTTACCAATCTCCGCCGCACCCATAAACCCGTTTAGCACTTCTAAATCTTCTATTCCGCGAATTATATCAAACAAATTACATTCAGTTCTACAGGCTAAGTTAGCTTGAAAGCTGGATGTTTTACCTAAGTCACAGATGTATCGAATTGCAATATCCGAAAGAGTGTCCAATGCCGAGTCCTTGAATCCTTGAAAGCCCACACTCTGACATATTTGTGCAACCGCCATTTTCGACACTGCTCGACCAAAGTCTTCGGCTTTAGGTCTGTCTGATGACGTGTCGGTTCTTGATTCGCTCTTTGATGTGCTCTCTCCACCTCCATGGTTCATGTTCAAAACCTCATATCAAAATTAGGGTTTTATCGCAATCTCTCATTATTCACCCCATTAACACCCAACTCTTAGTCGGAAATTATTTCAACTGACACTACTAAAAGAAACCAATTAAAACATTAATTTCCCTTCCCGTTTCTCGCGTTTTCTCAGCAAACAAACAGAGAAAAGAACCGTTGGAAATGTTGCAAACCCTAGAATACCACAAAATTTGAAAATTGGACACAAGTAATCGCTAATAAATCAACAAAGAATGTTAACTCATTAGAATTGACAATCCGAAAGAGCCAATCCGTTATTCTTAAAACTGAAGAAAATTAAGCAAAAAATTGTAACTAAATAACTAATCAGAAACACTAGGGAAGGGGAAAAAGAAAAAGTGAATTTTGAATTTGTGAAAAAGGGATTTTTGGGATATGGAGGGAATTTTGAGAAATTGAAAAACCCCTGTAAGGCCCCAAATAGGAGGAAGGTGGATCGGGTGAGGGACAAGTGAAAAACTAGCCGATAACTATTGAGACGATGAAGTGAAGCTTTGTTGGGGTTTATTTATAAACTTATTTACCCAATCAGTGTACAATATTTTCTTTTTTTTATTTTTTTCTTTTTTTCTCTTAGAAAAAAGTACAATATTAATTAGCACTACTCGCCCGCGTATAGAAATTCTGCACTCGCTGTATGGGGTTTTATATAAATCAAATTACTAAACGCTCCTTTGCCACTTACTTTTAACCCTTTTACCAGTTTTGGGAAAAAGCTATACCAAGACCTCAACATTTGTTTAAATATACATAAGGACCATATGGATTTTGGAAATAATTTCATAAACATTTTTTATTCAGATAAAATACAATTTGGATACAGTTGAGTCCAGGGAATGGACTTAGAAAAGACATGCAAGGGCCACAACCACAACTGCTCTGAGAAAAATTTTAAAAAATTAATATGTAATATACATATATTTTTATAAATAAAATAAAGGAGAATAATCTTGTAGACTAAGGGGTAGTTTGGGATTACGTCTGTTGATTAAATAAACAGTTTATACTTTGTGTAGATGTAATAAATTATTAATTAAAAAAGCGAGTTTGGTATTTAAGAAAGCTCATGTTGTTGCGGTTGTTGCGGTTGTTGTAGTTGTTGCGAGTTTGAAATATAATATATATGTGTTTGATAAATTTTATTACAAATGTGTTGTTTTATTATATAATAACTAAAATAGACATAAGTTTAAATTACCTTTTAATTTTTTGAAGTATGTCGAATAATGTTTAGGCATGCCTTTTTTTTAAACATATAAAATTACATAATGTAAAAAAATAATTAAATAATATCTAATAAACTTCATAATTTGTTATATAAAATATGATAAAAATTCATACTAATACATAATCCAAATAAAAAAAAAGTAATATGCATTACATTCACATTAAACTTGTTGCAATAAATACACGACTACAGAAAAAATATAAATAAATTGAACGGTAAAAACCACGGTTATGAAATTAATTTTAAAAGTCATGGTTAACTTTCATGTGAAATTATTCATAGTAAAAAAAATTTACATAATCATATGCAAGGCTTATTGAATATTGTAATAGAAAAAAAAAGAAAAATATAAAAAATATTAATTTACTAGATCAAAACTTTGATATAACATATAATAAATAGTCACAAAACCCTTTGTTATTCATATCCCAAAATTGATGCATCGTCCCTCGCAACAACATTGGCAACTTGTCAAGCGTCTCATTTGAAGGGAACTATTTGCAATAACTTAATTATAATAGTAATATGATATCTCATGGCTTATATATTAGGGTGTATGAAAAAAATAAAACATAATTATCTTTTTAAAATATTAAAGTTATAATAGTATTTTTAAAATAATGTGGTAACTTATTTAATGATGAGAACCCCTCTAGATCTAGTTAGAAAAACTCAACTATAGATTGATATGAATCCAAGAAAGCCATTATGATCAGAATTTGGATAAAAGATCCAAACCCTTGAAAAGTTAAGTTTCAGAACCCGGATTGCTAAATAAGACATTACAAAGGTTAGCAACTCCTTTGATAAGTGGAAAGTTCTTTAAAAAATAAGTTGAAAAAACCCTATCAATGATATTAAACTTAAGATTATCAAAAGTCTGTTCAAAAGAATATAAAAGAGTGTTTATATAAGGTGGCTAACCCTAATTTAACTTAAAAACAAGAAAATACCCTAAAATTAAAAAACTAGACCCGCAAGGCCCTGGCTTGTAGAGCCACTAATTTTAAATGGGTCGTAACTTGGGCATATGATGTCGGATTTAAACCCATAATATGCCATTTCGAAGCTCTTGACGTAAAGAATGAAGCTATAGATTTAGAATTATTTTCATAGCCCTTATTCTACTTCAAAAATCATCCTCTCTGATGCTCATCACATCGTTAGCTTGAATTAAGTATGCCAAGGCTGGTTCCTTCTCTTTCAAACCCATTTTGAATATTGGTTTTTTGCAAATTAAATTTGAACTGAAGTGATCCAAAGTAGATTGAACCAATCCTTGCATTGTTTCCTTGATTTTCTTAGCTCGTGCTCTAGTAATTGACCCTTCTAGAACAAACATCGGATCTTTAATGTTCTGAGCACTCTAGATCACATCATTCCCCCTCTCCTCAAAAGGATTCATCCTCGAATCTAAACTTGCATCAAAGGGAGAAAGGTCAGAAACATTATATGTAGTGGACACGTTATACTCACTTGAAAGATCCACTTTATAAGCATTGTCATTGATACGCTTAAGAATCTGAAATGGAGCATCTCCTCGAAGGTGTAACTTAGATTTCCTCTGGGCTGGAAATCTCTCCTTCTCCGTGTGAACCCAAACCCAATCACCGAGTTCAAAAATCAAACATTTCTTACCCTTATTAACTTGAGTAGCATACTGCTCATTCTTCTTCTTAATGTGAAGCTGCACTTTCTCATGAATGGACTGCACCAACTCCGCTTTCTTTTGACCATCCAAGCTAGCTCTCATATAAATGAGCAAAGGAATCAAATCCATTGGAGTTAACGGATTAAAACTATAAATAATCTCAAATGGAGAATAAGAAGTAAAAGAATTAATGCTCCTATTATATAAAAACTCTATAAATAGCAAACAGTCTTCCCACGACTTCATATTCTTATTAATGATAGTGCGCAAAAGCTGACATAAATTTTTATTGACCACTTCAGTCTGGCCATCAGTCTGAGGGTAACAAGTAGTAGAAAACATAAGACTAGTACCTAACTTACCCCATAAAACCTTCTAAAAATGACTAAAGAACTTAGCGTCTCTATCCGAAACAATACTCCTAGGAACATCATGGAGTCGTACTACCTCCCTGAAGAACAAATCAGCTATATTGGTGGCATCATCTGACTTATACATGGAATGAAATATGCCTCTTGCTAAATCTATCTACGATTACAAAAATAGAATCTCTTCTCTTTCGAGTCCTAGGCAGCCCTAAAGTGAAATCCATAGAAATATCTACCCAAGGCTCACTAGGAACTGGCAAAGGCGTATACAAACCATACGGTAAAACTTTAGACTTGGCCTTTCTACATGCAATGCATCTATTACATATGCGAATGACATCTTTTTTCATCTTAGGCCAATAAAAATACTCATGCAATGTCTCTAAAGTCTTCTTAACCCCAAAATGACCCATCAAGCTACCACTATGTGCCTCCCGCACAAGCAGCTCAAGCCTAGAACTATTAAACACACAAAGCTTGTTTTTTCTAACCAAATAACTATCATGCTTATAAAATTTACAAAATGATCCTTTTATCACATGTAGCAAACACATCAACAAAATCAGAATCATTGGCATATAACTCCTTAACATACTCAACCTTCTTTTTCCACTCCAAGTAAGCCTCAGGGTCACCTTTCCTTGAAACGAAAGAATTGTCACTTCGATCTTACCTAAATCCATATCCTCATCATTTCTCCTATACCCCCTCTCTTGCCTACCTCTTCTATATCTCACTCTATCCCTATCTACTTCGGATGCTCAATCATCACCATCATCTTCTCAAAATTCATTATCTGCCTCATATTCATCCATAGGCTCATATCTATGCTTATTATTTTCCCCGATTATGTCTTGCTTCATCATATCTAGCCTGTTATGCTCTCTACTAGTTTGCTTCTTCTGAATACTCTAAATGGCAGCTCTATATTGGCTCAACTGGCTTCCTATATCATCAAACCTCATATTCACCTTCTCAAATGCCTGGTGCATTGCCTTCAAAGTTAAAGTAAGGTATACCGTGAAAGGTTGCGCCTCACTTTTATCATCCATATTAGTTATTTGAAGTAAGTTGCAAAGAGATGTTAGCAAAATAGAAAAAAAAAAAAGTAATAAACCTCACAAGCCTCACATGTTTACACTCAAGATGTCACTCCATTCGTATTAACATTCAAATAGGCTTTTACACGAGCTGTGCTCACATACTCTTGCCTTGTACCACTCTTATATTTTTTCAATCAAGTTTTTTATGAACTAATGACTCAATCAAGGGAAAGCACCAAATTATAATCCCTCTAACAATCATAGCCCAAGAAACAAGAATGAAAAAATAAGAAACAAAAGAACAAGGAAACAGGAAACAAGAATAACAAAACAAAGAAACAAAGGAGATCACCAAATATGATTTTATTATTTTTATTATCATTTTTTGCAAACCCCTAAATAACTGAAATTTGAATGAATTTAGGGAAAGAAATAAGTAAAATTTATGGATTTAAGGAAATAAACTACGAGGATGTAAAATTGATAAAAAGAAAGCCCTAAAAATACTGTTCATGCGGTACTGTTCACGAGATTTTTTTTTAGAATACTAGAACAAGGATAAAAAATCTCAAACAAGAATAAAAAACAATAAAGATAGATGAATCTGACTTTGGTGCTTAAGTTTTGATACCAACTGATGAGAACCCCTTTAGATCTAGCTAGAAAAACCCATAACTAGATTGATAAAAATCCAAAAAAGTCAATATGATCAGAGTTTGGATAAAAGATACAAAACCTTGAGAAGCTAAGTCTTAAGAACCTGAATTGCTAAATAAGACTTCACAAAGGTTAGTAACTCCTTTGATAAGTTGAAAGTTCTTTCAAGAACAAGTTGAAAAAATCCTCTCAATGATATTAAATTCAAGATTGTCAAAAGTCTATTCAACAGAACATAAAAGAGTGTTTATATAAGGTAGCTAACCCTAATTTAACTTAAAAACACGAAAAATCACTAAAATTAAAAACCCGGACCTGTAGGGCCTTGGCCTTTATTGATTTTAAATAGACCGTAACTTGGGCATATGATGTCAAATTTAGACCAACAATATACCGTTTCGAAGCTCTCGACGTAAGGAATGCAGCTACAGATTTAGAATTATTTTTCTAGCATTTATTCTACTTTAAAAATAATTCTCTCTGATGCTTGTCACCTCATTAGCTCGAATCAAGTATACCAAGGCTGGTTCCTCCTCTTTTAAGCCCATCTTCAATATTAGTCTCTTGCAAATTGAATTTGAATTGAAGTCGTGCAAATTAGCTTGAACAAATCCGTGCATTGCTTCCTTGATCTTCTTAGCTCGTGCTCTCATAATTGGCATTTCTAGAACAAGTAACGGATCTTTAATGCTCTGAGAACTCTGGATCACATCATTTAATAAGCTGCATATGAAAAGCAACACCTCATTTTAAAAGCTGCTGTCAAAATGGAGAAAATTATGAAATAAGCAGTTTTTATAAAATATACCAAGCATTATTTTTGTCACAAATTATGAAATAAGCAGTTTATTGAGTTTTAACATCAATCCCAAATGGGGCCTAAAAGAAAAACATATAGAAGATAAAAAAGAAGATAAACCAAATAGTCCACTATTAGTAAAGTTGGCGACGGGACGGGACATGTAGGGATTTACCAATCTTGATCCTGTCTTGAATAGTAAATCAGAACAAAAAAAATGTCTCGATCCCGTCCTAATTGGGATCCCAAATTGTCCCGGATGATATAAGTTTTCTGTCATATACTGCAAATTCAATCACAAACAACATGTCATACATTTATAACCAACATGCCATATATATTATTAATTAAAACGACTTGTCATACAAAATTATCAACATGTCATATTTATATAATTCATGAAAACGACTTGTTATATATTTTTAGAAACCCATATTTTAGGACATTCAGGATTCCTTTCGGATTTTCAAATGTCTCGAATCCCATCCCGAATGGGCGCAAATCCTGATCTGGATTCGTGGAATTTTGCCAACCCTAACTGTTAGTGGCCTATCGCCCACTGACTGTTGTAAATAAAAATAATTCTTTTTACTGTTTAGACTATAAATGCATCCTTTATGAGAAATATATGAATTGGAAAAACTTTTTTAAGTTAGAGTCCAATTAATGTTGAATTTTCAACCCTTAACTATGAGCAGCATCCCCTAAATCTCCAAGAATTGAATTAGAGTAGATACTTTTTATTCTTTGAAAGAAGTAATGCCTAAATTTGAGAAGTTTTTATAATTTTCATTCTTTATTTGACTCTATGTTTTGACAGAGAATGTGAAATTTTATTGAAATATTAATATATTATCAAAACGCTTGTTTTTTTCAATTGAGCTAGTGAATGTTTATTTAAGTTACAGGTTTATATTGATTTTTTTTTTAATACTCTTTGCCCCTTTAAAAAAAAAATCTTTGCCCTTGTAACTAAAGTTGGCTTGTTCCGCCACTGATTGAGTCATTATAATTAAATGACATAATTATGCTAAAAAAGGTCTACGTGATTATACAATCTCACGCACTCGCGCGCGCACACACAAACACACACACGATCATTTATAATTGAGTCCCACCGTTATGTGTCACTCATTTATTGGATGATAAATTTTGTAGCTTATGAAATTACTTAAGTACCATCCAATGGATGAATGTCACATCAGATGGGATTTAAATTAAAACTTAATTGTTGAGATACCTAGCATTTCTCTTTACACAAACATTTAATCATACCTTCGGATCTTGGTGGCCTTTCCCTTTCATTTTGAAGTTTTAAATTATAGTTTTTGCATTGTTTTAAAAAAAATAAATTTTTGAAGTAAAATAAAATAATTAATATATTTTTCTATTAATTATTAATTTTTTTCAAGTAAATAGATATAAACGTAGGGGCAATAATTTGTCACATGATGTCATGATCTATCAACTTAACAGGAGCATAATAAAGAGTGAGTAAATTTGATTTAACCTAAGATGACAGTATTATTATTCGGTCATATTTCAATCATTCGTTTGATTGCACTCAATATTCTTAGCATATGAACTCGATTATAATAAAATTAACACTCTCAATAAATTTATTTTATAAAATCTTTTAGAATTAGTTGTAATTATGTTATATTTAACATTTTTAAAATATGTTGAGTAATAATTACATGAAAAAATAAAAAAATTCAGTTGTAATTAGAGTAAAAAACATGAGTAATAATGGCGTTACAAACTCTTGTACAAACTTATTTTGTACAAACAAATAAAGCATAATTCAATTGATTGTATTAACTAACTCTTGGCTCACATGATTTATATAATTGTATATTTGCATCTAACCAATGAATTTATACCATATTAATTTGTATAAAATAAATTTATACAAGAGCTTGTAGCTCTATCATCACTCGAGAATAAATTTGTATAAGGGTTTGTAACTCTATCATCACTCAAAATAAATTTGTACATGGGTTTGTAGCTTACTATAGAATGGCGCTATATGGTGCAAGAAAAGAAGATGCATGAAAAGGAATGTCTAGTATTAGAAGAATATCTTTTTGCCTTATTTTGGCTTGATTCACTACAAGATAAATAATTTCGCTTAATTAAAAGAAAAGGAACCTCTATACTAAACAAATACTCTGAGTGAAAATAAAAGAAAAAAAGTTTGTAACATCCTAGAATGAATATAAAAGTTACTGCCATATTACAAGTTTTTGCATGTTTTACATAAATTATAAGTTATGGTTAAACCAATCCAATATATCTGATTTTGATTATTTCAATTCAAATTTTTTTTCTAGAATTTTTTGGTTCAATTGACCTTTTTTTTTAAATTTTATTTCTTTGCTTAATTAAAATAAACAAGTAAATTATTTTTATTAAACTGTAGAAGCCGTGTTACATGAAGTGTATTTTAATTATGTTTTAATAATTAATAGAATTATTCATAATATTAAGAAATAACCTACTAACACCTGTTATTTGGGTAATAGATTACCTATCTATTTAATAAATAAAAGATGGAGATTTCATTTTTAAATTTAAGGGTCCATATACCATATTTATTACCGTACTAAAATCTCAACATTATAGAATTTTTCATTTTTATATTATAACATATTATAAATTCATCAAGCGGTTAATTTAGCATTTTGGTATCAAGGCAGAACCGGAAAAAAATATTTTTTGCTAAAAATGAGAAAATAACATCTTCACCCCAAAATTTAGAGAAATGATCATATAGACCCTCAATCTTTCAATAAAGGACACTAGGATGCATTTTAACTATGATATCCTTTGGCTCTATTAATTAAAAAAAATTGACTCTAATATTTTATAATAAATAGAATATAATAATAAAATAAGTAACAATATTTAATATTTTACAATCTTATATTATATTAAACTAAATTTTATAATAAATAGAAGTATAATATTCAAATAAATACATAAAAATTTAAATTATTTTCAATATTGTATGAAATAATTTTAATATTATTAATACATAAGATATATTTTATTAATTGTAAAATTTATATAACTCAATTGTTTAAATTTTTTAATAAATACAATTATATTATTAAAATAAATATAATAATTTACATTTTAAAAGTTATTTTATATATTAAAAATATTATAGTATTATTAGTCTATTAGAAAAATCAAACTATTTAAATTATATTTGTATTTATTATAAAATTTTAAAGTTAATTTTTTTAGTTAATATCTACAAAGGATATTATAATCAAATGAGGGTTTTAGTATTAAAAACTTAAGAATCTATATTATCATTTTCTAAATCTTAGGGTTGTAATTGTCATTTTCCCATAAAATTTTTAGGATTTTAATAATATACTCTTAAAGATACCATAAGTTTTCAGGATCTTAAATTGATACTTGAAAATAAGCTTGGCAATGGGTGGTGTGGGGCTCGGACTCAGCCAAGCCCTAGCCCGACCCTATAATTAAAATGAAGGGGCCTACCACTTAAAAAGCTTGATTCTTGAAACTAATTAAGTTTAGCGTTAGCTCGACCATAATTTTTTTAATTTTTAGAATAGGATTCTAAATCTTCATTCTTTATTAATAATATTGTATTATTATTATTTCATTTTTATGTTGAATTTGGTTGTAAGGAATTTAATAAATTATTTTTTATTTAGCTTTAACAACAATACAACATGTAATAATCTAACCAAATTAGCAAGTAAATAAATCAAATACTAAATTAATATTAAATAAAGATAAATTTTAGTGGAGCAAGTTCTGACTGCAGGTGTCTTTTAAGTGTTATATTTTTTTAATTTTAAAAATTAATTTAAGAGTTAAAGGTCAGGTCACGGCTTTTTAGTAAGACTCTTAACTTTGTCTCCAATGTAATCGGACCTGATTTCTTGAACCCTGGGCCGATCACTGGCCCTTAAATTCAAGCCAAAGCCCTAAATATTAGGGTGGAGTCAATCGGATAATGACTGGGTCGGGCCTTTTTACCGTGGCTACTAGAAAACCGATGCAGGCCGGATCCGAAATCTGAATTTGCTCGTTCAATAAAACAAACCGAAAGAAAATTGAAATATAATAATAAATGAACGGATAAAGTAGAAAACACAACACTAGACGAAGAAGAAGCAACCCATAGAGGGAGAAAGAAATGGAGAAATATTTTGGAAACGCATACAGAGGAGACCCTGGTGTACCACATTCAGGTCCGGAGCCGTTCGAGAACATATGGATCGGAGCCTTTGCTTTCTCTGCTCTCACCTGGTCCAATCCCTACATGTGGCATCTCACCAATCAATTCAAGTACTATCTCCTCTTTCCTTTTTCGATTTCTTTTCTTTAATTTCATAATTATATGAACATGATTACTGCCATAATTTCTTCTTATTTGGTAGTTTTTGAAAAAATTATTGCTGCGGCTTTATTTGGTTGTTATGAAGTATCTTTCTGTGAAAAATTGACAAATTGGCAATTTTTAAGTCCTTTCAGTGATGTTAGAAGCTGCCCTTTGATGGGGTGGTGGAAAAGTTTCTGCTTAATTGGGGATTTTTTTTTTTGGGTTATGTAAGCAGAGAGTGTTTGTGAAATGTCGGTTTTGATTTTCTGGTTAGCTGAAGTAGGCTTTCTTTATAGCTGTGGTGTAAATAATGCGCCACTGTGTTTGCGTATATGTGAACTTGCTGTACTTTACAGTCACTGCTATCTTGGATTTTCAGGATTTCATTACTATACTAGTGGCATAGTCTCACCATCAACAACCTTTTCTCCTTCACATTTTCCCACTTTGAAATCCTTGCAAGAACACTCCATACCTCTCTCTTTCTGTCAATGTTGTGATATTGAGATTACATATTAATTCGGTGGGGGATTTTATTGTGGAGAATGGAGTTGTTTTGGTTACTGTTTGGCATGATGGATCCGAGAAATGATTGGCACATTGCTATGTGTCTTGTGGAGATTCTTCATATATCATTTTTTGAGGGTTGGAAATTTTTTGGCTTTGGTTTTGCAGTTTACCATGACCATTATATGATGCCGGCACGACTATTAAAATTTTATTTATTTATGTATGCACATATGTGATCGAATGAAGCAGTAGAGCTAACTGTTACAACCATTGGATCCAATATACTGGGTGTTTCAATGTGGGTAAACAACTTGAAGTGCATAAAGAACTCATAACCTATGTGGGTGTTCTAAGTTTGACCTTCTCTAATTTTGGTTTGAAATTCTTGTGTTAGTTTTCAAGTTTTGTCTAAGATGTTCAATTTTTCAGATTCTTAACTAAGGTGCTGTTTGTTTTTTTGACTTAATGACTTAATTGACTTAATTGACTTAATTTCAATCAGTTAAGTCATTAAGTTTGTTTGTTTTTTAACTTAATGAAAATTTTCAGTCAATAAGTCATTAAGTTATTAAGTCAATTTTTTTAGCTTTTTACTTAATCTAAAAAGTCTAAATGATATCATTAAAAGATATTCTCCAAATATCCTTATCAAATTAATTAATTTTCATCCTTACCTAAATAAAATTTAATAATTAGCATTATTACACATATATATAACTTGAAATAATATAGTACTAGACTATTATTATTTTTCTCTTTTTATTTTCTTCAAATTAGCATTATTTATCTTCATAATTTTTTATGAACATTTTTCATGTAAAAACATCGTAAAATACAATAAAATTGATTAACATATACTAACTTAGAATATTAAATGATTGTACTCAATTGAACATGATTTATGTTATGATAATAAATTATCTTATTTATGTTATTTGAGATGTTTATTATTTGTTTCACATTTATAATTCGCAAGGGCACAAATATAAAAATACTAGTTTTCAGATTTTTTAAGTTAAAAAAACAAACAACTTAATATTTATTTTCAAAGATCCGGACAAAAAAAACAAACATATTATTCAGATTCGGACATTCTAGTTCTATTCGAATTCGGACTAATTCGGGCCTATTCAGATTTCGGACAAAAAAACAAAAGGCATCTAAGTTTTTGATATCCAATGTAGGTTTATGGCAACTTAAACCTTTGTGTTGCTCCTATCTATGGGATTTACATGTATGTCCAATGGAGGTTTTTAGCAACTTAATTTGTAAGGATGCATTTAATGGAACCACATTTTGTGTTTTATATGAAAGGGATTGCAAGTAAAAGTGTTTTTCTCTTTTTGTTTGTTAATTCTGGTTCCTTGAAACTTTAAAGAGAAATCTATCTGACAGTGCTGAGTTGTCAACATTTGCTATTAAAATGGGGATTCATGGGTTAATAAGTAGAATGAGTTACTCCACCCATTAGGTAAGCTTTTCGGTTGTAGTTACTAACAATTGGTATTATAGCTATTATTTTATTAGATTTTAGCTACCTACTTCAAATAAATGCATGATATGCATATGTAGAATAATTCTACTGCATTTAGTTTACATTGGTAATTTAAAGGTTGGTCAGATTGACTACTTCCCTACCAATTTATCATTTCTACAAATTTATTTAGCCTCTTAGGAATAGATAAATAAGAAATCCATGGTGTGGTTAACCTTAATGAGTCCTACATTAGACTTAATACTTTAAGGAAGTCCTATCTAGTAGCTAGTTCTGGTTAACACCATTAAATAGAACTTTGATTTCAGTCATACTCNTCATATTATATCAAAGAAGGTTGCAATCTTATTCTTCATATTATAACAGCATAGACAAAGGATTTCATATTACTTTCTTTCTCAATGTATGTAACTATGAGTAAGACGGACCAGGCTTCTGTGTTTATATTAAAAAGTAAACTTTCACGATTTATTTTCTCAACCTGCGGTATTAAAGTCACATCCTGATAAGTAGAATGTGGTGGACTCAATGTTAGCAGGTGTTGTCACCTGCTGATGTAGGTTCGTTTGACGGAGAGATTCTTTTTTTGTCCTACATTGGTTAATCAGGGGATCCATGAGTTGATAAATAGAATGACTTAACCTAATAAACTAATCTTTTTGGGTCCTAGGTTTAGGTCCCAACAGATGCTTCTGTGACTATCTTTGTGATTAGATGGTTCATTCAGTTTGTGCCAATGCCTGGTCAGAGATATATAGTGCGCTAATCTCTTGGCTGGGTAGTCTAGCCTTAGATTTCTGTAAATTCTGATAGGCTTCTTGTGGGTAAGTTATTTTGCTCTCTCCCTCTCAGATTAGAAATTCGCACCTCTGCTGTCTTCTTTAGATTCTTGTTTGTGCATCTCATGGTGGTATCTTGCAGTTTTAGCACTGTTAGATTCTAGTTTCTCTCATGTTTGTGTATACTTTGTCTTTCTTTCTTCTTAATCCTGCTGCCGCTGCTGTTATAGGAATCTACTTTGTCTTTTTGTCTAACATTTTGAAATACTTAAATATGCAGTTGGCATGACAAGGTGATGTTATTTGAACAGTACCACTGGAAGAAAGCAAAGGCAAAGAAGCAGCCTTACAAATTTAAGGTCTGGTGTTCGACTCTTCTAAGCTAAATTATTATAAAATTTAATATTTGATGTACATATGGCATGTCGTGACTTTGCTATGTGAAAATTCTACGTTCTCATTTTTTCGCTTTTCTTTTCCAGTGGAATGAGTACATGGACAGGGAACTCCGAGACTCGTATTATTTCAACTGGCCTGTTTACTTCCCTTAGGCTTTTTCGGTTAAATATTTTTGCTTTCTGATAAGGTATTTTGAAACAATGGAACTTGTTTGCTCTACCTTCTACCCCCATTTCCCCTTATCTTGGTTCCAATAATTCTGTTGGATTCAGAGTCTATTAATAATTTGATAAACTTTGTTATTTTTACAGTGAGCACTGTCTCTATTTGATGCCAAAACACTAGTATAAATTTTATGCCAAACTCTGGATTCAAAAGTTTTTTGATGAATTCATTTTGCTTATGAATGTTTCTCTGTTACAAGGCGTTGTTTTTTTTTTTTTTTTTTTTTTACAATGCCGATATATTACAATCGTAGAATACTGGTATGATAGTGCAGAGTGTGACACTATAACTAAAAGTAAATTGACTCTTTTTGCTCCCTCGTAATATTTTTTAGTATGGCTGTGTTCTGGAGATAAACCCTCACGAAAGTTAGAGAGAAAGTGCCCCTACGTTTAAGAGTAATGTTTCATCAATAAAATCTTGTATAATTTTTATTTGTACAAATTCATGTTTTTATTTCCGTGTTTATATGATACTAATGTCATCGTGGAACGCTCTTAAGTCAAAACAGCCAAGTATCTATGTACATTATTCTAAACGTTTTATCTAAAAATTATCCTCTTATAAATTTCTTTGGGGATTGAATTTTTTATTTATTGACAAAAAATTTAAGGACAAACATGCGTGTAACTCAATTTAATCATGAGCTATCACTATTTAAGGTCCAAACTTATGTATTGGGTTTAATAAATAAACAGTTATAGAGACATTTTTTTTAAAAAAAGGGAAATTTGTAATAACTAGTTAAAGATAATAAATTAACCTGACACAGACAAACACCCTACCAATAAATGAGTTTGAATTAGTTAAAAGTGATTTGATTATTAAACAGATCGGGTTAAATAAACGAGTTTGAGTTGGTTAAATGTGATTTGATAATTAACTGGTCCGATTCCAACCACATGTTTGATAATTATGTGGAATTTGAGTTTAGTTTACGACAAATTAATTCCTTTATGATTATATTATTTATTTGAATAATTATTTTATATTGACTTACTTTTTATTAAAATGTGTAATATTTTTTATATCTTAAAATCATGTAGTTTATGTTTACTACAAATTTTTTAGAAAATATATTAAAAACACGTTAAATTAAATGATTGACACGATGATAAATGGATTGAGTTAAGATCTTTAAGATTACGACTCAATTATTAAACGATTAGGGTTTGAATGAACTCAAAATTAACACGATGAACTGAAAGCAGACAAGACAAGACTAAGACATGACACTTGAATTATCCTTTTAACTAATGATTGGAACTTTCTGATGCCTAATTTTCAATCATCTTATCCAAATTAAAAAGAGTTAACAATTTTGAGTTGTAGGGTCCCAGAAGAAAGGGAAGGGGAAGGCAATCAGGCATGGCGTTTGTGCAGCAGCTTGCATGTTCCTCTCTCCCTCTTACAACTACTTCACCTTCAGTTTTCACATCACCCCTCAGATTCAGAGCATCATCTTCGCCAATCTCTAAAAACAATAAAACAACTAAATTCAGCAACTGGGTCACAAATTTTAACTCCAAATCTTTGACTTTCTTCCTCTCTGGTGCTCTCTCACTGGGTATATTGCTCGCAGGCAAGTGTGTTTGGTTTCTTCTGCAGTTACATTGTAGAATGTGCATTTCTTGGCTTGTGGGTGTTTCATTTCTGTTAAATTTGAGTTATTATATATTTACTTGATAGTTGATATGATTCATGTTTAAATTTTATGATTAATGGTGCGTTGGTTTGTTAGCTGCACATTTGTTTAGCTTCAAATACATTTTAATATGAAGATAACAATGGATTGGTTATACTTTATATCTGCATCACAAATAATCTTTGGCATTTGTGTTAACATTTTTTTGGCCCTCATTTTATTTATCCATCTATATAATATGGGTATGGTTATTTTGGTAACTCCGTTTTGAGAGATTCTCATTGCTAGTGCTATAACTTTGCTTGTTTTTACTGTGTCATATGATATTTATATATTTTTGTTGGATATACAATACAATGACTAAGATGGAACAAGCGAATTTTTTTAGGAGTGGGATGGTCAGAGGCAAAAGTTGGGGTTAACAAACCAGAATTGCTTCCAAGAGAGTTCACTTCAGTAATTGACGTTGCTGGGTTTCTCTCTGATGGGCAGGTATGTTTTGTATTCATATCCTTTTACGATTTAAAGAATTAATCATGCATCAGTTATTTTGTGTGAATCTGCTGGTTTAGGTGTGGTTGTTTTTATCTCCTTTATGATTAAGTCATGACATTCTGAAAGAATGAACATTCTTTATGAATAATTCTTTAAAAAAAAAAAAGTTCTTTATGATTTATTCATTCATTTATATGCATTTTTTGTCTGTAAATATTGATATGAGCAGAATAGTGGAAGTACAATATGGTAGGCTAAAGCAATGTTCTTAAGAGGCACCTCCTATTTTTGTTTATACGTTTTCATATACAATACATGGGATTGCCTTAGCTAATGCGCAACCTCATATTTCACAAGTCTTCAAGGCCACGATACATCATAATGTGAATAGTGCCCTATTAAACAAATCTGAGAAAGGTTTGTATAATGCAGTACTGTTTACATTATTTTTTTATTAAAATAATAAAAAATATATATTATTAACTAAAATTAAAAATTTAAATATGCTGCGATGTGGATGAATTGCCAGTGATAGCTTTGGCAGTTACATAACAACGACTTTTGCACTAAAATTTAGTATCATTAGAATTCTTATTGTCAGCGCTACGCAATAGAGTAAATATTATCGATAAAGAAGTTTTCGTTTGTTGTAAATTTACGGTAAAAAAATATGAAAACTGAAACTTTGATCGTAGATCTATGGCGCACGATTGCTTAACCCAACAATAAGGATTTTAATGGTACCAAAATATAGTTCAAATGACACTATAGTACGGCGGCAAACGGCGGTTGGCTACAGTGCGCGGCGCCATGTGATGGTCAGTAGTGAAAATTATTTATTTTAATTATAAAAGTTTAAATTATTAATTGAATATAAATAATAATAAATTATAAATGAATCTTAAATGATTAATTTAATATAAATATAAAAATAAAAAATATTATTTATACAATTTAGTCCATATTACACCAAGCATAGATTGCATTACAGCTTAATACAATATAATGCAATATAATATAATGGGCCAAATGCATCTAAGTTAAGTTTGGAATAACAGCAGGGCTTTTGGGGTATATTGGATTCTTTGAAATAAACAATAATTGTAGAGTCGATCAATTTTCTTCCATGTTTGGGCTTTAAGTCTCGATAATGTATTATGATTTTGAAGGCATTGGGACTCAGTAATTACAGAGTAAACTATTCCGAATTTCAAATACTGCTGACTGCTGTTTTGCTGTTGAGAAATGCAAAGTGTAGAAAATAACAAGTTCCAGTACTCTATACTGGTGTATGGTTTCTAGTTGGTTCAATAGGTTGTTAGTATTAGTCAAAGATGCAGGCCATCCTCAAATTGAAGAAAATTAACTAATGTAAAGATCTTGATAGCAGTTTTTGGCGAGTCAAATTGATCTGGCAACTGAATATAATTGACAGTTGTTTATACTTGTCATCACAGGATTAGTTATGATGTTGTGTTATTGTGGATACATGACATATATAATTATATCTCATGTAGTGCAAGGCCATGAATCCAAAACGGTCCAAAGCTTTATGTTACTGAGTGAGACTGTGTTGACATCAGTCATAATCCTATATGTATTAATAGCAGCATTTATTTCTTTCTTTTCTTATCAATTGTTGAGCAAGGATTCCATGGTGTCCTAGAATCTTAGTGTTGTATGTGGGCAGGGAACTCTTTATTTTATTTTATATCTAGAAGAAAAATAGGCTAAATTGCTAAACCCAGTATGGCTAGTTTGCAGGAGAGAAGACTTGCTGAAGAGATTGCTGATATTGAGAAGGATACTGGATTCAAGTTAAGAGTTTTAGCCCAGAATTATCCTGAAACACCAGGTTTGCTTCATTAGTTTATGTAACTCATACTGCTTTTCTGAAATTTTATACATCCTGCTTTCTTAATATTTTTAAGGCTAAAGTTGATTAGTCAATATTTTGCAGGATTGGCAATTAGAGACTTTTGGCAAGTAGATGATAGGACTATTGTGTTTGTTGCTGACCCTACCTTTGGTAAAGCATTAAAATATGCTATCTGGTTCGACTAACTCTACCATGGATGACTTATAGATACATGTTTCTTTGACCAGGCAATATATTGAATTTTAATGTTGGCGCTTCAGTCGATCTTGATATTCCACGTAGCTTTTGGAGCCGTTTAGCAGGGAAATACGGGAACATCTTCTACTGGAAAGAGAAGGTGAGGTTTCTTTATTTGCCTGACTATGTTTATTGCGTTGAAAAGTTGTTGGGTTATGCGTAATTTATTAGAAACAGGCTTTACATTATCTGATGGCTGAAACAGGGGGAAGATGCATCTATTGAAGCTGCTGTAGTGGCAATATCTAATTGCTTGAGAGAGCCAGTGGGCCGAAATAATTGCTCTGAGGTGAAATAATGCCACCGTGCTTTTGCATGTAACTTAGTTAATTCATTCTCGGTTACAATTTGTATATTGATGTAACTCTGAGAGTTATTATCCACCAGGAGGATATGCCATGTCATACCAGAACACTCTGGTAAAGAAACGTGACCTTATTTTTCCTTTGTATCAAGTTTGGTGTTTTTGTTCACGGATCTAAGTATTGTTTTTCTGAATCAAATTAAAGGAATGTGCAGGCTGACATTTGAGCAACAATCTGGACAGTTTTAACAATCTAGTCAGAAGATTTAGAAATTTGTAGGAGGAATGAGTTTCACCAAAACAATTTCAACAAGTATCTTCAGATATTTAAGTGAGTAATTGACATCCCAGAAGGAGCTTAATAGGAGCTTAATTGAGACCTAAGTTTCATTATGAGGGAAGGTAAGGAAAAGCCTCATGTTCAACAATTGGATATAGATGTGTTGTCATTTTCATTTTTCAAGATACAGATGGACAAATATTGTTGATAATTTGAGGGACCAACTCCTCCCAAATACAATTCTAATGGTTGCCAGAATAATCAAGATCCGTTTAAGTTTAATAATATCAAGCTTTAAGTAATAAAGCTTGCTTAAGATTACAAACCTAAAAATTAGCAAGTATAAAATATGTTTTCACATCATGGTCTACGATTCTACACCATGACTCCACAAAATGAAATGTCATTACTGGTGCCACTACTTTTAGACTAATTCAAAAATAACTACATGATAAAATATAGCAAATAACTAACAATAAATGCTAATAAAAGATATTAAGAATTTATTATGAGTGGTCTCATCCAAATAATTTTTTAAAAATATTTTTATTATCATTTATCTTTCTGGATTATTTACTATAGTGTATTTGTTTTTAATTAGGATCAATGTTGTGGAATCATAGTGTATAGTCATGAGCTTGATGTGCGAACACACTTTATGTTTGTCATTTTAACTTTGTAATCCTAAGTAGAACTTTATTTAAAGCTTGATCCTTATTTAATAAAAGATGTCTTGAGAATTTTAATGGCAAATAGATGAGTTGTATTGAAGAAGTGTTGGTCCCTCAAACTGCCAGCATCTTTGGAAGGTTTAGGTTTCTCTAGCAAACTTATTCATCTTCAATTTTTCCTATTTTACTTAAATTCTCGTTACGAACAATTTGTTTCTGTAATTGTCTCTCACAAGACACAACTGAACTGGAAGGCGTTTGATGTAAATTTGGGTAAGAGTGGTGATAAGTGTCAAAAACAGAGAGAGCTAAAGAAATGAAAAACCACTATACATGGCTGCAAGGTCATATATCAAATTAGCCATATGCTTTGGTAATGAAATAAAAAAGTACTGCATTTCTGTCATTCACTATTTAAGTTCTCAAGCACATAAAAATTCTGACTAACCATAGAGTGGCTTTCTACTGCTTTCCTTTTTGTGGATTTGGTGCAATAATTTATAACTTAATTCAAATCTCTTTTCTCTTTACAAATGCTTTTATTGCATATCGACAATGCACATACAGTTACAGATGCATACTAACACATGCTAATTCATAGGATTCGGAAAATATTAATTGTTGGTCTAATAATTTACTTGTAAAGACACTTGCAAATTATGGCAATGATAGTTTTGTCACAATCAGTAATAAAAAGCATGCACCAAGATGTTTCTTATCCAGAAGAGAGAAAGGGAAGTCCATGCCAAATAATAGTTGTAGATGCTGCTTTTTGTCTTGATTCTATGCTAGGACTCAATGTCCTGGTGACTTTATGTGTAATGCTGGAATTCCTAGCTAATTTATAGCCACTGAAATTTCAAAGTTATATTGCACACACATGCACATTTGTTACACAAGATATTTCATTGATTTATGCCTTTGAACATTTGATCACTAATGAATCTTAAACTAACAAAAGACAAGACGGGTTAGAGGATCACCCATCTCTCATCCAAAAGAAGAACTGCTGCCCCAGAGAAGCTACCTTGGAAACATACAAAGACGTCGGTTCCTTCTTGAGGGAAAAGCTAGGTGTACTCTACCATTCGGTGCTGATTCTTCTATTTCTTTTATAATTTAGAACATTCTGTAGTTCTTCAGGTCGGCAAGGAACTGCAAGAACACCTTTCTGTTGGAACCCGTATTCCTCCTCAGCCTGCTCCAATAACCTCAAGAACTCTGGGTTGCTCGGGTGATCCAACTCTAGAACAAACCTCTTTGGTTCTCCACCCTTTACTGCTACAACAGCAAAATGTCCTTCCTTTACATCGTTTGGAACCATTGTCGCACCTCGTATTTCCCCATCATCAGCATCTTCCCGAGATTCTGAGGAGAAAAGACCTCGTTGTATCTTGATAATGAGCATCTTAAGCTTCATCAAGCTTTTGATGCAGTCTTCCCTTCTATCCATGATTAAATGTTTTTTCGAAACTTAAAAATCTGGATAGTCTCAACAATCAAATCAGTAAGATTTAGAAATATGTATGAGGAATGAGTTTTATGTGAACAATTTCACCAAGTGACTGGTATTTAAGCGTATAATTGACGTCTTAAAAGGAGTTTTCAAGCCTAAGTTTCACTGTGACGGAAGGTAAGGAAAAGCCTATTATCCAACATTTTGGATATTTGTCATTTCCAAGATATTAGTCATGTTAAGGTATCATTTCCTTGTTGCTGAGCTTTTCCTGTGTAATGGGCATCAATCGATCGCCTTAATAGGTAATGCCTGTAGGAATTGTAGAATATTGTTTGAAATCATACACCTATTAACACCTGAACTGGAAGCTTTTTGATGTAAATTTGTGGTAGGGGTGGGGATAGGGTGTCAAGAAAGAAAAAAATACAGAAAAATCTCCATATGTGGCTGCAAATTCGTAGATCATAAATGCGCACACAGTAACAAATGCACACAAACAAATGCTAATTCAAAAAATACTTGTAAAGACAAAATATTGCTATCATAGTTCACAATCAATTTGAGGAAAAAAAAAAAAAAAGAAGCATGCATCAAGATCTTTACCTTTCTTATACAGAAGAGACGAAGGTAATTATTTGCATGTCAAACAATAGTTGTAGATACTGCCTTTTTTTTTTTTGTTGATGGCATGCTAAGGATCAATGCTTGACAGGTGACTGTATGCTTAAAGCTGGAATTTCTAGCCAAAACTGTAAGTTTTATTGCCACTGAATTTTCAAAGATATAAATATAATGCACAAACTTACACATTTGTTACACATGATATTTCATTGATTTATTCCTCTGAACATTTGGTCACTAATGAATGCTAAACTAACAAAAGATGAGAAAGGTTAAAGAGTCATTCATCTCTGCTACAAATGAAAAAGTACTGGCTCGGAGAAGCTAACAGATTGTTGGATCTTTCTTGAGGAAAAACCTAGCTGTACACTACCATTCCGTACTGATTCTTCTATGTCTTTTATTATACTTTAGAACATTCTGTAGTTCTTCAGGTGGACAAGGAACTGCAAGAACTCCTTTCTGCTGGAATCCGTATTCCTCCTCAGCCTGCTCCAGTAAGCTCAAGAATTCTGGGTTGCTCAGGTAACCCAACTCTAGAACAAACCTCTTTGGTTTTCCACCCTTTACAGCAACAACTGCAAAATGTCCTTTTTTAACATCGTCTGGAACCATTGTTGCACCTCCTGTTTTTCCATCAACATCCTTCCGAGATGCTGAGAAAAGACCTCGTTGTAGCTTGGTAATGAGCGTCTTAAGCTTCATTAGACCCTTAATGCAGTCTTCCCTTCTCTTCATGATTAAGTGTCTGTGAAACTTATAATTAATTCTTGTTCTTTAACTTTTCCTTTTTCTTGTTTTAATTTGAAGAGCCTCCTAATACTTTTATAGTAGCTCGGGGAAGGAGACAGGAAACAAGTTGAACTTTCTGAGAAGATAGTATAGGGCCATTCACTGTTGATTATGGAACCATGGATCATTAATGCAACAACTGAAAACTCATCTCGCTTATATCTCTCAGAGTGGTAGGGACTCTGAAAACACGTTTTACGGTTTCCTTTGTTTCCCGTCTTGAACACCTTTTTTTCTGTCCAATTAAATGGGTGTTTATTTTTTCACTGCACGCCTTGCTGTCTTTGTTCATCATTGACAAGGAGAGACTTGGTTCCTATAGCTAGTTTGTAGCCAATTATATCAAAGACTCTCCGAATTATTCATGCCTGGTTGAATGGTCGATTTTATAATCACCTGTCAACTTCTTCTCATTATTATTTTGAAATATTTACATAAAAAAAAAAAAAAAACAAATTCCTCCCAACATGAGCACTATGACTAGTAAAAAAAAAACTACTTAAAAACCACTCAATCAAGTCCTTACAAACTTAATAAAAGATCTGTTAGTCGATGTGAAATGACAGAAAGTGTATGGCTTAATTTTGTAATACATTCTATGAAATCATTCCCATTGTTTTTTTTTTCTTTTTTTCAGTCCGATGACCGATTTGTTCCTGCTATCCAAACATCCATCACTTGTAGAACAGTGATGGTTGTACTAACATAGTTCGTACCTTAAAAAATGTGTCATGAATCAAAATTTGTCTTGTGTTAAATATTCAATCAAGGACAACTTGATTAGTTGAGCAAACAAATATCTGTAGACACAAAATATAAAGTCGAGCAATGAATATCTGCAGACACCTAATCCAAAATATGAAGTCATAAACTGCAATTGAGTGTAACATTGAGCTTGAAATGATGTTAAAAAAAAAAAAAGGCATAAAATCACAATTTAACACAATTGTAACATTGAGTGATATTTGTGAGAAATTGTGCAATTGAATGCAGTTCATCATTTAGCGAATAAAATAATAAATTTGTCATTATTGTAAAATTTTGAGGCATATATATATAAATTGTAAAAACCCTTGTGGACGTAGTTGTATATTCAATTTTCCAAGTACGGAAAATTGAGGGTTTGTACTTGCAACCGACAGAAAAATTTGTATGCTTACTTGTGAAGGAGGTTTCTTAGCGTCGGCTTGAAAATTGAAGTAGGGTTTAATGTGTTCAGATTCTGTGGAAGCTGAAGCAAACTGAGACCACCAAACTTTGACTGCCTTAAATTATAGGAAAATGGTCCACATTAATTTCCACTATTCGGTAAAATTATTTTATTTTCATAAATAATCACACAATTTTTTTTTTTGTGTTAAAAAATAATCACGTTCTTAAAATTTGTTTAAAAGTAAGGTTTGTTTAATTTTAAAAGTGTACTTAACTGTTTTTAAAAATAATGGAGTTCTCTTATAAAAAAAATAAGGATAATTATCTGATTCTGCCACTTATTAAGTAAAATTTTTTTAAACTACAAATTTTTAAGATTGTATCTGTAAACCACATACTTTTCAAAGAAACATCTCCCACCCACCTGTCCGTTAATAGAAACATGCAGTCAGCATGCCATTATAAGGGTAATATTATCATTTAATTAAAAAATAAATATTTAATTAATTATATTTTATTTTTAAAAAATAAATATTTAATTATATAGACAACATCGTTTTTGTTTATAAACAAAAAAATTCAAATAATACAAAATCTTATATTTAATTGATCATAAATAATTTTCGTAATTATTGATTACGGGAGTAAAATAGTCTTTACGTAGAAAATTACTAACGACAGTTAACTTTTTTACCAAAAAAATAATTAGAGAATATTTATTTAAAAAATAGATAATTTACAGATACAATATTAAAATTTAATAATTTATAAAAATTTTATTTAATAAATAATAACCATAAGATAATTACTTAAAAAATAACGGAGTTCTCCTTGTAATTATTTCTAACTCATCAAGGGTGTCACTCATCTCTATATTCAATGAACACTTAACCAAGCCATGCCAATGTGTTTGATTGATATGTTTGTCTAATTATAGCCGTGAATACGTGCGTACGAATTACCTTGGCAGAAAGTGATGGCTATTGCTGACAAACGAGGGGCCCTCACTCGACCAAAAATAAATTAAGATGTTTGCATATATCAATTTCACCAATGAATAACTAGATGCCTGGCCACAGCCTATCCAGATTTAAGATTTAGATTTGCAGCAACTCCAGATCATTTTCCACGGAGATTTTTCTTTAATATGGGTTCAACTAACTCCACCGTACACTATTAAAATAAAAATAAATAAATAACCATCCGATGAATGGAGTACAATACCTCTGGGATTCTGTAAAATGTAAATCGGAGCCCTTAAAATTTCTTAAGACTTCGGCCAAACATTATTCACATCTATACATGGAGGGGCAGTTGTTCGTCATTTTCTCGTCTAATGTTTGAATCATTCACAAAACAATGGAATTAGTGTCATTGCTACTTAATTCATATTTCTATTATAATAAAACTACAGTTATATAGTTAAGATACATAAAATGTAATCGAAATTAAGCCTAGTTGTTATATTTCTTCATCTTCTTGAAGAATAATTTTTAAAAAATGATATTTGCTAATAAATTATATGATTTTATAATTAATTAAATATTAACTCTATTAAAATTTCACATAATTTAATAATAAATTAAATATTTACTTTATTAAATTAAATATTTTAATAATTTATTCGTATAAAAAAATGAGGGTGCATTGAAGTGAGTGTTTTAATTTATGCTTTAATTTAATAACTTAAAAGTGATTCTCATTGTAACATAGCTATATATATATACACACGGTGGTTCTCTCACGCAGACACCCGCTACTTAAAAAATATGCGGACACTCACGTGTTGGCCGTTGAATCCCATCAACGGCTGAATTCAGTTGTAAAGTAAAGGCAACTTATGAAATCTTCTATGTGTAGGCCCACTCTTAAAAACTTCAAAAAAATGTCATTTTTTTTGCACGCTTTTATACATTGGAAATGTCATTTTTTTTGCACGCTTTTATTCATTGGGACAATGTGAATATAAATACACTATAGAAAATGCTTAGGAGCACGAAAATGTTGAGAGAATATTGAGAGAAACGACGCTCATGGGTGTTGTTTCTCTCTCTCTCTCTCGCGCTTCTTTTGAAAATGGTGGAAATTTTAGTGTTAAAAAATTAAAAGCTGGTTCATCACATGAATAAAGAGAGTATTATGTGAATGATGTTAAAAAATTGAGAGAATCTAATTTTTGTCTCCTCTCAGCTTATCCTCATTGGAGCTCCCTCATTAATCTTTCATCCACTCTCCTCTGTCACTGCAAAGCAACACTCTTTCCCTTTCTTGAACGACTCTCTCGGCAAACCAACCCCTTCACTCCCTCGTCAATCCTCATACACTCTCCTCTGTCAATGTAAAAACAACACTCTTTCCCTCTCTCGAACGGCTCTCTAGGCAAACAAACCCAACACCACCATCGTCCACCACCGTAAACCCATCTTAAAGTTTTCACCACCGTCCACCACCGTAGCCCCATCTTAAAGTTTGGATTTTTGTTTTGAGGGTGAATTGGGTTGTTTGGTTTTGTTGCATGTGGTTTGATTTGGATTTTGGGTGTGTTGACTTCGGTGGGTGTGTTGGATTTAGAGTTTTGTTTGTTGAATTGGGTGGTTTTTGGGTAGAATTGCTGTGAATTTGGGAAAGTTGGTTTAATTTGTGTGAAAATCGTTGAATTTTGGTTTTGTTGCTCAATTTTATTTATTTATTATTATTATTTTAACATGGTTAAATGGCGAGAGAAAGTGGGAAGCAAAATGGCAGCCGAACACGCGCGAGAGAGGAAAAAGCGAGCGAAACGACAGGAGAGAATGCGTTTCTCTCGGCACTTTTGTGCCATCTAGCACGACTCAAACATTATATACAATTTTTCATTTCTCTCTCTTCTTCCAACTCCATCTTCCCACACCCAAGTAGCCAAATCGTTGGATCATCTTCATCATCAACGGTGATGTGGTCGGAGGTGACATGTCCAACATGTTGCTCTTCTAATTTTCTTTAGCTGGGGCTTAATTTGGCCTTCTCTCATGAACTTTCAAGTTTCTTAAGAATGTCCTGGACTTTGTTTTTTCTTCTTCAATTTCCACTACTTCTGTTTGTTTTTCGAGAAAATCTACTGTTAGCGACGCCTTTTAGATGGGTCGCTAATTTTTTTTTTGGGTAGCCGAATACGTTTTTCTTCTTTTGCTTCATCTTCTTCAATTGGAAGGATAATTTTGATGATCGAAAGATGGAGAAGCAAAAACAGTGGTGGTGATGACTATATATTGATCCTTCAAAATTTTAAAATTAATTGTGACTATAAAAATAATAAATAAACTTTGATACTCACTGTCGATATGAATGTAAATTATTTTTAATAATAAAAGTAAATTACAACAAGTTAGTTTTGTTGGAAAACAGGAGCAATAATTTGGAAAACAAAGCGTAAGTCAAGGCTTGTGAAAACACTATTCTTAAGACCAAATTTCGTAGCTCAAGAATCGATTTCTCGATGCAAAAAAGATTGATAAAGGCGGTTTGATCTCCAGGATAGCATGACTACTGTTGTGATATTGCACTTTAACACGATAGTTTAGAACAGCAGAATGATAAGACTGATGGAAGGAAAACAAAGAAGACAGCGGAACAGAGAGCAATTCTTGGATACCAATTGAGAGAATAATCAGCTCCTTAAATAGATACAAGCCCTAGCCCTTTTTTCCTCTTTTAATCCGAATTATAATTATACAATGATTTGATTTAATTCCTATTCGATTAGGAATCGAATTCTCAATATAATTCAAATTAAAATAAATAAAAAATAAACGAAGGACAAAAACGTAAAATGAGGCCAAGCCCACCCACATACATGCCACCCTCGTGTGGGAAAGTAGGGAGTGGTCCCCCCTGCACGTGAGTTATTGGGCACGAGCACCCAATTATTAGATTCCCAGAATGGGCTTCTCTCTTGGGCTTGGTTTCGTGCTCATGGGCCTCCTCTTAGTGGGTATGTTACCATACCATATTTGGTTTCTATCAATAAACCAACTTATTCTGTCTTGTCTAAGCAATGTATGATATTGGTATTTTAAAATACCAACTCAAATCTCCAACAATCCACCACATATTTCAAAATACTCAATTTTCTTCATCTTCATCATAAAGCTTAATGCATATGAATTAGTGCTTTTCGGCTATGAACCGGCCATTGAATAGTTAGCCGTATCTCACAGGAATTTGGTGAAACTTATAGTTTCTATGAACTAATATTCCTTTTGTGTGAGCAAAGGACTAAATGCTCACATTATACTCTCTTAATGTAATGTTGTTCAGTAGGTTGGCACTCCTGGATTGATGAGTGCTATAGAGAAGCATGTCTAACTCTCATAGGAACCGACCTATTTCTACACTCATATAGGTGAACCTCTATCAAGTGTGTCCTGCAGTTTCGACACACCACCATTAACAAAGTATGCAATGGAGTTCATTAAGAGTATAATCACTCAACCCATAAACACTGCAATAAGCATTATCTCGTCATAGGGAGGACTCATAAATAAAGAAAATTTTTATTTAATAAAAGAAGATTACATAATATCGATAGTGTTACAAGACAACAAGTAACTTGTTTTTACCCTTACGAACCTACTTCATGGGATCTCCAATCACATAAGTAGAGTTACCGTCACTTTTGTCCCCCTCGACGTGATCTCTACTAAACTCTTGTTTAGTGATTTTGTCAAAGGATCGGCCAAATTCAACTCTAACCTCACAAAATTTAGGTTCATAACACCTGATTCTAGCAACTGCTTAATAATACTATGTCTCATATGTATGTGTCTGTTCTTCCCATTATATATTTTACTTTTAGCTCTCGCAATAGTAGCTTGATATTCGCAATGGATTGGCACAATAGTAGGAGGGTGAGTAGAAATGGGAAGATCTACTAAGAGGTTTTGCAACCACTCAGCCTCAGAACATGTTTTTTCTAAAGCAATTAGCTTGGACTTCATGGTAGAACGAGCTATACACGTTTGCTTGGATGATTTCTAAGATACCACCCCTTTACTATGGGTGAAAATATAACCACTAGTAGATTTGATCTCATTTGATTCAGAGATCTAATTTGCATCACTATACTCTTCAAGTACTGGTGGAGATCTTCCATATTTAGGCCCGTAATCAATGGTGCCTATTAAATATCTTGACATTTTGTCTACTGTAGTTCAGTGATCTTTGTAGGGATTTTGAGTAAATCTACTCAATATGCCTACAGTGTATGCAATGTCAGGTCTTATACTATTCATCAAGTACATTAGGCTACCAATTATTTGGGCATATCTCACTTGATCAACACTATGTTCAACATTCTTCTTAAGGTGGGTATTTGTAGCATAAAAAGTGGAAATTGTCTTACAGTTGTAATACCTAATTCTCCTCAATAGCTTTTCAATATAGTGTTCTTGTGATAACATGAGACCATCACAACTTTTCATAATTTTGATGCCTAAAATAACATTTGCTTCTCCTATGAGTTTCATATCGAAATTAGAAGCTAGCATCTTTTTGGTCTTATCAATAGTTCTAATATTGGAACTTAGAATAAGCATGTCATTAATATAGAGACATATGATGACAAAAGTATTAGTATCAATGAATTTAGAATAGATACATTTATCTGAATCATTAATCATATATCCATTGGACAATAATACTTGATCAAATTTCTCATGCCACTGTTTCGGTGCTTGTTTTAAGCTATATAGAGACTTAACTAACTTGCACGCCCTATGCTCAGAACCTAGAACAACACAACCTTCAGATTGATCCATATAGATCTCCTTATTCAAGTCTCTATTAAGAAAGGCAGTTTTAACATCCATTTGATGCATATGTAGATTGTGATTCACAGTAAGTATAATCAAAACTCTAATGGATGCAATTTGTGTTACAGGAGCATAGGTATCAAAATAATCAATGTCTTTCTTCTGTTTGAATCCTTTCGCCACCAATCTTGCCTTATATTTATCAATTGATCTATAAGCTTTTAATTTCTTTTTGAAAATCCACTTGCACCCAATAAGTTTTGTACCTTGAGGCAAGTCAACCAATTCCCACACTTGATTGCTCATGATGAAATCTAATTGATTGTTGACAGCTTCTTTCCATATTGGTGCATTTCGAGAAGTCATAGTGATATACTTATATTATATATATATATATTTTAATATCTTTTAGCTTAATTTTATTCTTAGTTTTTATTTTATTATAATTAATTATTGTTTTAATTTTATATTTTTATTTATGTAGGTAATATCCAAATAAAGAGAGCTAAAAGAGGAATTAAATCAGAGTATTAGATTAGCAATCTGCATGAAAGAATCAGAAAGAAAAACGAATAAATAGATTTAATTGCAACAAATCAAGGGAGATTTGATTTAATTAATCATCATACATGCATAAACGTGAAGTTGGAAGAATTCTTTGCATGCATGAATTAAGGATGCAGTTTGGCTTGTGTTAGAATCCTTTGAAGATAAGAATTAAGGAAGCCAAATATTCCTTGCATAACATATAAAAAAGCCATGCACGTGAATGTATGTTTTTGGAGTTGGCAAATTGAATGGCTTCACATGCTTGCATAATTGGCGGCTTCGCTTGACTTGAAATCCTTTTGAGTTAAGGATTTGAGCCAAGGATTTAACATATAAAGAAGGCATGCACGTAGGATTTGCTTAGAGTTGAATTTGGCCAAGCATCCTATTTCTACAAGGATTAGCCACGGAATATTATAAAAAGAAGAAAGCAGCTGCGGGAAAGAGGAAGAAGCCGCACTTGCTTAAGAAGAATTTGGAGAGCTGCAGCACAGAATTGAAGAAGAGGATTTTTGGGAGCCAAACGCAGATTGGAAGACAAGGAAGAGCAGCAGCTGCATATCTTTTTTTTCAAGAGTTTTTCTTTCTAATCTTCTCTTCTCTTGTTTTAATTATAAGGATGTTATTTTCCTATTTATTATGAACTAAATATTTTTATTTATGTTTGTAATGGAACCTAGTATGAACCTTAATTAATTGATGTTTTAGTTCTTTAAAATTGCCTTCTAGTGATTATTTATTATATTTTGTGCTTAATCTATTTGATTGCTTGATCACCAATTAAATAGCATATGTGTAGTTGCATAGATATCGGAAGAGTCATGCATTTATAGACCTAAATATGATAACATGTGTTAATCTAAGATAGGAATATACTTAGATTGCATATGCACTTGTTAAGGAACTTGAACTTAATGAATTGCTTCTAATTAATCCTAATAGGAATATAGTGTGTTGATTTTGAGTAATATATCTACTTGACCATTGAAAGAGGCTTGTAGAGACTTTAGTGTTCTGAGTGATAATTGAATTAGGTTAATTAGAAGAACTGGACTAAGATTAATAAGGGGATTGTTAGGGAAAATTACAAGCCTAGGGTTCATCATCTATTGATTTTCTTCTTGATTTATTTTGCATTTAATTTACCGTTATAATTTTAGTTAAGACTTTTTATTCAATTGTTTGAATTAGACTTGGGAGATATAAATTAATAGATAGTGATAGGATAATATTAGTCCCTGTAGGTTTGACACTCTCACTCATCATTTTATTACTTGTTCGATACGTATACTTGCGTAGTTAGATCTTTAGACAACACATAGCTTCTGTGAAGGTTTGAGGATAATTCTCAACAAGATAGACGTGGAAATCATCACCAAAATTAATGGCTTTTCTCATCCTTGTGCTTCTTCTTGATTCTACATCTGAACTTTTACAAGAATCAATTGTTGACTCAATATAAGGTAGCTGTTTCTCGACGCTAGTCTTTTTAGGAAAAACAATTTCAAAGAACTCAGTATTCTGAGACTCAATGATGGTATTAGCCTCAAATGAAGTACCTTTATCATGTAGTACCATGAACCTATAAGCAGCATTAATAGGGTGTCTTACCCATTTTCTTATAAGGTATTCTGTTTTGAACATGACAGAATGATAATATAGCCCCCCCCCCCCCCCCCCCCCTGATTTGGTCTTAAGATTGTTGGAAAACCGGAGCAGTAATTTGGAAAACAAACAACAAGAAGTTAAGGCGTGCGAAAGTACTGTCCTTAAGACCAAATTCTGTGCCTCAAGAATCGATTTCTCAGAGCAAGAAGGACTAACAAAGGCAGTTTGATCTCCATGATACAATGACTACTGTCGTGATGTTGCACTTTAACATGATAGTTTAGAATAGCAGAATGATAAGAACGATGGAAGGAAAACAGAGAAGACAACGGAACAGAGAGTAAGTCTTGGATGCCAATTGTGAGAATAATCGACTCCTTAAATAGATACAAGCCCTATCCTTTTTTCCTCTTTTAATCCGAATTATAATTATACAAGGATTTGATTTAATCCCAATTTGATTCGAAACCAAATTCTCAATATAATTCAATTAAAATAAATAAAAATAAACAAAGGGCAAAAACGTAAAAAGAGGCCAATCCCATGCACATACATGCCACCCTCGTTGGGGGCCCAATTAACAGATTCCCGGAACGGGCTTCTCTCTTGTGCTTATGTTCGTACGCATAGACCTACTCTTAATGAGCTTGCTATCATATCATATTTGATTTTTATAAATAAATCTCTTATCTAAGCATTTATTGGTATTTTGTCTGTACGTGAGTGAGAGTACGGCCGAATCTCGTTGGGACTTGTGTGTGGCAAGATGGAGCTGGGAGAACTGGAGAGCCCAAAAACATGAATACAATATATTGCATTTTTAGATTAGGTAATTTTAGTTTTTATTTTTATTTTTTGAAAAGAGGTAAGTTTAGTTGAGTCATTATTTGTAGAAAAAAATTTGAGAGACAAGACGTTTGTAAAATGAATCAAGATAATTAAAAGCCAGCCCAAGGCGACATTGCACTGTCCTTCTCCTTGTAGACAATGATAGATTCGTCATTTTAATAGGGTTGAGATACTGCCCATAAAAGTGCTTACTGCCCCACTAGTGAAGCTTGATTGGTAATTTGGTATGTTAACAAAAAGAATGTGGGCAGTTAACTTTTTTAAGTTGTAACATTAACTTAAATTGCTTATTGGTTGAGTTGATATAAAAATATTAGTTAGTTTAACCTATTGATATCTCTCAATAAATAAAGAATAAGGAGGTGGTTCAATCGTTTTTTTATTAAAACACATGCAGTCTTATTAACTTTTTTAACAAATAAATTAAATTAAAAACTTAAATGACATAAATTTAAATTTAAAAAGATTTAATTGATTCATTTTACGAACTTCTGATTTCTGAAATTTTTTCTATTAATAATAAAGACTCAACTAAAAATTACCCAATATAAAAATACAATATACTATATTCATTTTACAAACCTTTGGCCACGTTGCCATTGATGATGAAGATGATACAACGATTTGGCTACTTTTTTTTTTTAATATATGAACGATTTGGCTACTTGGGTATGTAAAGATGGAGTTGACAGAAGATAGTGAAATGAAAAATATTATAATGTGTTTTTAGGGAAAATGTCCTTTTCACTCCTAAGATTTGACAAAATAGTCCATTTTATTCTTATTATTTAAACAATAACTTATTTCATCATTAATTTTTAAATTATAGCCCAAAACACTCTTTCATTAATTTACTGTTAGTAAACTATATAATTTATTGAGGACAAAATAAGATTTTCAATTAAGGATATACAAACTATTTTAAAATAAAACACTCAAACATAATTAAAAATATATTTGCCTTTCTGTATAAATTTAAAATTTAAAGATAACTTAACAAAAATAAAACTATCCAATATATATATATATAAAATTTTTGAAGAATAATAATAATGATTTTCCAATCGAGAATCATTGTCTATATTAAGGTCAATAATAAGCTAAAAGATTAAAAAAATGCACACTCTAATGTAAATCTTATTTTGTAATTTTTTAAATATATAATTTTATGTCTTTAGTGTATATTTTTTTAAGTAAATGAAGGATTTGGTAGAATAACAAGATCTTGATTGATTATTTATTTATTACTCTTGACCATATTAAAGTTATGGACAAGCTAAAGGATTTAAAAAAAATTACTCTAGTGCTAGTGAAATCTATGTTTTTTTTATTTTGTCCTAAATATATATATTTACATATTATTTAGTGTTATTATTGTTTAGTCATTAAATTTTTTTAATGAAATCAACTAAAATTTTGAAGAAGAATAATAATAATTTTCCAATCATAAATCACTGTCTATATTAAGGTCAACGATAAGCTTAAAGATTAAAAAAATATATACTCTAATACAGTGTATCTTATTTTGTAATTTTTTAAATATGTATTTTTATGTCTTTAGTGTGTATTTTTTTAAGTAAATGAAGGAGTCTATATTTATTTTTGGTAGAATAACAGTACGGATTGATTATTTATTTATTACTCTTGACCATATTAAAGTTATGGACATGCTAAAGGATTTAAAAAAAAATTACTCTAGTGCTAGTGAAATCTATGTTTTTTTTATATTTTATCCTAAATTTATATTTCACATATTATTTAGTATTATTATTGTTTAGTCATTAAGTTATCCTTAAATTTTAAATTTATACAAAAAGTTAGATGTTATTTAATTATTCTTGAGATTTTTATTTTGAAATGGTTTGCATTTATTAATTGAAAATCATATTTTTTCCTCAATGAATTATATAGTAAACTAACTATAAATTCATAGAAAAATATTTTAGACTATTATTTAAAAAATAATGATAAAATAGACTATTATATCAAATTTCAGGTAATGAAAAAGTCTTTTTCCGTATTTTATAGTCACGTAGTTCCCATTGAATTAAAGCGTGTAGACACAAATAATTTTTTTTTCTCAAAGTTTTTAAGAGCGGGGCATACACAGAAAATGTCAAAAGTTGCCTTTACTTCACAACTTAATTTAGACGTTGATGGGATCCAATGGCCAAAATGTAGGTATCTGCATATTTTTTAAGTTGCGGGGTATCCACGTAAGAGAACCACCGTCTGTGTGTATATACACACACATAAAATAATTCTCTAGTAATAATATCTTTATTTTAATAAAATAAGAATATCATTAACAAAAAAAATAAATTTTGATATACTAACAAACAAAAGAACACAGCCTCCAATGTATTAAAAAATATATATATTTTGTATTTTAATGTACATCCTCATTTTGTTCCTCACTAAAGAGAGTCGAACATATTATTAAGTTATATAGTTTAATAAAATTAGTGCGAACACGCTATTAAACCATATAGTGTTATAATGAATTGAACACTGACTTTATTGAACCATATGACTTAATAGCGTGTCCGAGAGAGAGAGAGAGTCATTCTCTCATGCAAGTGCCCTTTTTTTTTTTTTTTTTCATATGGACACGTTGTTAAGCTATACGGTTTAGTAAACTCAGTGCAGGCATACTATTAAACCATATGATTTTATAGTTAATCGAACACTAAATCTATTAAAATGATAGATTTTATATATATATAGTGGGTTTCCAATCAAGGATTCCTGACCATATTAAAGTCAGGAATGAGGTAAAAGATAAAACAATATATATTTCAATACACTACAGGATAAAATACACTACATTAGAGTCTGTGTTTTTTTGTCTGTTAACTTATTCCTGACTTTAATATGGTAAGAGATCCTTAAATATATATATATATATATTAGAAATGTTCCAATCAGAAATCCCTGACTATATTAAAGTCTGGGACAAACTAAAAAAAAAAAAACTCTAATGCAATGTATTTTGTCCTACAGTATATTGAATTATGTGTTTTTTCTTATCTTTGAGCTTGTCCCTGATTTTAATAACATACACACACACACACAGTGTCCTTATCTATCTATTAATGTATTAAAATATGTGTTTTTTTTTTCCGTTAATGGCATCCTCTTTTTGATCACTAGAGAATTATTATTGTTGTTGTCGTTGTTGTTGTTGTTATTATATGTATATATATAAATGGTCCAATCAGAATCCCTAACCATAATAAAGTTAGGAATAAGTTAATAGACAAATAAGCACAATTCAATCAAGGATTAAAGTCAAGGACAAACTTAAAAAAAAAAAAATACAGACTCCAATGCACTATATTTTGTCATATATTGTATTAAAATATGTGTTTTTTGTATTTTAACTTATTTTTTACTTTAATAAAATTAGGGACCCCTGATTGAAAACCTATTATATATATATATATTTGAAATGTTCCAATTCGAGATTCTAAAGTGCGAGAAAGTCGGAGAAAACATATAAATCTTGTAGTTTATGCGCTTTAAATTCTAAGACTATTAAACCATAGGGTTTAATATATATATATATATATAATTTGATGTCAATGTGTTATAGCAACAACGTATATTGGGTCTACCTAAAGATTGCCAACAAGCCGGGTGGCAAGTGGCATGGTACGAGCACGTTTCGATGGGGCACGCGGCACCGTACGACACGCAGGTGGGCTAAGACGGGTTTAGAAATTTAAGCACATGGGCCTTAAAAGCATGACAAAATTAAAGATTGGCTAAAGTACGGCACGTGAAAAAACACGCAATAAGCATGTTTTATTTTTTAATGAAAGTAAATTTAAAATTTATGATTTTACAAATATCTTGAAATTGAATCTTTTAATATATATTTTTGTTAGCATAAGTTTTTTAAATTCATTTAACTCTTAGTTTAAGAAAAACACTCTAATTGTTTTATGTTTATAATTTATTAAATGAATAGCTGATATCATGATTTTAATAAATAAAATTATAAATATTATAATTTTATTAAATGTATGTAATAATGTTATTATGAACTATGATTTATGACTCTATGTAAGTCAAAGTTAACAACTGAGTTAATCGTTGATAAATATTTATTGTTATTAAGTATAAAAGGAATTCTAATACCATAGGATCTAACTTAATAATTAATATTATATTCTTTTACTATTATTAGTTTATCATTATTGAAGATCGGCTTGAGTTTTGAACTTTTGATTTTATTGAACTTGAGAAAAACACTCTAATATTTTATTTAAGAAAAACACTCTAATTGTTTTATGTTTATAATTTATTAATGAATAGCTGATATCATGATTTTAATAAATAAAATTATAAATATTATAATTTTATTAAATGTATGTAATAATGTTATTATGAACTATGATTTATAACTCTATGTAAGTCAAAGTTAACAACTGAGTTAATCGTTGATAAATATTTATTGTTATTAAGTATAAAAGGAATTCTAATACCATAGGATCTAACTTAATAATTAATATTATATTCTTTTACTATTATTAGTTTATCATTATTGAATATCGGCTTGAGTTTTGAACTTTTGATTTTATTGAACTTGACTAAAGGCACATGGACTCAAAAAAAATACATTGAATAAAAAAGAATACGCCAATAACTTAGGTGGCGTTTGTTTTTTTGTCTGAATTCTGAATAGAGCTGAATGTCTAAATCTGAATGATATGTTTGTTTTTTTGTCTGAATCGCTGAAAATAAATATTAAGTTGTTTGTTTTTTTAACTTAAAAAATTTGAAAACTAGTATTTTTACGTTTGTGTCCTTACAAATTGTAAATGCGAAACAAATAATAAACATATCAAAGAACATAAATAAGAAAATGTATTATCATAACATAAATCATGTTTAATTGAATACAATCATTTAATATTCTAAGTTGGTATATATTAATCAATTTTATTATAGTTTATGACGTTTTTATATGAAAAATATTCATAAAAAAATATGAAGATAAATAATGCTAATTTGAAGAATATAAAAAGATAAAAATAATAATAGTCTATTCCTATATTATCACAAATTATAGAGATGTGCAATAATATTAATTATTAAATTTTATTTAGGTAAGGATAAAAATTAATTAGTTATATATGGATATTTTAGAGAATATCTTTTTAATGATATCATTCAAGCTTTTTAGATTAAGCAAAAAAACTAAAAAAATTGGCTTAATAACTTAATGACTGAAAATTTTCATTAAGTTAAAAAAATAAACAGACTTAATGACTTAACTGATTAAAATTAATTAAGTTAAAAAAATAAACAGACTTAATGACTTAACTGATTAAAATTAAGTCAATTAAGTCATTACATCAAAAAAACAAACAGCCCCTTAGCATGGCTTCTTAAAAAAACAAAGAAAAAAAAAAGCTTGTCGTGCTTTTTTTCTTAGGCATGGCACAGTACGGCCTACGGCACGGCACGCGTGAGTACGGCACACATGGACACGGCACGTATGCTGGGCCGAGTTTAGACAAAAAAATTAGGCACGGCATGGCACGAAGTACATGGTGGGCATGGCACAGCACGAGCACGAGCACGAGCACGCATGAGCCTTCCTTTGATGCCCGGCACGGCCTGTTGGCCACCTTTAGGTCTACCTCAACGTACACTTGTTAAATTTCACAATTCATAAATATCCTCCCTGCCGGCTAAATAATGATTACAGGTTACAAAAAAATTCTCCAAAAGAACCTGAGATTGATATTTATAGAACTGGAAAGCGGCAACATTAATGTTTCCTGAGGATGTAAAAGGATGGCCATTTCTTTTCATCCTGGATTCTTGTGATTGATGAAGAAAGCCGATCGAGGTGAAGGTATGGTTTCAAACAAAATGCTCCCGATACTAGGGTTGGGCAACAGTTCAGTTTGATTCTGAATTGAATTGAACAATTAATTTTTTAGAAATAATAATTCGAATTAAATGGAATTAAATTAGTTCTGTTTCTAGTTTAATTTGATTTTTTTGATTTTAAATCGTATTTTCCTTTGAATTTTTTATTTTTTTAGTTTTTTTTAAATAAACTAATCGGATTTTTTTTCCATATAAACTAATTTGATTTTTTTTTTAATTTTAAAAAACCAAATCGATCCAAACCGAAAATTAGAGTAATGGATTTTTTGCCCACCTCTACTTAATACTCCCTTGTCATCTAGAGGATGGATTCTTCAAGAGTCGAGATGATGACAGAGAGTTATAAGTTACATGAAAAGATTTCGCTAAGATTTATTCTCTATAACTAAGGATAGTTTTACCCACACAACTTAGAAAGCGTGGAGAACTTGCTTAAGCTCGTTGATCCGAAGCGCAGTTGGTGTACCCATAAATAGCACTCCATCACTTAAGTCAGCCTCTCACAAAAAAGTGTGTAGAAAAAAGAAAGATAATCTCTCTCTTTAGAATGCTCACAATCTCAAGGAGAATCCTCCTTCAATCAGTCTTATGCCTTCTATGATGGCACGTGACTAGATCTCATCATATCTAATCTCATCGGTTACTTCCCATTAGATTAACCTTTGCCCCTCTTTCATGTCATCTGCTAGGTGGGCAAATCCGGATTCGGATAGGGTTAAATTGGGTTCGGGTTGAAGCAAATATAATCCGAATTAAACTTGAATATATATCCGATCCGATCCGAATATGTACGGATTGAATCATACGGATCGAATCGGATAAGTGAATTTGTGCCTGTTTTCATCAAAATTTCGGATCGGATCGGATCGGGTTGCAGCAAAACCAATCCGATCAGGTTATATGCATCATCCGAACCCGATTTTTTGAGGTCAGATCAGATCGGGTAGGGTTAAATGCCCACCCCTATTATCTTCTATCTATTTAACTGAACAAGTGATTCCTTGAGTCCTGCCATCACGTGCTCTCCTTAATAAGGAGCATTATTGTTTCGCTTAATATATACCCTTTTGAGTGTTCCATTTTTCACAAACCGCTGCTTCTTCTTCATTTTACATAGACATAACCCATTCATTGACAAGTGACAAAAACAATGTAAAACCTCTATAAAATAATATTTTTGGGACCCTAAAAAAAATTATTTTAGCGAGTTTATTTATTTATTAATAAATGAATAATTTGTTAATTTATCAATAAATGAATATTTATTAATTTATGAAGAGTTTTCATGGTACATATATTATTCTTTTAACTAAGATTCATGATGAGTTATAAATACAAGTACATGTATAAAGAAGCCAAAAAATTCTGTAAATAAATTTTAATTATCATGTATTTACAAATTATATTAATAAATTAATACAAGTACATTGTATATAGAAGCCCAAAAATTAATGTAAGTACATTGTACATAGTACATAGAACATAAAACACAAACTCTATAAATACATAATCCATTATTTTTAATTTTAGACTCAAATCATTAAAATCATGTCTTCTCATTTGAAAGGAGTAAAAAAGTCTACATTGAATTTTATTAAAAAAAATCCTTAATAATATGAATTTTAAATGTTGTTTATTATTAATATTTTTTTTATATTTGATAAATTATTAATTTATATTTTCGTTGGGCCCTAAAGGATTCGAAAAAAATTATTATTTTATGTATTTAGCGAAATTATTATCTTAGTACACTAGCCTAAGTCGGAACTGGAAGAATTTATTATATAAGCGAGATTATTAATTTATCGAACATTTATTTATTGAGGTTTTACTGTACAAATAAAGTTCTCTCTTCTAAAGTTCTAATACATTTGATCCCTTAATTTTGTGGGTGGTAATATTTTCCCCTTTTATTTTGTGTACTCACACACCACTCAAGTAAGCTCAATTCTCGTAGTTTTTAAAATTTTCAAATAATACAGCAATTTAAATAATCAATCAATTGAATTTCCTCTTTTGTTTTTCTCTTTATCGATTAATTCCCTTTACTGTCTTTGACCGATAATATTAATTGCCTTACATTAAATTAGTTTCATTTCGGGAAAAAAGAGATAGAGTTATTTGAATCCATCGAATTTCTCTCAATACCTATTTTTAAAAATAAATTCATTATTAAAAATCTTAAAATTACCATTTACTAATTTCTTTCTCTTTGTATCTTATAATTATATATTATATCTTTACTCTCACATTCTGCAAACTAAATATTTAATTTAACTCGCTTTTGAATTTACTTTTTGAGCTTTTTTAGTATATCATGGTCTCTATTTCATGCTTTCTATTTATAAGATTTTTTTTTCTTGATATTCATTACGGTGGGCCAAAAAGTCTAAGTTGGCATTAGGGGTGTACGCGGATCGGATTTTACGGATTGGACATCAATCCATATCCGATCCACGATTTTGCGGATTATAAATTTTCAATCCAATCCAATCCACGGATTGGTTCAATTCAATCCAAATCCAATCCATACGTCTGTGGATCAGATGCGGATTTGGCCCAATCCATACCCAATCCATCATTTTGTGGATTAAAAATTTTTAATTCTGTCCAATCCAGGAACTAATGAAATAAAAAAAATCTAATATAAAAATAAATTTACTACCAATCAAATTCAAAATTGAATAAGATTTAAATAAATTAATTGTTTAAATGAAAATAGAATAATGTATTCAAAGTTTCAAAATACAATGATGATGATTAGTGAAATTGTTCGGCCGGAAGGCAATGATTTTGAAGTGTTTCGACAATGGGACTTAGCGAAGAAGTCACGCACTAAGGCCTTCGTCAAGTTCGTCAACTACCAGTAACTGACACCCACACACTACACTCCCAATGCCGATCTGAAGGACGTTATGGCAGCCGATTACCGCGAGAGCAAGGAAAAGAAGGTGACCGCTTGCAAAGAGAGTAAGAATCACAGAGAGGTTTAAGATTGGTAAACCTGGTAAGAATTTTTGGTTCTTTGCTAAGCTAATGACTCTATGCGTGCGGCGGACATGACCTAGGGATTTTTGTTTCTTAATCTATTGTGACTTGGTGTTATGTGATAAGTTTGGCTTAAGATTTTTTATTTTGTTTTAGAATTTTACAAGTTATATTTTTATATTTAATTATTTAATATTTATTATTTTATATTATTATTGGATAATGGATAAGATATATTATGGTCTAAATGTAATTATGTAAGTATGTAATTATATTTTAACTTATTTATTAATAAGTAGTAATCCTACATATATAATATTTTTTAATTAAATAAATATTTTTTATTTTTTGCGGATTCACATATTGTTCCGGATTTACAGAAGTAAATCCATATCCTATCCACTGACTGCGGATTTTTAAATTTTCAATCCAATCCAATCCACCAATCCACGGATCAGATTTTTACGGATTAGACAGATTGAGCAGATCGAATTGGATTCTGTACACCCCTAGCTGACATGGCTAAAGCCCGCACGTGAGGGCCTAGCTAGGGCCTAAGGGAAAAAAGCCTGGGCTAAGCTCAAGCCCGTTAATTTTTGAAAAAATCAATTCATAAATTAGAATAATAAATTAAAATTTTAAAAAATAAAACTTAAATCCCTAATTCATACATTAATAATGATTCAAAAAAACCTAAAATTATAATACTAAACTCTTTCTTAAACATTAATTAATTAATAGGGTGATTGAATTAAAGAATCCAATAGTAAAAGATGAAATCTCTAAGCTTATTGAATTATAGAATTCGATGTTAAAAGATGAAATCTCTAAGCTTTTATTTGCTTCATTTTCTTTATTTATTATTTTATTTTGAAATGTGCATGTTTTTTTATTCATTGTTGATTATAACAACATATTGATTATTAATTTATTTCAAGTTTACAACAATTAAAAAATTTTTAAAAAAATAAGTGAAAACCCAAGCCCGGCCTAGGCCTGCAATGGGTCGGCCTTTATGCTTCCTCTACAGTGGGCCTTGACCAGGGCTTGGAAAATTTTTTAAAGAGAATATTTGCCATCCATAATATCCATTAGCTTTTGTGTCTGGTAAAAATTAATTTCTTGATATTCATTAACTTTCATGGCTAATAAAATTTTGTTGATATTCATTTTTAAATGGTGGGTTTTGTTCCTCTTCATTAGTGATATCAATTATTTTGAACTAAAATAATATATTTGAATGAACTAATGAGAATTTGTGAAACTGAGAAGAGAAAGTGAGGGAAGCGTTAATTAAGTAATTTTATCAAAAATTATTTTCATAATAAAATTCTTAATTAAAAAGATGGTGTAGTGAGAAAATCAATGAGTTCAAATTGCTTTCACAAAAACAATTAAATTTACTTTTTACCCTTGCAATGAAAAAGACCAAATTTCACACTGAATTATTTTAATTTTCAATAAATCTTTAGTGTAATTTTGCATTTCACTAGAATTACTAGTTCATAAAGCTATTTACTTGATCGCAGCTATTTCTGGAACACCTCTAACTAAGGGACAAATGGTTAATTTTGAGCTTCAATATTGTTTTCACTAAATTTTCGCTAGGAACCGATTTGAACTTATGAGAATCCAGCTCAAATTTGATTCAAGCAAGTAAATTTATATTTGAAGAGAGCTTGTGTTAAGTTTGGATCTAGGTATGTTTTTCTAATGGTCGGGGCAAGTGATATAGTTGAGGTACACTAGTTGGTGATCTAAAGTGATCTGTGTGGTAAACTAAGGTGGTCATATAAGGAATAGTAGGGAAAGTTCAATGGAGCCCCATAGAAGTTAATTTAGGGAGTTGTTATGGGAGGCTAGTGTTTGCTCTGGGTAGCTCAAGTATACTCAAGGGATAACTCATGTGGTCTCACAAAATACTTAGCATAATTAGGGTATCTCAGGTAAGTTCATATGTGAAAAACAATCTTGACCTCAAATTGAAAATATGGTAGAGTAAACATAAATACAAGGAACACATAACGTTTATGTGTTTCAGCCTTTGGCCCACGTTCACGGGAGTAAATCAACACCAATCCACTACATAAATAAGAAGTTACATAAGATTTTACATTATTAAATATGAATAACATAAACTAGTTAACAATATAGAGATGTTTGGTGTTGATAAAGATGAAGATTGTCAATGAAGATATAAAGAGTGATAATATAGTGGAGAAGATGATGAAGGTGGAGAATAGAAAATGGCCTTCCAAAAATAGAGAGGTATGTGATGATCTATAAGGTTAAGAGGTAGGGTGAGGGAAGAGAAGGAGAGATCCCCCAAATATGAGTAAATAAGATATTTATATAACGGAGGCTAATGGTAAGGATAGTATATAAAATTTATGACTAAATGTCTTTCTTATGTGAAAAAGAGAGAATATTTTAGAGTTACGTGTCATGTTTAGGGAAATAAGATTATAATATTATTTTTGTACTAGATTTATTCTTTCTTATAAATATCTTCATGACTATTTATTTCCAGACCTATCCAATGTAATAAATTCTTCCAAAAGACATTTATAAACTGCTTCAGGTATTGTGCCTATTTTACCCTTGTAATTGCTTCCTGTCATTTATTTATTGGTTAAAAAATATCCTTCCAAAATTATCCCCAAATAAATATCATTTATTATTGTTACGGTATGACCATTTTTCGCAAAGATTTTGACAGGTTTAAATTTGTCAGTGCTTCTTTACTTCCCACACTTCAGAAAATCTCATGGAAATTAAAATTGTTCAAGAACAAAAAAACCTACGAAGTAAAAAGCATGAGTTATTAGTACTACTTTGTCTATTTGATTATTTTTAATATTTAATTAAACTTAAAAGCATGCATTTTTTAATTAGCAATATCTCTTGAGATATAATATTCTGCTCAGTAATTTTGCATTATATTTAGGTCATAAATTAAATGGTTAAAATAATAGCACACATTTTCATAAGCAAATGTTGATTCTTTTAGTTTATATAGGTAAAATAGTGAAATTGAATTTTATGTTAACATCGGTCAACGATAAAACAAAAAAAGAAAAAAGAAAAAGGAACTATGTGACAAAAAGAAAATCAACGATAGAACTATGTGACGAAAAGAAAATTACAGAGAATTTAATTGATTAATTATTCAAGTTATTAGCTCATTTAAATTTTAAAAAACCACAAAGATTCCATTTACCGTTGAATTGGGTTGTGAATGTGATTACAAATTATGTTGGGAGAAATACCCCTACATAAGGAGGCCAGCCCATAGTGCCTTTGGATCCATTCAGCTAGAATGTTTTTATTTTGGACCTGGGTCAGCCCAATACAACAACCCAATTGTCCATAAGGAAAAAGAGTGAAGCTGCTAACACCTAGGGATATTCGCAGATCGAATTTTGCGGATTAGACATCAATCCATATTCGATTCATAATTTTACGGATTATAAATTTTTAATCCAATCCAATCCATGCCTCTACGGATCAGATGCGGATTTGACTCAATCCATATCCAACCTACTATTTTGTAAATTAAAAATTTTTAATTTTGTTCGATCCAAGAATTAAATAAATAAAAAAATCTAATATAAAAATAATTTTACTACCGATCAAATTTAAAATTGAATAAAATTTAAATAAATTAATTGTTTAAAAAAAGTTAGAATAATATATTCAAAGTTTCAAAATATAACATACCGAAAAGAAAAAATCTCATTTGTTTAGATTAATATATGGAAATCAACTAAAATTATGAATTTAAACATATACAAAAGTTGAAACTTAAGAGCTTGGATGATCTATCAAAATGTCCACCTCTAATTTATATTTCGTATTTAACTTGAACGAAATAGACATAATTGAAATAAATAACAAATAAAAATATTCGATTTAATAAAAATAATTAATAAATATTTATCCTTACTTACTATTTCATCAAATGCTATCAACCTTCATCAAATATTTTCTTATCAGCTCCCAAAATCTTTGTGCATGTAAGACAAAAAAAATGTCAATATCCTCAAAATCTTTGTACCTGTAAGAAAAAAAAATGTCAATATTTAAAAAATAAAATAACAGCATAAAGTTAAATAATAATCAATAAATACAATTAAAGTTAAGTTGTTAAATTTATCTGTCTCAATATGTTCAATCTCATTTATTGCTTCATTAAGGATTGTTAGAGTTGAACATAATCAATTTTATGTGTAAATTAGTGCCTCCACTATCTTTGTAGATAGTAAGCACCAACGTGGATTAAGAACACAACCACCAATGCCAAATGTTTGGCTTAAGTTTTTTTTGTTTTGCTTTAGAATTTATTGTGTAGGAATCTATATTTGTTTATTTAATTATTTAATTATTTTATTTTATATTATTATTGGATAAGATATAATATAATGTTAATGTAGCTATATTTTAACTTATTTATTTATTAGTAAGTAGTAATGCCACGTTTACAAGTTTTATTTTTTAACAGATTTGCGGATTTTTGTGGATTTACAAAAGTAAATCCATATCCAATCCATCGACTGCAGATTTTTAAATTTTTAATCCAATTCAATCCATCAATCCACGGATTGGATTTTTACGGATCAGACGGATTGAGCGGATTGGATCGGATTCTGAACACCCCTACTAACACCCTTCTAAAGCTGTTATGAAACTCCACTTATTATGTATATAACTTTTATTTAGATGAAAGTTATATAAAAGGATAAAATGTTACAATGGAATTTAATTAAATATTAAACATAATTTTTTTTATAATAAGAATCTTATCATTATATAATATATTACTTTATTACCTTAAAACTATTTTGATTTTAAAAAAACTATTTATATCATTTAAAGATTGGAGGCATCATGATTTGTATTTATAAAAATTTTTAATTTAGCTAAATTGATATTATCTTTTTATGCAATTTCTTCTGTATGATTACAAATGTGGGGTTTTATAAAGATAAAGGGGTGTGAAATGGCTCAGGGTCCAAATAAAGGCAAATGGACAATCGATTTTGTTGCTCAAATATATTCGCAATTCAAGTGTAAAAATGTTTATAGGCAAAATTGCCTGAAATATTTGATATTCAAATAAAATCTCATGTAAGGAGAAAACCAACAATCCATTTTACACAGCATTGATTGTTCTGGCCCTTTGTTGAACCATAAAGTGTAAATTAACATAAAGCAACATCTGTGAAATGCAGTCCATTTCTATACCATTTTCTTTATCACAAACACGAGATACTTGGGAATCAAACATACAATTTCAAGTGTACTATATCCTGTGCACTATATACAAACCAAAATAAAATTATACTGCAGAGGGCAAAAGGTCTTCAAAGGGTGGAGAGTTTTGTTTTCCTCTCAAAAGTGATAGAACCCAATAGACAAAACCTGCTAAGAAGAAGCTAAAAAACCAAGCATTGTTGTAAATAACAACAAAAGTATTTGGTATTGTAATAACTAATCCAACTTTCTGCAAGAAACCAGGAATCACAGGCAAAATCCCAATGTTCAAAGCCATGACTGCTACCAAATTGTAGCCTCCTGAATAATAGTAATCTCCATTAGGATTCAATGAGTACAAGTCCTTGATGCTCAATTTCGCTCCGTGAATGAGATAGTAATCTGCTAAAATTATGCCACCAATTGGACCCAACAAAGCAGAGTAGCCAACTAACCATGTGTACACAAAGCTTTCACTTGATTTAAGAAGCCTCCAAGGTTGAAAAGCAATTCCAAGCAATGCAGTTAAAATAGCTCCTCTTCTAAATGTGAATATTGAAGGGCTCAGATTAACAAGGGCATTTGCTGGAGCAACAACATTAGCTGCAATATTAGTTGTAATGGTGGCAAGGCTAATGCCTATAATACCAAGGATTGTTGTTGTGATTCCTCCAATTTGTTCAAGCACTTGAATTGGACTAGAGATTACACGGCCAAAAATTACTTGGGTAGAGCAAGTTACTGCTAGGCCGACAAAAGTAAACGCTCCCATAAAAATTGGCAGACCAGCTTGACCCAAAATTTGGTCATTTTGGCTCTTGGCATATCTAGTATAATCAGGTATGTTAAGTGCAAGAGTAGCCCAAAAGCTTATATTTGCAGTGAGTGAAGGAAAAAAAAGTGACCAAAATTCTGAAGAGGAAAGCTTGGATGATACGGAGAGCATGTGACCAAATCCACCAGCTTTGACATAAGCCCAAAAGAGGAAAGATGAAGTGAGTATGATAAGAATTGGAGCTGAATATTTTTCAAGGTCTCTAATTCCTTCTATTCCTTTCCATACAATGGCCAATTGAACCAACCAAAAGGCAATAAAACATGCAAATTCTAAAGGAGAAGTGCCAAGCCAAGGTAAAGGTTGTGACAATATTGAAGATTGTTTTATAAATTTTGGCAAAAGAAGGAAAACTGCCTCACCACCAATCCAAGTTTCAATACCATACCAACCACAGCCAACCAATGCTCTAAGCAGAGTAGGAATATGAGCACCTTTAATCCCAAATGACGATCTTGCTAAAACTGGAAACGGGATGCCATATTTTGTTCCAGGATGGCCTGTGAGCACCAATGGCACTAATAAAATTACATTTGCGGCGACTACAGTAGCAATTCCTTGCCACCAAGCCATTCCAAGATCAACCAAGCTGCCTGCTAAATAGTAAGATGGCACCCCAACAACAAGACCAATCCAAAGACTAGCCATTTCCCACCAAGAAAATGTTCTTTCCTTGATTGTTGATGGCTTCAGATCTTCATTTGCAAGAGTAGGATGTGGCTCCAAGTCATCATTGAATTCAGTGGATGACATCGGCATTGCCATGGTCAAACTGCTGCAAAACTTGTGGAATGTGATTATTTTAGTAGCTGAAAATAAAGATGGATTTGCTAGTTTCCAGGGTGAGGGTCTATTTGGTTTATGCGAGATTGCAGCAGGGAGGGAAAGTTGAGGATGGTGATGGAGGTTGATGCTGAAACATTTGGAGACCATGATTCTCAAGAAAAGATTCAGCTGGGCCTGGGATTCAGGTTTAGAATCAGTGGTGTCTGTTTGTTTGGGATAAGGTGAGTCGGGTGAGTTGTCAGTCTCAATTATAAGATTCTTTCGAGTTGTATGGGGTGGAGTACATAAACGTATTAAATATTGTTGCTATTATCTTTTGATAGGGAATTAATATTTAACAATTTTACTTGTATCATTTTTCTTCTCAAAAAAAAAAAAAATTTTGCATTCTATATAAATAATCAATTGTGAAAAAAATTAGTGAAATATTTGATAAATTTATTTGATAGTAGGGGTGTTCACAGATCGGATTTTGCTGATTAGATATCAATTCATATCCGATCCACGATTTTGCGGATTATAAATTTTTAATCCAATCCAATCCAATCTACGGATTAGTGAAAATTAATTCAAATCTAATCCATACTTTTGCGGATCATATGGGGATTTGACTCAATCCATATCCAATTCACCATTTTATAAATTAAATTTTTTTAATTTTGTCCGATCTATGAATTAAATAAATAAATAAATCTAATATAAAAATAATTTTAATACCGATCAAATTTAAAATTGAATAAGATTTAAATAAATTAATTGTTTAAATAAAGATAGAATAATACATTCAAAGTTTCAGAATATAACACAAAAAAAGAAAAAATCTCATTTGTTTAGATCAATATATGAAAATTAACTAAAATTATGAATTTTCATAATTTAAATTATGAAAATTATGGATGATCTATCGAAATGTCCACCTCCAATTTATATTTCGTATTTTAACCTGGACAAAATAAACACAATTGAAATAAATAACAAATAAAATTATTCTATTTAATAAAAATAATTAATAAATATTTATCCTTACTTCCTATTCCATCAAATGCTATCAAGCTTCATTAAATATTTTTTATCAACTCCCAAAATCTTTGTACATGTAAGACAAAAAAAATGTCAATTTCTCTAAAATCTTTGTACGTGTAAGATAAAAAATAAATTGTCAATATTTAAAAAGTAGAATAACAGCATAGAGTTAAATAATAATCAATAAATACAATTTTAGTTAAGTTGTTACATTTATTTGTCTCAATATATTCAATCTCATCTATTGTTTCATCAAGGATTATCGGAGTTGAACATAATCAATTTTGTGTGTAAATTAGTACCTCTACCATCCTTGTAGATAGTGAGCACCGAAGTGGATCAAGAACGAGACTACCAATGCTAAATGTTTGGCTAAGGTTTTTTTGTTTTGCTTTAGAATTTTAATTTTTAGGAAACTATATTTATTTATTTAATTATTTTATTTTATATTATTATCGGATAAGATATAATATGGTGTTAATGTAACTACATTTTAACTTATTTATTTATTAGTAAGTAGTAATGCCACATTTACAAGTTTATTTTTAATTAAACAAATATTTTTATTTTTACGGATTTTTGGATTTTTTACAAATTTACAGAGGTAAATCCTAATCCAATTCATCAACTGCTGATTTTTAAATTTTCAATCCAATCCAATCCACCAATCCACCAATTGGTTTTTTACGGATTAGATTTTTATGGATCAGACGGATTGAAAGGATTGGATCATATTCTGAACATCCCTATCTGATAGGTCCCAATCAGAGTGAAGATATATAAATCTGGATTAATTCTCTTCGGATGAGAATCAGGCCACAATTTGAAACAACTTCTCCACTCCCCCATTCATTGATCAACTTCTTTTTATACAATCAAATAACAAACTGAAACAAAGTAAACAACTGGACCAAGTCTTTAGGAGACTTAACTGTCCACAACTCCTACATGCTGAGATAATTCAGCTTCAATACATCTATAACAGAAAAGAAACGAAATGGAAATAACAACTACGAATTAGCAATGGAAGGGAGTTTGACTTGGCTGGGTACATTGTGTTATCAGCCCAAGTAATGTGAATTGGGCTTCCGTAAGGATCTCCTGGGCATATCAATGCCCACCCGTTCAAGTGGATGCTTGTCCTCAAGCTCCAAGTTAGGAAATTGTTGGAGAAGCATTTTTGGTGGACTCCCATGTGGCATCTTCCTTAGGCAGGTTTCGCCATTGGACCAATTGTTTTTCAGTGACTGCCTCCCCTATTCTGACCTAGCATGTATCCAAAATTTGCTGCGGTACTAGCATCACAACTCTATCATCACTAGCTGGTGGTAAGTGTTGCGTTTGTTTACAATGTGCAATATGTGTTAGTGTGCAAGCGGACACAACAAGTAGTAAAGTGATGAGTAATCAGATGTCTCCATAGGGATTGATGTATTGTAACTTGCTATAGCAACCTTATAGTGCAAATTTTTGCTAAGTAATTAAACAAGATTAAATTTTAAAATTAAAGACCTAATGAAATTAAAAGGTGCAATAAACTAAATGTAATAAACTAAAGCTACGTTACACACAAATATATACTTAATGACAAAGAGGTAGTTTGATTCTAGACTCACTTAATGATTTTAACTCTTTTTTACTTACGGCTCTATTGCTACAACATCTATGCAACATTGGGCAGAATCGCTCATGCATCTTCAGCTGTCGCCTGTTGGATATATTATATCTAAAAGCAATTTAACAATGACCAGTTGTTAAGCCAACATCTAGATATAACATTACACATTCTAGGTTCTATTAATCCTATAAGGTGAATCGCTATGTCTAGTTCATCACGAATTCTAGATTAAGCACGGCCTTATTCAAATCGAGATAAACTCAACTTGAAAAACCCAATCTAGAATCATGTATTGTCTTGGCTAGATCCACTAGGTCAGACCTTTTTGCGGCTCTTTCCTAGCTTGTATCTATTAAATGGGTGGTCAGCCGAAATAGAGATTTGCAACACATACAACCAAGGTAAAATGCTACAGCAAATACTCAGCAACACACATATATGAGTAAAAAAATCATCAAGTTCATTTAAAATCCAACTACTTAAAAGTTTAGTTCATAGTGAACTTTAAAACAATAAAAACATAAGTGTTTTTCATCAAATACATTATCAAAGAGAGATTAAAAACAAATAAATATAAAGATAAAGTTGAGATACAACAAGGATGGAAGTGTCACGCTCAATCTTGGAGTATCCATTCTTCTTCTTCGAGCGCTCTGCTGTTGTAGCTCTGAAAATATGCTTGATTACAGACAAGTCTTTTGTTGTTTTCTGCAAACCTGTTGCTGCAGCACGCGATCCTTTTTTTTGCATCATCCCTAATCAAACCATAAGCTTTTGAGGTTACCTACATTTACGCACAAAATCAGGGGATGAAATGGTCTTGCAGACTTCATTTTATTACAACTAAAATTAAATACATGTACATGCAAAATGTAATTAAAAATATAATAAAACTTCACCTTTTACTCTCTAAGTAATGCAAGTTTAGGTCTAAATATAGTATGATTACTCTCATTTTATAGAGTTATCAGTAAGTCATGGGATGTGCCATCGTGGTCTTCAACAAATTTTTTACGCAAAGAAAAATGGAAGACTGGAAAAATTCCGGCGGAAGCTGGCAACTGTAATTTGTAAGCCACACTCCCTATTTTCTCCAAGATAGGGTAGGGACCATAGTAGCGGTTGGACAGTTTCTGATGAGCATGTTTAAAAATAGTCTGTTGGCAGTAAGCATGAAGCTTGAGCAGGACCAATTCTCCCATTTCAAAGGTAACATCATGACGTTTAACATCTGCATACTACTTCATTCTTTTGATGGAGACCTCTAAATTGGTTTTGAGTTGTTGTAGCAATTCATCTTGAGTGAGGAAAAATTGTTCTACTTCATGCATCGGAGAAGTACCTTCAGAATAAGCTGGGATGAGTGGTGGAAGGTGACCGTAAAGTGCTTGGAACGATGTCATCTTGGTGGAGGCATGATAAGTAGTGTTGTACCAGTATTCACCCCATGTGAGATAGGTACTCCATTTGTGTGGCCATTGATGAATGAAGCAACAAAGATATTGCTAGACACAATGTTTGACCACTTGGTCTGCCCATCCGTCTGCGGGTGGTATGCTAAACTAAGATTGTGTTTGGACCCTAAAAACTTGAAAAACTCATGCCAGAATTTGCTAATAAAGATTAGATCACGATCTCTAACTATAGATCGTGGCATGCCGTGAAGTTTGACAATGCCTTCAATCAATTTCTCGGCAACGGTCTTTCCTGAAAAAGGATTTGTGAGTGAGATATAGTGAGCAAATTTACTAAGCCGATCAGCAACAACCAAGATTCTATCTTTCCCCTGCAAACTCGGAAGTCCCTCAATGAAGTCAAAGAGTTATATCTTCCCAAACTTGTGATGGAATAGGCAAGGGGTTGTAAGAGTCTAACGGGGGCCAATGTGTCAGATTTTATGCGTTGACCGATTTCACACTTCTGGATGTATTCCTGAATTGATTTATGCATATGAGGCTAGACGAATTACTGCTGCAACCGCTTGTAGGTCATGAGAATACCGGAATGTCCACCCATTTTGGAGTCATGTACTTCATGTAAAAGTTTGGCTCTGATTGTGGAATCAGTAGGAACTACAACCTTTCCTTTGTGTAGTTCCTTGTGTATTCTCTGAATTATACTTCCCTTTAGCTTTGATTTAAGCATCTGTTTTACTAAGCCTCTCTTATTTCATCCTATATACTCCCAGTCGACCAATGAATAGCATGGAGCATTGGGCTCTCAATTTTTTATGAAAAAGCATCTATGGTTGAATTTTCTCTTTCAGGACTATAAATAATCTCATAGTCATGCCCTAGTAATTTTGCCACCCATTTCTACTGCTCGGGGGTTGTAACCAGCTGCTTCAAGAAGAACTTGAGGCTTCGTTCAATCTTAATGTAGAATTTCCATCCAAATAAATATGGCCTCCATAACCGTATTGCCTCCACTATAGTCAGCATCTCTTTAGCATAGATCGACCATGATTTTTTTTTGTTATTCCCAAAGCTCGACCCATATAGGCAATTGGTTTGGATTGTTGAGTTAGAACCGCCCCAATGCCATTGCTAAAAGCATCCGTCTCAACGGTGAAGGCTCATCAAAATTTGGCATGGCTAGTATAAGTGTTGTGGTCATATCTTGCTTTAAAGCCAAGAAAGCTGTCTCCGTATCGTCATTCCATTGCAATTTTCCTTTCTTGAGGAGATTAATGAGTGTCGAGCTATTATGCCGTAGCCTTGCACAAACTTTAGGTAGTACCCCATTAAGCCTAAAAAACCTCATAGCTCAGTAATGTTGCAAGGCCTGGGCCAAGCAACCATTGCTTGAATCTTCTTGTCATCTATTTTAACACCTCGGTAAGTGATTATATGACCCAAGTATTTTAACTATTGTCTGTCAAAAGCGTATTTGTTGTATTTAACAAAGAATTGGTGGTGTCTTAATATTTGTAAGGCTAGCTGAACATGTTGCAAGTGCTATAGATCATAATGTCATCGAAGAACACGAGGATAAACTTCCTTAAATGGCACTAGAAAATAGCATTCATCACAGCTTGGACAATAGAGGGTGCATTGCAGAGTCTGAAGGGCATGACTAAATATTCATAGTGTCAATTATAAGTGCAAAAAGTAGTTTTGGTATGTTAGGATTGCTTATCCTTTGATAATAACCTACCCTGAGGTCCAGTTTGGTGAAAAATGAAGCTCTAAATAGTTCATCTAGCATATTGTCAACTGTTGGGATTGGAAAACGGTCTTTCACTGTTGCAGCATTGAGAGCTCGGTAATCAGTACAGAACCTCCACATACCATCTTTCTTCTTTATTAATAATACTGGTGAGGAAAATGGGCTCATACTTGGATGAATTAAACCAACATTAAGCATGTCTTGAACTTCTTGCTCAATTTCAGCCTTTTGGAAATAAGCATACCTGTATGGTCTAACATTGATGGCCTCGGTTCCCTTTTTGAGTAGAATGGTATGATCTACTTCTCGAACCAGTGGTAAGTGGTTGGGTGCAGCAAAGATATCTGAATACTCGTCCAAGATAGATTGCATATCCGGGTGGTTTTCTCATTTTGTGACCTCTTCCTCAGGTTGAACATAAAAGGCAAACAAGGCTTGTCCTTGCTGATATTCCTCAATTAAGCTCTGTAGTGAGGTCGGTTGTATAGGGGAAATTTCTACTCCTTATAGCCTCCTGGATTGTTTTTCCCATACAAAGTCCATAGTCAATTTTTTTTTCCAATCACAGACTGCTGAGCCTAGTGTTTCAAGCCATTGTATTCCTAATACCATATCCAATCCACTCAAAGGTAATGAAAAGAATTCAAGCCGGAATGTGGTCCCTTGTAAATCAACAATAAGCTTTTCATACTTTCCTTTACATGTCAGCCGTTACCCATTAGCAACACGTACAGTGAACGGTTCAGTGGGCTTCACTGGTAAGTGGAGGGTATTTGCTGCTCGATCATTAATAAAGTTATGGGTTAAACCACTATCAATTAATGCAATCACCTCCTGAAATCCGATCAGCACTTTGATTCGTATAGTTCTGGGGACTGTCCATCCCGCGAGTGTGTGTATTGTGATCTCTGGTTCTTCTGCTTCTACTATCTCCTCTATTTTAATCGGCTCTTCTTCATGGTTTAGCAAAGTAGTCCCATTGGTTGCCGCATCATCGATTGTCAGGTTCTCCAGTATCATTAACTTAGGTGCTTAACATTTGTATCCCATAGTAAACTTGTCGTTACAATTGAAAACAGCCCCTAAGCCCTTCTTTTTTGCATCTCATCCCATGCTATTCGTTTAACTGCTGCCAGTGTCAGAGCTAAGGTCATGATTAGGTTACTCATTATGATTGAGGCTCATGTGATGCTTGGTCATGCAAATCGCCGTTGTCTAATAATCTGGTCATCAGCATCTTAACTAAACTAATTGCCTTTATGACAATTTGTGGATTGAACATCCGAATGGCCCCCTTCCAATTTCAATCTGCCTATGAACGTTCCAATTAATGCCTTCTGTGTCCATCCTCGTACTCTGTTTCCTAGTCTTTCAAATTCATTCTGATACTCTCGCAGTGATCTCATCTGTTTGACACAGATAGAGCCTCATCGAAATGCTCTGAATTAGGAGGCCCAAATCTTGCCGTTATCTCATTTTTGCAGATCTCTCAGGTTATTGCCCTTTGCTCCTCGTCACAAGCCCTTTGAAGCCACTGCCACCATTGATTGGCTTCTCCCTCTGGATGAAATGAAGCTCAATGAACCTTCTGTTCTTCAATAACTTCTTGAAATTCAAAGAATTGGTTTACCTAATTGAGCTGCTCTGTCGGATCATCACCAGAAAATCTTAGAAATTCCAGCTTCGTAATTTTTGAAAAAAATGGTCGATTGTTATCACTGAAGTCTCGATTAGTCTGACCTGGTCCATCTCGATTTTAGTTCTTGTGGTTGGGGGATCACGACTTGAAAGGAACACATCTGAGAGTCTTGCAATGGTATCTTCGAGTTGCTGAATTTTGTCAGTAATCCCCACCTCCATCCTTTGCAATCCATCTTGTACTCCTACAAGCCCCCGCTTCTAAGAGCTAAATTCGTGCTTTGTTCGTCACCATTAACCTTGCTCTGATACCAGTGATAGGTCCCAATCAAAGTCAAGATAGATAAATTAGGATTAATTCTCTTAGGGTGAGAATCTGACCGCAATTTGAAACTACTTCTCCACTCCCTCATTCCTTGATCAACTTCTTTTTATATAATCAAATAACAAACTGAAATGAAGTAAACAACTAGACCGAGTCTTTAGGAGACTCAACTGTCCACTACTCCTTCATGCTGAGATAATTCAGCTTCAATAAATCTGTAACATAAAAGAAACGAAATGGAAATAACAATTACTGAATTAGCAATGGAAGGGAGTTTGACTTGGCTGGGCAGACTGTGTTATGAGCCCAAGTAACATGAATTGGGCTTGCGAGTCTGTAAGGATCTCCTGGGCTTATCATTATTTTTAAAATTGATGTAAGTTTTAAAAGCTAACGTACATGTTTGGTAAATCTTATTGTTATATTGTTAAAAAAATATAAATGACTGAAATGAAAATAATATTGAATAAAATTCATTTATACATTTATAAACATGTATATATATAATATTTTTTATTGTATATGTATATATATATATATATATATATATATATATATATATATATATATATATGTATATATATATAATGATGATAACTAAAATAAATATTTTTATTTTATAAAATTTTATTTTTATCTCAATATGATTGGTAATAATTATAATTTATTTAAATTTAATGATTTAATTTCCTAGTTAAACAAGGATAATTTAGATTTTTATAATATATGTAAGGATATATGTGAAATTGTTATTAAATATAAAACTGATTCTCAAAATCGGACTTTAAAAAGCTACTCTTTCCATATTTTTCAAAATCTACTGATAGATAATGTGATTTTATTAAAAATAATTTTTAAAAATTTAACAAACACCTTTTTTTATAAAATTTTCAAAATCTCAAACAAGCTTTGATTATATATAGATAATGTGATTTTATTAAAAATAATTTTTAAAAATTTAACAAACACCAAAATTAGCTTTTAATTTTTTAAAACCACTTTTGAGTCTCTAGAAAACAATCTCAAACAAGCTTTGATTATATATATATATATATATATATTCAAAATATATTATCTTATATTAATTGTATTACATTATATCATTAATATTTGATTAAATTCAATATTTTAAAGATACAATAAAACAGTTTAAATATTTACATGACTTAAAAGACTCATAAAATTAAATATTGCTAAAAAATAAAAAGCACAAAAGATATTTGTTTATGAAAATAATTATATTTTTTATATTAATATAGGCCTTTGGCCTAATGGTAAAAACAGTCCTAGCTTTTGTGCTAGGACTCAAATTTCACCATTCCAATTGAATATAGGGATAACAATGCGGAGGAGAGGGAAGGGGAACAATATCCTCATACTATCATTCTCATATGTTCCCGTCCCCCCTGTCTCCGTCAAAATTACTTAAAGGAATTCACGTCCCCTTCCCAAATAATAAAAAGGGATTCCCGAGAGTCCTCAATCCCTAAATAAGTGATACATTTTTAATTTCTGAATTTAATTTAATCATATTAAAATAAAAAATAAAAATAAAAATAAAAATAAATATATTACAAAAGTCACGCTACAAAATAAAAATCATTAGAATAATTATCTCGTCAATCTTCTTAATCCTATAATAAAATGAAAAAGAAATTTTTTTTTATATCAATAACGATATAAATGAACTTATGATTGTGAATATCTACAATGGAGTACTAGTGGCTAGCTACTTTAAAAATTAGGTTTTTACAATTTTGCTTTAACTTTTGTTTTATTAAATAAAAGTTTAAAATTTTTAATGAATATTATAATAAAAAGTTTTGCTTTAGCTTTAGTTTTTTGCTTTAGTTTTTGTTTTGTTAAATAAAAGTTTAAAACAAAAATTTTGGGCCAAAGTCTTTTGAATAAGGCCTGATCGAATAGTAATTCATGACTACAACTAGTTAATTAGGTTTAAAAGTTTCATAGTATATTTATATAAATATTTTGATATTTGTTATTTATACTAATATTTAATATTTTATAATTTAAATTTTATAATTTATTCATTAATAATTCTAAAAAAATAAAATAAAAATTAAAAATTAAAATGGAGAAATTAGGAGGGGATGGGGATTCCAGTTCATTCTCATTCCTTCCCCTAATAAGAAATTAGGTAAAAATATCGTCTTCATCACTTCCCCAAATAAAAAATGGAGTATAAAATTGTTTCTATATTCTTTCCAAATAGAGAAAATCCCTTAATGGCCCTTCATTGTAGGGATTTCTAACATTCCTAATTAAATAATTGGATATGAATAGATATTTTCCTCATATAAATAAAGTAAGTTTATCATTTTTATAATTTCACTATCAGATAGAGATCAGATATATATGCTATACCACATAATAGAAAATTGAGAAAGGTTAGTTGTTGGAGACAACTGATTTAGTATTCGAGACAGGATCGGGATCGATAAATCCCGGTCCACCCTGCCCCGTTGCCAACACTACTTTGACATGCATTTACATAATTTTTTATAATTGTTTCCCATTGTTGCCATGTGTCTAAAATTAAGTGAAGCATGATCAAGGTAGCTTCCGCAACTTACAATTGTCACAAGCTGCACCACTTCAACAATTCAAAGCCCAAGTTTAGTGGAAACCAATTGCACTTTAAAAAAGTATAATAAACGTGTTCATTATTTCTTACATAAAAGGCTGAATTTCATATGTATGAATGAACAGAAAATTAGGTGTTAATTAAGTATAGCATATGATGCCATGGAGGGTGTAGGATCTTCACCAAGTGAAAATTCAGGAGGGTCATTTCTTCCTCATCTTCTTATTTCAATTTGTGGCATAACAGCAACAACTGTAGCAATAGTCGCATATCATCTCATCGTTAAATATTTGATGATGAGACGACGGCGGCGGAGTGAGAGACTGACAATTTCTGGGTCGTCGCAAACGCTTCATCAATTTGCTAAAGGGATAGAAGAAAAAGTGCTTCTTACAATCCCAATTCTTGCTTACTCAACCAAGGATTGTAAGTTATTTCGTGTGGATCAAACTGAGTGTGTTATTTGCTTAGGAGAATTAGAAGATGGGGAAATGGTACGTTTATTGCCTAATTGTAGGCATGCGTTTCATGTTCCATGCATCGGTAATTGGTTTTTAGGGCACACTAGTTGTCCGGTCTGTAGGTCACCAGTAGTTGATCAACCGAAAAGCACATCTGGGGAAGCAGCTAATTTGCCAAATGATAATAATAATAATAATGACAACAGAAATGATCAAGAAAGGTTACAGAGAAGTGCTTCTAGTTCACGAGTAGAATTATATTCAAGTGATTTTCTTAGACGTAGCGTGTCATTAGTTATGCCCATTGAAGATAAACAGCAACTTTTGGCCACAACTTTGAAGAGGTCATTGTCTATGGATGAGTGTTCTAATTATGTTATTGTTAGAGTACAAAATGATGATCAGATCACGTGTAAACAAGAAAGTGATGATGATCATGATCAATGTTGTTCTTCATCTTCATCTTTTACGGCAAGATCTATGAAGCAATTAGATCGAGTGTCTTCAAGAGTAGTAAGGTCTTTCTCACAGCTAAGGATGGGCAGCAGGAGTAGCAACACAGCAGCCAATGGAAATATTCTTCCTTCCTGATGAGATTAAATCTTTTGTATTTGGATTTTCTTATTATTGTAATTGATTGAATCATACAGATTATTTATCAACAAGTTTGTTGTACATTTTTTTTCGCCTTTTAGTGAAGAATAATTAATAATCAATTAGGATAACATACAGGATTTGTGGGAAAATGGCTATTTTAGTAGCATGTTTTGAGTGGGACCCACTCAGTGAAAGTAAAAAATCTTGAGGGTTTCGGATTCTACACCGCAAATACTTTGAGATGATATATTTACATGCTCAAATCGATGCTTGGGTGAATGAGAAATTGCCTCTCAAAGTGCACTCTTGGAATAGGAAATTTAAAAGGAAATGTAGTTTATCCCACATGGGGAAAACAAGCTTAGGATTTTGGGTTTATATATGTTTACTCACCCTTACACTAGTATGAATAATAAGGATAGAGGCTCTCTCTACGCATGACTGCTTACGACGGGTACAAATCTCAGCTCGATTCAGATGGATTCCATCTTGTGCGCCCGCACGTCCTGTGTACACGAAGGTCGGCCCAAAATTGCTCAAGCCTTTTGACTTCCTTTTAAATTTTTGGTAACTATTAGATTTAATTAGGTGTTGTAAGTTACAAATGTTATGGATTTAAAACAGTTTGTAACAGCTAATTATTTAGTGAGCTGTTATGACAAAAATTGAATTTTACAATTAAACTCTAGAATAACAATTACAACCCTCATGTCTATAAAGGGAACAAAAATGAACTTTATGCCTCTTCTCTTCTATTTTTTACCTTCCTTTAACATTTTTTTGATCAAAATTCTTCGTTGTTGTAGTTCGCTGGAATTTGCCATTTGTGCTTAACAGACAAATTCGCTCTCTGTTGAATCCTGGGAAGCAGAAACCAACGAATCCTGAAGCACTCCAACAGGTGGTCAACTGTTTTAAGGAAGCTGTTGTTGTACAGGCCTCAGGTTTTAATATTTATGCTATTATTTTAGTTCCTTTGAATTATCTTATATTTTACTAACATCTCTTTGCTGTAGTTTGTTACTTCATTGATTTTACTGCAGCTTGTAATACTTGCTGTTAACGGTTGTTATTCTAATATAATTATTGTACTGAAATTATTTACAATTTCTGTTGTATTCGAATTTTACTTGTATTCAGTACAAGTTGTATTGTTATTCAATTATTGTACTCACTGTAATATTTTGCAATAGAATTTTAGATGTATATTGACTTGAAAGTAACCTTCCTTTAGGTTTCCTTTCATACATCCTCTGCACCATTAGCATAATATTCCTTTTTTTTAAAATCAAAATGTTTATTATAATTTAAAAAAATGTAGGGAAAAAAGAAAGCTACAGTCTCAAATCCTAATATTTGAGAAAATAGTCATGAAAACTTCTAAATTTTCGATAAGGACCAATAAAAAATCAATTTTTTTTATCATATTATCCTTTGAATATAGTAACTAAAAAAATGACTTTAAAATATTTTAATAGATACAAATATAATATAAAGGGAAATTATCACCCGCATACCCTTAAGATACACTTTTATCAAACGTACTACAATACTTTCAATGTGTATCAGTCGTCTACTCTAAGTTGACAAATTATGTCTGCCGTCCACTAAAGCATTAGCTGTCGTTTGAAAGTTAACGGGATTATAGCAAATTGATGATTTTGCCCTTGAAACTCAAATTAAGGTAAAGGAAAATTATCATTTGTATACCCTTAAATTATTATATTTTCACTTGTATACCCTTAAATTATCATTTGTATCCCTTATTTTCATATGAAAAGACTTGATTATCCCTTTAATATCATTACATTTAAACGGCAACTAACGGTTTAGTGGACGACAGATACATTTTGTCAACTTAAAGTGGACGACTGACACACCCTAAAAGTGTTGTAGTATGTTTGATAACGGAGTAAATTAAGGGTATACAAGCGATAACTTCAAACAGTTATAACTTCACTGATGTTATAAGTGTAAAATGCTCATTTCGCTGACGTCATTTATCGCATATTCCGTTAGTTATCTTAACGGTTTGAAGACGGAATTGGATAGATGAAAAAAAATATAACTTTAGGTGGAGTTTATCAAAAAAAATTTAAGAATAGTGTATTTTTTAAAAAGTGGGAAAAATTAGATGGACAGTAGATAATTGCCCTTTTATAAGATTCAAATGGTTTATGTGAAGATATTAGCACTTGAGTTTTTTGACTCAAACGCAAACTTTGAAGAAGTTATGGGGCTTTGTGCTAATTGACTATAGTTGGAGGGGTCTATTTTATATTTAAAGCTGACATGGCAGCCCTAGAAATATCAGAATAAAAAGGGGGCTGATGATCAGCATATGATATATGATCATTTTCTTCTTTGTTTCTTGCTTGTTTTGTATTAGATTTGCTTCTTTGTGATCTTTACAGTATCTTCTACAAATCCATCTTGTATCTGGAGTGTTTTGATCAATAAAGTGGATAGCTTTTCCTTCATATAGTGGGTTACTTGTGAGTGTGTTCATTAACTAGTTCTTAGTTCTAGATTTTTGTTTTAGTGATATGATTTGTTTTTATTGGGCTTATTTTTTCAAGATTAATTAGAATCAACTTAAAAAGACTAAGTTGATTCAACAAGTGGTATCAGAGCCTTGATGGATCTCAGCCATGTCATTTCCAAAACCAAAAATTGAGGAATTCACCATTGGTGGTGATTTCTCACTTTAAAAGAAGAAGATGCATCAGGGCCTCGAATTTGCTGTAGAAGAAGAAGATCTAGTCAGAGCAAGTCAGAGCAATAAGTTCTAAACTTGATAAAAAAAAGAAGCAGATTCAAAACAATGCCCATAGCACCTTGATATTAAGCCTTAATGACTTAATCTTGAGGGAAATTTTTTAGGAGAAAATAGCCCTGGGGATTTGGAATAAGGTAGAGGCCCTATGCATGAAGAAATCTTTGGCTCACACATTTTTTTTTTTTTAAAGAAAAGTTTGTATACCTTTTCAGTGAAAAAATGGGTATCTATTCAAGATCACATTTGACACCTTAACAAGATCACTCTTGATCTTGAAGGAGTTGAAAATGTGAAAATAGGTGATGAAGATAAAGTTTTTTTCCTATTGAGTTCATTGCTAAAGTCATATGAAGGCTTTGTGGATACCATGTTTTATGGTATAGCTACTCTGACATTGGAGGATGTCAAAGCTTCTCTGAGTTCCAAAGAGATTTGGAAGAATAATGGGCTTGAAGTAAGTAATGGTGAAAGCTTAATGGCAAGAATAGGGGAAAAAGGACAAAAAAGAACAAGAGTCAAGTTAAGAAGGATGATGGATTAGCAAAGGAGAAAATAAAGAAGAGGAAATGTTTTTACTGCAAAAGACAAAGCCATTACATTAGAGATTGTATTGTGAAGAAGAAAAATGACAAAGAAAGAACTAGAGATGCAGCAGTGGCTTATAATGATTCATCTGATGATGGATATCATAGTGCTGACTTGTTGGTGGCTCTAATAGCAATCGTAGAGGTCCGTGGGCCCTTGACTTAGGTTGTTCCTTTCATTTGTGCCCTGATAGAAGTCTCTTTTATGAGTATGAATATGTGGATGGTGGTAGAGTCTTGATGGGAAACAACAATGTGTGTAATATTATAAGATTGTTAGTATGAGGTCTGTAAAAATCAGAATGTTTGATGGGACTACAAGAACTCTACATAATGGAAGGCATGTGCCTAGGCTAAAGAGAAACTTGATCTTTTTAGGTATGCTAGATAGCTTGGGATACTTTTTTAAATCTAAAAACGGTGATTTAAAGATTATGGAAGGGACTGAAATGGTGATGAAAGGTGTAACGAAGAATGGCCTTTATGTGTTGGAAGGGTCATTAGTACTTGTGTCAGCTACAATGCTTGCTATTTCTGATGTTGATGGAACCAATTTTTGGCATCTCAGGCTTCGACATATGAGTTTCAAACAGATGTAAGAATTGATCAAAAAAGGGTTCCTTGGTGGTGATAAGATACATGAGCTTGTTTTCTGTAAAACCTGTATATTTGGGAAAGCACACATGTCTAAATTCACCAATGGCTTGCATTTGTCTAAACAAGTTTTAGATTATGCGCATGCTGATCTTTGGGGCACTGCTTAGGTTCTTTCTCTGAGTAGGGGGAGATACTTCATGACAGTAATTGATGATTACTCCAGTCATGCACTGGAAACCAAAGATCAAGCTTTAGAAAGGTTTTAAAGTTTGGAAGGATTTAGTGGAAACTCAATCTGGCTTAAAGATGAAATGTTTAAGAACAGACAATGAAATTGAATTCTGTAACAAGGAAGTTGATTACAGTCACATGCATTGAAGCATGTGACTGCTTTCTTATGTTAGAGCTACTGTTTCAAATTCTCCCAGCCTTATTTTCTTTATCAAAACATTCTTTAAGAACTTCACATAATTCGGCATTTGCTCTAAAGCTTCAACAAAAGGGATATTGATGTGCAACTGCTTTAGCACTTCGAAGAATTTACTGAACTGCTTATTTTTTTTCTTTTTTTAGAACCTTTGAGGAAAGGGTGGTGAGCCCCTAAACTACTGAGCTGCAGTAGGTTGTGCAGACTTCTTCTCTTTTACCATGTTCTGGACTAGTGTGGTTAGTGCTGCAGCATCTCCAACAGGTGCTGGATCTTCAAATTCTATAGCTGTTGTAGCATGGCTATTCTCACCAGTGTATTGTGCAGTGGAGGGTAATGGTTCCTCTTCAAATTGAGTTTCTTTCTGGTTCAAAGTGGCCTCGACTCCTCTTTTTGGTATACCAAATGTGATGTGAACATCTCTTCTCGATCTTAAGTTAATCACCTTGCAGTGCTTTTTCCCTTCTCTTTTTGGGACCTCTGTATTGCTGGGTAAACTACTTTAAGGTGCGCTGCTTATTGCTGTAGCAAACTGTCCAATCTGAGTTTCCAGGTTTCTCAAGGATGCGACTTGACTTTGGACAACTGCTTCATTTTTCACTATGTACTCTTTAATCAAAGCTTCAAGGTAACTGAGTTGATCATTGCTAGTGTTGCTTTGCTTGATTTTGCTGATGAAATTCAGGTGGTTGAGCCAATCTATTCTGTTCATTAAATGTTGTAGCATGCTGATACTGATTTTTATTGCTCTATGAAAAGTTTGGGTGCTGCCTCCATCCAGGGTTGTAAGTGTTTGAGTAAGGGTTGTTCTGGCTCTGACTGTTGTAGTTACCCACATAGTTGACTGAGGTAGGATTCCTTGGACAATAATCGAACAATGCCCTTCTCTATAATAAACATAGGATACTTCAGCATCTTTGTTGACAGTTGTTGGAGCAGTGGACAGCACCTTCATCATATTTATCAATAAGGTTAGTTGGGCCAGTAGTACTGTAAAGGCATCAACATTGTGAACTCCTGCTGGTCCTCTTGCTGCAACTTGTATGGTAGATAGCCACTGATAGTTGTGGTTGGCTATCCTTTCTAAAATCTCATAAGTCTCATTGTAAGACTCAGCTAACAAAGCTCTATTTGCTGAAGCATCTACCATCAATCTAGTGCTTATGTTTAGACCAATGGCAAAAGTTTCCAATTGTATGCACCAAGGAATACCATGATGAGGGCATTTCCAAAGCAACTCCTTGAATCTTTCCCATGCATCATACAAGCTTTTATCTTCAATTTGGTGGAAAGATGTGATCTCATTCCTCAACTCTGCATTCTTGGTGGGTGAAAAGTACTTCATCAGAAACTTGTCAACCAAGTCATTCCATGCTGCAATAGAATCAGGCGGTAACGAGTTCAGCTAAGCTCTTGCTCTGTCCCTTAAGAAAAATGGAAAAAGTCTCAACTTCAATGCTTCATGTGATGTTCCAGCAATCTTGAAAGCATCACTCACCTCCAAAAACACTTTAAGGTGAAGATGAGGATCTTCTGATGGCAATCTATTGAACTGTCCCACAGGCTGCAACATTTTAACTATCACTGGTTTGAGCTCAAAGTGATCGGCTTGAACTTCAGGTCTGACTATTCTCGGATTTATGGTTTGAGGGGTCAACATTGCATAATATTATTCTTTGGTTGCCCATGACCGTTCTGTAAATTCTGACCTTCTCGGACTCTTTGTGCATTGACTAGATCCATTCCTCCTTGAGGATTCAAATCTCCTTCAATTTGCAAATCAGCCATATCTGTAACAGATTTAAAACTCTGCGCTCTTTTCTCAAACAGATAATCAATATATTTATATTTGCACATGCAAGGGTTGTTAGAGCAATTTTGTCAACACAACAAACAAATTAAAAGAAAATTAGCAATAAATAAAATTGAATTCACAAGACACAATGAACAATCAATCCCAGGCAACGGTGCCAAAAACTTGTTGTTAATTATGCAAATAGTGTCAATGTGTAAGTGGACAAAACAAGTAATATAATGATGAGTATTGAGATCGTCTCCACAGGGATTGATGTTATCAGACTTGCTACATCAATTTTATTAGTGCAATGTTTAAGGCTTTAATTAAATAAAACTAAATTTAATTAATAAAATTAAGAATCTAATGAAACTAATTGAGCAATAAATGAAAAGGCAATAAAGAAAACAGGCGTCAAACACAAGAAAATACTCAATAGTAAATATGTAGTTGGATGCTTAAACTCATTTAATGATTATTGACTATTCTGTAATTTAGGTACGTTGCTACAACATCTTTTATAGCACTGGGCAGAATTCCTAATACATCATCAACTGTTGCATGTCGAATATCTTATATCTATATGCAACCTAACATTGATCAGTTGTTAAGTCAGCATTAGACATAGCATTATGCTCTCTAGAATCTATTAACCCTACAAGGTGAATCCGTATGTCTAGTTCTTCACCAATTTTAGATCAAGCATGGCTTTATTCAAATTGAGACTAACTCAATTCACGAAATCCAATCTAAAATCATGTATTGCTTTGATTTGTTCCACTAAGTAGTTCTTTTTTTAGGATCTCCCTTAGCTTGTATCCATTAAATGGGTGATCAACCGAAATAGGAAATTACAATAAGTAAAATCAAAACAAAATGCTACAGTAAACATAGAGCAATGTCAATAGATAAATCAATAAATCATCAAACTTGTTCAAAACCTAACTACATTAAAATTTAGTTCATGATGAGAATTGAAAAAAAATTAAAACAGATGTTTGACATGAAATACATCATCAAAGAGAGAATAGAATAAGCAAAATATAAATAAAAGTTGATGTATTAAGAATTAAAGTGCCACTCTTTAATCTTCAACAATCTTCCCTTCTTCTTCTCTACGAAATTGCTTTTGTTGCAGCCCTAAAATTTCTCTCTTTTTCTTCTTGTGTGTGATGGTACTTTCTTTCTTTTTAGTTATCTTCTCTGCGACAGCCGCCTCTCTCCCTTTTCCTAAAAAATTGCTCTTTTATAATCATGGAATTAGGGTTTCCCAAAAAGCCATAAAGATCTTCTACAATTATTAGGATTCTAGGAATGTACATTCCTTTCTTTTATCAATCAATGAGGATCTTTTCCATTCTTTTTGCTGCATGCCACGTTTGCCCTATATTTTTTTTTCACAAATTAATGACAATAAAATAATCAGTTACAGAAAATTTCATTGTTTAATCTGCATGAAGTCGTATCTATCCTGTCTTTGTGTACTCCAGGGTTGCTATAGCAACTCCGCAGCATCTTCTTTATTGTAACTTGACTTATTTCTCCTACAATTCAGTTATTTGTCATTCTTTGCAGCTCTGTTGTTGCTGCATCTATCCATAAAATTTGAGCTGTTTGGTCACCTGCAATAATGCGGATAATAAGAACTCTTAATGATCTAAAACTTAATAAATTATTATAATTAAACTTAAATAAATACTTGTACAAAATATAACTAAAAATGCAATAAAAATTTATCATTAACTCTCTAAGCAATACTAAATTAAGCTTAAAAATGTTATGATAACTCTCATTTCATAGAGTTATTAGCAATAGTATAAGAGATTTGATCAGTTTATGGTCTCCAATGGCTACTGCAAGAGTAAATTTGATAATTGTGTCTATCATGGTAGCTTAAACTCAGGTGGAGTTGTGTATCTTCTATTGTATGTTGATGATATGCTCATTGTTGGCAAAAATTTTGGTGATATTGAGAAGCTTAAGAATCTGCTTAAAGGAGAGTTTGAAATGAAAGATCTTTGCAATGCCAAGAGGATCCTTGGCATGGATATTGTTAGAGATAGGACTACTGGTATATTATTTCTAAGCCAAGAAATATACATAAATAAAGTGTTGGATAAGATTAGAATGTTGAATTCAAAACCTGCTTTGACACCTTTGGGAGCTTAGTTCAAGTTCTCTGATGGTAATTTCTCCAAAGTTAGATGTTGAAAGGTATCAGATGGCAGAAATACTCTATTCTTAGGCTATTGGAAGCTTGAAGTATGATATGGTATGCACCAGAGTAGACATAGCTTATGCAGCAAGCGTAGTTAGCAGGTTCATAAGCAATTCTGGTAAGATGCATTGGGATGCTGTGAAAAGGGTGATGAGATATTTGAAGGATACTTCTAATCATGGTCTGGTGTATGGTAAATTCGGACAAAGAATCAGTGAACTCAGGAGCTATGTAGTCTTTGATTTTGCAAGAGATTTGGATAAAAGAAAATCAATCTCTAAATACTTGTTCATGCTAGATAGCTGCCTTGTAAGCTTGAAAGCAACTTTACAACTTATAGTAGCCTCATCCTCCACTGAAGTTGAATTTGTTGCAGCAATAGAGGTTATGAAGGAGTCCATGTGGCTTAAGGGGTTGTTGAATGAACTTTGGTTAAAGCAAGAGACAGTTCACAACTTTTGTGATAACAAAAGTACAATTCAGCTAATTAAGAACCAGTCTACCATGAAAGGACCAAAAACATTGATGATAAGCTACATTTTATTAGAGATGAAGTTGCAAAGGGGTCTATTGTAGTGACAAAGATCTGTATAGCTATCAACCCTACTGACATATTGATAAAAGTAATCCCAACATCCAAATTCAAGTTTTGTGTGAACTTAATTGATATTGGGAATGGTTCTAGTTGATAAGCTATGTGCTAAAAGGTTTTTCCTATGCTGTTTTATTAAAATGATCAACTGAATCAAGTCTGCAAGGTGGAGAGTGTGAAGATATTAGCACCTGAGTTTTTAAACTCAAATGCAAACTTTAAAGAAGTTATGGGGCTTTGTGTAGATTAACTTCAGTTAGAGGGGTTTATTTGATATTTGATGCTGACATGGACGACTTTGTTATTAATCTATTATGCTTTACCTAAAAATATCATTATAAAAGGGGGTTGATGATCATTAACTGATATATGATCATTTTCTTTTTCGTTTTTTTCTCTTTTTGTATGAGATTTGTTTCTTTGTGATCCTTGCAATCTCCTCTGTAAAACCATCTTGTATCTCTAGTGTTGTGATCAATAAAGAGGATAATTTTTCATTTATAAATTAGGCAACTTGTGAGTGTGTTCATTAACTTGTTCTTGGTTCTAGATTTCTATTTTGGTGATCTGATTTGTTTTGATTGGGCTTATTTCTTCAAGATTCATTAGAATTAACTTAAAAAGCCTTTGTTGATTTAATAGTTTAAGGACTCAAGGATTCTTAGCTCTATTCCTCACCATCACTTCTCATCAAACTTGTTCAATTATCATTCTTCCATAAGTAAAGCACACCTTAGATATACTTAGGCAACTGTACTCACTAATGTAAATTTATTTGTTCTAATTAGGTTAAACTAAAATTCAGTTAAACTAATTGGCGCCATCTGTAAAGAGTGCTATAAAAAGCTTCTGTAAAGGTAGCTAATTTGGTTTGGGTTGTGTTTGGAGAAAAATGGTAGCCAAGACACCTCTCAATCATAGAATTACCTAAGCAGAGAAGTGTAAAGTACATATGGAGAACTTGACCACTGCTTAGATATCCTAACATAAGTTATTGCTGAATTCAAATCTAATTTCAACAATGACTTAAGAGGGATGGATCCTTAGAAGAGCTAACCAAAGAAATACATGAAGGAGAACCTGAGTAGCAATAGTTGATTTTTGTGGATACGCCTTCAAATTCACATAAAGCATGGTAATGCTCAGGAAATATCACCAAAAGCATGCTTTCAGGGATTCGCTATTCACCTTTGTTTATTTTCTAATCTTATTATATGTATTTGTAAATGTTGTGTGAATACGTTGTAAGGACCACAAAAGTAATCTATAGAGTTTAGTTGTTCTAATAGTTTGTATGAAGACTTGAGCGATTTTATAATCTCGACCTTATCAAGTAACTTAGTCATGCAGTAATCTAAGATTTGGTTACTTGAGAAGATTTTAATGATGAATATTATTTACTTTTTATAAGAAATTATGAGCTTATAGCTCAAACATTCGAAGTCCTTATAAAAATGTGATTAGATGACTTATCCTGAGATATGGTACAGTAGAGCCTCTTTCGTACATTTATCGTGCACGAATAGTTTACAACAATTTCTTAAGGAGCTATAAACATGACTTACATATCTAAAACTGGGTGATTGGATGATTTATTTTTTTGTTGTATATCACAAAGTATGATCTCTTTAATCTACCTTATATGGATGATTCATGTGGATGATTTATCTTTATCACCATGTGAATGAATGACTTATCTTTTATTTATGTTTGGTATGATTCATTCCATTAACAATTCGCCATTATTGTCACTTTGCGATGTGTGTTTTGACTCAATACTATATCAGGTGCTAATATTATCTTGAGAACTAAAAAGAAGACAAATTTGAGTACCTATCCTATCTTGATTGAGACTACTACTCAAAGTCAGAAACTAGCATAATTAGAGTATTTGACCTGTTCTGATTAAGATGATCTACTCAAGGTCAAAATCAATAAAACACTAAATGAATGATGCACTCCAAAAAAGACTTGAGAGTGCAACAATCCAATGAAGGAAAGCAGTCGGAGAAAACTCAATACCATAACGTCATTGAATGAAAGTGAGGTCCCTAGGGTATGCCAGGGTCACTAGAAGTCATCTAAGGAAAACGCCAAAATTAGAGCGCTAAGGAAACTCTTAATAAAGTCTCCAAGATCAGAGAGCTAAGAAAGCTTCTATGGAAATTTCCATGATTAGAGAGCTAAAAGAGCTCTTGAGAAAATTGCCAGGATCAGAGAGTAAAGAAAGCTCCTGAGGGAATCGCCAAGATTTAGCTAAAAATACTCTTGAAAGAATCGTCATGAGTAGAAAGATACAAAAGCTGCTAAGGGAATGACTAGGATCAAACAGTTAAGAAAGCTCTTGAAAGAATCACCGTGATTAGAGACCTAAGAAAGCTTTTAAGTAAATTGCTATAATTAGAGAATTAAGAAAGCTTATTAGAGAATTGCCATGATTAAGGAGCTAAGAAAGCTCCTGAAAGAATCGCAATGATCAGATAATTTAGATAAGTTTTTAAGGAATCTCTATAATTAGAGAGCTAAAAAAACTTCTGAGGGAATCGCCATGATGACAGAGTTAAGTAAAATTATGAGGGAATCACCATGATCAGATAGTTAAGAAAGCTCTCGAGTAAATCACCATGATAAAGGCGCTGAAAAAGCTCCTGAGCAATTCACTATGATAAAGAAGCTAAGAAAGGTCTTGATAAATTGCCAGAATTATGTATGCTCAGTATTGAAATTCTCAGAGCTAGCTATTATAGCTCAATTGTAAATCATCAGAGCTATGACAAAGCTCAACTGTACATTTCAGAATTACTTAAAAGTTCATAAGTGAACAACACAGTAATTCAGTAGTGAGTTGCCACATGTCATCTGTGCAATATTTTCTCTCGAGTTTCTGGTGCTTCAATTCTTTGAACTCAAGAAACTAGAGGGACCTTATTTTTGGGTGATTTTGAATGGTTATTTATGGGCCAAAAGCAATCAGACATGTGGCAATGAATAATAAATAAGAAGTTAATTGTTGGAAAAAATGATATCTCAACTACGCCTCATGAGCAAATAAGGGATAAGGACATCCTTAGTAAAATTTGCTTACTAAGAACGGTAAAGCTTAGAATAAGAGATATTTGGGTCTCATGCGTACTTCCTAAATGTCAGCATCAATGATAATGTTTTTTTTTGTCTTTTAGCCTAAGAATGAGGAAAAATTAGATCCACAGAAGTGCGTAGCAAGTAGAAGACACCTTAGCATATCTCTAACTAACTTTAAAAAGGCAATAGAACTCACTAGTCAACATGCACTGTGTGGATAAGGGTCTAATGATAAAAACCACTTGTAAATTGTGCAACAAGCTCATTTAAGTAAAGTTTTCAAAATATCATTATCTAAAGAGGATCTCACTTGTAGAGAGGTGCCATATGATAGACTAAATAACTTCATCACTTTACCTCATAAAGGAGCATCTTTCTTACTCTTCACTTAAAAACTCTCTTATCTCCATTAAACCTATAGTCTCCTCAAGTTAATATTCACCATAAACAATTGTTAATAAGATTTTACTCATGTTATAAAGAGAATCATGTAATACTTAATTTATATAATGGATTAGAAGGGAGATACTCCTATATATGTAGGCCAAAAGGTTGAACTATGTAAATTTTTGTGTGTTCTTTATTTTGTATGCTTATTTTTATTTATTATGATTTTAATGTCCATATTGTGTTCCATAAGTAAGCTTTCCCGAGCTACCCCAACAATGCTGAGTATCCCTCGAGCTAACGCGAACTACTCAGCTATGTTGAATATCCCTCGAGCTCACCTGAGCTATTTATGAGCTCTCTTTAACTCCCCGTATGAAAGCTTTATATTAACCCCCATGAGCTCCACTAGGCTATCCTTATTGTCCCTCATATAATCAACTCAAATCACCAACTATACTACCTTAGCTGTACCACTTGTCCCCAAACATCAGGAAAACACACTTAAACCCTTATTAGCCCAATCTCCCTTCCATATAAATTTGTTTAAATAAAATTTAAATCAGATCCTAGCAAAAATTTAGTAAAAACAATGCCCTTTGAGTCTAGTAAAAAAATTTGACTTTAAAATATTTTAATAAATACAAATATAATATAAATGATTAATATGTCTAGTAGACTAATAATATTAAAATATTTGTTTATATTTAAACTAATTTTAAAATTTGAATTATTATATTTATTTTGATAATATATTTATATTTATTATAAAGATTTTAAATAAATCTCTGGGTTAAATAGATTTTTACAATTTATAAAATGCATCACATGTATTAATAATATTAAATTATTTTATGTAATATTCAAATTATTTATTTTTATATATTTATTTAATATTATGTTTCCACATATTGTAAAACATTAGAGTAAATCTTTTTGAGTTAACAGAGTCAAAGGATATTATGGTCAAAAGAGATTTTGGTGTCCTTTGTTGAAAACTTAGGAGTCTACATGACCATTTCTCAAAATCTTGGGGTTTAGAGATCCTTTCCCCACCATTTCCCCAATTTTTGGGTGTTTAGATATCTTTTTCCTAAAATTATATTTATTTGATGTAACTTGGAAGTATAAGTAAGATAGTTCTCTTAGTGTATATTTGGTTGGGCTTCTCTACTAGCCAGTAGAGCTGTTTCTTTTGAAAAAATATTGAGTTGTTTTGTAGTAGGGCTTTTGGGATTTAAAAAATCCATTTTGCTTCTACTTAGAGAAGCTGGCTTCTCCAAGTAGAGCTTTTTGAGCTTTTTTAAAATATATAGTATCCTGAAAATACCCTAACAATATTTCACTAATTCCAAAAAGCCCTAGTGTATATGCAAAACCCTACAAAACAAAGATTTCTCCACTTGCCACCATTTTTTGCCAAGTAGCAGCATGTAGCTTCTCCAAGGTTTTTCTCATGCTTTCTCTACAACCACTTTTGTCTCTCATGCTTTCTTTCATCAAAAGAATTGTTATTCTCTTCTCTTTACATCCACTTTTCAACTACTTTTTCACTTTATTAATTTATTTTATTATTGTTTAATGTAATCACATGGTCATTTGGTCCACACAAATCAGTATATGTATTATGTGAATTATTCATTTTATTTATTTTATTTATTTGTTGGATATTCATTCTATTACATTTGTACTTGTTTAATATGTTCATATACGGGATGTTCATCTTATTTATTTTATATCTGCATTTTTTTATTTCAATAATATTTTTTCATTGTTTTTTATAATAATATTAAAAATCTTTTGTCTAGAATGGAAACTGTTTTAGAGGAAAATAAAAAAAAATCAAAAGCGGAATGGGATGGTGCTACCTTAGATGCTTTTATAAAGATTTTTGTCAACGAAACCTTAGCCGGGAATTGATCAAATGGTCACTTTAATAAGATTGGATGGAAAAATCTTATTGCGAAGTTTTATTCTATGACTGGTAAAAACTATCAACATAAGCAATTGAAAAATAAATGGGACTTTCTCAAGAAAGATTGGCAACTTTGGAAAAACTTGATGAAAAATGAAATTGGCTTAGGATGGAATCCTATAAAGCAGACAGTTGATGCTAGCGATGAATTGTGGAATAGAAAATTGAAGGTGTGATTTTTATCTTTTTTTTTCTAATATTTGGTATAACATAAAATATTTTGGAGTAATTTAGAAAAAAAAATTTAACATATTATCTCTTAGTTATTCTTTTTGGTAATTTGACTCTACAAAAGCACTTTTAATATTGTGGAACCAAACAGTCTAGTGGCTCAAAAGAGCTTTTTTAATTGACAACCAAACACCAAACGTTTTTTTATCAAAAGCGCTATTTGTAAAAGCTCTACGTCTAAAAGCTCTACTCAAGAAGCTGTATCAAACAGACCATAGCCCATAAGAAAGTTAGTTTTTAAAGGTTAATTGGATACTTGGATATCTATCCCTATCCCCAATAAAATCTCAAAAAATATATGTTTGAAATTTATTTGTTTTTGTGGCAAATTAATCTTTGTTGTGTTATTAGTAAGGGTAAATAGTAATGATAGAAGTACAAGATGCTTTAAGATAATTGCCACCTTCTCTTCCTCGTCAATATTTCAATCCATTTGTTGTTCATATTTTTGGGGTTATGGGTTTAGAAGCTATGCGTAGAGAGATTGACGAGAGCTTTTATTTCACAGTTTTAAGTTATCTTTTAAGATTTTAATGCTTTTTAATTTAATTTAAATTTTAAACTTTTTAATTTTTTTTATATACTAGGCCAAGAAGATTTTTTTTTTCATGTTAGCCTGGTTAATTAAAGATGTGTTAAGGTTAAGGGTGGGTAAAGTAGGTTTCAGTTAAGGTTGTTCGAGTTTCGGTTTGAGTTACAATCCAATCGAATTAGAGAATTGAATTCAATCGTGTACAAAATACGAACCCAATTCGAATTGAACTGAATTTAATTCGGTTTAGGTTCTTAATTCAAATTGGATCAGCTAGAAAATTCGGGTTCAAATTTTGGTTCAATAAACAGTTCTAGTTACTAAAAATTAAATTTGTAAAATCTTAAATCCAAATATCAGAAAAAATCAAATGATCCTAATAATTCAACAAGTCTTTTTAAAGTTAACAAAACATAAAAATAATAACAAGTACAATAAAGCTACTTAAGTTAAATCTGTAACATCAAAATGAAAATCATGATTAATAATCCATTTCCATCAACACATCTCCAAGTGACAAACATATAAGATTAATAATCCATCTCCTTCACCATTAAAACTCAAGGCAATAGTTCCAAATCAACAATTAACAATCACCAATCAAATCAAACATTGACGAACATAAAATGAAGAAGCAAATCACGGATAGAAATTATGCTCACTCTCACTTAGCAATGGTATTTAACTAAAAGAACTCCAACGTGAAGTTTTCTGATGCAACTGAATGTGATGCACACGATATATATTAACTCAGATGTGCAAAAAAGATACAAGTTAAAAACGGTTTTTTTGAAGTGGACAACAATTCGTAATTAACTAGAATCAAAGCTAAGACATCTGCATTCTTCTTTAAACTCATAACGATTAACTAGTATTCACAGAGGCAACAACCACCATTGGGATAATTTTGATCTTAAATAAATATTTAGATTTGGTAAAAGCATGCAGCTTTATAAGCTTTTTCTATTGGTCCTAAGCTTTTACTTGCTCTTTTAAATTCAGAAGCGTGCGCAAATGGGTTTATTTAGCTTGGAACCGAACCAATAAAAAAAATTTACTCCTGACATTTACATTTAAATTCAATAAACAATATCTTCCCATGTCTCATTCATCACTGGAATCGCAAACATAAGAAACCTTAACGTCATTACCTTGTGTGGATTGCAGATAAGAGCAGCGACAGTAGAGACAACAGTGGATCGAAAGCGAACGGCTAAAAGCTACAATGCTGGAATGAAATTGACCGTGTTGGGCATCAATGGCGTATGGGTGTATGTGAGTGAGACTGAGTGAGCAAGGTTAGGGGGGTTGCACTTGTGCCACTATTGACCGTTGTGGAAAAAGAAGTGAAGAGAGGAATTAGCAACTAGGGATTTTGATTTTTTTTGGCTGTGAGCTCGTGTGTAAGGTGAGAGAGTGAGACTTTATATAAATATATATATATATATATATATATATAAATGTTCCAATCTAGGATCCTAGACTTTGTTAAAGTCTGGGAAAGCTATTAAACTATAGTGTTTAATAGTATAATTTTAAAATGCTATTAAACTGCATGGTTTATTAGTTTTTCCGGACTTTAATAAGGTTCAGGATTCTTGACCAGATTAGGATTAATATATATATATATTAATTAGGATATCACTAACAGACAAAAAACACAGTTTTTAATATATTGAAATATGTATTTTTTTATATTTTAGTAATATCCTTATTTTAACAAAGTGAGGATGTCCTCACTAGAGAAGAACTATATACATACGTACATATATATATATATATATATATATATCTGTGTGTGTGTTTTGTTTTAATGCTAACCCGATCAAAACCTAAACCGAAATTAAAACTGAATGGGTCCCAATTTAACGCATTCGAATTTTATAAGTTAAACCGAACCCGAATCAAACTTAAAATAAATTTAGGTTCGGTTCGGTTGGTTGAATGCCTACCCCTAGTTAAAGTGATGTGCGGATGTAATTAATTAATATTGGATGAATTCTTATTTGAACCCTTATATAATTTTTTTTAATATTCTCTTGTTTATGAATGTTAATTTATTTTCATATAATTACATTTTCAATTCTCGTATTTGGTAGATGAGTATAGTTGGCAGAATGAAGCCTTAATTACCTCCTTTTTCTTTAAGATACGTTGCTTTTAATTAGTATGATAAGTGACTTGGAATTGTATTAATGATCATAAAATTTAATTGTTATGATCACTCATTATCAATGGTCAGTTGTGTTAAATATTGACATACTTTGTGAATTCTCAACTTGAAAAAAGTATTCCTACCATTAAGGGAAGAAAGCTGTGTGTTATGGAGGGCACAATTTTACGAAAACGATATATATCACATTATTTCACCTCAATTTTTATGTAAATTATTTTAAACCTGAAGTTCAGAGATTGATGACCTTGAATGATAAAATAGTGATACCAAAATATATACTAATGCTTGAAGCGTATGACTGATCAATTTTTGCAAATAATTTAATTCAAGGAAAGATGATGTTAAAAGTATGTTAATTTGGTGTTAATAAAACGACCATGTTTGCATGTATAGCAAAACATTTTATCTATAATTAAATTATTAAATATTGTCTTTGAAAAGGTATGTGTACCGACAACTAATTGAATCTTAAGTACACTTGAAAAGGAATATAGTGAGAGATAAAGGCTTCAAATTGCCCTATAAAAGATATGCGTGCAAAATAATAAAGAGAGATCATTATCCCTTGCAAAGGCAAATGTATTAGAAGCATGAAAAGATCTCATTGGGCATATTATTAAGAAATAAAAATATTAGACTAACAATATATGTTAGTATGTCGGTTCTAAAAAAGAATTGGCAGAAGATTATTGTCAATAATATATTTACATTGATGTTATATTTTATGATAAAATTTTCAGGATCCTGAATCGTAGAAATAATATTGAATTATATGATTGGCTAAGGTGAAAAAATTGGGACTTGTAGTCCATACACTATAAGACGTACAAAATTGATTAGTAAAATTTGAAGAAGTTTGGACTTGTAATCCATATGCTTGAAGTCGTAAAATTTATTGACAAAATGTGAATTGGAACTATAGTTTAGACACACGAGGATTTTAAAATTAACATAGATGAATATATGTAGGGGTGGGCATAGAACCCATAACCCATGGTTCAACCTAAACCCAAACCATATCAAATGGGTTGGGCTGGATAAATAGTCAAATAGGTTGAGTTTAGGTTTTGGTATATTAAATCATTTAAATATGGTTTGGGTTTGGGTTAACCCATTTGACACAATTAATCATATTTTTTTCAAAATCAAATTTTTTAATGGTGCAATTGTTTGAACCCACAAAATTTATTTTTACGCCCACTTTCATAATGAATCCATATTAAAATTTAAAATTAAATATTTTTGTTCTATACACCTCTCAAAATACCAAAAATGCCCTAATATTTTATATTCAATATAAATTTTCATTTCTTATTCTTTGTTCTCATTTTATTCTCCAACACTAATTATTTGAAACTGCAAATTCATTTACAGCATTATAAATATTCAAAATGCCATAAACTTGGCATTGGAATATGAATACTATGAAATGGAAGCAATTATGACATATATGATTTGTTGGAAATAAATGACCATAGTTTGGAGGTGTCTTCTGCAATTGGTTGCCTCAGTTAAGAATAAATAAGTTTTATGTTAATTTCATTTTTCTAATTCACCTTGATATTTCATAAATTTTGCTATATACTTGACAATTCATGAGATTGAGATAAGATAAAAATGTAAATATTAATAAATGTAGATATTAATATTAATCATGCTTTTAAAGAAATTTAAATTTGATTTGGAAAAGACAGAGGAACCAATAATTAACAAAGTTATCCATGAAGTAGGTGTAATTTTTATAAATTTATTATAATAATAATAATATTGTACTTAATTAGTGTTAAAAATTGTATGTTTACTAAAGGATAAAAATGTTATTTTATGCTTATATTATGATTTACATTTGTAATTATGTAATATAATATGAATTTCTAATTATGATTTTAAATATTTAATATTATGTATTTTTATGTGTTTATTAAGTAAAAATAATAATTTCGTGCAATTCGAGGATCTAAATAAATAAACGGATGTCAAATTTGGATTCCGGAGGCTCGAAAAGCTAAGTCATTATCAAACAGGATCCGAGACTTTTATTGTAAAATTATATATTTTTTAAAATTTTATGTGTGGTAATTATAAAATTATAAGTTTTTACCATGTTAGGTGTGGTAATTGTGAGTGGATATGCTTGAGAGGATTGGATTATGATTGTGTTTGGATTAGTGGGTCATTTATGTTAGATTAGTGGGACAAATGTAAGGTTGTGATTAATTAGGATTAATTAAGTGTATGGTGTGGATTAATTAAGGATTAGTATAAATTGAGGAGGGGGAGACCACATCTCACACACATTTCTTCACTTCTTTTTCCCCTTAATTCTTCTTCATCTCATCTCTCTTTGTAATATTTAGTAAATTAATTTCAATTTAGTTTTATTTCAAATTTAGTTGTTTTTATTTATTTTAATTATGTTTAATTTAATTTCAAATATTGTTTTTACTTCAATTATGTCTAGCTAAATAATTATAGTTAGGGTAAGGTGAAATTCTTAGTAGAAAAATATGATTTAATCAAGTTCTATATTTAATTATATAAATTAAAATATTTTCTAATTAATATTATTCATATTTTATATTTGAAAATTTTGATTTATTGTAGACAAACAAGGGAGTTTGGCACAATAAATTAGTACAAAGTATGGTAAAATGATATTTTGACTTATTGTAGATAAGTTAAATTTTGACACATTAAGTACTTAATCCATAATAAAATTAATGGAAAAATAATGATAATTTATACAATTAATCTTTTGAGCAATAAAGAGATATGATAAAAAAATTTATTAAATTATATTTACCACTAAGAGTAAATCCATAACCCTAACTAAATTAATTTCATAATTTATTTTCACTCAAATTAAATTGCATATATTTTACTTTAATTTTCAGTTCTTAGGTAAATTAAAATAAATAAATTAAATCTTTTTCCTGTAGATCGACCCCAAACTCACCGGGTTATGTTATAACTAGACACTCTTATACTTGAGAGTTATAAATCACTTTTGAGTCGTGTAAGTTTTTAGCACCGTTGCCAGGGAAAGGTATTTATCTTGTTTTTGCTTTTTCGTTTTTCAATTATTTTACTTTCTGTAAATTTTCATTTGTCCCTTCTTCTCCTAAATTTTATTCTACCCACAAATCTTTTCCAGAATTTCAATTTGCCCCAGTAAAATTGCATTTTATCCACAAAAGTGAAGAAAGTTTTCAAATATGTCCCTAGCCGAAGTTTCCCATAACAATAAGATTTGGACCTATAACTTGAACTTAATTGATATAACTGGAACTTTTGAATTTAATTGGACTTAATTTGGAATTAATTGGACACTATTTGGACATTTGGATTGAATGGATATGGACTTGGACTTTTAAATTTCTGCAATTTAATTTTCGCATTTAATTTCAGTTATTTAATTTCCAAAATTTAAATTTCTGCAATTTAATTTTGTATTTTTAATTTCCTTGCAATTTTACTTTTTCGCATTTATTTTTCAGTTATTTAATTATTTAATTTCCAATTATTTAATTTTTAGTTTATTTATTTTCCTTTGCAATTTTTTTGCATTTATTTTTATTTCATTTTATTGGTTGGTTCTACCACCTAAATTTTATGTTATTTAATTTTGGGTCATTTAATTTCCAACTTATTTTATTTTCTCTTATTTTATTTTTAGTTGTTAATTTTCTTATATATTGATTTGTGTAATGTATATTCTGCATTTATTTTTTTGTTTTATTATTTTATATGGTCGGTTCTACCACGTATTTAGTTATTTAATTTTAATTTTTAGTTTGGGCAATTATCCACCGTTTACCTGATTTTTTCCACTTTTTTAAAAATACACAATTCTAAAATTTTTTTACTGAATTGCACCTAAAGTTATGTATTTTTTCATCTATCCACTTCCATCTTCAAATTGTTAAGAGAACTAACAGAATATGCGATAGATGATGTCAATGAAATGAGCATTTTACCCTTATGACGTCAATGAAGTTATAACGGTTTGAAGATGGAAGTGAAAAAGTGAAAAAAATAATATAACTTTAGGTGGAGTTCAGCAAAAAAATTTTAGAATTGTGTATTTTTGAAAAAATGGTAAAAATCAGGTGGACGATGGATAATTTCCCTTTCAGTTTATGTATTTATTTTTGCATTTGTAATTTTTTTTTGTACATTTATATTTGTTGTACATTTAATTTTCAGTTTGTTTTATTTTTTTATTATGTAATTTTCATTTTTCCCATTTGTTTGTACAACATTTTCTTAATTTAATTTCACACACACAACATCATCATCATTGTATGAGACGCTGGTCTCGAACTTCAAGTGGTAGATCTCCATCACCATCACCAATCATAGAAGAAATTCAAGGAGAAAATCTTTTGGGCCAACTTAATCCTCAAATTGATCAAGAAGACAACCATTCTCAACATAATGCGCAAGATCAGAATCAACCAAGAACTTTGAGAGACTACATATCCAATCAGAACTGGAGCACTGTCTTGTATTGTATTTTCTCCAGAGGTATCACGATTCAACTTCAAACCAGGTATTATCCAACTTTTACCAACATTTCATGGCTTAGAATCCGAGAATCCATATTTGCATTTGAGAGATTTTGAGGAAGTTTGTAATACATACACAGACCAAAATTGTAGCATGAACATAATCAGATTAAATCTTTTTCCTTTTCCATTAAAAGATAAAGCTAAAACTTGTCTACAAAATCCTAGATCTGGATCAATAAGAACTTGGAATAACATGCAAGAACAGTTTTTGAAAAAATTCTTTCCACCTCATAGAACCAATTCACTTAAAGGAAAAATCACTTCTTTCACTCAAAAAAATGGAGAAGCATTATACCATTGTTGGGATATGTTTAAAGATTTGCTTAATATATATCCACACCATGGTATTGAAACTTGGCGATTGGTCAGTTATTTCTACGAGGGCTTAACACCCCAAAGTAGACAAGTAGTCGAACTGATGTGTAATGGTGAATTTAACGATAAAAATCCTGAATATGTACTAGATTACCTTGACCAATTAGCTGAAAATACACAACATTGGGATACTGTTGGAACTTTTGAATTGACAACTAAACCACAACCATCTCCATCTAGTGGAGGAATCCATAACCTTAGGGAAGATCATGATTTACAAGCAAAATTTGCATCCCTAAGAAAAGTTAAAGCCTTAGAACATAAAAAGAGTGATCAAGTAAAATCTGTTCAAGCAATTGTATGTAATGTTTGTAGTTCTAATAACCATTTCACTCAAGATTATCCCACTCTGCCTGCACTTAAAGAATGTCTCTATGATCAAGCAAATGCCATTAACACTTTTAATAAGTAAAACCCATATTCACAGACTTATAATCCTGGGTGGTGAAATCAACCAAATTTTAATTGGAGGAATAAGAATAATGCACCATCTTCACAAGCACCATCTCCATAAAATTTTCAAAACTCTCAGCCTTATGTACCATATGTTCCACCACCATGGAAAAATTTGGAAGATACAATGTATTCATTCATTAGAAAGTAAGATGTTATTAACCATTAAAATGCACAAACTTTTTCTAATTTGAAAGATACTCTTGCTAAAATTGCTTCTGCACTCACAATTCAAGAGAAAGGTAAATTTCTAGCTTAACCACAACCAAATCTTAAGATTCAATAAAATCCACCCATAGACCAAGTCAAGTCAATTATAACTCTTTGTAGTGATAAGGTTGTTGACAAACCTATTCCTGAACCTTGTGAAGACGAAGATGATAAAAATTCAAAGGGTAAGGAAGGGTTAAATAAACTTACACCTAATGAAGAAATAAATATTGTTCCACCTAAACCACCATTTCCGCACGCATTGAATAAACCAAACAAAGCAAACCACTCTTCTGAAATTTATGAAATTTTTAAGCAAGTGAAAGTTAACATTCCTCTGTTAGATGCAATTAAGCAGGTACCTTCATATACCAAGTTTTTGAAAGACTTATGCACTGTTAAGAGAAAATTGAAGGTAAGAAAGAAAGTGTTCATGGCTGAACAGGTAAGTACCATTCTATATACTAATAATACATTGAAATATAAAGATCCTAGTTGTCCTACTATTTCTTGTATTATTGGTGATCATCGAATTGAACATGCTTTACTAGACCTTGGTGCTGGTGTTAATTTGCTTCCATATTCAGTTTACCTTCAACTTAATCTTGGTGAGTTAAAATCAATTTCAACTATACTTTTGCTTGCCGATAGATCAGTTAAAGTATCAAAATGAATAGTGGAAGATGTTTTAGTATAAGTTGATAAATTCATATAACCTGTGGATTTTATTGTCTTGGAAACTGAACTTGTTATGAATAATTACAAACCAATTCCTGTAATTTTGGGCTAACCATTTTTAGCAACTGTTAATGCTTTAATTAATTGTAGGAATGGTTTAATAAACTTATCCTTTGGAAATATGACTCTGGAATTGAATGTTTTCAACATGTGTACGCAACCCAATGAAGAAAATGAGAATAAAGATGATATTGATGAACAAAAGGAATTGCTTGATTCTTGTATAGAGGAAAATATTCAAAAAGGGGATTTTTCTAAACTTATTGATATTTGTTTGGTTAATTCAATTGAATCAAATAAACAACTTGAACCTGATAATTCTAATATAAATTCGTTGCTTGATTCTATGCAGACTTTACAAAATCATGATGAAGACTCAAAATTTGAAGAGCTTGGAATCATTGAAAAGACACAACAACAAGAAGCACCAAAATTGGAATTGAAACCTTTGCTCGAAAGATTGAAGTATGCTTTTCTTAGAGAAGAGCAAACTTATCCTGTTGTGATTTCTTATAATCTAACAAGCAACAAGAAGGTAAGTTACTATCTATTCTTAAAAAGCATTAAAATGCAATTGAATGGACTTTAAATGATGTCAAAGGCATTAATCCCTTAATTTGTACACATAGAATTAATTTGGAGGAAAATGCTAAAACATGTTAACAACCTCAAAGAAGATTAAATCCACACATGAAAGAAGTAGTAAAAACAGAAGTTTTTAAATTACTTGATGTGGAAATTATCTACCCTATCTCTGATAGTAAGTGGGTAAGCCTTACCCAAGTAGTAAAAAAATTTGGAATCACTGTTGTTAAAAATGAAAAAGGCAAGTTAATTCCAACAAGAATTACATCTAGTTGGCGCATGTGCATCGATTAAAGAAAATTAAATGAAGCCACTAGAAAATATCATTTTCCCTTGCCATTTCTTGACCAAATCTTAGAAAGAGTAGCTGGACATCCCTACTATTCCTTTTTAGATGGCTACTCAGACTATTATCAAATTCATATAGCACTTGAGGAAAAAGAAAAGACCACATTTACATGTCATTTTGGAACATTTGTATTTAAAAGGATGCCATTTGGACTTTGTAATGCTCCTGCAACATTTCAAAGATGTATGTTCAGCATTTTTTGTAACATGGTTGAACATTGTTTAGAGACCTTTATAGATGATTTGACTGTGTTTGGGAATTCTTTTGATAATTGCCTTGATAATTTAGAAAATTTTTTGAAAAGATGTGTTGAAGAAGAATTTGTTTTGAATTGGGAAAAATGTCATTACATGGTTACTTCTAGAATTGTTTTGGGTCATGTTGTGTCTATTAAATGAATTGAAGTTGACAAATCAAAAATTGAAGTCATTTCTAAATTGCTATAATAAAAAACAATTAGAGATGTGCGATCCTTTTTAGGACATGCAGGATTTTATAAGAGGTTCATAAAAAATTTTAGTGCCATATTTAAACCACTTTGTAACCTCTTATTAAAAGATGCACCATTTGAATGGACTGATGATTGCCAAAATTCTTTTGAAAAAATAATTTGTCTTTTAACATCTATACCTAGTATGCAATCTCCTGATTGGTCTTTACCTTTTGAATTAATGTGTGATGCAAATGATTTTGTTATTGGTGCTATTTTAGGACAAAGAAGGGATGGTAAGCCCTTCACTACAACATAAATGGCTTATAACGGCAATCAAAATGTGCCGTTAAATGGTTAAGATGGCAAAGAATTTTTTGCCGTTGATCCACAAGCCGTGGAAAATCTGACGGCATAAAATTGAAAGTGTTAAATAAAATATATGGCAAGAAATATAAGCCGTTAATAATTGCTTCAACGGTGTTTATTAATCCGCTCTAATAACTTAGGTAATATAAAAGCCAATTAACATTTTTAATGGCAAATTTAAATGGCTGTAGTAACTTAAAATGTCATTTCTAAATATGTCGTTAAAGTATTATATCTTGAAAGTTTTTCTATTTTAAATTCGTAAAAGTACGATTATTTTTTTTTAAAATTGATTTCATGCTTCTCAAATTTATTCTCTATTTCACATGATAAAATTGCATTTCATACATTGGAACAAAAATTGTATAACTTGAATTGTCAATAGACAGCCAATAAAGCTTCTTAAGTTCTATACAACAACTCGACAAGTGAAGAGAAAGAGGAAAAAATTGTTACATTAAAAGTTAAAATTATAATTTTCTATCCTTGATGCGAAAACCTTGGCCTTCAAAACAATTCTTCTTGTAGCTCCCGAGCCCTGCAAAATATTAAGCAAATTCATTATGTTTGAAAAGAACAATAATAATCCATTATACATAGTTTAGGAAAAATTACTAAATGCAGCAAGATTTAAAAAATAAAAAAGCCCCAAAGATCGAAATTAGTCTAGATTATTTCAAATATATATATCTTCTATGAACTGAAAACATCTTAATAAATGAATATTTTTCATGTCATTACTATATCAATAGGACTAAAATTATATTAAGAAAAATTTAATCAAGAGGATAAAGGATAAACAACTTACTTGACTAGCTCTCTCTTTGAATCAATAGGACCCAATTCCAAGTTTGCACCTATGAGAAAACCCAAGTACCAGTCTTCAAAGACAAAATCTCAGCAAGCAAAATCAACGAAGAATTGATTGTAAAGTTGTTTAAAAAAGTCTACAAAATTTCATAATAGAGAAAATAAATAGAACAATTTTTGTTAATGTAGAGGTCATTATTATAATCAATGAAGATTTCTTACCATGGACTTGGTGAGTGGGTAAACTTCAAGCAAATTACCCCAATACCTGGGATTGGATGAATCGATTATGAATTATGAATTGAAGAGAGAGTGGGCTTGAGATCGATTTAGAGCACAAAACATAAGTATCGTTTTTAATTAAAACCACACGCTGAAAAATGGTAATATATAATTTATTCCAGTAAAACAGCCAATTCAATATATGGAATATTAACTTACCTTATATGATTTTAATTGGAGTATTTTCCATCGTCATATTGAAAGAATCCCCCTGAATTGCAAAAAGATAATCAATTTTCAGGGAAAAAAATGATTTTACTGTAAAGAAACAAAAGAAAAAAGTGGAGATAGAAGGATGAGATTGAATAATTAATATGATCATCAATGGATGCATAATGGGTTGGAATAAAATTCTAAGTTTTATACACACACACACATATATATATATATGATTTAATTTAGATCAACGACGTATATTTTTACGCTATTAAAGGTATTGTATTCATGGCAAGTATATATATGCTGTTAAAACAATTGCATTCATGGCATATATTTTTGTGCCATAAAAAAATGTTTCCACGGCATCTTTTATTCTTATGCCGTTAAAATGAGATACGTTCATATTTTTTATAGTATTTATTAAAAGTCCGCTGTAATATTTATCTTATCGGTGATGAATAACGGCATAGCTATTAGACTTGCTGTCTTTAATAATAATTAACGGCATTTCATTAAATTTGCCGTAAAACCTCTACCGTAATTAATCGATTTTGTTGTAGTGCTTTGTGATTTATCACGCGAGTAAGATTTTGGGTAGTGGTCAAATGAATTATTCTACAACTGAAAAAGAATTACTTACTGTGGTATTTGCATTAAACAAATTTTGTTCATATTTGCTTGGTTCTAAATCTGTTGTTTTTACTGACCACAATGCTGTAAGATAATTGATGACAAAACAGGATGCCAAGCCAAGACTAATTCGTTAGACTTTTTTACTCCAAAAATTTGACCTTACCATCAAAGATAAAAAAGGTGCCGAAAATGTCGTTACTGATCATTTATCAAAACTCACATCTGAATTCTGCACTAACATAACACCCATCAATGATTCTTTTCCAGATAAATTTTTATTTTCTATTACTTCAATGACATGGTATGCTGACATTGTTAATTTTCTTGTTACAGATGAAATGCCTTTGCAATGGAACACTCAAGATAAGAAGAAATTTTTGGTTGAAGTAAAGAAATTTTATTGGGATGATCCTTACTTGTTCAAATATTGCCCTGATCAAATTTTTCGGCGATATATTCCCAACAATGAAGAAAGTTAAAGTCAAGGTGGAGTGGGCCATTTGTTGTGAAAAATATGTATCCATATGGGGCCGTAGAAATTGAGAATCCAAAGAACGATGTCATATTTAAAGTTAACGGTCAGAGATTAAAACTATATCTGAAATACCAACTACGTGAAGATGACACCGAAATCAATTTGAGTGACCCATCAAATCTTGATGGGTGACTTCAATATTTTGTTCTGTTTTGTTTTACTATTATTTTACCATTTGATTGTTTGATTGTTTCTTTTTATGTCTCGATTGATGTGCATCACACATTTTCTTTAGTGTTGCAATATTTCTTGCTTTAGCGTGTTTGTTTGACAATTGTATTTTCTCTCTACATTTCTAATATATGCCATGAGTACCTCAGTAAGAAAGATCATCTTCAGGCACCTTAGAAGCTTTTTACATGTGAAATATCACTTAAGAGGCCTGATACAAAGTTGTAAATCACATCCAATTTGGGAACGACAACCACCAGAGTTAGTGGCATACATTGAGGATCTTGAAAGACAACTTTGGGAAATAGAAGGCGGTATATATAACTTCCAATTACAACTTGAGGTTAACATAATAAGAGGACAAATGTAAGTTTCATTTTTTTTTAGTGTGTTTTTCTTTTTTGTTGTTTTGTTCGATTTCATGTTTGATTTGATTTTGCAGATTTGATTTTTGTCCCTTTTGTTATTTTAATTATTATCCCATATAAATGATGGATAACGTACTCCGTGACTCCTTAAGTCGGTATTCTCAGTTTCCCATAATAACTGAAACCCCAAAATCAAAAATGGAAGAAATACAGCATAAACTACATATGCGTTTTCTTTCTCTTTCTCAAAATGCTCTTAAGAAAATTTACAATGCTCGTTGTGAAAGACTGCGTTTGTTAATGCTCAAAGACATTCCTCTTGACATTCGTTGGTTAATTGAAGCAAAGGTCCAATTAGCAGGTGAGTTTTCTGATCCATTTATTTCTTATATGCCTGGTTTTGGTAAAAGCACATTCACTAAAAATATAAGAGCTAAACGACTTGGCTCTAAATGTCATAACTGTGTATGACGTGAATGCAAGCGAACAATTTGTAAATCTTTAGGAATGATTTATGATACTCATGAAGATAAAGTCAAATTCATTAAAGATGGTCTGAGTAAAGAATCGTTATATGATATCTTACGATCTCTTGAGATGCATCGAAGCAGATATGTACAATGTGCAATTCACCAGTTATGGCCACTATTCGAAAAAGAAAGTATATAGTTTAGTCTTGGAAATCTGACTCAAAAAAATCATGTTTGCTAATTTATAAGAAAACTAGATGAAAAGCCCATCCTCGACCTATAGAGGGCGTTCAAGCTGTTACTGAACGTAAAACCAAAAGCAGATGTGAGCCACAATCACAACTACCAGTAAATATCCTTTCCTTTTAAATCTTTTATCTTTTGCATTATTGTTTTAATGATTTGATTTTATGTCTAATTACTGTTTGCTTTTTCTTTTTGCTATTTTCTTTTTCTATTTGTTTTTTTAATAATAAGCGAAAGCTTCACGTGTCATTCAAAAAATACACCATCCCATTGACAGCTGTGTATCATTATGTCTGTTATCAAGATCTTTAAATATGTGCTTCATTTTCAAACCCTCACAAATTATTTTTAAAAATTGTTCCAATGGCAACAACTTCGAGTAGACCATTCAAGAATATTTGTGTGCTTTCTCGGTTTCGCTATGGAAAGTACAAGGAGTTTGTTTAGGCTGCTGTAGATCTTGGTCAAGTTATAACAGAGAGAAAACTACACCTAGTATATGGAGGAGGTGAACGAGGATTATCAAAGTTTGTCTCATAAGTTGTTTCCAAAAGCTCTAAAACCTCTAGGATGCCTACCCGGCCCACCAACTAGAGAGGAGTTAGTTGTCTCAAGCATGCAGGATAGAATATCTGAAATGCTAAATAATGCTAACGCTTTCATCTTCTTGCCAAGAGATCTTGCAACTCTAGATACACTAATTACATTTGCATCTTTGGCCCATTTGAACATTCATCAAAATCCCATCAGTTTGTTAAATGTTAATAATTTTTATGATTGCTTGCTAACCTTTATTAACCATGCAATTAAGAATCATTTTGTTTCACCTACTGTAAAAAAAGCTCTTTATTTGTGCTCCTACTACTAATAAGTTACTTGATCTTTTACAAGCTTTCAAACTAGAGCCAGATCCCATGACCTTGGCGTTGGATAGGTCAACCGATGATGGAAGCAGTAGTAGTAGTAAGAAGTGCAAATTAGATTTAACTCTCCGTTTGTAAATATTTTCTGTTTTTGTGTTCAGATGATGTCTTCTAAACTTTACTTCTTTCCTTTAAGACATTGACGACAATGTCTCGTCTAGGTTGGGGGAGGGAATAGTTGACAAAACAATGTGTCTATCCTGATGATGTTTTTACTAATTTTTGTTGTAAAAGCTAACTTTGGATAAAGTTGAGTCGAAGATGGCAGAATTATATAGCGTAGTGACTCTAGAAACGCATATTCTTAGTCTTAGAGTTTTATTTCTAAATTCTAAAAAAAATAATAATCTAACGTTTTCTTGTTCTTTGTCATCTTCTTTTAAGCTGCTGCATCCAATTCATGTGTAATCTTTCCTACTTTTTCTTTTATTATTATTATTATTATTATTATTATTATTTTATCTTTTTCGCCTCTACATGCGTATCTCTAAATTATGTAATGTCAAGGTTAAAATAGGTTAGGGGGTGGGGATAGTTGACGTAAATTGTAAATACGTGTGTTTGTTTATTTTCAAAAAAAATCCAAAAACAACATTTTTTTTTTTTGTCTAGGATGGCTGTGTAAAGAGTCAATACTTTTGAGACGTATCTTAATAGTCTAGTCTGTATTATATTTTGATTTTGAAATTCATTGTAAGCTGTTTTTGTTTCTTATTCTTTGAATTACTCAAATTTATGAATTCTCCATTTGGTTGTCATTAATTATTTAATTATGTCATTTTTTCATTAAACATGTATTATTAAATCATTCTTCACACACACACTATGATGCATGCAAGTGGGTTGTAAGTTAAAATTTTTGCAATAATTTTGTTCTTTTGATTCATTAGAGATAATATCAAGGTAGTGGAAAATGTATATATTTAAAAAAAAAGTGTTCAAAAAAAAAGAAAAAAGTAAAAAAAAAAAAAAAGAATGTGTTTAATTTGGCTATATCTGAAACCCGAGTAATTAAGTCTATTGGGGTGTTTCAACACATAGTGCCCTAAAGCCAACGGGTTTGGAAGTCAATGGCCCAAAGCTCGCTACATGGTTGAAGGTATATTGTTTGTTTTTATTTTAGTTGGAACCCGAGTAATTAAGTCCGTAGGGATGTCTTAACACTTAGTGCCCTAAAGCCAACTAGTTTGGGAGTCACTGGCCTAAAGCTCGCTACATGGGTGATAGATATGTTATTTGCTTATTCATTATAAATAATCCGAGTAAGTAAGTCCGTGGGGGTGGCTCAATATTTTAGTGCCCTAAGGCCAACTGGTCTGGGAGTCACTGGCCCAAAGCTCGCTACATGGATTCAATATGCAATATTTTAAATTGTGCGAATAATCTACTGCCTAATAATGATAGTATCTCTGATAAATCTTTGGAACAAGAGTGTTCTTTTCTTTTGATGAAGCCCCATAAGTATTGTGTTAATTTCTTGAGTACAAATGAAGGTTTAGTGATATCCTAGATAATGAGTGAATGACAACAAGTTAAAGGAATTTGGGAGAATTCATTTATTTGCTAGTTTAGAGGATAGATGAACAACTATTTACTTGCATGTGAATTTCGTAAATCCCAATTTAATATAAAGCTTCAATTGCTGGGGACTAGCAATAAGTTGGTTAGGGGGTGTGATTAGTGTTAAAAATTGTATATTTACTAAAGGATAAAAATGTTATTTTATGCTTATATTATGATTTACATTTGTAATTATGTAATATATTATGAATTTCTAACTATGATTTTAAATATTTGATATTATGTGTTTTTGTGTGTTTATTAGGTAAAAATAATAATTTCATGCAAATCGTGGCTCCAAACAAATAAACAGATGTCAAATTTAGATTCCGGAGGCTCGAAAAGTTAAGTTATTGTCGAATAGGATCCGAGACTTTTGTTGTAAAATTATATATATATTTTTAACATTTTACATGTGGTAATTGTAAAATTATAAGCTTTTACCATGTTAGGTGTATTAATTGTGAGTGGATATGCTTGAGGGGATTGGATTAGGATTGTGTTTGGATTAGTGGGACAAATGTAAGGTTGTGATTAATTAGGATTTAATTAAGTGTATGGTGTGGATTAATTATGGATTAGTATAAATTGAGGAGGGGAAGAACATCTCACACACCTTTCTTCACTTCTTTCTCCCTAAATTCTTCTTCATCTCATCTCTCTTTGTAATATTTAGTAAATTAATTTCAATTTAGTTTTATTTCAAATTTAGTTGTTTTTATTTATTTTAATTATGTTTTATTTAATTTCAAATATTATTTTTACTTCAATTATGTCTAGCTAAATAATTATAGTTAGGGTAAGGTCAAACTCTTAGTAGGAAAATATGATTTAATTAAGTTCTATATTTAATTATATAAATTAAATTATTTTCTAATTAATATAATTCATATTTTATATTTGAAAATTTTGATTTATTGCAGACAAACAAGGGAGTTCGGCACAATAATTCTTAATATCTTAGTATAAATTATGGTAAAATGGTATTTTGCCTTATTGTAGACAAGTTAAATTTTGGCGCATTAAGTACCTAATCCATAATAAAATTAATGAGAAAATAATGATAATTTATACAATTAATCTTTTGAGCAATAAAGAAATATGATAAAAAGAATTTATTAAATTATATTTACCACTAAGAGTGGATCCATAACCCTAACTAAATTAATTTCATATTTTATTTTCACTCAAATTAAATTGCATATATTTTACTTTAATTTTCAATTCTTAGGTAAATTAAAATAAATAAATTAAATATTTTTCCTGTGGATCGATCCCGGACTCACCGGGTTATATTATAATTAGGCACTCTTATACTTGGGAGTTATAAATCACTTTTGAGTCGTGTTAGTACTCTATACTTATTAGTAGTTTTCTTTATGGTATTTTTGTAATGTTGAATTTTACAAATAATTGGCTATAAAAAGTATTTTTGTAAGTTCAAATAACCTCACAATTTTTTTTTTTAATTTCGCAAATCCTAACATAAAACTATACATTTCCCAACCCTTACAACAAATTTATTCAAATTAAGATTTTATAAATTAAATAAAAAAATCATATTATATTGTTTTGTTTCCGGCAACAGCCCTGCCACAGCTATCATTGCTGTTGCTAATGGAGATACGGTCTTATGTTGATGAATTACATATTATTAGATTTTAAATTTTCTAATATATTCAAATACAGTACCACTATCAAAAAATTAGACCTTGTAGCCATTTCATCTACGAAGGTGATGATACTATGACTTTGCCAAATTTTTCAATCATTTTTCTCTACAAATGTCCTACCTAGCATAGATTGGAAATTTTTGATTATAATGATGCTAAATTTGCCTTGATCATGGTTCATTCATCATTGTCGGCAACAGTGACAACACCATTGATGGTAGAGGTACAATCACGTTGGTGGATTAAATTAATTTTGTCTTTTTTAGTAATTAATGAAGAAATAGCATTAATTTTCATATTAAATATTAATTAATTTTTCTAAGATATAAATAGAAAATAAAAAGTCAATAAATTTTTGTATTAAATAATTTTGAAATAAAATTTAATTGTTATTTATTTAAAAAAGAAATATAAATATCAATTTTTGTCATTTCCATATACATCACAATTAGATGAGTTTTTTACCAAGTATATCTTAAAATCTTATTATTTGATTTTGAATGAAGTTATTGCAAAATTTATTATTTAAAATTTTTATCCATTATTTTTTTCATATTTTTATATTTATTTAATAATTAATAATTATTATAATTTTGATATAATTGAATTTACCCAAAAAAAAAAGACGTTTGGATTATAAAACTCAAACCAATCCCAAACTAACCCAAATAAGCTGGATTTATTTTGTAAGGCTGTAGCTTTTCTACCTCTATTGTTGAGCGGTTTTATCTGGATCACTGAAGTTGAGACTTAAAGTAGAAAAGTTAGTGTATATATATTTATATTGAATAGGACTATAGTAGATTATGATATGGGTTCGTAAGAGATTAATCCAAAGACTTCAGCCTGGTGCCGTAATTGTCGTTTTCATTCTGGGCAATCGATATTTTAAAAGCGTGATGCCTTGACCATTTAATTCCGAGCTTCCTTTTTACTAGATACATGTTGATAGATGTCACTGATCATAGTTCACACAAGCTTTAATAAGCTTAATCGACTTAATTTTGAATGGATAATGAACTTACATTAATTTATTATGTCTTTTAGTTATTACGGAGTGAGATTCATATAAACAGTCAAAACTTCAATAGATTGGAGATGGTATTTCATGGAATCTATACAAATGATGCTTACTTAGGCTGTTTATCTCAGTTGTTTATCATATTTGATCATTTAAATTTGTGGCCACAGTTTATTTAATAAATTCTTTATTGAGTAATAATATTTATTTGTAATATATATATTGTATTCTTGGGTTTCCAATACATCACAATTAGATGAGTTATTTACCAAGTATATCTTAAAATCTTATTATTTGATTTTAAATGAAGTTATTGCAAAATTTATTATTTAAAATTTTTATCCATTATTTTTTTCATATTTTTATATTTATTTAATAATTAATATGTATAATAATTAATAATTATTATAATTTTGATATAATTGAATTTACCCCAAAAAAAAGAAAAGTGACAATTACAACAAATAGTGATTTAGGGATAAATATGTAATTACAAAGGTACGATATTTATCATGAGCCTACCTTTAATTACGGCCATAAAATAGAGGGAAAATTAAGTAGTTATTATTGGTCTAAGACCAGGCCTAATATTAGTTAAAATTGAATTTTAATTCATTGGGCTTTTCTTTATTATATAGGTCAGTGGAGTGTAATCTTGGACTTTTAGTGAAATAGTCTGGGGTTAACTTAGTATTTTTGATATGTCATGAAATGATTGGCCCTTAACTACTAAGTTAGAGTTAGAAATCTCATGGCTATATAGTCCCTCTACTAACTCAATTCCTAATCAAACTTAACTCTTATAAGTGCCTATATAAATGAGAGAAAATTAGAACAAACATAATCTTTAGATGCATAGATTTTTCTCTGTAAAAGAAAAGAAAATATTCTACGATTTTCACCTGCTACAAGAGAATTAGGGATTTATTACATGCCCATATATGTGAGGGTGACTATTGAGGATAGCAGAGATCCTACAACCATATTCTATAGATCCTAACAATAGTGGTGAAAAAGATTGCAATCGTCTTCTTCAGATCTTTAGTAGGAATTAATTTAAGGTATTTCTCTAACCTTATGCATGTATACATAATTAAGAAAAGATCCTGGCATATGTTGATTTTGTTAAATAGAAAAATTATTTTTATAGGCCTGATTTACCATCAACAGTAATTTAGACTTATAAAGTATAATCACTTGAATGAAAATTTATTATAATTAGGATATGTCATTATCCACTTTGCTCTATGATTTTTTAAAAATAAAAAATTTACAAAATATATTGATAATTTCAATATAAAAAAGACTCATAAGAACTTATGAATTTATTTATTTTAAGAATAAAATTTAAAATGAAAGATATTAAAATGAAATAATTTCTTTCAATTTTTGAATTGAAATTTATCAAGTAAAATGCAGATAGAATAATTAATATTATAGATTTACGAGATGTATTTCCTATTTAATAATCAACGTAGAAGATAAAAATATTCTACTTTATGTGATGTGTATTTCTCTGCAACTTGCATGTGCCCGTAAGGTACATGGCAAATTTTAAAATTTGCATAATTGCAAATTAAAACATTGGTCATCACAAATTTGGAAATGATAAAATAGTGTGAATGGTGTACTTTTTTTTCTTCATTATTCATTTTTCTATGGTTTTATTAACAAAGGTTTGAATAAGGCATATTCTTTATACGATGAACATCTAAGGGGGAGTGTTGTGAATATGATATGGAAGTCCAATAACAATATTAGTGTATAGAACTCTAGGCTTTTCATCTTCCAACACACCATCTTTGACCTTTCTATAACTCCCATTATTTCCTAAATTTAAGGATTATTGTCTCTTATATTTATGATTTATTACTCACTACTTTGTAGTTGTATTACTATAAAAGAAGATCTTTACTCTTTTTTTTATTTTATTTTGTATATACATGAGATTTAATAAAAATTTTCTCTAGATTATTATGTCTATTATTTACTTTCTCTCTTTCTCTTGCTATATTATTACATTCCAAATTAATAAATAATTAAACATTTTTTTACTTTTAATTAACCGCAGTCTCAACCAATAAGCATATGCCTCAAGTTGATTTTTAGGCAACAACACATTTTACTTTTCTTATTTTTCTTCATATCTCATCCCACTATTCTCTTTTAGCATCAACTACCCACTCGTTTGGGCCCTTTTGTGAAGGCACCTTCAATCGACTCCCACATTCATAATTGTCTCGTCACATTGACATACTTTCCACAAGAAGATGATTCAAGTAAATTAACAACAGAAAAATATTCAATTAGCCATACAATTTCGGTAACCATCATAGAAAGTTGATTTGTCCCGTACATGCATTGAACAATGAAAAGCTGTTGGCTCTTTATGTAATCGGCCCATGTGGTTGTTGGACCCACCAGAACAATAAATCGGACTCCACAATGACTTGCTTTATATTTCTTAATTACATGTACACCTTGCAACTATAAAAAAAAAATTGTGCATTATTGAAGAATTTGTTGTATGGGTCCCAAATCTAAAAGATTAAACTATCTTACCCTATTGTTTTTTTTGACACCCCACCAAAAGGGTACCCTGCACCCTCTTTTATAATTAGCTAGGACAAAGACCCCCGAAACAAGGAGTAGTTTGCGAAAGAAATGATGGGATTAAATGTAAGTATAAACATATTTAGTTTGTTTTTAAGGGCAGTAATTAATTCTTAATTATTACTTATTAGGATCCAAAGGGTGCCCTATGAGGAATGCCTTTTCTTCTTCTTGCACTGGAAGGAGGTTTATGAGATGTGGGCGGGTAAATGTCTTGTTGTGAGCCTTCACGCAATTCCTCTTGTTGTCTTGAGGAGACTTGTCTTGATATTCCTTCTTTTCTTTCTACAAATGCCTCATTCTTAACCTCCAAGGTAAAGCTTGCATTTCCATTTCTCTTTATTCCTGCAAGCTAAGTAACAAAACACATATTAATTTCTGAAAAAGTGGCCGTCGACATTATCAAAATTGATTAGTTAGTCCATAAGGATTCGAATTCTTATAACCAGTTAAATAGTTGTTTGAAAACCACTTGGACAAATATTTTGGGGAGAAGTAACAAAATATATAATGATAAATTCAATCAAAATAATTATTATAAATTCATTATAAATTGAGTATGATGATGAAATTGATGCACATTGTTGGGTAAAGAAATTGGTGATTATTGTAAACATATAATAAATTAATGATGTGGGGAGGGTAGTTGTGATGGTGATGGAGACGGAGATGGAGATGGTGATGGTGGTTTAAGAAACGTGGGGTCATGCATGATGAAATCGTGATCATATGATGATCATGATCATGATGAATGATAGGTCGATGAGAACAATGTGAGGCATACAATACACAATAATAAAAAAGAAAGGAAAAAGAAATGATAATTGCTAAATGCTAACCTTACATCCCAAAGAACAGAAACGAAATGGGTCCAAAAGGCTTCTTCCACAGATTTCACAAATGTGAGCAACTCCTTTACCACTTCTTGGTTGAGGCCTCTCATTCAGAAACACAACTCTAGCACTGTTTATCACATAAGTCTGAACTCCACTTATATCCATTACATTTTGAATCTCTCCAACTCTCACGACATCATGATATGAAGATCTTCTAATCTACATAATCAAATGAATTTAAATAAATTAAAAAACAAAAAAAAAAAAGAATCAACCCTAGGTATATAACCATTTATCTTAAGTACCTGAATTACTTGATGATCCTTGTGTTTTGAAGAACGGCAGTAAAAGCAAAATGCTTGGTCATTACAAGCTAAGCAATACATATTGCATTCACTCCTTGCGGCATCGCCGTGTGTCCGGCAGACGGTGAAAAAGGCTGTGCTTAGCATTGGCTCTAGCCATGGTGGTACCAGTGCTGCCTCCTGTTCAAACTAAATTCAATAAGAATGGAAGGAGAAAGCAAAATGGCACAACTTAGATTTTTGAAAGAGAAGAGAAAAAATGATCATCCCATTACCATTTTTAAAAAAGCCGATGAGAATTTGCTGTAATGTGAAGAAATGAGAGAATCTAAATTGATGGATTTGATGATCACTTAATTATATATGATGATTATCGGAATGCAGAAGAGAGGGGGGGGGGGGGGAAGGGCTAATTGATGAACTTTGCAACTTTTGGAATTCAACAACAGCAAATTAAAGCAATGGCTAGACTAAAGGACAAGACTTATAAACAAATGAGTTAATGCGCTTGGTGTCTCAACGGCTCAGATTTATTGTGGTGGCTAAAGTTGACATACAGCCGTTGGATTGATAGACAAAGATGGGAGGCTTGGGCACTTACGCTACTTTTGGTATCTTCATTGCGTCTGTCTACGTAGGCAATGGGTCGGTCATTTACCTACGCATTATCAACCTTTCACGTAATAATCATCCTTTAATATTTTTGTGACACGTGTAAAAATTTACCACGTGGCATAATCAAAACGGTCTCCTTTGTGATGTGGCCCGCATTTGGTTTCTTGCCGTGGATGTTCAAGATTTAGGGAAATTGGGTAACAAGAGTGATGCCCTTTTCGCAAGCTCTTATAATGGCAGCCCTCTGCAAGAATTTTAGAAATATGAGTAATTTGATCGAATAACATACAGTACAATATCTTTTCTACTTTTGGATGAATCTTTATTTTTATATTTTAAAGCCAAAAGTGCATACCTTTAAGAATTGATTATTTGATTGAAGCAAGAAGAATATATAGTATAAATGCCGTTAAAAAGAAAAAGTATAACAAGTGCAATATTATCATATGAGGTTAAATATTTTGACTTATAAATTTAATTCAATATTTTATTCGGTAACATCATATTTGAGTGTTTCGTTTTTTTTTTTATATATAAATGAATTAAATCATGATTTTTTTACTATGAATTAAATCACAACTTGTGTGAATCAATAATATTAAATCATTGACAACTTATGTTAATAATCCTTTAATGGATTGGATTGTACTTCTCTCCTTACTCGGAAATGGAGGATTTGAGCCTTCCCAATAGCATTAGAAGTTTAATTTTATGTTGGGCTTCTGTTCTATTCAACTTTGAAATGTTGGTTTGATTGTAGAGTGGGATTGTTGACACCCTCCAAAGTCCTTTTAAAGCCTCTTTTCTGATACAGTTATATTTAAGGACTAATGCAAAAAAAATTAACCCCACTTACTTTTTTCTCTCTTTAATCTATAATCCAATGTATTACCAAAACTCAAAGATAACATGTTGCAATACATGGAACGTCTTTCACCAAGTGATTAAACCCTCATAATTAACGAGCTTGAAGTTTATATGCCTGGGTTGTATAATTTGCTGCAGCTCGAGAATAAAACAATAAAGGTCGGTTCTATTTTCCTTGCAACCTAAAACCAATTGAATCACATTTGCCTCTCTCTCTTTCTTGCTCTTTTTTTTTTTTTGTAGTCTCATCTATTTAATTAGAGATGGCCAATGGGCCGGGTCGGCAAAAAAAGGCCCATGCATGCTCATGCTCGTGCCGTGTCATGCCTAATTTTTTTTTTGCCTAAGCCCGGCCCAACACATGTGTTGTGTCCACACATGCCATGCTCACACGTGCTGTGCCATTGGCCATGCCTAAGAAAAAAAATACGACAAGCTATTTTTTTTTTTAATTGAACATGCCAAGTTGTTGGCGTACATTTTTTAATCCTATGTACTTTATTTGAGTCCATGTTCCTTTAGTCAAGTTCAATAGAAACAAAAGTTTAAAACTAAACTCCATATTCAATAATGATAAACTAATAATAGTAAGAAAATATAATATTAACTACTAAGTTAGACCGTAAGGTATTAGAATTCTTTTTTAATATTTAAAAAACAACAATAACAACAACAACAATAATAAATTTTTTTTAACGACTAACTTAATTGTTAACTTGAACTTACATAGTCATATATCATAGTTCATAATAATATTATTACATACATTTTATAAAATGATGAAATTTATAATTTTATTTATTAAAGTCATCATATCATCTATTCATTTAATAAAATTATAAACACAAAAAAATTAGAGTATTTTGTTTGAAACTAAGAATTAAATGAATTTAAAAAATTTACGCTAATAAAATATATTAAAAGATTTAATTTCAAGTTATTTATAAAATCATAAATTTTTAAATTTACTTTCCTTGAAAAGTGAAACGTGCTTATTGCGGGTTTTTGTACGTGCCTTGCTTTAACCCATCTCTAATCGTGCCATGCTTTTAAGGCACATGTGCCTAAATTTCTAAGCCTGGCCCAGCCCACATGTGTACAGTGTCGTGCCGCGTGCCCCACCGAAACGTGCTCGTGCCGTGCCACATGCCGTTCGGCCCGTTGGCCATCTATGTATACAATTGATTTGTACAAACTTAAAACATTGATTTGTACAAAAAAAAAAATTTCTTTCTCTTTCTTTTAATTTTTCATATTAATTATTTTTTATTTTTTGGAAGTTTGTGTTTTTTAGACCAATTTGGTATAGAAATAATTGTTATAACTGCTGTAACTTTGAAAATAATTGTTGTTAGTTGTGCTATAGAAATAATCAATTGTGAATAGACTAAATTAATCATTTGGTAAATTTTATTTTTAAAAATGCTATAAGTTTTAAAAGCAGTCGTATATGTGTGGTAAATCTTATTATTAAACTGCTATAAGATTATAAATATCTAAATTGGACATAATGTTGAATAAACTTTATTTACATATTTATAAATATGTATATAAAATATTTTTTATTATGCATATATAATAATTGATAACTAAAAAAATATTTTATATTACTAATTTTATTATTTATTTCGTTATCTCGATATAATTGATAATAATAATAAGCTCTTTAAAGTTAATAATTTTATGTCCTAATTAATAAGGATAATTTTAAATTTTTATAATAGATATGAGGATATATATATTATTGTATTAAGTATAAAATTTATTCTCAAAATTAAAATTTGAAAAGCTACTCCTTCCCTACTTTTCAAAATCTATTGTAGGATGAGTAATTCTGCCAAAAGTGATTTCTAAAAAAAATTATCAAACACCAAAATTGATTTTTAGCTTTTTAAAATTACTTTTAAGCCTTCAAAAAGTAATCACAAGCGAGCCTTGAGTTTTGTAGAGACGAGCGAAGGTTTGAAAAAAGGGTATATTTAAAAAAAAAAGGATTATTTTAGCATTAAACAAAATATAATTGAAAATGAGGTTTTAAAATAATTTTGGAGAAATGCCAATAGTTCAACACTTGATTGTGATATTCAAGTAGGCTTCAATTGTATTGAACCTTGTTTTTATTATATTTAATATATTCAAAAAATTTATATTTGTTGCTGCTAAAAATCATCAATAGACCAAAAGTTTAACTAGTTTGAGGGTACATATTTTTTAGTGGACCAAAGATGAAAGACATTATTTCGAGCAATTACTTATATATTATGGGTCCTAGTTTGAAAGGCATAAAAGGTCCAAACTGCAATGAAGCACTGATTAAGCTAATTTAGGAATCTTAATCCATTAAAAAAAATGTCATATGATATGAGCTTATGGAGAACCAATTATCTTTGAACGGCTATGATGCTCATGAAATATCAAAATTCGTGTTCATATTTATTGCAGGGTTACAAGCGCCGATCCTTTAGCACGATAAAGGTAGATTGCTTGGCTTCTTTAAAAAAAAAAAGAAAAAAAGAAGAAAAAAAAAGTAGATTGCTTGGCAGTTAGGCATCACAGTACAATTCCCAAAAGGACACAAAACCCTATTTTATGAAAGGAAAGAATCTCCTCTACAATAGAGATGAGGAAACTCATTCTTAAATCCTTACCTTGTAGGCTAAGGTTTCATACCATGCTATCTTATATGGATTTGTTCCCTTAAGTCATAAAGGTAAAGGGTTCCCCATTTTTCTCATAAATGGAGCCTGCTCTTACTACTATTCACGCATCATTCACCGGCTCATCAGTCAATACACACTCAACTGCCATCAACTAAAATTCATTAGAAGCCTTCCATCATTACTACATCAAGCAGTAGTCCTCTTGATCAAACCGTTAGAAACCCCAATTTTAGTACCTATACAGCCGCAAGAAACCTTCATAGTAGTATCTTCAGCCTCAAACATCAGAGCATATTAGATTATATAAAATTTAAAATTAAATCAGTGAACATTAAAAATAGCTATAGATGTATAAAAGTTTACAACAACTCTAATTCAGTTGATGAAGAAAAAGATAATTGTTCCAATCCCTCACATAGGCGGGACGATATTAGGTTATCATTAAAAAAAATTAATAATAATAATAAGGAAAAAAGCCACGTACACCCCTATAGTTAGTTTAAATGATCACACATACTCTCTTAGTTTCATAAATAGTCACACAGACTCTCTTAATTTCATAAATAATTATTATAATCTTTGATTATTACAACCCAAATAAATATAAATATAGTAATAAGATAAAAAATAATAAATAAATATCATATAATACAAATAAAATATTACATTAATAAAATAACTTATATTTATTATAGTAGTTTATTTAAATTCAATTATTTAGTTGTTGTAATCAAGGGTATAATAGTAAAAAATGAGACTATGTGACCATTTATGAAACTAAGGAGGTGTGTGTGACCATTTAAACAAACACTGGGAGTGTGGGTGGTCTTTTTCCTAATAATAATTGTAATGGTTTTTTTTTTTAAAAAAATTATATTAACACTTCCTTTTAAGTCAGCTATGAGATGAAAGTAGTTAAAGATAATAGATATCTTGAATCAAACCGAACCGTATGTGATAAATTTACATTCACATTTATTATTTTAATTCAATATAACTTGGTCCCAAGAGGCTAAATATTCCAGACATTAAACTAAATAGTAGGTAGTATGTCTTTGTCCTACGGTACTTAATTTAATATAATTTTTAGTTTAAAAATATATAGAAGAGACCGAGTCCTTGAATAAAATAAAATTTGGCCACATTTTTTACTCATATACTGACGATAATATTGAGCTGTGCATATTTATATAATTGCAGTTTTGCCGCCAGCAATGTTTTTGCTGAATTGATGGTGGCTTCCAGCCTTGCCCAGCAAGAAAACATATATATATTCTAATGCAATTAAAATATTATCAAGGAATGGGTGTATTAATTGTGCTGGTTAGAAAGATTCAATATTATCCAATCATGTGATACTTTAGTACAAAAATAGGTTTAACTATTAGAACGGTTTAAACTTAAGGAGAAGCATAAGTTACAGCTTCTGTATCTTAGCCCCCTCGTATCTTAAAAGTAAAGAATTAAAAAAGCAACTAGCTTTGGTTCTAGTAATATAAAAGAGTCTTGCTATGATCAGACGATGCATCAGCTACACTTTACATCGCCCATTAGTCTTTTATTGTCTGTAACAAAATTTTCCTTAATATATAACAAAAGAAGTAACACAAGATAAAGAGTAAAATGAGAAAATAATATATTATATAATAATTTTATTATTTCAAGTGTGTACAAAACAAAGAGATGAGCTCTCCTTTTATAGTTACATAATCACTACATGAAATTAATGAAAACATTATGGATCATAATTCCTTGTGAGATAGTGGGAGTTATAGAGAAGCCAAGGGTTGCTAGTGGGAGATAGTGGGGAGATTAAGAGATGAATGTTATGAACATCCATATTTACTTTAATAAATTCATAACACTCTCCCTTAGGTGTTCATTACAAAATAATATGCTTCATTAAAACCTTTACTAAGAAAAAACCCTTATGGGAAAAAAAAAAATATTAGTAAAGGAAAAAGAGTACATTATTCATTGATATCTTGAAACAAATAATTTTGGAGATATAGAGTTGTCTCATTAAAACCTTACTAAGAAAAATCCTATGGGATAAAAACCTAGTGAGGAAAAAGAGTATAACATATAAAATTCCCTCCAAAATAAATTATTTTCCCTAACAAGTGTACTCCCCCTCATCTTGACATAGATTCTTCAAGATTTGGACAAAAATCTTTGAGTTGAAGCATCCCAATTTTGTGTACCAATTTTTTGAATGTTGCAGTTGGTAGGGATTTTGTTAATAAATCTGCAAGATTGTCACTTGAGCGTATTTGCTGAATATCTATATCACCATTCTTTTGAAGCTCATGCGTATAAAAGAATTTTGGTGAAATATGCTTGGTTCTATCACTTTTTATATAACCACTTTTAATTTGGACAATGCATGCTGCATTATCCTCATATAATATTGTGGGGTTATTTTTAATTAATGACAATCCACATGTTTCTTGAATATGTTGTATCATTTATCTTAACCAAATGCGCTCACGACTTGCTTCATGAATAGCAAGTAATTCTAAATGATTTGAGGATGTTGCAACCATTGTTTGTTTCATTGATCACCATGATACAACACTATCACCAAAGGTAAATAAATAACCTATTTGAGATCGGGCTTTATGCGGATCAGAGAGATATCCAATATTTGCATATCTAATTAGTGGTGATTTTGATCCATTTGGATAAAATAAACCCATGTCAATGGTTCCACGAAGATAGCGTAATACATGCTTTACACCATTCCAATGCCTATGAGTTGGTGCAGAACTATATCTTACTAATAAATTAACTGAAAATGAAATATCAAGTCGAGTACAATTTGCAAGATAGATGAGTGTACCAATTGCACTTAAATATGGTACTTCATGACCAAGAATTGCTTCGCCATCTTCTTTAGGACGAAATGGATCTTTTCCCACACAAGTGATCGTACCACCATTGGATTACTTAACGGATGGGCTTCATCCATATAAATTCGCTTCAAAACTTTTTTAGTGTATGTTGATTGATGTAAGAGTATTCCACTTGACAAATGCTCAATTTGTAAGCCAAGACAAAATTTTATTTTTCCAAGATCTTTCATTTCAAACTCATTTTTCAAACAAGAAGCTGTTTTTGAAAGCTCTTTAGGAGTTCCAATGAGATTTATATCATCAACATATACTACAACTATTGCAAATCTAATTTCAAATTTTTTAATAAAAACACAAGGACAAATTGGATTATTTATATATCCTTCTTTCAATAAATAGTTGCTTAAGTGATTGTACCACATACGCCCAGACTGCTTTAATCCATATAAGGATCGTTGTAGTTTCAAAGAATATAAAGTACGGGGTTTAAATTTGTTTGCTGGCATTTTAAATCCTTTGGGGATTTTCATATAAATATCTGTATCCATATAACCATACAGATAAGCAGTTACAACGTTCATAAATCACATGTCAAGTCCTTATGAGGCTGTGAGACTAAATAGAAATCGAAATGTAATCGCGTCCATAACAAGAGAATACGTCTCCTCATAATCAATGCCAGGTCTTTGAGAAAAACCTTGTGCTACTAATCTTTTTTTATATCTCACAATTTTATTTTTCTCATTTTGTTTTCTAACAAACACCCACTTATATCCAACAGATTTGACAACTTCAAGTGTCAGGATTACTGGTCCAAATACTTTACGTTTCGCAGGTGAATTTAGCTCTGCTTGAATAGCATATTTCCACTTTGGCCAATGATTTCTATGTCGACATTCTTCCACAAGTTTTGGATCATGATCCTCACCATCATTTGTAATATTAAGAGCAATAGTGAGTGAAAAAATATCACCAATAATTATTTCATTTCGATCCCAAGATTTTTCTATACCAATAAAACCAATCGTAATTTCATTATTTTGTTTCTCTTTAAAAGAAACTTCTTCAGTAGGTGGCAAATTTTCTTCTTCTAGATTAATGGGACGAATACTATTTGATTTGTCAATCTCTATTATTTGATTAGTAGGCAATGACTCTTTAGGAATGCTTATTTCATTTTGTAACTTTTCTTGTGTTTTCCTCTTCCGGAAAATTTTGTCTTTTGAGCCAATTGGCCTTCCACGTTTCAGACATATTTTACTTTCATTAGTTTTATCGTGTTGTCCTTCAGGGATCTCAACACGTGCTAGGGCATTTTCAGCTAGAATATGTGATTCTATTATTTTTCTTGAATCAGTAAATGCATCAGGAATTTAATTTGCAATATTTTACAAATGGATGATTCTTTGAACTTCAAGTTCACATTGATTTGAACCAGGATCAAGATGAGATAATGATGATGCATGCCATGTAATCTCACGTCGTTAATTTATTTTTGTCTTTTCTCCCCCTAACGACGGAAAACTTGTTCATCAAAATGGCAATCCTCAAATCTTACGGTAAAAAGATCTCCAGTTAAAGGCTCCAAATACCTAATTATTGATGGAGAATCAAAACAAACATAAATTCCTAGTCTTCGTTGCAAACCCATTTTATTTCTTTGTGGGGGAGCAACAGGGACATAAATAGCACATGTAAAAATTTTCAAATAAGAAATATATGACTGTTGGCCAAAAACAAGTTGTGAAGGTGAATATGTATGGTAAGAACTTGGTCGAATGCGAATTAATAATGCAGCATGTAGTATTGTATGTTCTCAACATGAAAAGGGCAAATTTGATCTAAGAATTAATGGTCTTGCAATTAATTGTGAACGCTTAATCAAAGATTCAGCTAAACCATTTTGTATATGAGTGTGTGCAATAGAATGCTCAACATCAATTCCAATAGACATGCAATAATCATTAAAAGATTTAGATGTAAATTCACCAGCGTTATCAAGTCTAATTCTTTTAATAAGAAAATCAGGAAAGTGTGCTCTTAATTTAATGATTTGAGCAAGAAATCTAGCAAAGGCAACACCGCGACTAGAAAGTAAAGAGACATGTGACCATCTAATTGATGCATCTATTAAGACTAAGAAATAGCGAAACGGTCCACAACTTAGATGTATAGGGCCACATATATCCACTTGGATTCTTTCTAAAAAATTTAGGAGATTCAAGACTTACTTTAATTAGAGATGGCTGAATTATTAATTTCCCTTGAGAACAAGCAGCACATGGACTTTTAGTAGGCAAAAAAATCTTCTGGTTCTTTAATTGATGTCCATGTGAATTTTGTATAATACGACACATCATAATTGATCCAGGATGCCCAAATTGATCGTGCCAAAGTTTAAAAATCTTTGGATCAGAGAACTTCTGGTTCATTGTAAAGTTTATTTATATTGTTCTTATAATTGAATGATACGACCTAGAAGAAAAAGAATGTAGTTTTTTCAGTACATGCTTCTGGCATGAAATAGTTGAAGTAATACAAAGAAATTCAGAATTACCTTCATTAGATGTTTTAATGTGATATCTATTTTGACGAATGTCCTTGAAACTAAGCTGATTCTGCTGGATCTGCTGGAGTATAAAACATCATTTATTTGTAATTTTGTACCATTTGGTAACATAATATTAGCTCTTCCGGAGTCTTTAATTAGATTAGCAGAACCAGAAATTGTATTAACATTAGCCTTAGCTAATATTAAATTATAGATATATTTTTTATTACGTAGAATTGTATGCGTTGTCGCACTATCCACCAAACATCCATCTTCATTATTCACCAAGTGATTGTTCAAATTCATTGTACATCTTCACATATGGATATAAGTAAGTCAATTGAATATAAAGAATATTCAAAAAGTATAAAGAAAACATTACAGAAAATGCTTTATTAAGGAAATTGAAAAGTTACACACCAAATTCTCATAAAACACTCAAAATAATAAACACTCTTACAATATAAACTTAAACATACAATAACTGTAAAGAAACACACCAAACTTTAAACACACTAGTACTTATTTTAGAATTTAAACACACCAAACTTTAAAAAAATAACACACTGCAAAGTATGGCACTCTTAATTGGTCTTCACATGTTCATCACCAATTAAATGGTCAATTTTACCATTTTGATCTTCAAAAAAATCAGAAATATCCAAATGAGTTATATCAACTGGATTTTCATGATCCATGAAGTTTGTCTCAATTTCTTTTCCTTTTGCATTTTTAGATGCTTGACAAAGATCAGCTAAATGTTTTGGTGTACGACAAATACGAGACCAGTGTCCCTTCACACAACATCTGAAGCAAACATTTTCATGATCCTTTGGATATTTCTTTTGTGGATCTTTTTCTTGCTTCTCATTATTGTTATTCCATTTTGAGTGGTTTGATCGATATTTCTTGTTATAGCCACCGCGGCCTCGATTATTTTTGTAACCACGGCCTAGCCATGATCTCTATTAGCATTACAATTATTGGCTGAAGTACCATTCGCTTCAGGGAGAGGTACAGATCCAGCCGGATGAGACTGATGGTTTCTCTACAAAAGTTCATTATTTTTTTCAACCACTAAAAGACATGAGATTAATTCATAATACTTTCTAAATATCCGCTCTCGATATTGCTGCTGCAGGAGTAAATTCGAAGCATGAAAAGTAAAGAATGTCTTTTCCAACAAATCTGCATCAATAATTTCCACTCCATATAATTTTAATTGAGAAACAATTTTGAATAATGCAGAATTATATTCACTCACAGATTTAAAATCTTGTAATCGTAAGTGCATCCAGTCATAACAAGCTTTTGGAAGTATAATAGTTTTTTTATTGTTAAACCTTTCATTAAGACAATCCCAAAGGACATGTGGTTCTTTGACCGTAAGATACTCACTTTTCAATTGTTCATGAAGATGGTGGCAAAGAAAAATCATCACCTTAGCACGGTCTTGGGTTGATGCATTATTATTTTCTTTAATAGTGTCTCCAAGATTCATTGCATCAAGGTGGATTTCAGCATCCAAAACCCATGATAGATATCACCAGAGATATCAAGTGCCACAAACTCAAGTTTCGCGAGATTTGACATTTTCAAACAACTATAAAACAATATAAACAAAGATAAATAATTGATTCATTATTAACAAGTAAATACTAGATATGTCATATACTCACATTAATAATAAAATTTTGTAATCATCACGTATCATTATTCATGTCACAAAATTCATTTCAAATCTTATATCAACAATTATGGATATTTTAAGAGATATAGTAATATACATGCAATCATGGGAAAGCAATCTTATTTCAAATACCAATAGGATGATAATAACTAATATGACATATTATTGGTGATGAACAATTATAGTTATATAATAACTAAAACTTGCTAGATATAAGAAATAAAATAATTCATACCTAATCAAAGTCTCGTGCTAATAACGTGTTAGAAAGGCTATTAGCCAGCAACACAAAATAAAGAAGTAACATAAGATGAAGAGCAAAATGAGAGAGCAATATATTATAGAATAATTTTATTCATTTTAAGTGTGTACAAAATAAAGAGATCATGAGCTCTCTTTTTATAGTTACATAATCACAACATGAAATTAATGAAAACATTATGGATCATAATTTCTTATGAGATAGTGGGAATTATAGAGAAACCAAGGGTTGCTAGTGGGAGATAGTGGAGAGATTAAGAGATGAATGTTATGAACATCCACATTTATTTTAATAAATTCATAACAACATTAATATTTATGTATCTTAGTTATACCCTTTGTAATATAAAACACATTTTCCACTTCGTTTTAATGCTTTTGGACTATAGCAAGTGTTAATTAAAATATTGTTCACTTATTTAGTTAAGCGAATTCAAGGTTTACACCGAACTCCAGGTTTTTTCTCTCGATTTCGTTAACTTTTTTGTAGGAAAATTTAACACAAATTTGGCTTAGTAAATAAAAAGAAAAATTAGTTGCTTTAGTAGTATAGAGTATTTTTGTTCAAAAGCTCTCCAAAACTCACAAAAATTATTCTTAAAGAAATGCTTACGTTAAAAATGCTAGCATTATTATTCTAGAAAAATTTTTATTTGAATTTTTTTAAGTAAAAAACCTTAAAGTACTTATAAATGTATCATTAAAGTCTAAAGATGTGTGACTTTCCAACTTTCAAGATATATGAGAAATAAATTTCTAAATTTACCAAATTGTTATGCATTTAAATAAGAAAAAGCAACCTTAGCTTTTCTTCACAGTCAGATGGCAGGAAAAACTTAGAATTTAGATCAGAATCCTAGATTACTAATTGTATCTGTTTAAATTATTATTTAATTTAATTTTTTTAATTGAAAATCCTAATTCCTAAAATGGGCTATGATACGATTACACGACATAGATACAACATGAGTTTCTCGTATTCCTATTGACAGATATTGACATAATTAATAAATGGGTTGACACAATATAACACGACAAATAACTACGCCGTATTTGTGTTGGAATACCTCAACATGATTACACGCTTATGATAAGAAAAACAAATAATATGTGGTAATATTATTAAAAAAATTAACATATATTCTAAAAAATAAATAATTAATTATTTGTGTCATATCCATATTGTGTGTTTTTTTTTAGAGGATATCCATATTGTGTTATAAACTTATTGACATCATATTTATGTCATGTTAACTTATTTATGATCTATTTTAAGAATAATATTGACATAATTGTTATTTTTAAATTAATTTTTTATTTTTTGTATTAATTATGTTAAACACGTTGTATCCGTGTTTCAATATTTTAACACGATTAATAAATGCGTCGTATTCATGTTTGCTTAAATTTGACACGACACAAAATACTGACACAATTACACGAATTGACACCCCTACTTGCACGCACCTTTTTTTAAAAAAATTATAAATTAATAAAAGAAATTTAAAAAGCTAAATACCAAAACCTAATTCTTAAATTGGTAACTTTCCTTTTCTTTCCTAGAGGTTTTAGCATGTGACACTTTAATCGCAATGATCTACTTTGTTTCAAAGGGATAAGATCCAATGCTGAGCTGATTTGTGCTCAACTCTTCATAATCTTCTGTCACATGTCCCTGTATTGCAATATATGATTAAGATTTAATTAGTTTTATAATCTTATTCAACAACTACCAATTGATCTACTAAAAAAGGTTAGCAAAAAGGTCAGCTCTGGACTGAATCCAAATTTGTTTCGAACACCTATCTAGACTTCGGTAAGATTAAAGTTGACTGTTGTAAAGTACAAAAATGTCTTTTCAAATATAAAACAAAATTCAAAAAATTAGAATATAGAAATACATTAAAGCAAATACTAGTAATAACTTTCACTTTATTTAAAAGGAAAATAGGTACCAATAACAATTTACCAAAACATAAATACCCAAATCGAAATTTTAAAATCCTAATGCTCAACTCAAAATTCCGAACCCTACCAAAATTTTTAAAAAAGGAAAACATAAAAGATGTCCAAATCAAAATTTGAGAACCCTAATATCAAAATTTACTATGGAAATTAGCACTTGTATACCCTTAATTTACTATGTTATCAAACATAGTACAATATTTTTAGAGTATATCAGTCGTCCACCCTAAGTTGACAAAATGTATCTACCGTCCACTAAACCATTAATTGCCGTTTAAATGTGATGACATCAGAAGGGTAATCTAGTCTTTTCATATGGAAATAAGGGATATAAGTGATAATTTAAGGGTATACAAGTGATAATATGACAATTTAAGGGTATAAAAGTGATAATTTTCCTTTACCTTAATTTGAGTTTCAAGGGCAAAATCATCAATTTACTACTATTCCGTTAACTTTCAAGCGATAGTTAACGGTTTAGTGGACGGAAGACACTTTTTGTCAACTTGGGGTGGACGACTGATACACATTGAAAGTATTATAGTATGTTTGATAAAAATATATCTTAAAGGTATACAAGTGATAATTTCCCAATTTACTAAAGCACAACCCTAATATTCCACTCACATGAGGTTTCTTGGGATTGTGTTGTTAGTGCAATTGTGTTCAATACTTGATATATCATCACAAACCATATGGTTATCCACGTGTCTTAAGCTTACATAAGCGAGCATCCCACATCAATGGGCAATCTAGATATAATTCATAAGGCATTAGCATGCAATATGCAATGGATAGAGGCTTCCCTTTTAAGGCATACTGCCTTTCGAGCATAAATCTATGTACTTTGGGTTCACATCGAGCATTCTTGTATGAGGTGAACAATTTATAAAGGCATGGAAACATTTTAACTTCTTAATTTGTTTAAGATATCGAAAGCTACTCGGGGATTCATGTGACAATAACATGTTAAAATGTACAATAAATGAGTAGTATATATATACACCATGGGAAATGCACTTCAGGATTTTAAAATGTTGGTGTATTGCTTTAATTTCTATAAAGAAAGGCTTATAGTACACATTTTATGCATTGCCCATGTATGCGCATCCCCATTTATTCTTCTAGAGCTAATGTTTCTATTTAACAATAGTGTCTCTCCCTTATTCGCAATTGATGATGGGGTCATGAAATACATTCCCCTCCCTGATAGAGGGTTGTTCTCTACCTTTACTGTAATGGGTCTCTCTTACTGTATATTGTAGTGAGAATTTGGGATAGACAGTCATCTTTAGAAGTTAGAACCAAGTAGAGCTAGGCATCAGATAATGTTTAGATAAATCCGATCTGATTGGATTCTATTGTGCAATCCGGTTGGATTTGCTTAAGATCGGATCAGTCCGGGTTGATCTGAACAATCTAATCGGATTGTACTAAAAAAAAAAGAATAAAATATAAAAGAGATTACAAAGAACGCTATCAAAACCTAAATTCCCAAATCCAGCCACCCACGAGGCACGATCGAGGTTTTAAAAATCAAGGTTTCAAAAGCTATGCTGTTCTGATTAAATCTAAAAATTGAGTTTTCAAAAATCTAATTTACTAGATTTATAATTCCTAAATCAAACAGCGAAAAGTCATAAACAAACCCTAGCCACCCACGATCGAACATGAACCCAACCAACCGTAGCTATCAACGTCGATGTCCAGCAAATATGTGATTTCTTCAATCTTAATGGCATGCTGTTCTTCAACTTATTAAAACATTCAACACCTGGTCTTTTTATTTAATTCATTTTTCTTGTTTTGTATGGATAAATTTGGCATCATATTTGTTAGAAAGCATAATGTCATGGGCCGCTCAAATCTTCCGCAAACGGAGGCTAATTTAGCGCGCACGAGGACGCTTAGCAAAAGTCCATGTATAGGTGGGATGCACTTAGAAGGGGTTCGCTTAGTAATCACATGGGATGCGCTTAGTAAGGTGCACTCAGCATTGGGCCACCTCACATAACTAACCCACCAGGGTACGCTTAGCATGGATGCACTTAGTAATTGGGCTAACCAAGGCATGTGCGCTTAGCAATCTGACCCGCATTCTAGAATTCTCTACAATTATAAACCTCCTAGAATTCTCTAGACTTTAGCATATAAGCCCTAGCAGATATTTGTCCAAGTTGCCAACTTGCAAGAATGTTCTACACAAAGGCCCCCAACATCTATAAATAGGGGTGCTCACCACTATTTTACCCACCACATTCCAGCACACACAACACACCACACACAATACATAAGCTCTTGTAAAGCTCTCTTGTAATCATTTCTTTCAAGTAATAAAATTATATTGGCCATATTGCTCTTTCTTCTCTCTAGCAATCTTACAAGCATCTTAGCTTGGCTAGCTTGAGAAGTTCTTAAAGTTTACTTAGCAACTTGTGTACTAGAAAGTTGCCTAAGTGCCGCACGGGTTTGCTGCGGGCAAAACTCACCCCGTGACAAGTGGTATCAGAGCTAAGGTTTGCACCCTCGTAATCTAGCTCACGAGCAATGGCCAATTTGCCAATCTCTAGTACTACACAAGAGGGCGTAATTGGTACGGAGATCCCGGAGCAAACACGTGGCCGTGAGGAGGAACGTGTTAGAAAGTCCCGTGGAAAGTCAAAGGCCGCCTCCGTTGATGCCTTAGAGCCTCGAGTGGCTACGCTCGAAACATCCATGTATGCTGTCCAAGACACCCTCCACAATTTGGAGGCAAGGGTGGAAGGTCTTGAGGGCCAATACGCCGCCTTTACTGTCGCAAGCAAAGCCCTCATCCACAACCAAACCAACACCCTACGAGGGGAGTTTCGAGCATTCGGAGATGAGCTGCTCCAATTGCGTAGCTTCGTACAAAGCGAACTACAAGCAATCCATGCGGAGGTGGAGGAAGTCCGCTCGGATTGGGCTAGGCACCAGGGTACACTCACATCTAGCCCGGCTTCCTCAAGCTCGAGTGATGCGCGACGCATTGATGTGCCAAAGCCCGAAACCTATGATGGCACTCGTAATGCCACTGTTGTGGACAACTTCCTCTTTGGGCTAGAGTAATACTTTGATGCCATGGGCGTATGAGATGAGGCATCAAAGGTGGGCACTGCACCCACATACCTATGAGGCGCTGCACAACTATGGTGGCGGCAGAAGCATGGTGAGATAGGCAAAGGCATCTGTACCATTGACACATGGGCAGACTTTAAACAAGAGCTCCGCAAGCACTTTGCCCCAAACAATGCAGAAAAAGAAGTACGAGTGCGCCTACGTCGCCTTAAGCAAACGGCTAGCGTTCGCGATTACATCAACGAGTTCACTACCCTTATGCCTGAGATAAGTGACATGTCCGATAAAGACTCCCTCTTCTACTTCCAAGATGGCCTTAAAGATTGGGCCAAGCGGAACTAGATAGGGAAGGTGTTCAATCCCTCGATGACGCCATCGCTATTGCGGAATCACTTGCCGATTATTCTGCCCAACCCAAGGACAAGAGGCCTAACCAAGGCAAAGGTGGGAGAGAGGGTCAAAAGGACAAAGGCCACAACCGCAAGGATTGGGGGGCAGAAAAAGCCTCCTAGCGGCAAGTCGGGCCAAAGTAAAGCAGAAGGAAAGAGCCAACCGCCCAAGCCTCGTAGCCCATGCTTCATATGCAACGGTCCACATTAGGTGCGCGACTGTCCGGAGAAGAAGTCACTCAATGCCCTCGCTGCCCAGCTCAAGGGCACTTCCACACCAACAACAGAGAAACCTCGGCCCAGCATGGGTTCACTCCAACGCCTCAGCGCACTCAAGAACCAGCCACCAGCACCTACGCGGACAGGGCTCATGTACGTGAGTACACTCATCAACGGTCAAGCCGTGCGTGCGTTGCTAAACAGCGAAGCGACGCACAACTTCATTTCGAAAGACAAGGCTAAGCGCCTAAGCCTCAAGGTGACTAAAGAATGAGGTACCATGAAGGCGATGAACTCACCCGCTAAGCCCATTGCGGGCACCGCGCAAAGCGTACACACGACGCTCGAGACATGGAGCGAAAAGCTTGACTTCTCTATCATGCCAATGGATGACTTCAAGATGGTCCTCGGCATAGAATTCTTCGACCGACTCCATGCCCTCCCACTACCAGCCACGAACTCCCTAAGCATCCTCGACGGGAGTATGGCGTGCATGGTTCCTACAGAGCGTGCTAAGTCAGAGGAGAAGACACTTTCGGCCATGCAATTCAAGAAGGCATTCAAGAAGGACCCAAGCTTCTTGGTCTCCATCTGCAAGCTGAATGAGTTCAAGGACATCATGCCTCCAAAGCTTCCAAAGAAGCTCCCTCATAGGAGAGAGGTAGATCATGAGATCGAGCTGGAGCAAGACGCGAAACCTCCAGCCTTGGCGCCCTATCGCATGGCGCCACCTGAACTCAAGGAGTTGCGAAAACAACTCAAAGACTTGTTGGACGCAGGCTACATCCGCCCATACAAGGCTCCATTTGGAGCACCCGTCCTTTTCCAAAAGAAGAAAGACGGTACGCTACTGATGTGCATTGACTATAAAGCGCTCAACAAGATCACCATCAAGAACAAGTATCCAATTCCCTTGATAGCGGATCTTTTTTACTAGCTTGGCAAGGCGCGGTACTTCACCAAAGTACCAATTCGACTTGCGATCCGGGTACTACAAAGAGCGCATCGCTAAGAGAGATGAGCCAAAGACAGCGTGCGTGACCAAGTACGGTTCCTTTGAATTTCTTATCATGCCTTTTGGCCTCACCAATGTACTAGCCACATTTTGCACTCTTATGCACAAAGTTCTCCAACAGTTCCTCGACCTCTTTGTCGTGGTATACTTGGATGACATCGTGGTGTATAGCACCACACTTGAGGAGCATGCCCAACATTTGCGTCAAGTCTTCCAAGTACTCCAAGAGAACGAACTCTACCTCAAGTTGGAGAAGTGCACATTCGCCCAACGAGAAGTAGGGTTCCTCGAACACAAGATAGCGGATGGGAAACTCTTGATGGAGAACGCCAAGGTAAAGGCCATCCTCGAGTGGGAACCTCCCACCAAGGTACCCGAACTTCGATCATTTCTAGGATTGGTGAATTACTACCGTTGCTTCATCAAAGGCTACTCAACCAAGGCGGTACCCTTGATGGATTTACTAAAAAAGAATCGGACGTGGCATTGGTCCGAAGAGTGCCAACTTGCATTCGAAGAGTTGAAGAAGGCAATCTCCGAGGAACCCATCCTCGCCCTTCCGGACCACACCAAGCCATTCAAAGTCCACACGCATGCCTCCGACTTTGTCATTGGCGGAGTACTTATGCAAGAAGGCCACCCTATAGCGTTCGAGAGCCGAAAGCTTAATGATACAGAGTGCCGCTACACCGTGCAAGAAAAGGAAATGACTGCCATCATCCATTGCTTACGAGTGTGGCGACACTACTTGCTTAACTCACACTTTGTGATCCTAACGGACAATGTAGCAACAAGCTACTTCCAAACGCAAAAGAAGTTGAGCCCCAAGCAAGCAAGGTGGCAAGACTTTCTTGCGGAATTCGACTATCGGCTCGAGTACAAGCCTGGAAAAGCCAACGTCGTTGCGGATGCACTAAGCCGTAAAGGTGAGTTGGTGACGCTAAGCATGAGCCTACCGAAGTCTGACCTTGTCTCACGCATAAAGGAAGGTCTCCAATAAGACCCTCTTGCCAAAGACTTGTTGGGGAAAGTACTCGAAGGCAAGACAAGGCGATTTTGACAAGAGGAAGGCATCCTCCTCACCAAAGGAGATCGGCTATTCATGCCTAGGTGGAAAAATTTACGCAAAGAAGTGATCAAGGAGTGCCACGACTCAAAGTGGGCTGGTCACCCCGGAGTAGAGCGCACCACCGCACTCGTCCAAGGCTCATACTTTTGGCCACACATGCAGGATGACATCGAGGTGTATGTGTGGTCATGTCTTGTGTGCCAACAAGACAAAGCGGATCACCAACTTCCGGCAGGATTGTTGGAGCCCCTGCCACTAGTATCAAGGCCCTGAGAGAGTGTCTACATGGACTTCATAACGGCCTTAACCAAGTCCGAAGGATGCGGAAGCATCATGGTCGTCGTCGACCGCTACAGCAATTACACGACATTTATCGCCACACCACCCGATTGCAAAGCCGACGAAGCTGCCCGTCTTTTCATCAAGCACATAGTAAAACTTTGGGGAGTTCCAAGGAGTATTGTGAGCGATCGTGACCCACGATTCACCAGCCGCTTTTGGACGGAGCTCTTCAAGATGTTGGGTAGACCGAGTGCATCAATAGCTTTCTCGAGATGTATCTAAGGCACTACGTAAGCGCTCACCAGCGAGATTGGGCTAAGTTGTTGGATGTCTCCCAATTCTCATATAATCTACAACGAAGCGAGGCTACGGGCAAGAGTCCATTCGAGATCATCATGGGATTCCAGCCCATGACGCCCAACACCATAGCCTCGACATATGGTGGGAAAAGCCCAGCGGTTCACAAGCTCGCCCGCGAATGGCACGAGTAAGCGGATATCACTCGAGCATATCTCGACAAAGCCGCATGCAAGATGAAAAAGTGGGCTGACACAAGGCGACGCCACGTTGAATACAAGGAAGGCGACCAAGTCATGATCAAACTCCTACCCCAACAATTCAAGACTTTGCGGAAAGTCCACAAAGGGTTAATACGGAGATACGAAGGGCCATTCCGAGTAGTACGACGTATGGGCAACATCTCATACTAACTTCAGCTTCCACCAAGGCTCAAGATTCATCCGGTCTTCCACGTGAGCCTCCTCAAGCCATATCACAGAGATAAGGGAGACCCAAGTCGCGAAGAATCCAGCCGTGCCCCAACAGCCATTGTCACCACGTTTGACAAGGACGTGGAGTACGTCATCACAGATCGAGTTAAGCGAAGAAGGGGCGTGCCGGTATACAACGAGTACTTATTGAAGTGGAAGAACCTCCCCGAGAGTGAAGCAACATGGGAACGCGAAGAAGATCTATGGCAGTTCGCGGAACACCTCCAAAGCTACAAGTATGAAAGCGCGACGAGGACACTGCGAGCATAGGTAGGGGAGGATTGTCACGGGCAGTTCAAATCTCCCGCAAACGGAGGCTAATTTAGCGCGCACAAGGATACTTAGCAAAAGTCCATGTATATGTGGGATGCACTTAGAAGGGGTTCGCTCAGTAATCACATGGGATGCGCTTAGCTAGGTGCACTCAGCATTGGGCCACCTCACATAACTAACCCACCGGGTACGCTTAGCATGGATGCACTTAGTAATTGGGCTAACAAAAGAGTGTGCGGTTAGCAATCCGGCCCGCATTCTAGAATTCTCTACAATTGTAAACTTCTAGAATTCTCTAGACTTTAGCACATAAGCCCTAGGAGATATTTGTGCAAGTTGCCAACTTGCAAGAATGTTCTACACAAAGGCCCCCAACATCTATAAATAGGGATGCTCACCACCATTTTGCCCACCACATTCCAGCACACACAACACACAAGCTCTTGTAAAACTCTCTTGTAATTATTTCTTTCAAGTAATAAAATTATATTGGCCATATTGCTCTCTCTTCTCTCTAACAATCTTGCAAGCATCTTAGCTTGGCTAGCTTGAGAAGTTCTTAAGGCTTACTTAGCAACTTGTGTACTAGAAAGTTGCCTAAGTGCCGCACGGGTTTGCTGCGCGCAAAACTCATCTCGTGACAATAAGCTCTAGTTGATTTTAGCTCTGGTATTGTTTGGGCCAGTTTGCTAATACTGTAACTTTTAAAATAATTGTTGTTAACTGTGCTGTAGAAATAATTAACTTTGAAGAGAATCAGTTAAGTGTTTGATAAATTTTATTTTTAGAAGTACTGTGGGTTTTGAAAGAAGCTGCAGGTATTTGGTAAATCTTACTGATAAATTGCTGTAAAAAAACAAATGACTAGAATGGATATAATTTAGGATGAAATTTACTTACACATAAAAACATGTACATACAATATTTTTAATTAAATTAAATTAAACCCAAAACTATCATTATTTAAATTAGAAATAAAATCAATATTTCAATAAATTTTATTATAAAAAAAATAAAAGAAATAAAATCATTATAGTATAAATTTTATTTTTAACTAAATTATTATAATACACAATTAAAATATTTATGGAATTGTATTAAAGGATAAAATTAATTCTCAAAATCAGAATCTGAAAGCTACTCCTTCTCTGCTTTTCAAAATCAGCTATAGGAGAGGCTGATTTTGACAAAAGTGATTTTGAATTTTTTTTATCAAACACTAAAATTAGCTGTTCGATTCTCAAAATCACTTTTAAGCTTCCCAAAAGCAATCCCAAACGGGCCCTTTGTCAATTAGAATTCGATTTATCAGGTCCAAATCTGAATTTATCCCAAATATAAATCAATCTAATCTGAATTAATCCCACATTTAATTGATCTCATCCGAATTTAAATCGTTCCGATTCAAATCTGAATTAATCACAAATGTTTATCCAATCTGAAGTTGATCAGATTAGATATAAGGTTCAGATTGCATTCAGTTGACTTTTTTCCCAATCTGAAATCCGATTAGATTGATCGAATCTCATTTAAATCCAATTTTATGCACTCTAGAACCCTCGAACTTTGTTTTATTAATCTCTTTCATGTTGTACTGGATTTTTAATGACTCAAATATATATTACACTTTGGCTATCACAAAACACAAAAATTCTGCTTTAATCTCAACCAGCTCTCTAATAATCAGTTGTGAGATAGCTAGCTAAATTATTCTTTTATAGATTATGTCAAAGTAATATACTTAGCTTAAGTTGTAGAAAAGGCCACAGTATGTTGCAGAGTAGTCTACCAGCTTACACCATATTTGTTCATACTAAACATGGCAAGTAACATGCCATCGATCTTTTTTTATCAAAATTCATGCATATTCAACATACAATTAATATGGAGATTCAAAAGTGTACTTATTGATCCTCGAGTGCAGAAGCGAATTTCAAAGAAGTTATGTCATTGACTCTTTAATTAAAGATAGATGATAATCACAAGGAAAACCCTCATGCCATTGTTTGCTTATAGTTGGAGGATAATCATGAAAAAGAAAATCGCTTTCAATCACATTGAAAGAGTCAACTGCCTCTTTTCTCTCATTTTCACACACCCACACCTTTGGTAGCTTTCTCTTTATTATCTACATATTTCTTATCTATTTTTCATTTATGTATTTAAGATACAATAGGGAAGTTAACCAAAAGACTTGAAAACTCTTATAATCCTATTAAACTTACAATAGGCTTATGAAACTCTACATAAAGAATCTTCTATATTGTTCTTTATGTTGGGCTGGTCCAATCTAGTCCATTATAAGCACCAATTCCAATATCTCCCACTCGCACATAATGGACATTGTAAATAGAGTAATGAGAGTAATTCGGCTGAAAGTTAGATGATGTATCATCGAGCAAATGCAATTTGTGACCAATGAATAATATAAATATAGCTTCAAATATAAATAAATCTCAATTGTAAGCACTACAAGAGATTTCGACATTTGTTTATCATATATCGTAGATTTTATTTTTTGCTACTTTAATCCAAGCATACTTAATCCCTCAACAATAGATATGCTTGACTTCATAAGCTCTATGTATCCATAATGGTATATATCCTTAAAGTGGATTCTACAACAAGTTGACCAGTGAATACATAAGTTAGATGTAAGAAAAATAAATCTTGCCATCCTATTCATATCTTGTAGTTCTAGAATAACTATTTTTTTAAACATGTTTCATAAACCACATAATGTCATAGCTATAGATAACATGCTAAAGTAAAAAGCATCAATCTTTCACTTTAAAATATAGTTGATGGTGACTAAGGAGACCAATTGAGGTATTATTTTTACCTCGAAAGGACTTACATAATGAGAAAGAAGGGATTCAAATATTTTACCTCAAAAGAACTTGCACAATGAGAAAAAAGGGATTCATTCACTTATTTTCTTCATTCATTTTCCTTATTATTCTTTATAGCACATGCAGTATGATATGTGCATTACTATGAATTCTCTTTTAATTAAAAGCATTGTGTAATTGTTCACTGTACGATTAAAGGACCAAATTACTAAACTTATACCTGGATTAAATAAGGTTTCCCTAAATGTGGACCTTATCTTGACCTAGTCAAGGTGACACATTCTTTAGAATTACATAAGCTCCATGACAATAAACCACATTAATTCTATGTGTCTTATCCCAGTATAGTAATTGAGGCAACTACTCGTGTAAGAAGCTAGTAACAACCTAATGACATATCTTTTAAGATATTATATGTGTGATTATGCTAACTTTACATCTTAAATACTAAACGAAAGAACAATTACTTTATAACAACATAGTGGTACAAGAATATCTAACAATGATATTCTAACATAGTGGTACAAGAATATCTAACAATGACATTCTTAATCTGTGGCATTACTGTTGGTGAATTCCCAAAAAAGATCAAGCTTGTGACGAGTAGGCATCTTTTGTCAGATATTCACCAGCAATCTATACCACATGTTGTGTGTAGATACATATTGCATTGCCACTTTCTTTTAGCTTCATTATCTATTGTATCATTATGCCTCTTATGTGTTTGGATTTTATTATGGTACAAAAATGTCCTCTATACAAGAAACTTTGTTTGGTTATCATTTTTAGTCACCAGTCTCTAAGCACTTCTAACAGTCTTAAGATTCTTTTAAAAATTGCCAAACAAATGGTCTCTATCATAGCCACTAAAACAAGTGTACAAAAATAGCTCCCACTATGGATAAAGCTATACATGTATGTTATTTTACCACTCTAATTAATAATACTAGTATTATACAAAATGCATGTAGATATCTTGAGGTCAATTTTCACTCAACTAGATTGCCACATCCCTTAGTACTCAAGTGCAAATTTCCACTTGATACAAAGAGTAGTTCATAGTGCCATAAAGGTATGCTGAGATCATTTTTAAACAATTCAACGCTTTATCTAAGATTAGATTGGTATCTCTTTACTAATCTTATATATATCAAGTATTATACATCCCAATGTACATGAGATTCTTATTGGTATTATGATAATGAACAATAGCTATGTATTTCTTCTATTCTAGAGTCTACTACGCATATGTCAAGGCTAAGAACTTATCATTCTCTATAAGACTGTCCATTTGGTTTCTAATTTTCCATTTTCAATTTTTTAAGAATATTTCTAATAAAAATATAACTCTTGTGACAAACTTAGAAATCTTTTAAAAGATTCTATTCAGATTCAAACTCCTACAAACATCAACTTTGCCTATGTTTCATTGGATGATTAACACTAATGGTTTTGACAAATTCTTCTTTGTTTCTAGTCATCTAAAAATTAAATATCCAAGACTAATAATAGAATATGGCTTGATAAAAATTTAAGTACCATTATTTAGAGGAATGTTATATATAATATATATGTGTAGACCTTCTAAAGCAAGCAAGCAAGCTATGTGCTCAAGCTTTTGGGAAGATTCTTTTGATCATACAGACTATGCGCTCAAAATCTTTGGCAACACCAGCTAGTGGTTTTTCTTTATGTATATTTCTTCTTCCAATTCTCCATTGAGATGCACTTATTACATCCATTTGATATATTTCGAAGTGTATGTACAAAGTTGACCATAATTATTACCTTAGAGAATCCTTTTAGTCAAAACAAGAGTTTTTATTTAGTTTATACCCTTTCGGCATAATTTTAAACAATCAATCAATCCTTATGATTGTACTTATGCCATTTTATCTTACACATGCATAACCTAGTTGTTTCTAATGGTTCATTGACTTAGAAGTAATTAATCAACCATGTCCCATACATAGTTGTCTTTCATCGACTCTATCTATTAATAATTGCTTTCATCTATAATTCCTTAGTACTTAAAGTGAGAGCCCCATCACTATAATTAAACTAGCAATAGATGACAGCTACTTTATGACAAAAATTATTTTTCATTTAAGTATGATGGAATCGTGATAGAATTTTAGTCTATCAAATGATTAATGATGTACTTGTGATAGAATATTTTTCTATCAAAAGTTTATGATATGCATGTGATAGAAATTAACTTAGCCACAAACATTGTGATAGAAATTTGATATTGACCTTCTTTAACCTAATTTAAAAGTAATATTTTATTTTTTAAGTCACAAAACGCGACGTTTAGATTGTGAATAGATATTTGAAATAAAAAATATATAAACAAAAACATGCGTTCAAACTAAGGGGATCTTTATTTTTTTGACTGAATGTTTAAAAGAATTCAGTTTCAGCATTCAACTGTTTTATAAGTGTTTTTTTTTAACTGAAAACTCAAAATTAAGCAATTATTGCTTAATTTAATTAAGTAAAAAATTATAACTTAACGCTGAATTAAAAAAAGCGCTGAAGAAGTTAATTTTTATTTTTCCAACAATACCCTAACAAAATCCAATTATTTCCCACAAATAAAACCTTATATTCCAACACTATTCTTTTCAGTTTGACACCATTTTCTTCCTCTTTTCTTTTTTCTTTTAAGTTCTCATATTACCAAATACTTTGAGTCAATAATCAGATTGTTAAAGGAAGTTAATTCTAGGTACTTGTTTCTTATTCCTATTCCCTAATTAATTTTTAATTATATGCTTTCTTTTTAAGTACTGTAGTCATTGAAATTTCATTAAAATCTCTGTGAGTTATTGTTATACTAGTTAGAAGATTATGAAATTGCTAATGGCCTCTTTTATTTACATGAAAACAATGCACATTCATTACTTCCTAAAATCTATAATTTGTTTAATTATTTAATGATTATTGCGATTATTATTCAAGTGATCAAATTTGGCATGAAATTTTCTTTTAAAAATTTGTAGGCATATGCATTTCATTGCATGAAAAGTTTTTAAATTTTTTGGTTTGCTCATAATTAAAGCAATTCCTTACAATCTTCCGTTAACAAATTGTGAAATAGTAATTATCATTTTTTTCTCTTTTAATATGAATGAATCCACTAGTTGTGCTCTACAATTGGAGACTATCATATAACTAGTTTGGTCTTCTTTATTTTAATATTTTAGGGTGATAGAATTAAATAAAACAGTGAATTAGAGTTATATATCCTCTGTTTTGTAAGGAATTAAAGCAATTCAGTTTGATGCTTGATTGATTTGGTGGTTGGTTAATTTATTTTTAATACATGTTTATCTTGGTATGTAGAGGAGTTAATCACTTCAGCATTAATGGAGATGTGGCTTAATATTATTTAGAAGGGTATATATGTAAAATAATAGTTTTAGATATTTTTGTTATAAAAAAATAAATAATTTAGTGCATTATTCAAATATTTAAAAATAAAAAATAAATAAATTATTCAACATTCAGTATTCAGCTCTATTTAAATTTAATTAAATTGAGCGCCATTCAGCATTCTGTTAAAAAAAAAAACAAATGGCGCCTAAATCTTAACGAAACAAAAAATTTTCAAAGTACAGACTCAAAACTCAAACATCACTCAAACCTTAGCCTAAACACTCATCATCGCACTCTCAATCAATCAACCGCTACCACCACCCAAACCTTAGCCTGTTGACCATTTCCACCCTTAGTTTCCAAACACAACTGGCCATTACCACCACCGATTGAATGCGAAGCGACGTCCAAATCACAGAACCATTGACCGAATTCGAGCCAGCCACCATGACCACAAATGGCGATGGCGCAACGCAATACGAACAGTCCATTTCCCTAACGTCATCATGAGACCTTAAATTTCAGGTTTGTTCTTCTTTTTCATGTAAATTTGCTTAAGGTCTAAGTGGTTGAGTGAAAGTTTGTATTTGGAGAATTTGTGAGCGATTGACTGACTAACTGAGATGATGGGGTTAGTTATGTTGGATTAGGAGATAGAGATAGAGAGTGAAGGTTTTTTTATTTGTGATTTGTAAAGGTTGATTTGATGGATCTGGAGATGGACAGAGAAAGTTGAGTCTTTGTACGACTGCTGATAAGGTTGCTCTGTGTTTGTGTGAGTGATTTTCTGGGCAAGGAGGCAGGGGGTTAGGGTATTTGGCACCCAAGCTTTTCGTATAATTTCGTTTGGCAGTATTTGTAGTTTTTGCTATTGAATTGAATATATAAGAGGATGATAATAATAATAAAGCCAATATTTAATGTATCATTTTCTTATTAGCTTTTAGTAGTAAAAGAAATCTAATAAATAAATATTTATTTTTGAAAAGGCCATAGAGATAAACAAAGAATATATATATATATATATACAGGGGATCTTCAAAGATGAATCAAATGAAGCAACCAAGCCAAAAAAGGAATTAAAATTGGAGCATGGAACCCAACTTTCATTAATGGCATTTTTCTACTTCAGAGCTCTTGTTTCCATCATTATCAGAGATGGGCATGCCATTTAGTTAAATCCTCTTTATTGCCTTTGCTACTAGACAAATACCTATTAATATTAAATGTTTTGCACTACGCCCCCTACCTTTTCTTTTTTATTTTCTAGCATATTGTGTTTCAATGACATGGAGTTTATATATTGATGAATGTTATCTTGATTTTGTAATTTAGGCAAAAAAGTTTCTAGCAAAAAGTGGTCTTCATAAGGTATGATTCCTTTTCTTGTTTCTCATATTTCAATGAGGGGATCATTTATTTATTTCCCTATTTTACAATTTGATTATATTCTCATGCGAAATTTAACTTTTCCGTACATTATATATCTACCTCTTTGGGTTTCGTATCAGCAAATTAATTTGGGATAACAGTTGAACGAAAAGTAGATGAGTTAATTCTTATTTTTATTGAAGTTTATTTTTTGGAGTGGGTGGGATTTAATGGAAGGAGGTTAAAACTTTTGCCATCATTTGGGGAACACGGTGTTTTCGATAGATTTTGGGTAAGTCGAGTGAAGGTGTGAAATTTATTAAAAAATAATAAAATTTATTTTTGAGTTGAGGGGTATTTCGTTAAGTTGTTGGGTGTAGACCGTTTTAATTTTTTAATGGAAGTAACTGATTGTAAGGTGGGTGTTAATGGGGGAAGCTGAGATTTTTTAAGGGGATGTTTTGAGAGGTGCCTGGACCTGCAAAACCAAGAAAATGAAGTTAGAGGTGTAGCCGGTGGTAGTCGGCGACTACACTCCGACACTCAAGTCAGCAACTCAAGCTTTTGAGGAGTGGAGAGCTTACAAGCTCTCTGAAAATAGAGAAAGCAGATAAAAGAAGAAGGGCCTCAGTCTTTTGTGTTGTGTGTGTAATAGTAAAAAGCATCATATGGAAGAATAAACCTGATTGTTCTTTTTATAATGTTGATGGGGTACCCCACCACGTAGCACATTTTCCAATGTTGATTTTACTGTCAATGGTACTTGGAATACCCCAAGGACACCTCAGAGTACCCCTAATTTAACTTGTACTAGTCTCGCCATCAAAGATATAGTATTCTATTTAGAATACTTTGGACATCCCAAACACCTCATGCTCCCATTTTAAATGAAAAACTTCTTTATAAATACGTTACTCTCTATCATTACTTTTATATTTCTTCCTCAAATAACATTCCCGTGATTTCTTTCTGACAAAAACATTTAAAGCAAAAAAAACTCTCAAAAAATTACGAGCAACACGTGACGATTATCTAACCTATGTGCTCCTGTATTTCTTTCCCGCCTTTGTTGAAATATAATCCTGTGATTTTCTGAATTCTGATAACCTTTTTCTACTTGTTTGTTGCTGTTCTCTCCCTTTATGAAGTCTGATTGATATTAACCACCTGGCATATATTTATCTTTTGAACTTTCAAATTTAAAAAAAAATTGTATTCACCTTTCTCCATTCTGACAAGCCATGGCTTTTTTTACTTTTGATCATTTTCTTTATCTCAGTTCCAGCGAAATCAAATACTCACAATTTAATATTCATTTTTCTCTTTCATTTTGCCATTCCCAAAATTCCTCCTTTGCCGTGGCATTCCCAAAGCTCCAAAAGCTTTAATTGCTTTTCCTTTGCAAACCCTCACTTTTTCTCTATCATTTTACAATTTCCAAGAATTCTTAAAGCTTCCAAAGTTTCAATCACTTCTCTTCGCCTTTTCACTTTTTCTCTTTCATTTTGCAATCCCAAGAACTTTTTAAAATTTTCTTTTTTTTTTTTTTAAATCACAAGCTTCCAAATCAAAAGCCCAACTCTTCATTTTGCACGGCACTACCAAGATACCCACTTCTTCTTTTTATTTCATCTTGTAATCCTAAGAGAAATTTAAAGCTTCAACCGTTTCTTCCCTCTTTCTCACTGGTTTTTTTTTTTATCCAAAAGAGACCCAAGAGATTTTTTTTTTATTTTCGGAATGGCTCTCGGCTTCCTCACGGGTATCTTTGGTTCAGTGGCTTTCTTTTTCCTTCTTTTCTTCTTTCTCTTGAAATTCCTTTTTTGTTTTAAAGTAACAGTAGTGTGGGGTTTCGTTGCAGTAACTTCTCATAGCCTTTGGAGGTTTCCGGGGAGACCTTTTCCGGCGATTCTCGGCGCGGTTTTGACGATCGGTCTTCCGCGGCAGTCAGGTATCTTCTTCCTTGCTCTTTTCTCTCTCTTTCATCTTTCTTTTTTTTCTTTTCACCTTTGTTTGCAGCCAACGGTTTCGACTTTTCTTCACTAATTTTTGGCTTGCTTTTGATAGATCTTGGGCGATTTTAAATAGATCGTGGTGACTCTTAGTGAGATTCAACAAATTTCGGTGAGGTTTGGCGTTTTGAGGCGCGATTAGTGAGGTCTGGTGACGTTCAGCGGCTTCCAACGAGATCCAGGCCCTTAATCCTTCGTTTGGCAATTTTCAACACTCCCGGGTGCTTTCGACATCATTCGGTAATTTTTTACTTGGCGATTTCCGGCGATCTCTTAGCAATTTGAATTGAGTTTGCGTGATTCCTTCCAAATCTTGTCAATTTGTGGTGTGTTTAGGCGATATCTTCTTTGGTAAAGCTTGGCAATTTGGGTATTTTGGTGTTGCTTTTTGTCACAGTTTGATAATTTTCGGTTACTTTTGGTGACTACCAATTGCGTTTGGTATGATTTTGGTAGTGTTTGTTGGCCGGATGTGGGATGTTGTGGGAGGATGGGTAAGAAATCTTAAAGGGGTGTGGGCGCCCAGTGCACGATGAGGGTAGTCCTGAGCAGTAGTAACCACGCTTATGGCTTCTCCCCTCGGGCCTATGCTAGTCGTAGTAGCCCACACTTATCCCATTCTTTTCCAACTCAGGCCCCTACCAGCTCATTCCTCGAATCTTTCGGTTTTACTTCAAAGCCTAGCAAATCTCACTTTCTAGGGGCTAGTCGAGCTACCCTAGCTGATCTTGAGCAACTCAGAGCGAAATACCGCATTCCCTCCTTTGTATATCTTAGGTTTCCCCTCGAGGGAGAGAAACCAGAGCACCTTAACGGCGATGGGGTAGCCCTCCATATAGAATTTTTTGACTTAGGACTTCATTTACTTCTCCAGCCCTTTTTTGTGAGGATATTGCGGGGTGCCCCATCATTAGTCACATGTCTGGGGTACCTTACTATCACTATGTTTTGATTTCAGACGTTTCATGTCATGCACCTTTTATCTTGTGTTTCTCATTTTCCCAGCTGAATTTTTAACTTGTTTAATGATGATTTTGATGTCTTTTTTCAGGAGATGACCGGTGGTTCATTTGGTGCTCTTTCGGCAAAGGCTACCCGACCTCCCCGAGCTCCAGGGGGAAAGATTAGATTACAGGGTACCTCCTCTGGTGGATCAAGGGTACCTCACATTGGAGAGTGGGTTAGCAAGGAGGATACATTGAAGGTGATTGAGGAGAAGAAGAAATCCCCGGTGTCTGTGTCACGTAGCCCACGTAGGTCCCTTGGGGTACCCGACGCACCCCAACAAAGGCTTCCCTCAGATGCTCTAGCTTTTGAAGCTCGTATTCCCGGTACCTTCGGATTTGTTACGGGTCCCCTGCTTCTAGAAATGGTGAAGATGATATCCCACCAGTTGTACGATTTTCAGTTTGTTGGTTTTTCTTGCTTCTTGGGGTTTCCCCAGTGATTGTACATGAAACTTTTTCTTCTTTTTCTTTATGATTTCTGGGCATCTCCATGCTGTTGGGGTGCCCGAATTATTTTGATATTGTACCGACTTCTTTGTATCATGTAGTTGCATAATCTTTTGAACTTCTACTATTTTACATAAACTGGTGATTTGTGACCTTTCTCGGGAACCCTTTATGTACTTAGGGTACCCCCTGATGGGGTATTCTAGGCATCTGATTGGAGGAACTCAACTTTATCAGTAGCATGGTGTTTTTCTTAAGTCTCTTTTATGTACTCGGGATATCCCCCGTGGTATACCCCAGAAATTCGATTGGAGAAACCCAATTCTATTAGTTGTATGGTGATCTTCTTAGGTACCTTTCATTCACTCCGAGTACCCCTTTATGGGGTACTCCATAAATCTTATCGGAGAAATCCAACTTTGTCAATTGCTTGCCAATTTTTTTAGGTACTTCTGAATGTAATCGGGGTACCCCATCTTAGAGACCGGATAGGAGAAACTAAACTTTCAGTTGCAAGGTGAGCATCTTAACAATAATCATTAATGGTGATAATAAGAATATATAATGGCGACAATAATAATGAACGTAATGGGGAGTAACAGTGGTGGCAACTAGCATGTTCCTTTTCTTTTAGGCATCTAACTCGGCTTACTTTTTTGAGAGAATGGTGGTGTAGGCGGATACGTACCTTAACGGGAACTCATGACGCTATGGTACAGCAGTATAGCCTGCCCTCGGGCCTTCTTTGGCCCTCCCTCTTTTTAGCAATTGCAATATTAGTTGGGCACTCAACTTGGCGTATTTATTTGGAGTTGTTCATTCCCTATTTTCTTGAGAAAATGGAGGTATAGACGGATGCGTACCCTAGCGGGAACTCATGTCGCTATGATACAGCGGTATACCCTGCCCTCGGGCCTTCTTTGACCTTTCCTCTCTTTAACAGCCGCAATTTTCGTAATTGCTTTGTTTTATGACTTCATAAGTCTCTTTTGGCTAGTTTTGACTTAGGGTAGGTCATCGTGATTGGAATAGGTGAGGTATCCCGGCATATCCTGAAATAAGTGGGATAGGTTAGGTACCCCATTATATTCTATAATAAGACGATTTTAAGGGTAATTATAGAGCTAAATCAATGGCGATCACAAATCAAATAGCATCTCATACCAATTATTTGTGATTGAAAGACAAATGAAATGTGCATCATCACATTTTGAAAAAGAAAATGTATTCATACGTGACAGAAGCATAGGTCATGACAAGACTTAGCTTTGCTATTCTAGTCAGAACGGGGATCACCATACCTCCCGTTCTTATCATAGAAGACTTAGGAAATTGAAAATAACAATTGACCAAACTAAGGTACCATAGGTACCCTACGTGGCCTTCCATACATTAAAAACATATAAACATTACAGAAAATAAACAAAACAAATAAAATAAAAAAGAGTTAGAGTGCTATCCCTTAATGGTAAGACTTGTCTCTGTTAGGGCTAATAGTGATTATTTCTGATTTCTCTGTTTGTTTTGCCTCGCTCGGGTACCCCCATGATTCCCTCACCCCCGAAGTCATTGGCGATTTCAGTCAAAAAAATTGGCAATGGCTGGAGCTTTGATAGTCAAGCGAGGCTTAAAGACCAACTTCCCTGAGGTGGGGTACCCCACGTGGTGACATTCTGGCTCTGGTGAGGTATGCCTTCAATTGGGTGTCCGAAGTAATCTGATAGCTGGGTACCCCTTGTTGTGGGATCTCTGATTTTTTGGGCTTCACTTTGGTCTTTAAGAGCTCCACTTTATCATCTTGGCGTTTGAGGTGGCACTTCTCATCCATTTCTATCTGCTATAGCGCTCGGGAGCGGGCCTCCCCATATGAGAGAGGGCGATGCTTTTGAAAGGAGCGCCAGAGCTTCCCTAACCTCAGGTTTTTCTCAAAGTGGGTCAGCGTTTGTTGATAGCCAAACGTGCCCATCCGCAATACTTCTTAATGAAAGCGAGTTGCATACTCAGCCAAAGTCTCGGACTCCTCTTGCTTGATGAAGGCAAGCTTGGAAATTGCTTGATCTTGAGAGGAGGCGTAGGAAAACTCATGCGTAAACTCGGTGAGGAGCTGCTCTAGGGAGGATATGTTTCCAACTTTCAATAAGCGAAACCAAGCCTTAGCAGGGCCGGTGAGTGTGTGAGGAAACATCCGACACGTAGCCTTGTCGGTGACGCTCTTAATGAGCATCTGATCACGGTATAGCTCGGCGTGTTCGGTTGGATCAGAGGTACCCGAGTACTAGGGTACCTAAGGCATGGTGAAGGTGTCTGGGAGAACAGCTATCCGAATGTCCATTGTGAATGGCAAGTGGTATCCCATCGGTGTAGGAGCACTGGTGACATGTTGCCTCTCAGAGAGGAGCTTCACTTGAGCTTCCAAGTGCTCTATTTTTTCAAGGAACTCTTGGGGTACCCCTAAGGATACCTCTGCTAGATGAGAAGCTCTCTTGGCGTTTAGCTTGTCCCGGACATCCTCTCAGGCCCTTTTGTTACGCTTTGCACCTTGGCTACTACGGGAGTAGCTGGAGGCTGTGTAGTGCTCGCCCAGTGGAGGTACTGAGTGAAGCTTAGATCGGGTACCCGACGGCTCTTTTGGCGGCCTACTCCCCTTAAGTACCTCAGTGTGTGGGATGAGTTGCTGCTCGGGTCGTTTTGGAGGAATGGCTGGAGCTGTAGGAGGATTCTCTAGTGCAGGGACTTGAGAACCCACAGCCCGAAGAAGCGCATGTGTGAGTTCTTCAAAGGATCGCTTGGAAATGGGTTCCTCTATTTGGCGTACACCAGTGGACTGTTTGACGGCTTTACCTTTGGTGATACGAGCTTCCCTTCTTGCTGAGTCGCTGGTATCATCACTGGTTTCGCCTCTCTCTCTTTCATGGTCACGCAAGATGGTGTCGGAGGGTACGTCAGGGTCCATGGCGATACCTAACAACTAAGCTTGGCAATGTTGCAAAAGCTTTTTGTTGGTTCCCCACAGACGGCGCCAATTGTTTTCGATGGATTTTGGGTAAGCCGAGTGAAGATGTGAAACCCATCAAAAATTAATGAAATTTATTTTCGTTTTGAGGGGTACCTCGCTAAGTTGTTAGGTGTAGGCTGTTTTAATTTTTTAATAGAGGTAACTGGTTGCAAGGTGGGTGTTAATGGGGGAAGCTGAGATTTTTTAAGAGGATGTTTTGAGAGGTGCCCTGGACCTGCAAAACCAAGAAAATGAGGTTAGAGGTGGAGCTGACGGTGGCCGGAGACCACACTCCGACACTCAGGTCAGCAACTCAAGCTTTTGAGGAGTGGAGAGCTTGTAAGCTCTCTGAAAATGGAGAAAGCAGCTAGAAGAAGAAGGGCCTCAGCCTTTTGTGTTGTGTGTGTAATGGTGAAAAGCATCATATGGAAGAATAAACCTGGCTGTCCTTTTTATAGTGCTGATGGGGTACCCCGCCACGTGGCACATTTTTCAATGTTGATTTTGCTGTCAATGTCAAAATATTCCTCTTTCTTTTGTCATATTTTACCTTTTTTGGCCGTTAGAAATGTGCATGTGGAATTGTACAGCAGTTATTGACAGATTATATCATTTGGTACACATGGCGTACACTGGCTGGGCAATGCTGAATATTCCTGCAGAGGCTATCTGGACAGCTGTAAGAACAGCAGCCAAGGACAGCTGTTTGTCTCCACTTTATAGACACGATACCCTCTATTTGATTATGCCAAATCAAATATTATCTTTTGGAGATAAGGACAGCCAAGTGGAGGATATTTTGTGGACCATTTGACCATTCCATTTATGTACGGCGTACCCTTTAACTTCTTTGATGTATTTGGGGTACCCTATCCGAGGTACCCCAGATGGGGTATCCCAAGTTGGGTACCCTAGATAGAGTATCCAAGTTATCCTAAATAAAATACCATACCCTTGATGGCGAGAGTAGCACAAGCTAAATTGGGGTACCCTGAGGTGTCCTTGGGGTATCCCAGGTACCATTGACTAGTAGGATCACCTTGAACAAGTAGGGTACTCCGGGCATCCCAAACACCTCATGTTCCCATTTTAAATGAAAAATCTCTTCATAAACACGTGGCGCTCTATCATTACTTTTATATTTCTTCCTCAAACACACGGTATTTTGAAGGTAATACATATTTATCTTATCATAAATGATTATCACATAATATATACTCTCTTTTTGTTTTGGATTTCTAGTGACCCTATGCAAGTTAAGGTGGGTAAAATGAGCAGCCGAACAGCAAATGTTATGCAGGTTTTGAAAAAGGTTTCTAAGAATGAGAAGGTGTGTTATCTATGCACACTATGAGTTATCGATAGCTTGGTGGTTTAAAAGTTGGTTTTGATGCTTTGACTGGAGACTATTACTGGCAAAAGCTTAAGTTGGTAATAAGGGCTCAATATTAGTATTTAACCTCATATAATATCTATTCTTTGGAACTATAAATGAAATCTATCATTATATCTTGGGTAGTACAATTTTTATCTTTTCTCTTTTTACATTTTAGTGCATCTGATCCTTTTATTACTGCAATTGTTGGCGATAATGTGAGACCGCATCTTAACTATTGCAGATTGATCGGCTACTTACTTTGCTTGTGGAGGAGGCTTTACAGGCTAAAAAGTCTTATTGTCATTCCTTTCCTTCAACCAGTGTTTTCGTGGAAAGGAATGTACAATATGTTCTATATTCATCAATATCATTAGAATGATTATTGTCATATTCATCATTTTAGAACTCCATGTTGCAATATTTCATATGTAAAGATTTTGTATTAACTTTTTTAAAGCAATCATTCACTACATTCTTCTATTTTAAGCTTATTGGTATTTGATACAGATGCACTATTGTTTTGCCATATAGTAAAGCTTAATTTTTTTCCTTTTTTTATAGTTCCTAGTTATGAACATTTCAATTTGAAATAATTTATCCTATAGTTTTCAATTAATAATGGCCTCTCTATTATAAGCTTGTCCTATAGTGTTTGTAAATATTCTGAAATAGTTCAGATTTAGTATGTGTGGTCAAAATAAAAATAAGATAGGCTATATAAGGTTAATTTTGCATTCGACTACAAGCATGACTGATTTATATTGACAGGGAGTCTGCTCTACGTGAATTTAGAAATGGCTCTACTAATATTTTGGTATTCTCATATAAATTGCCATGAACCTTCTATGTTCACTACTTTGCTGTAAAACTATGATGATCAATCTTAATGTTTAATGTGTAATGTGATAGTGCCCTCTATCCGCATTCTTAATTTACATAATAATATGTTTTTACTTTGAAAAATTTTCTTTGATTATGTTACATCATTTGGAAAATTTTGAGATTCCTCTGGATGTTCCATGGTATTTGTATGGCTTTATTTTATTCTACATAATATTTGAAATTCCGCAACTTAAAAAGAGCCCATTAAAGAATACCAAATGATTTAAATCTATCACCTTCACTAGAAATGAGAGGAATTCAATGTTTTTCCTATTGTTCATAAAGTATTTTGTGTCAATTGTTAATTATGGAGTTTGAATGCCAAATAAAACACATTAAAGCTAATTGATTACACCGTGGAAATACATGCCGCTCAGCCAAAGAAAAATGATGGAGAGTTGTCCAAAATGGGCACCAAATACTTTTCGAGAGATCTCATCCAAATCACTGGTATGGCTATCGAAATCATGAGTATCTCCGATCCAATAGTAGAGATTCCTAGGAAACTAGTCCTTGTTAGGAGATATAGAAAGACACAAGAGTTTAAGTTTAGATTTTCTCTATTTGAATTATATACATACGCAAGAGGAGAACATGAAATTCATTTTTTTACCCTACCCCCTAATTAATTCTATAGAAGAATGCTTTTTTTATGCACTAATTGTTATGGTGTTTCAATAAATTTTGAGGCATTCCATCTTAAATGCCATTTTCATTTATAACTGTCAATAAAGGCTGATATTGTTGTGAAATTGTATATTATGGAGACATAGTGTGATTTTGTTAACTAATAGTTTTTCGAATATTATACGTGGCTTATGATTGAACCTATACTGGATCCTTTTTGTTTTCCCTTTCCTGAAGTTCGACTGTTTTGTTTTTTGTTTCTCTGGTTTTTGTTTGAATATATTTTAGCCTTCCTAGATTTTTTTTCCCATATTTTTAGGTAACTGAGGCTCCTACTTGCAAGTTGCCACAGATGTTGCATCTCATGGTTTTAATGTCACGGGAGTTGCTCATGTTGTTAATCTAGATCTTCCAAAGGTACTTTTGGCTACAGGTGAAAGCTTGTTCATAGATGTCACCATTAATTTAGATGGTGATATGAACAAATTCGAATTCTGTTTAATTTTAGCAATCACAATTTTTGTTGTTTGTGATCTTCTTGACCATAAGTATCATGGATGTAGAATTTATCCTGTGGTTACCCATGACTAAGACCTTGCCTTGGGGTGGTCATGAAGTCTTTCTTTCTAATTTTTAGCATCTCATTAGCCTCATCTTTTCAGTTGATATAAGTTCTTTTGAGAAAAATCTGAAGTTTCAGTTATGGCTGCCTCAATTATAGATCATGGAAGATTATGTGCACGGGATTAGAAGGATAGGGCGTGGTGGATCAATGGGACAAGCTACTTTGTTTTACACAGATTGTGATATGGTACTATTTATTAAAATTTTGATTTTCTGAAAATCCTAATTCTCCCTTCCACGTGTAGATTATGACACTTTAAATTTTTTTTATTGGTGCGACTATATATTTTAGTTCCTTGTGGCTCAAATAAAGAAAGCATTTGCATATATTGAATTCAATGCTGTGGCATTTGGAACTAGGAAGCTATAGATTTTAACATAATAAGTCTATAGAAGAGCAAAATCTTTTTGCCTGCTGTTTTTGTTCAGATTTACTCTCCTTTTGCAAAGTGGAGGAATAGAAGAGGTATAAATCTGGAACTGTATACACAAACCTTTCTATTACTTCTTACATGTTAGTTATAATTGGTGAAATTTAAGTTGCATCTGAAGCTCGAAGTTTTACTTTAATATATAACTCTTTATAATGATAGTGTTTGATATATTCATTGGTGTTGCACATGCAGATTGAGTTTGAATTTGTAATGATTCTGTTACATCTAAAACTTAAGAGTTTTGTTTTAATTGATAATTTTTTATAATGATAGTGCTGGGTGTATTCAATTGGTGTTGCACATGCAGGTTGAAAGAATCTATTAGACTTGGGAGTTTTGCTCAATATTTGCTGAGAATGGGAGTTTATCTACTAAAAGTTTATTGAGAATATGGGATTAGTTCTGCCCATACAAGATGGCTCTAGCTTCTTAGGTTTTAAAATCTAAAAAATTTTCTATTGGTTACTGGAATTTGTCATGTGAACTTCATATTGCTTTGGTTGGATATAAATGTTGGATATGAGTTAGATTTAGAGTTTGTTACATTGTTTTAGTTTATTACTGATATGATTTAACTTATATATCGGTTATCAAAAACTTGATCTACCTATGGAACTTGTTCTATACATTGTTATATGGATGTTATTAATATAAATTGATTTTGGAGTGGGGAGTGGGATTCCCACTCCCATGGCGGGAGGTGGGAGTGGGAATCCACTCCCCCCACTTCCTTTTTTACTTTTTTTTATAATTAATTTAATATAATTAATATTTAATAAAATAAAATAAATAATATTATATTTATTTAAATAATATAATTATATAATTATATTGTTTTATAAATTTATATTTATTATAAATAATAATATTAATAATAATATTAAAAAAATAATTTTATAAATTTACATTTATTAAAAATAATAATAATATTATTATATTATTTTATAAATTTAATAATAATAATAAGAAAAAATAATTTTAATAATAATAATAAAATAAAAATAAATTTATTAAAAATAATTATATTATTATTAATACAATATTATTATATTATTTTATAAATTTAATAATAATAATAATAAATAAATTTAATAATAATATTAATATAATATTATTTTATTACTTTATAAATTTAATAATAATAATAATACTATCTTTATTTGAAAATATAAATTATTATAGATATTTAAAAATAATAGTATTATATTTATTTAATATTAATAATTAATAATAATACTATCTTTATTTTTAATGAACATAATTAAAATTAAAATTAATAAAAATTTTATTTACATAATTAAGGATATTAAAAATTATTATTAATTTACAAATATAATAAAATATTTATTTTATTATATTCAAATATATTTTTTATTAATTTTATAATTAAAAATTACAATTCTTTAAATAAGGTAAAACTGTAATTTGAAACTATTTACTCCCAATCCAAGACAAAGTAAACATATAATTGGATTCTGATTCCGACTCCACACTCCCATACTAGTGTAAGTAAACAACGTACTCCCACTTTCACTTCACACTCCTAATTCCAGGATTCCCACTCCAATCCAAAAAATAAACGCTACCTAAGCGTCTACTCCTACTATTATTAAGATTCCAAGTATATATATTCTATTCTCAATTTGTAACTAAAAAATAATATCATTACGTGAATAATCCAACTCATGATTTGACATATATCCTTATTAACTTCTCTAATACTTACGAATTTAAAATTTTGACATTTGTGGTTTCTTAATTTGTCACTATCTTGCCATTCATCTAGCATTGAACATAAACCCATTTTCTTATTCAATGTATCTTGCTGCATACCTCAGGTTTGCAGATAATTATGGTTAGGCACTTTACCCATTCATAACTAGAATAGTGCATAAATGACTCATTATGTGAAAAATTAATTAAGTATTTAAACAGCAGTCAAATGGCGTAAAGTGAAAAACTTTTATAAAATCACCCTTTAAATATTAGTTAAAAAGCACACAAAAGTATGCATTCTAATCTTAGAAGGTTAATGAATATGACAAAGTTTTGTTGAACTTTTGATGTATATCAATCGTTAGAAAATAAGGACCACAATGTGAACTTGCAGATGCTTTTACTCTCAACTTTTATAATGAGGTTATCTGTATATGTATATCCCTTTTTCTTTGATAATGACAACGAAATTCAACAAAATTCACCAAAACCTTTTTATGATCTCTAGTCATGATGGTTTATGGCTACGTAATATATTTTTGTTCAGTGCAAGCATGAGCGAAATAACACAAATTCATCCATATGGTGAATAGCCATCAATGCATTGCCCTTCTATCTGTCAATATGCTTGCCTTCTTTAGCATTTTCTAGCAATTTGGTAACTTAGACTAGGATCGAGTCTTAACTCCTACTAGTAGAGATTATCTTATCTCTTGTGCTTGAAGCATCTAGTTGTATGTGAGCCACACTCTTTCTTATAAAGTTAATCATGAAACATTAGCTGCCTTCAAGCGATCATCTTCTACCATTGGACTTAAATAGAAGCATATTTGCTGCTTCTAACCGTTCATCTTCAAGATCGAAGCAACACATATTTAATCAGAAGTTTTTAGTGGCCTTTGGCGCTAGCCTTCTAATCCCTAAGGTTACTTGTCATAGAAACTCCCGTATTATCCTAACTATTAGGGTTGGAATTTTATTACCTAGACCAAACCTGTGTCTGGAAAATTTAAGCTCTCTTATAAAAGTACGATGGAGTATAATTTATGTTGCTCAGCAACAAGATGTGGGTAATGCTAGGCTTTGGCAAAGCCTCATAAAATGCTCCTTATATTTTGAACAAAAGTAGTATGCTTTGGCGCAAAAATGGTGCTTGTTTGGAGTCTCAATAGTCTCTATATTCAATTTGTACACAACACGTCCTGAAACATAAAATAAATTCAATTAAGAGACAATCAATGCTAGAATAATTTCGCTTTATCCACACAGATTCAATATATATTTTTTGTGCAAACATAAACCAAATTAATGATAATTTAAGACATGAATTGGAATTGAAAAGTTGTTGAGGCTTACACAATATATTAGTTCAATTATTATTTATTCCCAGAATCTTAATAATAATATAACTCTCACTAAGAATTTATAAATATAATGGGATAAAGCAACTTGCATGCATCTATTCGCATGAATAATGTTAGAGATTTGAGTTGGTATTTCAAAATACCAATATCTCACATTGCCTAGACAAGAGAGCACAAGTTGGTTTATTTATAGAAACCAAATATAGTGCGGTAACAAGTCCATTACATTTTGCCCTTTATTTTAATTTTGTTTATTTTAATTTGAATTATGTTGAGAATTCAATTCCTAATCAAATTGGGATTTATTTAAAATCCTTATATATTTATAATTCGAATTAAAAGAGGAAAAAGGGGGCTAGGGCTTGTATCTATTTAAAGAGCCAATTATATCATACAATGGTATTCCAAACTTGCTCTTTGTTTTTCTTTCATCATTGTACGTTCTGTTGTTCTAAACTATCGTATTGAAGTGTAACAGCACGATAGTAGTCATTATATCCTGAAGATCAAACCGCTTTTGTTTGTCCTTCTTGCACCGAGATATTGTATCTTGAGGCGCAGAATTTAGTTTTAAGGACAGTGCCTTCGTACGCCTTAACTCTTTGCTGTTTTTTCTTTCCAAACTATTGTGAATAGTATTGGTTGAACAGTCCCACGAATAGTGTCGACATTAACAGTGTCATGAACAGTGCCAATAGCTACTATTCATGCTTAGGACTTTCAAGGAAGCAATATTGACTTGTATTTCTAACAATCTTAAGACCAAATTCTTGAGTTTTGATTACTGCTTCAAATAAGGTACGCAAACTTATTGCTTATGATCTTTTATTACCAAATTTCTTGCATAGATTTATGCTGATAGAGAGTTATTACGAAATTCATAATAATTAATACAAATTGAGTTTAAATCTGAAATTTATATATGTTATACTAAACATCCAAAAGAATCTTTTGTAACTTGTTTCAACAAAATCGGATGAGAATTCAATTTATAATGATTTTTGGAACTCAAAATCTGCCATGTTGAAATTTTCTGGTTTCAGCACAGTACATGAGTTACGAAACTAATTTACCATGTCTAATATATTTCTGGAAATTTTCATGATTTTACGATTAAAGGATAAATTGTTTTTAATTTTTGAATTCATTGAGGTCATAGCAGAAAAATGTTTGACAAGTTTCTTGAGGTCTAAAACGAAAATTGTTTTCAACTATTTTAGATGGAATCAAGCAATCAAAATTTTATTATTGAGAACCCTATACGTCAGCATACTCTATGGGGAGATTGTCAATTTCCCTCCTATTGTAATCAGTATATACCATTCACCCACTGCTATTTTTACAATAGCCAAAAACCCCCTTGACAGCATAATTTTACAATATTACCCTTATTTTTAAATACACTTTTACTCATATTTATTATAAATAAATAAATCATATGAATAGAAAATAAAATAAAAAATTAAGTATTAAAAACAAGAACTATATGTTTTGATGTAAACAAAAAATTAATAATTAAATATTTTTCTTTTAATTTTTTTAAAACAACAAATAAATATTTTAAAATATTTTAAAATTAAATGTAAAAAGTACAATCAAATATTTTTATTATTTATTTTTTATTTATCATTCAAGTTTTCTTATAATAATTTTTGTCTATAATTTTATAATAATTTTTTTATATATTTATTATAAGAAATTGTTTATAAAATTAAAAAAAGTACAAGAAAAATATTTTATTATTAATTTTTTTCACATCAAAACATATATTTCTTGTTTTCAATACTTTATTTTTTTATTTTAATTTCCATTCATATGATTTATTTAATTAATAATAAATAAGAATAAAAAAGTATCTGAAAATAAGGGTAATATTATAAACTTATGCTGTCAAGGGGGTTATTGGCTATTATAAAAACAACAGGGGATAAATGGTATATATTGATTTTTGTAAGGGGCAAATTGGCAATCTCCCTACTCTATGTAAAATTTGAGATTTTTCTGATCAAGGAATAATTTATTAAATTAAAAACCAAGGAATTAAATTCCAAGGCCAATTTATTTGGGAATTATGCTTCTCATAACAAAAAGTAGAACAAAAGTCCCAATAATTATTTCAATCTCATTATAAAAGGAAAGGAAATTGTATTGTATTTAGAAAAACTTGGGCACTATGTTAGCAAACATAGAATTAAGCTAAAAGGAAAGGAGACAATAAAATCCTCCATAAGCCAATTTGGCTATAGGAGATGACTTTGTTGTTGTGATTGTCTTCAAGTTAAACATGGTTGATTATACTCTAGTGAGGGAAGGAGAAGAATTTGTTACCTTGATGACTTCTGGTCCACACCAGTCTTGAGCAAGGAAAAATTCTTCTTAGATTTACTTTGGAGAAAATCCTCTCATGCAGTAACATATGTCATGTTTATAAAATACAATATTATTTGAATTATGTCTTTATACTGAGCAAGACATTGATAAATGTGTCCTTTCAAGAGTGACAAATTATATTGTCAAATAATGAGATATTTGTTAGGAAAGGATATTGTTCTAGTGAATGCTTCAAGATTATAATTCATTATTTTTTTTAAGGATGAAAGGTGAGTTATCTTGACTTTTATTGTTGACTCTATAGTATGGGAGACATAGTCATGTGAATTTTCGTATATTAAGAAAATGAGATAACTTGGTTTATAATTAGGATGAAACTATGTTGCAACGTACCATTAACTTTTGTCCTTTTAGCTTAATTACACCACACTACCTTTTATTTTGTGTAAAATTAAATAGGCACTAGAAGTTACAAACTTTAACATATAAGTTCTTATTTTTTGGGATAAAATGACATTTGAAAAGAATTTTAACTATTGTTATTATTATTATTTATTTATTTATTAATGCCATTATTATTATATTAATATTATTGTTATTAAAATTTATCATTTTAATCATTTTAATTATTATTATTTATTATTATTACTGTCATTAGTGTCATCATTATTAATATTAATAATATTAATTGATATTTTGAAATTTATTAATTTTATTATTTTAATTGTTATTATTACTGCAATTAAGTCGTCATTATTATTATTATTATTGAAATTTTTTATTTTTTATTATTTTCATTATTATTATTACTATCATTAATGTCGTTACTATTTAATATTAATATTGTCATTAATGTCATTATTTTTATTATTACTAAAATATATTAATAACACGACTTAAAAGTATTTAATTTACTCTCAAGTATAAGAATGTCTAGTTATAATATAACCCGGTGAGTCCGGGATAGAACCACAGGAAATTTTAAATTTAGTAGTCAAATATTTAATAAAACTAATTATATAAAAGGAAATTAATAATTTAAAAAGTGCTAAAGTTACGGGATTTACTCTTGGAATTCAAATTATATTCATAATATTCTCTCTTAATTATATTTTACATTTTATTTACTAATTAAATATTATGTCATTTAATTATTAACTAGTCATTTTTATGGATAAATATAGGAATAAAGTACAAAATGTGCTACAACTATATTGTTGTGTCGACATAATGTTAAAATACCATATAAATTCAAGGTGATCTAGATCTACAAATTAATATGACATAAAAATAACTGGTAAATAAAATATAAATAATAAAAATATGTAATAAATAAATAAACTTTAAACTTACTTGAGAGAGAAATTAATTTCATAATTTGAATTCTTGAGTTTCACCTTTTACCTTAACTTAAAAAATTAGTCACTTATATTAAAAAGGAAAACACACATTTTATTTGACAAACTTCTAAAATATATTACAATAAAATTGAAATCCAAAGAAGAAAATTAAAAAGAAAAGAAAATTTCAGCACCTCCCCTAGCCTAATTCTCTCTTTTTTTTTTCCACTTCCCCACTGATGCCTTTTGGTTCCCTCCTCCTTTTGGTTTCCTCCTGGCCAATTCTCCAAGCACCACCAAATGCTCCAGGACAAGTTCTTTAAATGGCCAAGCTCTTTTGTCCATTTCTTCAATTTTTTTTTATTTTAATTTATTATATATGTATATATCCCAAATTATTCCTACAATAACAAAATATAATAATTAAAATAAAAATTAACATAATAAAACATAATTTACATAATATCACATTTAGGGAGCATTAAGATAAAATATGAGTTATAAGCACATTAATTAACACTATAAGTGAGAAAAATGATAATTTAAACCTTTATAAAATATACACTCTCTATTGTTAATCAATTATCTTATGTTAATCAATTAAATTTATTATTTTAATTATTTTCAATTATTGTTATTATTATTTTTATTAATAATATCATTTTTAAAATTTATTAATTTTATTATTTTAATTATTATATTATTTTTAATGTCGTCATCATTATTATTAAACTTCATTAATTTTGTTGTTTTAATTAATATTATTATCATTATTATTATTTTGCCTTAATTGAGGTATTAAATATATTTTAATTATATTTTTATTTTTATTATAAGAAATAAAAAATAAAAAATTATATTATAAAATTATTTTATTATATCATATTACATTTATATATTAATAATTAATATAAAAATAACGATTTAATATAATTAATAATAAATCTAAATAATGTTAGTAATAATAATAATTAAAATAATAAATTAAAAGCAATATGATTTATATAAGTAAATATTTTAAAACTTGTAGCTTTTATAAGTTTGTAATAAACAGTAGGGACTGCAGTGTTAATAAACCATTGAACACATCTCAGCCGTTGAATAGTTTAGGCATTAGATCTATTGGCTAAATAGAAAAAGGACAAAGTTTGGAGTACCTTACCGCTGTTGCAAGGTAGTTGGACCCTTATGATTAACATTAAAAAGTGTATATTTTATAATGGTTTAAATTGTCATTTTTCTCACATTTAGTGTTAATTAATGTTCTTATAAATCATATTTTATCTTAATGCCCCCAAATGTAATTTTAAGTAATTATATTTTATCATAATAATTTTTATCTTAATTATTATATTTTGTTATTGTAGATATATTTTTTAGAACGAAGAGGAGTCAAAGCTGAAAACGGAAGACAAAAAAAATGCACTCATTTAATAAATAAATAAAATAATAAAATAATAATTTATTAAAAAAAAACAATGATGGTTTTCGACTACCAACCCCACCTCTTTTGTTTTCATTTATATGTATATATACTATATGTTATATATTAATTATTACATAATATTATATAATATTTTATTATAATAAAATAAAAGAAAAAAGGAAAGGAACGTGGCTTGCATTTGCCTATATAAAGGCATGCTTGGGAGGAATTCAAAAAAAATGAGCTAGTGGAGAATTTTGGGGTGCAGGGGTTAGCTCTCTCTTTCTTTCATTTCTATTTTCTTTATTTTCCATTTCCCTTGTTCTTAAACTTTTTTGTAACATATTTTAGAAGTCAGTAAATAAAATGTGTGTTTTTTTTCCAAATATGAATGGCTAATTTTCTAAGATAAGGTGAAAGGTGAAACTCAATGATTCAAATTTTAGAATTAATTTTTCTCTCAAGTGACTCTAAAGTTTATTAATTTATTATATATTTTTATTATTTGTATTTTATTTATCGGTTATTTTTATGTCATATTAATTAGTAGATCTAGATTACCTTGGATTTATATAGTATTTTGACATTATATCTACATTTTAATTTTGGTTGTGGCACATCATGTACTTTATTCACATACTTATCCATAAAATTGGCTAGTTAATAATTAAATGACATAATATTTAATTAGTAAATAAAATACAAAATAAGAGAGAGTATTATGAACATAATTTGAATTTCAAGAATGGATCCCGTAACCTTAGAAATTTTTAAATTTTTAATTTCATTTTCTACAATTTATTTTTATTTAATAATTGACTATTAAATTTAAAATTCTTTGTGGTTCGACTCCGAACTCACCGAGTTGTATTATAACTTGAGACTTTTATATTTGGGAGTAAATCATATACTTTTGAGTTATATCAAGTTTCTGGCACAGTTGACTGGGAGTTTTCAAAATTTAGTGTCATTTTATTATTTATCATATTTCTATCTTCTTTATTTTGTTTTTTTTCTTTATTTCAATTTCGTTATCATTTTATTTTTTTATGTAAAATTTCAGTTAGCCGCCTCCGTTCTCCCAAAATTATAAAAATATTACAAAACTTGTAAAAAGTTTCACTTTAACCTAGAAAAATTGAAACTTGCAAATCAGACCCTAAACTGAATTGGACTCAATTTGGATATTTGGACTGGATGGACATGGACTTGGACTTTTTAATTTCCGCAATTTTATTTCTCTTGCAATTTTACTTTTTCACAATTAGTTTTTTTTTTTATATATATGGTCAGTTCTACCACCTAAACTGTTGTTTAATTTTTTTGTTATTTAATTTCCTACTATTTATTTTTTTGTTATTTAATTTTCAGTTTATTTATTTTTTACTTATATTTTTATTTTATTTTATAAAGTCGGTTCTACCACCTGAACTGTTATTTAATTTCAGTTATTTAATTTTTGGCTATTTAATTTTCTTGCAATTTTCCTTTTCACATTTATTTTTATTTATACGGCTGGTTCTACCGCAGTATTTGTTATTTAATTTTCAGTTATTTAATTTTCTACTATTAATTTTCAGTTATTTAATTTTTAGCTCTTTAATTTTCTGTTATTTAATTTTTATTTGTTTATTTTATGTTTATTTATTTTTTGCATATTAATTTGTGTGATTTTTATTTCTGTACATTTATATTTGTTGCACATTTAATTTCCAGTTTATTTTTTATTTTATTCCTTTTTTTGATTCTTGTATATTTATATTACTTGTTTATTTAATTTCCAGTTTGTTTTTTTTTATTTATTGTGTAATTTTTAATTTTATATGTTACCCATTTCTTTGTATACCATCTTTGTAAGATAATCTCAATCACCACCACCAATTATGGAAGAGATACAAGGAGAAAACATTTTGAACCAACTTTATCCTCAAATTGATCAAGAAGAAAATCATTCTCAACATAATGCACATGATCAGAATCGTTCAAGAACTTTGAGAGATTACATGAATCCAACCAGAACTGAAGCACCGTCGTTTATTGTATTTCCTCCAAAAGCATCTCGATTCAACTTCAAACCAGGATTATCCAACTTTACCAATATTTCATAGTTTAGAATCTAAGAATCCATACTTGCATTTAAAAGATTTTAAGGAAGTTTGGAATACATACACAAACCAAAATTGTAGCATGAATATAATTTGATTAAAGCTTTTTTCTTTTTCACTAAAAGATAAAGCTAAAAATTAGCTACAAAAACTTGGATCTAAATCAATAAGAACATGGAATAACATGCAAGAACAATTTTTGAAAAAAATTTTTCCACCCCGCAAAATAAATTCTTTGAAGAGACAAATCACTACTTTCACTCAAAAGCGAGAAGAAACCTTTTACTAATGTTAGGATAGGTATAAGGAATTACTTAACATTTGCCTACACCATGGTTTTGAAGCATGGAGATTAGTGTCATATTTCTACGAGAGACTAATATCCCAAAGTAGATATGTTGTTGAAATGATGTGTAATAATGAGTTTAGGAATAAAAGTCCTGAAGATGCATTAGATTATCTTAACCAATTAGCTGAAAATGCATAACATTGGGATATTGTTGGTTCTTATAAGTCATTAAGTAAACCCCAACCATTTCCATCTAGTGGAGGCATGTACAACCTTAGGAAAGATCATGACCTTTAAGCCAAATTTACTCTTTAGCTAGAAAAGTCAAAACATTAGAGTCGAAAAAGAATGATCAGGTTAAATCCATTTAGGATATATCATGTCATGTTTGCAGTGCTACTGACCATTCTACACAGGACTGTCCAACTTTGCCAGCTTTGAAAGGAAGTTTGTATGAATAAGCGAATGTCATAGATAATTTCAAATGGCCAAATCCCAATCCATATTCACAAACATATAACTCTGGTTGGAGAAATTACTCAAATTTCAGTTGAAGAAATGACAATCATGCACAACCTTTACAACCACCTCCTGCACGTCAGAATTTTCAGAACACCCACAGTTACCTACCTTATGTCCACCACCAAAAAAAACTCTTGAAGATATGTTGCATTCATTCATTGAAAAACAATAGTCAATCCATGATCAAACCATGCAAACCTGGACCAATTTGATAGATACCATCTCCAAACTTACATAAGCCCTCATCATTCATGAAAAAGATAAGTTTCTTTCTCAACCTGAACCAAACCCCAAGAGTCTACAACATCTTTAAATGGCTAGTACAGGAAACCAAAACATAAGCCAAGTCAAATCAGTTATAACTCTTTGTGGCAGTAAAGTTGTCGAAAAAGACATTCTTGATCCTTGTGAAATTAGTAAAGAGTTAATTTCTAAGAGTAAGGAAGAGTCCGACAAGCCTTTAACCCATAAAGAAAGAACCAACTCTCCTCTTGTACCACCATTACCTTAAGCACTGATCAAGCTAAAGAAATCAAACCACAGCCATGAGATTTATAAAGTCTTCAAAGAGGTGAAAGCCAACATCCCTTTGCTGAACATCATTAAACAGGTACCATTTTATGCTAAATTTTTGAAAGATCTATGTACTGTAAAAAGAAAATATAAGGTACAAAAGAAAGCATTTCTAGTAGAACAAATAAGTTCCATTCTTTCAACTAATAATGCTTTGAAATACAAAGATCTTGATTGTTCAACTATTTCTTGCATTATTGGGGACCATAAAAATGAACATGCCTTACTTGATCTTGGTGCTAATGTCAATTTGCTTCCATATTTAGTGTACTAACAGCTTAATCTAGGTGAGTTAAAACCTACCTCTACCACTCTTTTACTTGCTGATAAATTAGTTAAGGTACCAAAAGGGATAATTGAAGATGTCTTAGACCAAGTTGATAAATTCATATATCCTCTGGATTTTATTGTTTGGGAAGCTGAACTAATTGCTAATGAATGCAAACAAATTCTTGTCATATTAGGTAGACCATTTTTAGCCACTGCTAATGCTTTGATTAATTGTAGGAATGGAATGATAAATTTATCCTTTAGCAACATGACGTTACAACTTAATGTGTTCAATATGTGTAAACAACCTCATGACAAAAAAGTTGATGATAATGAGGATGAAGAAGCTAAACTGATTGATTCAATCATTGAGGAACACATCTAGGATGAGAAACTTACAAGCTCTATGGAAACTTTTTTTGATGATTCATTTGAATCAAGTAATGAATTGAAATTTAAAACTACTAATATATGTTCTATACTTGATTCTATGCAGGACTCTACAGATGACAGTAGCCACCTTGAAGACACTGGACAATTTGAAGGAATGACTGAAATGATTGAACCAAAACTTGAGCATAAACCGATTTGTGCTATTAAAGCTTGTAATTCAAATCTTGATGATGCTGGTAATGTTCACAAATTTCAACTGAATGAACTTGAGAAATTGAGGAATGACACATATGAAAATTTAAGAATTATTAAAGCAAGAACCAAAACTTTTCATGATAAAAGAATTTTTCGTAAAACAATTGAAATTGGTCAAAAAGTTTTGCTTTGTAATTCTCGTCTTCATTTGTTTCCATAGAAGTTAAAGTCCAGGTGGAATGATCCATTTGTTTTGGAAAACTGTGTATCCATATGGGGCCGTAGAAATTAAGAATCCAAAGAACAATGTCATAATATGAAGGATATTAAAAAGAAAGTTCACTGTTTAGTCTTGGGAATCTGGCTCCAAAAGATCTTGTTTGCCAGTTTATAAGAAAACTATATAGGAAGCCTATCCTCGACCTATAGAGGACATTCAAGCTATTTCTAGACGTAAAACCAGAAAAAGATGTGAGCCACAGTCACAACTACCAAGATAATGTTTATATTAGGTTTGGGGTGGGGATATTTAACGTAAAGTGTAAATATGTGTGCTTGTTTATTTTTTTAAAAGAAATCCAAAAATAACAAATTTTCTGTTATTATTTAGGATGGCTATGTAAAGAGTCACTACTTTTGAGACGCATCCTAATAGTATAGTATGTATTATATTTTGATTTTGAAATTCATAGTAAGTTGTATTTGTTCCCTATTATTTGAATTACTCAAATTTGTGAATTCTCCATTTGATTATCACTAATTGAGTCAATTCTATCATTTATTCATTAAATAGGTATTATTAAATCATTATTCACACTCACACACTATGACACATGGTAGTGGGTTGTAAGTTAAAATTTTTGCAATAATTTATTCTTTTGATTCATTGGAGATAATATCTAAAGTAGTGGAAAACGTATATATTTAAAAAAAAAAAGAAAAAATAATACAAAAAAATGAATTTGTTTAAATTTTGCTATATCTGAAACCCGAGTAATTAAACCCATAGGGTGCTTTAACACTTAGTGCCCTAAGGCCAACTAGCTTGGGGTCACTGGCCTAAAGCTCGCTACATGAATGACATATATGTTATCTGCTTGTCTGTCATAAATAATCCGAGTAAGTAAGTCCGTAGGGGTGTTTCAACACTTAGTGCCCTAAGACCAACTAGTCTAGGAGTCACTGGCCGAAAGCTCGCTATATAGATTAATTATTTATTATTTTTAATTGTGTGAATAATTTACTAATTAATAAAGATAGTATCTCTGATGAATCTTTAAAACAAAAGTATTTTTTTATTTTTATGAAGCCCCATAAGTATTGTGTTAATTTTTTTAGCACAATTGAAGGATTGGTGATATTCTGGATAATAAGTGAATGACAATAAGTTTAAATATATAAATTTGGGAGAATTCATTTATTTGGTAGTTTAGAGGATAGATGAACAACTATTAAGTTACTTGTGAATTTTGTAAATCTCAATTTAATATAGCGCTTTAATTGCTAGGAACTAGCAATAAGCTGGTTAAGGGGTGTGATGAATACTAGAAAATGTATATTTTATAATGGTTTAAATTGTAATTTTTTCACTTTTAGTGTTAATTAATGTGCTTATAAATCATATTTTATCTTAGTGGCCCCAAATATAATTTTATATAATTATATTTTATTATGTTAACTTTTATCTTAATTATTATATTTTGTTATTGTAGATATATTTTGAGGAATGAAGAGGGGTCGGAGCTGATAACGGGAGACAAAAAAAAATGCACTCATTTAATAAATAAATAAACTAATCATATAATAATTTATTAAAAAAAACGATGATGGTTTTCGACCACCAACCCCACCTCTTTTGTTTTCATTTATATGTATATATACTATATGTTATATATTAATTATTGCATAATATTATATAATATTTTATTATAATAAAATAAAGAAAGAAGGAAAGGAACGTGGCTTGCATTTGCCTGTATAAAGGCATGTTTGGGAGGAATTCAAAAAAAAGGAGACACTGGAGAATTTTGGCGTGCGGAGCTTAGCTGTCTCTTTCTTTATTTTCCATTTCCTTTATTTTCCATTCCGTTTGTTCTCAAACTTTCTTGTAACATATTTCAAAAGTCAGTAAATAAAATGTATATTTTTCTTTTCAATATGAATGACTAATTTTCTAAAATAAGGTGAAAGGTAAAACTCAAAGATTTAAATTATGGAATTAATTTTTATCTCAAGTGACTCTAAAGTTTATTTATTTATTATATATTTTTATTATTTGTATTTTATTTACCAATTATTTTTATGTCATATTAATTTGTAGATCTAGATCACCTTGAATTTATATGGTATTTTGACATTATGTCGACACTTCAATTTAGTTGTGGCACATCATGTACTTTATTCACATATTTATCCACAAAAGTGGGTAGTTAATAATTAAATGACATAATATTTAATTAGTAAATAAAATGCAAAATATAATTAAGAGAGAGTATTATGAACATAATTTCAATTTCAATAGTAGATCCCATAACCTTAGTACTTTTTAAATTGTTAATTTCATTTTCTACAATTTATTTTTATTTAACAATTGACTACTGAATTTAAAATTTCTTGTTAATTTACACTTTTGAGTCGTGTCAGTTTTCTGTCTAGTTTGAGCTTGTCAAATGACAAATGTGATGTGTGGGATCAAAATCCACAAAAGAGGACATGTAACCAGTTATAAGAAGAGAAACTGAATTTCTCATTTTAATTCACAATGACCTTAGTGATTTAAAAACCATGACTAGAAGGGATAAAAGGTATAATATTACCTTTATTGATGATTTGTCAAGATATACAAAAATATATCTATTGCGAAATAAAGATGAGGTAGGTGTAAAGTTCTGAATGTATAAGAGTAAAGTTGAAAATCAACTTAAGTAAGGAACTAATAGAGGAGGTGAATATAATCCAAACATATTCAATGCTTATTGTGAGAATCATGATATCATCCATGAATTGACACCTCCCTATTCACTTGAATCGATTGATGTAGCTGAAAGGAAAATAGAACATTGAAGAACATGGCAAATTCTATGATAATGAGTTATGGAGCACTGCTGAAATTATGGGGAGAAGCTATGTTGTTAGCTTGCCCCATTTAGAATAGAATATCCTATAAGAAAATAGGAAAAAAAAAACCCCTATGAGATATATAGAGACAATGAGCCTAATTTATCATATCTCAAAATGTGGAGGTGTCTTGCAAAGATTCTTAAAACCTAGTCCTGAAAGGTCTGGCACTATAAAAAAAAATAAAAAACACTGATATTATATTTCTAATGCTAAATAAAAAAATATCAACATTTGATGACCATTGGAAATTTTAGCGCCTTCTACGTATAAGTGTCAGTGACCGTTGATAATATAGTATCATAACCAAGTATTGATGCTAACTATTTTTATTTTTATTTTTTTAATTTTCCTCAATGTAAACGGCGTTGTTCTTGTTGCTAAAATATTATCACAATAAATTCAACACTAGAAATTTGTCGGCTCCTCATTTCCCCCTCCTCCCAAAATCGATTCCCTCCTCTCTTTCTATAGCAACCCTAAAAATAAAATCAATGAAACAAAATTAGCCATTATTTCTTCCACTCAAATCAAAACCCCTTTCAATTTTGCTGCACCCCCTCTCGCTAGCTTTTTCTTTCAATTGGTCTTCACGGCCAAATGCCAGTTAATAGCTATGCTGCTACTACAAACGTTTGGGTCGGATCTCGCGATCCTGGCAGCACGGTAGTGAGTTTTACACGTCGCTGGTAGCTTGAGTTGCTAGCAGTGATGTAAGACGCGGTGCACCGTGCGAGGATGTCGAGGCTGGCAAGGCAACGGCGTGGGCTGCCATTCAAACGGTGGCAATGGAGCTGTGGTGCGCCGATTCACGGGCTGGAGGCACAAGCTTCCAGTAGCAACTTGCTGACGTGGTAACCGACGACTCCGTTTGAAGATAGTGGCTGCAGTTCTTGGATGATGGCGGCTGCTCGAGAAAAATATGGAATTAGGGGTTTTTCCTTGGTTTTTATGAAGAAGGTTGCTTATAGTTCTATATATTTCTAATTTGGGCTGAATGATTGAAAAGACTTGCAGTCAAGTCCTAAATTTTTTTTGAAAGAATCCAAACCATTCAATGTTCCGATGGATCCTGTAGCTTTGGGAATGGCTGTAAGTATGAAGTGCTAAATATGTGTAACCTTGATTGCACATATCATCTATTATTTGATTTTGGTACATAATCAGCACACTAACTATTGAAGCAAATGTCTCTATTTATATTAAATGAGTCACCACTTCTTACAAGCTTTATTATGCCACATTTCTATTGTTTTTAGGTGGTCATTTGATGAATAAACACCTATCCTTAATTTGCCGCCTCATGTATAATTGACCAGGTGTCTATCATTTAGTCGTGGTTTGGATTTTGAACCTTACTTCTCTTGGACACAATATTTAATCTAATATTGCCTGGGTTTTTCTTTAGGCTAGGAAAGTCTAATATTTCTACCAAACTCATAGCTCTTTTGGCCAAATTCGCTTTCTCTTTAGTGTTGTTTGTTTCTGTTTTGAGTGTAGGCCTAGTGTTTGACAAATAGCCTCATTTTAGTTTACTTTTTATGATTTAGAAAAATTGTTGTCTTTTTTCTAGCTAAACTTAGTAGTTCTTAATTAATAAAAGCAGAGAGATTCAGTTATTGTTCTTGATTCTTTATGCAGAGGGTGCTTTTGATCTTCTTCTATCTTCTCTTCTTTTTTTCAAGAGATTTATAATTGTTGATCCAATGTTTATTTAATCTCTCTAGATTTATGATATTCATTACATTTCATTGAAGCATAGATATTCTTTCACTCACCAAACATTATTTTATGCCAGCAGCTTTTTAATTGTAAGGCCACTTAGGTGCTGCTAATGCTGCCATTTCGCACCCTTTGTTCAAAATCAAGGCAATAGCTTCTTTTTTTTCTGTTCGAATACGTATTGTAATATCTTTTTAGTTTATTGATTTCAATTTAAGTTCTTATTATGACATGAATGGTGGAAAAGATGATAAAAACAAAAGAAAATAAACAAAAATTTATTATCTATGCTTGCATATTTATACTCTAGCATCAGTGACAGTTTGTTAATGATAAGATTGGAGTGTTCTGCTTCATTCGATAGTTGTAGATAATTACTATGTGTTTGTTAGCTCATTATATAGCTTTAGTTACATGTTAGGCTACTTGTTACAATAACAAGGTTTGATTTTACTGTTCTAACTTGCTTAATTTGCTTCTTTTTTCTATGACAAATGCTAAGGAAAAGAAAAAAAAATATTTACCATGTTTTGCATGTTTGAATTTGCAATAAGCATCTGATTAACCTTGTTTGAGATGTTGATATTTGATCTTCGTAAGAAAAAGAGGATAAATGATAAATGGATTTCTGCAGAAAATTTGAGTGTTGGTGGACTGCTGTGGTGTTTTTGGTTGCATCAAAACCTAATTTAATTAAAGTTATATTTTGATTTGAAATTTTGAGAAATTAAAGTTAAATGTGTGTATTCCAATTATGAAAACTTTGAATTAAATTAGGTTTATTATTGATTTTTGATGGAATTTCTAAAATGGTTGGTATTTTTCCGATTTTATCATAACTTGCTGGTGCACTATGTTTGGTGTTGCAAATTGTTAGTCTATTGGCGTTGCAATGAGCTGAAATTTTAATATATTAAACTTGTATATGCCTATTTAAGATCTGGATATTTTTACATGGATTGAGCATGCAATTTATTTTTGATGAATTTCTAAAGTTTGCTGCTCCTACAGCTGAGTCCTTTGACAACTTTGTACTGTGATCTTTTATCTTACAAAACACCAGACAATTGTTATCGGAATAACCTAAAATTTTAATATGTTGTTTTTTGATATGTGTATCTTAATTATGAAGAGTTTTATCAAAATCTATTAGGTATTTTATTTTTAATAAATGCATAAATGTTTGCTGCTACTGTTGTCATTTTATTGATGGTTTTGATTGATGTAGTTTAATTGAGTGAAAACCTAATGAAATGTTTTCGAAATGACTAGAAATTTGTATATGTGCTACATTTAAATGTCTATTACTATTCTGGAAACTTTCATAGCTTTTTTATTAGTATCGAATTCTGAATAAAATCTGAAACTCAGGTTGTCTGTGTTTTCTATTAGAGTTAAGTTTATGCCATTTTTATTGTTAATCATGAGTTTTTGTTTGCTATCCCTCATAATCATTATAAAAGTCCCTAATTCCTACATGCCTGAGGTCGGGCCATGACATGTTGTAATTATATGTTGTAATTGTGTATTCTGTACCTTTTGTGCTTGAGCCAAGATATACGTATGCTTGAAGGGAACTTTTTTGCTTGCTTGAAATGATTCAGGTGCTCATGTTAACATTTACACCATGTGTTTAACAAAAAGACTCAAAGGCATAAATAGTGTGCTATTCTTAACTATCAATTTTGGGAATTTAAGTTATCACTTGTTTTGTCCAAAACTTCAAGTTGGAAGTTGATTTATCAACAATAAATTTTGAGAGGATGGACGATGAACCTTTTTTTGTGTTTGATCAACAATTTAGTTTTTCTATCAAATATCTTCATCCATAGAAATTCAGTGAGAGGTCATTCCCAATTGCTGGTATAATAGGTCTTATGCTCTGCTTTTAATAAATTTCTTCTGTAGATCTCAACAATAAAATTATGTCTGTATTGCTATCTATTTATTTTCTGATGTAGCACTATAATATTTTTTCTGTACTCAGATATAGGAAGATCAGGTTTTTCTGTGTACAAATGTATTGATTATGCTTTTGAATGCCGCGAATTATAATTTTCTACTAGTTTTGTTAATTTTTTTTTATTATTCGGTGATTTTCCTTGACCATATACATATATAACTTGTTTATTAACTTCACCGATCAAACCATTTGTATGTTCTCCCTAATAATTGAGCTATAGGCAAAAGTAAGTCACTATTTTTAAATAATTACTATTTTATTTAACTTTTTTAAGTAAGTCATTATTTGAAACATTAATAATATCTTTATTGATCTTAGATGTATTATCTCATAGGCACTTACATGAGGTCATGGAGAATGATGAAGGGTCGTTTCCGTGGGATTTAGTCAAGTTATGATCAGTTCACTCCATCACTTGTAATTATCACTTGTTTGTTCTTGTTTTATAATTAAAGGTTCGTGATGAGTGGGTTACGTACAATGTGTGATGCCTTTGTTGTTTCTTTAAAACTTTTAGGAATGTGCCTTTGTCGATTTGATTTTGTTGGAATTGAGTATTGTCGCTGCTTCTTATTGCTACTTACTACTTAGGCCTTTGAAGGTAGCAATGCTGCTGCTGCTTCTGCTGGTGCATTTGCCTTTATTGTTTTACTGCTACACAGGCCATTGAAGATATCAATGCTGCTGCTGTTTTTTCTTTTGGTCCATTTGCCTTATATTGTTTTACTGCTACTTAGGTGGTTGTTGTGATAAACAAGTTGTAGTTTTCCAAACTATTGGAAACTAGTTTTTTTTTTTGGCTGCATGTAATGCTATTGAAGCTATGTTAGTGAATTTGGTTATTGAATTTTGGATAGAACCAATTTGGTTATTGAATGTTGAATAGAGCCTATTTGCATTTGTTAAATAGAGCTATTGGGTTTTGATTCCAATTTATTAGCAATTGTAATATTGAACATTTTATTATTTTTTAAAATATTCTAAAAATTGTTGACACTAATTTAGCATCGGTAAATACTAATATTCTTGAATCAGAATATAAATGATACTAGAGCATCAAAACTTGCTTCATACCATAGAATCACTATCTTCATGATTAAATAGAATCACAATTATTTTGATACTATGGCATCAGCATTTCTTTGATACTAAGGTGTCACGGAATCTCTGATACAAAAAATATCTGTTAGTAAATTTCTTGCACCGTGATCAGTGACATTAAATTTGGTGTTAGTAAAAGTCATTACTGATACCAAAATAGTATCAGAGAAGGCCATTTTTTCAGTAGTATAGGTTGAGACTTAAAATTGTTGACTATTTATTTATACGGTATGCCTAGAGCAGTGTTACTTACATCTTGGTACTTCACAATGGACATTCGTTTGAGGCGGATGCCGTCATTAAGTCCAAGAATATTGAATTCTTTGAACTTATTTTCTTAAGAAAGTTAACATTAGTTATTTGCCCCAGAAAGTTAACATTAGTTGTTTCCAAATACAAAATCTATTAGGAGCAAATAAAATTTTCAAAGAAAATTCAAAATTGATTGATCAATTGATAAATACAAGGCAAGATTAGTTACCAAATGACTCATAAAAATAAGACATTATTTTAATACCTATGCTCCTTTGACCCAGATTGCATCCATTAGATTTTGATTGCACTAGTTGCAATTCATAACTTACATATTTAATAGATGGATGCCAAAACTGCTTATCTCAAAGTAGACTTGGATGAGAAAATCTACATGAAACAACCAGAAGGTTGTGTAGTTCCAAGTATTGAGCAAAAAGGTATGCAAATTGGTTAACTCATTATATGGCTTAAAATAAACACCAAAACAATGGCATAAGAAGTTTGATAAAGGATTAATATTAAATGAATTTTCAAATGAGACTAAGAAGATGTTTGCTTCTAACTTTAATTTGAAGAATATGAGAGAATCTAATGTTATATTAGGCATCAAAATCATTAAGACTAGTGATGGTCTCATGTTGTCACAGAAACACTATGTTGAGAAGGTTTAGGTATTACTGTGAGAAATTGGTTTCTACACCATATAAAGCAAATACCCACCTTAAGAGAAATCTAGAACATAGTGTTGATAAATTGAGATATGTCCAAATCATTGGTAGCTTGATAAACTTAATGAATAGTACAAGTTTGACGCTTTATATGTTGTAGGCAGATTAAGTAGTTATACTCAAAATCCTAGCAAGGATCATTTAAATGCCATATATAGACTTGTAAATATTTGAGAGGCACCATTGATTTTAAACTTAATTATAATAGTTATTTATCCGTGCTCGAATGGTATAGTGATGCAAATTCGATTTCAAGATAAGATGAAATCAAATCCACTAGTGGTTATATATATATATATATATTGATAAGACTAGTGGTTATATATTTACCCTTGATAGAGGAGTTATGTCTTCTAAACAAACGTGTTTAGCTCGTTCTATTATGGAGTCTGAGCTAATTACCTTAGAGAATGCATGTACTAAGGCTGAGTGGTTAATAAACCTCTTCATAGATCTTCCCATCATCATTTATCGTTCTATTTTTTTGTGATTACATTGTGATTGCCAGGCTGCTATTGCCAAGGCAAAGAGGTATGATATATAATGGGAAAAGCAAATAAATTCATTTAAGATGTAATATTTTTTAGCAGCTAACCTCTTCATAGATCTTCCCATCATCATTTATCGTTCTATTTTTTTGTGATTACATTGTGATTGCCAGGCTGCTATTGCCAAGGCAAAGAGGTATGATATATAATGGGAAAAGCAAATAAATTCATTTAAGATGTAATATTTTTTAGTAGCTGTTAAGGTCTGGGTTTGTGAACCTAGATTGTGATGTCAGAGTCAAATTTGGCTAATTCTCTAACTAAACTACTAAACATGAGGTTAAGGGTAATTACTTCGAGGGGAATGTGACTTTTGTCTAAAACAAAAGAAAAAAGTGATGGTAACCCTACCTATGTGTTTGGAGATCCCATGAAATAGGTTCATAAGGTTAATAACAAGTCATTTGTTGTCTTGTGGCACTATCGACCTATTTATTTGAGTCTTCCTTATGGCGAGATAGTTGCCTATTGCAGTGATTGAGGTTGAGCAATTAAGCTCTTAATGAACTCAATAGCCCACATTTTGTGTATGGTGGTGTGTCAAAATTGCATGACACACTTGATGGAGGTTCACCTATGTGAGTGTGGAATTGGGTCGGTTCCTATAAGAGCAAGATAGTCATCTCTAGAGCACTCATAAATCCAAGAGGCACAGGGCCATTAAAGTGCCAAATAGCAGAACAACAAAATATTGAGAGAGTTTAATGTTGGCTTCTACTCCTCTGCCTTACACAAAAGGAATATTGGTTCATAGAAACTATATGTTTCACCAAGTACCTATGAGATACGGTTAGTTGTTCAATTGCTAGTTCATAGCCCAAAAGGCACTAGTTTATATGCATTAAACTCTTTGGACTATGATGAAGTTGAAAAAAATTGAGTATTTTGAAATATGTGGGGGATTGTTAGAGATTTGAGCTAGTATTTCAAAATACTAATATCTCACATTGCTTAGACAAGAGAGCACAAGTTGGCTTAATTATAGAAACAAAAAATATAGTGTGGTAACAAGCCTATTACGTTTTTTCCCTTTATTTTAATTTGATTTATTTTAATTCGAATTATGTTGAGAATTCAATTCCTAATTAAATTGGGATTTATTTAAAATCATTGTATAATTATAATTCAGATTAGAAGAGGAAAAAGGGGGCTAGGGCTAGTATCTATTTAAAGAGCCAATTATATCACACAATGGTATCCGAAACTTGCTCTCTGTTTTTCCTTTATCATTGTACATTCTACTGTTCTAAACTATCGTGTTAAAGTGCAACAATACGATAGTAGTCATTGTATCCTGGAGATCAAACCACCTTTGTTTGTCCTTTTTGCATAGAGATATCGTATCTTGAAGCACGGAATTTGATCTTAAAGACAGTGCCTTTGCACGCCTTGACTCTTTGCTGTTTTTTCTTTCCAAACTACCGTTAATAGTATTAGATGAACAGTGACAACAACAACTATTTATGTTTGGGACTTTTAAGGAAGCAATATTGACTCGTATTTCCAACAAATAATGCACAAAGAAAATTACCAAAAAATTAATGGGGTAAAAACCTCCCAGTTAATTACCAAATTTCCTTATGTTCTAATTGTCTTTTTAACATAATTTTCCTAGATATGCATAAATCTACATTACCACACTAGGCTCTAATAAGCATATGACATACAATTATAATTCATAAATATATTCATCATTATCATCACATATATAAATAAGAACAAACATGCTCATTTTCAAATAAATAGCATCCATTATCTCATTATTTTTTAATATTAGATAGTTCATCCATATGCATTATTAGGATAGTACATATGCAAATGTGTTGAAACAACCTCCACTAAAGCGCAACACTATCAAGTGTGACTCATAATTGTAGAAAAATATTTTCCAGAATTTCTCTCTCTTTTAAATTAATAATTTTATCTAAAATGGCTTTTAAAGAATACATATTTGATGTAAATAAAAATAATAATTTTAAATCATAAAAGAAAATATCATACATTTTAGGCTTGGCAATTTTGCAGGCTTAGGCTTGGGCTTGCCCATGTAATTTGTAACAAGTCCAGGCCCTCTCAAAGCCCATCCATACCTGAACGGGCCGGATCGGGCCGGGCCTAGACAGGACTTAGTCCGAACTTGGGCTTTAAGAGGGAAGGAAAAACCGTTAAGCTTAGCGAGTACTAGCTTTCACGTACGCAAGTGAGTAATCTAGAAACCTCCAACTTTAATCTTTAAAATATCAATAAATAATAATTAATAAAACAAATAAAACTGAGTTTTCAAGTCCGATGAATAGCTTTTTGAATTTCATGAGAAAAGTTTATAAAAAAAATTTCATGAGAAACCAGAAACCCAAAAATAAAACAACATAAAACTCAACTCAAGGAAGACGAGAGCCCACAAGGCAGGAGAATCATGTCTTGGGGAGCTTAAGCATTGCTCCAACCGAACTCTCTTTTCTGTGGCTCCCTCTCTCATTCACTTATCTCTCTCTATAGTTTCTTGCGGTGTGTGTTTTTTTTATTGTGACTGTGAGTGAGTTTGTGAATGTGTGTCTTGTTAAGAAAATATTTTATATTTTCTCTCAATGAAGTTATCCTATTCTACAGGGGTTAGTGGACCTAGTCTATAGGAGTTTTTATTTGTAGTGGTGTAGTGGCTTAGTCCACGTTAATAACTAGATAAGAATTATGAGCTACTTTCTTGTTTCCGTCAGTTGATGTATTGCCTATATAATAGGCTTTGACTTATTATCAAAAGTGTGGCTGAAAAGCAGAACATTCATATTTTCTTCAGTTTCTTATTTCACTCTTTACTCTTGTTGTCATTTTGCTTTATTAAAGTTTACTGAAGCTTTCAAATTGCAACAGTGGTATCAGAGCCACGGTTACAAGAACACAATATGGCCTCTGATAGCTTTGTGCAGCCAGCAATTCCTCGCTTCGATGGTCATTACGACCATTGGAGCATGTTAATGGAGAATTTCCTGCGTTCCAAGGAGTATTGGCAGGTGATTGAAACTGGAATACCGAGCCGATGGGCTGGTGTTGTCTTAACAGATGCACAAAAAACAGAAATAGACGGATTGAAGTTAAAGGATTTGAAGGCTAAGAACTATTTGTTTCAGGCAATTGATCGCTCTATCATAGAGACAATTCTTCGCAAAGAAACCTCGAAGCAAATTTGGGATGCAATGAAGAAGAAATATGAAGGCTCGTCGAAAGTGAAGCGTGCACAGCTTCAAGCTCTAAGAAGGGATTTTGAAACTTTACAGATGAAAGATAATGAATCGGTCACAAATTATTGTGATAGAGCTATGGGAATAGCAAATAAAATGCGGTTTCATGGTGAAGTGGTGGAAGATACTACTATTGTTTTAAAAATTTTACGCTCTATGGCTCCAAAATATAATTATGTTGTCTGCTCAATTGAAGAATCTAAAGACATAGATTCACTTTCACTTGAAGAACTTCAAAGCTCGTTAGTAGTTCATGAGCAGAAAGTGAATCGCAGTACTGTCATAGATGAACAAGCTTTGAAGGCATCCACCTTTGCTGATTCTTCAAATTACAGAGGCAGAGGAAGAGGCAGAGGTAAAGGAAGAGGAGGTCGTGGCAATGGAGATGGAGGAAGAAAAAATTTCAAGAACGACAATGATCAGTCAGATGTTCAAGGCAGAGGGAGACGTCGTGATCAACAATTCGACAAATCCAAAGTGGAGTGCTTCAGATGTCACAAGTTTGGTCATTATCGTTCTGAATGCTACACCAAATTGCCCAAAGATAAAGAAAAATCAGAGAAGTCAAACTTTGCAGAAAAGCAAGAAGAAGAAACTCTGCTGATGGCTTGCCATGTTAAAGAGGAGACCGATTCAGATGTCTGGTATGTTGATACAGTCATGAAAGAACCATATGTGTGGTAGTAAGTCTTCTTTTTCTCATTTAGATGAAAGTTTTCATACTACTGTTAGTTTTGGTGACTCGCTTCTCCGTGAATGTTATGGGAAAAGGAGATATTCGTATAAAAACTAGAAATGGTTATACGAGAAAAAATTTCTAATGTTCTTTATGTTCCCGATTTGAAAAGCAATCATTGAGTCTTTGGTCAATTACAAGAAAAGGGCTATGTGATAACAATTCGAGAAGGGTACGTGTGAGAGAGATGATCCTTCTAGGGGAGCAATTGCCATTGTCCAAATGAGCCCAAACAGATTGTTTCCGCTGTAAATTAAGAGTGCCGAAACTTGCAAAATGGTTAAGGTGGACGATCCATCATGTCTCTGGCATTTCCGCGATGGCCATTTAAACTTTCTTTGGACTAAAAACTTTGCAGCAGAAAGAATATGGTGATTGGTCTTCCTCAAGTGATAGCTCCTGCTCAAGTTTGTGAAAACTGTGTTGTTAGCAAACAACATCGTAATCCATTTCCGCAAGGAAAATCATGGAGAGCGAAGAAGGCCTTGGAGTTGATTCACTCTGATATTTGCGGCCCTATAAATCCAATCTCTCATGGAGGTAATAAATATTTAATTACCTTTATTGATGACTATAGCGAGAAAAACTTGGGTTTATTTTTTACAGAAAAGTCGAAGCTTTGAGTGCATTTAAAAGCTTTAAGGCACAAAGTTGAGAATGAAGTTGGCAAAACCATCAAAACTCTTCGAACGGATCGTGGTGGAGAGTACTGTTCAAAAGAATTCGAAGCTTTCTGTGATGAGCAAGGCATTCAAAGGCAACTCTCAACTTCTTATACACCTCAGTAGAACGGTGTCTCAGAGAGGAAAAATAGAACAATCTTAAACATGGTGAGAAGCTTGCTGGTACAAGGGAACGTTCCAAAGAGTTTTTGGCCTGAAGCTGTAAATTGGAGTGGTCACGTGCTAAATAGAAGCCCAACATTTTCTGTTAAAAATATGACACCTAAGGAAGCTTGGAGCAAATGAAAACCAGCCGTTGATCATTTCAGAATTTTTGGCTGCATCGCATATGCACATGTTCCAGATGAAAAGAGGAAGAAGCTTGATGATAAAGGGCAGAAATGTGTTTTTCTTGGCATAAGTGAAGCTTCCAAAGCCTTTAAATTATCCAATCCACTGACAAAAAGGATTGTGATCAGTAGAGACATTAGATTTGACGAGAAGAATACATGGAACTGGAATGAAAGTAATTTACAACAGCAGCAGCAGCCTGTTCTAGTTGATTTTGATGAATCTGAAGAAAGGACAAATGAATTAAGGCAATCATCTGATGCAATTGAGCAACCGCAGCTAGCAATTGAATCGATTGATCAGCAACCACGTTCTAGAAAATGACCAATTTGGATGGTGGATTATGTAAGTGGAGATGACTTGTCTGACAATGATTCAATTGCTCACTTTGCTTTGTTTGCAGATTGTGATCCCATCACTTTTGAAGAAGCTATCAACTTTTGAAAAATGGCAAAAAGCCATGAATGATGAAATTCACTCAATTGAGAAAAATGATACTTGGCAGCTGTCACATCTTCCAGAGGGCCAAAAATCCATTGGTGTTAAATGGGTTTACAAAACAAAATTGAATAAAGATGGTGGGATTGACAAGTATAAAGCTCGGCTCGTTGCGAAAGGCTACAAGCAAAAGTTCGGCATTGATTACAAGGAAGTGTTTGCTCCAGTTGCAAGATTAGACACCATTCGATTAGTACTCTCTATAGCTGCTCAAAGTTCATGGCCTATTTATCAGCTTGATGTGAAGTCGGCATTTTTACATGGTGAGTTGCAGGAAGAAGTGTATGTTGAGCAACCTGCTGGTTTTGTGAATCCAGGCCATGAAAATAAGGTATATAGACTGAAAAAGGCATTATATGGGCTGAAACAAGCTCCAAGAGCTTGGTACAGTCGCATTAATGATTATTTCACTAAAGAAGGCTTTCTTAAATGTCCTTATGAGCACACACTTTTTACAAGGCTTGGAGATGATGGAAAGATGCTTGTTGTATGTTTATACATGGATGATCTGATATATACTGGTAATGATGTTTCCATGGTTGATACTTTTAGGAAAAGAATGATGACTGAATTTGATATGTCAGATTTAGGGTTGATGCATTTTTTCCTTGGTATTGAAGTTTTACAATCATCTGTTGGAGTTTTTATTTCCCAGAAAAAATATGTTCTTGAGATTTTGGATAGGTTCAAAATGAAGAATTGCAACTCAGCAAGCACTCCAACAGAATATGGCTTGAGATTGGTTAAGGATAATGGTGAGAAGAAAGTGGATGCTACACTTTACAAACAAATTGTTGGAAGTTTGATGTATCTAACTTCAACTAAGCCAGATATCATGCATGCTGTTAGCTTAATCAGTAGATATATGGAAAGGCCAACAGAAAGTCATCTTCTAGCTGCAAAAAGGATCTTTCGTTACTTGCAAGGGACAATCGACTTTGGAATATTATACAAAAGAGGGATAAAAGATAGTTTATGTGGTTTTTCTGATACTTGCAGCAACATGTTCATGTCAAGCAATATGGTTAAGAAGGTTGCTTGAAACACTCCAAAATCAACAGAAAGGTCCAACATTAATTTATTGTGATAATGTCTCTGCAATCAAGATTTCAAAAAATCCAGTTTTGCATGCTAGGAGCAAACATATTGATGTTAGATACCATTTTTTGCGTGAGCTTTGCAATGATGGTACAATTGATTTGGTGTTCTGTCGAAGTGAAGATCAAGTTGCAGATATCCTAACCAAGCCTCTCAAACAGCCTGGATTTGTGAAGCTGAGAAAAATGCTTGGGGTGTGCTCTGTCAGTGAGTTAAAGACTTGAAATATTTTCTTTAATCTGATTTCTGCAGATATCAGATCAAGGGAGAGTGTTAAGAAAATATTTTATATTTTCTCTCAATGAAGTTGTCCTATTCTACAGGGGTTAGTGGACCTAGTCTGTAGGAGTTTTTATTTGTAGTGGTGTAGTGGCTTAGTCCACGTTAATAACTAGATAAGAATTATGAGCTACTTTCTTGTTTCCGTCAGTTAATGTATTGCCTATATAATAGGCTTTGACTTATTACCAAAAGTGTGGCTGAAAAGCAGAGCATTCATATTTTCTTCAGTTTCTTATTTCACTCTTTACTCTTGTTGTCGTTTTGCTTTATTAAAGTTTACTGAAGCTTTCAAATTGCAACATGTCTTCGGTAAAAAAATTTCTCAGAATTTCTACAATAAAAAAAATTAAAGCTTGCTTGAGGTGGAGTTGGTGATGGTTTGTTGCTGGTTCATGTCGCGTAGGTGCTGGGTTCGATGGCTGCTGGGTTCGTTGCTGGTGCTATTGGGTTCGTTGTTGCGTCGCGTCCTACCGTGCTGGCTCGCGTGGCTGCATCGTGATTGTTGAATGGTGTGGCTGCATCACAATTGCTTTCTTGCTAGTTGTGGCTGCAATAACAATTGTTGGGTTTTGGGTGGGTGGCTAGTGGCTGCAATTGTTTTTTTTTACTTTTGATTGTGGCTGCAATTGTTGCCTCACTTGTTTTTTTTGGGTGGGTGAGTGTGTGACTCGTGTGAGGGTAATTAGGGTTGACTGTATTAGTTTTTTTGGGTATATTTGGCCTAGGATTTTTGTTTAAGGCCCTTTTCCAAGCTTAGTATATATGGGCTTCACATTTTTAAGCCCTTACCCAAGATTTTTACCGCGGACTTGGGCCGGGCCGGCCCGGACTTTAGTCAGCCCGGATTTTTTAGCCAAGCCTAATACATTCTGAGTTGGCCATTATTAATGGCGTTTGAGAAAGCGATGGATGAATTTCAACCTCCACAAATTCGAGAGGGTCAAACTAGGCCAAGCAATGGCTAGTTAATCGAGCCAGCAAGATGGCTTAAGTGATAGTGCATCGGTATGTACTAATGAGTCAGCTTGTGCTGGCGCATCATGCAATTGCCACGCGCATGAACGGACGTGTTGTACACACGCTTATTCTAACAATTTTCTGGTGGCACTCCGGCCTCTTCACGACTCCACTCTTGGGCATAATGGTGACACGCTTGGCATGGATGGCACAAAGATTGGTGTCCTCGAACTGATCCACAAGGTAAGTGTCGACAGCCTCCTGAAGTGCAAAAATTGCATGGCTTTGGAACCTCAAATCTGTCTTGAAATCTTGTGCAATTTCACGAACCAGTTGCTGGAAAGTCAGCTTGCGGATCAAAAATTCAGTTGTCTTCTGGTTTTACGGATTTCGCGAAGAGCAACAGATCTAGGGCTGATGTAATTCAGAGTGCTCAGAGCATTAAAGATCCGTTGCTTGTTCTAGAAGGGTCAATTACTAGAGCACCAGGTAAGAAGATTAAGGAAGCAATGCAAGGACTTATTCAAGCTACTTTGACAACTTTAATTCAAATTCAATTTGCAAGAGTCCAATGTTCAAGATGGGCTTGAATGAGGAGGAACTAACCTTAGTACACTTGATTCGAGCTAACGAGGTGGCCAACATCGGAGAGGATGATTTTTTAAGTAAAATAAGGGCCAGAAGAGCAATTCTAAATTTGTAAATGCATTTCTTACGTTGAGAGCTTCGAAATAGTATATTATGGGTCAAAATCCGACATCATATGATTAAGTTATGGCCCGTTTAAAATCTGTGGCTTTGCAGGACGGTTTTACAGGCCAAGGCCCTGCGGGTCCAGGTTTTTAATTTTAGGATTTTCTCTTATTTTAAGTTAAATTAAAGTTAGTCGCCTTATATAAACACTCCTTTATGTTATTTTGAATAGACTTTTGACATTATTGAGTTTAATATCATTGAGAAGATTTTTCTCAACTTGTTCTTGAAAGAACTTTCTACTTATCAAAGAATTTGTTAATCTTTGTGGTGTCTCATCTGGCAATCCGGGTTCTTTAGACTTAGCTTCTCAAGAGTTTGAATCTTTTATCCGAATTCTGATCATATTGACTTTCTTGAGTTCTTGTCAATTAAGTTATGAATTTTTCTAATTTGATCTAAAAGGATTCTCATCAAGGGCAGTAGTGGTGGGGCTTCTTCACGTTGTTGGAGCAGATTTTCTTGCAGCCTTTGTGGCCAGCTGCTTCCTCGGAGCCTTTCCTCCAGTTGACTTGCGGGCGGTTTGCTTCGTACGGGCCATTGTTAATCACCAAAACAAACTTAATTATGAGAATTGCTTTGTACTAAAAGCCTATATTTAATATTAGTAACAAGAAAATAAAATCCAACTAAAATAAGTAAACTATATAACTAAGTTTAATTAGGAATACTAGAATAATGCTATCCATATAGATAAAGAATACAAATCCTAATAAAAGAATCGAGATTAGTGTTTGTCCTGGCGGAGATAGACTTAATCAACGAAACGAAATCACATAAATCTGCTATATATGTTAATCTTTCTTTGTTGTGTTCTTAATGATTTTTTTTTTTTTGGTACGTGCGCTTCTATTTTCTTTATTCGTCTCCGTACTTATTTTATTGTCTTGTGTTTCACCATTTACTTGGTCACGGACCTAACGTATATGATTAATTATTTTCAAATTTAATAAATGTATACATAACCGATAAAGATTCAGTCTTGATACTGAGCTGAATTTTTGCTAAGCATCGAATTGGTTATAGTTTATTTTCAGTTTTATTTTTACATTTTACTTGTCAACAACTGCGAATTCAGTACTAAATAAAAAAATAACTCAGCAATGAACCTTTGTCTATAGGTAAGAATTTTATTGCATTTATCAAGAGATGATGAGATGATACAACGGAATAACCTAAATTTTTGACCTAATAGTTAAATACAAAAAAAAAAAAAAAAAATCAAAGCTATCTCGACAAATTCTAAATACTGATTTGAGAAATAAATAAATCTCATGATATATACTCATCTAATTATTAGTAACTCTCAAGAATTTTTTGTAATTCTTGTGGACGACAAAGGAGTGTAAGAACTTTTTGTTCAAATCCGTACTCTCCTTCGGCCATCTTCAGCAAACACAAGAACTCAGGATTTTTGAGGAAGCATAATTCAACAACAAATTTTTGAGTTTCATCACCTTTTACTGCAAAAAAAACAAAATGGCCTCCCTTTACATCCTTCGGAACCATTAATTTTGCCACTTCTAATTCTCTTCGAGCTAACAAGAATAATAATGAGAGTCCCTTTTGCAGCTTCTCCACAAAAATCCTCATCATTAGCAGCCCTCTTTTGCTTCCTTCGCAGTTGTCGTTCTTGATCATCATCTTGACAGTCATATGATTTGTTGGAAAAAAGAGGATTTTGTTTGAAAAACATAATATTTTACTATTTTTTTTTAATTTTCAGAATAAACGATGTTAATTTATACTGAGATTTGCAGTACTGGATGCATGAGGTGGAGCTCGTAAGAAATTTCTTAGTGTGGAGTTATTGTATGTAGTTGTAACAAACCTATCATATTTAATGCCATTTTAGGACAAATTCAACTTTGATTGAATGTATTAATGGCAAACGTGGTCCAGACTGCTTACCAAGTATTGCTTATATAGTAAAGGAAAATAAAAAAATCAGGTAAAAAAAGTTTAGCCTAAATGTTTTTGTTTAAATTTTTTAAATAAAAAGTTTTAATGGGAATGAAAAATTTTATTCACTAATATTAACTCTAGCATGTTGGATTATTTAATCCAATAATGTTGGATCCTTAATCTAACGTTGGGTTTATATGTGAATAATTATGTGTTGTGGACTGTCATATAAGGTTAAGCCCAATTAAAAGTGATCTAATAAGGTTTTCAGTAATATGGGCTTTAATGTACCTAATAGGGTGTGGGCCTTTAATGTGTAGAGACCTAATGATATTCTAATTCTATGATGGGCAGAATTAGGAATACCCAGTGACAACAGGATAAGTTGTCTATATAAGTGGTTATGGTCCCCAGGTCACACGTATCGTTCTATTCTTTCTGACATCCCATTATCAGATAGAGTGCACAGAGAGAATTAAAGGGCTCTCTAGGATATACGTGCTGATCTGGAAGGCCAACCACACAGATCCAGAGGGGATTCAGCGTTATGGATTCAGGTACGCTTCCGCATATTCTGTTATTGATTCTTGGTAATTTAACATGAATGTTCTTGGGTTTATATGTGATGGTTTTCACATAAGGATTTATTATAACAAGTGGTATCAGAGCCTCTTCATGTTGAATTATTGAGAATCAAATTTATTTTGATCAATACTGAAATCTATGGTGTTCTTGAATTTGATAATTATGGTATTGTTGAGTTTAAGAATAAATTTATAGTTATTACTACAATTCAGAAATTCAGAATGAAGGAAAATAAATATTCTGAAATTCGGTTTTCTTAAGGTTAAAGTTTTGTGGCCGGTAATTAACATTGCCGTTAAGGTTCAGACCTAAGGAATTTTATGGCCATTGCACGATGATGAGAAGCGTGGCAGCAAAATAAGGCACCATCGCGGCTGCTGGGGCGCGATTTCACACTGCTGGATCACGCAATCTGCACTACAGGCGCGCGATCTGTGTGCTGCTGGTGCATGATTTGCGCTGCTGCAGCGTGACTTGTGGCCGCGCGATCTGCGCTGCTCCAGTGCACGCGATCCGTGAGCTGGTCGCTCGCTGCTGCTGCCACGCGATTGTGGATCTTGTCCTTAGGCTGTGGATTCAGCCATGGCGCGATGACTGCTACTGCTGCTGCCGCGCGATCTGTGTGCCGCTAGTGCGCGAGATGCTAACGTACGATCCGCAAGCTGCAGGTGCTCCAGCGCGCTGCTGACTCGCCTGGATCTGCGCAGCTGCTAGCGATTGTTGCTGCTACTGGTGCGCGGGCTGTGGTTCCCAAGCTGCAGGCTGGCGCGCGATCTCGCTGCTGGCGCTCGCAATCTGTACAGCTGCGGCAGAAGGTGAAGAGAAGCAGCGGCCATAGCCGCTGCTCGAAGAAGAAAAAAAAAAAAGGAATTTCGGGTAGGGTTTTGCTTGGATCCGGGTCGGTTCAACCCAAAACCGATCCAAGCTAACCCGTTTTAGAAATTTGGATTCTGGATTTGGATTATGGATACGGGTCGGTCAAACCCGACCCGAACAGTAACGACCCGGTCAACGGTCAACCATTGACCGTTGACTTTTGACGAAAAAATTTTTTTTTTTAAGGGATAATTTTTGGTACAATTTTAAATTCAAATATTGGTGTTTGGTTATATGTATTTTGAGATAAATTAATTGAAATAACATGTCGCCAAAGTGACCTCTCTTGTGGAAATTAATTTATTTTGGAATATAAATGGTTTTGTACATGTTATTTCTGTGAATATCGATCGGCCCAAAGGAAGGTTTATTGTTTGACATGTTCTTATTATCAGTGTTTGATTGCTACACCAAGATATCACTTACACGTTAATATTTTGTCCAAAGATGAAATATTAATGGAGTGCCCGGTATCTTGAGATGGGGTTTACCTTTATTTGAATTTATTATTGTTGTTTTGAGACTTATAGGAGCATGTTTTGATTGTTAATTGTTCTCTGTTCAGTTATGTCTCCTGCAAATATTATTGCCAACATCAATTCAATTATAATGCTAAATGGCTCTAACTTCAAGTCATGGCGAGGGAACCTCTTTATAGTTCTCGGAGTCATGGATTTTAACCTTGCGTTAAGGAATGATTCTCCCTCATCTCTTACGGATGAAAATACCCCTGATTATAAAAGGGAAATAGAAAGGTGGGAGAGATCAAATCGCATGTGTATCACAATCATGAGGAGGGCCATTCCAGAAGCATTCAGAGGCTTAATGTCTAAAAAGGCAAATACAACTAAGGAATTCCTTACAGAAATTAAAAAGAGGTTTGTCAAGAACGAAAAGATAGATTCAAATACGCTATTGACAAATCTAATTTCAATGAGGAATAAGGGCAAGGATAAGGGCAAAATGAGGAAGAAGGATAAGGAAGCTGCAGATATAGAACCTCAAAGGAAACAACAAAAGAAACTGGATGATCCAGAAAGTACTTGTAATTTCTTTTGTGGAGTTAAAGGACACGATTTGGTTTGTTCTGAGGTTAATTTAACTTCGGTGCCTAGACACACATGGTGGATAGATTCTGGAGCAACAACTCACATCAGTGTGTCAATGCAGGGTTGCATAGATTGTCAAAAGCCCAATAATGGTGAAAGATACATCTATGTGCGCGATGGCAAACAGTTGAAGTTGAAGCAATTAGAAAATTTAGATTATTATTAAAGACTGGATTTTATTTGGATCTCGATGAAACATTTGTTGTTCTATCTTTTAGACGGAACTTGATTTCTATTCCCGCTTTGGACAAATCTGGTTTTTCTTGTTCATTTGGGGATAGAAAATTCAGTTTGTTTCATGATTCAAAATTGGTTGGTTCTGGTTCTTTATCAGATTATGATAATCTTTATTTGCTGGATACAATTGCTTCATTTGGAGAATCCCTGTAATTATGTACACGAGGTGTTAAAAAAAATTAACCAATGAGAATTCGGCTGCGTTATGGCATCAGAGATTGGGTCATATCTCCAGACGGAGAATAGAGAGACTTGTGTCAGACGAAATTCTCAACCCCTTAGATTTTATAAATTTTGATATTTGTGTTAATTGTATTAAGGGGAAACAAACCAACAAAAGGAGATTTGAAGCCAACAGGACTTCAGATGTCTTAGAACTCATACATACGGATATTTGTGGGCCATTCCCTACGGCTTCTTGGAATGGTCAACAATATTTTATGACGTTCATAGACGATTTTTCTAGATATGGCTACATATATCTCCTTCATGAAAAGTCACAGTCCTTGGATATGTTAAAAAATTTTAAGGCTGAAGTTGAGAATCAACTCAGCAAAAGAATCAAAAGCGTCAGATCTGACCGTGGTGGTGAGTACTATAGTAGATATGATGGTTCAGGTGAACAATGTCCAACACCGTTTGCTAAGTTCCTAGAGGAATGCGGTATCGTCCCACAATACACTATGCCGGGTTCGCCTACTATGAATGGTGTTGCTGAAAGACGAAATAGAACGCTTAAAGACATGGTAAGGAGTATGATTTGTCATTCTACTTTACCAGAATCACTCTGGGGCGAAGCGCTTAAGACTGCAGCATATATCCTTAACATGGTTCCAACTAAAGCGACTGCCAAAACCCCTTACGAACTTTGGACGGGCAAGAAGCCGAGTCTAAAGCACTTACATGTTTGGGGATGTCCAGCGGAGGCAAGGCCTTCTAGGCCTAATGAAAAGAAACTGGACTCAAGGATGGTGAGTTGTTACTTCATTGGATACTCTGAAAGATCAAGGGGATACAGGTTTTATGATCCCACGACTAAGTCTATTTTCGAGTCGGAAAATGCGCGGTTCTTTGAGGATGTCGAGTTTGCAGGGGGAGATACAGTTAGAGATATTGTCTTTGAAGAGGAACATATTCCCACAGGTGTTATTGGCATTGATCAGGGTCTTATTCCTGGCTTTGTTCAAGACACAACAGATCAAGACAATGATGAAGAATCCCCTATACCAGAAATTATTCCAGAAGAACAAACTCTTCCACCTCAAGAACCTATGCCATTAAGGAGATCCAATAGAGAAAGAAGAAGTGCAGTGCCAGACGACTACATTGTATTTCTTCAAGAACATGAGGTTGACATTGGAGTGATGGAAGATGATCCAATCAATTTCCGTCAAGCCATGGAAAGTTCTAACTCTCAGAAGTGGATTGATGCCATGAATGAGGAGATAAAGTCAATGAAGGACAATGACGTATGGGAACTTGTCCCATTGCCAGAAGGTGCGAAACCCATTGGTTGCAAATGGATATTTAAGACCAAGAGGGATTCGAAAGGCGATGTGGAGAGGTACAAGGCACGTCTTGTCGCAAAAGGCTTTACACAGAAAGAAGGCATTGATTATAAAGAGACTTTCTCTCCGGTTTCTTTGAAAGACTCTTTCAGGATTATAATGGCATTGGTGGCGCATTTCAATCTTGAGTTACACCAGATGGACGTGAAGACAGCGTTTCTCAATAGTAACATTGATGAGACGATCTATATGGTGCAGCCAGAAAACTTTGTGTCCGGAGACCCAAAGAATATGGTTTGTAAACTTAAGAAATCCATCTATGGGCTCAAGCAAGCATCTCGACAATGGTATTTCAAGTTTCATCAAGTAATCATCTCGTTCGGTTTTGAGATGAATTTGGTTGATGATTGCATATACCATAAGTTCTGTGGGAGAAGGTACATCTTTCTGGTTTTATATGTCGACGACATTTTGCTTGCCAGCAACGATATAGGCTTATTGCACGAAACCAAGAGATTTCTAGCTAAGAATTTTGAGATGAAAGATCTTGGTGACGCCTCTTTTGTATTAGGCATACAGATACATCGGGATCGCTCCCGAGGTATTCTTGGATTATCACAAAAGAGCTATATCGAAAAGGTTCTCAAAAGATATGGCATGCAAGATTGTAAACCATGTGACACCCCAGTTGCTAAGGGAGACAAGTTTAGTCTCGATCAGTGCCCTAAGAATGATTTTGAGGAAAAGGAAATGCAGAAGATTCCTTATGCGTCAGCAATAGGAAGTCTAATGTATGCCCAGGTTTGTACGCGACCGGATATTGCGTACATTACTGGGATGTTGGGCAGATATATGAGTAATCGAGGAGTAGACCATTGGAGAGCAGCCAAAAGAGTCTTACGGTATTTACAGAGAACAAAAGTCTACATGCTCACATATCAGAGGTCAGATCAGTTTGAGATCGTTAGGTATACTGACTCTGATTTTGCTGGATGCCAAGATAGTATGAAGTCCACGACGGGCTATATCTATCTACTAGCTGGGGGTGCTATTTCCTAGAAGAGTGCTAAACAGTCTCTTACAGCCTCTTCTACGATGGCAGCAGAGTTCATAGCATGTTATGAGGCATCCAATCATGGAACATGGCAGCGTATTGTAGATGGCATTGATAGGCCACTCAAATTATTTTGTGACAATAAGTCAGCAGTGATGTATTCCAATAACAACAGGAGCTCAACGAAGTCGAAGCATATAGAGATCAAGTTCCTAGTTGTTAAAGAAAGAGTTCAGAGTGGACAGTTGTCTATAGAGCACATTGGCACAAACTCCATGATTGCGGATCCGCTTACTAAGGGATTGCCACCCAAAATGTTTCATGAGCACACTGCTCGTATGGGTGTCATGTTGTTAAAGGATATTCAGTTTTAGTGGGAGTTTGTAATTTTGGATGCTCTTGTAATATAGACATTTTCGGTTATTTCGGTTTATGGTTATTTAAGGTTATTTTCTGCAGAAATAAGGTTTTAGTTTGTTCACACACTCTGATTTTTGTAAAGTTTGATCTCACTAAGGTTTAAAGTGGACCAATTGGAAATAGGCATGTTAAGATCACATTACATGAAATTTCCATTCTACACATCCACATTATGATCCATGTCATTAAGTTGTATTGGCATTGTGACCATTGATGGGTCGAGTACGATAGTTGTAACGAAGGCCGCTTTGATCCTATGTTGGTATGATTGATGGACGGGATTGGTTATAGATACATTTCGGTAATGACAGAAAGGTTGAGCTCATACGGTTATTTTTACAAAGCATAATTATAAGGTTACACATATAGCCCAAGTGGGAGATTGTTGGATTATTTAATCCAATAATGTTGGATCCTTAATCCAACGTTGGGCTTATATGTGAATAATTATGTGTTGTGGACTGTCATATAAGGTTAAGCCCAATTAAAAGTGATCTAATAAGGTTTTCAGTAATATGGGCTTTAATGTATCTAATAGGGTGTGGGCTTTTAATGTGTTGAGACCTAATGATATTCTAATTCTATGATGGGCAGAATTAGGAATACCCAGTGACAACAGGATAAGTTGTCTATATAAGTGGTTATGGTCCCCAGGTCACACATATCGTTCTATTCTTTCTGACATCCCATTATCAGATAGAGTGCACAGAGAGAATTAAAGGGCTCTCTAGGATATACGTGCTGATCTGGAAGGCCAACCACACAGATCCAGAGGGGACTCAGCGTTATGGATTCAGGTGCGCTTCCGCATATTCTGTTATTGATTCTTGGTAATTTAACATGAATGTTCCTGGGTTTATATTTGATGGTTTTCACATAAGAATTTATTATAACATAGCATTCTAGTCTAGTGGCGGAATCACATGCACGAGAGGTAGATACTCATTTAATCCTATATTTTTATTTAGTCTCTATATTTAAAAAAAATATCTTAATACACCCTTGCTATTAATATATGTTACACTTACTTTTTCTTTTCTTTTGTAATAATATCTTTGCAACAATATTCTTAGAAATGTTAATGAAGAGAAGAAAATGATAATTTATTAAATTAACTTTAAAAGTAACATAAAATTTACCTAAAATTTTACGTTATTATTTTACTTTTAGAATTAATTTTATAAATTAATTTTTTATAAAATAATTATTAGTAAGATTGTTGCAAGGATATTAAACATTGCTTTCAATTGGCTTATATTATTTTATTTATAAATAATTATTAGCAAGAATGTTGTATAGGTACAAAAAATACTAGTTCTTTCATATTGATATTTATTTGTTAATTGATTAATTGCTAAAATTAACTTTTTGAAAGATAAATTAACTAATGACAAGAATATTATTTCAAGGATATTATTGTAAAAATAAAAAAAAGTAAAGGTAAAAATATAGCATATTAAACTGTATGGGTGTTTTGATGTATTTTTAAAACTTAGAGATGAAATAAGTACTTAAATCAAAATCTAGGGACTAAATGAGTATTTACACTACATGCATGCTTAGGATGGCCAATGCAGCCCTATACTTTTGAAAAAATTTTAATTCCATTTTAGAGTTGGGTGAAAAGCAACTAAATTGAGAAATTACCAATTTTAGCACTAAAATTTTTTCGAAACAAATGTATTTGAATGATAATTTTGTCCGTTAAGTAGATGATGATTTCTTCACAAACACCTTTGATTACATATATTGAGAGACAAATTGTCAGCTAAAATCAATCAAAGATGAGTTTCAATTAAATTAATTACTCGGTATGATTTAGGATTTGAAGATTTGAATAACATTTATTTTATTGTTGTTCTATTATACTTTTACATATCCATAATTTTTAAGCTTAACTTCAAGTTTAAAATAAAAATTAGCTCTCAACCAAAATCTGAACTTGTGATAGATTTTGGCTCCCACCGAACTAATTAACATCACGGCTCCGCTTTTCTTATTCTTACGCAAACAGAAGTGATTATATGCACAAAGTGATTAACTAGTGACTAGTCTGCTGAGGGCAGAGCAAATGCTTTTGATTAATCCTATTATTTTTGGGAAAATTCTATAATGCCGTAATTAAAATCACAGCATTAATGCCGTAATAGATGTAGACTATTAGATTTGAATAAAAGATCTTCACCATTAATTCTAAATAAATAAGTAACCAGTTACTTAAATAACAGGTAATTTACTAGTTTTATGTATGATTTACAAAATTTTTGTCTCATTTCACAGTTTATGTCAATTTACAGGTTTTGTGTTGTTTTTTCAAGTTTTTGATTTTTTTACAATTCAGAAGACCAATTTACGACTCCAACGGTAATTTACCCATTTTATCTTTAATTTACCAGTCCTGTATGTAGTTTATAAAATTTTTGTTTTGTTTCACAGTTAATGTCAATTTACAAATTTTGTGTTATTTTTCTAAAAATTTTATTTTTTTTACAATTCAAAAGACTAATTTACTACTCTAACATTAATTTACCATTTTTTGCTTTAATTTACTAGTTCTATGTGTAGTTTACAAAATTTTTCCATCATTTTACACTTAATGCCAATTTACAAGTTTTTTTGTTATTTTCCTAAGTTTTGGATTTTTTTATAATTCTGAAGATTAATTTACCGCTCCAACATTAATTAACATTTTTTTCCTTCAATTTACTTATATGTTATTGACAAAATTTTTGTTTTATTTCACAGATAATGTCAATTTACAAGTTTTGTATTATTTTTCTAAGTTTTTTTATTTTTTTACAATTCTGAAGAATAATTTACCACTCTAACATTAATTTACCATTTTTTCTTCAATTTACTAGTCCTATATATGTGTGGTCTACAAATTTTTTATTTTATTTAACATTTAGTGTCAATTTACAAGTTTTATGTTATTTTTCCAAGTTTTTATTTTTTTTTAACTATTCTTAAGACCAATTTACCACTCCAACATTAATTTACTTTTTTTTTGTTCAATTTACTAATCCTATGTGTGGTTTACAACTTTTATGTGTCATTTCACAGTTAATGTCAATTTACAAGTTTGATATTATTTTTCCAAGTTTTTGGCTTTTTACGATTCTCAAGACCAATTTACCACTCTAAAATCAATTTACATATTTTTTTTTTCAATTTACTAGTCCTATGTGTGGTTTACAAATTTTATGTTTCATTTCACAGTTAATGTCAATTTACAAGTTAAATGTTATTTCTTCAAGTTTTTATTTTTTTTACTATTCTGAAGACCAATTTACCACTCCAACATTAATTTACTTCTTTTTTGTTTAATTTACTAGACCATTTATTATGAATATTTTGTTGTTGATGATGTCATAATTATTGTAACATTATTTTTTAAAATTAATTTAGAGAAAAAATTGATAGATTTATGATTTTATTATAAAATATATATACACATCTAAAATATATATAGAGACACAATCATCTTGTATAAAAAAAAATGTGAATAAAATGATTTGGCATGAAAAGATTGGTTATATAAAACTATCATGGACACACATAATTAAAAAAAGAGGCTTATCACTTTTTAGCTAATGTGTTTATGCCACATCAGATTGTCCACAATAGTTTGTATATAAATATTTGTGGATCTATCATTATTGATTTTAAAAAATTGATAGATTTATGATTTTATTAGAAAAATTAATAGATTTATGAATTGATTAAAAGATATATTTACACATCTAAAATATTTGTATAACAAAAAAATGTGTATAAACTGATGTGGCATAAAAAGATCAGGCAGGAACTGCCATCCCTATGGAAATACAATAGATCCATTACGAATTCATCATTTAAATTCATACTCACTCTAAATGTGTATACTATCATTTAAATCTCATACAATCTAAGTTGTAAAAAATATTTTGAAAAATCTTCAGAACTGTAAATTGAACTTCAGAACAGAAAAAACAACAAAAACTAAGAAAAATGACAAAAAACTTATAAATTGACATAGAGGGTGAAATTAATAAAAAAACTTATAAACCACACATTGGACTAGTAAATTGAATGAAGAAAGAAAAAATTAATACTGGAGTGATAAATTAAACTTCAGAATAGTAAAAACAATGAAAAACATAGAATTATGACAAAAAACTTGTAAATTGACATGAAGTGTGAAAGGAAACAAAATACTTGTAAATCACACATAGGACTAGTAAATTGAATGAGGAAATAGTAAATTAATGTCGGAGTATTGAACTTTAGAACAGTAAAAACAACGAAAAACATAGAAATATGACAAAAAACTTGTAAATTGACATAAAGGGTGAAATTAAACAAAAAACTTGTAAACCACACATAGGACTAGTAAATTGAATGAAGAAATAGTAAATTAATGTCGGAGTGGTAAATTAATAGTAAAAACAACAAAAAACATAGAAAAACGACGAAAAATTTATAAATTGACATGAAGGGTGAAATTAAACAAAAAACTTGTAGACCACACATGGGACTAGTAAATTGTATAAAGAAAGAGTAAATTAACGCCGGAGTGGTAAATTGAACATCAAAATTGTAAAAACAATAAAAACCAGGAAAAATAACAAAAAACTTATAAATTGACATGAAGGGTGAAATTAACCAAAAAACTTGCAAACCACACATTGGACTAGTAAATTGAATAAAGAAAGAGTAAATTAACGCTGGAGTGGTAAATTGAACTTCAGAACAGTACAAACAACAAAAACCAAGAAAAACGACGAAAAACTTGTAAATTGACATGAAGGGTGAAATTAAACAAAAAACTTGTAAACCACACATGGGACTAGTAAATTGAATGAAGAAAGAGTAAATTAACGCCGGAGTGGGAAATTGAACTTCGGAACAGTAAAACCAACAAAGTCCAAGAAAAGTTACAAAAAACTTGTAAATTGACATGAAGGGTGAAATTAAACAAAAGACTTGTAAACCACACATTGGACTAGTAAATTGAAGGAAAATTTGGTAAATTAACATTTGAGTTGTAAATTAGTTTTCAAAATTATAAACAAAACAAAAACTTGTAAATGTTATGTAAACTTGTAAATCACACATTAGAATAGTAAATGTAACTGCAACTTGAACAAAAAAGGATAATTATCTGTTACTTAGGTAACTGGTTATCTATTTATTTATAATTAATGGTGCAGATTTTTCATTTAAATCTAACGGTCCACGTCCATTACGGTATTGATGCCGTAATTTTAATCACGGCATCATAGAATGACTCTTTATTTTTGTTTAATTTTTGTTATCAAAGAAAAATAATACATGAATAGGTAAACATATGCGGACGCGTACGCACACTTGACAGTTGACTACTACGAAACTTTCTAAGGTGTCGGCTAGTACAAAAGAACTAAGTCTTTCACAATACTAAAGATTTTTTGGGATCGGTATACACCGCTCTTCGGCTGGTGGTTACACGCAGAACCCCAACTATACACTATAAGTTAAACACTTAATCTTTGAGAGTATCTTGGAAAATTAATGATTTATGATGTAGCCATGTTTTTATATAGGCAATTAAAAATCAGTTACATGTTTGAATTGAATAAATAACTTCTACTAACCATTTAGAAGTTATGTGTTCAAATTAAACCACTTAAGTACACACCCTTTTATCATATTATATGGCATTCATAATATATCAATTTTATGATATATTATATAAGCCATGATTTCTGCATGTTACCATTTGATCACACGTATTTTAACAAATACTTGTTGACATTTCCTAACACTCCTAAACAAAATAGCCACCCAAATCTGAAGCGTTTGTAACTTTTTTTTGTATGTGTGTGTGTGTGTTTTAGAACTAGTGGATAAAGATTCTCTGAGTGTATTTAAGTCTTAAAATATCTTTTTGAATATATATATATTTAAAATACCTTTTTAAATATATATATTTCTACCTTCATATTATTAAGATTTGTTTATTTATAATACCTCACTTATCATTTACCAATTATGTGAATATATATATATATATATATATATATATATATTTTAATCAGAGATTTTTGACCATATTAAAATAAAAAATAATTTAAAAGAAAAAATACAGACTTCAATGTAGTATATTTTATCCTATAATATATTGTAATATGCGTGTTTTTCGTCTTTTATCTTATCACTGACTTTAATATAGCCAATGGTCCTTAATTGGAAACTCACTATACATACATACATATGTATGTATGTATTTATAGAGTAGTTTTTCAATCAGGGATCTCTGATTGGAACATTTATATGTATATATATATATATATATATATATATATATATATATATATATATATATATATATATATATATATATATATATAAATTTGGACTAATAAATGAATGAAATGTGAACAATTACAGGAACAAAATGGGCACAATATTTAGAGTAATATAAAGATCCATTTGGAAAAATTTATTACATTGAATGGGCTAAGAAATCAATGGTCAAGGTTGGATACTTCAAGATATTTATATGAAAGGAATATTCTTGTCTTTTTTTCCTAAATATGACACATAGCCCTAAAAACATTCTCTTCTTTTAATCTAAAGATGATATCTAGCTTTAACTTTTATACACTCTCCTTACCACTAGCCTACACTATGTAAATTACTTATTCACCCATATTAGGACATGCTCTCTAGCCTCATCTCCTCTCTTTCCACTCTCTCTCTCCCCCTCCATCTTTTATATCATCACCACTTCTCCATCTTTGAGAGGTGATTTCTATTCTTCACCTTCATTATCTTCTCTATCCATCTTCATTTTTATCAATAGTAAAAATCTCTATATAGTTATCTGGCTTGTGTTATTCATCTTGTATAATGTAAAATCTTATGTTACCTCTCATTTATATAGTGTATTGGTGATAATTTGCTCCCATTGACATAGCCCAAAGGCTGAATGATAACTCATTGAAATGAGAGTTATCATGATACTTTTAGGCTTAAACTTGGCTACTTAGAGAGTATTATTTATATTATACATTCAATTTTGGTAATTGTATTCATTTTAGTCTATTATGTGTGCTCAAACATGTTAACTTTTGTAGGTGCTCAAGTAATAAATAACTGGTTGCTACAGCAGCATAGAAGAAGGAGACAACACAGATTAAATGGGCAGAAGCATAGAATATGTGTCACAGTAGGATGGATGCTGCAGCTTTGCTACAGCAAGGCTGTAGCATATAAAATCAGGGCTTACTTAAGAGGATTTCGGGTTAAGTAGGGCTGAGGTGGCATGGAAGATCTCTTGCGTGTAAGGCAAGGTTGGCATGATTACAATAGGATTCCTTGCCTTAGATGGAAAACCCTAGTCAAGCATGATATAAAAAGGTTATTACGCACAAAAGGAAGGAGGTGAGCTGAGGAGAAAAAAGGGATTCCTTGCACATCACGGAAAAGAATAATAGAAGGCGAAGTTCAAGGGTTGCGTAAAAAGATTGAGAAGAAAGAGCAGGGTTGGTTGCAACAAGAATTATTAGTGTGCTTTCTCAGGGATACAATTTTGTCCTTGAATTTTCTCTCTTTTCTTGTTTTGTGTTCTTAAGGAGATTTGTATGGCGGAACCAATTATTGTTTTTATTTTCTCGTTAAGCATGAACTGAATTTTCATAGTAATTAGGTATAAACAAGCTTAATGACAATTTGACTTTATTTATTTGTTGTTGTGTGTTTGCTGCAGCACTTTCTTTTGATTATGCTTAATCTTATTCTCTATTTCAGCTGACCACCCATTTAGAGATACAAGCTAGGTTTGATCCTCAACAGGGACGGCTTAGTGGAATGAATCAAAACAATACTTGATTTTAGATTAGTTTTTCCTTAGTTGGTTTCATGTCAACAGGGACGGCTTAGTTGGTTTTTCCATGGCTAATCTAAGATTTGTGATGAACTAGATATTAGGATTCACCTTGTAGGATTAATAGATCCAAGAAAGTGTAATGCTATATTTAGTTGAGGGTTGGCAATTGGTCACTGTTAGATCACAATTTTAGATATAAGATATCCAATAGGCGAAAGATGAGGATACATTAGGAATCTACCTAGTGCTGTAGTCAATGTTGTAGCAACGGACGTAACATTCATCACAAAGAGTCAATAGGTCATTAAGTAAGTTTAGGTCCCCAACTACATATTAATCTTTGGTTATTCTTTAGAATTTGTTATTTTCCTAATCTCTATTATTTCATTTATATTTTAGTTTCATTTGCATTTTAATTAATTTACTTTATTGTTTATTCTTATTTAAATTGATCATTGTTGCGCTGATTATACTTATTGTAACAAGAGTTATAACATCAATCCCTGTGGAGATGATCTAAATACTCAATACTTTATTAGTTGTTGTGTACACTTGCACATTGACAACCTATTGTATAAATTTGACAACAAGATTTTGGCGCCAATGCTGAGGACTGATTGTTTATTAATTCTTTTGAATTAAATTTTATTCAGTGCTAATTTTAAGTTGTTTTGATTATTGTGTTGACAGAATTGCTCTAGCAACCCTTGAATGTGCAAATATAAATAAGTTGAGTATCAATTTGATCTAGAGATAGTAAGAACAGCAAGGCGATTGAGAAGAGAGCAAAGAAACTCAAAATCTGTTGCGGACATGGTTGAATTACAAAATATGGGAGATTTAAATCAACAAGGGTTACTTGAACCGGTTAATGATGATGGTGGTCAGAACGGTCAGAATATTCAAGGGAAACCAATGAATCATAATGTTATTGTTATAGCAGATGATAGAGATAAAGCTATTAGAGATTATGCGGTATTAACTCCTCAAGCCATAAACCGTGGAATAATCAGACTTGAGTACAAGCTGTAAATTTTGAACTTAAACCGATGATGTTTCAGATGTTGCAAACAGTGGGACAGTTCAATGGATTGCCATCTGAATATCCTCATCTCCATCTCAAGTTATTTTTTAGGTGAGTGATGCTTTCAAGATTGCTGGAGCAACACCGGAAGCATTAAGGTTGAGACTCTTTCCATTCTCTTTAAGGGATAGAGCAGGGGCTTGGCTAAATTCTTTACCACCAGATTCCATTTCTACATGGAATGATTTGGTCAACAAATTTTTGATGAAATATTTTCCACCAACCAAGAATGCTAAATTGAGGAACGAAATAACTTCTTTCTATCAATAAGAATATGAAAGTTTGTATGATGCATAGGAGAGGTTTAAAGAGTTGCTACGGAAAGGTCCTCATCACGGTATTCCTCGTTGTATTCAGTTGGAGATGTTTTATAATGGTTTAAATCCGAGCACTAGACTCATGGTGGATGTTTAAGCAAATAGGCCCTTATTATCTAAATAGACATGCTGCAGCAAGAGGACTAGCAGGAGTGCATAATGTGGATGCATTAACAGCCTTATCAACCCAAGTAACTTCCTTAACGAATATGGTAAAAACCATGACTACTGTTCCAGCAGCAGTAAATCAAGTTGCTGAAGCAACATGTGTGTATTGTGGAGAAGGGCATGTGTTTGACAGCTACCTAGGAAATCCTACTTCAGTAAAATATGTGGGTAACTTTAACAGGCCAAATCAGGGAAATCCATATTCAAATACATATAATCCACGATGAAGGCAGCACCTAAACTTTTTATAGGGAAATCAGCATCAAAATCAGAATGTTGCAGTAACCAGTGGACATAATAGACCTGCACCACCACCTGGGTTTCAGCAATCAAGTCAAGGTCAAAGAAACATTGGTAATGATCAGTTAAGCTCTATTGAGGAGTTACTTAAAGAATATATTGTGAAAAATGAAGCAGTTATTCAGAGTCAAGCAGTGTCGCTGAGGAACCTACAAAATCAAATAGGACAGCTTGTTACAGCAATTAGTAACATGCCACAAGGCAGCTTGCCAAGTAATACTGAATTTCCAAGAAGAGAAAAGAAGGTGCAATGCAAAGTAATCAACTTGCGGTCAGGCAAAAATGTGCATATACCGGTAGAATTACTAAAGAAGAGAGGGGAATCAATTTCAAACCAAAAGGATAATCAGGTGGAAGAAAAACCATTACCCGCTATTGAACAACCCACTAATAAAAACAGCTGTGTTACAGCAGCTACAGAAGCAGAGGACCCAGCACAAGTTAATAAAGATGCTGCAACACTAATTAAAAACTCAGCAATAGAAATACAGGTCCCATAACCTGCTACAGCACAACTGTTTAGACACCCACCACCATTTCCAAAAAGATTTCAGAAGCAGAAATAAGACAAACAATTCGGTAAATTTCTAGAAGTTCTGAAGTAATTACACATCAACATTCCCTTTGTGGAAGCATTGGAGCAGATGCCAAATTATGTCAAATTCCTGAAGGACATCTTGACAAAGAAAAGAAGGTTGGGAGAATTTGAGATAGTGGCTCTAACACAAGAATGTAGGCATATGCTTAAAAGTAAGATGCCACAAAAATTGAAAGATCCAGGTAGTTTCACGATTCCATGCTCAGTAGGGAATGAATACAGTGGAAAAGCATTGTGTGATTTAAGAGCTAGCATAAACCTTATGCCATTGTCAATATTTAAACAATTGGGAGTTGGTGAAGTCATACCTACTACAATTACGTTACATGGCTGATAGATCTCATGCGTATCATAAAGGAAAAATTAAAGATGTACTAGTTGAAGTGGATAAGTTTATCTTTCCAGTTGATTTCATTGTGCTTGATTTTGAAGCTGATAAAGAGGTTCCAATCATTTTGGGCCGACCTTTCTTAGCCACAGAAAGGACCTTAATTGATGTTAAAAAAGGAGAGCTAACCATGAGAGTTAATGACCAGCAAGTCACCTTCAATGTGCTTGATGCAATAAGAAATCCTGATAAAGTAGAAGATTGTAACCTTGTTAAAGTTGTGGAATCTGCTGTAGCAGAGGCATTCGTAAATTGCTGCAGTAAAGTAAGTGATAGGGCAGCACTATTGAAGACTTTGGAGACGAAGATACTGAAACAGTTGACATAACATGGATAGGAGAAAAATAACCTTTCCAAACCAAGCAATTTGAGTCGCTTGAACTTTCAAAAAGAGAAGTACAACTATATAAACCATCAATTGGGTCACCTCCTGTTTTGGAATTAAAACCTTTACCTTCTCATTTAAAATATATTTATCTTGGTGATAACAAAACACTTCCAATGATTATTTTATCTTCTTTGGATACAAAATGATACGGTGATTTTACATCACTTTAATAATTAAATTTAACATAAGATTTGCATTATGTTTAATGATTTTTAGAGTTGTTTTAGTTGTTATATGTGTGTTTGTGTAGGCATTGATGATTGGAAGCATGTGGAGCAAATTTGATCAAGAAAAGCGGAGCTGAAATGAAGAAACAAATTGGAGTTTAAGGAAATTAATTAAGTATGAATGAAGAAAGGAAAGCCGCATGCATGCACTCATGTGGAGATTAGATAAATTGGCATAAGCTTGAATTGAATGGCTGCATGTACTGGGCTTTGGGCTTCAAAAGAAATGTTTGTTTGCTTGAAGTCAAGAGTGGGCTTGGTTTTGTTGGAATAAATATTCCTTGCTTGACTTTAAAAGGCTTCATGTGAATATGTGCTATTGGCGTTTGTAAAATAAAGTGGCTTCAATTTGCATGCACGTGAATTTGAGTTTTGGAGTTTGCAAAGTGAATGGCTTCACGTGCATTAAAGTCGGTTTGCTAAGTTTGTGTTTAAAAATCTTTTTGTATCCTTTTGCGTTAAGGATTGGTGGAAGGCTTTAACATATAAAAAGGAATTGAACGAACAGAAAGAGGGAGGAATTTGGAGAGCAGCCGCACTTGTCACGAGAGAAGAAAAGAAGCAGCAGTCGCATATCTTCTTTTTCAATAGTTTTTCTTTCTAAACTTATCTTTTCTTGTTTTAATTATAATGATGCTTTATTTTATTATGGATGTTATTTTTTTCATTATGAACTAAATATTTTTATCTAGGTTTGTAATGGAACCTAGTATGAACCTTAATTGATTAATATTTCTAGTTCTTCAAAATTGTCTTTTATTGATTATTTATTATATTTTGTGCTTAACCTATTTGATTGCTTGATCACCAATTAAATAACATATGTGTAGTTGCATAGATATTGGAAGAGTCATGCATCTATAGACCTAAATATGATAACATGTGTTAATCTGAGATAGGAATATACTTAGATTGCATATGCACTTGTTAATGAACTTGAACTTAATGAATTGCTTATAATTGATCCTCATAGGAATATAGTGAGTTAATTTTGAGTAATATATCTACTTGACCATCGGAAGAGGCTTGTAGAGAATTTAGTGTTCTGAGTGATAATTGAATTCGGTTAATTAGAAGAACTGGACTAAGATTAATAAGGGAATTGCTAAGGGAAATTACAAACCTAGGTTTCATCATCCATTGGTTATCTTTTTATTTATTTTGCATTTAATTTACTGTTATAATTTTAGTTAAGACTTTTTATTCAATTGTTTGGATTAGACTTAGAAGATATAAATTGATAGATAGTGATAGGATAATATTAGTCCCTGTGGGTTCGACACTTTAATTCATCACTTTATTACTTGTTCGATATGTACACTTGCGTGGGTAGATTTTTAGACAACACAAAACAAGAAGGACGCTTGGCAGCAATGTTGGGCAAGAGGGTTATAGGATAGACAATGGCAGACATAAAAGGAATTAGCCTCTCAATATGCATGCACAAGATTTTGCTGGTGGATTGCTGCAGCAATTCCATAGAGCAACAGAGAAGATTGAACCCGATTATGAAGGAAGTGGTGAAGAATGAGATAATTAAATGGTTGGATGCAGGGATCATTTATCCAATATCTGACAGCTCATGGGTGAGTCTGGTGAAATGTGCTCTAAAGAAAGGAGGTGTAACAGTGGTAGCAAATGAAAAAAAATGAACTCATCCCTACAAGAACAGTGACGGGATGGAGAGTGTGTATAGATTATAGAAAGCTAAACAAAGCCATAAGAAAGGATCACTTTCCATTACCCTTTGTAAATCAAATGCTTGATAGACTTGCAGGCAAGGAGTACTATTGTTTCTTGGATAGATATTCGGGTTACAATCAGATTGTTATAGTAACCGAAAACCAGGAGAAAACTACCTTTACATGTCCATATGGAACTTTTGCCTTCAAAAGAATGCCATTCGGTCTCTGCAATGCTCTAGCAATGTTTCAGCAATGTATGATGTCCATTTTTTCAAACATAGTGGAGCAAACTCTGGAGGTGTTCATGGATGATTTCTCAGTGTTCGGGGAAACATATGCAGATTGTTTACACAACTTAGAGAATGTGCTTAGAAGATGTGAGGAAACTAATTTAGTGCTCAACTGGGAGAAATGCCACTTCATAGTGAGAGAAGGTATAGTGTTAGGACATATAATTTCTAGAAAAGGAATAGAGGTAGATAAAACCAAGATTGAAGTAATTGATAAACTACCACCTCCAAGTTTGGTAAAGGGTATAAGAAGCTTCTTAAGACACGCAGGGTTCTATAGGCGATTTAACAAAGATTGCAAAACCTCTATGTACTTTGCTAGAGCATGATAAGCCTTTTGATTTCACTGATGAGCTTTTGTCACACTGAAGAAAGCCCTTGTTACAGCATCAGTTGTTGTGGCATTGGACTGGAGCATACCTTTCTAATTGATGTGTGATGCCAGTGACCACTCTATTGTAGCAATATTGGGGCAACGAAAAGGTAAGATTTTCCACTCTATTTATTATGCTAGTAAGACTTTGAATGATACCCAAGTTAATTATACAACTACTAAAAAAGAGTTACTAGCAGTTGTGTTTGCATTTATAAATTTAGAGCATATTTGGTAGGCAAAAAAGTTACTGTGTATACAGATCGTGCAGCAATCAAATATTTGATTCCTAAGAAAGATGCCAAACCAAGGTTATTTAGATGGATCCTATTGTTGCAAGAATTTGATTTAGAAATAAAAGATAGAAAAGGAACTGAAAATCAGGTAGCAGACAATCTTTCAAGATTGGATCCGAATGCAAATCCAATACACAAATAGAACATCGTGGAAACATTTCTAGATGAACAGTTGCTAATATTACAACATGCATAGGTGCTACAGCAAGATGGATTTCCATGGTATGCAGACATTGTCAATTATCTAGTAAGTGGATTACTACCAACGGATTTAAATTCCCAGCAAAAGAAAAGATTTCTTCATGATGTTAAAAATTATCAATGGGATGAACCCTATTTATATAAATTGTGTGCTGACCATTTGATAAAGAAATGTGTTCCAAACAAGGTTATTCTAAGTATTTTATAGGCCTGTCATGCTACAGCATATAGAGGACATTTTGGAGGCTACAGAACCGCAGCAAAGATTCTTCAATCAGGTTACTATTGGCTTTCAATTTTTAAAGATGCTCATGAGTTTGTTGTTGTGATAGGTGTCAACGAACTGGAAATATATCTCAAAGGCATGAACTATCATTGACCAATACTTTAGAAGTAGAACTTTTTAATGTATGAGGAATAGACTGCATGGGGCCATTTCCACCATCCTTTGGGAATGTATTCAATTTGGTTGCAGTGGACTATGTATCTAAATGGGTGGAGGCGACAACAATTCCCACAAATGAGGCTAAGGCAGTAGCAAAATTCCTTCAATGTTAGTAAAATTCCTTCAAAGAAACATTTTCACAAGGTTCGATACACCAAAAGCCATAATAAGTGATGAAGGAACTCATTTTTGCAATAAGGCATTTGCTGCAGCATTAATCAAATATGCAGTCATACATAGAGTTGCTACAGCATACCATCCACAAACCAGTGGCCAGGTAGAAATATCTAATAGGGAAATTAAACGAATTCTAGAGAAGGTAGTGAGTCCGAATAGAAAGGATTGGTCCACCAGATTACAAGATTCACTATGGGCTTACAGGATTGCATATAAGATACCACTGGGCATGTCGCCGTACAAGATTGTCTATGGAAAAGCTTGTCATTTGCCACTAGAGATGGAGCACAAAGTCCATTGGGCATTAAAACAATTGAACATGGATATGACTGCTTCAGTAAAGCAGCGCAAGCTACAGCTCTGTGAATTGGAAGAGTTAAGGTTATTCTCATATGAAAATGCAAGAATCTATAAATAGAAAATCAAACAGTGGCATGATAAGAATATTCAGCCTAGAGAGCTAATTCAAGGACAGCAGGTGTTATTTTACAATTCTCGGTTGAAACTATTTCCAAGCAAATTAAAATTTAGATGGTCCGGACTATTCATACTCAAAATGATTTATCCACATGGTGCCGTGGACCTTAAGGATACAAGCACAGGACAAACATTTAAGGTCAATGGGCAAAAGGTGAAACCATACTTGGGACAAAATGTAACCTTCCCTAAAGAGGATCTGTTCTTGACAGATCCACAGTGAGCCAATAAGTAAGGTCAGGCTGAAGGACCTAAAACTAAGTGCTACTTAGGAGAGCATTAATAGAAATAAGATAAAATCAGTATTGATTTATCTTGTTTTACAATTAAGTGAGTAAACAGCACTGATTTTACTAACTTCTAAAGAAAAAAGAGCTTGACAGATAAATTGCTATTTTATCCTTATGATCTCAACATTGACTAAGGGAGTTAATAGGAAAATGGTTCAATGATGCATATAACTGTTGGAGTTTTATTGGTATTTCAAAATACCAATATCCTTACATTGTTTAAACAAAAGAGCACGAGTTGGTTTATTTGTTGAAACCAAATATAGTGTGATAACAAGCCCTTTATTTTAATTCGAATTATATTGAGAATTCGATTTCTAGTCGAATTTGGATTTAATCAAATCCTTCTACAATTATAATTCGGATTAAAAGAGGAAAAGGGGGGCTAGGGTTTGTATCTATTTAAAGAGTCGATTATATCACACAATGGTATCGAAAAAATAATTTTGCTCTCTATTGTTCGTTGGCGACTTTCTTCTTTACTTCATCTTTGTACGTTTGCTATTCTAGACTGTTGTGTTGAAGTGTAACGACGCGATAGTACGTCATTGCATCCTAGAGGTCATAGTGCCTTAGTCAGTCCTTCTTGCATCGAGATATTATCTTGAGGCGCGGAATTTTATCTTAAGGACAATGCTATTGCACGCCTTGACTCTTTAATGTTTTTCTTTTCAAACTGCCATGAATAGTACCGAAGTGAACAGTGATATGAACAGTGCTAGTAGCTACTATTCATGTTTAGGACTTTCAACGTAGCAATATCGACTCATATTTCCAACAATAACAAACTTGTGGACATCTGATAATTTCTGTACGAATTATTAAATAATTAGGTAAAGTGCTGATAATTTCTCATATTTCTAGCATGCATGTTAGCTGATTGAACTGATGAAGTCTTTTAGTATGCTAGAAGAAATTTGAGGTATGAATATGTTCAAATTAAAGTTACGAAATAACTTCATTGATTTTACATTTGTAGGGACAAGAGCATTTACCCATTGGTCTAGTTTATGAAGTAACTAGCAGATTCTTTGTAGTAATAGATGATACCAGTCTGATGAAACATTTTATAATGTACACATATATGATTTGACATATCCAAAACTGCTTGAATTTGGATGAAACATTTTATAATGTACACATATATGATTTGACATATCCAAAACTGCTTGAATTTGGATTAATCTAACATTTTATTTACAGATAATATTATCCCGGAACAAAGAAAGATACATGGAGGAAATTCAAAAAAGAAAGTCAAGAGGCCTTACCTTTTAGATTATGCAGCGGAATAAACAGGTGTTGAATCACGTTATTGGTCAGAAAGAAATCACAATGGAAATCCTCCTCAAATCACAGTATAAAATGCCCTGATGGGTTGTTGTTGTCAATTTTATGCAATAGGTGTCAATGCGCAAGTGTACACAACAAGTAATATGGTAGTAAGTATAGAGATCGTCTCCACAGGGATTGAAGCTATCAACCTTGCTACAGCAAGCATATTCAGTGCAATTTTTAATAATTTAATGAAAGTAAATAAAAATAAATTGGGTTAAAATTAAAATAAAATTAAATAGCTAACAAACTAAAAATTAAAATAAATCAGACGTCAACACAAAGAAGTAATCAATGGCTATTGTGCAGTTGGGGATCTAAACTCACTTAATGACTATTAACTTGTTTAAACAATGTACGTCTAGCTGCTACAGCATCGTCTACAGCACTAGGCATATTCCAATGTATCCTCATCTTTCATCTGTTTGATTCTTATATCTAAATGCAACCTAATAGTGACTAACTGTTAAGCCTACATCTAAATATAGCACTATATGCTCTTGGATCTACTTACCCTACAAGGTGAATCCCTATGTCTAGTTCTTCACAAATTATAGATTAAACATGGCTCTACCAAATTGATGATAAATCAATTAAGGAAAAAATTCATTCTACAATCATGTATTGCTTTTATTCTTTCCATTAAGTCGTCCCTTTTAAGAATCAAACCTAGCTTGTATCCCTAAATGGGTAGTCAGCTGAAATAGAGAATTAAATAAGCACAAATAAAACAAAATGCTGCAGCAGGCAATGAAGCAACAATGTTGTAAGTCAAATATCATTAAGCTTGTTTAAAACCCAATTACATTAAAATGCAGTTCATACTTAATAAATAAATAAAAATAAAATTCGGCTTAGCCATTGAATTAAACATCCAGAAAAATAAAACAAGAAAGAAAAAAATCTAAAGGCAAGAAATTAATCCTAAGGAGAACTCTTGATGAATTGCGATCTGCGCTTGTTTTCTCCAATGAACTTCTCGGTTTTCAGCCCTTGAACTCTCCATCTTTTCTTTGTTTCCTTGATTCGCAAGTTGTATGTGTGACGGCTGCCTCTCTTGCTGTAAAAACGTGCTCCCTTTTATATCTTCAAATAATTTGAAAAAAGGCAAGCAAATCTCCATGTATCCTTAGGACTCTAAGAAAGGAACTTTAACTCTTATTAAGATTCTAGAAGTATAAATCATTATATTTTCCTAATCAAGGAAGATCTTTCCCTTTAGATAAATGCATGCCACATCTGCCCTATTTTATCCACCAAATAATAATCAGCCGTAGAGAAATTAGTTGCTTAACTCGCACAAAATCGCATTTGTCCAGTTTTTGCGTGCTACAGGATCTGCTGCAGGAACGATTGCTGTAGCAACTTCTGCCTTGCAGTAGCAACAAATGCTTCAAACTTGATTTATCTTTTCTGCACATCAGCTTTTTGTCATTCTCTGAGGCTCTATTAGTGAAGCATCCATCAATAAAATCTGACCTATTTGGATCACCTACAATAATGCACTTAATAAGAGCACAGAATGATATAAAACATATAAAATTATTAAAACTAAACTTAAATAAATACTTATGTAAAATATAACTAAAAATTAAATAAAAACTCATCATTAACTCTCTAAGTAATATTAATTTAGGCCTAAAAATACCATGATAACTCTCATTTCATAGAGTTATCAGTTGTTCAAAGATATTGTTTAATCTTGATGATGAAGAGAAGAAGATTATGAATGCTTCTCCGTAGTTTTTGAACACACACACACACTGCTTTTCAAAATGAATTGAATTCAAATCCACGCATAAAAAAGATTTTTGGCGATTATATAAAACAGTGGTTGCGAACAGTTGGGAAGTTGAACGCAAATCAATTTCCCTCTCCCACAACTGCCAGTGGTTACCATGTGCTGGTCTGGTCGAGTCGGGTCGGCCCATCGTGGGCGCCCACCTGTCCAAAATCTCCTACTCGCACATGATGGGACGACATCAAAACAGTAGAGTAGTAAACAAAGAAACAATAAACAACCACATATCAACAATCATACAGGCAAATATACCGTGTGACCATGAACATATCCAAAAACCCATTCGGGGAGATAAAGACATATCTCAATTGCTAACCCAGGTAAAAGATGTCTCAATTGCTGTCATATGCAAGAGAACTCAACATATGTTCATTGTGTCCCAAATTTAATTCACTTTAATACTCAAGCATATAAATCCCCTCGGTATGCTAAAATTGTGCAATCTCTTTATGTATTCACAATTGTAATATCTCACGTAGATTATACAATTGGTTGACCAGTGAATCACATAAAAGGAAAAATTAAATCTTCCCATCCACTGATGTCCATCAATTCAGAATAATCGATTTCCTAATCATGTTTCATAGACTGAATCATAACATGCTAAAGCAGCAGACACCAGTCTAAAATCTCATAAACATAGTTGATAGTCATAGAGATACCAAAATTAACTTATAGAAAGTCATATGGAACTTACACAATGAGGAAGAAAGGAATTTCTCTCATTTTCCATTTTGGTCACCAAGAACGCGCAGTATGATACACACATTACAGTGAGTCTTTCATTTCATGGCATATGTCTCATTAATCCAATTCATTGTACGGATCTTAGTCCAGTCTCTCTTCTATGGCGCCTGACCTAAGTTCTTAAAATGACCGCTCTCTTTTAGCGTCAAAATAAGATCTCACATCTGGCTTCAATCAGGTCTCTATGATGGTGGGGTACATTATAGTCGGTCCATGAGAAATATCGTTTACGACCTTATCTTGACTCTGGTCAAGGCAACAAAATTTTTAGAATATCTCTTTGTTCTTTGGCTCTTAAACAAACATATTATCTCATTATTCTACTTGTCTCATCTCAGCTTGCTCCCAAAGCAACTGAGGTGACCACTTGTGTAAGAAAGTCGGTCATGACTGACGACATACTCTCATATGTGTGTAATTATGCCTTTCTTAAATTAAATTGACATAAGAGAACTACTAATATCATTGCATTTCAAAATAATTTTTGTAACAAAGATGTTCACAAAATAAAACATCATAAAAATGCAAGATTACAATCTACGTAGCCCCAACGATTTAGCATGAGAGGCGAATACATCCCCTGTTACAGCTTTTATAAGTGGATCAGCTATCATGCTATACGTAGATATATATTGTATGGCTACTTCATTCTTCGCCAAAATGTCTCTTATAAAATTGTATTTAGTCTCAATGTGTTTCAACTTGCTGTGGTATTTAGCGTCCTTAAAGAAAGAGATAGCATCCTGACTGTCACAATAGACAGTAACTGGACTAGTAGCGCTAATATTAATCTCTAAGTCCTCCACAAATCTCTTAAGCCACACAGCTTCTTGCACTGCTGTAGAACATGCAATATATTTGGCTTCTATTGTCGATAAATCCGTGCATGTTTGTTTCTTGCTACTCCATGTAATTGCTCCTCTATTGAGCAAGAATGCATATCCTGAGGTCGATTTGCGCTCATCTAGATCGCCACCCCAGTCGGCATCTGAATATCCAACAATTCACAAACTACCTTCTTAATAGCATAAATAATAATCTACAGTGCCTTTGAGATATGCCAAAATCCTTTTGACTGCACTCCAATGTTTTTGTCCAGGATTCAACTGGTATTTACTCACCAGTCCTACAGCATAACTAATACAGGCCTTGTACATATCATGGCATACATGAGACTTCTAATGGCATTTGCATAAGGAACTCTAGCCATTCTTTCCTTTTCTTGAAGAGTCTTAGGGCACATATCGAGACTAAGAGATTGTCCTTTGGCTATTGGGGTATCCATTAGCTTACAATCAGCTATATTGAACCTTTCAAGGATCTTCTTAATGTATAGCTCTTGTGACAGTGCTAGAAGTTTCCTTGAACAATCCCTAAAAATTTTGACTCCTAAGATATAAGCTGCTTCGCCTATATCTTTAATGTCAAAATTTGAGTTTAGCCAATTTCTAACAGTTTTGGCAAACTCTTTACTGTTCACAGCCAACAGTATATCGTCCATATACAAAGACAATATCGTAAAATCATTTTTAGACCTCTTAATGAACACACAATGGTCTTCTTCAACCATCCTGAAGCCATAAGAAATTACGGCTTGATGAAATTTGAGGTTCCATTGTCTAGAGGATTGTTTAAGGCCATAAATAGATTTTTTGAGCTTGCATACTTTGCGCTCTTGGCCTTTAACAACAAAACCTTGTGGTTGTTCCATATAAATTTCTTCCTCTACTTCTCCATTGAAAAATGTAGTTTTTTACATCCATTTGATGTAATTCAAGGTCTAGAAGTGCAACGATAACCAAGATTAATCGTATAGAAGCAAACCTTACTACAGGATAAAAGGTCTCTTCATAGTTTACACCCTCCTGTTGGGTATAGCCTTTAGCGACTAATCTTGCTTTATATCTCTTGATAGTCCCATCCGCCTTATGCTTTATCCGAAGAACCCATTTGTTTCCGATAGCTTTACGGTTAGGCGGAAGATCAACCAAGTCCCAGACCTGATTGATTTTCATAGACTCCATCTCTTCCTCCATTGCTTTCATCCACAAATCTCTAGCAGACGATGTGAGAGCCTCGTTATAAGTGTTTGGCTCCTCACCATCGTGCAAAGCAATCATAAAAGCTTCCCCTCAACCTTAAAGCAACGATGAGAAATTGGCCTACGATTACTCTTCCGAGTTGATTCCCCAACTCGAATCAAAGTGTCTGGTGTCTCACTCCCATTCGGAGTGGCAATCCCTAAAGGATTCGTACTAACACTAACACTGACGTTAGAAGTGATAATCTCATTTGGATCTTCCAATTCATAGAATTGAAAATCCTTATCAACTTCTCCAATGCTAGGAAATTCATTTTCTAGAAAACTGACATCTCGTGATTCCAGTTCAGACACAGTTCCACTTGCTTATTCACCAATTGACACATATTCTTTAGAGTGTTCTGAGTATCTAATGAAAATACACTTTTTACCCCTAGCTCCTAATTTTCCAAACTTATGTGTAGGGTTGTGAATATAAGCTGCAGACCCCCATGGTCGTAAATGAGACAGGTCGGGTTTTCTACCCGTCCATAACTCATATGGGGTGGAACTAACTGATTTTGAAGGAACTCGGTTAAGTACATAGGCAGCAGTTAACAAAGCATCTCCCCAATAGATATTGGAAGATTTGCTTACACCATCATTGACCTAACCATTTCCAACAAAGTTCTATTCTTTCTTTCTGCTACACCATTTTGTTACGGAGTTCCAGGAATAGTCAGCTGTCTTTTAATCCCTTTCTCATTACACAGTTCCTTGAACCATTCCGAAAGGTATTCACGTCCTAGGTCAGTCCTTAGAGCTTTAACATTACTGTCTAGTTGATTCTCTACCATATTCAAATATAATCTAAAGCAATCCATTGCTTCTGATTTATGAGAAATCAAGTAGACATGACCGAAAAGTGAATAATCATCAATGAATGTAATAAATATGAGGCTCGATGTTTAGCCCTTACATTCATTAGACCACAGATGTTAGAGTGGATTAACTATAATGATTTTTTTACTCTAATTCCTTTGCTAAATGGCTTTCTAGTTATTTTTCCAGCTAGACAATTTTCACATATGGGCAATTCAACCTTGGTGAGTGGGCCCAACATGTCCTCTCTCGCAAGTCTATGCATTATTTCTTGCTCTATATGACCTAATCTAGCATGCCAAGTGATGACATCCATCTCATTATTACTAGACGAAGTAACATAAGAAAAACAACTATTATCATAACTTGAACCATCAAGTAATGTATCTAATACAATAAAACCATTAATTAAATGCCTAGTTCTAATAAGGACTGAATTTAAGAACATCTCTAAACAAACACCATGAAAATTTAAGTGATATCCTAATTCAAGAAGAACAGGGACAGAAATCAAGTTTCGTCGAATCTCCGATACATACAAGACATCGTGTAACAAAAGAATACGTCCACCACGCAAAGTCAATTTGCAGGTGCCTATTCTTTTTACCTCAACTCTAGAGTTGTTGCCCACGTATATCCATCTATTCCCCTGACTAATTCGACAATACTCCACAAATGCATCTCAATCACGAGCTATATGGTCTGTTGCTCCTGAGTCTACAGTCCACACAGGACGAGATTCTGTTAGGAGTACAGAACTTGTAACTAAAGCATAATTCAACAAAGTGGAGTTGGGTCTCACCTTTTTTCGGCTCAGTGCACTCACGAACGAAGTGACCCATCTTACTACAGTTGTAGCATCTCACCTTGGATTTGTCCTTTTTCTTGCCAGTCCGTCTACCCTTTGGACGCTTTTTTGCATTTGGCTTCTTCTGATCAGGAACGGATCCCTTACCCTTCTAGTTATACTTATGGCCCCTCTTGCGCTTGAAGCCCGAAGCTTTGTGGGAGCATGACTCAGCCATGAAAATACTATCAGAAAGCTTAGCTGCCTTAAAGCGCTCTACTTTCAACTCTAGGTGATGCTCAATATCTTTAAAAGTTCTGATATTCTCATTGTGAGTCATATTCATCTTCACGTGTTCCCAGGTATCAGGTAAAGATCTTATCACTGCCTGGACTTGCTGTTCATCAGTAAGAACTTGTCCAGTAGACTTAAGCTCACGAACCATGTTTGACATCTCCCTCAGATGCTGCCTCATAGTATGATTTGGGCGCTTCCGATAAGAGTCAAATTTTATCATAAGCCTTTTCAGTTTAGTGGTTGAGGTACCACCAAACTTGTCTTTCAGAGCGAGCCACATCTCTTGAGCAGTCTCATACTTCTCATACTCACACATGAGGTTATCTTGCATGCTGTTCAACAACATTATGCGAGCATTGCTATTCTTCTTTTTCCAAGCCTGATAGGCCTCAAGATCCCTCTTGTGTTGAGCAATATTGCTTTGCTCAGGCTCAGCTAGGGTGTTATTAAGAGCTTTTAAAGTCTCTTGCTCTTCAAGGATGTACTGAATTTTGCGATGCCAAATATCATAATTGTCACCATTCAATTTCTTACCCTTGCTCAGCTCAGCCACAATGTTCTTAGATCAACTATGATTTAACACAGAGACAATTCAAAATACAATTAATATATGTATAATTAATAATTACACATCAACAATTAATTTTACCGCAAATGCAAACCAAAAAACATGACGAACTAATATCGGGAATGGAATCAACAGGCAGTCGAGGCTTCCAATCATCGTCCAATTCCCTTTATTATATTCACCGTTAATTCAGTTTTAATGCGCAAAAGTATCAGTTCTAATTATGAATTTATCAAATTCAATTTTAATTAGAACTCCCACTCAACGGAACAATTCATGAGATATCACAAAAGAGTATGCAAAGTCGAGCAACAACTAATGTAGAATATCATTAATGAAGTCATAGCAACATATAGTTCAACCAACAAAATAAAACCAATATTAAAAAGAACAATCATAATCAACAAACAAATGAAATAACCTAACATGGTCAAACTAATATTTAGAATCTTCTACATGTTCTTAAAATATTCTTTGTTGCTCAAGACTCTTTCATCCAACTTATACTTAAGTCTATCTCCAAATAAAAATAATTGTTCCCGCTTGATGATTCTGTTTATGGTATTCTGATACCATAACTTCTGCCCTCTACCAAAGCGACTAGTTTGTCTCCCATTTCGAAGGTTCGTGTGAATGCTAAGCACTGAGGTTCGCCTCATCTTTGAAACAAGACGGTGCTCCTCCATTAATTCAATTTCACACCTCAACATATAATATCTGTGTGAGGGATTCTTAATCTCCTCTAACATGCAAACCTTAAAGACAAGCGTATTGTCATCATCAAGTAATGATTGAATGAGGAGCCATTGAAAATAACCCCAGTTCGTGTACTCAATAAGCAAATTTGCGTACATTAAATGGTTAAAAGCCCCATATAAATCTTCTATGTTCATACATATAAGACGATCAGGGTCCATCTTATAATTCTCCATTTTCTCCATAAGTTCTTCATAAGATAAATCATTATTAATCTCAATTAGATTATAAGGAGAAACCCAAGCTCTAATTGTCATTAACCCCTCTTTCTTAGTCTATAACTTACTAACAGGAGGCATCTATGACAAAAAAAATAAAATTCAAATTAGTGATTGTTAACAAACGATTAAATACGAGATTAAATTTCAGCCAATTCCCATGAAAAAATATTTCAAGCTCTCACTAGAGCAAAATATTTATTAACATATAATGCTCATCTGTACTACATATGTCCAATCCAAAAAATTTTATTTCAAAAATCAAGAAATAATTAAAAAAATAATTATTTTATATTAAAGATAAATAGAGAATTAAATTTCTCATCAAATCGGAGTCCCGGATAGTAAAATATGAAAAATTCACAATACTGGACACTTAACCCACGCGCGCTATAATAACGATACAGTACAACACAGTTTTGATAAAGTGTGCTACAGTGCACAAACTGTACGGTGTGCTTCCACACACACAACCGATGCATGGGACCCACACGCGGCTCCAGTGATGTCGGGTCCAGCACCATCCGACTCGATTTTTTATTCTAAAGCCAATGGTGGCCTCGAATTTAAAACAGAGGTCAGAATAAGCCGGAATTGTCAGACACTGTTCATTGTCTTCTTCATATTACGGTTTCTAACCTTTTGTAACCATAATTAGACCAGTATCGTATTTTGGCCATAAATTTCTCGTTTTATGTCCGTTTTTAACAAATCACATATTGTTGGAAAGCTCTCGAAAAAATATTTCCAATGATATATTACACATAATGTCAAGTTTCCTAGATCAAATGAAATTACGGATTCCTACATTTCTTAAGGTTTATGCAATCTAAACTGTAGGCTGGTTTTAATTCTATCAATTCCAGAATATATCCATCCAAATTAAGCATTTCAGAAGACTTAAAACAACAGCCATCAAATTACATGTATTCCATAAGAAATTAAATATTAATCATGCTTTTCATGAATTAAATCCATCTAATGCACGAATCCAACACAATTCAGGCTCTGATACCAATGAAAGAAATTCCAAAAAAGAAGTCAATAGGCCTTACCTTTTGGATTATACAGCGTAATAAACAGGTGTTGGATCACATTACTAGTCAGAAAGAAATCACAATGGAAATCCTCCTCAAATCACAGTATGAAATGCCTTGATGGGTTGTTCAAAGATCTTGTTTAATCTTGATGAAGAAGAGAAGAAGATTATGAATACTTCTCTGTAGTTTTTGATCACACACACACACTCTGCTTTTCAAAATGAATTGAATTCGAGTCCACGCAAAAAAATGATTTTTGGCGATTATATAAAACAGCGCTTGGGAACAGTTGGGAAGTTGAACGCAAATCAACTTCCCTCTCCCACAAGTGGTTGCCATGTGCGGGTCGGGTCGGCCCATCTTGGGCGCCCACCAGTACACATTCAAAACGACAATGAACCTTTTTCTTTTTCAAACTTTGATAGGATATGTCTATATTAATATTTGTTTTTAATTATTTACTTTATATTTTAAGTGTTGTAGGTTTTTATAGGGAGATTGTCAATTTTCCCCTTATTGTAATCAATATATACCACTTATCCCTCTGTTGTTTTTATAATAACCAATAACCCCCCTGACAGCATAAGTTTATAATATCACCCATATTTCCAAATACACTTTTATTCATATTTATTATAAAATAAATAAATCATATGAATAGAAATTAAAATAAAAAATTAAGTATTAAAAAAAATATGTTTTATTGTGAATAAAAAATTAATAATAAAATATTTTTCTTGTTTTTTTTTTATTTTATAAACATTTTCTTATAATAAATATTTTACAATATTTTAAAATTAAATGTAAAAAGTACAAGAAAATTATTTTTTTATTTATTTTATAATAATTTTTATTTATCATTCAAGTTTTCTTATAATAATTTTTTATCATTTTAAATTAATTTTCTTATATATTTATTATAAGCAAATATTTATAAAATAAAAAAAGTCCTAGAAAAATATTTTATTATTAATTTTTTTCACATCAAAACATATATTTCTTGTTTTTAATACTTAATTTTTTTATTTTAATTTCTATTCATATGATTTATTTAATTTATAATAAATATGAATAAAAGTGTATTTGAAAATAAGGGTAATGTTATAAATTTATGCTGTCAGGAGGGTTATTAGCTATTATAAAACAGTAGGGGAGTAAGTGGTATATATTAATTATAGTAGGGGAGAAATTGGCAATCTCCCTTTTTGATAAGTCAAATTTAAGTTATTAGTAGGTTCCTTATTTTGTGAATTCATGGAGCTTGATGTAGAATATGTTTAATGCTTGCTATTTTTGGACTTGTAACTTTGAAGTAAAGCTCTATTTAAAACTTGATGTTATTCAATAAAAAAGTATTTTGAGTATTATTATTTTTACAACTTGAAAGTTATATTTAGGAGTTTATTGATTTCTCGAATAATCAATACTTATTTGGAGGTTTGGGTTTCCTCGAATTAATCCCATTTGTCATCTAATTTTCTGTTTCATTTGATTTCTCCTTATAAATTTTAGTGTTCGTATCATTTGGTATTAGAGCTAAGTAATAAATAAGGAGCAAATCCTTACAATGGAGCAAAACTAGAGAGGATTCAAAAGATGATGAAGGGTATGATTCTTGAACAGAAAGAACTTATCAAGATATTATTGTGCAAAATGGATGAAATATCAAGAATATGGGATGCAAGGTGGAACTCATCTGGCCATTATATCAAATATGTGGAAGAAAATTCTATGTCTATGGCCGAAGTTCAACATCTCCAACAAAGTGACAATTTAGCATTTGCAACGCATGATGGAGGCGTTAAACAATGCAACAAAGTAGTGGCATCATTGAAGAAAATTCAAGAAATCAACATTCAAAAGATTAGAGTTTTCTTTTGCAAGTCAAAGTTGCAGAGTGTTTATTTTAAGTATAAAGCTAAAATACCTAGCCATCATGATGAAAAATCATTCATCAATCAAGTGTCAAAATTAAAGATGATGAATATTATTGATTCAAGGGAGGATCTTCAAAAAAGATTCAAGGAATCACTATATCTCATTATAAATTGAGAACGAAGGAGAAGACAAATTATTTTAATTTACCCTTGAGGACAAGGGTATTTCTAAGGGAGAAGGAATATTACAATATTTCTACACTAATATTTGTTATTAATTAGTTACTTTATATTTTAAGTATAATGGTTTTTAATAAGTTAAATTCAAGTTGTTAGTTGGTTCCTTGTTTTGTAGATTCGTGGAGCATAATGTAGAACATCCTTAATGCTTGTTATTTTTAAGCTTGTAACTTTGACCTAAAGCTCTATTTAAAGCTTTTGTTATTCAATAAAAAATTATCTAGAGTATTATTATTTTTGCAACTTGAAAGTTGTATTTGGAAGTTTATTAATTTTTTGAATAACTAATATTTATATAGAGGTCTAAATTTTCTCGAATTAACTCCATTTGTCATCTAATATTTTTTGTTTCATTTGATTTCTCCTAATAAACTTTAGTATTCGTATCAAACTTCTTCTTTCTCTTGGCCGTAAAATTGAAGTCCTGACACAACCAAATTTGTAGAAAATAAACTATAAGAAGAAAGGCTCAAATTAAGAAGAAGTAAAAGAAGCAGACATAACATAAAATTAAGATAAGCTAAGATTTTGTTGCAGTGGCATTATTGATCTTCATGGCCACCAAAAGTCCATCACAGTTTCCTAACACGCAGAATTTTCTGCATTTCATATGGTCGACAAGGAATCGCCAGAGCTCCTTCCTGAGAGAACCTCATGGCCACCAAAAGTCCATCACAGTTTCCAAAAGCTAGTTCTTTAGCTTCAGCTTGTTGCTTACTACTTTCAGGGCATGCCTTACAGTATCTCACATTTCAACAACTCATTAACACAATACTAAAGTATTTTCAGGTATAGCTTCCAGAAATCAAGTCGTTAAAATGAGAATACTTATCCCCCGTTAAAAAGTTTTACGAGATAAATGCAGTATCAAATACATTTCTTTACAACCAACAAATCTTAGCAGTAGAATAAAGGCAACACTTCACCTTCTCGTCCTAGGACATGGATACATGTGCAGAATACGCCCCAGGTTGCATATGATAGTTTCTGCAGCTGGTTAAATATGCCAAGCCTACCAAACTAGGACCATGCATGTGTGGGTGCATTTCCTATAATTTTAGATGAGTCTTTGATAGCACGGGAACGAAGTAAGAGACTACTTCGATAAAAATATTCATCAAGTAAAGGAGCAGAGCAGAGACAAGATATGTAGTACCCTGGCTACATAAAATTGCATATCCAACATATAGTAACCAACAGATCACATCACAGCTACAAAACGCTACGTATAACTAATAGGCATTTCTACCCGTTTTTACTTGGATAAATGAACATATGGTGGTAAACACTTGAAAACAGAAAAGAACTAGCAGAAGCAAAATAGTTGACTGAATGTTTAGATAAATTTACAGATTAAACTTCATATGTTTACTATGGAGAAACTATCGTCACATCCAAGCTTTCTCGTTCTCAAGAATCCTCTGGAGTTCATCAGGCCCACAAGGGATAGCTAGAACTCCTTCCTGTTTAAACCCAAATTCCTCCTCAGCCAGCTTCAACAACTTCAAGAACCCTGGATGAGCTAGATAATCCAACCTGATGATGAACCTCTTCGGCTCACCATCATCGAAGGTGTGAACCACAAAATGTCCCTCTTTCACATCCTTCGGCAAATCATCATCTTCAGTTGTCGCAACAAAATTTGAGCTGCTTGGTGATATAAGCAGAATTCTCATTAGTACCTTCCTAAAAAGCCTCAGCATCAACAAACCTCCTTTCCTCATTCTTAATTAAACAATAACTGAAGCAGCTTATTGAGATTATTAAAGTTTCCTTGTACCAATCACTCTACAAGGTACTATTTATACATTAATGGCAGAAATTCTCAAGATGAAAAGTCGAGACCAAATTTCTGAATTAAGTATGATAGACAAGTGCATGTGGGCTCACAATAATGTTTTTAACATAATTTTTGATGAATCACTTTCAGTGTTTCTGTTTCTGTGAAAAAATTGATGACTTAAATTTCCGGCCAAAAATGCACACTATAAGATATAAGTCTTCACTCTAATGTCAATTATCTGAAGGGTTCATATTCACATGCACTTAGATTGCGATGGAATAAGTAAATGTCTTCTCTAGTGGTGAAAGATAAGCATGCTCAAATGCAGTCTGTCATCAATTGCACCAACAGAAAAAGGACTAACTAGTAAGCAGATAATAAGGACCCTCAAAACTTCGCGGTTGAATTCTGACTCTAAGAAGAATGAAAGCAAAGATATATTCACCCAGTCATCTCTACATACAGTTTCTTTTAAAATTGTCACTCATACATCAACCTTTCTGATTTATCACCAATTCAAACTGAGGTACCAGCTGAACATATTTCAGGAAGCTTATTTCCATGAAAGCATTTAATCACAGCTTTGTGGTAAATCAGCAAGTTAGATGTATGCAGGGACAATTTTAAATGAAACTGGCAAGATGCAGTGCTAGTAATCTTCAGAATAGTAGAGACCAAATAATCCAACGTAAACACTCATGCCATTACTAATTTAATTATAAGGAACCAATACCCAGGAGCTTGCTAATATCAGTTATCTCATGGAACTTAGAAGCCATTTCCTTGGCCAGACTCAATCATGAAAGTACTGGATACAGACAAACATAATTTGCTTGCAGATCTTATTAACTAGCCAAAAGTTCAAAACTTATACTCAAGCAGAATGATTTATAATGAACCAATTCCTACTCTTTGCAGCATATTGTAGGTAATGGTCACACATCCACACCATCTTTTCTCGGAGAGTGAGTTGAAGTTCCGTGCTTTTAACCCAACGCAAGCCGAAGAAACCTATTCGATGGTCACCGCTAACCGCAAGTGCAATACCTGGTAAAGGAAATGAAATGCTGATCCTTCAAGCCTACTCTTAGAACTGCCAAGCAATTAATGGCTGAAAATTCAAAATAGCTATTTTCAACCTCAACTTAAAGGGAAGATCATAAACTTTCTTAATTGATGTCAACTTTGTGAAAACAGTCATTGCGACAATACTGAGATTTTCTCCAAGCATCAGACTGGAAACAAATTATGGTAACGCCTTGATTCTTCAAAAAATAACAATAGGTGAACATGAATTTATTTTTTGGAAAATTATACATCAGCTAAATCCTAGAAACCAGTCTACTCACTATCCTAATTTTGATGATTCCCCTTAGCTACTAGGGTCAAACGGCTACTTCGTGGGAGCAAAAATAAGAGCACTCTATACTGATCATTTACACCCTAAACTAATGGCAGTTCAGTTGTGCATTATGAGCTATTAGTAGGACAGTTCACAAAACACTAATAATCAGACCTCAGACATAATTAAGTGATCTTGCATAATTGTGTAAGCAATTCCACCATCTAGTTTTCATCCCCTAATGTATTTCAGTTAACTTCCAATTATTGTTTAGTAAGATGACAGTAGCACAGCATCCATAGTGCCCTCGGTTTGATCCAACATCACTAGATATTGGCCATAGTTGTGCACATCAAGCAGAAATGAAAAGGAAAAACAAGACAACTATTCATAATAATCACAACAATAATTATTAATACAGGAAAAAAAAAATGCTTATGTGCATTATTGGTATTTGAGAAGGACCCTGCATCATTATTGCAGTGGTGAAAGAAACCACTACACAATGTTACCCAATGAACTGTAACAAATTTTTTAAATGCCCAAACATTACACACGTACGCATCCACACACAAACCACACAAACAGATAGAAAGAATGTCCAAATTAAGATTTAAACAATTGTATGGGTAGCATTTGAAAATAAATTAGTTATATAAACAGAATATGGTTTTTTGCATAATAAGATAAGCTTGATCCAGCTACAGTTGATCCAAACCTTGTGCTTGCTTATTTTGCACTGAGACATACATACAATTCCAAAAACTAATCAAAAGAATAGACTGTTCAGTTCTTGCACAGAAAAAAGAACCTCATTTTCACTGTATTAGATTCAAAAGAACCAGGGTTCCACAAAGTCACTCGAGTTCACCCAATAATCTATGCATTATCTGTAGTAAAGTAACTGCTCAAATTTCAACCCGGCTTCTCCTGTGTATCCAGTTTTACATCACACTGAACAAGTTCTGGTTGGAATAGAGTACTCTGTAAATAATCCTCCAATCTTTAGGATGGATTCATTTCCATCTATTTGTATGCTTAATTGACAAACATTTGCTTAACAAACAACATTCTGATTGAAATAGATATTCAAGAACTGATAACAATATATTATAAACGAAACAAGTCATTCAGAGACATGTTGACGTAGTCCAACAGGATAAAAAAATGATCAAGGGTACATTAGATATAATTGCTCAAGAAAGTTTATTATTATACTTGAAATAAGATGGAAGCTGGGAACACAATACTGAAAAGTGTTAACATTGGGACCACTACATGTGATGCTTTCATCAATCAATTTAGTATCACCATCTCCTCTAATCAAATTTACTTGTACCACTTTCCAATACCTGATAACATGGGGTCTACAGAAACACTTTATGTGGATGACAGGACAGAAAGTACAAATGATAAAAAGATGTTCTCTTCATCCTCCTGTCATCTCATGTCTTCTCATCACCAAGTTAAGATGGAAGCAGTAAACTAAATATTTCTGTAGTTTTATGATAACGCTGCACTGATAGTAATCCTAGCAGCATGCACAAATATAAAATTTGATTCTTACTAGTTACTATAAGGGCATGTCTTAAAAAATCTCAATTTTCACACGACTCAAAACCATTTGACAAAAGCCATTCCTGGGAATAACGTTATAAAATTGAGTCATTAAGGTTAATAGTAAATTACCTATCAAAGAGAATACTCACCCCTGTTTAAGAGTTTACAAGAATCCAGTAGCAAATACATTTCTTTACCACCACGTCTTAGCAATGGAATAACGGCAATCCTTCACCAAGGAGAACAATCCATGTGCAGCATATGCCCCAATTTGCATATGATGGTGTCTGGAACTGTTAAAAATATGCTAAGCTACTAAGTTGGGACCATGCATGTGGGTGCATTTCCTATCATTTAGATGTGTCTTTGATAGCTCATAAATGATGTGGTCCACAAACACTATGCAGATAACAAGACAATGCTTTGATGCAAAAATATTCAAGCAGTAAAATAGCAGAATTGACTACAGAGACAAGATATCAAGTACCACGGGGCAGGGATTTTATTACAAAAACCAACAAAAGACAGCCCAAGAGGACAAGAAGAAATAGCTATGTCAAATTTCATCTCCAGTACCCAAACATATCACATTACAGCTATGCACTGTTACAGAAAATTATTTAAGCATAGTTACATTTAAGCATAGTTACCCTTCTTACATCGATAGATGAACATTTGACGATAACACTTGGAAACAGAAAAGAAGCTAACAGAAGAAAAATACTTAACAAAATGTTAAGATAAATTCACAGATTAACTATACATATTTACATAAATGACAAGAACTCCCAAATAAACCGTACCATATGGAGAAGCCATTGTCACATCCAATCTTTTTAGGTTCTCAAGAATCCTCTGGAGTTCAGCAGACCCACAAGGGATAGCAAGAACTCCTACCTCTTTAAACCTGAATTCCTCCCCAACCTGCTTCAACAACTTCGAGAACCCTGGCTCAGCTAGACAATCCAATTGAATGATGAACCTATTCAGCTCACCATCATCGAAGGTGTGAACCACAAAATGTCCCTCTTTCACATCCTCCGGAAAATCATCAAAATCATCACTATCAGTTGAGCACCATGGAGGTTTAAGGAGAATTCTTATTTGTACCTTCCTAAAAAGCCTCAGCATCAAGAAACCTCCTCTCATCTTTCTCACTAACTTAGTTAAACAACAGCTAAAGCAGCTTAATAAGACTATGAAGCTTTTCTTGCACAATCATCCTACAAGGTATGAAGTAAGTTAGACAAGTGCATGCGGGCTCACCAAATGTAATTAACATAATTTTTGATGTCTCACTTTCACTGTTTCTATTTCAGTACAGAGATACATGACCTAAATTTCCAGCCACCACTGCACGCTTCAAGAGCTTAGTCATCTATCTAACTTCAATATCTGGAGGGTACAAATTCACATGCACTTTGAACAATGAAACAAATCTACCTCCTTCATGATGTGGCCTATAGATTGCCGAGGAATTAGTAAACATCTTCTCTAGTGGTGAAAAACAAACATGCTCGAATGCAGTCTATCATCAATTACACACAAAAAGAACTAGCTGGCCGGCAGATAATAAGGACCCTCAAACTTTGCAGTTGAATTCCAAGTTAGTAAGAAGAAAGAAAGCAAAGACATAATTACCTGGTCATCTCTACATACGCTTTCTAATATCACCGATTCAAATGAGGTAAGAGCTGAACATATTTGAAGAAGCTTCACCAATTGATAGATACCTCCAAGTCCATGAAAGCATTCAATGATGTCTTTGTCGTAAATTGGGAGTGATAATTTTACAAATGAATCTGCAAGTTTGAGTGCTAGTAACATTCAGAATAGAAGAGACCAAATGATCCAATGTAAAACAGCTCAAATACATTTGATTGAAAATTAGTGGCTTGTATATTGAAGACTGACACCGAAAATCCTGCTTCAGGAACCAATACAAAGGACCTTGCTAATATCAGTTATCTCATCGAATGTAGAAGCCATTTCCTTGCTCAGACAAATCCTGCTTCATGATAGTACTGTATACAGAAGTTCAAGGTTCAAACAAATTTTTTTGTATACTACCCAAAGGTTCAAAACTCATCCTTAAGCAGAATGGTTTGCTTCCTGTCTCATAAAATTATATTTTGTGGAATAAAACAACTTCTGCTCTTTACAGCAGACTGTAGGCATTGTCATAAATCCATAGCATATTGTCTCGGACAGTGAGTTGAGGAAGGATGTGCAATTGCCAGATAAAGGAAATGGGATGCCCTCCTTCAAGCTTACTCTAGGCTATGTTCGGATGCAAGAAAGGGAAGGAGAGGAGAGGAGTGGAAAAGAGAAAAGGAAAGTAGAAGAGAAGAATTAGAATTCAATTTCCCTGTTCGGTTTGGCATCGAATTATTAGAGAAAAGGAATTGAATATGTTTTTTTGGCTAGGTACTCATTCATAACCACGATAAAAAAGATAAATATAAAAAATATGTTATAATTTTAATTATGTGGTTATGAAACAGTATTTTATGACAGAGCATCTCTACCATAAACAAACTTTTTTTTTATATGGACAAATTTATCCTTTATATTAAATTTTTAATATTTATTATTAAATTGATTAAAAACCACAAATATGTTAACTATTGAAAAACTAACCACCAGATTAATATTTCATTTTTAATATAAATGTTTCATTCTCTATGTTTTTATCAAAAGTGCTTTTTTTCTTTTTTTTTATAAGAAACATGATATTATTTCAAGAAAAATAACAAAAATATAACGAGAAAACATAATGAAATTTCAAGTGCTTAAATAAAATAATAAAAACATAATCCAAAATATTATTAAAAAAAAACACTTTTTGTTGGTGATATTCATGCTTATGAAAACAGCCCATAATATCAAACACAGTCCATAATTTGAAATAACAAAAACATAATAAAAAAAAAACTTTGTCAAATTTCAAGTGATCAAATAAGTTAAATTTCATAAGCTAGACATTAATAAATTATAGAATGTGTTAAATTTCACCTTCAAGGGAAAGTCTAACCCATGTTTCTCTATCCTTATCACAAAGACTATAAAAAAAAAATTGAGCTCAGCACTATCACGAGCGATTTTGGTGGTGGCTCTAAGTCATTCTACCGTTGTAAGGCCATTAATCTTCTTCAACTCATCACTCTACCCTGCTTGTTTGTCATTGATTTCTTGTCCTGTAGCTCGACTCACAGCACTAGAAGATTATTTTCATTTGTGAAACGATAAGAGTTGTTAGCTCTTTGCCATAAATCATACGCAAGTCCACATAATATGGGATGCTTTATTCCTAAAGTTTGTTGGCTCTTTATAACTATGCAATAAATAAATATAAATAAGTTTGCTTTAAAATATAAAAACATAAATAAACACAGCCCCCAAAAAAAAAAAATGCAACACGAACAGCAACAAAAACATCAACTGAAATAGTGGCAAACAATAGTATTAAACAGCAGAACCAGCAAGTAAAACAGCAGCAAACAGCGAGTAAAACTCAATCCAAATTAAAGCAATGTGATAAAACAGCAACGAATGCAGAAAAAAGCAAAAATCAGCAGCAAATAAATTTTCCATCCTCATGTCCTAAATTTAAGCCTAGAGAATTTTCAATAGACTTGCAATATCAGCAGCTATGTTGTTGTCTACTTGTCTAGGTAAATTCGCAAATACCAGAGATTTTTCTGAAAGCAGCATATATTTTTCATATCCAGGCATTCAATTGAAGCAAAAAATAGTCAAAGACAAAAATCAAAACCACTGTTGCTCTCTATGTTCTTGGGCACAGGTTTCTAATTTCTTGGCCCCTGCACAATGATAAAATGCAGGCAATACTATCATGAAGATGTGTCTTAAGTGACAGCTTATCCATTTAGGAAGATGACAGATTCAACTATACAGATTGTAACATAGTGAATTTATCACGGTATAAAAATTCTGCACAACTAGGAAGGAATATATATACTTAAGCCCCGTTTAGGATAGCTGCATCGTGGCAGCATCATCCCCCATTTTATATTAACATTGTGGTGACAGTCAGAAAGGCTGAAAAGGGAATGAACTCCTATCCAAATCCAAGGAAACAAACTATGATGTTGAGAATTAAGATGTAATGGAACTGAAAAATTAAAGCAGCATGGATATTTCCCCAAATCATTTGCTGCTTGGAAAAATGCATCTGACTCTTACATTGTATTTTACTTTTATATATAGCTCTACACTCCATAATTATAATGTAGTTTATATAATTATTTTTACAAAGAGTTGATCTATGCATAAAAATATACTTAAAAAGTAAAATATGATAATTATGCATCACAAATCACAATGTATCTATTCGCTGGATTTTGGTAGTGCCCATGAACCAATGAGTTCAGAGCAGATGTTTAACGAAGCACTGAAAAGTCTTTGAAACTCAAGTTTACTGAATTTAAACAACTAACAAACAAAAAGAAAGATCCACTTATTTGAATAATATTCATGATGCATGCTATATGGCTGGCTACAGAAACTTCAAATGTGGAAATAAGATAATAAACAAGTGGTGTAGCATAAAAAAGCAAACTTAAACTCAATGGCATATGAACTCAGGCAGCTATTATCAGGCAAACTCTCAAAGACAAGGTAAGATGAGATCACTATCTCCTAATCTCCACAATAACCCATTAGATAAACTCAATGGCATATGAACTCAGGCAGCTATTATCAGGCAAACTCTCAAAGACAAGGTAAGATGAGATCACTATCTCCTAATCTCCACAATAACGCATTAGATTTATATATATCAAGATTAGGGGTGTGTTTGGGATTGAGGTGCTGTAGCTTAACTGCTGTGGGAAAAAAGTTGTAATTTTGAAACAAAAGCTAATAATATGTAGTAAATACAATTTTTAAAAAATAATTTTGACAAAATTATTAAAGATATAATGAATTTTTTATCATATAAGTGAAAAATCATATAAATATAGCTTCCAAGCTACAACAGCTAGTGTTTACCAAACACTTTAGTGCTGTAACTTTTAAGCTACAGCTGCCCAACCTCAATCCCAAACACACCCTAGATTCACAAAATCACAGTATAATTTATAAGCTAAGGGATGACCTCAAGCTTCCTGCACAAATTTCAGATTCTATTTGCTTAGCTACTAGAAAATTGAATGCAATTTTTATATTTACATTCATTCACCTCGTAGGTTAATTATTTATCTAAGCCCACCATGCGTGGCTGCTGACTTCATGTAGCATGCAAGATGCATATCACATTAGGCATGAGCACATTTGTGGAAGTGATATCATGCTTCATGCTTTTGCTTTCTTTTTTCCTTTTCCTTTTCTTTTTCCTTTTTGAAACAAGTCTTGAATAATATAGCACAACGACAATGAGAGCTGTTGAAAGATCGGCTTCAAAATCGGAAGAATAAGACTCATTTTGGCAAAAAATTAGTTACCAAAATTCAGTGCAAATTCTGGGCAAGTTTGCATATCCAGGTGTTTGAAAATACAGATAAATACATAAATTTGGCTGAAGATGATCTCAAAGCATGTTCAGTAATTAATAAATAAGAGTTAAAGAAAAAGTCAAACTTTATCAGGTTAATACCAAGGGCTCGACGAAAACAGAGTAAGGGATCAAGTAGCCACTGCTCCAACTTCAAACATTATAAGCATTCTATCAAACACCTCCTTGATCTTGGCTCTAAATTACCATTTCAGACGCAACATAAATCAACAAAAACTCAAGTGTCTCCTAATCACCCTAGAAATTAAATCCCACAACTAAAAATTAATCTAAATTAAAGCAACAAAACTTCAACTAAAATCTCACAATCACCGTAAGAACAAAATCCCATAACTAGAAATGCAAAATTATCCCAGATTAAAGCTACAAAAACTCTAATAACCCTCTTCAAACTCATTCTCCATCATCTCATAAACTTATTAAGGCTCACAAAACAATTACACAACAGCCACACAAGAACAGTTATAACAGATAACAATAACAAATCAACAAGACCATAAAAGAACTAAATTAACAAAATAACACAGATGAACGAGAAGAGAAATCATACCTAAGGTGAGAAACAATGAAGCTAAAGTGTTGCCAATTGCTAGGATAGAAGCTCTATGGCGAACGGATTTAAAAGCCGCCGCCGCAGCTCATTGGCTTACAGATGAAGCTTGCTGCAGAAGTTCAGAGAGATTTTGGTTTTGATTTTAAGTTATGAGGGTTGTGAAACCATAGACCAATTCAAGAATTAGGTTACCTCGTTTTAAATTTGCTAAAAGGTATAACTGGAAATAAAAATATAATTAAGGGTAAAATTGAGAAATCCAACATTTGAGTTGTGTAGAATTCAGATTTCCTCACTCTTCATAGAAGAAACCGAATTCCTCACTTTTCAGAAACTGGAGTTTCAACAGAATTTGATTTCTGATCCATTACTGCCAACCGAACAGCAGAAATCTCAAAAGAAATCTAAATTCTCTCCTCTCCTGCGGCTCTCCAGCCAACCATACACGACTTTAGTACCGCACTTAATGGCTGAAAATTCAATTCCTCAATAGCTATTTTCAACCCAAGAAAGATCATATACATTCTTAATTAATGTCAGTTTTGTGAGAAAACTCACTGCATCCATACCAAATATGATTACCTCCAAGCACCAGATTGGAAACAAACATTGGTAACTCCTTGATACTACAGAAAGATAATAACAATTACTGAAAAAGAATTTATTTTTTGGAAATTAGGCATCTGATCCTATCTGCTAAATGAAGACTGTTCTGTTCTTGCCACAGAAATAGAATCTCATATTTCAGTACATTCGAATACAAAGAACCAGGCCCCCACAATGTTGCTGGAATTTCACCCAATAATCAATTCATTATGGAATAAACTGCCCAAATTTCAACCCAACTTCTCCTTGTGAACCTTCTAGTAATAAAAGCCTTGCAACCTTTTAGAAACAAGTTTTACGTCAAATAAAACAAAGTTCCTGTTGATATTCAGTACCTTGGCAGAAATTCTATTGTAAGCAGCCCAACAAACAAATGATTGATTTTATTAGCAAGTACTAGACTAATCATCCAATGCCTACGGATTAAAATAGCATGTGATAATAGAGATCCATATGGCAAGCAAATTATTAGGATAGATTTATTTCCATCTATTTGTATGCTTAAAACACAAAACATTAGTCGAACAAAGAACATTCTGATGGAAACTAGATATTCAAATAATAATATATGACAAATGTAACAAGTCATTCAGCAACATGCAGTCCAACAGGATAAAAAAGCGATCACAGGTACATCAGATATAATTCCTCAAGAGAGTTTATTGTAATACTTGTATAAAGGAATGCAGTATACATGATTAAAGTGGAAACCAGTAGTAATCTATACACATAGTTTGATCAAACAGTTTGTTTGCGCTCAAATCCTGTACCCGGATCATCATTTGATGGGAAGACCTCGAACCCTGTAACCACAGCATCTGGTGGGCCATGGCGGCACCTTTGCTCCATCTCCTTGACAGAATCAGGGTGCCCTGAGAACAGAGCCTCTACAGAACCATTACGCCTGTTCCGCACCCAACCTTTCAGCCCTAATTGTGTGGCATTCTCGATGGTCCAGTTCCTGTAGAACACACCCTGCACCCTCCCTTTTACAACAACCCTCACCTGCACATCCAAAACCACCCAAAATACAATGTCCCATACAAATTGCAAAGCCAACACTGCGTAGCAAAAGCAAACGCTATTTTCTACATATAATTGATTACGTTGAGACCCTAAATTCAAAATCAAATTTTGCAGACACCCCATTTGATTAAAATATAAATCAACTAGAAAATGACAAGAAAGAGATTTTTACATATGACTTGCATAGCAAACACTAATTTGCAAAAAGCAAAACCACTTATAGCACGGGAATGGACAATTCTCAACGGATACACATCAGTCAAAACCCTAAATTCTACATATAATTGATTGCATAGAGATTCTAACCTCAAAATCGAATTTTGAAGAGACCCAACTTCATTAAAATAAGAATTAACTAATTACAAGTCAAGAGAAAGAAAGAAATACGCACCGTCTTGGTGGGAGGAGATTGATTGTCAGTCATGTTGCAGAGAAAACGAGGAGGAGATCTGAGCAGATGAGAAAGAAAAGAATGAGAAGGAGGAAGAGGAGAGAGTAGCGAAAGAGGATTATGAAAAGAATGAAGAGGAGAACGAGCGCGAACGGGGAGTCTATGAGTACTAATAGCATCTTTCAAGTTCCATATTATTCTCCTGCTGATCCCAGATGTCAGGAATCTCAGTGTCTGTTGTGGGATTAATGTTTCCATTCGATTGTTTTGTTTTGTGTCTGACTGGATTCATTGGGCTCCTGCTGTACTATTCATCATACTCATATAGCAACTTTATAATGATAGTCCTCCTACTAAATTTGAATCAAAATCGTCTGAAATTAAAATAAATTATTTATGTAGCTGCAAAAATTAAAATTGAAATAAATTATATTTTCATTAATATGTTTATTTTTTCTTAGAATCAAAATATACTATTATAAATTACTAAAATACTCTTTGTTAATTGTCCCTAATATTATTTGTATATATAATAATAATGATAATAATAATAAGAATAAAAAATTATAATAAAACTGAAAATAATAATAATGATGACAATAATGTTAATTAAAACAATAAAATTAATAAATTTTAATAATAATAATAATAACAATAATAATAATTAAAATTATAAAGGTAATGTTTTTAATAATAATAATGACATTAATGATAATAATAATAAAATTTAATATTAATATTAATGACATCAATGACAGTAATAATAATAATTAAATAATAAAATTAATAAATTATGATGATGATAATAATGATGATGATGATGATGATAAAATTAATAGATTTTAATAATGATAATATTAATAAAAATAATAATAACAATAATTAAATTAATTAAATTAATAATAATAAAGATTATAATGATGATGACGATGACGACATTAATGACAGTTATAATAACAATTAAAATTAATAAATTTTGATAATGATTATGATGATAATGACAATAATAATAATTAAAATAATAAATTTTAATAATAATAATTAAATTAATGACAATAATATTAATATAATAATAATGACATTAATTATTATTATATAATGAACGACTTATTTGTAAATAACACAAAATTTTTGGATATTTTCATAAATTCTGTAGGAACCAAAATGCAAAAATGACAGATTGAGGACAATTTCGAAATCTTAAAAATTCAATTGGTGTAAAATGGTTAGTTCTAGAAATCAGATTTGATTCTCAACCGCCCCCAAAACAAAAAAAATGAAGTATATGGGAATGATTCCCAAATTTGTAAATCCTGCACGATTCTGATTCTGAATCACACTCTTATTTTGTGAAACAAACGCTATCAACAATTTTAATTCCCTATTCTGATTTCTCAATCCAATAAGTAAACACGCCTTAAATTCTTTCTTTTATCTTAGCAAAATTAAGAAATTTTAGTTTTTTTTCTTTTTTATTTGCAATTAGAAAATAATAATTTAAATGTACTGTGAATTTAGTGTACTTCCTCGCCTCATTATGAAATTAAGAGTTTAAAGCTTCATATGTACTCAGTGCCAGCATCTAGCAGGTATATTTTCTTTTCTTCTTTTACTAGTGATGCATTAAAAAATCAAATAATTTTGAAATAATTTTACTTTATTGGCCACAAATTCTTCGGAAATATGAACAAAAAATTAATTTGAGCTTTTGCCAATCTCTATACAAAAAAATTGTATATGCACTTCGGGTTATGCTTTTATTTCAATTTATCCAAGAATAACTAGATATGTAATAATTGCAAATTTTTGTATACAATAAATTCTTTCTTTTATCTTAGCAAAATTATGAAATTTTAGTTTTTTTAGTTTGCATTTAATATTAATAATAGTTTGAATCCTATGTACATCTTTGCCTCATTATCCAAGTCGATGGTTTTAAGCTCCTTATTTACTCGTGCTAGCAACTAGCAAGTATATATATATATATATATATATATATATATATATATATATATATATTTTCCATCTTTGACTTCTGATGTATCAAAATAATAAATATGTTATTTCAAGTGGCTTGGCTAGGTGAAATAGTTTTGAAACAATTTTATCTTGTTGGCTACAAATCTTTGGGAGAGAAGAATAAAAAATTAATTTGAGCTTTATGTAAGTATTACCTTTCAACAAATATAAAAAGATTGTATATGCATTTTAGGTTATGTTTTTATTTTAATTTATCTAAGAAAAAAACTAAACATGTAATAATTGCTAATTTAAAAGAAAAAATAAAAATAAAATAGAGTTTACCACATAGTTATTAATGATTTTACATTCATAAAATATTTTCAAGTTTAAGAAAGTCAATTGAATAAGTTTACCCTATATAGGTGATATTCATTCAAATGTATAAAATTAGATGACAATATTCAAATTTTCTTTTGTAATGTCACGTCACCGGTATAAACGGCACAATGGAGATCAACTACTTGAGAGATTGGTCGTTAATTATTTACAGGTTTCTGAGTCAAAAGCTTAAAAGGACGAATCTAGATCTAAATCTAGATCTACATATAGAGAGTTTGGCAAAATATGTTCTTATTTTGACATAAGAACCTCAAAAAAAATATGGAGAGGATCATAAATAATTTATAAATAAAACTTTATTAAGTAATTTATAAATAAAACTTTATTAAGTAATTATATATATATATATATAAGGAAGAGATGACTCTTGAGATGATATCATATTTGGGAAAAAATCACCTATACTCCTAAAGTTTGCTTAAATTATCACATAGACTTTTTTAATTTCATAAATGATCACACACACTCCTTTTTAATTATTATATCCTTAATTACAACAACCTAATAATCGACTTTAAATAAATATAAATTAAAATTAAAATAATATAATATATAAAATAAGATAAAATTTATAAATTATCTTATGATGCAAATAAAATATTACAATAGGTATAATTAATAAAATTATACTTATAGTGAAAATTATTTTTAATACTAAGCTATTATTAGTCTATCCCAATAGATTTTATTAATACTAAAAATTAACTTTAAGATTTATATTAATATAGACATAATTAAAAAAAATTAAAATAAAATAATATAAATTTTATAAATTACTGTGAATATTAGGTATAATTATTTAATATTATTAATAAATTTTATTATATTATTAAAAGAATATGACAAATTCATGATGTTAAAATAACTTTTCTAATATTCAAAATAATTTATAAATTTTATCTTATTTTATATATTTTATTATTTTACTTTTAATTTATATTTATTTAAAGTCAATTATCATGTTGCTGTAATTAAGGATATAATTGCCAAAAAAGAGTGTGTATAATTATTTATGAAACTAAAGATATATGTGTGATAATTTAAACAAATCTTGGAGGTATCAGTGACTTTTTTCCTATCGTATTTTTGCTTGCAATGCCTATATATAAAAAAGTTCTAAGTCATCTAAAAATCTTCATTTTGACCATATTTATAATTCAAATGTTTATAATTAGATGACAATATTCAAATTTCCCTTATAGAAAATATAACAGGTCATTTTGAATCCAACAAACCCACAGCTAGAAATAAAACAAGTCCATAATTGACATTATATTTTTTTTTTTATAGGTACATGTGGTGATCATTGTACAATAATCAAAGAGATTAATATATTGGTATTTGGTCATGTGAAAAACTAAAAAAGAGAGATCAATTAAAACATTGAGAGGGGTACATAACATACATACCTACTACACTGAACAAAGATCCAAAAAAAGGCGAACGAGGTCTGAGCAAAACGCAAAGAGAAGGATGAGAAAGAAGAAGACAAGAGCAGCACGGAAGAGGAGAATGAATAGGATTAAAGCTATGATTGTTTGGAAAAAGTAGAGAGTGGGAGAGTCCCAAATTATTAGCATTCTTGCAGCTCATACATTTGTCTTTTAGAATTTTTAAAAAAATTGCATCCGCTTTGGCATAGGTTTTTTAACTTTTAATATGTTGCTGCACAGATTGCACAATATTCTTCAGCTTTCTAGCTAGAACCTTCTCGCATTTTCATCAACCAATAAGATGAATTGACCCATTCTGAAATTCGCTTAGATATTTTAAATTTAGAATTTATTTTGACAAAAGTGATTCTTCTCAAAGCTTCTTTGCTTTTTGGGTTTGGTCCAGCTCTAGCCCCACAACCACCTAAAATATGTACAAGTGGCATCGTCAAACAAAAAGTTTGGGGCTATATACATATATTGAATATGTATCGTTAAGTTCCTTTTGCACGTCGATAATTAAATTTCCATTCTACTCGTAAGTAGTTGGGGTACCAACACAAGACTCTTTTACTATTTAAAAAAATTTTATAACAATTGTGTTTAGGGGTTTTCTTAAGATATATTTAATGTAACTCATATTTAAGTAAAATTCACTCATTGGCCACTTAATTTCACTATTTTGTTACTTATATTTGCAGTGAAAAAGCCTAATTAAAAATTATAATAAATGTAACTTAAAAAAATCCTTATAAATGTAATTTTGGAAAATCCTTGGGTTAATTAAAAACCCACTCATCAATTTCACTCTGTACCTCTGGCCTTGATCTTCATCCTTGTGCTTTGTGTGGTCGAGCTTTTCGGGTGATTTTCCATCAAGATGGAAGAAAATGGCTAGAAGGTGTGGTATACCAATGAGAACCGTCTTAAAATTAAGTCAATTTCGTAAAATTTTCAGAGAGATATTAACTACCATATGATCTCTCGATTAGCTATTTATGTGTTTCTACTACTACAAGAGAAAATTAGCAAGTTGGGTCAAAAGCCCAAGAAAAAAATTTGGGCTTGTGGTTTGTTCAATCAACACAAAAGTACCTCTCTATGATACTGCATGAAGGACATGTTGATAACGTGCATATTGTTGCCCAAAAGTAATAGGTGTGTGAAATAAGCGGTCATAGGTTTTCGGAATTTAGATTTATTAAAAATAGATGTAGGTAATTTTAAACCCTAAAATTGATTGATTAAACAACTTAATTAATTAAATTTCTTAACGGAGAGAAGCCTAAGAAAATCTTCAATATAATTAATCTAATTAAATTAATAAAACTAAATAAATTAAACTAAATTAAATTTTCAAAAACATTGTTTACTGTTACTTTTCACAAGTACTGTTTACAGTTATGGTTTACTGTATTATTCACAGTTACTATTTACGTATTGTTCATAATCACTGTTCATCCGCATAAAAAACATTAATTATACTAAACATAATAAATTGTAGAAATTAAATGACATGGAGATTTTTACGTAGTTCAGATTAATTAATTTTATAAACATGAGATGAAAGCAACTCACTAAGTTGAGATATTACAACCTATGGATTTACCAAAGTTAAGACTCTCACTTACAGTTTATCACCAGACAGCTTACTCAACCTTAAATTGATCTGCTTCTCTTGAATAACTGCTACGCCTCTTGATCCATGATCCTCAAAGCACTTCGCAAAGTGATCAATAGCAATTCTTCAATGTCTAATGATCCAAGATTCACATAGACTCTCCATAGAGATTAACAAAATTAGTCTCATTACAAGACTTGAATATAGAAGATAATATAAACAAATCAACACAATTTCATGTGCTAAATCCGGCTTCTCTGCTTTATGCTCTGTGTTGTGCTTGCTTTCAATTGTGAAACACCTCTCTTTGTAGAGGCACTAGGGTTTCACAAAATCACAAGTCTTAAATGACTTGGATTCTTTCCAAAAAATAGTTTCTTTCCTCTTATAATTCCTATGATTCTGAATAGGAATAAATCTGATATTCTTGCCTTGCTTGTCTCCCAAGAAATATCTAGAGCATTAATAAACTTTCTGTTTGAACCAACTTCTTGCTCTATATAAATCTTACATGCCAATTATAGAATTTCGTCACTAGTTGGCTTGTTAAATTAGACATCTAATTAAACTAGCAAATAAATATTCCTAATAAATTGGAACCGCACTAAATTAGGGAATTAATAAATTAATCCTTATTACAAGATATACAATAAATAAAATTCCAATTTAACTAGATTTGTCATAAGATGTCAACTCTATAAATAATAGACTTAACATTATGAATAACTATAGAGTCATAAACAATTATAAAACTAATGTAGCATGATATGATTAGAGGATTAAAAATATAAATAAAAATAAAATATGTCGGCTCTTTTTAATTCAACTAATTACAATATGCTAAATGTCTTCAGGGTACTTGATCGAGTAATTTTCAAGTAACTTTATTTAATTAGCCATCAAAGTTCAAGTTTTGGATAGATGTGGAATTAAAAAATAAATAACACAAAAAAAAATTAAAATATATCACATCAATTTGTACAACATAATTTGTACAAAATTGTTTGTGTGTATCATTTCTTGAGATAAACCATTCCATACATTATTAGCCATTAGCCAACAGAAAATCACCTTCACATTCCTTCTAAGCTTGTCATTGAGATAAGATTTCAGTTCTTACAACGTCCTAATCTCTTCGAGCAAAACATGACAAATAGAGTAATTGAATCCAACTGGTGTGCATCATTCATATTAATATTCATGGTATTCTAGTGATGCAAGTCTCTTTATTCAAATGAAAAAAGATAAACAATGTATGAACAAAGAGTAAAGAAGAAGATGAGAAAGAAGAAAACAAGGGCCACACGAAAGAAGAGGATGAACAAAAATAGAGCAGTGACCGTTTGTAGGAAGTAGAAAATGGGACAATCCCAAATTATGATCATTGTTATTGATTCATTCTACTTGAAGATTCATAAATAGTTAGCTAGCTTTCGAGGATCGCATATTTCATTAGCTAACTTCTATATATTAATAAGATTCTGATATAAAGTGGACTTGAATATATGTCATGAATTACTTTGACAAAAGCATTCTTCACAAAGATTCTTTGCCTTTCTGGCATTGTCCTTGCAGATAAAATGTCCAAGAAATTCCGTCAAACTAAAAGATTTCAAGTGGAATACATATTGATCGAACACATGTAAAGGGATAAATTGGCAGTCAATTTAATTTTGATTCAGGAATATATTGGAATAGAAAAGTGCCAAAGAGATAGATATATGGGAATATAAAAATACTAAAGAGACGGAGCACTGACCGAAGATTATGGTACCCTTTTTGTAATTTTTTGGGATAAATCTCAATGATACAAGGAAAACTTTATTAATACAAGAAGAAAATATACATCTAATTTGGGAACGTAAAATATCTTACTCCTATGATCCTACGAAAAATACTAATGCTGTGTTTATTTATTGAATTAAGGAATCGGAATTATTGATAGTGTTTACTTCGAAAAATAAATACAGAAATCGAAATCGGAATCGTGGGGCCCACCACAATTTGGGAATGAGTCTTCCATTTTCTGAACTTTTGATTCTACCCCCATTAATATTTTAATATTCCCAAAATACCCTCAAAGAAGTTTTGTTATTTTTTCATTTTAGTCCTTACAGAATTATGAAAATAACTTAAAGTATTTTATTATTTACAAATAGGTCCTTTGATGAGGATTATGATGATGGTAATAGTTATTATTATTACTGTTGTTGTTGCTGTTGTTATAAAAAAATTTATTTAATAATATTATTATTATTGTTGAAAATAATTTTATTATTTTAATTATTATTATCATTAGTGTCATTATTATTATTAATATTAATTTTATTATTTAAATTGTTATTATTACTGTCATTAAGGTTAATATTATTAAAATTTATTTATTTTATTATTATTATTATTATTATTATTATTATTATTATTAATGATAAAAGTATTATAATCAATTAAGATATTAATGTTAATAATAATTATGACATAGTTAATTAAGGACTTTTTAATAATTTGTAACAATCTAACTCATTTCGATTTCGATTCCAAGGCAAAGTAAACATATCAATAACAATACAGCTCATCTTATTTCCGATTCCTACTGATCAAGTAAACAACTTATTCTGATTTCACTCCCAGCTCATTCCGATTCCAGCCCATTTCGATTTTCGTTTAGTAAACGCAACATAAGAATAAATCAAAGAACAATTACGAAAATAAAAACTATATGCATGCATGCAAACTATAAGATATCATAAAGTTATGCAAATCTATAACTAGCAAAAAAATACTTGCGATTTCTGATTGTGGACGATGCCAATTTCCTTTGTTTTCATTTAATTGAATTAATCAGCACTAATTTATCAATATTTATGTCCATGTTGTGCCAAATTCACTAGGTGAAAAAGGACCTATCTTGACAAATAATTTCTATCATCGGGGGGGAGGGGGGGATGACAAAGTTTTTTTCTGTCATTTTACGTGCAGTCAGACTAATGTGACAGAGTGAAAATCTGTCATGAAGTATGATAGAGCGCCTCATTGTATACATTTCTGTCATTATTCTATCATAGTATTTGTAAATTATTCGGCAGGAAAATAAAAATTTGATTAAATTAATTTATAAATTAATTGGCGGGAAATTTATATTTTTGAATATTTTGAATTTTATTTGCTGGTAAATTTTAAATTTGCAGCGAAATTAAATTTTGGTGCGAAAATTAAAATTTTGGTGGGTAAATTAAAACCATTGTATCTTGTGACAGATATAATCTGTCATAAATTTAGAATAAAATTGAAAATATTTTTATTTGATTTCTGAATACCTGAAATTCAATTCCCAAATAATAAAATACCTGAAATTCAATTCCCAAATATATTTTCATAAAATTTCATAATTACAATAGCTTTATAACAATTGTATTAACGAAATTTGGCAAATACAAAATCAACATATCCAACACAAACTACATCATCCAACACAAACAAACATCCATGATATTCAATAAAATTAATCCCAACATATCCAAGGTATCTACCAAATTCTATCATAAAAGTACTGTTGAAGTTTGCAGCTCTAAGTAGACTAAAATAAATTGGAATTTGTGGACTAAAGAAAACTGAAATGTTGCCTTAGTTAAGTTGAATGTTTGCATCTCCAAATTGCCAAGGAAAAATTGAAATATCCTGCATGAAGCTTTAAAATCCAACTGCAAATGCAAAATACTCATAATTAAGCACTTTAGACACAAATACTTCTTATTACTGCATGGAAGAAATATATAAAAGTTACCATTAAATACTCATCAGCATTTTAGACACATGGTTGGCCCAATCCACACGAACTTCATCTGTTTCAGCTTCAGTATATGTGGACTTTTCTTTGAACTGATAACCACCAAAATAACCACTCATACTTATGAAACAATGAAGCACTACTTAAAAAAGACAGTGAAGTTAGGGGTGAAACAGTGAAGTCAAGGATGAAACTTACATCTTTCTGGAGAGATATATCTTCAATAATGTCTTTCATGTACTTGAGGACATAATAACTACACTCTGTAACACCCGGTTGCATTGGGGCCTAATCATCAATTACCATTTAAAGTTTACAACTAGAAAAAGTAGAATTTCTAATAACATTCATTGCTTAAGGTAAGTTAATTTACCTTCACAGTTTTGAACATCTTACTAAACATCCATTTGTTCTTATTTCCCTTTTGTGTTATGAACATTGACATGCTACTGCATAAAAGTCCAACTATTAGTAAGCTATTTGAGTAGAATTTGACAGTAAGTTAATTATGCAATAAAGGAAAATGATACATACGCTACAATAAGTTCACGTAAATCATCTGCAGGATCTCCATGGATTGAATCCAAATAAAATATCTCCTTTTTTGATACGTCAAAAACAACCAATACCCAATGACCTCTATAACAGAAGATGTAACATATTCAAATTAATTATAAACTTAAAATAGGATATCTTCCTAGCTGCTTAACTAAAGTAAAAAAAATATTACCCAAGATTATTTGGCATGAAGATGAACTATCCTCTCTTGGCTTTCATCAAACGATCACAAATACCACGTACTCTCCTGTCAAAGGATGCCAATGCATATGCTTCAATTTGGACAGAAACCAAAGCTGGACGTATGAATCCAAACTGATTTGTTCCTCTGCTTGTTGGGGTTAATGATTCATGCAACATCCTACAACAATAATACTCTGTAAATTAAAAAGAATTAAATAACATTAAAAAACCACATTATTCAATTGACAAGAAAGAATCACTCACGCTGCATACACTTCAATCTGATTTACACCTAGCTGGTTCATCGATAGTAAATCCCTGCACTCCATCTTCCCGATATGAGCTCTACACTCCTTGAAATGAAAAACAAAATTAGCAATCAAATACGGAAGCCAACCATCAGATAGCAACTTCATTTCACATAGTGTGCCAAACAGTTGAAGCACTGGAAGCCTATTTTGATGCTTCACTTCCACATTTCTGGTGCGTCTTGCAGGCAATGGCTGTTTTGGAATTTTTTTGCTCTTGTTACTTGTAGTGGCAGTGGGTTTTGAAGGATTGTTCATATGGGGTTTCTCATCATGCAGTCCTGGTGCATCAAAGTTTAAGTGTTTTTTGGTGCCTTTTGTATTCCCAACCTCATTTGCCTTCAACTGGTCACCATGGAGTCTAGGACTCTTTCTTGAAATGATGGCAGTTTGTTTGTTTTCAGGAACTTCTTTAACTGCTTTTTTCTTGCTCTTTCTTGGTGAGTTTCCGAAAGAATCAGCCTCCTACAAAATTAATTAGTAAATGTTATTAAACGAGTTCATTGAAAAATAAGTATAGAATGTTGAAAATAATTATGATAAGTTAAAAAAATGACCTTTTCTTTAGCTATCGCCACCATGTCTGCATCCACATCCATGCTTTTATTGGCACCATCAAAATCAATTGGGTAGTTGAAATTACCTACATCTAAATGACAGGGTGTCATCTTCAATTCATTTCTAATTTCATTCAATTGTTTGTCAACTTGTTGCATCCAAATTTCATGCTCTCTGTCTTTATTCTTTTGATGATGTCCTTTGAAGGTGTTGAAGCACACAATTGGGGTAACAAATTTGCCCACTCCTTGAAAATGACCAGATTTTAGAGACTTGCCCAAAGTTCTTGCAAGTAGATCAAACCTTGCATCTGATCCACATGATCCTACTTTATCATCTGTACTAAGCCTTTCCTATCACCCAGTATAACAGCAATTTTAAGTTATTCTTATACTTACAAAAAAATCAGATTTCAAACTTATCATTGTCTTTAATAACAAGAAGAGTTTTTCTTATACTTACAAGCTTTTGGACGAATGGTTCAACATCTGGATGGTATCCTCCATTTCTCAGTCTTCGGGCTCTCTTCCAAAGCTCACTCCTATCCACTTCTTCTTCGGTAAGTCCCGTTTCTGAACACTGTTAAGTTTTGAAGTTAGCAAACTTTCTGTAACTTATGATTGATTTCTTACAAGTTAAAAATTGAATTCACTTAAATTTGCTAAAGTATTTATTCAAAATGGAAGTTTACCACTTCCTGCAATAAACCAGCATATCCTTTGTGACTAAGGCGATGATTGAACTTGTTCATTGCCCTTTTTGCTCTGCTGCTGTCACTTAATTTCTGTAAAACACAAATAAGTAGTGTTAAAAACACACACAAATAATGTAAGGCCTTTAAAACACATTTATTTTGCTTATACTCACTATAAACTCATCAAACAAATACTGCCTTACAAACTTTGCTCAATCATCTTTTGTGATATGGTTGTACTGTAATGGTGGTCTAAACAGCCTTTTACGATCATGTATATATGGCCTTATATACTTTCTTCTAAGATAGTACCTAAACTGTCGAAACCCAATTCCGAGATCTTGTAGAACTTATTTCCTGCTTCTTAAATGGAGACTGAAGTTAACCTACAGTGGGAGTGAAATAGACAATTGATTCTACCACTTAACTTCAGCTGTTGCATTAATAATTAAGTTAAATATGTGAACAAAATATTTTACCTTAATAGACTACCAAAGCCAATCTTTAGTCTCAGTCGGAACTTTACGCCAATTAGACTGAAGGATTGAAATTGATGTACGAGCAAGGACCTCAACATAAGTAGCCAAATCACTGGCTTCTTCACCATATGGAATCAAAAATCTATTATATTTAACCACAAAATGTCCAAAAGATCTTTTTCTTTTCTTGTTCTGCTTCACACTAATTGAAACACCTCTACTTCTAGAACTACTCTCTGGTTTAGCACCATCATTATGTTCATCGTCTGACTCGTCATCCCCACTAGCAGAGTCCTTAGAAATATCCTTACCAGTTGCATGCTCGGATAAATCATCACTAGCTGAATCCTCAAACATATCCTCACCAGCAGCGTGCTTAGGCAGATCCTCACCGGTTGAGTGGTCAGACAGATCATCACCAGCTGAGTGATCCTCAATATCCTTCATCATAATACACCTGGCATTTACATAAGTAAAAACAAATCAGATTAATGCATTAAAAAACAAATCAAATTAAGGCATTTACATCAATGAATCAGATTATAGAACAAATCAGATTAATCAAACTACAAAATAAATCAAATGAAACTAAAAAAAAATCAGATTGCACTTACAATATATTCTAGGCTCACTGAAACATATATCAATTATCTACCCAAATACCCTCTCTGCCATCTCTTACATAAATTGCATCATCTACATTGGTATCATTACTTGGTAATTCTTTGATGATTGGAGGGATTTCCATGATATCATCCACTTCATCAACACTTTTTCATGGGGACAACCTCTATTAGGCATATGACAAACTATCGACCATTTTTTATCACTTGGATCAGTTACATAGAAGACTTGTTTAGCTTGAGAAGCCAATATAAACGGATCTGATTTATGGCCTAACCGTTTCAGGTCTATTAATGTAAATCCCATTTTATCCTTCTTCACTCCACCGTTATTTTTAACCCAATGACACTTCATAACTGGGATTCTAAAAACATGGTAGTCAAGCTCCCATATCTCATCTATGACTCCATAAAATGACATGTTAGAAGTTACTGGTCTCTTGTCTTTAGCAGTGGAAACTTGCATTGCTGCAGCTACTAAAGTAACTCCATTGTTTTGAGTTACTTGATCTTCGTCCCGCTCTTATGTTAGAAAATGGAATCCATTAACGTCGTATCCTGGGTGTTTGTGGACAATTGGACGAAGGCTTTCAGATAACCAACGCAATGTTGGTGATATATCAACACCATTATCTATCAACTGATAAACCTAATGAAATATATTCGTGGTTAGTGGACTGTCAAACAAAACGATGGAATTTTACTAACTAAAACAGAAATCTTAGTAACCTTATTCTCTAGCCAATCTGTGAAGGAACGATTGTATTCATCTTGCAACCACTTTACATCGTTACGACGACGTTGATGCAAATCCCTTAGAAACACCATATGGTCACTATAATTAATTGACAGTAAAGAGCATTTCAGGTTTGTGAAGGAAGTAAAAAATTTAATGTTAACACAATTAAAATTGATATAGAACATTACTTAATGTATGGATCAACTTCTTGAGTATTTTGTAAGACGTACAAGTGTGCTTGATCTAGTGAATCCTGATCAACTTGCACCATACAACCACCATTCAACGGCTTTTCAATGGACAAATTTTGAACATGTCCTGATGGGACCCCATTCGTTTCCATGTTGGACATGTATTCTGAACAAAAATCTAAGGCCTCATCCACAACATAACCCTCGCCTATGTATCCCTCAGGAAATTTGTGATTTCTAACGTAGCCCTTAAGAGTTTTCATGTATCGTTCAAAAGGATACATCCATCGAAGAAACACAGGGCCGTATAACCTCACCTCATACACTAAGTGAACGGTTAAATGGACCATTATATCAAAAAATGATGGGGGAAAACATTTCTCTAACAAGCACAACGTAACAACAAGATCCCACTCCAATTCATCCAATGTTGTCACATCTATCGTTGGTGCACACAAACTATTAAAGAAGAAACACAGCCTTATGATGGCATTTCTTACATGATCCGACAAAACACATCTTAGGGCAACAGGTAAAAGCTGTTGCATAAGAACGTGGCAATCATGAGATTTTAAACCCTGAATTTTATAGTCTTTTAGGGAGACCAAATTCTAGATGTTTGAGGAATAACCATTGGGAACCTTAATAGTTTTCAAAGCTTTGCAAAACATTAACTTTTCAGCCCTAGTTAATGTGTAACACGCTGGAGGTAAGAATGTACGCTTTCCTTCTTCCACTAATGGTGCTAATTTTCCCCTAATCTCCATATCCACGAGATCCATCCTCGACTTCATCCCATCTTTGGTCTTTCCGGGAATATGTAGAAGTGTTCTGTAAATGCTATCACACACATTTTTTAAGTGCATAACATCTAACTGATGACACACAAGTAAATGCTTCCAATACTCTAAACTAAAGAATATGGATTTTTTCTTCCACCACAATACGATCATCACAATCCACTCTCTTCCGCTTAACTTTTTTCCCTTTCCCGAATGTACTATCAAAACCTCGACCAGCCTCCAAACATCCTCACCACTTAAGAGTTTCGGAGCTGATTGCTCTTATATTGTATTATCAAAGGATGCCTTTTGGTATCGGAATTCATAATGAGGAGGGAGCCATCGATGATGCCCAATGTATGCATTTTATTCCACTATGATTGAGTCTACATTTAGGTGTGTCGACCCCATAATATGGATATGCATGATGCCCTTTAACAGTGCAACCCACTAAGTTCCCGTATGTGAGAAATTCATTTATGGTCCATAATGACACAGCCCACAGATTAAAATATTCATCATTAAAAGCATCATAAACCTCTACCCCAGTATCCCATAATGTTTTCAAATCATTATTAAAGGGGCGAAGTAAACATCAATGTCATCCCCAGGCTGTTGTGGACCAGAAATCAACAAGGTTAACATCATGAACTTTCGTTTCATACATAACAAAGGTGGCAGATTGTATGTTACTAGAACTACAGGCCAACAACTATACATACTACTTAGAGAGCTATATGGATTCATTCCATCTGCTGAGAGAGCAAGGCAAAGGTTTCTGGTTTCCTTCCCAAAATCCTTCCAATTATCATCTACTAACTTCCAGGATGGTGAATCAGCCGGATGTCGGAGCTTACCATCAACTTTCCTCTCTTTTACATGCCAAGTCAGATCTTTAGCAATTAGTTTGGACTGAAACATGCGCCTAAATCTAGGTATGGGAGGAAAATACCATAAAACCTTTGCAGGAACCCGATCCCTATATTGGTCAACACTACCAGACTTTTTCTTCCACCTAGATAAACCATAAGTAGGACATTCAGATAGTCCTTTAATTTCTTTTCTGTAGAGGATGCAATCATTGGGACAAGCATGGATTTTCTCATAAGACAAGCCTAAAGTGGTCATTATTTTTTGGCATCATACATAGTCACTGGTAGTTCATTCTTTTCAGGCAATAACTCAGCTATGAGACTCAACAATTCTGTGAAACTATTATCTGACCCCCTGTACTTACCCTTGACATTGAATAACTTAACTAAAGCACCTAACTTTGTGAATTTTGTGCACGCTAGATAAAGAGGTTTCTCAGCCTGCTCTAGAAGCTCTTTAAATACTTTAGGATCACCACCACAATCCTTATAAGCATCATTAACCATTTCTACAGTATTACCCCTTTCATAGTCCATCGACCGTGACTCAAACTGGTTATCTACATTAGGAGATGGACATTTTTCAATCGGTTCACCATGCCAAAACCAATTCACGCAACTCTTATCAAAACCATGAAAGAACAAATGATCTGATACAGTTTTAGATGCATGAAATGGTAAATTTGCACACATAGTGCATGGACACTTAATATAGTCACTGTCAGCATGTTTAAGTGCAAATTCAAGAAATTTCTTAACACCTTCATCATACTCCAACGATCTTCTATCACAATTAATCTAAGCCTTATCATTTTTTTCTAACATTTTAACTTCCTGACATAAATTACAAATGAAAAAAAAGAAAATACAAGAACTCAAATATTATTAACCTGTATACAACATAATCAGTAAACAATTTTTAACTGAATATGCAAATAAGCTAATAGCTAAACAGTTCAAAATACCATATGAATCAGAATAAGAATAAAGTAAAAAGCATGTGTTATCCTAGAACAACAGCATCAAAATAAACAACAACACTCAAATAAACAACAGCAATTTACAAAAAACATATGAGAAACTCGTACCTTGTCTTTCCAATAGCTATAAACAGATAGGAAGATCTTGAGCTTCCAAAGCCTACAAATATAGAAGAAATATGTAAGTACAGTGATAACAAATTCTGATATCTTTTAAATCAATCAAACAAAGCAACATACTACAGACAACTAGGGAGGCAGCAATGAAATTGAAACCCCAAACTAAAATGCCCAAAATCCTAAATTGAAATTGAAACCCTAAACTAAAATCCCCAAAATCAAATTCAATTTATAATAAAAAAACTAAACGAAATCCCCAAAATCAGAACCACCATTACATTTTGAAAACCTAGACTAACGAAATCCCCAAAATCTTCAAAATCAGAACCGCCACTACATTTTGAAAACCTAAATTAACAACTAGTTACCATTACAAATGAAATCCCTAAAATCCCCAAAATCCCCAAAAGCAAACGAAAAAAAAAAAGAATGGTAGAACAATTTCTACCTAAAGTCACGAAAGTCACGGGTGTATTTCGTCTATCTATTCTTGTTCTGATAATGGTCAGGTGTTGCTGTGTGGAATTAATTAATTTCTTGGGCTGGATATTGGAAGATTGTGAAGCAATGAGAACGATTATGGAGAACAATTTAGGTTAAGGTATGGAGAATGACGAAATGATGAAAGAAGAAGATGAAGAAGAATGAGAAGAAGAAGATGAAAAAGATGAAGTAAGAAATACTTGCTAGCTAGGGCCTGCTATGAGATACTTGCTCGATGAGGTTAGAGATACTTGCTTGATTTTTCTCTTTAGCACTTAGAATTTTTACGTTTTTTTAAAGGTTGCTGTTTAAACGACAACATTTTTGTAAAATATTAATCATTAATTACAAAACGGTACCGGTTACTGAAAGCTGAATTCAATTTCCAGTCAAAGTCAAGTCAATATTTGGTCAACATCAAATATTTCTATCAAGAAATTATGATACAGATAAACTTATCATATGTCTGTCATATGTTAATTTGATAGACAAAATATCTATCATAGTGTAGTCATAACATAATGACAGAGGTACAATTTGTCATATGTCTATCATAAAACAATGACAAAACCAAATACAGTCACAATTATATCATTAGTGTTTGACAGATTCACTAATTCTCAGTGATTTGTCATAATTCCACTGTCAAAATATGTCCTTTTTGGCTTAGTGATTTTTTGGTCTAATTGTTGGGTTTATGTGCTCTTTAAATAAAATTGATTTATTTATTTATAATAAAAATATTTTTAATTAATAAATTATTTAAGATATTTTTCAAACATCTTAAGTGTATAAATATTTTGAATAATATCTATTTAATCATATTCTATATGTTTATGTGATCATTATATGGAGTCACAGAAGACATAAATACAAGTTATCTTATGATTAAATAAATTGAATTTGCAGTTAATAAATAGAGTTGGGCACCCTATTTATGTTTAGACTGTATTAAATTCAATGAATGATTTGTTTTAATCATGGATAACTTTATTGATGTTTTTTACTACGTTGAATTGGATAACATATGAGATTTAATTAACTTTGAAATAACTGTAGGCATTGATTTTATCGCAATCTTAATCTTGAGTTAATTACAATTTCATGATCATGATTGTTATTCCATTTAAATTACCAATGGGCGCAACATATATTTGTAGTCAAGATTATCTGGCATCTTGATGTGAGCAATTATGAGCAGTGAGATTATATATATATTAACAATATAGAATTTGTACAACACATGTCTTGACAAATTTTTGGTACTTGATCATAAAATTATCTGACCAGAGTGTGTCAACATAATTAATATGTTGAAAATGATCATTAGAGAAAATCAGTAAGTGTCAAGAAATAAGATGTAATTAAATTGATTGGACGGTTAAGATATCAATTTAATTAACATTGTAGTAAAATGATTGTTCAGTAAAGGAATCAATGTGATATGGGTTGAATTATTATTCAAGAACACTATCCTAGATAGCATACAATTATGAAGGTTAGTTCCAATCTTTTAGTAGAGTAGATTTGAAATTTAATAATCGGGTTAGTTTAATTACAAATCTAATTATTGTAACCACTATTGTATGTACCCAAATGATCTGTAGGTTAGTTCACTTAATTAACTACACCACTACTGGACTAATAAGAAAAATAACTAGCTATTAAATTTATTATTTAGTGGGAGACTTCATTTAATGTCCTTGTGTATAAGGGGTCGTTATTTTACAAGGTGGACCCCTGCAACAAACACAAGTGATACGTCACTTTTGGCTTTATCTTTCAATTTAAATCAAATATTTTTTATTTAATAAAATTAAAAAGAGATAAAATAAAGAGCTTAGGGCTTCACCAAAAAGATATATATAAAAAAAAAAGGCTTATGATTAGTGTTAAAAATTGCATATTTACTAAGGAATAAAAATGTTATTTTTTGCTTATATTATAATTTATATTTGTAATTATGTAATATATTATGAATTTCTAATTATGCTTTTAATATTTGATTTTGTGTATTTTTGTGTGTTTATTAGGTAAAAATAATAATTTCACGCAATTCGAAGCTCCAAACAGATAAACGGATGGCAAATTTATATTCTGAAGGTTCGAAAAGCTAGGTCATTACTAAAGAGGATCTACGACTTTTGTTGTAAAATTATAAGTTTTTATCATGTTAGGTGTGGTAATTGTTAGTAGAATGGATTAGATGTGCTTGAGTGGATTGGGTTAGGTTTATGTTGCGTTAGTGGGACATTTAAGTCTTGTTAATGGTACAAATGTAAGGTCATGATTTAATTGGCTTTAATTAAGTGTACATTGTTGATTAATCATGAATTAGTATTAAAAGAGAGGGAGGGAGCACACCTTTCTACCTTTCATCACTTCTTTCTCCCTAAATTCTTCTTCTCATCTCTTTTTGTAATATTTAGTAAATTTATACATAAATTTAGTTTTTTTTCAATTTTATTTATTTTTATTTCTTTTAATTATGTATAATTTAATATTAATAATTATTTTTATTTCAATTATGCTTAGCTAAATAATAATAGTTAGGGTAAGTTGAAACTCTTAGTAGGAAAATATGATTTAATCCAATTATATTTTTAATTATATAAATTAAATTATTTTCTAATTAATATTATCCATATTTTATATTTAGAAAATTTGATTTGTTGTAGACAAACAAGTGAGTTTGACACAATAAATTCTTAATATCCTAATATAAAGTATGGTAAAATGGTATTTTGACTTATTGTAGACAAGTTAAATTTTAGCACATTAAGTACTTAATCCATAATAAAATTAGTGGGAGAATAATGGTGATTTATATAATTAATCTTATAGGCAATAAAGAAATATGATAAAAAGAATTTATTAAATTATATTTACTACTAAGAGTGGATCCATAGCCCTAACTAATTTAAATTCATAGTTTCACTTAAATTAAATTACATATACTTTAATTTTATTTTCAATTCTTAGGTAAAATTAAAATAAACAAATTAAATCTTTTCCCTGTGTATCGACCCCGGACTCACCGGATTATCTTATAACTAGGCACACTTATACTTGGGAGTAAAAATTTTTGAGTTGTATCAAGTTTTTGGCGCCGTTGCTAGGAAAGTATTTATTTTGTTTTACTTTTAATTTTTCGTTTCTAATTCCTTTTATTTTTCGTAAAATTTCATTTGCTGTTCTTCTTTTCTTAAATTCTGCTCTGCCCATAAAACTTTCCAAAATTTCAAGTTATCCCAAAATTTTTCAGTAAAATTATAGTTTAACCATAAAATTAAAGAAAGTTTTCAAATAGGTTACTAGCCGAAATTTCCCAAAATAATCAAATTTTGACCTACATATTTGAATTGCCTTATGCATTTGGACTCAATTTGGATTTAATTGGACTTGATTTGGACTAAATGGATATGGACATGGACTTGAACTTTGAAATTTAAATTTAATTGGCTAGTAATTTTTTTAAAAATTTATATATAAAAAAAGACTCCGCATCTTGAGGTAAGTATTCCATTTCTTTCTCCTTCTTTTAATTTATGTAATTTAATTTTTGCATTTATTTTTATTTTCCTTTACAATTTTTCTTTCTCACATTTAATTTATTTTATTTATATGGTGGGTTCAATTGCCTGAATTTTTTTAATTTTAGTTTATTTATTATTCTATTATTTTTTTCAGTTTGTTCATTTTTAGTTTTTTTATTGCGTATGTAATTTTTTTTGTACATTTATATTTGATGCACATTTAATTTCCTGTTTGTTTATTTTTATTTCGTATTTTTTTATTCTTATACATTTGTATTACTTGTTTATTTAATTTCCATTTTGTTTTTATTTTTATTGTGTAATTTTCATTTTTTTTCTACGTTTCTCATTGGTATGTGTATCATCTAATTTTACACATACACACACACCACCATCATCATCATTGTATAAGATGTTGGTCTCAAACTTTAAGTGGTAGGTTAATTCATAGATCTCAATCACTACCACCAATCATGGAAGAGATCCAAGGAGAAAACCTTTTGGGCAAACTTAATCCCCAAATTGATCAAGAAGACAACCATTCTCAACATAATGTAAGTGATCATAATCAACCAAGAAATTTGAGAGACTACATGAATCTAACCAGAACTGGAGCAACCCCCTCTATAGTATTTCCTCCTGAAGCATCTCGATTCAACTTCAAACCAGGTATTATCCAACTTTTGCCAACATTTCATGGTTTAGAATCCAAGAATCCATACTTGTATTTAAGAGATTTTGAGGAAGTTTGCAATACATATACAAATCAAAATTATAGTATGAACATAATCAGATTAAAGTTTTTTCCTTTTTTATTAAAAAATAAAGCTAAAACTTGGCTACAAAACCTTAGAGCTGGATCAATAATAACTTGGAATAACATGCAAGAACAGTTTTTGAAAAAATTATTTCCACCTCATAAAACCAATTCATTTGAAAAACAAATCACTTCTTTCACATAAAAAAAAAAAAAGAGAAACATTATACCAATGTTGGGATAGGTTTAAAGAATTGCTTAATATATGTCCACACCATGGTTTTAAAACTTGGCGATTGGTCACTTATTTCTACGAGGGCTTAAAACCCCAAACTAGACAAGTAGTCAAAATGATGTGCAATAGTAAATTTAGGGATAAAAATCCTCAAGATACACTAGATTATCTTGACCAATTAGCTGAAAATGCACAACATTGGGATACTGTTGGAACTTTTGAATTGACAAATAAACCACAACCATCTCCATCCAGTGGAGGAATCCATAACCTTAAGGAAGATCATGATTACAAGCAAAATTTGCTTCCCTAGTTCGAAAAGTTGAAGCCTTAGAACATAAAAAGAATGATCAAGTAAAATCTGTTTAAAAAATTACATGTAATGTTTGTAGTTCTAATTACCATTTCACTCAAGATTGTCCCACTCTGCCTGCACGTAAAAAATGTCTCCATGATCAAGCAAATGTCATTAACAATTTTATAAGTCAAACCCATAATCACAGACTTATAATCCTGGGTAGATAAATCATCCAAATTTTAGTTAGAGGAATAATAATAATGCACAATCTTCACAAGCGCCAACTCTACAAAATTTTCAAAATTCTCAGTCTTATGTATCATATGTTCCATCACCATCAAAAAATCTGGAAGATACAATGCATTCATTCATTAGAAAGCAAGATGTAATTAACAATCAAAATGCACAAATTTTTTCTGATCTGAAAGATACTATTGCTAAAATTGCTTCTGCACCCACAATTCAAGAGAAAGGTAAATTTCCAGCTCAACCGCAACCAAATCCTAAGATTCAACAAAATTCGTCTATGGACCAAGTCAATGTTAGCCGAAAAAGGCTATATAATCTTTGATTTTGATGATAACAAACCACATATAATAAGGGCAATATGGTCAATTGATGGGTGTCGAAGCCAACAAATATAAAAACCTACTCTAAATAAGATTGTGTATAGTGATTGAGCAGGGTCGTGTCCATAGAGATTGGTAATTATTTAAATCCTTTTAAAATAAAAATATAAAATTGGGAGATTTTTGACGATAATGAAAATCAATTGAAAATAATAAGATGCAAATTAAAAATGGTAATTCAAAATGGGAAAACTCTGGTTGAAGGAATTAACTCAGCTTTGATTCGATTACTAATCATTGATACAAATTCAAAAATAATTATTACTTATGAATAGACCGGTTATAGCTACTGAGACCCTCTAATAGTCAATCTCTCCTTAACTAGTCGATAATCAAGGTACCACCGTTGATTATTTCCCTAATCAATAGACAACCCTAGATACAATTATAAGATTTAATCAATTGACGGCCTGAGAAACTAGAGAGACCCAAATCTTAATCAACACATATGATGATTCATTTAAATTAGATTGCTTACTCTCATAACACAACGCACTGCTATGCTATTTGCCATAAACATCAAAATCTTCATACAATGAATCTTTCAATTGGCAGTAGATTAAGTTGATAATTAAATAGTGGCCAATTATCTAATTAACAAACATAATCATGACAGTAATTCAAAGAATAAACAAATACACAAAAAGCAATAAAACAATTAAAGCATAAGATAGATCTCACAATAATGATGAATCAAAGCTTCATTAACCTTCAACTAGAAAAATGAGTTTAGTTACTCATGGAGAAGAGAGAAAAGATTTTTTTAGGGTTTTTTTCTTCAATTGCGTTCTCTCCCCTTTGTAATTCACGTGTTTCCTCTCTTATAGTTTCCCAAAAAATAAAAATACTAATATCTAAAATATTATCTAAAGATTTAATTCAAAATTACAAAAATAACCAAAAAGATAAAACACGTCAAATAAAAACTGCAAGTTCTCAGTTGACAGCACGTGCCCACGCTTTATCAACAAACTTCGTCTTAAACTCAGAATTTCTCCATGAAGACAATTCCTTCTCAAACATCATCTTTTAGCTCAATTTAGCACCAATCAATAAAATTGCACCTACAAAAATAAAGCACAAGTAAATCACTATTATTAAGTGCAGAACATCGATGTTAAGGGGAATAAACAACGCAAAACTAGTGCATAAAATGCACTCCAACATCAATCTATTTTTGAATCATAAATTTTATTCAAGTGAAATCAGGATAAATGACTTAGCACTTAAAAGCTCAAGATATTTTCTAAACAAATAATTGATTTTCATAAACTAAGATTTTATATTTACAAGGCAAATGATTTTATCAAAAGGGGGTGTTTTTAAGCTTTGTGGATCACGTTGAAAAGAATTGAGTTTTAAAACCCATAAGTGTAGTTTTTAAATTCTAGAAATAGGTTTATTTGAAAAGTTTTTAAATGAACTAGGCCTTAGTACAATTTCAGAAATCTTTTTGGGGCAAATTTTCTAATTTCAGGAAATAACCATACAAAACAAGAAAGATAGTGGCTAACTGCCTGTAGCTTGAAATGGAAAAAGAGAAACAGAGGGATAGCAGCTAGCCGGGTGACTTATGCGGCTAACAGCCTGTGCAGAAACTTTGAATATGCACTCCAGAAAGATAGCAGCTAGCCGGCTGATTTCAAGTGGCTAAACGACTGCGTTCAAAATTTAAATTTCTGAGTAATATTAACTTAAGCTGCTAATCGGCACTTTTCCAGAAATGTCTCTAACTGCTAGTTTTGAAGAATGCACTATATAAACTCAAGCCTAACTCATTTCTAAGGATCTTTTGAATGTCCATTGAGCTAAAGCAAGTGTATACTACTTATTCAAAGCTTTCATTTCACTAAATCAAAAGACCTTGAGCTATCATTTGTGTAATCACTCTAAAAGAGAGTATTTGGTGTAATCTAAGTTGCGTGATTGTAAAATAAGAGTTGAGTGATTGTAAGTGTGGGAAACACTTGGGTTAAGAGATTTAGGATAATCTCTTGTTGCAAAGGTTGATTGACACATTGGAAGTCAATTGTAAGTATTTTGAAGCCTCGAAGGCTTGCTTAGTAGAATCCTCAAGCTCGGTGAATTTGGAGGAGTGCACGTAGGCACAGTTGGCCAAACCACGTAAAAATCTTGTGTTTGATCTCTCTTCCCTTATCTCTTTAATTTTGCTTATTTTTAAAATTATTATTATTTATTTCATTAAGGCATTGTTGTGTGATTTTATTTGTCAAACTTATTTGAAACCCAATTCACCCCCTCTTAGGTTGTACACTTAGAATTTCATTTGGCATCAGAGCGACATGCTTTTGTGTAGACTTAACCGTCTAGAGTTAAAGATCAATGGCAACCCAAAATGATTCTACCTTTATGGAAGTTCAGTCCACCTCTAGATCACTGTTCTTTGATGGTAACGATTACCCTTATTGAAAAACTAGGATGAGAATTTACTTGTAAGCTTTAGATTACGAAATTTGGAAAATCGTTATTGATGGTCCATTTGTGCCCATTACGGAAAATGAAAAAGGGGAAGATATCCCTAAATCATCTAGTCAATAGAGTGAAGAAGAGAATAAAAAGTTGTCTCTAAACTCTAAAGCTATGAATGCTTTGTTTTGTGCACTTGACAAGAAAGAATTTCATAGAGTGTCTAGTTGTGAGAGCTCACAAGAAATTTGGAACAAACTTGAGGTTGTCTATAAGGAGACAAACCAAGTTAAAGAGTCTAAAATTAGTAGATACACTAGACAATATAAATTCTTCCAAATGGAACAAAATCAAAGTTTTTATTCTATGTATACTAGGTTTACGGACATTGTGAACACATTAAGAGCCCTAGGAAAAACATTTTCGAATAGCAAAAAGATTAAGAAAATTATTAAGTCGTTGCCAACTAAATGGAGACCTAAGAGAACTGCCATAAAGGAAGCTAAGGATTTAAATACCTTACCTATTGATGATTTGATTGGTTCTCTTATTTCTCATGAGGAAGACTTGGCAGCTGAAAAAGGCAATGAAAAGAAGAAGAAGAAAAGCATCGCTTTTAAAGCCTCAAAACATGAGAGTGATGAAGAAAGTGAGCTTGATGATGAAGAGATGGCAATGATGGCCAGGAGATTCAGAAAATTATTCAAGAAAACCAATGAGCGGAGAAAATTCAGAAATTACAAGAATCAAAAGGAGAAGGAGGGGCTAATCACTTGCTAGAATTCAAGAAGCCTGGACACATTCGATCGAAATTCCCTCTTCTCAACAAGCTCAAGAAGAAAGCCATGGTGGCTACACGGGATGACAACGATGAGGAAACAAGCGACGATAAGGATCATCAAGAAATATCAAACCTAACTCTCATGGCGTTTGAAGATGAATCGGCTGATGAACTTGATAAGGTAAGTGATTCTCTTGCCTATGATGAATTATATGATGCTTTTAAAGAATTGCATGAAGATTGGATGAGAATAGGTAAAAAGAATGCATGCCTTAAAAAGAAAATGGTAGAGCTTTCACATGAAAATAATTCTCTAAATTCAAAGATTACATTCTTAGAATTAGAGAATAAAAATTTGCATGACAAAGGTGTATGTTCTAAAGAAAACATTGTTCTTGAGCATGAAAATTCTATTGTTGATATTTTAAAGAATGAAAATGAAATGCTTAAGAAAAAGAATATTGAACTTAGTGATATTGTCTTAAAATTCACAAAAGGGCAAAAGATGTTAGATAACTTGCTTAGTTCACAAAAATGTGTGTTTGACAAATGAACCATTGGCTATAAGCAAAACTTGAACCAAAAATTTTATAAGAACTATTTTGTGAAGAGTACCTCCATTAATAATAAAATTGCATGCCATTATTGCAATCTAAATGGTCACATGAAAAATAGGTGTCCTATTAAGAAAAATGCTTATAATGGAATAAAATGTGTTTGGGTTCCAAAAAGAACCATCGCTAACATTCAAGAACCCAAAAATGTTTGGATATCTAAGACTTGAAACTTTTTCTGCAGGACTTGAAGAAGAAGAAGAACAAATAGTACTTGGACAGTAGATGTTCAAGGCATATGACAGGTAATTATTCTTAGTTCTCAAGTTTTACCAAGATAGAAAATGGTTGAGATGTTTCTTTTGGAGACAATTCAAAAGGAAAGATTTTCTGATTTAGTAATGTCGGTAAAATTTTCTCTACTTTCATTGAAAATGTATGTTTGGTTGAGAATTTAAAACATAACTTGATTAGTATTAGTCAATTATGTAATAAGGGTTATAGAGTTGTTTTTAATAAAACTAGATGTGTTATTGAGAATGCATGTTGTTTGTTGGAAATAGATGTGGTAATGTCTACACTATTGACATATAATGTACATCTACACATGATAAATGTTTTTCCTCATTGGATGATGATGGTGGCTTTGGCATAGAAGACTAGGACATGCAAGCATAGATTTTGTGGAAAAATCACTTGTTTTCTATCCTATTTTTAAGAAAAAAAAGATAGGGATAGAATTTCAGTTTTTTAGATAGAGTTTGTTTCCTTGTTTCTTGGTCTGCAGTTAGTTGTTTACTTTCCTACTCTTGTACGTTATGTAGTTTAGAATCTATATATGTATTATGTAATCCTACTGTAAATAATAAGAAAATGAGAATATTTCTTCAATAATTTTCTCATGGTATCAGAGCCGCTCTTTGATTCTTGGGTTTAGTTTTCAATTCTACTTGAACACCAATGTCAAAGAATAGCAAGCAAGAAACTTCTGAGTTATCTTTAGAGCAGTTGCAATGGCATCTACAACCATCAAGTCATGTTTCTAATGATAGTCCATCACTTCATATCACAACCCATAAATTGAATGGTCAAAATTTTCTTCAATGGTCCATATCTGTGAAGATATTTATCAAAGGTAAAGGAAAGATTGGTTACCTTACTGGTTCAATTAAAGAACCAATTGAAGAGGACCCAAAGTTTCAATCTTGGGATGCTGACAACTCAATGATCATGTCATGGTTAGTGAATTCAATGGAACTAGAGATAGGTCAACTTACTTATTTCTGCCAACGGCAAAGGATTTATGGGATGCTGTCACTGAGACCTATTTTGATTTGGGAAATTCTGCTCAGATTTATGATCTAAAAACCAAAATTCGAGAAACCAAACAAAGTAGTCAAGGAGTGACTAAGTACTACAATATTTTGAAGGGATTATGGCAAGAGTTAGATCACTACTATGATGGAGAGTGGCAATGTGCTGTTGATAGTGCTAAATACAAAAAGATGTTAAAAAAAGAGTGTATTTTAATTCTTAACAAGTTTGAGTTTAGACCTTGATGAAGTCCATGGGCTAGTACATGGCAAGGAAACTCTTCCTTCTACTAGGGAAGTATTTTTTTATGTAAGAAGAGAGGAAAGTAGAAAGAATGTGATGAAGGGAGGTTCTTCAGCAGAGAACTCGACCTTGATCTCTGTTACACCAGAAGCTCCACTGGTTGGTGGAACAAAAACTTGAAGAAGAGTGATGAGAAGGACAGAGTTTGGTGTGATTATTGCCACTAGCCAAGACATACCAGAGATGCATGTTGGAAGCTTCATGGAAAACCTTCAAATCTGAAAAACAATAAATTCTCTGGTAAACATAGTTGTGGTTTCCAAGTTGTAGGGGAGAATCAACCGACAACCAATGCTGGAGAATTCGAATCTCAACTCTTCACTAAAGAGTAGTTAGAGAAACTGTACAGGTTTCTCAATCAGTCACAATCTCTCTCAAATCCATCATCCTCTAGTTCTTTAGCCCAGAAAGTGAATAATTTCACTGGTTGGTCATGGAATATAGGAATAGATCCATGGATCATCGATTCAGGAGCTACCGATCATATGACCAACCATTCTAAATTATTTTCTTCATATATTCCATGTTCTGGTAGTCAAAAAATTAAAATTACTGATGGTTCACTATCTTTTATAGCAGGAAAAGGATCTATTCCTATCTCCATAAATTTGGTGTTAACATCTGTTCTTCATGCTCCTAATTTGTCTTGTAATCTTTTATCTGTTAGCAAAATTACCAAGGATCTTCATTGCATTGCTAAATTCTCTCCTTCCTATTGTGAATTTCAAAACCTGTGTTCGGAGAAGAAGATTGGCAATGCTAGGGAGGTAGATGGTTTGTACTACTTCGAGGAGGATGGTAGTTTGTGTGAAAAAGCTCAGACAGCAAATAATGAACTCACTTTCTCTGTTGAAGATGAAATAATGTTGTGGCATCTCTGATTAGGTCATCCTAGTTTTTCTTATTTACAACATTTGTTTCTTTTACTGTTCAAGAATAAAAATCCTTCTCTGTTTTAATGTGAAATTTTCAAAAATCATCGTGCATCTTTTTCTTTACAACCGTATAAAAAATCTGCACCTTTTTCTCTTATACACAGTGATATTTAGGGACCTTCTCGTGTTACAAACATTTCGGGGCTAGATGGTTCATAACTTTTATTGATGACCACAATCGTGTTTGTTGGGTGTACTTGCTTAAAGAAAAATCAGAAACTGCAACCATTTTTAAAACTTTTCATACCATGATTCAAACACAATTTCAAGCAAAAATCCAAGTCTTTAGAGCTGACAATGGGGGAGAATATTTTTCTACTGCCCTTGGTCATTATTTCATGGAAAATGGCATTGTGCTCCAATCCTCTTGTGTAGATACTCCTCAGCAAAATGGTATTGCTGAACAGAAAAATCGACACTTGTTTGAAGTTGCACGCTCTCTTATATTCACAAATGGGGTGCCAAAACAGTTTTGGGGTGAAGCCATTCTCACAACATCATACTTGACAAATCGTATGCCTACCTAAATCTTTAATTTTCAATTTCCATTAATTGTTTTCACAGAGTTCTATCCTATCGCTAAGGTTTTCACATCTTTACCACTAAAGATTTTTGGGTGCATTGCTTTTGTTCACGTTCATACACATAAACGGAGCAAACTTGATCCTAGGGCTTTAAAATGTGTATTTCTTGGCTATTCTCCTACTCAAAAAGGCTATAAATGTTATAATCCATTGTCTAAAAAAATTTTCATCACAATGGATGTCACATTTTTTGAAAATAGATATTTCTTTCCTAAAACTTCTCTTCAGGGGGAGGATCATACTGAGGAAGATCATTTTTGGGAATTATCTCTTCCAATGCCTATTATGTCTTGTGTACCTCCTATTCCATCTACAATGCCATCAACTTCGAATAATGAAAAATCATTAGAGAGAGTTCTAGAACTAGAGCTTCAAGTCTACACACGACAAAACTCATAAAGGTCAAATCATCATTCCTCTCCTCACTGCCAAGACTCTGATCTAAACATAGGCAACTTAAAACTTGCAGGTAACATTCATTCTAATCTTATTTCAGAATCTGTTTTAGAAACTACAAGTGATCTAGATGTTCCAATTGCACTACGAAAAGGAACTAGGTCTTGTACTCTTCATCCAATTTCTAAGTATGTGTCATATGATAGATTATCTCCATTTTTTAGAGGTTTTACAACTAACCTGTCTGTCATAGCAATTCCAAAATTTGTACAGGATGCTCTTTCTATTCCAAAATGGAGAGATGCTGTTTATGCAGAGATGAGAGCTCTAGAAAAAAACAAAACTTGGAAACTAGTCAAATTACCAGAAGGAAAAAAACCAGTAGGTTGCAAGTGGGTTTTTATAGTTAAATATAGAGTAGATGGGTCACTTGAGCGGTACAAAGCTAGGCTCATGGCAAAAGGTTTTACACAAACATATGGCATTGACTGCCAAGAAACATTTGCTCCCGTGGCAAAGATGAATTCCATTCAGGTTTTGTTGTCTCTTGCAGCAAGCTTAGGATGGCAACTACAACAGTTAGAAGTTAAGAATGCGTTTCTTAATGGAGAGCTTGAAGAAGAGGTATATATGGATCTGCCAGCAGGTTTTGAGAATGAATATGGTATTGAAAAAGTGTGCAAGCTGAAGAGATCACTTTACGACTTAAAACAATCTCCTCGAGCTTGGTTTGATAGATTTACCAAATCTATTCGTAGCTTTAGGTATTTATAGAGTCAAGCAGATCATACTATGTTTTTTAAACACTTCACTGATGGTAGTGTTGTGATCCTCATTGTATATGTAGACGATATCATCTTGACTGGAAGTAATGTGATAGAAATAGAAAATCTCAAGAAGGTTCTTACTAGAGAATTTAAGATGAAGGATCTTGGACCCTTAAGATATTTTTTGGGCATAGAAATTGCAAGATCCAGTAAAGGCATTTTGGTTTCTCAAAGGAAATATACTTTGGACTTACTCAAGGAAACTGGCATGTTGGGATGCAAACTTGGAGGCACTCCTATTGATCCTTATCACAAATTAGGTAATGCAACTAAAGGAAAATCAGTGGATAGAGAAAGTTACCAAAGGTTGGTTGGTAAGTTGATATACTTGTCTCATACTAGGCTAGACATAGTCAATTTATGCACTCTCCATGTAAAAAGCACTAAAAACAACTCCAGGAAAAGGTATGCTATTTAAGAAAAATAACAATTTGCAAGTTGAAGTATATACTGATGCAGATTAGGCAGGATCTGTTATTGATAGAAGGTCAACTTCAGGGTATTGCACATTTGTGGGAGGAAACTTGGTAACTTGGAGGAGTAAGAAGCAATCAGTAGTTACAAGAAGCAGTGCTGAAGCTGAATTTAGAGCAGTAGCACATGGTATTTGTGAACTTTTGTGGTTAAAGAAGCTACTTGAAGAATTGAAGATTATCATTGATGTTCCTATGAAGTTGTATTGTGATAACAAGGAAGCAATAAACATTGCTCATAACCCTATTCATCATGACAGAACTGAACATGTTGAAGTGGATCGTCACTTTATCAAGGAGAAAATAGAAAGTAGTTTGATATGCATGACCTTTGTTCCAACAACAAAGCAGCTAGTTGATATTCTTACTAAAGGACTTTATAAATCAAGTTTTGAGTCACTGACTAGCAAGCTGGGAATGATTGATATCTTCAAACCAGCTTGAGGGGGAGTGTGGAAAAATCACTTGTTTTCTATCCTATTTTTAAGGAAAAAAAGATAGTGATAGAATTTAGTTTTTTAGATAGAGTTTGTTTCCTTGTTTCTTGGTCTGCAATTAGTTGTTTACTTTCCTACTCTTATACGTTATGCAGTTTAGAATCTATATATGTATTATGTAATCCTACTGTAAATAATAAGAAAATGAGAATATTTCTTCAATAATTTTCTCATATTTAATTTCAAAGATTTCTAAAAATGATTTGGTTAAAGGTCTTCTAAAAATTGGTTTTAAAAAAGATAAGAATTGTGAAGCACGCCAAATTGGTAAACAAAAACCTCTTTCAAAAACAAAAATCATGTTCCTACTTCAAAACTACTTCCACTACTTCATACAGACTTATTTGGACCTTCTAGATATGCTAGCTTAAGTAGCAAGTATTATGCCTTGATGATTTTTCTAGATACACATACGTATTATTCTTAGCCAATAAGGATGATGCTTTTGATGCTTTTAAAGTGTTTTGTAAAAATGTTCAAAATAAAAAAGGTTAAGGTATTGCATGCTTTAGAAGTGATCATAGAGACGAATTTGAAAATCATGCATTTGAATATTTTTGTAATAAGTTTGGCATTAAACATCAATTCTCTTCACCTCGGACTCCACAACAAAATGGAGTTGTTAAGAGAAAGAATAGGTCTATTCAAGAAATGGCTAGGCCCAATGTTAAATGAAAATGCTTTACTAAAGTATTTTTGGGCCAAAGCTGTCAACATTGCTTATTATGTTTTAAATTGAGTGTTGATAAGACCTTCTCTTAATAAAACTCCTTATGAGCTTTGAAAAGATAAAAACCCGACATTGGATATTTTAAAGGTTTTGGTTGTGCTTTATCTTGAACACAAAAGATAATTTAGGAAAATTTTATCTTAAATCTGATGTTGGCATCTTTCTGGCTATTCAAACTCAAGCAAAGCTCATGGAGTTTATAACAAAAGAACTTTAGTTATGGAGGAGTCAATGCATGTTATGTTTGATGAGTCTAACCCCACCTCGGCGGAGAAAATTGTTGTTGATGATGATATAGATGAAGAATTATAAGAAGATTCATTGAAGGATAAACAAAAGGATACACCACCTGAAAATCAAGAAGAGCAACAAGAAGAAACAAATGCAGAGCAAAGTAAAGGTACTTCCCAAACACTCCCTAAAGAGTGGAGGTACATTTCTTTTCATCCAAAAGATTTAATAGTAGGCGATTCTTCTAGAGGAATAACTACTAGATCATCTTTTAAAAATACTTGCGAGCATGCCGCATTTATTTCTCAAATTGAACCAAAATCCTTTTCGGATGCAAAAAATGATGAATCTTGGATAAAAGCAATGCAAGAGGAATTAAATCAATTTGTGAGAACAATGTGTGGAAATTAGTTCCTAAACTGGAACATCAATCCATCATAGGCACTAAATGGGTATTTAGAAATAAGATGGAAGAATTCGGTGTGGTTGTAAGAAATAAAGCTAGATTAATAGCTCAAGGTCACAACCAAGAAGAAGGAATTGATTTTGATGAAACATTTGCACCTGCAGCTAGATTGGAATCTATTAGGATGTTATTAGCATTTGCATGTCATAAGAATTTCATCTTGTATCAAATAGATTTCAAAAGTGCTGTTCTAAATGGTTATATAATGGAATAAGTATATGTGAAACAAACTCCTGGTTTTGAAAATAAGAAATTTCCTGACCATGTGTATAAATTGTCCAAAGCTTTATATGGTTCGAAACAAGCACCTAGAGCATGGTATGATAGACTTAGTAAATTTCTTTTGGAAAATGATTTTTCAATGGAAAAAGCTGATACTACTCTTTTTGTCGAGCATAAGGGTCAAGATATATTGATTGTTCAAATATATCTTAATGACATCATATTTGAATATACTAATGAGTCTTTGTGTAAGGAGTTTTCAACATGCATGAGCAAAGAATTCGAAATGAGTATGATGGGTGAGCTGAAGTACTTTCTTGGAGTTCAAATCAAGCAAAACAGTGAAGGAATCTTCATCAACCATGCTAAGTACGTAAGAGATCTGCTCAAAAGATTCGGTATTGAAGAATCGAAAATAAAAGAAAATCCAATTAGCACATCACTCAAGCTGGACAAAGATGAAAAAGGTAAAGAAGTTGATATAAAAACATATTGAGGTATGATCGGTTCACTTCTTTACTTAACTGCGAGTGGACCCGATATTATGTTCAGTGTATGCTTGTGTGCTAGATTTCAATCCTGTCCTAAAGAGACTCATTTGCTTGCTGTGAAAAGAATTTTTCGTTATTTGCATGGAACCATTGATTTAGAGGACTCTGGTATTCTACGAAAACTCATATAGACTTAACATGTTTTTCAAATGCTGACTTTATTGATTATAAGGTTGATAGGAAAAGCACTAGCGATACATGTCATTTTCTAGGACACTCGCTAGTCTCATGGTTTAGCAAGAAACTAAATTTGATCGCACTTTCTACCACTAAGCTAGAATATATTGCAGCTGAAAGTTGTTATTCACAAGCATTGTGGATGAAACAAACACTTACAGACTATGGCATTAGTCTTGATCATATCCCTATTAAGTGTGATAACACTAGTGCAATCAATTTGTCAAAGAATCCCATTCAGCATTTTAGAACTAAGCATATTGAAATTCGGCAACATTTCTTGCATGATCATGTTCAAAAAGGTGATGTTGCATTAGAATTTGTTTCTACAAAAAAATAACTTGCTGATATTTTTACAAAGCCATTATGTGAAGAACAATTTTCAAAAATTAGACATGAGCTTGGAATGATGATATTTTCTCACTAGTTTTTCATTGTATGATGATTGCAAATGTAGTTAATTATTTTCATTTGATTGCTTATTGATTTCTTGATTTTGTGATTTGAATGTTTATCATGTTTCATGCATTAAAAATGGCATTTGGAATGTTTTAGAATAACAAAAATGCTCTCGGAATTGTTCAAAATTTGGCCAAAAGGCAAGATTGTGTATAAATCAGGGGAATTGGCTAACCGCTTAAAATAAGTGGTTAACCGCTTAGAATATATAGCTAATTATTTTTGAGGTAGAGATTAGCCAGCTAGCCGACTTATATCATGCGGTTAACCACTATGTCACTGAAAATTCAGAAAGGAAGTGGTTAACCACCTTATTCAATCGGCCAACCGGCTTCGCGATTTTATAGCTCTATTCACTCTCTTCTTCTCCTCATTCACGCGACCAGCTCTCTCTCTCTCTAGAACTCGTTCAACTCTCTCTCTCTAATCCCTCATTTTTCTTCCTTTTTAACACCTAAATTGTTCGAAAATCTTTATTATTCCCTCCTAGATTGCTAAAACATCTTTCAAACCCCTCTATAACATTGAATTAAAAAATTCCCAAATCTAGATCTAGGTTTTCTCTCAAAATTTCTCACTCAAAATTGATCCTTTTTCTGTCGTTCTTTGATCAGATCCATAAGCATCCATAAGACCATTCTAATCAGTTTAAATTCATTTTTTTTCCTCACAAATCCGTGAACGCGATTTTCCTTTGGGTATTCTCATCACTTCACAAGGAAAAGTAAAGTAAGCAAGCCTCATGAAAGTGAAAGGAACCAGAAGAGGAAACTCCTAAGTTTTTCAACACTCATTTCTACAACCAAGCATTGCGGAAACATTACGCTGACAAATTTATAACAAGGCCTATTATTCCAACTTACTACGTTATGTTAAATTTTTTAGATTCCTTGTCTATTTGTGGAAAAACGCCCAGGACTCTATTAGTTGATATGGGTTAGAAGAATGTCTTAACTCTTAGAGAACCCATATATCCTAATTTAGTGAAAGTATTTTATTCATACATGTTGATTGCCGCAAGCACTTCTAATGGGATTATTACTAATGTGGCTAAGATTAAAATTGATTTTGATGTAGAGTTGTTGAGTAGGATCCTTCGGACTCCAAATGATGGGTACCATGTGTTTACATCTATGAATAAAATTGAACAACCTTGGTACATAGTAGTTGATGCCATTCGCAACATTTGTAGGAGATTCGATTTATACGCTTCTTTTAAATCTCAAGCATTACCCCTTCAAGTTAGGATCCTTCATAGTATTCTCCAACATATCATCAGTCATAAATAGGGACATTGGGATGAGGTTACCTGCCTGGATGTCATATTATTAGATAGCCTTCTCTTGGTTCAGAAACTCAATATGGGGTACATTATTCTCTAGCATATGCTTAGTACTCTTGGTATCAACTCCCGATCTCTTCCATTCGGAAGCATCATTATCCAAATCCTTAGGCATTTCAAAGTTCCTATCTCTGAACCATCTCATGACCAGCCCAAAGAGTTAGGATAGGAGATCATTATTAGCCTAAGATTTTCTTATAATGAGCATTACCACCCACCAATGGGGGAAAAATCGAAAATTGAAAAACAAACCCACTGAGATGGCTCCTTCAGATGATCAACTCTTTAATGATGTGCTTCCTCCTGACCAACTTCCCGACCTCCATATCTATTTACAAGGAGCATCCCGCTCTTCCTGTGCTTTACCTCCTGATCCCATTCCTCCTACTAATGCTCCATCATCTTCGTCTGCTGAGGATCCAATGCAGCAGCTACTGAATAGACTTGATGCCATCTCCATCCAACAAAATGAGCTTCAGTCCCAAGTTGCAACGATTCAAGAAGACATGCGGGGTGCTTTTACACAGCAGCAGCAGCTTCTTGATGGCCAGCGGCTCATCCTTCGTCATTTTGGCATTTTTCTAAGATCCTCATCTTCATCATAGCCTCCTCATCATCCTCAGTGATATTTATTTTCTATTGATCCCCTGTAGTTTATGCACTAACATTGTTTCTCATATGCTTTCATTTTTTAAAACTCATGGCTACTTGATGTATTTTCATTGTAGACATAACCTATTATGGTTTCTCTATGACTACTTAATGCATTTTCATTATAGATCTATAACTTGTTATGGATTTATAACTTGCTGTGTTAAATGTTGATTTAATTGTGATGTTTTGGTTTGATGAAGTTGAGCTGTTTTGCTTTTGGTGGTTGTTGAGATAAGTTGTGAATATTTAGAAGTGTTATTTGGTAGTGTTGTATTTAAGGATATGCTTGTTGCTAGGGGGAAGTTCTGCCAAAAATTTTGTTATTTTTATATGCTTGCATTTGGAAGTTGTTGTTAATTTATGCAATAGATGTCAGTGCACAAGTGGACACAACAAGTAATAAAGTGATGAGTATTAAGATCATCTCCACAGGGATTGATGTTATCAGCATTGCTACAGCAATTTATTCAGTGCAATTTATAAGACTTTAATAAAATTTAAACTAAATAAATGATTTAAGAATTCAATAAAACTAATTAAAGACTAAACAAAAAGATAAATAAAGAAAACAGACGTTTTACACAAGGAAATAATCAATGGCTAATAGGTAGTTGGGTGTCTAAACTCACTCAATGATTATTGACTATTTACAATTTACGTACAGTTGCTACAATATCAACTACAACACTTGACAGATTCCTAATGTATCCTCATCTGCCGCCTGTTCGATATTTTATATCTATATGCTTCCTAACAGTGATCAATTGTTAAGCCAACATCTAAATATAGCATTATACGCTCTTAGAATCTATTAACTCTACAAGGTGAATCCCTATGTATAGTTCTTCACTAATTTTAGATCAAGCATGATTTTATTCAAGTTGATAATAAATCAACTAAGGAAATCGATCTAAAACCAAGTATTACTTTGATTCTTTCCACTAAATATTCCTTTTTAGGATCTAACCTAGCTTGTATCCACTAAACGGGTGATCAGCCGAAATAGAGAATTAAAATAAGCATAACCAAAATAAAATGCTGTGGCAGACACAAAACAACAATAATGTAGTCCATACATCATTAAGTTTGTTTAAAGCCCAACTACATTAAAGTTTAGTTCATACTCAATAAAGAAATAACAATAATAATCGTTCTAGCCATCAAATACATTCCAAAGAAAGATAAAAATAAGCAAATAAAGGATAAAAGTAGAAATTCACAAAGATCAAGATGTCCCTTCCTTATTGTTTTGCGATTCTCCCTTCTTCTCCAATGAAATCTTCTGCTACTGCCTTATTTTCTCTTCTTCCTCTTTATTTTTCTTTTCGTGTGTGTGACGGCTTTTTTTCTCCTTTTAAAAACGTGCTCCTTTTATATCTCAAATAAGGGTTTTCCAAAAAGGCAAGTAGATCTCCATGTATCCTTAAGATTCTAGGAAATGATCTTTGACTATTATTAGGATTCTATGAATATATATCCTTATCTTTTTCTAATCACGGAAGATCTTTTCCTTTAGATTAATGCAAGCCACGTCTGCCCTATTTTGTCCACCAAATAATAATCAGCCGTAGAAAATTTAGTTGCTTAACCCGCACACATTTGCATCTGTCTTGTTTTTACGTGCTACAGGAGTTGCTGCAGCAATCGTTGCTACAGCAATGTCTACAACATATTCTCTGCTTCACTCTTGATTATTTCTTCTGTAATTAAGCTCTTTGCCATTCTTTGCAGCTCTGTTGTTGTAACAACCATCAATAACATCTAACCTATTTTGGTAACCTACAATAACGCACAAAATTAGAGCATAAAATGACCTTAAAATTATTATAACTAAACTTAAATATATATTTATGCAAAATATAACTAAAAATAGGATAAAAATACATCATTAACTCTCAAATTAATACTAGTTTAAGCTTAAAAATACCATGATAACTCTCATTTCATAGAGTTATCAGAAGTATTGCTTGCACTTCTCTCTATTTTGTTCAATTTCTTTTTTATGATGAAGGGGGAGAAAAATTTTCAGTACATATATTTTGAGTGTGATATATATTTTTTAAAATGTCATATTGCATATTGTATAGTTGGTATTTTCTCAATTACTTAGGGGGAGTTTTTAAATTTTGAAAAGAAGTTTCTAATTTTGAAATGTTCGTAATTTGATTAAGTCATATATGCCATATATTCAGGGGGAGTAAAAATACCAAACTACACATGTTTTTCATCATAAAAATGGGGGAGATTGTTAGCTTAAAAAGGCTATATAATCTTTGATTTTGATGATAACAAACCATATGTAATAAAGGCAATATGGTCAATCCATATTATCTCATTTCACACGTTTTTTAATGGCAAATTTTATTCAAGTGAAATCAAGATAAATGACTTAACTCTTAAAAGCTCAAGATATTTTTTAAATAAATCATTGATTTTCATAAACTAAGATTTTATATTTATAAGGCAAATAATTTTATCAAAAAGGGGTGTTTTTAAGTTCTGTGGGTCACGTTGAAAGGAATTGAGTTTTGAAACCCATAAGCATAATTTTTAAATTCTGGAAATGGGTTTATTTGAAAAGTTTTTAAATGAATTGGGCTTTAGTACAATTTCATAAAGCTTTTGAGACAAATTTCCAATTTCAAGAAATAACCATACAAAAACAGAAAGATAGCGGCTAACTGCCTGTGGCCTTAAATGGAAATATAGAAACTGAGGGACAGCAGCTAGCTGGGTGACTTATGCGGCTAACCACCTGTGCAGAAACTTTGATTATGCACTCCAGAAAGGCAGCAACTACCCAACTAATTTCAAGCAGCTAACGGTAACTTAAGCAGCTAACCAACTAAAGCAAGCGGCTAACCGGCTTTTTTCCAGAAATGTCTCTTACAGCTAGTTTTGAAGATTACACTATATAAACTCAATCCTAACTCATTTCTAAGGATTTTTTTAATCTCCATTGAGCTAAAGCAAGTGTATACTACTTATTCAAAGCTTTCATTTCGCTAAATCAAAACACCTTGAGCTATCATTTGTGTAATCATTCTAAAAGAGAGTATTTGGTGTAATCCTTACTGTAAAATCAAAGTTGAGTAATTGTAAGCGTGGGGAACACTTGGGTTAAGAGATTTGGGATAATCTCTTGTTGTGAAGGTTGATTGACACTTGGAAGTCAATTATAAGTATTTTGAAGCCTTAGAGGCTTGCTTAGCGGAATCTTCAAGCTCGGTGTGCTTGGAGGCATACTACTTAAAAATCTCATGTTTGATCTCTCTTCCCTTATCCCTTTAATTTTGCTTATTGTTAAAATTATTTTTATTTATTTCATTAAGGCATTGTTGTGTGATTTTATTTATCAAAATTTTTAGAAACCCAATTCACCCACTCTTGGGTTGCACACTTAGAATTTCAGTCAAGTTAGTTATAACTCTTTATAGCGGTAAGGTTATTGACAGACCTATTCTTGAACCTTGTAAAGACGAAGATGATGAAAATTCAAAGGGTAAAGAAGGGTTAAATAAAATTACACATAGTAAAGAAATAACTATTGTTCCACCTGAACCACCATTTCCGCACGCATTGAATAAACCAAAGAAATCAAACCACTCTTCTGAAATTTATGAAAATTTTAAGCAAGTAAAAGTTAACATTCCTCCATTAGATGCAATTAAGCACGTACCTTCATATGCCAAGTGCACTGTCAAGAGGAAATTGAAGGTAAGAAAGAGAGCGTTCATGGCTGAACAGGTAAGAACCATTCTTTCTACTAATAATACGTTGAAATGTAAAGATCCTGGTTGTCCTACTATTTCTTGTATGATTGGTGATCACAGAATTGAGCATGCTTTACTAGATTTTGGTGCTAGAGTTAATTTGCTTCCATATTAAGTTTATATTCAACTTAATCTTGGTGAGTTAAAATCAACTTCAACTACACTTTTACTTGCCAATAGATTAGCTAAAGTACCAAAAGGAACAGTGGAAGATGTTCTAGTACAAGTTGATAAATTCATATACCTTGTGGATTTTATTGTCTTGGAAACCGAACTATTGTGAATAATTACAAACCAATTCCTGTAATTCTGGGCCAATAACAACTGCTAATGCTTTGATTAATTGTAAGAATGGTTTAATGAATTTGTCCTTTAGAAATATGACTCTAGAATTAAATATTTTCAACATGTGTAGGCAACCTAATAAAGAAAATGAGAATGAAGATTATACTAATGAACAAAAAGAATTGCTTGAGTCTTGTATAGAGGAAAATATTCAAAAGGGGGATTTTTCTGAACTTATTGATATTTGTTTAGTTAATTTACTTTAATCAAACAAGCAACTTGAACTTGATACTTCTAATATAAATTCGTTGCTTGATTCTGTGCAGCCCTTACAAAATTATGATGAAAACCCAAAATTGAAGAACTTGGAATCATTGAAAAGACAAAACCACAAGAAGCACCTAAATTGGAACTGAAACCTTTGCTTGAAGGATTGAAGTATGCTTATCTTGAAGAAGAACAAACTTACCCTATTGTGATTTCTTCCATTCTAACAAGTGACCAAGAAGGTAAGTTACTATCTGTTCTTAAGAAGCATAAAAATGCAATTAGATGGACTTTAAATGATATTAAAGGCATTAATCCCTTAATTGGCACACATAGAATCAATTGGAAGAAAATGCTAAAACATGTCAACAACTACAAAGATGATTAAACCTATATATGAAAGAAGTAGTAAAAATATAAGTCCTTAAATTGCTTGATGTGGGAAGTATATACCATATCTCTAATAGTAAGTGGGTAAGTCCTACTTAAGTAGTGCCTAAAAAATATGGAATCACTATTGTTAAAAATGAAAAAGGCGAGTTAATTCCAATGTGAATTACATCTAGTTGGTGCATGTGCATTGATTATAGAAAATTAAATGGAGCCACTAGAAAAGATAATTTTCCTTTACCATTTCTTGACAAATCTTAGAAAGAGTAGTTGGACATCCCCACTACTGCTATTTAGATGGCTACTCAACTTATTATCAAATTCCTGTAGCACTTAAAGATCAAGAAAATACCACATTTACACGTCCTTTTAGAGCATTTGCATTTAAAAGGATGCCATTTGGACTTTGTAATGCCCTATAACATTTCAAGGATGTATGTTAAGCATTTTTTATGACATGGTTGAACATTGTTTAGCGAGATCTAAAAACATATCTTTCCGTGGCACCGGTACTAAGTACTCTATGGTTCGGGTCTTTAGCAGGGTTATTGATAGAAATCAACCGTTTATTCCCCAACGCATTGACATTTCCTTTTTTTAATACAAAAGCGGAAAAAGAAATAATAATAACTTGGTCCCGGGCATCTACCATTATACCCACAATGGTCGGCCATACTATTGCTATCGATAATGGAAGGGAGCATTTGCCAGTTTATATAACAGATCGTATGGATTCTTTGACTGTGTTTGGGAATTCTTTTGATGATTACCTTGATAATTTAGAAAAAGTTTTGAAAAGATGTATTGAAAAAGAACTTGTTTTGAATTGGGAAAAATGTCATTACATGGTTACATCTGAAATTGTTTTGGGTCATGTTGTGTCTGTTAAAGGAATTGAAGTTGACAAAACAAAAATTGAATTCATATCTAAATTGCCACAACCAAAAATAGTTAGAGATGTGCGATCTTTTTTAGGACATGCAGGATTTTATAAGAAGTTTATAAAAAACTTTAGTGCCATATCTAAACCACTTTGTAACATTTTGTTAAAAGATACACTATTTGAATGAACTGATGATTGTTAAAAATCTTAAGAGAAAATAATTTTTCTTTTAACATCTACACCTATATGCAATCTCCTGATTGGTCTTTATCATTTGAATTAATGTGTGATGCAAGTGATTTTGATGTTAGTGCTGTTTTAAGACAAATAAGGGATGGTAAGACCTTTGTGATTTATTGCGCGAGTTAGACTTTGGATAGTGCTCAAATGAATTATTCTGCAACTAAAAAAGAATTACTTGCTTTGATATTTGCATTAAACAAATTTCGTTCATATTTGCTTGATTCTAAATCTATTGTTTTTACTAACCACGTTGTTATGAGATATTTAATGACTAAACAAGATGCCAAGCCAAGACTAATTCATTGGATTTTATTACTCCAAGAATTTGACCCCACCATCAAAAGATAAAAAGGGTGCCGAAAATTGAAATTCTAAGTGTGCAACCCAAGAGGGGGGTGAATTGGGTATTTAAAATTTTATTCAATAACACCATAATTCAATATCAACAACTACCACAACCAATAACAATAATAATTTTTACAACAAGTAAATGTAAAGAGTTAAGGGTAGAGAAAATAAACACGATATTTTTTCGTGGTTCGGCAAACCCCGCCTTCGTCTACACCTCCAAGCAAACCACGCTTGAGGATTTCACTATCCAAGCCTCCCAAGGCTTCAAGTTCTTACATTTGACTTCCACTGTGTCAATAAACCTTTACAAGTGGTGTGTTTCACTCACACACACCTTTCCCCAAGTGTGTCCCACACTTACACTCACACAAATTTGATAATGGATTTAAAGATTACAACAAATACTCTCTTATAGAGTGAATATACAAATGATATCCCAATAATTACTCAATGTATGTAGATTTGCAAAATGAAAGCTCAAGGTAAGTTGTATTGCTAGTTTTAGCTCAAATGAGATTCAAGAAGTTATTTAAAACAAGTTTGGTTTGAGTTTATATAGTTTAGACTTTCAAACTAGTCGTTATAGACATTTTTTATAAATAACTGGTTAGCCGCTTGAATGAGGCAATTACCCGCTTAAGTTACCATTAGAGAGAATATCCAAAATTTACGCGCAGTTGGTTTGCCGCTTAAAATTAGCCGACTGGCCGCTATCTTTCTAGAATTGGTTTTCAAAAAATAGAACGCAGTCAGTTAGCCGCTTGATGGGAAGCGGTTAGCCGCTTGCTCCAGTGATCGCCACAGTGAAAACTTTTTAAAAATACAATTTTTTCCCAAAACCTTTAGAAACTATACTACGACCCAAAAATTTTATAAAATCTTTTAAATAGGTCCATTTTCAAAATTTAAAATTTATACTTATGGATTCCAAAACTCAAATCTTTTCAATGTGATCTATAAGACATAAAAACACCCATTTTCATAAAATCATTTTTCCTTTAAATATAAAACATTTATATTAAGGAAATAATAATTTATTTAAAATGTCATGAAAAATAACTTGAGCTTTTAAATGCTTAATCATCATACATTTGATCATAATAGCTTTACAAGAAATATAACGAGAGAAATCACATAATCTAGTACCCTTGACATTTGTTCTTGACTTGATAAGCTTTGTGCCATTGTCCATTGAGTACATTGAACTTAATCTCACATGAACGATTCTTGTCCTTCAAGAGCTAGTGAGATTGTGAAATATATGCATTTTCTATTTTACCCATGACACATAATTTGTTATCATCAAAATCAAAATACCGTATGACCGTATAGGTCAACAAAAATGTTGTTGCTGATCATTTATCAAGACTCGCATATGAATTCTACACTGACATAACACCCATCAATGATTCTTTTCAGGATGAATTTTTATTTTCTATTACTTCAAGGCCATGGTATGCTGACATTGTCAATTTTCTTGTTATGGGTGAAAAGCCTTTGCAATGGAATACTTGAGATAAGAAGAAATTTTTGGTTGAGGTAAAGAAATTTTATTGGCATGATCCTTACCTGTTCAAATAATGTCCTGATCAAATTTTTCGACGATGTATTCCCAACAAAGAGGTAAGTAGTGTAATTAATGTTTGTCATTCTGAAGCATGTGGTGGACATTTTTCTTCAAGAAAAACTGCAGCTAAAATTTTGCAATGTGAATTTTATTGGCCCACCATATTCAAAGACACATATGAATTTTTTAAAACTTGTGAAAAATGCCAAAAACTGCGGTCATTTACTAAAAGAAATATGATGCCTTTAAATCCCATACTTGAGATAGAAATATTTGACTATTGGGAAATTGATTTCATAGGTATGTTTCCACCATCTTTTGGATTTGTGTACATATTAGTTGCAGTTGATTATGTCTCAAAATGGATTAAAGCAATTCCTTGCTGAAATGATGATAGCAAAACTGTGATTGAATTTTTAAAGGAAAATCTTTTAAGTCTATTTGGAATTCCTCGAGCCGTTATAAGTGATAGGGGTAAACATTTTTGTAATAAGCCTTTTGAGTCATTAATGAAAAATAATGGAATTACACATAAAGTTGCTACCCCTTTTCATCATCGAACAAGTGGTCAAGTTAAATTAGCAAATAGAAAGATAAAACAAATTTTGAAAAAGACAATTAACCCAAACCGAAAAGATTGCTCTCTTAGACTTAATGATACAATTTGGGCCAACCGCACTGCATTTAAAACGTCTTTAGGATTGTCTCCTTATCGTCTAATTTATGGAAAATCTTGTCACTTACCAGTTGAACTTGAGCATAAAGCATTTTGGGCTGTTGAAACTTGTAATGCAAACCTTAATGATGCTCGTAAATTACGTAATTTGCAATTGAATGTACTTGAGGAATTACGTAATGACGCATATGAAAATTCAAGAATTATAAAAGCAAGAACCAAAGCTTTTCATGATAAAAGAATTTTTTGAAAAACATTTGAAATTGGTCAAAAAGTTTTGATTTATAATTCTCGTCTTCATTTGTTTCCAAGAAAGTTAAAGTTGAGCTAGAATGGCCCATTTGTTGTAAAAAAATGTATATCTATATGGCGCCATAAAAATTGAGAATCCAAAGAACGGTGTTACATTTAAAGTTAATGGTCAAAGATTAAAACTATATCTGAAATACCAACCACGTGAAGAAGATACCAAATTAAATTTGAGTGACCCACCAAATCTTGATTAATTTTTTTATTTTTATTGGGTGATTTTTTTTTTACTGTTAATTTACCAATTGAATTGTTTAAATTGTTTCTTTTTATGTCTTAAGTGATGCACATTATGATGTTTCTTGCTTAAACGTGCTTGTTTAACAATTGTGTTTTCTTTCATCCTTTTTAATATATATCATGAGTACCTCGGTAAGAAAGATCCTCCTCAAGTATCTTAAAAGCCTTTTACATGTGAAATCGCACCTAAGAGGCCTGATACAATTTTACAAATCACATATTGTTTGGGATCTACGACCACTATGGTTAGTGTCCCATGTTGAGGATCTAGAAAGACAACTCTGGAAAATAAAAGGCGATATATAAAACTTCTAATTGAAACTTGAGGTTAATGCAATCAGAGGATGAATGTAAGTTTCATATTTTTAATGTGTTTTCTTTTTGTTGTTTTGTTTGCTTTCACGTTTGATTTGAATTTGTAGAGTTGATTTGTTTCTTTGGTGTGTTTAGATTTACTTTCCCGTATAAATGGTGGATAACGGTACTCCATGACTTCTTAAGTCAAAGATAAAATTAAATTCGTTAAAGATGGCTTGAGTAAAGAATCGTTAGATGATATCTTATGATCTCGTGAGACGCATCGAAGTGAACATGTATAGTGTGCAATTAAATGGTTATGGACACAATTCCAAAAAGAAAGTGCACAGTTTAGTCTTGGGAATCTGACTCAAAAAACCTTATTTGCTAGTTTATAAGAAAATTGGATAAGAAGCCTATCCTCAACCCATAGAGGACGTTTAAGCCGTTACTGGACGTAAAACCAAAGGAAGATGTGAGCCACAATCACAACTACTAGTAAATATCCTTTCCTTTAAATCTTTTATTTTTTGTATTATTGCTTTTAATGGTTTGATTTTATGTCTAATTACTATTTACTTTTTCTTTTTACTGTTTACTTTTGAATAATGAGCCAAAGCTTTACACGTCATTTGACAAATACACCACCCCATTTACAGCTGTGTATCATTATGTATGTCATCAAGATCTTTAAATATGTGCTTCCTTTCCTCACAAATTATTTTTAAAGATTGTTCGAACAGCAGCATCTTCGAGTAGACAATTCAAGAACATTTATGTGCTTTCTGGGTTTCACTATGGCAAGTACAAGGAGTTTGTTCAGGCAGCTATAGATCTTGGTCGTATTATAGGAGAGAGAAAACTACACCTAGTATATGGGAGGTGACCGAGGGTTATCAAAGCTTGTCTCAGAAGCTGTTTTCATTAAAAGAAGCTAAGTGCTAGGCATCATCCCACAAGCCCTAAAACCTCTGGGATACCTGCCCGGTCCACCAACTGAAGAGGAGATAGTTGTCTCAAGCATGCAGGAGAGAATATCTAAAATGCTAAATCATGCTGACGCTTTCATTTTCTTACCAAGAGGTCTTACAACTCTAGAGACACCAATTACATTTGAATCTTGGGCCCATTTGAACATCCATAAAAAACCCATTGGTTTGTTAAATGTTAATAACTTTTACAATGGCTTGCTAACATTTATTAACCATGCAATTAAGAATCATTTTGTTTCACCCACTGTAAAAAAAGGTCTTTATTTATAGTGCTCCTACTGCTAATGAGTTACTTAATCTTTTACAAGCTTACAAACCAGAGTTGGATCCCATGACCTTGGCGTTGGATTGGCCAACCGATGATGGTAGCAGTAGCAGTAATAAGAAGTGCTAATTCAATTTAACTCTCAGTTTGTAAATATTTTTTGTTACAATTTTTAGGTGATGTCTTCTAAACTCTACTTCTTTCCCTTAAGACATTAAGGGCAATGTCTCATTCCGATTGAGGGGAGGGAATAGTTGATAGTTGTGGAATGTCTCAGTCCTAATGATGTTTTTATTAATTTTTGTTGTAAAGACTAACTTTGCATAAATTTAAGTTGAAGATGGCCGAATTATGGTGTGCAGTGACTCTAGAAATGCATATTCTCAATCTTAGAGTTTTATTTCCAAAAAAAAATTCTAACGCTTTCTTGTTCTTTGTCATCTTCTTTTAAGCTGTTGCAGCCAATTCATGTGTGATTTTTCCTACTTTTTCTTTTATTATTTATGATTTCTTTATCTTTTTCACCTTTTGCATGCGTATCTTTAAATTATGTAATGTCAAGGATAATGTTTAGAATAGGTTGGGGGGTGGGGATAGTTGACGTAAATTGTAAATATGTGTTTTTGTTTATATTCAAAAAAAATCCAAAAACAATAAAAAAATTTTATTATCTAGGATGGCTGTGTAAAGAGTTACTACTTTTGAGACGCATCCTAATAGTCCTGTTGTATTATATTTTGATTTTGAAATTCATAGTAATTTATTTTTGTTCCCTTTTCTTTAAATTACTTAAATTTGTGAATTCTCCAATTAATAATCACTAATTAATTCACTTTGTCATTCATTCATTTAACATGTATTATTAAATAATTCCTCTCACACACACATTATGACACATGCTAGTGGTTGTAAGTTAAAATTTTTGCAATATTTGGTTCTTTTGATTCGTTTAAGATAATATCTAAGGTAGTGGAAAATGTATCTAAGGTAGTGGAAAATGTATATACTTTAAAAAAAATAGTTAAAAAACAAAAAAAAAAGAATATTGAATATGTTTAATTTTGCTATATCTGAAATCTGAGTTATTAAGTCCGTATGGGTCTTATAACACTTAGTTCCCTAAGACCAACTGGTCTGGGAGTCACTAGCCCAAAGCTCGTTACATAGGTTACAGATATATTGTTTGCTTATCAAAAATCCGAGTAATTAAGTCAGTAGGTGTGTTTCAACACCTTGGGCCCTAAGGCCGACTGGTCTAGAAGTCATTAGCCCAAAGCTACATGGATTCAATATGCAATATTTTAAATTGTATGAATAATCTACTACCCAATAAAGAATAATCTACTACTTATTAAAGATAGTATCTCTGATGAATCTTTAGAACAAAATATTTTTTTCTTTTGATGAAATTGTGTTAATTTCTTGAGTGAATGACAATTAGCTAAACTAAAGAAATTTGGGAGAATTTATTTATTTGGTAGTTTAGAGGATAGATGAACGACTATTTACTTACATGTGAATTTTGTAAATCTCAATTTAATATAGCGCTTCAATTGCTAGGGACTAGCAATAGGCTGATTGGGAGGTGTGACTAGTGTTAAACATTGTATATTTACTAAGGAATAAAAATGTTATTTTGTGCTTATATTATAATTTATATTTGTAACTATGTAATATATTATGAATTTCTAATTATGTTTTTAATATTTGAGTTTGTGTATTTTTGTGTCTTTATTAGATAAAAATAATAATTTCACGTAATTCGAGACTCCAAACAGATAAATGGATGGCAAATTTAGATTCCGAAGATTTGAAAGTTAGGTCGTTATTGAAGAGAATCCATGACTTTTGTTATAAAATTATAAGTTTTTACCATGTTAATTGTGGTAATTGTGAAATTATAAGTTTTTATCATGTTATGTGTGGTAATTGTTAGTGGAATGGATTAGGTGTGCTTGAGTGAATTGGGTTAGGTTTATGTTGGGTTAGTAGGACATTTATGTCTTGTTAGTGGTACAAATATATTGCCTTGATTTAATTGGCTTTAATTAAGTGTATGGTGTGGATTAATCATGAATTAGTATAAATAGAGAGGGGGAACACACCTCTCTACACATTTCTTCACTTCTTTCTCCCCAAATTTTTCTTCTCATCTCTCTTTATAATATTTAGTAAATTAATAAATAAATTTAGTTTTATTTCCAATTTTATTTATTTTTCTTTCTTTAATAATGTATAATTTAATATTAATAATTATTTTTATTTCAATTATACTTAGCTAAATAATAATAGTTAGGGTAATGTGAAACTCTTAGTAGGAAACTATGATTTAATCAAATTCTATTTTTAATTATATACATTAAATTATTTTCTAATTAATATTATCCATATATAAATTGGAAATTTTGATTTGTTGAAGATAAACAAGGGAGTTTGGCACAAAAAAATTCTTAATATCCTAATATAAAGATTGGTAAAATGGTATTTTGACTTATTATAGACAAGTTAAATTTTGGCACACTAAGGTAGAGTTTGTTTTTTTTAATTGAATGCTGAATAGCGCTGAATTTAATTAAGTCTGAATAGAGCTGAATGCTGAATGCTGAATAACATGTTTGTTTTTTATTTTTGAATGTCTAAATAAATATATTAAGTTGTTTGTTTTTTTATGATAGAAATGTCTGAAAACTGTTATTTTACATATATACTCTTATTAAATATTATGCATATTATTACACTTATATATTAATAATTCAATAAAAAAATCAAAGATAGAATAAATTAGCTATTATATTTAATAAAAAAGAAATTAAAGTTATTATTTAATAACAAAAATAAATTAAAACATTAATAAATAAAAAAATCAACTAAATCCATTAAAAAGTTGATTTGCAATTTGATCTCGCAATTGTTGCATGAATACTTGATCTGAAGTTCCAAAAATGTTGTTCGCATTTGGTGCTTGATTCGATACATCATCATTTTCGAACACCATTTCTTCATTCTCGTACTCTGAAAATAATCTGTCATCAATTGATTTTTTTCGCAAAAAATTATGTATTGCAATGCATGAAAGCACAATTTTTCTTTGCGAATCAAATGAATATGGCACCATTCTCTCCAAAATTGGAAAGCGGGCTTTTAACACACCAAAAGCACATTCAATTACATTCCTCAGTCTGGCATGACATTAGTTGAATATCTCCTCCCTCCCTCTAGCTCGACCACCATTGCAAAAATCATTTAGCCTATATCGCACATGACGATATGGTGCCATGAACCCTTTGGTATGTGTATATGCTGCATCCACTAAATAATATTTGTCTACAAAAAAATATTTTTTTAGTACAGTACAATATATGTACATGTCTGAGTGTATATAAAATAAAAGTATATATACCTGGAGGTGGAATGGGAAAATTATGCCTTGGATTTCGAATTGTTTCAATCAAAACTCTTGAATCATGTGTTGTTCCTTCCCATCCGACAACAACATACCTAAATATCATGTCAAAGTCACAAATTGCCATGACATTTTGAAAGCATTCCCCTCTCCCACGACCTCTGTATGGTACTTGTTTATCTATGGGAATACATGCATGAATGAGAGTTCCATCAATCGCACCAATAGCACCGTACATATAAAAATATATATTTTTAGCATAAAAATAACATTATAACAATAATTTATGTTTAGGAAATCTATTAATAATAAAATATTGTACCTTAAATGTTTGTCGCAATTGATGATTAGTTATACCACTTGGATTATCAGTAAATGGAGGAGTAATCATTTCTTTTGAAAATTTCATCATGGATACCAAAATCTCGTGGAAGAATTTATGGACTGTTTGACCTGAATGTTTGAATGTGTGCTTTATAACTCGATTTCGAAGATTATGGATTTCGAAGATTATGGCTTATCGTCATTTAAAAATTGCCATTTTCTCTTCAATAGTTAAATGTTTACTATTGGTAAGCCACCCTTTTTCTTTAAACAATTGGCATAAGGAAATAAACCCATCCTTCTGCATTCGCATTAATTCATAACATACCGTTGATGGTCCATTTAGAATCTGTTGAATGAAACTTGAACTTGTAACTGAGGATTTAGATGTGGGTAGCCTTTCAATACTCATATGCATTAACATGTTCGATAACAATATAATTAGCCGTTTCCGTAGTGCTCTTTTAATCTCTTGCTTCACATTACCATCTCCACTTGAATCATGGGAATCAGAATTCTCCACCAAATCAACCATATCTATTGTGTAAAAGAAATTATAAAATAAAATAAGAAATTTGATTGAATACTATATACTATAAACATTATACATTATCATAATATGGTACTAATCAAATTAATAAACAGAATCATAAATACAGAAAAAAAAAAATAAAAGTCTTCCAATAATATCTTATTAAGAAAGAAAATAATTTAAAACAAGCACATAATCCAAAGTTCACAGATAAAAATTTAGAGACCAATATCAAAGTTCAAACATCAAATTAAAGAAAAAAAATTATTCAATATTCTAATAAAACAACATGAACTAAATCCTATTTTGATAAACTTTTAAGCCACCCAATTCGTTCTTGATTACTTTCCATCTCCACCCACACCTCCCGGTACTCCTTTTTGTTGTACAATGCATTGATAGCCACAAAATATAAGGGATCCTCACAAGTTAAGACTTTCCTCAAAATTGTCATAAATCCTTTAATTGTTGGTCCTCTGCCTTCAGTCTTCTCTAATACATTTATTAATTTTTTTACTTCTTCAAGAGTTTTATCCATTTTTCTTTTCTTTTGCTTTTTTTCTAGAACTTTTACCTCATTAACCTCTTCCTGAGTGCTACCAACAAACTCATCCTCCTCCAAATTAATTGGAGTTTCATTAGGCAATGGGGATGAAAATATTGATGACAAGTTTCCCACTTCTGGTAATTCTTCCATACCAGAACTCCAATTATTAGCTCCAGTAGCTAAAACTCCTGAGAACAAAGTCTCTAACTCATCTGCATTTGGTAAAGGCTTATACCGAAATTGCCTAGCTTCTGAATATTTCTGTTTCATAAATTAAATTAATAATTAGATACATACAAACTTATATTGACTTAATTTGTTAATTTATGTAAATAAACATATTACCTCAAGGTACTCTTCCCATCTTTCATCAGGCCAATCAATAGTTCGAGTCTCGGAATCGTAACCATGTCCTGTTGTTTTTATCAACCTAATCCAAGTGAGGTATTGTTTTTTCATATAGTCCCACCCATTTTTAAGTTGCCTTTGGTCATACTTTTCTCCAATTTTCTTATATAATTCTTCTCCAATTCGATGCCATGTAGGTGACTTTAAAGTTCCTCCTGATCTAAATCCATTCTTTACCTCAATGAGGCACAGATCAATGAATGGCTTCCTAATTCTTGGATCACTTGTGAGTCTTGCCCCAATACTCTTGACATTTTGAGCCATCCCTATAAAAGTCATTAATTTAAATCAATAAATGTGCATTGTTTTCATGTAAATAATGAAGACCATTAGCAATTTCATAATCTTTTAACTAGTACAACAATAACTCACAACATATAACAATGTAAAATTACTTTAAAAAGCTCAACCCTGCATCAACCCAAAAAAAAAACAAAACAAAACAATTCTCAAATAATAGAAACAACCCAGATAAGATGCAAGCAATTAAAAACCAATTTTGAGCATTAATTTAAGCAAAACTATAACCGCACCCTGGAACTAAACAATGAACCCAAAAGCATAAGGATGAATTAGGAAAAACAATATAAATGAAACAAACGAAAACAATTGCACTCACAGCATAATTAGCGACATTAAATCAAAATATATGCATTTGACCAACCAATTTTACTTCACATATACCAAGAACTATCATGTACTAGAATACATAAATTATTACTAATAGTTACAAATAAATAAAAAAAATGAATTTTTTTTGTTTCATACAAACCTGTGAATTATATGGGAAAGTTGAGACCTGGTGCAGAACACGTGTCAGAGACAAGTTGGCCGGCCGGAGAATGGAACACTCACGCGAGTTGTACGAGTATCGTAGATTTTTAATACAATAAGCAGGTAGAATATAGGGTTTTATTTGTGGGAAATAATTAGATATTGTTAGGGTATTATTGAAAAAATAAAAATTAACTTCTTCAGCGCTTTTTTAATTCAACATTAAGTTAGAATTTTTTACTTAATTAAATTAGATGATAATTGCTTAATTTTTAGTGTTCAGTTAAAAAACAAACACCAATAAAATAACTGAATGCTGAAACTGAATTCTTTTAAGCATTCAGTGAAAAAAAACAAACAACCTCTAAGTATTTAATACATAATAAAATTAATGGGAGAATAATGATGATTTATATAATTAATCTTATGGGCAATAAAGAAATATGATAAAAAAAATTTATTAAATTACATTTCCTACTAAGAGTGGATTCATAACCCCAACTAATTTAATTTTATAGTTTTACTCAAATTAATTTACATATATTTAAATTCTATTTTTATTTATTAGTTAAATTAAAATAAACAAATTAAATCTTTTCCCTGTGGATCGACCCTGGACTCACTGGGTTATATTATAACAAGACACTCTTATATTTGGGAGTAAAATATTTTTGAGTCGTGTCAGCTTACTTTTTCACAAAAGAGAGAAGCCACAATATACATAATAAAGAAAAAGAAAAATTTTCTCTTTAACGTTAAGAGGGAAATCTTTCTATTGCTAGTTACTTTAAGTAGTGATAAAGGTGCCACACGTTAAGTGCAGATCGAATCTTGAGTCATGACCTAGAAGATCATTGGTGACAGGCCGTGACTTGGGAGCCTAAATTACTACTACGAAAAAGCAAAGATACGATTTCTATATTATAGTAATTCTATATGTTGTAAACAATAGTGATAGCTGAACTAACCAAATGGGCTGCCCAAAACCTGGAGCAACCGTTGGAATCGAAAATCAACGTCGGATCCCGACTATCCGAAAAAGGTAGAAGACTGATTTTTAACCATCATAAACATTTGTTTCCCAACAATAAATTGATTTTTATTTTCTTTTTCTCAAAAAATAGATAAACTTAAATCATTGCAGTAACCAACACTAAATCTCATATAATTTGATGGAGCAAACGATTAGTTTAGGTTATGGTAAAATTATGGTGAAATCATTATCTTGCCTAAAATATTTAAGAAGTTGTTATTGGAGATAATTTCTCTGGTTTTCTCAGGAGGATTTGAGGGAAGGAATGGTTCAGAACCTAGAAAAGAAGGAAACTGATGTCAGAGGCATCACCAATGATGGCTGACAACAACATTCCGATGATCAAGTTAGTATATGGTGGAGAAGAGGCTGTGTTTCTATGAAACCTTTAAAAAATGTATGAAAAAAGTTTAAAGAGAGAAGAAAGACCTCCTTATGATAGGATAAACTTGACCTATTATAGTAGAGCACCTTGAAAACGTCTTTGGTCCTTTTGGAGGCATGATTGGTTGGCTGTTCCCCTCTTCCAGTAGAGGATTTTTAGTAATATTAGGAAAAAAATTCAAATGTTTCATACTCTTGCCTTATTAGATTTAACACTTGGCGTGCTCTAAATGAGGCATCCTCTTTGAGACTGTCCCTTTGGAACCACATGTGATAAACTCTTATTGGCCCTTTCAATAAGCCAACAACTTCAGGTGCAGTAGGAGTGTCTGACGGTCGCAAATGGGCATGTCAAGATGGTCCCTTTTGTACAATGTTTTAGAGAAGTGGCGTGACGTGGTGGACTGTTCCCCTCTTCAGGTAGGGAGCTTTTTAGTAATATTAGGACAAAATTCAAATATCTCAAATTCTTCACTGGTTGGATTTAACACGTGGCGTGCTCTAAATGAGACATCCTCTTTAAGATTGTCCCTTTAAGACCACATGTGATAATCTCTTATTGGCCCTTTCAATAAGCCAGCAACTTCATGTGTAGTAAGACTGTCCAACGAGCAAATGGGCTCCTCAAAGTGGTCCCCTCTATGCAACCTTTTGTAGGTGGCCATTTGTAAGGTTCCTCTAGTATAGAGTTGAGTCAAACCAATGAGGGATATTCCCATGCTGACGCATCCAAATATTGGTGGAAGCCCTGTCACTATTACGGTGGTCCCCATGTGATATGCGGCAATGCTTGGGCACCAAGTAGGAGATATCTTCTAATTTTATCAGATGTTAAGGTAGCTCACAACCTCTCACCTTATTTTTTTCCATAATGCCCCTAATCTTTGAACTCCCTTTTTAGGCTTGTCAAGGGCCTTTTAGCCTAAACACTTTATTGTATGTGTGTCATCCCTTTATTGGTTGGTTCATATTTTACTGCCAACTCTTTGCCTTTCAGATACATACTATTTTCAAATATAAATCCTTATATTACATTACTATTTTCAAATATAAATCCTTATATTACATAAAAATTATCAGGCAAAGGATCCCGTATTTTATGAACTTTTACAACGTTGTAGACGAGTTTTGATAAAATGCGAGATCCTTTATTCGAAAGTCACTCTATTAATACATTTTCTAATTTGCTATTAAATAATTATGTTGAGTATCACATAATGCAACAGTCATTAGGATTCTCTTCACTGAACATCTAAGGACTAGGCATCATGATAATCTGGGCATTCATAAACCGCATGTACTTCTGATCGTGAGGATTCTCCACAGGATAATATGCATATCCATTATACAACTCAAGCTTGCAACTAGCCTCTGCCTAGGCCTCACCAATAACAATGGCATATTGTTTAGCTTTCTTATTCTCTATTTCTGATTCTTTCATAGTTTCAGTGGATTCTTTGTCTTTATTCACACGACCGCCATTATATTTCTCTATCTTTTCATCATTTTTTCTAATTGCCGAAACCAGTTTCACATTTCTTTTCAGCTTCTCTTTGAGTTAAGCTTTGAGTTCTTGATCGTCCATTGTGCCCTTTACCGTTACTAGATTGTTGCCTGTGTCTATTGACACCATCAAGACACCTGTAGGTTTAAAAAAAAGATACATATATAAACTGCTATACAAATTGAGAGAGTCTATGGTGCTCTTTATTCATTCATTGCTGGTCAAATGTATATAAATGTAAATATTATATGATTAATTAGTTGAAACATACACATAGTCAAGATTAACAATGAGCCATACTCCAGAGTACCCAAGACACTTTTTTGTAAATATTTTATTCAAGGCTGACTTTAGAGTATTTGGGCCTTAGGCAAATTTTTTTATGAGGTCTCTTTTTATTCTGCAACTTCAATACTCAAAAAAACATAAAAGAGCTCAAAATTTGTTCCATATTTAATTCTTGAATTTTAATAATAATCAAGAAGATTTTAAAAAATTCAAAAATAAAACCTAAAAATAAAATAGTAAAGAAGATATCTTTTTTACTTCAAATAGAATCATTACCAAAATAAACAAACAAATAAGTAAGAACAATACTATTTTTAAATAGAATGTTTAGAATTATAGTGCATAGAAAGTTGAGATAATGACTTTATGATCAGATAATAGACATGAACTTGGTATTTCAAGAAACTAATTTTTTTTTTTAAATGAAACAATGAATATAATAACTTTCTTTGTAGATTATCAAGAAATTTTTTCATCTATTGATTTTTGAGATTATAAAGTTTTTAATTGAAATTAAAAGGAATATTGAAAGGCAAAGATTCTAACGTTGAATAATTAAGTTTTCTTAGGAAACTGAAAATGTAAAGAAATTAATTTTTTTTCTTGGAAAGACTAATAATAAATGAATTAATAGTTAGATAATGTTATTAATTATATCTCTTTAACAAAGGTTACCAATATAGATTTTCTATAAAAAAAATTCTTAATTGTGGGATAATTATTAATTAGAGAGATGTCTAATAGGCTTTTTTATAATACATAATTTAAAAAAAATACTTTATTAATTAGAAAATTATTAAGGAAATACTTAAAAAATGAGGACTTCCCAAAATGTGGGGTCGCCTTATTCCCTTATAATTAAAGCCACCACTGATTTTATTTTATAATTTAAGATAACAATTTAATCATCATGTAAAGATTGGTTGAAGAGTAAAAGCAAACAATAAAAGTAATTATGTAGGCCATTATGCTTTCAACTAATCAATTTTTTCATCTTGCCCCGTGAGCCTCCACCTCAGATTGTACAAGAAAAGTTATACAACAATTTCTAAATGCATCATTATTGTAAAATGAGTAATAATATAGCTACAAACTTGATGTAGGATGTTATTTTACTTATTTTAGGATTCTAGAATTTTAATTAGAGTCAATTTTCTATTTTAATTAGAGTCAATTAAGGAATGTGTCTTAATATTTTATTTCTATTATAATTATGATTTAATTTTCCTTTTTAAGTTAACTTAAGGAAATTGGTTTACTCTATTATAAATAGAGAAGCCTTGTTATTATTTTCATAACTTTAATTATTCAATAAAATTCATCTTTTATAACTCCCTCTGGGATTATCTATCAAAATCTTTCTTGTAGCATCATCTAATCTCGCTTATGCGTTATTAAAAATCTCATTGAGTCGTTTGGATTAGAACGAATATAATCTCGCTTCGATTAGAGCGTAAGCTTATCGGGTTGGCTTGGTCCGTACTAGAACAATATCTAATATTTTTTTATCCTATCAATTCTGCTTCCGCTAAGCCACTCCGTCAGTTGGTATCAGAGCAGTTCTATGTGAATTGCATAGCTTTCTTGGCTACCCATATTTATCCCTACCAAATCCACCACCGAAAAAAAAAATCAAAAATCCCCAAAATTTCAAACCCTAGCTGCCGCCCACCACCACCACCATTTCCTCCACAATCTGACTCGCCAACCACGGCCGACCAAACCTTAGCCATCGTTGCCTTCAACCGCCACCAGAAAAGTCGCCGCAAAAGCAAACCAAACCCGCGGATCCACCATCCTCGCTGCCATGCTGTCAATCACATCTATCATGAAACTCCCCTCTTGCCGCACGTCAAATTCCAGCCACCGTCGTGACCCATCGATGGCCGAAATCGCCGCACACAAAACCTCAAAACTCGCGGCCTTCCACCTCTAATTCCGGTAGCCGTTGGACCTTATCACCGCCGTTCACCACCAGTACAAGATTCCCCAACCTTCAATAATCAAAACCCAACCATCTCCGGTCCCAATCACGGCCACCGGCAACAGGCCGCACCAAACCCGAGAGTTGAACATTATTTATGATTTTGCCATTGTGTGAAAATTTGAGAATAAATGACAAATTACCATCCTTGCCCTCCTATTTATCATGTACTGGAAATTTTTGCATACACTTGTCCAAATAAATTTCTTGATTGGTTGGATGAGATTGAACATTGGTTTATATTTTGGCACACTCCTAAAGAAGAGCAAGTATCGTTTGCTGCTAGTAGATTGAGCATAAGTACTTCAGAATGGTGGGAAAAGTTGAAAGATTCTCGACTTCGCCAAGGCAAATTCAAAGTTCGATCATGGAACCGTATGAAGCGTATTTTGCAATCCGGGTTTATCCCTTTTGATTATTGTTTGGTATATCAAGGTACGAGATCAGTTTCTGATTATGCTTATGAATTTGAATAGTTTTATGAATGCAAATATTATTATGAACTTGAAGAGGATACAGTTATCAGATTTGTAAGGGGACTTGGTTTGCCTATTTGAGAAAAAATGCCTACATACACTATCTATGCTCTACAGCATGCAATTTATTTAGCCAAGCAAATTGAAGCAAATTGTATCGCAAATCAAAAGAGAAAGAAGCCAAGCATTGAAGTAATTAAGACAACCTCATCTTGGACACCAATTTGAGATCTCTAATCCTAACACAAGTCAGCAACCTAAAGTGGAAGACGTCCAAATGAAAGAAGTTTGTGCCTCCACATGTTGAAGAAGTGCCTAATGTTGCAGAAGAAAAGGTACAATTTATTATTGATTTAAAGTTTCAATCTGAGAATTTGTGCGAGAATGTGCATGTTGTTCCCTTGGAAGACAAGAGCGAGAATGTACATGTTGTTTCCTTGGAGGACAAGACAAGCGTTAAAGATGAAGAGCAAAATGAAGTTGAAGAAGCTAAAACGATCGAAATGGTTCTACCTATTCACATTGAAGACAAGAAGGTTGTGCTTAAAGAAGATATGACTGCGAAGGTCAAACTTCTTGGAGAGCGCATTGAGCTACAATTAGGAAAAGGCAAGAGTTATTTGATCGTTGTTCGTTCTTGGAAATCATCATCGCCTTAAAGAATGTACAAGCAAAGGAAGTTGATGAAGTATGGATTCTTCAAAGTTCCGAGAAAGATTGATGAGAAAGACAACAAGTTCGCGTTACAAGATGATTTGCTCCTACACTACAACTTTCATCCTCCAGACGAGGACAAGTTTCTTTTAAGAGGGGGAGTATGATGTAGGACGTTATGTTACTTATTTTAGGATTCTAGAATTTTAATTAGAGTCAATTTTCTATTTTAATGAGAGTCAATTAAGGAATGTGTCTTTGTATTTTATTTCTATTATAATTATGATTTAATTTCCCTTTTTAAGTTAACTTAGGGAAGTAGGTTTACTTTATTATAAATAGAGAAGCCTTGTTATTATTTTCATAACTTCAATTAGTCAATAAAATTCATCTTTTATAATTCTCTCTGGGATTATCTATCAAAATCTCTCTTGTAGCATCATTGAATCTCGCTTATGCGTTATTAAAAATCTCATTGAGTCGTTTAGATTAGAACGGATCTAATCTCGCTTCGATTAGAGCGTAAGCTAATCGCGTTGGCTTGGCCGTACTAGAACGATATCCAGTATTTTTTTTATCCTATCAATTCTGCTTCCGCTACGCCGCTTCGTCAAAACTCTTGTACAAATTTATTTTGTACAAACTAATGTGGCATGATTAAATTGGTTGGATTAAATATCTCTGGGTCCAAATGATTTGTTTTTATTATTTTGTATTTTCATTCAACCAATGAATTAATGACAAATCAGTTTGTAGAAAATAAATTTGTACAAAAGTTTGTAGCTATATCATCATTCTTGTAAAATAATATGACGTTTGAGTGATGATACAGTCAAAAACTCTTGGCATTAACTCATTGGTTGAATGAAATTACAAAATAATGAAAATAAATCATGTGGACCAAGAGATATTTAATCCAACTAATTTAGTCATGCTATATCAGTTTGTACAAAATAAATTTATACAAGAGTTTGTGGCTATATTATTACTCTATGACGTTTAATTAGAATATAATTCCTTTTTATTTGACTTAAATCACAGGCGATCTAACCTTTGTACTTCAAGAGGATCTTCCCATTTTTTTAGCACAACCCTAGCAATGCAATCAGATCTTCAAAACCAATGTACTCTGACACATTTAATTATTAGTTACATTAGATCATAACAGTATATAAAAGTAAAATTACTTGCCAATTTTTTTTTATTATTATTGCATGGGACGACAACTGATAATTATAAATTATATTGTTATTGAGACTAGTTTACATTGAAAGACTCGAATCCATGCTCTTATAAGTGAGTAAGAGCATGGCTTCTACTACCTGGCCAAAGGCCAATTGGTACTTGCCAAATTTTTTTTATGTTAAAAATTAAGCCAGTTTTTTAAAATTAAGCCAAATCTTTTTACCCCTTTATTAATTTTTTTGCTAGCTATAATGCTACATGTCTACAAGCGTATGAAATTGTGGTAACAACATCTTGTAAAGTTTCGTGTATGAGATTGTGTTTTATATGTGGACTTCATATCTTAATATTGTTTGTTAAGTTATATCATGTGTAACTTACGTCAACTCAAAAATAATTTTTTGTATAATTTAGTTGTTACTTATCAAATAACTAAAGAGTCATGAAAAATTACTTTGCTCAATTGTAAACTTAAAAATAATAATAATTTGACGGAAAAGAAAATTTCTTCTTACAAACTATGATGCCCATTAATTCAGTCAAATGGGAAAAAGGAATTAACTAAACTACGATGTAGGAACTAAATAGAAAATACAAGGAAAGAGAAGGGGGTTGGAGATGAGCATTTTAAAGGTGCCGCCTCTACAGATGTTAAAGTAATGAATAAGTATAATCAATTAGGGAAAGCACGTGATGGGCTGATAGGCATTAGGGAGCAAGACTTGACCATTGAGAATCTAGCTAGCAAATCAGCTCTAACAATTTGCATGGCAGCCACAACAATGTTGCAAACTTTGTATAGTTAAGCTAATTAGCTTGTGTAGGGGCAGGGCTTTATTAAATAATAGTTATTGTGAAGTTATAGTATGGAAATTTCGTTGTGATGACGCATGAAATAAAAAAATATATGTATAGTAAGACGTCAAATTCTGAGGGAGTTCTTAAAAGTGTTGTTACCATTACATTTCTTAATAGTTATTGTGAAGTTATAGTATGGAAATTTCGTTGTGATGACGCATGAAATTAAAAAATATATATATAGTAAGACGTCAATTTCTGAGGGAGTTCTTAAAAGTGTTGTTACCATTACATTTCTTGTGCCAGTTACCCGTCTATTGCCTTGAAACAGACCTATGATTTTCTCAGAAAAAGAACATACATAGTTTCAGAAACAGATATGACATTGCCCAACAATTGTTTGACGTAATCATTTGGACCATGCATATATTCTTGTTATTCAGCTAAATGATAATGTGGAATAAGTGGAATATGGAACATTCAAGGCTGAAGACAATTTGATTTCACCATTTGGTTATTTCTTTTCAGCTGCCATGATCATGACTTCAAGGTCAAAAAGCTTTGAAATAATGCTTTCCCAAGAAATATTGTACTTGTAAAATAATCCATATAAAAAGGCATCATGTGGTATTGCATATTGTGCCAGAAGGTGCTATATTTCACTAACACTAGAAAAGAAACACAACAAGGTAACAGACTATTATTTGACAAAGAACAAACAAATTTTTTATACAAATAGTGGAAAGTCATGTATCCCCCAACCTATACTCCTTTTGTAATCACCCATATCTAGCTGTTACAAGTTTTAGGATCATATCATCCAAGAGGTAAGTTACAATCACTGGCACAATACTTCAGAATCAATCATCTGTCAGTTGATTCTCTCTTCATATCATTCAGATGATGCTACATGAATTAGGATTCTCGTCGCTGAACATTTGGTCAATCCCATTGGAGTATTTCAATGGGGAATCATTTTCATAGTCTATCTTTCTATTCACTTTCCTCTCATCATAATTCGGGTATATCTTTGGATTCTCCTTCCTCACAGCACCACCATACTTGTCCCTATTGTGTTGTTTTGTGTCTCTGCCACCAGCTTTATCTTTCTCATCATTGACGACATAATCTTTGCCTTTCTCTCTGTCTCTATCCTTGTACTTGTCATCACTTGTGGCACTGCCCGTTGACTTTGCATCAGTGGGTGCAGTGCCTTTGCCTTTCATATCAACAGTTGCTTTGCCTTTGGTTTTCTCATCAACTGCATCTAATCCTTCATTTTTCTCATAGACCATGGAGGTACCTTCAAATTCCTCATAAACTGGGATAGCATCTCTGTATTTCTTATCAAATGTGGCATTGTTTCCTTTGTCTTTCATGTTGGTGGCTTCATCATGTCTGTCATTCTTCCCGGCGATGCCAGCATCCTTTTCTTTCTTGTTGGCAGCGCGATCGTCTTTCTTTGTCGGAATCACAACCTCAGCAGGAAAAATAATTACAACATCCTTCTTTAGTTCATCTTTGATGTAAGATCTAACTTCTGTTATGTCCACTGTGCCTTTTACTTTTACTAAATCCTTTTCTACATCCATGGTCACTGTCTCCAATCCTGTACTCAAGATATGGTTAATCAGATATCTAATATGCCACTTTCCCTAAAGTAATTCATTGAGTCAATCCTTTGCTCTAACAGAAAAAGGCTGTGTAATACCAATTATATATGATACATTCTATTATAGTTTCATTTACATCTCACCCTTGATTTTCAATATCTTTTTGAGCTTCTGGTTGCAAGAATCGCAGCACAGTTTGATCTTCAAAACATATGTGCTCTGAACCACAAGTTAGATGGCATAATTAGTCATAAAATTGTTATCTAATCAAACAAGTTCTTGATGTTACTTAATATGCACATAATCATTCATCCAAAATCATCAACTACATATTGAACGATAATAGATAGCAAAACAATAACAATTAATCAAGTATGAGTACCTCTTCAGTTTTCTTGCTGCCTGTATCATTCCTGTGTATCTTCTTCGTCTGCTTCTTCAATTTTTCTTCAGAAATTTGGCTGTCAACTCTCTTTGCTTCCATTTGTGTTAAAGGGAAAATGAGCTCTACTTTCTTCTTTGTTTCCTTCTCCACCATCTCTCGAATCTTCAAAGGGTCTACCATCCCGGTGACCTCTAGTTTGATGGAGTTACTGTCACCCTTTACTCTCTTTACACCTGCATTGGCCATCGGCCATTTTCTAAATTATTAGTGAATCATCAATAAAGCTCAAGAGTCCCCCCATTCAAGGGCAGACAAAGTGTAAGTGCCAAAAAATATAGATAAATAAACGGATGTGCACGGTAAACATAGATAAAGAAATCTCAGAAAGCAAAAACATGGGAGCCACGTGACAGATAAATAAACGAAAAAGACCATATTAAATGAAAAGAGAAAAAGGAAGATTGACAATAGATCTAGAATGATCTAGCCTTCCCTAGCTAAAAGTTCCTATAAATAGAAATATTGAACTACTTAAAAGGGATGGAGACATAGATTCTCGGGGGAGAATGAACAGATTCTCTCATTTATGAGAGAGAAAAACATTCTCCGGACTGAAGCTCCTTGATTTTCTTGTATTTTCTAAGGAACTAAACCCTGACTTGAGCGTCGGAGTGCCTTTTACACGTACCGGAGCGTCACTAGAAGCTTTGGTTGAAGATGAAGGACATAACCATCGTTTCTAGCTATTGAAGGAAATTTGCTCCTTCAACAAGAAACATGAAAATAGCCTTAATTATAATTGAAAACTTTTAAAATTGAATTCATAACCAAAACCCACAATTTATAGCAACCTAATTATGTCAATGGGCATACATCATGCATTACTAAGATCTACAGTCAATATATTCTAGTGTTTCTTCCAAATCGATTTCATCAAATTGTGGAGATTGATGGGTAGCCTAATGTTTATATATAACTTACAAGTCTACATCACATGAAATAAATTATGTTCTTTTTCCCTTTTGTAGACCACAAAAAATTCTTCAGAAATCACTTGTAATATTTAAGGATAGTGTCCTTTACCTTCAATTTGCTTAACAAACAGCTCCACTCCATTGACATAGCTACAGCCATGAACGATCAAGATGAAAGTGACCAATTGATCAACTCCTTTTTTGCTGATGGCTTTCTGCAACAATATATAGAAGGAACTTTCAGAGAAAAGCAAACAAAGTATCCTCTATTCAGCTTAACAAAAAAACAAAGTATCCTCAAAACAGTCTTGATCAAAACTGCCCATTACTTGGTGAAAATTTTGGTATCCAAAATCACTACAAGCAGAATGAAAAAACCCACAAATAAATTATAGTTTTTGCTTTCTGGGTATGTTTTGTTGAATCATTAACAGCCCAGAACGAGTAGAAAAAAGAAAAGAAACTAATGATCCTCACGTTAATAACCTGAGCTGAGTTACTCTTTGTGATTGAGTCAGTGGGCGAGTCCAGCTCCAGGGCTTCTTCAGTGACGACTCTGTTCAAGGCAGAGTCAAGGATTTCTGGAGATAACCCTTTGCAGAGTAACACCATTTTTCCTGTGGAGCTGAATGCTAGTGACTTTGATTTGATAGTCAATCCAAAATGAAATTGTTCTTCTTCTTGCTACCGAAATGAGAAATTGCAGGGAAATGTTGCATGCAAAATATTTATTTAACGCGGAAACTTATTAGAAATTTCTAAGAAGATACATTCATCATTATGGACGGTCCCTTTTCTTTCCTTTTAAGCGCGTTGACAGTCTTATTTATTTATTTATTTATTTTGGAAATTATTATTTTTTATTATTATCTTCCAATCTTAGTCTCCAAGTAACTCCTAGCAGAGACAAGAAGCGCCGGTCGTTACAGTAATTTGCAGTAGCTGACGTCACATTTATGACATCATCTCAAAACAAATAAAAAATTGTGAACTTAATGTTATGAATCCTAATTAGTTGCTAATGCTGTGCTTAATTAGGTTAAATAGTTTGATAATACTGTAACTTTTAAAATAATTATTGTTAATTATGCTGAAAAAATAAATAAAAAGTAATATGAGTTTTAAAAATAATCACATATAAATTTTACTATTAAACTACTGTAAAAATATAAATGATTGAATTGCATATAATATTGAATAAAATTTATTTATACATTTGGAAGGATGTATATAAAAATATTTTTTATTATGTCAATGTAATAATTGATAACAAAAATAAATATTTCATATTTGTTAATTTTATTTTATTTTTTATCTTAATATAATTAGTAATAATAATAATATCTTTAAAATTAATGATTTTATTTCTTAACTACTAAGGATTTAGATTTTTATAATATATATAAGGATGTGTATAAAATTGTATTAAATAAAAATTTTATTCTCAAAATCAAATTTTAAAAAGTTACTCTTTTCTTATTTTTTAAAATTTACTGTAGGATATAATAATTTTATCAAAAGTAATTTTTAAAAAAATTTATTAAATATGAAAATTAATTTTTAATTTTTTAAAATTATTTTTAAAACTTTTCAAAATAATTTCAAATGGGCCCTTAATTTAAGCAGGCATTGAATTGATGCCCCGCATCACGAATCATAATCATTTTAATAGCTATTACCGCTTAAGAATTAGCAATAACGATGATTGTGGGCAGGCGGGCTTGTGGGCAGGCACAACACAGTTACAGAGGCCACTATAATTTGGTGGGCAGGGCTGTTCTTATGATGCTTTAGCCTAAAACATGTTGTAAGTTTCAATTTATCGACCAGGCCAGTGATATCTACAATTAGAGTTGAACTATTGGCCCTCTTCTGAAAATCTTTTGAAGCCCCATTCCAAACAGCTACCCATTAAGTAATTAAACTTTAGGTTGGGCTATTTGAACCCATCAAATTTCTCTTTACACTCATTTTAAAGTAAATTTATTATACTTAAAATTTAAAATTTAAAAATCTCAAAATTATCCTTTACTAATTTCTTTTTCTCTCTACCTTACAATTGTATATTCTCTCTCTACTCTCTCATTCAACAAACTAAACACTCAATTTTAATTCACTCTCTTTTAAATTCATTTTTTTTTCTTTTCTTAGTATATCATTATCTATATTAAATACTTTTTATATATAAGATTTTTTTTTTATATTCAATAGCTTTTGTATTTGGTAAAAATTAATTCCTTTATATTCAATAATTTTCATAGCTGATAAAAATATGTTAATGTTCATTTTTAAACAATGAGTTTTGTTTCTCTTAATTAATGATATCAATTATATGCAGCAAAAAAATAGATAAATATGAATGATTTGATGTGAATTTGAGAAATTTTTTTTTATTATCTGAATTTGATAAATTGAGAAGAGAAAGAGAAGAATGGGTTAATTAAGTAATTTTTTTAAAATTATTTAGATAATAAAATTCTTAATTAAAAAGAGAGTGTATAAAGAAAATTAGTGAATTCAAATATCCCACCTTAAATTTTTTATTTACACTAACTTTTACTCCTTAAATACCCTTGATTCCATCTTCTTCCCTGATAAAATCCCACAGTTTCGTTGCACAGGTGTGCAGTAGCAGAATATGGCTCCGCCTTCTTCGTGATTTCATTTATTAAAAAAATTCTTTAAAATTTGAAAGCAAAACCCGCATTATTATCAATATTATATCCACGACTTAAACCCATATGATTTTTTAAAATAAATTATTTTATGAAATTATGATGAGTGATTTTTCTAATGATAAAAACTTGAGTGGTTACAGATAAATTATTAATCAACTAACTAGGAATTAAGTATCCAAGTGAGTAAAGTTGCTGATTTTATAGTGAGCTATTAAGGTAGCGTTTACTTTTTAGATTGGAGTGGGAATCTGGGATTGGGAGTGTGGAGTGGTAGTAGAAGTAGGTTGTTTACTTACAATGGAATGAGAGTGTGGAATTGGAATCAGAATCCAATTAATATGTTTGCTTTGTCTGAAATTGGGAGTAAATAGTTTTAAATTACAGTTTTACCCTTTTTAAAGAATTGTAGTTTTTAATTATCAAATTAATAAAAAATATATTTGAAAAATAAAATATTTATTTTATTATATTTGTAAATTAATAATAATTATTAATATTCTTAATTATGTAAATCACAATTTTTATTAATTTTAATTTTAATTATGTAAATTAAAAATAAAGATAGCATTATTATTAATTATTAATTATTAAATAAATATAAACCTATTATTTTTAAATAACTATAATAATATTATATTTTTAAATAAAGATAGTATATAGTAATATTGTTAATTTCTATTAATATATTATTATTATTATTAACTTAGAATCAATTTAAATTATTTTTTAACTAAATAATAATAATATTTTATATTTAAATAAGTTTAATATTATTATTTTTAATAAATATAATTTTTATAAATAATAAATATATTATTTTTAATAATATATTTAAATAAATATAATATTATTTATTTTATTTTATTAAAAATTAATTATATTAAATTAATAAAATAAAGGGATAAAAGAGGAAAATGTGGGAGTGGATTCCCCATGGGAGTCCCACTCCCACTCCCCACTATAAAATTGGGTGGGGCTCACAGAGTGAGACTCCCACTCCCAATTTAAATAACTAAATAAACACTAGAGTAGGAGGACTCCACACTCCTCACTCCCATTCCAGCAAATAAGCGTTTACTTACTGGAGTGAGAGTGAGGAGTGTGGAGTCCTCTTACTCTAACGTTTACTTAGCTTTTTAAGTTTAGGAGTGGAAGTCCTACTTCGTGGGCCTCACCTAATTTTGGAGTGAAGAGTGGGAGCCTCTTCCTCTTTTGCCTTTTTTTTAAATTAATTTAATATAATTAATAAAATAAATAATATTAGATTTATTTAAATAATATAATAATATTATTATATTATTTTATAAATTTATATTTATTAAAAATATAATATTATTATATTATTTTAGAAATTTACATTTATTACAAATAATAATATTAAAAATAATAATATTTAAATATAATATTATTATATTATTTTATAAATTTATATTTATTACAAATAATAACATTAAAAATAATAATATTTAAATATAATATTATTATTTTATTTTATGAATTTATATTTATTAAAAAATATAATATTATTATATTATTTTCTAAATTTAATAATAATAATAAAATTTATTAAAAAAAATATTAATTTTTTATTTTTTATAAATTTAATAATAATAAAAAAAATACTATCTATATTTACAAATATAAATTATTATAAATATTTAAAAATAATAGTATTATATTTATTTAATATCAATAATTAATAATAATACTATCTTTATTTTTAATTTACATAATTAAAATTAAAATCAATAAAAATTGTATTTACATAATTAAGAATATTAGGAATTATTATTAATTTACAAATATAATAAAATAAATATTTTATTATATTCAAATATATTTTATTATTAATTTTATAATTAATAATTACAATTCTTTAAATAAGGGTAAAACTGTTATTTGAAACTATTTACTCCCAATCCAAGATAAAGTAAACATATAATTAGATTCTGATTCCGACTCCACACTCTCATTCCAGTATGAGTAAACAACTTATTTTCACTCTCACTCTACACTCCCAATCTCAAGATTCCCACTTCTCAGAATTCTCATTACAATTCAAAAAGTAAACGCTACCTAATTAAACGCACCCTAAACGTTCTTTGGTCTTGAGAAAAAACATAATCTGCAGTAAATAATGATTGTTGCTCATTTATGTACTTTTAATCATGTTTAAAATGGTTAACATGAAGGAGGGCTTTTATAAGATGTTTTCAGGGTGTCAATAACTCCACTCCTATAATTACGTGTAAATAGAGATGATAAATATTTACGTGTGATGGGGGCTGCATGGGTTTATTATGTTGGGGTAGGGTATCAACACTATCAAGCTTAATTTAATCTTTATTTTTTAAAAAAAATCGTGTAGGTATAACTTTTTATTCTCCTTCATTGGACAAGTTAGGTGCAAGTATAAAACACCTTGGTCCGTACTGCTCACTAAATTTATTTGACTATTAACTATTTAATTTTTTTTAATGTTAAAATTAGCATCTTATTAAAAAAGTAAACCAAATAAAAAGTCAAAATAAAACTCTTAAACGTAAAAGTTAGCAGCATGACAATTAAATATTGCCTAAAATTATGGGTATTTTTCTATTTAAGCCCTCATAATTGAAAATTATGCGACTCGTGCTTTCACTCCCCTCATTCTCACAATTTCATTCTCTCACGCAACAAAAAATCACTCCTAAACATTTATTTAAAATCACGCAAGAACAACCAATGGGCTGTTGAGATTTTGGTTTGCAACTAATTAAGTGCATCATCCAACCAACAACATATTTTAAAGTTCAAATTTATTTTATGTTTGTTTTATGCATCTTCTTCACATTATATTATTTTTAGGATTTTAACTTACTTGATGATAAACATCAAAACAACTCACATTTGCATCATATTATTGTATATAATGCATTTTTTTCACTACTCTTGTTGAAATCTCATTTTGTCCTCATGATTTTGAAAACAAATTTTTGTTTTACCCTTGTTTTGTCAACAACAATCATGCATGTAATCAAATTTTTCGACTTCAATCAAGTAAAAATGTAGGATGTTTTAGTTGTAACAAGATTGAATCAACTAACTTATTTTATAACATCAATACCTACTCTGTCCATTTATTCGGCTATAGTCGTGTATTTTTCAAGCAGTGGTACATTCCAGTTTTTGACCATTTACAAAATCAATGCAATACAATCTCTTTCCCATACCTTATTTGAGTCATGCATATACATTGTATGTTCACTCATGAGATTATTCAGGAAATTTTAACATGAATATATTATCTCTTATTAATTTGTAAGGTTAAGGGAAATGTAATTCAAGCTTAACTAAATCAAAAAATTGGTGTCCATAATAGTACAAAGTTGCATGTTTGTACTCGTAGCCTCAAACATATCTTTCCTTAGGTAGTAGCTTGTAATGTCAATATGCTGAATATAAAATGGTAAATCAATCTAGTAAATAACAAAAGTTTGGCAAATTGATGGAAATATGTTATGTTGAAGAACTTACAAAATTGGATAAGCACAAGTGCAATGTATATAATATAAGAAAAAATGTAATCCATGAGATGTTATAAAAATTTAATCCATTGGACATTTAACAATCTCTATGCTCTAGTAATATTTGGATTTATTTAGAAATCATCATGGTTGTAGTACAAGTAAGGCTTTTGACAGCCCTCAAAATCCCTTATTAAAACCTTTTAATTGAAATTACCTAAATAATAGACAATTTCATTCGCTTTTTAATTGAAATTCAATTAAGTACTTAAACCATTATCCTTTCAACAAAAATTTTTAAATCCATCCCATTTCATAATTTATATTTATATTTTAAATTTTAATTGAAAAATATCTTTTTTAAGAAAATTATAAGAGACTTTAGAGTATGGAGATATAAGTTACATAATAAGAAATTTAAAAATTAAAAAAATACTTATTTTTAGGATACAGATGGCAAAATCCTCCATGGGTTTAGGGTCCCAAATGAGATGAATTTTGAATAATTTTTGGGAAATGGGGGAAAAATAATCCCCAAATTCTTAAAAAGGTGGAGTTTGGTTTTGTACTCCCCACCCCACCACCCACACCCCAAACCCCATTATATGTAAATGTTTTTTTAATTTTTATTTAATAATTTTTGTTTTATCAATTACAATGTTGGTTCATAAATTTTCTTTTTATTTTTATAATGTAAATAAGCTATAACTAAAAAACAAACCTACAATATAATTCTTATTTAATCCTAAAACACTATTATGTTTTCTTTTCTCTCTTAAGGTGCTGCTCTCTTTAAAATATTTTTTAATTTTGATATCATTTCAAGATATTATTTTGAACTTGGGAGTTTTTTTTTTAAAATAATTTCAATACTTTATAATATGGTGATGATTTTATTTAAGTATCTAATTTTTAATTTATTGAAATTGTATTTATACCTACTATAAACATAAATAAATGGAAACGGAATTGGATGGAAAAATCATTTAACACATGGGAATTTTCCACCCCCGCCCATTTTATTGGAGAATGGAGTGAGGAGTAAGGGCGAAATTTCTAATAGAATGGGGAATGGGGTAAGCCTCCTCACACATCCCCATTCCCCACCCCCACCTCACATCCCCACCCATTGCCATCTCTATTAGGATAAAATTTTATGGGAAGATAATTAATTTTAATATACGGGTTTTTATTATATAAATCAAATTGGGGTGTTTTAGGAAATTAAAAAGGGGTGTTATAAGTATTTTAGAGGGGTGTTAAAAGCTCAACTCTGGTAGAACTTGTTACTCAATCGGTCAGGCCCAATTGGAAGTCTGTATAGTCCGATATATAATGGGCTTTTATGTATAATCTGGGCCTGTTCAGATTCTCTGTCCTAGAAATTTTTCGGGGAAGATTGCAGCTATCCCTCAAATGAACAATCATAATTTTACTTACTACATTACCTTCATTTCAAACAAATTTTTACTGTTATTTACTTATAAATAAGATAAATTAGATAAATTTATAAATAAAACATAAAATCAATTTTAAAAAATGTCAGTTACTTAATTTTTTTTAAAAATTATTATTCTTAATTTCTATTTATTCTAATTTACTTGTTTTATAATCTATAAAATAAAATGATATTAAATAAAGACAACATATAATAAAAAAGTTAAAAAAATAATAATTGTCACCTTGAATGCATCTATGCTTCTCACATACATCAGAACAAATACACAACTTTCAAAATCTACTACCACAGTTACCAAAATGTAAACATAAACAATAGGGAAAAATCCCTTTTAATCCCTAGGGTTTCATGCAATAACCCATTTCATCCTTATTATTTAAATAATAGTTTATTTCATTCCTACTTTTTAAACAATAGCCCAAAACATCATTTTGTTTTGTTATTTAAAAAGTCAGATGTTATTTAATTGTTCTTGAGATTTATATTTTTAAATAGTTTATATTTATTTAATTGAAAATCCTATTTTACCCTCAAATAATTATTCAGTAAATTAAAGATAAATTTACAGAATGGTGTTTTAGGCTATTATTTAAAAAGTAGAGATGAAATGAGCTATTATTTAAACAACAAGGATAAAATAGGCTATTGCATGAAATCCTAGGGATTAAAAAGAGTTTTTTCCCTAAACAATAATCACTAATTGACAACTCTACAACATATAATTATAAAGTTTCATTACACCAAGAAATAATGGATTTGGGTGTTCATAAAAATAACAATAAGATAATTTAATTTTTTTTTCTATATTTTTAACATTTTGTCTTTTTTAAATGTGAATTTAATATTCTCAATAATATCCCAAAAACAAATACCAAGTCATAAATGACCCATTCATTCCTCTAGTTCATTTAAAGTTTTTAGTGACAAAAAGATAATGGAGTACTATGAAAACACTAGGAGGTAAGTCAGATTAAAATTTAAATAAAGGAAAGTGCCAGTCTCCCTATTACCAAAGTTTAAAGACGGATCTAACTATGATTCAAAAGTTAGCTAGTCTCCCTATTATCAAAGTTTAAAGGTGGACCTAGCTATGACTTAAAAGTTAGCTGAACTTTTGAATTCTTGTTTATTGAAGCTCAATTTATGTTTAAAAAGTTTTATTTAATCCAAGCCCAATTTACATTTTTGTAATAGACATAAATGTCCAACAAAATTTTTAGTGTGGTTGTGCGAAAACTCACCATTTTTGGCTTTTTATTAACAACCAATGAGTTTTAGCCCCGTCCATTCATCTTTTTCAAATCTCAATTTGCTCTCTTTTCTATAACCAACACCAAAAACTAATAATATGTTTACTTTTTGAATTAGGAGATGAGAATTATTTTTACTCTTTATTAAAATATAGGATCTTATCGTGTTACAGATTATGTTAGTAACAAATATCAATATACCCAATTTCATTGTCTTTTTAGTTTTTTATTCTTTTTATTTTATAGCCATTGAATTTCTGTCCACCATATCCAACGGTTTATATAACAGATCTGTAAGTTACAAAATTTGTATGTAAAGAAGTGGGAATGAATTTTGAATGGGGCTCATAAATTTGGGAAAGAGAAATAGGAATCTTATCCCCATAACAGATATGTGAATGAAAATAGGGAGCAAATTTGACATTTTTATCCTCAAACAAAATCAAAAGTTCATTTTTTACCCCATTTAAATATTAAATAATAATATTTATTATAATTATCATAATATTTATAATTAAAATAATAATAATAACAACAACAACAATAATTTTAATTATTATTATTATACTGTTAATATTATTAATTATAATAATTATACTATTACTATATTAATTATATTAAGAATTATTATTATAATAGTAATAATTAATACAACAACAACAATAATAATAATAATAATCGCCATTATTTTATTATATTATTATAATAATAAAGTAATAATAATAATGGCAATAATATTTACACGAAATATATTTACTCTGTGTTTTGTTAGTAAAAAAATATATAATTGTAATTAAGGACAATTTAGTAACTTGTAGCAATCCATTTTGATTACAAGATAAACTAAACATATCAATAGAAATACAACTCATTCTGAATCTGATTCCTACAGTTCTAATAAACAAGTTTTTCTAACTTTCATTCATGATTTCAACCCATTCCAATGCAGAAGAAATAAATTCACCATAAAAGTCTTTAAAACTACCATTTTCATATTAAAAATAAAAAATAGGGGTTTTTTATGTTTGTATTAGTTTTTATTTCCAGTAATAATAATTATTAAAAAAAATTTATAACACATTATTTTTTATGAAAATTGTACTAAGCGGCCAGACCAAATCCCTGAGTCCGCCACTACCATACATGCGTATTACTAGTTAGGATTACACACATTTTTTGAAATTTTAACTCGTAAGCTGCAGGGAGTCATGTAAATCCATTCATGTTACATATTTTTTTATATTTATAATTGGCTAACTAGGTCAAAAGAAAATTCTACACTGAAAATGCTATAAAATTCAAACTTACATTTTTAAGTTAAAAGAATTGGGGCCGAATATTGCCCAAAATTCAGACTAAATTAAAGAAAAATAAATGTACATGCACGTGGGTTGTGACCGGCGAGTAACAACAGTTGAAAGCTTTGTTGGAACACTTTCTTTATATACATATATAATTCTACTAGTGGAATTTGAATTCCAACTAATGATTGTTGACATTTTGTTTTAAATTTCTTCACACTAACGATAGAATAAAAGAAAACAAATGGTTGAAATTTTTATGTTATAAATATAGAAATAGAGTTGTGATGCCCCCACCAACCATCATTATCCTGAGTAATTTTGATACATATATAGAGTTGTGCATTTATGGACTAATGATGGATAGCTATAACTATGAGATTCATAAGCATCTCTTCAAGTTGGCAGAGCTTGGTAAAATTGCATGACGATTCATGGGGTATATGATATGAAGTATAAATTTGGCTTGTAATCTGACTGTGACTTCTTGTCTTTTTTTTTTTATAAATAAAATTTATGCGTTTATGAAAAATTAATTTGAGTCGTACGAGAGATTTGATTTCGAATCGATTTCGAATCATGAAAGAATATCGATACAACTAAGGTTAATAGACAGATATTTCCAAAGATTACTTGTGAAGAATTTTGATATTTACAAGAATTTTAATTAAATTTCATGTAACTTTATTAGAGAGTACAAAATCCATCTAAATAACCAAGACTAAAAATATGAAAACAAAAATGACGGCCGGCTAATCGTGGGAATTTAAAAATACCAAAAACAAATAATAATAAACAAAATAAAATGTCATGCTAAATGGATAAACATATGTTGAAATTTGGAGACACAAACGAAGAGACGTGATTGAAATTAGTTCTTGACGTGCAATTACAAACTCAAAAAAGTCCAACACGGCGCCATGTGTAGCTGACGTGGAGTGGGTCCCAACTGGTCCCTTCCATGTCTGTTGGCTTGCTTTTAATTTTTTTTATATCTAATCAAATAATGAAAATGAAATTAACTTTCTTTTTCAATCATTTTCTCACCTTCTCTTTTCTTTTCATTCCACTCTTTTCCTACTATTTTTTTCAACAAAACATAAACTTATTGTTTATTTTTAATTTCTTATTTTCCTTCATATGTGTAAATTATTACGAAAGAAAAATATTATTGATGTATAAATGATCACAAAAAAATACACCGTTGAGCATTTTTATGCACAAATTGATTGTCCAAAACCTCTTGTAATTTAATCTAATTCATTTGGCTTATTGAAATAAAATAGGGTATGAAAAGTTAATCATGGATATGGGTGATGAAAGAGATTTCTAGAAAGGACAAAAATGTCATTCTGTTAAATGAATAAACAAAAATTACACTTTTCATTCTCTTTCGATTCAACCTCACTTTTTTAAAAGATCCCAAAATCAAACCCTTTTCAAACACCACTTGCCCCCCAAAATGGGAAAAAATAAAAAAAAAATTCAACATGCCACCCATGGCCATGAATGGCTATCATCAATGATTCATCATTATGTATGTCATGTCATGTAATACCATCGTCTATATTCATGCCAACATTCGAAAGTCATACTCGGAGCTGAGTCAGATGTTGGGACCTGAATTCAAGACAATTGACTCACCATCCTCTTTCTTTAAAATTGTTTGTTTTTTAATAAGGATGCCGACAAATTCCATTTCGATTTTTGTTTCATTATTACTTTTTAACTATATTTATTGCCTAATTAGATTACAAGGTAGTTTTAAATTTGACTTGCGTGCAATGCGTCAGTATCACCTTTTAGGAAGCTTGCCACCAAAATCCAAGCTTAATTTTTGATTAACAAATGTTTTATAGGCACGTAAATCATGAATTTTGAATAATGGGTTTTAAATCTTGTCTTATTGAATAGGAGAGAAGTAAATTTCCATCATAATCTTAATTTTTATTGAGATTAATTTTAAGCAAGTCCATCTCTATAATAGAAGAAGGAAACGACATAACAAGGGGAGTAGATTTTGATGTAACATTTTGAGTTAGCAAACTCATTCGTGACAATCAAATCAAAAACAATAATAAGGAAAACAATTTGTTTAGATTAAAAAAAAATAGTTATGTTTACATTAGAGCAGATGTTAAATAAAATACTAAATTATTTACACGCAATTTTCAATTAAAATAAAAATTAATAATTCTAAATGTAAAGATTTCATAATGTATTAGTAGTTGAGTTGAGGTTTGTGGTATCATTAGTCTTTAATAGGGAGATTTTCTTGGTATTAAAATTAATACATACTATTTATCTCCTATTTCATAGTAGTTAATAACCCTCTAACATAAAAAATTTAAAGGAAAATAATGGTAAATAGGTCATTTTTTTATATTTTATTTTGGAAATATAAAATGGATACTTATTATGAGGAAAATGTTTAAAAATAAAAAATATTTATAAGAAAAATATCTTATTATTAATTTTTTTCACACCAAAACTTATATATCTTATTTTTATTATTTAAATTTATGTTTATATATTTATTTGATTAATAATAAATATAAATAAAAGTATGTTTGAAGATAACGATAATATTATAAAATTATGGTGCTAAGAGAGTTTTTTACTATTATAAAAATAATAAGAAATAAACAATATATATTGATTTCAATATGAGAAAACTGACAATCTCTCGTATTTAATAATACAGAGCACGCGATGTAGTTTGAAGGGAGAATGCCATTCAACTTGGAGCTTAATGAATTATTTTTAGCTAACTTCTTAAATTGTTTTCTAAAAATAGAAAAAAATCAATATCATTGAATTAATGCTTAGGGAATCTTCAATGGTACCATTAATTTGCTCCTACCTTGAGCATGTGCATATATGGACCACTTGCTTGGACTAAAAAAATCAACCACTAAATAACTCCAAATTAACGCGATAATGATGTTATTATAATTGATATTTGAGACCTACCAATTTTATTAATTAATGAAATCAATATTTCAACTAACTCTTTGAAGTGCGTCGAATCCCGAAGAACACTAATATTTGATTTCATTTGACATCAAAGAAACATTATATTAACTTTGATCCAAAGAAAAAACATTACACTAACATTAATTGCGACCCGTGGCATACCAATATGCATACACAATTAAATTAAAAATTAATCAAATCATATGGTTCTCGATCATTTGTTTTATTGTGGATTGAATAATGAGAGGGTAAAGCAAAATGATCATGTGTCGGTTGAAATAAAACACTATTTTACAGAGAGAGCATAATATAGGGATTAATTATTTAATTACTAGAGTTTAAATTGGATTAAGCCATGATTAGCATGTAAAAAATTAACTAAAACCACTTGTTTCTGTTAATACTGTTAATGTCACAATTGTGGTGATTCTGGGTGCGTATCATTACTCATTACTCATTAATTAATCATTGAGCACCAGAGGAAAAATATTAAATGAGTTATGAATCTAGGTAGTGTCCAAAGAGTTAAAATCTTGATGACGTTTAGATAATTTATCACTTAATTTTAAATAGCAGTTAAAAATTCATTCCTAAAAGTTAAAATATGTGACATATGGTTTAAACTAATCCATAGATAGTGATTTTATTATTTAAATTATTTATATGAAAGTTCTCTAGTGGAAGCACAGTTGATCGTAAATGTATTTTGCGCCGAATTCAACTAAGAGATATAGTATTTGTGGTTGAAAATTTTCATTCTTATCATCAAAATCTTTTAAATAATAATAATAATTTAAACTTTTAAAATCGAGATGCATACATAATTATTGATAGAGCGATTGTGAATGTCTAGTTACAATCAAAATTTCTTTTATTATATTTTGATTTTTGTAATTTCTTTTAATGGACACAAACAGATATTATGAATAATTTAATCATCTCTTTTTTAAAGAAATTAGTATATAATTAATTATTATCTTTTTTATATATTTATTTTAAAAAAAATCTAAATTAATTTTTTAACCTTCTAACTTTTTTTAGGATTCAAAATCAAAATAGTCAAAAAAAAATTGCTTGAAAATTACTGGGTCAAATCTAATAAATTATGTTCATAATTAATTATAAAATAGATAGTTAGCAGGGATAACTCTCATAGGAATTGGAAACTAGGCAACGACCACATTACCACTCCTGTTAAGACGTTGCATGGATTTTATTTTTTGTTTTTTATTTTATTTTAACAAGGTAAACCACTGTCTCAAATACGAATCATCAAGTCCAAAATATAGGCTTTAGCTATGAAGCATGCATTTTTAATAAATTAAGAAGAAAGGTTCCAAAATTAGTTGGAAAATCATGGTGGGTGTTGTCACATTTCCATTATGAAATTAAAATAGCTCAAAAACTTCAATAATATATTAAAATAGTGCCCTGATATATAATGATCACACAATAATGAGATTATAATTAAATAAGGATTGAAGAAGAGCAATGGTCGAGGTGAAAGCTTATCTTGCTAGCTAGCTAGTTTACTTTGCAAACCTAATTAATTGTTAGGTCACACACAACAAGAAGCCATGCACAACACTTAAGTGCATATTAATATGTGGACAATATATCTAGAAAAAAATTTGTCAATTATTTTTTATTTTAGGGTTAATATTACATGGGTGACTGATGTTTCGACAAATAGTAAAAAAATGATATATGTTTAAAAAATAAGCATCTAGCTGACACGCCGTTAATTTTTTCGTTAAATTTAACGAGAACAGTAAAATTGTGATGAAATGATGTTTTTGTCCCTCTAAGTTAATTTAAGTTTAATTAATAGGCTTTTTTTTATTAAATCAAACAATTTTTTTTAACAAGAAAATTTGATTCAACAAGAAATTTTAAAAAAAAAATTTTAAAAATTGTTTGTTTTAACTTTTAACAAACAAAAAGCCAGTTAATTAAATTTAGATGTAATTTTTTATATATTTTTTTATTTAAAAGATAAAAATAAATGAGTAGGGGCATAAATATTATTTGTTAACTAATTGTAGGGGTAGAAATATTATTTTATAACTATTATAGAGGTAGAAACATCATTTTATAATTAATTGTAGGGGCAAAAATGTTATTTTATAATTATTTTACTGTTCTCATTAAATTTAACGGAAAAAATAACGGCATGTCACCTAAATGCTTATTTTTGAAACATATATCATTTTTTTATAATTTATCGAAACATAAATCACCCAGGTGATATTAACCTTTTTTTTTTATTTATGGTTTTGTCTTGACAAATAGAACATATGAGCTAAGTATCTATAACTAGTTAGGTGTGACTTTGCCCATTATCAAAAGCATTGGCAGAGCCAGTATAGGACCAGCAGGGGCTGCCCTAACTGGGTTTGAAAAATTTTGAAAAATAATTTAAATCAATTCATAATTACTTTGAATTTATGGTAGTGTCCCAACCTAGTATTGCAAATATTAAAATTACCTAGATAATTTTGAAGGGTTTCAAATTTAACATTCATTAATTTTTTTAAATTTATTAGTTATTTTGATTCTATAAATATAAATTAACCACACCTAATTAAAGACAAATGAAATTTAACAAAACATGTAATAATTAAAAAAATAAGTTTCTCTACTTTTGTTTTGTCCTCGTTGTGTTCTTTTTTTTTTCTTCCTTAGTTGTATACATAAGAATATAGAATATTATTGTATTGAAAATAAAACCATCATATATTGTTTTCAAAACACAAAACTTTGCAGAGATAATAGTATTCAGTAAAAATCTATCAAAGAATAATAATATAATATAGTTATAATGTCATATATTGTTATTTGAATATTTTGAAATTGTATTGTGTCTTTAAAAAAAAAAAAAAGATAAAACTTTTGGATGGGCATATGAAACTTCACGTGCTAAATATCAGTCTTTACTCTCTATTATTTCTCGAACCGTGCAAAATACCTTAATGGTCAATTAAACTGCATTCATAGTCTGCTTTATACGGTAGATGTACCCAACTGAAACAATTTTCTAGCTACTTCTCTGTTCAAAAGGTTTTGGCTTTGCAGCCATACACAAATAAAAGGAGCAGTATGCTTTCTAATTGTTTTAATCTGTTGATTCATGCAGTGTTCCATTAGAAAAAGACTATAAATTTATTTACATTTAAAATTATTAATTGTAACGTTTATTATGTCTCATGCCCCATGCATTAAGTTTTATGGAAAGCAAAAATTTGCATACCTAATTAAGCATTGTGCAAGCCGTAATCATGCTTCTAGAGTAATGTATTATTAATATGTCATTGAATCGTGACTAATTTGTCTTATGTGAACCTGCTAGTGCTGTTGCATGCCTTCCATCTCTAACAAATTAAAAACAAAAACTATTACGTTCTATCAACATAGATTTAGTTAGTATTTTTTGTACTGCTGATGAGAGCTTCTTAATTTGATCAATTATTTATTTATTTTCTTTAATATTGTCCATTTTTGGATTTGGTTTTGGATTCAGTCATTTATTCGTGCTGCTAGCTAGGGTTACAACAATTTAAGAATCAAAGAAACAGTAGTTTTGAAGATTAGGGCACTACAATTTTCTTCTTCTTCCATTTTTTTTCTTTTAAAGGAAATTCATTAGAAAAAAAAAAGCAACAGACTAAATTGAAATTTTACCAATTAATATGCATATGTTATGTTTGGCCCCTTCTTTGTACAGATTTACGTTAGAGTAGTATACTCATTATGATCTCTGATTATAAATCACCGTCAATTTTAACGATTTTATATTATTACCTATTTACATTTATAATTTAATTTTGGTATTATAGCCCCAAAAATCAAAATCAAAGTTCTGCCATCCGTAAAATAATAATTTAAAAACATGGGGAAATAGATTGGAATGCAAGAATTGTATGGAAAAGAAATTATGACTCCCTTGTTTTTTCTGTGTTAATTTGTTTCGTTTGAATTGTCGAAGTTTCTGCGAAGGAAGAATTTATTGATAAGGAAAAGGAAACATCTTTAGCTGTAAAGACATGTTGGCACCTAATATATCATATCAGTGGAGCCATATATTTGTCTCGATTTTCATATCATAGATTATATATGCTTTTGTGTGTCGGGTTCAGTATGTTACTTGAATTTTAAAGAAACAAGCAAAACGTACGAAGTCACCTTGAAGGTTCCGAGATCAATTTGCTTCCCCTTCCTTTAATTTTTACACGAAGCTTCCTTCCTTCGGTTCGCTGCCACCCCCACAAAGTCTGGGACAAAATTTTTTTATCGACATCACATTATTGTATAACAATACAAAGTCGAGATTTATCTCAAAGTATCATAGTTGAAACTCGATTATACAAAAAAAAAAATGTATTAAAAAAATTTGATGGGACCTGCGTCAATGTATTATAGTAAAGCTTAATCCAGAAATATTGACACCGAAAAAGAACAATATTTGCTTCCATGACAACGGAGGGACTCGAATTTTTGAAGATTTGCTCCCAGTTACGCATAATTGCATAATAATTAAATAATCTTAAGGTAATTATGTAAAAGTGAATTGAGTAAGTTGAAAATAACAATTTGTAATATATATTAAAAATAAAAATATGGCTTTGATGCTTTATGACATACTCATACCCGTCAGCCATCATAATCAAATATTTTAATGGCGCAAATGGGGTCACTATTAAACAAAATAATAAAAGCATTGATAAATGAAAAGTTTATAGTGCGTCATTTTCTTATCCTCAAAATCATTGGATGCTTTTTTGTCTTCATTTTAATGAGATGAATTTGTTGCAACTTGCAAATACGTAACCAAACGTCACCATGTATATAATAAATAAATATGTTTTAATTTTAATATCATATGTAAAATAAAACTAATTATAGCAATAACTAGTTTGTTGTTGTAATGTTTGTTTCAGTCAATATTCATATGTTACAGTCAGTAACGTTGCCTGCGGTTTAGGGTTACGTTGCCTCTTGACAAAGAAAAGGCATGCAGTAGAATTTTATTACTTTTTGAACATCACGAAATGGGCTTTAATTAGTTAAAGGATATACCTTTCACTTTCATGGCTGCTTAGGGTTTTGGCATTTTCCATAACTTTTGTGCACCTCATGATATGTTCACTGACTTAATTTGCACGATCGAGTGTCTAACAAACAAATTAAAGACCTTCATGATTGTTTTTCAGAATTTATCTAGGTGCGTTTCGCATTTGAGGTCTAGCAGATTCAAGAGATAAATTGTGATGTAAGGGAATGGGTGGAGTAATTTCTAGTTTTGTTTGATTTTTCATATAGTAGCATGTTAAAAGGTTAAAAAAAAAAACTTGGAATTAAAGTAAGTTTAACAGAGTTCTCTTTATGTGAAACGTAAGATATATATATAATCATTCTCAGGTGTGGATGTCCATATTTTTCATTTTTCTTTTAATGTAGACAAGAGTTAGTTTTTGAAAGAACTATAGAACCGTACGGTTTAATAGAGTTAAAAACTAACTCTTTCAAACCTTAGGGTTTAAAAATGTGTCCGTATTAAAAAAAAAAAGAGAACGCCCACACTAGAGAATATATATATATATATGTATATATGTATATATATATGTATATATATATATTTCCAATCCTGTATTTTAAAGTGCGGGAAAGTCTGAAAAAATGCATAAACCATGTAGTTTATGCGCTTTAAGTTTTAAGTCTATTAGACCCCACGGTTTAATAGTTTTCTCGGACTTTTCTAGACTTTAAAATCTCGGATCAGATATGGACTACTATATATATATATATATATATATATATATATATATATATATATAGTTATTTTTTAGTAAAGACATCCTCATTTTAACAAAGTGAGGATGTCCTTATTAGAGAATGATTATATATATATATATAATCAGCTTCAGATCTAGAATTAAAATCTTGGAATAAAACATGGAATGGATTTACGGTGTCGTAAATGAGTTTACAACGTTGTAAAAATTTGTTAATACATACATACATACATATATATATAACCAATGACTAGTTAATTGACCTGAAATCGATTGAATGAGATACTCAGATAGGGACCAGGATCCAGTGCTCAACTGAGCTTGTTCCAAGCACTGGATTAACGTTCAGCAATTGCTTGGGTCCCACATGGAGCAATTGCTGACCGTTGGATCCGGTGCTTAGCACAAGCTCAGCTGAGCACTGGATGTAAGGCTTCAAGCACTTAAAATTTTCTATCATATATTAATTAATATAGTTTTAAAAAAGTTGGGTAAAGAACTAACAATAGTATGAGAACGAAGGAAAGTGCAATAAAATTATAATGATAGATCAAATATACAGAGTAAACATCAAATATTGTCTTATCGTGTTTATTTTGTACTTAAGACTCCTATATACAATTAATGTTAGATTGTAGGTCACAAACGAAGGGAGATTTAATAATCAAATTTTGGTAGTATTAACTTCGGCAGATATTATTTTGTCTGGAATTGTTTGATCTTAAAAGCCTATGCTATTATTTAAGAATACAACATTAGTGTTTAAGAAAAGCGTTAACATGTTACCTGAGGGTTGTGATTCAGTTGGCAACACAGGCTGAGATTGTGGGAAGAGCTCTCGGGTTCGATTCCCACTAAACACACCTTGGGGAGGGGAATAAGCTTTAACTGTGACTTTGTCCCCGAATTCGGATTAATCGGAGTCTAATGTGGCCACCAGATACCAGATGGTTATGCACCAAAAAAAAAAAAAAAAGCGTGAACATGTTCTCTAATATGACAGTTGAATTATCCAATTTTAATTAAGGTCATTTGGATCCCCGAATCTGAAGCAAGGGCTAGGAAATGGTGATGATATTTATAAATTATTGAAACAAAAATTAAGACAGACAAAATGAGCATGCAAGTACAATATTATTGTCAATATGTACATTAACCAAATAAACTCTTATACAACCATGTCAATTGAATCACTTAATTCAAATGCTCAAGTTTTAGAACAAAAATTCATATTAGAGTTTTAAGTAATTAAAGTTTTTGACATTTTTAAATGAAAAATTTTAAGGTCTCGTTTGGGGCAGCTATGTTGTTATTTGAAGAGAAAATTTCTCCTCTTTTATAGTTGTCCTAAGCAGACTATAAACTTATTTGTTAAACAAGTGTTCATGAATACGAGTCAATAAGAATGGTGTATATACAATGACAATGATAAAAGAACAAAATATCTACCTTTATCACCAATTGATTTTCCAAGTGCCTTACAGTTGTTGAAAAATATTTTGATCTTTTTAAGTTCCGTGATTAACACAAAAGGTAGATCTAGCTCACTCCTCATATTACTCTTGAGCAATTGGTTCAGTATACGTAGATTAGACAACGAAACCTAATTAGATTTTTAGAGTTGGATGGAGTGATTTCATTTTCACATGAAATGAAATATTCGTCGAACTTTTAAATAAGCGAAACACTAATGGACGTGTTGCTTCAATATTGTTAATGGCCCTAGGAACTCATGAGTGTGATTGTCTACTTAATCTTTTACATACTTGATTACTCCTTAATTAGCTGGCTTTTATTGGCATGAAAAGGCACAGCTTTTATGGCCTTTTGGCAAAGATCTATGTGCGCATAAAATGAAACAATTGGGGATTCATTTGTCCCAACTTTTGATTGTCTATAAAGGTCATTTAGGACGGTAAATTTTTATCTTATTTTATTTGTTACAATATAGTACGTTAAATCGAAATGTGGTGGGCGTCACTCAAACAGTCAAACCCATCTTCCTCAATCCTCATATTAGAACTTACTGGAATTTCCCCGAATTTGCACCTAGTTAATTATATATAATTCAATCCTGTGGGAAGGGGTAAATTCCCGTTTCTCAATTTATCCGCAATACTTAATTCCGAATTGCTATTTTTTCTAATTATTAATGATATGTATGATATTATATATACATTTTATTTTATTTTATTTTTTCTTCTTTTTGGTCCATGAAGTCTAAAAGAAAGTCTTAAAATTCTTTGTGATGGCAGCAACCCCCACAATGCACGGGGAGGACTCGAACCTCTTATTCACGTGATCACGTGAAACGTGATGTTTAATATTTTACCATTCAGCCATAATTTACATGCTCACTATAAATTGATTATTAACTCATCTTACTTTTATTTGGTTTTTAAGCATCTTATAACACGTCTATATTATATTATTATTAGTTATATATGATTTGGATACATTCATTAATGTATTATTTTTGTTTTTATGAACCATTAATTAGTGGATTTTTAAAAGACAAATAAAAAAATAAGATGAGTGGAAGATCTGAATTCATAAATTAAAACATTATTAAGTATTTAGTTAACTGAATGTGAGAAATTATTAATCAATGATAACATGAGAGATTACTTTTCAAAGATGATTTCTTATATCCGAAACAAAATCTTCGAGCTAGGTAGAAACTGTTCGGCTAACGATGCCCTTCCTTTTCTCCATTTCTTAATATTCAAGTTATTATCATATTTTTTTTCTTTTTATTTTAGTACAATCACGAGAAGCACACTAAATTTAACTATAAATTTAATTTAGACATTTAGGTACAATATCACGATTCATGAGTACCACATTGAAAAACACATTATAAAAAAACAATGTACTGCGTGGCTCCCAAATGTACACATACTGCCTTCACCACCAAAACTAAACCAAATTTTTTTTTCTTTTTATTTTTATTTTAGTACAATCACGAGAAGCACACTAAATTTAACTATAATTTAATTTAGAAATTTAGGTACCATATCACGAATCATGAGTACCGCATTGAAAAACACATTTTAAAAACTATGTACTGCATGGCTCCCAATGTAACATGTACTGCCCTTCACCACCAAAACTAAACCAAAAATTTGTACAAATATCAAAATGAAATTAACGACTTCGCCAGATGGCCACGTCTCAACCACTATAACAAAATATTTTGAAGTTCGAAGATAATATATAAATTAATATTAAAAATAACAATAAAAAAAAAAGAACAAAAAATGATCATATATAGAGACAAAATGAAACAACCAAACAACTGAACCGCCATTACCAGCCGGCACCGGTTTAAACTAAGCTGGGTAACCCTAAACGATACTTCCAAAATTCTAATACTATTTTGTCTTCATTGGCAAATATTTTTTTAATATTTACTTCATAATTCATATTCATATTCTCTCCCCAATACTTGCATTTATTTACATTTTTGGCCTATTTGTTCAAAAGTCCCTCCATCATCATATCATAGTTCATGATATTCATCCACACCGTTGATGCAATCACATAACAGAACAAGCGTTGGGATTCTCATCACTGAACATCTGAGGAGCGTGGTACAACTGCGGCGCGTGGTGCATCTGAGGCGGGTACCCTTGGTTTACGTACACCACCTGATGTTGATTCTCCATCGGATAACTCTGGCCGTACACGGGGGTATCGTACCAATAAGTAGGTGCTGGAGGGTACGGGTATCCATAGTACTCCATCTTGTGCACCTCCACCTTACCACCGTCACCGCCACCGGCTGCAGCTGCCTCTTTTTCCTTCTTCTCTCCGCCGGCTTCTTTTCCCTTCTTCTCTCCGCCTTTGTCGGCATCTTTGTTCTCTTTCTTCTCGCCATCGTCTTTCTTGGCGGGAACAACCTCAACGTTTCGTTTCAGCTTCTCTTTCAAATAAGGCACCAGCTCCTTCACATCCATCGTGCCTTTCACCGTCACTAGATCTTTGCCACCGTCTATGGTCACATTATCAACACCTGGTAGTTTTGCCACGTCAGATCACCGTCAGTTACTTATTTTACTAATTTGCCACCGAAATTATTATTATTATTATTATTATTTTATTAACTGACCTTTGGTCTTGTAAATTATTTTCTTAATTTTGCTAATGCAGCCTTCACAGTGTAACCTGATCTTCAAAACGACGGTGCTCTGTAAGACACAAGTATTAATCATAATTAGTTAAAACTAATGAAAAATTAGTTAATATTTTATCAACAATACAAGTGGTTGCACTTAATTCTGAAAATGAAATTGAACCAAACAAGTCTCAATCTCGCAATTAACTATTCCTTGATAAAAAAAAAAAAAAAAGGTCAAAATTAAATCAAAATTAGTTAATGAAAAATAAGTCCACGTCATTTGTCACAATGGAACTATTACCTCTTTCGGCGGCTTCTTCTCTTCGGATTTCTTCTCGTCCGGTTTCTTCTCCGGTTTCTCTTCCGATTTTTTCTCGCCACCGCCGGCGTCCTTCTTCGGCTGAGGAGAGACGAGGTCAACTTTCTTCTTCGTCTTCTCTTCCAATCTCTCCTTCATCTTCACCGGGTCCACTTTTCCGGTCACCGTCACCTTATTTGCTCCGCAATCGGTTTTCACATCCACCACGCCTAAACAAATCAACAACATTTGCTTGATTTTCCTCCAAAGTCAAATGATTATTCGGTAACTTATTTAATTTGCATATACGGTCATTTATGTGTGTATTTTACCTTCGTAATTTTTCATAGCACGCTTGATTTTCTTAGCGCAGCCTTCACAATGCAAGTCAATCTTCAAAACGACAGTGACAACTCCGTCGTCTTTCTTGCCACCGGCGTCGGCGGCAGCCTTCTTCTCTCCCTCCTTTTGCTGTTGTTACAAGACAACAAACGCACGCGTGAGATATAAAAGATTAAAATTAACGGCTATTTAAGATTAAAAATGAACGGCTAATTAAGATTAAATTAACTCACCTCGCCCATAGTAGCTAGCTCTGCTCCCTCTTTATAAAATTGAATATTCTTTATTTGATTCTCTTTTTCGGATGCGATGCTTGTTGTTGATCACTGGGATTGTTTTTGAAGAGACGAAAAGGAGGCAAAGGCGGATTTATATAGAGAGGAGAGGAGGTCGCAGTTGAGCTACATGGTGTTTGTATGTATGATGGTGTATGAAAAATGGTCATGATCATCAACATGGATGAACATGATGAAGTCAGAATGCGTGTGCTTGCCGTTTGATTGGACTTCTATTAGTCCAATAAACGACGGCAATGAGTGACCTTTCATCCTAATTTGACTGGACTAAGACTAATCATCTCGAATTACCAAGATACCCTCCGGAACGTACCATTTTATCCTATCATGACTGGATTGGCCTGTAATTTCGGGCTTCTGCGCCCGTTGGAAAGGCCGGTAAATTTAAAGCTGTTTGTTTGGTGTGGGAAACTGTGACTTATTTTTTTTAACAGAAACCAGCTTGTATTTTGGAATTTGGAGGTTAGTTAGTTGATTTTATTTATTTTGTTTAATTTGTTGTTGATTTTTTCTTTTCGTTTCTTTTTACACAGAAAGAATTCTTCTAGTCGCTATACTAGATAGGGGAGAATATTTTTCTACGCATGCTCTTGAATTATATTATATTATATTAAAAAATTTGTTGCTGATTTGTCATATTATTAGTGTGCTATATTGTCACGCCAAACTATGCCCAAATGCTAGAGCCAGACAAAGTGTGTGTTAACTTATATATTCGGATGGAATATAATAATAATAACACCTACCCAATGATAAGTAGATGTTCTTAACAATGTTGAGTGTATTATTTCGTTTGTGTCTTTATATAATTAACTTCAGATAAAAATATAGATTTTGATTAATTTTTTTCGAATATTGTTAGTGGAAAAGATTTTTGAGATTGTCTTAAATCAATTTCTAAACTGTACTATATATTATATAGCCAGAGTCTTAATAATTACCCTTAATATAGTAGTAACATTTATAGATTGAAACCACTAAGAAAAAATTACCCTTAAACTTCAAGTTCGTGTACATTGATGAGGTAAAATTTTTTTTTTTCCTAAAAAAAAAATAGGAAAAAAAAAAATAGATATGCCTTGTTAGGCTTCATGAATTCACCCATCGAACTTGGTACAACAGTAAATTTTCCGAAGGTGAAATCATATATTTCATATATATGGGCGCACAATGAATCAAGATCATCAATTCATCAGAGCACTTAAAAAGCGCAAGGTTGAGTTGCGTGAGAAAATAATCTAGCGTATCAGGTTTCAGATGTACTGTCGGCTGGTCATATGAACACAAGCTATCATCTGGATTTGATTGGAACCAACAACATCTGGCTCACTGCCTGTCTGTCTAGGCTTATGTTCATTTGGTGTAGAGCCTATATCATCTACAATTATTTATCCAGTAATGCTACACATTTTAAATTTTTTATTTTAAATAACTATCTTAAATGATTTGTTATTCATTATTTGGTTACAATTAATTCACTTAGATTTTATAAAGAATTATCAATCAATTAATAAATGCCAAATCATTTGAGATAGTTATTTGGAACAAAAAATTTAGAATGTGTAGCATTGCTCTTATTTATCAGGCTTGAAACTTTGTTTGATCACATTAGATATGTTACGTGTAAATAGGTTGAAATTGGATCAGACAGGCCATAAACGAAATGATTTATATATTCCATAATGTTAAACTTAATTAGTTAGCATCTATAATTGATTTAAATTTAATGTTGAGATTTGATTGATAATTATTAGATAAGTATATGTAAGTAGTTAAATCTTAACCGTATATTTCTATAAATGGGCGCAAAAATTATAAAAAGATAAGCATAACTAAACTTAGCAGTAGATCTAAATTCTATATAATTTATATCCCAAATAATTGTTCCAAACTCATATATCATTAATTGTCATGTGTCCGATAGTAATTAACTTTATTAACCCTTAATAATAATGTGATGATCTTGTAATAACTATTAACGAGCGCAAATAATCATGTCATTAGATTTAGGATATAAATTATGCATTTTAATTTAATAAGCGTAGCATTGCTTGTCGAGGACGAAACTATACAACCTCCAGCTGACTATAAGTTCTGGAAAATAAGTGAATGAACTGAAATTTTATTAATTTTCTATGAGTATTCACATTTGCCCCCTCATCTTTATAAAGTTTATGTCATAGCTTTACAAAATTTTTATTGCTTTTCCTTTATGATCTTCATCGTAGGACCTATCAGTTTTACTGATTCTATGCTACAGCCAAGGACACATAACATCCGTGTCCAAACAAAATTCAATAAAAATAAGAGAATGAATTGAAATTGAATCAATTTCTATATATGAATGTTTTATGTTTGACCTCTTAATTATATAGATGTTATTGCATTATAGTCTCTCAAGTCCTCATTGTTGGCCTTCTAAATTTTAGTAATTTTATGTTACAACGAACTCAAGTTTATGGCTTTTGGCTTGTGGCCCCATCAAATCAAAATCTTAGTTTCACCCTAGGCTATAGCACAACAACAGTTTATGGTTTCTCCTTTATGGTCCTTATCATTCCGCTTTGGAATGCATCCCCATAAGATTATGATTTATGATAACCGGAACAGTCTAATATGAGTGCATGTAGGAGTTAGTTTGTGATACCGTCATCGAAAAACAGTTTAACCGCTGAGCTCAGATGCAATGTTGTGGTTCCTCTACGCCCTATCAGTTTTAGATTATAGCCTATCCATAGAAATGTTTTAATATAGAATTTAAAATGCAGAAAAGTCTAGAAAAGCTTTAAAACCATGCGGTTTAAGCACTTTAAGTTTTAAGCTTTTAAAACCCCGCAGTTTTAAAGCTTTTTCAGACTTCCCCGCACTTTAAAATTCTGAACCAGCTCGGAACTAAGCCTATTCAAGTATATAGTTTTTGTATTATAACTCCCATTGAACCAAAATCTTGATTCCACTGTTGTTGACAGCAGTATTGTCGGTGTTGTTTCATATATAACTACTTCGTCCTATAATTACTAAATGCTATTCAAACGTGACATTACAATCTAACTATATGCGCCAATATTATTTAGCCAGTTGATGCTTTCTTTCTTAATCATGCCAAGCGCAATGTGAAAAGGTTTGAGGATAATTGACTGCAATTAAATTTTAACGGATTCGAAGCTCTGGAAACGTATGAAATCATCCTTCTACATTATTCTGTCATCAACATCACAAAACCTAGCTAGTGCTATATTCTCGCACGCAAAAGTCGCATCATAATATGTACAGGAAATGTCAATCCGGATTCAAAAATAAACGATGGTTTCGTTTGGCCTCTATTGGAAGATGATTATTGATTACAAAATCAATGACGTAAAACAATTTGTATTTGACATAATAGGTGACCTTTAAATGAATTGTATCTTGTAAGAAAGGGCAGTGGATTGTACTTTGCAGGCAATAAGGGGAGCTGTTAGGTCAAAACATTCCGAATTTTCGCAGAAGGCAAGAACTTTGTTAGAAATATCTCATTATTGATAAGGACCACAAGGGATAAAGGTGCATGCTGCCAATATATATATATCTGAAGGCTAATTAAACCAGTTCGTTAAAAATAAATTCAATTCCTAATGTTCATTTATTCAATTCATTTTAATGTTTACGTAATACAAATTTTAAATAGATTAGTATATAATTAAATTTCTTTGAAATAGATCGTATCAGATGATTTATTGTTTGAGACAGAAAAGGAGAAAAAAAAAAGTTACCAATCGAACCTTGTAAATTGATAATCATATGCATTGATTAATCAATTTTAAAGGATTAGATATAGAATTGAATTTTGAACAGCCCTTGTTTTAGTATCCATGCATATTATTAATTAGTAAATAATTATACTATTGTTAAAAATTAAAATCTAATTTGTAAGATTAAGTTTTTTGATCGATCTGGGAATTTTTGTAACATGCTATCGACAAAGCTAAAGTCTCGTCTTCAATTTTTTTTACGTATAAAATCGATTATATTTAATCAATTTCGTTTATTAAATCATTTAAACACTTTTATCATAGTTCGTGAAGGGTATGTTGGGACTTTTTTTTTTTTTTTGGTTTTAAAAATTATAATCATAAGTGTACGGCACAAGATTTTTGGTTTCGGATTGATATCAAAAACCACAAACATCAATTGTGATTCGTGTTGAGGAACTGAATCCACAAACTCGTTTATGACACAAATAATTATTTTTAATCGTATTGTATTTATGTCGTGAAACTACTTTATGACCAACTATTAATATATTTAAGAATTTTGTTGATATATTTTGTTATATATTAAACTAAACTTTTATCTTTTTATTGTTTATATATATATTTTTATGTACATCATCATTATCATCATCGAATTCGTATTTATATATCTCAAATTATATTAAGTAGGTTAAAGATTAATCATGTCAGTCATATTGCACATGTTAAACAGTCAACACGATTATATATACACATTTAATAAACAAATTATACGCATTCGTGTTAGTACAAATTTGACCGTATACAAATAAAACTCGACATGAAGACAACACGTTAATATGAATTATTTACTTAATTTTGATCAAATTTATTGTAGCACTATCTAGATTTCTATCCTTCTTAGAGAAAAGAGAAATCTACCCTACTTTAGTTACCAAGTCCGAGTGGCAGGTCTGTTAGAACCTTGTGCTTGTGCACCAAGAGAAAGGTAACATGGCCCCCCTTATACTAGACGAAACAATGAAAATGCGAATTGCGTGGTGTTTACTGGACAAGAAAGAGAAAAAACGAATAAAATGCGCATACATACAAAAGCCTTTTTATGCATGGACCATGCAACACGCGTGGGTGATGTGTCAGGTACGTAAGACGCGCGAAACACAATACATACATAAAATACTTTCATTTTTGTGTTATGGGCCACGTGATAGAATTAGGATTCACGTTAAAATCTTTTTGACATCAGCAGCCTCGCCGTTGTTTTTCACGCTGGCACCAACCAAACAACACAGAACCTTCCTTGCAACTTCAACTCTCCAGATTAATTAATGAAATTTCCTTCAAATATCCATATTCTGTGCATTTGAACGTTAAAATTAGTTACTTTAACATTGCGATATTGTCGATACCTGTTTCTTTTTCGACTGGGACGAACCAAGTGCAACAGATGAAAATATGCTTGTACACACAGTAACAAATAAAAAGCGATGAAGTGGGGTTGGAAATAGAGGTTTCCAGCAATCCCACTCCGATGCTTAAGTCAGTAATTGGAGAATTCGAGTTGAATTATAAAATTAGAGTTTTTGTGAACTTACCTCTCTTTGAGAGAGTAATTGAATATTTATATTATACCACATCTTTAGGTGAGTTGACCCTTTTATTTTGGTGAATGTGAGGAGTTATTAACTTGTGGTAGACTTCTTTCTTTGTGGGAATGAAGTCATGTGTGAAGGTTGCAACTTCATCTCCTTTATTTAAGGAGGTTGTGGGGTGATGCGTAGTTGGCCTAATTAATCCAACCCTTGGGGTGATAGTTCTCATACTCTCTCCGCCTTCGTTTTCTCTTCAAATACCTTTTGAGAAAAGAGTGAAGCATGTTTTTAGGAGCGGTGCTAAGACTTATCCCTATATTTTCGCGTTGTTGGCTTAGTGGCTTTGACCAATTCATAACCTGATCCAAGATTCCTCGTTTCCTCCCTTGAGGGATCCTTACTGCCCATCCGGTAGTCCTTATTATTCCCTCCCCTGAGGGATCTTATTTCCCATCTGGTAGTCTTTGCCCCTCTGGGTAGTGTGTTGACAATTCTTGGCAACAGATACTACTCAAAATAGTGATTCATTTTGTTGTTCCATATTTTCACTTGACTTTATAGAAAGTCAAAATCAAATAGGATGACTATAATACATCCAACTTTGAGGACAACTCCTCATACCCTTGTCTACATGTCACCTCATCAAACAATCCAAATACGATAAGAACTCTATAAGTCACCTCAATAAAAAAGACTCATTCTCTCAAGTAAGGCACCCTGGTTCCCAAACAAAATAAGTAAATAAAAAAGACCGGAGCTCTTCTCCTTTAAACTCTTTTCAATTGTTATCAATAAGACTCCCGATTTTTGGCTTAAGCATGGGAGGATCTTTGCCGGTATCAACTTTGGCACCCTTACCTTGTTTGTTTTCTTGTCTTGCATATCAAAATGTCCAGATACCAAAGTCATACAGCACTATCCTTAGGAGTTTTTGCAACCCGATCCCCTTAAATCCTGATTACATCGTTGAGCGAAATTTTGTTGTCAACACATTTTTCTTAATGAAAAATCACCATTCATTGAGTGCAACAGAGATTAATACAAATTAATTACATTTTATCTTAGTTATTAACAATTAAGTAGAAAATCCTCCACCATACAACAAATTTAAGAAATTTCTGGGCAAATTTTGCCAATATATGAACCGTAAGGTTAGACGATAGACGATCATTGTATCTTTCATCTATGATAAATTTAATTAACAAATGCTCTTGTACATTATAATATGTCTCATAATCGAACTTATGCTTTTGGACAGATGTGGCTTGGTGTATTTTATTTGACTTATAACGGGGATGTGGTTTTTTCGGTCATTCCGCGAGAGTTAGTCCTTACTCTCATTTCATGTATAAACAAGGTTGTCCCCAATATGTTTCTAACAAAATTTGGCGCACACCCTAATCAGCAAATATTACCGTTAACTTTGACGATTCTAGCATTTATTTGACTAAAAGACGTGTTTGCCCTTGAATGAAAACTAAAGTATTCATATGTATACAACTATGTGCAACGGGAAAAAACAAAACTAAGTGCTGCTAACTGATATTGATTCAGTTTATAATATAAGGACTAAAATGACCTTTCAATGTTCAAATTATTTACAGGTAAGTACCATGGAAATTACCATAATACTCTCATTTTATGTAACATATTGCATATTTATTGAGCAAAAAATTATTGGAGTTCTGTAGCTCGCAACGCGTACGGTAACATTAACAAACAAACCCTCAAACATTATGAAAAAGCACCTCACACCAGCAAAAGAATCGAGCACTTTATCATCCTCATCCTTCATTTCAAATTTTTTTTTTTTGAAAGGGTTCTTCATTTCATCTTACTGTAAAGAAACAAAGCACTGAAATAAATTCTGCAGTAACCCAGAACAAAAAACAAATAAAGTAGAAGAAGAACAAAATAGAGAAAAGTAACACTCGCAAACAAGAAGAATTCTCAATTTTTATTATAAGACTAACACAGAGAAAATACCTATGTTACAATAGGTCAAAACACAAATAAAGAAAGACTTCTAGTTTAATTCAACTTGACACTAAATAAAATGGACATCAACAGAACTCTAAGAACATGTTCTAATCAAAATAAAACATAAGTAATTAAGATAAAGAAAAAACACTTTAAACATTAAGTGGGTATTTGTTTTTTTTTTACTTAATGACTTAATTGGCTTAATTTCAATCAGTTAAGTCATTAAGTCAATTTGTTTTTTCAACCTAATAAAAATTTTCAGTTATTAAGTCATTAAGTTATTAAGCCAATTTTTTTTTAGCTTTTTGCTTAATCAAAAAGTTAAGTGATATCATTAAAAGATATACTCCAAAATATCTCTATTTAATTAATTAATTTTCATCCTTATCTAAATACAATTTAATAATTAGTATTATTACCCATCTCTATAACTTGTGATAATATGATAATAGACTATTATTATTTTTATCTTTTTATTTTCTTCAAATTAGCATTATTTATCTTCATAATTCTTTATGAATATCTTTTCTTATAAAAACATCATAAACTACAATAAAATTTATTACTATATGCTAAATAAGAATATTAAAAGATTGTATTCAATTGAACATTGTTATGATAATATATTATCTTATTTATATTCTTTGAGATATTTATTATTTGTTTCACAATTATAATTTATAAGGGCATAAATGTAAAAGTAACCAGTTTTCGGATTTGTTAAGTTAAAAAAACCAACTTAATATTTATTTTTAGCAATTCAGACAAAAAAACAAACATATCATTTAGATTCAGACATTCAGTCCTATTTAAAATTTATACTAATTCAGGTCTATTCATATTTTAGACCAAAAACACAAACAGCACCTAACACTAACAAGCTACACACTTAAACTCAAGCAGACAACTAGCCTTCAATCATTTATAACATGCATTTACAGAGCAAAAATGTAGAAATAATTGATAAGGCAAATGGATAGTAAGGAACAATTTTCAAAAAACATCATAAAATTTCAGATACATAGCATGTGAGAACAAAATCAATGGTATGAAACCTGTAAATACCCAATTCCTTAGGGAACCACGTTGCAACGTGTCCCTCTCAAACAACTTAAGAAGGATCATTTCGAATAAGATGATATTCGGAATACACCTTCTAAGTTAATTGCAAAGGAAAATAAGAATAAAAGGAAGAACTAGGCTCAACATGGTTGCAGATCTATCACTTAAGGAAACCATGATCAGGAGCAGAAGGGAAAGGGGAAAAAGGATATACACAGAATAATGTACAAACTTCCCCACATAAATCCACATGCTCATGTACTGAAATAGTGACATGTGTCTTTAGAACTAGGGTTTAGAACAAAATCCTTATTCTATGTCACCCATTTTCTATGAATAGAGGCTCATCTCTAAAAGAATCTTTGGCCATTGTAAGGGCACTATCCACTTCAAGGGACAAACTCATCTTCTCCCAATTTCTTCTTCTTTTTCTTTCTTCTTTTTTAGCCTTAGAGAAACACTAACTTGGGCGTCGATGTGCCTTTTTTATATACCAATGCCAGCTCCAAGATCAATCAACATCGTCAAGTTCTCCACAACTACAAACTTGTGTGAAGGTAAAAATTTCAGCTCCTTCATTGGCACCGTCTATGGGGAGCTTACAAGTTGAAAGTTATTTTTTCTCACTAAACTCACACAACCACTACCCTATAATTTTTAGATTAGAACTGATTTTGTATGGTTATAAAAAGAGGTAAATACTCACACATGTTCGATTAAAAATGGGTTTATATGTGAGACACAAACCTCAAACATGATTAAAGAGGCAAGAATGCCAAAAATAAAGATAAAATGCAGGTTTCTTAAAAAACAAAAAAAAAAAAAGAGTTTTTCTTAGGGATAAAAAATGAAAAACCAATTTAGTCAACATAAGACTATTGAATTTTGGGAAATGATAACCAAGATGGTCAAAAAGGGTCAAAAATTGTCTTTGAAATTACGCCTAAGAATAATTTATCTTTTATTCTATCTTTATCTTGTTTATTGCAATTATGCTAATTCCCGTACAGTTACCCAAACTTATTTACATTTTTTTCTATTTTAATTCTTCCCTATTACTTTTTTATTTTTTCCACAAATTATAGGCTTAGGTAAACCCAAACATTCACCATATGAGAGGGAATATAAGGATAAGGGTATTAAGCCTAGGTGGATTAACAACATTATGATTCCGCATCTAACATTTACATTATGCAACTTATTTTTCAGTTATTTGCAAGCTTATTATCATGTTAAATGCTCCCTCTAATTTATTTATGTTTTTTTCCTTCTCTATACTTTCTTTCACCTCTAAAAAAAAAAAAAACAACAACAACAACAAAAGGCTTTCCACGTCTAAAATCACCACAACAAACTCTATAAGTCTTATATTATTATCTCACGACTGCTTTGACACAACTATCATTGAGCTACTAGAAAATAGAAGAGGAAGAAAGAGTGCACATACACACATAATAATAAATCTACTTTCCCTCTTTAAAGGACAGACATTTTCGAATTTTGTTCATATTACACAAATCTTCTATAGCTTCATCAAGCAAATTACCTATTGAAAAGTATCTAGAACATGATAAGAAACATTTGTTCTTTAGGGAAGAAAAAGAAAAGGTAATGATAGAGCGCTACGTGTCCACTTGGAGGTATTTTGCATGAAATGAGAACCTGGGGTATCCGGGTTGCCTCGCATACCCGACCTATTCCAAATAATTTTGGTCATTAAGAGTACCTGGGGTACCCCGAGGATACCTTAAGGTACCCAATATAGTTATGCGACTTTGGCTATTAAGGGTACCTGGGGTACCCCAGGGAAATATGGGGTACCCCAGATACACCAAAGAAGTTAAGAGGTACGCCGTACGTAAATGGGACGGTTAAATAATCTCTAAAATATTCTCCTCATGAGCTGACACAATCGCCAAAAGATATGAAATATGTTGTCAATAAGGAGTGGACAAACAGCTGTCCTTGGCTACAGCTATCCAGACAACCTCTGCAGGAATCTTCAGTGCAGCCCTACAGCGTACCCCACGTGTATAAAATGACAAGATCTGCAAATGACGGCTACACTGTTCCCCATGTACGATTCCAACGGCCCAAAAAATAAAAAGGGGACAAAAGGACAAGGAATATTCTAGAAGATCGCCATTGGAAAATGTGCTACGTGGAGGGGTACCTCTTCAACACTATATGAGGACAATCAGGTTCATTCTTACACATGATTTAACCATTACACACACATATCACAAAAGTCTGATATCCTTCTTCTTCAATCTTTTTCTCCATTTCAGAGAGCTTGCAAGCTCTTCACTCCTTAAAAGCTTGAGTTGTTGACTTGAGCGTCGGAGTGTGGTCGCCGGCCACTGCCGGCCCCACCTCAACCTCATTCTTTTGGTTTTGCTGGTCTAAGGCACCTCTCTTAGCTTACTCTCTAAAATCTCAACCTCCCACCATCATCACCATCTCTCATCCTCTTCCCTCCATTTAAAAGCCCAAACAACCTACACTCTACAACTCAGTGAGACACCCCTTAACCCGAAATAAATTTCATTGTTTTCAGTGGGTTTTACACTCTCAATCGGCTTACCCAAAATCCATTAAAAATAATTGGTGCCGTCTGGGTGGGGAAAGCACAAAAAGCTTCCACAGTGGTAGCCAAACTTAGTTGTAGTGTAGCAATGGCGCCTGACGTACCCTTTGACACCATCTTGCGCGACCATGAGAGGGAGAGAGATGACAGCAGTGCTGACACCAGTGATTCAGTAAGAAGGGTAGCTCGTCTAAACCAGGGAAAATCTATCAAACAATCCACTGGTGTACGTCCTGTAGAGGAACTCATTTCACTACGGTCCTTTAAAGAATTCGCCCATGCGATTCTTCAGGCTGTGGGTTCTCGAGTTCCCGGACTGGAGGATCTTCCCACAGCTAAAGATACTCATCCAAAGAGACCCGAGAAGCAAATCATCCCACATACTAGATACCCGAGGGGAGTAGGCGTCGGAAAGAGCCATCGGGTACCCGATCCAAGCATTAGCTAGCACCTACACCGGCCGAGCTCTATACAGCCTCTAGTTACTCCCGTAGTAGCCAAGGTGCAAGGCATAACAAAAGAGCCCGAGAGGATCTCCGAGCCAAGCTGAACTCCAAAAGAGATTCTCAACTGGTAGAGGCATCCTTAGGGGTACCCTACGATTTCCTTAAAAAAATGAAACACTTAGAAGCTCAAGTCAAACTCCTTTCTGAAAGGCAAAATGTCACCAGTGCTCCAACTCCAGTGGGATACCCTAAACACCTTTACCATGCCTCAAATATCCTAGCATTCCAGTACCTTTGATCCAGTAGAACATGCTGAGTTATACTGTGATTAGATGCTCATGTGTCGTATGTTTTCCCATACACTCACCGGCCCTGTTAAGGTTTGATTTAGATCATTGAAGGCATACCTCATCAAAACCAGATTGTCACTATGTGGGGTACCCGCGAACACATACTTGAAACCCATAAGCTGATTAACACTAGAAAGTGTAAATTTCATAAAGGTTTAAATTATCATTTTATCATTTACAGTGTTAATTAATATGCTTATAATTCATATTTTATCTTAATGCTCGCCATATGCAATTTTATGTAAATTATATTTTACTATGTTAATATTTATTTTAATTATTATATTTTGTTATTATAGGTAAATTTCAAGAATAAGGAGGATTTGGAACCGAAAGCGGAAAACAAGGAAGAATTGTTGGAGCCATTTGGAATGTATTATTGAGGAAATGTAATTAATAAAAATAAAAAATAAAAAAATAAAAAAAATAAGAAAAGAGAAAAGAAGTGAGCATGTGCCCGTGATAGTCATGTGGCCATTTTGCCACTTGACTATCACACATCTCAATGAATGCAGGAAAGTGATAAAATAATAATAAATAATAAATAAATAATGGAGACGAAGAGATAAACAGAAGGTGAAGCTTGCCTATAAAAGGAGGGACTTGAATGGAAGCGGGAGGATCTTTTCCTTCTTCTTTCATTTTTCTGTCTTCTTGTGTAATCAATTTTTATTGTAATTTGTTTAAGAAGTTGTTAAATAAAATGTGTATTTTCTTTTTCAACATTAGTGGCTAATTTACTAAGCTAAAGTGAAAGGTGAAGCTCAAGTAATCAAACTATAGAATGAATTTCTCTCTCAAGTGAGTTTAAATTTTTATATTTATAATTTGTATTTTTATTTACCGGTTATTTTTATGTCATTTTAATTAGTAGATCTAGATCACCTTGAATTTATATGGTAATTTTGACATTATGTCAATACTTCAATTTAGTTGTGGCACATGTTGTACTTTATTCCTATAATTATTCATAAAATTGGCTAGGTAATAATTAAATGACATAATATTAGATTAGTAAATAAAATACAAAAAAATATAATTAAGAGAGAGAATTATGAACATAATTTGAATTCCAAGAGTGGATCATGTAACCTTAGCACTTTTTAAATTGTTAATTGTTTTCTAAAATTAATTTTTATTTAATAATATGACCACTAAATTTAAAATTTTATGTGGTTCGACCCTGGACTTATCGGGTTATATTATAACTAGACACTCTTATACTTGGGAGTAAATCAAACACTTTTAAGTCGTGTCAAGTTTTTTGCGCTGTTATCGGAAAAATTTTCAAAATTTATTGTCATTTTATTTTATTTTGTTTTGTCTTTTTATTTTATTTTATATAAAAAAAAAAAAAAAATCTGTCATTTTCCATTTTGTCTTTTTCTTTCAATTCAATTTTGGAGACTTTGTTTTTGTGTTTTCATATAAAATTTCAGTCAGCCTCCTTTATTCTCCATAAATTTCAAAAATACCATAAAACTTGTAAAAATTTTCACTTTCACAAAAATAATTATTAAAATCTTACAAATCGGACTTTAAACTCCATTTGGTCTTGGACTTTGGACTTTAGAACTTCTTGAACTCTTGGACTCAATTTGGATATGGACATAGACGTTTAAACTTGAATTTAATTGGCTGGTAATTTTTAAAATTTGAAAAAATTTAATTTCTGCAATTTAATTTTCGCATTTAGTTAATTGGCTGGTTTAACCGCCCATTAGCTTTTTAAATTTTCGCATTTCTTTAAATGGGCCGGTCTAACCGCCCATTAGCTTTTTTTATTTTCGCATTTCTTTAATTGGGTCGGTCTAACCGCCCATTAGTTTTTTTTTATTTCGCATTTATTTAATTGGGTCGGTCTAACCGCATATTATTTTTTTTATTTTTATTTTATTTTTATTTAATTGGGTCGGTCTAACCTCTCATTAATTTTATTTTCTGTTTCTTTATTTTGCATTTTTTCTGCATTTATTTTATTGGGTCGGTTCAACCGCCCATTAAGTTATATAATTTTCAGTTTGTTTTTATTATTTTAGTTTGTGTGATTTTTTTTTAGTGTTTCATGTATTACTCATTTGTTTGTACAACATTTTCTGAACTTAATTAGACGCACACACACATCATCAACATTGCATGATACATTTGTCTCGTATAGATGGTAGAAGATTAATTAGGAGATCATCTTCAACACACTTAGACATGGCCAAATTAGAAGCTGAAAATTTTTCAGAGCATGGAGACCAAGCCCTAGAAAATCTTCCTGACCAGCCTAGGACACTTAGAGATTTCATGCATCCTACTAGAACAGGAGCACCATCATGCATAGTTTTTCCTCCTGATGCATCCCGTTTTAATTGCAAACCTGGTATTATTCAACTTTTACTTACTTTTTATGGTTTTGAGTCTGAAAATTCATATCTACATTTAAGAGAATTTGAAGAAGTCTGTAACACATGTACTGATCAAAATTGTAGCATGAACATAATTAGACTTAAGTTTTTCCCCTTTTTACTAAAGGATAAAGCTAAAACATAACTAAAAAATCTTAGGTCATGATCTATTAGAACTTTGGATGAAATGCAAGCACAATTTTTGAAAAAAATTTTTCCACCCTACAGAATGAATTCTTTTAAAAGGCAAATCACCACTTTCACTCAAAAGCCAAGAGAAACTCTCTATCAAAGTTGGGATAGGTATAAGGAATTACTTAACATTTGGTCACACTATGGTTTTGAAGCATGGAGATTAGTGTCATACTTTTACGAAGGACTAACATCCCAAAGTAGACAGGTCGTTGAAATGATGTGTAATGGTGAATTTAGCGATAAAAGTCCTAAAGCTGCATTAGATTACCTTGACTATATAGCAGAGAATGCACAACACTAGGACAATGTTGGTTCTTATGAGTCATCAAATAAATCTTAGCCATCTCCATTTAGTGGAGGCATGTACAACCTTAAGGAAGATCATGACCTTCAAGCCAAACTTGCATATTTAGCTAGAAAAGTCGAAGCATTAGAGTCAAAGAAGAATGATCATGTTGAATCTATTCAAGATGCATCATGTCATGTTTACAGTTCCACTGACCATTTTACGCAGGATTGTCCAACCTTGCCAGCTCTAAAAAAAAGTTTGCACGAACAAGCAAATGCAATTGACAATTTCAAAAGACCGAATCCTAATTCGTATTCACAGACATACAACTCTGGTTGGAGAAATCACCCAAATTTTACTTGGAGAAATGACATTCATACACAATCTTTACAGTCACCTCCTCTACGTCAGAATTTTCAAAACCCTCAGAGTTACCCACCTTATGTCCCACCACCAAGAAAAACTCTTGAAGATACATTGCATTCATTCATTGAAAAAACAAGAGTCAATCAATAACCAAACCATGCAAACCTTGACCAATTTTGACAGATACAATCTCTAAACTTACATCCGCCCTCGCCATTCATGAAAAAGGTAAGTTTCCTTCTCTACCAGAACCAAACCCCAAGAATCAACAACATCCTCAAATAGGTACTATTGGAAACCAAAATATGAGCGAAGTCAAATCGGTTATAACCGTTCATGGCGGTAAAGTTGTTGAAAAACACATTCTTGATCCTCGTAAAATCGGTAAGGAGCCAATTTTAGAGAGTAAGGAAGTGTCTGACGAACCATTAGTCCATGAAGAAATAACCAATTCTCCTTATGTACCCCCATTCCCTCAAGCATTGATCAAGCCAAAGAAATCAAACCACAGCCCGGAGACTTATGAAGTCTTCAAACAGGTGAAAGTAAACATTCCTCTGCTAGACATGATTAAACAGGTACCATCCTATGCTAAATTTTTGAAAGACTTTTGCACTGTAAAAAAAAACATAAGGTACAAAAGAAAGCCTTTCTAGCAGAACAGGTGAGTTCTATTCTTTCAACTAATAATGCGTTGAAACATAAAGATCCTGGTTGTCCAACTATTTCTTGCATCATTAGGGACCATAAAATTGAACATACTTTACTTGATCTTAGTGCTAGTGTCAATTTGCTTCCATATTCAGTGTTCCAACAGCTCAATATTGGTGAGTTAAAACCTACCTCTACCACTCTTTTACTTGCTGATAGATCGGTTAAGGTACCAAAAGGGATGATTGAAGATGTATTGGTTCAAGTTGATAAATTCATATATCTTGTTGATTTTATTGTTTTGGAAACTGAACCAATTGCTGATGAATGTAAGCAAATTCCTGTCATATTAGGTCGACCATTTTTAGCCACTGCTAATGCTTTGATTAATTGTAGGAATGGAGTGATGAATTTATCCTTCAGTAACATGACATTACAACTTAATGTGTTCAACATGTGTAAATGACCTAATGACATAGAAGAAGATGATAATGATGATGAGGAAATTGAACTGATTGATTCAATCGTCGAAGAACACATTCAGGATGAGAAACTTATAAATTCTATGGAAAATTATTTTACTGGTTTGTTTGAATCAAGTAATGAATTAGAATGTAATACTGCTAACACATCATCTATACTTGATTTTATGTAGGATTCTGAAGATGACAGTAACCAAGTAAACCTTGGAGACACAGGACAACATGATGGGATGACTGAAATGACTGACCAAAACCTGAGCATAAACCAGTTTGCGCGATTAAAGTTTTTAATTCAAATCTTGATGATACTGGTATTGTGTGTAAATTACAATTGAATGAATCGGAAGAACCAAGGTATGGTGCATATGGGAATTTAAGAATTATTAAGGCAAGAACCAAAGTTTTTCATGGTAAAAGAATTTTTTGTAAAACAATTGGTCAAAAAGTGTTTCTTTGTAATTCCCAACTACATTTGTTTTCATGGAAATTAAAGTCAAGGTGGAGTGGCCCATTTGTTTTGAAAAATGTGTATGTATATGGGGCCGTAAAGTTAAGAATTCAAAGAATGGTGTCACATATAAAGTTAATGGTCAAAGATTAAAATCATATCTGGAACACCAACCACATGAAGAAGACACCAAAATCAATTTGACTGAACCACCAATTCCTGATTAAATCTTGTTATTTTTTTTCCTTTTCTTTTGTTTGTTGTTTTGTCTAACTATTATTTTACCATTTGATTGTTTGATTGTTTCTTTTTTATGTCTCGATTGATGCACACTTCACAATTTTTTTTAAGTGTGTTTGTTCGTCAATTGTGTTTTCTCTCTATATTTTTTATTTATGTAATGAGACCGTCAATTAGACAGATCACCTTCAAGCATCTTAGAAGCCTTTTACATGTAAAAAATTAGTTAAGAGACCTGATAGAAAGTTGTAAATCACATTCAATTTGGAAACGACGACCGCCAGAGCTAGTGGCCTACGTTGAGGATCTTGAAATACAACTCTGGGAAATACAACGCGGTATATATTACTTTCAATTAGAACTTGAGGTTAATGCAATAAGAGGACGAATGTAAGTTTCATTTCATTTCATTTTAGTGTGTATTTCTTTTAATTTTGCTCGCTTTTATGTTTGATTTGATTTTCTTCATTTTTTTTAATTACCACCCCGTATAAATGGCGGATAACGGTACTCCGTGACTTCTTAAGTCGGTATTCTCAGTTTCCTACAATAATTGAAACCCGAAAACCAAACATGAAAGAAATACAACAAAACATGCATAAGCATTTTCCTTTTCTTCCTCAGAATGCCCTCAGAAAAATTTATAAAGCTCTTTGTGAACGACTGCGTTTGTTAATGATTCATGGCATCCCTGCTCACATATGTTGGTTAATTGAAGTAAAGGTCCGATTGGCAGGTGAGTTTTCTGATTCATTTATATCTTACATGCCTAGTTTTGGAAAAAGTTCATACGCTAAAAATAGAAGAGCTAAGCGACTTGGCTCTGAATGTCATAACTGTGTAAGACTTAGTTGTAAAAGAAATCCTATAAATGTTTTGGAATGGTTTCGAATACTCGTGAAGATAAAATTCAATTCGTTAAAGATGGCATGAGTAAAGAATCGTTAGATGATATCTTACGATATCTTGAGATGCATCAAAGCGGATATATACAACGTGCAATTCACCAATTATTGCCACTATTCCAAAAAGAAAGTGCACAGTTTAGTCTTAGGAATCTGACTAAAAAAGATCCTATTTGCCAGTTGATAAGAAAACTGGATAGGAAGCTTATCCCCGACCCATAGAGGGCGTTTAACCCGTTACTGGACGTAAAACCAGAGGAAGATGTGAGCCACAATCACAACTACCAGTAAATATCCTTTCCTTTTAAATCTTTTATCTTTTGTATTATTGCTTTTAATGGATTGATTTTATGTCTAATTTTTTTTTACTGTTTGCTTTGTCTGTTTGCTTTTGAATAATGAGCAAAAGCTTCATGCATCATATAACAAATACACCACTTCATTTACAGCTGTGTATCATTATGTCTATCATCAAGATCTTTAAATATATGCTTCTTTGTCAAATTATCACAAATTATTTTTGAGACTGTTCTAATGGCAGCAACTTCGAGCAGACAATTCAAAAACATCTGTGTGCTTTCTGGGTTTTGATATGGAAAGTACAAGGAGTTCGTTGAGACTGCTGTAGATCTTGGTGATGTTATAGCAGAGAGAAAACTACACCTTGTGTATGGAGGAGGTGACCGAGGGTTATCAAAGCTTGTCTCAGAAGTTGTTTCTACTAAAGGAGGGCAAGTGCTGCGCATAATCCCAAAAGCCTTAAAACCCCTTGAATGCTTACCCGGCCCACCAATATGAGAAGAGTTAGTCGTCTCAGGCATGCAGGAAAGAATATCTAAAATGCTAAATCATGATGATGCTTTCGTTTTCTTGCCAGGTGATCTTGCAGCTCTAGAGGCACTAATCACATTTGCATCTTGGGCCCATTTAAACATTCATAAAAAAACCCATCGGTTTGTTAAATGTTAATAATTTTTATAATGGCTTACTAACATTTCTTAACCATGCAATTAAAAACCATTTCATTTCTTCCATAGTAAAAAAACTCTTTATTTGTGCTCTTACTGCTAATGAGTTACTTGATCTTTTACAAGCTTACAAACCAGAGTCAGATCCCATGACCATGGCGTTGGATTGGTCGACTGATGATGGTAGCAGTAGTAGTAGCAAGAAGCTCAAATTTAATTTAACTCTTCGTTTGTAAATATTTTCTGTTTCAGTGTTTAGGTGATATCTTCTAAACTCTACTTCTTACTTTTCCGACATTGGGGACAATGTCTCGTTTAGGTTAAGGGAAGGGAATAGTTAATAAATGTGGAATGTCTTAGTCCTGGTGATGTTTTTACTAATTTTTTTTCTTGTAAAGATTAACTTTGGATAAATTTGAGTCGAAGATGGCTAAATATGGAGTGTAGTGACTCTAAAAAAGCATCTTTTTAGTCTTAAAGTTTTTATTTTCAAAAAAAATCCAAAAAAAAAGTTTTTAATGTTTGAAAAAAAATTTTTTTAAAAAAGGGATTTTAATGTTTTCTTTTTCTTTGTCATCTCCTTTAAGCTTCTACAGTAAGTTCAGGTATGATTGTTCCTACTTCTTCTCTTATTATTTATATTTGATTTATCTTTTTCGCATTTTTGCATGCATATCTTTAAATTATATAATAATAAGAATATAATTAATATTAGGTTGGGAGTGGGGATAGTTGACGTAATTTTTAAATATATGTTTGTTTATTTTTTAAAAAAAATCAAATTTTTTATTGTCTAGGATGGCTGAGTAAAGAGTTATTACTTTTTAGACGCATCCAAATAGTCCGTTTTGTATTGTATTTTGATTTTGAAGTTCATAATATGTTATTTTTGTTCCTTATTCTTTGAATTACTCAAATTTGTGAATTCTCCATTTTGTTATCACTAATTAAGTCACTCTGTCATTTATTCATTAAATAGGTATTATTAAATCATTCTTCACACACACATACTATGACGTATGCTAGTGGGTTGTAAGTTGAAATTTTTGCAATAATTTTGTTCTTTTGATTCAATGGAGATAATGTCAAGGTAGTGGAAAATGTATATATTTCGAAAAAAAAAAGAAGAAAAAAAGAGAAAAAAGTAAAAAGTAAAAAAAAGAAAAAAGAAAAAAGAAAAAAGAAAAAAATGAATGTGTTTAATTTTTCTATATCTGAAACCCGAGCAATTAAGTCCACAGGGGTGTTTCAATACTTAGTGCCCTAAAGCCAACTGGTTTGGGAGTCACTGGCCTACAGCTACATCGGTGAAGTTATATATTGTTTATTTATTTATCTAAAACTCGAGTAATTAAGTCCGTAAGGGTGTTTCAATACTTAAGTCCCAAGGCTAATTGGTCTTATTTATCACAAATAATCTGAGTAAGTAAGTCCGTTGGGGTGCTTCATGACCTAGTGCCCTAAGGCCAACTGGTCTGGAAGTCACTGGCCCAAAGCTCGCTACGTGGATTAATTATTTTATATTTTGAATTTTGTGAATAATCTACTGTCTAATAATGATAGTATCTCTGATGAATATTTTAAAAAAAAGTGTTGTTTTCTTTTGATGAAGCCCCATAGTTTTGTGTTAATTTCTTGAGCAGAAAAGAAGGTTTGGTGATATCCTGGATAATGGGTGAATAACAATAAATCAAAGTAAAGAAATTTGGGAGAATTAATTTATTTGGTAGTTTAGAGGATAGATGAACAATTATTAATTTGTATGTGAATTTTGTAAATCTCAATTTAATATAGCGCTTCAATTGCTAGGGACTAGCAATAAGCTGGTTGGGGGGGTGTGATTAACACTAGAAATTGTATATTTCATAAAGGTTTAAATCATCATTTTATCACTTATAGTGTTAATTAATATGCTCATAACTCATATTTTATCTTAATGCTCCCTAGAAGCAATTTTATGTAATTATATTTTATTATGTTAATTTTTATTTTAATTATTATATTTTGTTATTGTAGGTTAATTTTGAGAATAAGGAAGTTTTAGAACCGAAAGCAGAAAACAAGAAAGAATCGTTGGAGCCATTTGGAATGCATTATTGAGGAAATGTAATTAATAAAAATAAAAAATAAAAAGAGAAAAGAAGTGAGCATGTACCCGTGATAGTCAAGTGGCCATTTTGCCACCTGACTATCACACATCTCAATGAATGCAGGAAAGTGATAAAATAATAATAAATAATAAATAAATAATGGAGACGAAGAGATGAACAGAAGGTGAAGCTTGCCTAGAAAAGGAGGGACTTGAGGGGAAGTGGGAGGATCTTTTCCTTCTTCTTTCATTTTTCTGTCTTCTTGTATAATCAATTTTTATTGGAATTTGTTTAAGAAGTTGTTAAATGAAATTTGTATTTTCTTTTTTAATATGAGTGGCTAATTTACTAAGCTATGGTGAAAGGTGAAGCTTAAGGAATCAAACTATGGAATTAATTTCTCTCTCAAGTGAGTCTAAATTTTTATATTTATAATTTGTATTTTTATGTCATTTTAATTAGTAGAGCTAAACCACCTTGAATTTATATGGTAATTTTGATATTATGTCGACACTTCAATTTAGTTGTGGCACATGTTGTACTTTATTCCTATAATTATTCATAAAATTGGCTAAGTAATAGTTAAATGAAATAATATTTTATTAGTAAATAAAATACAAAAAAATATAATTAAGAGAGAGAATTATGAACATAATTTGAATTCTAAGAGTGGATCCCGTAACCTTAGCACTTTTTAAATTGTTAATCGTTTTCTAAAATTAATTTTTATTTAATAATTTGATCACTAAATTTAAAATTTCCTGTGGTTCGACCCTAGACTCACTGGATTATATTATAACTAGACACTCTTATACTTAGGAGTAAATCAAATACTTTTAAGTCGTGTCAACGGCCGTGGTTTTTCTCAATTATAGGAGTTTTCCACGTAAATTCTTCTGTTGTGTGGTTGGTTTTATTCTTCATCTATTTTTTGTTTATTATTTGTTTGATATTTTTGCTTGCAAGATCTTGGTGGGATTAAAAATTTCCTAACAAGTGGCATCAGAGCTGAAGGTTGTTTTGCAAAGCAATTGCATCAGCAATGAGGTTTTCAAAACCTGTGAAGGTATAAATAGAAAAGTTTGATGGAAGAATCAATTTTGGTTTGTGGCACATTCAAGTCAAGGATATGTTGGTTCAATCTTGTTACACAAGAAAAGCAAAGGAGATGTAAACCATGGCAGAAACCCTGGAGTTGTGTTGACAATCAAGGCACCTTAAAAAAGATTGTCGAAATGAAGCAAGTTCGGCAAGTAGCTTTAAATCAGTCGATGGAGATACTGATAATGTCAGCTAGTGGTGTGTCTCTTTTCTCCATAAGAGACTGGTTTATCCTTTTTTTGGTGTGCCATGGAAGAGGATGTGTTACTGCTAGCGGTCCACAAGATTTGCACACAAGGCATGGTTTGGCATTTATGCAAGGTGTGTGGTGGAATTTTTGTGTTGATGGCTGAAGACTCTCAAGGTAGCCAAACATGAGAGTGGGTATTTTCAGCAAGGTGATTGACATGTGCTGAATATGTGTACTCGAGATAAGGTGGAGTGTGATAATTCTTAGTGTAAAGAATTATGGCTGATCGATAAAGGACAAGATTTTACCCGTGGTGGAGTGATTCTCATTAGCCCAATGTGAGTGTGGTTTTGGTGGAGTAAAGAAAGTGGAGACGACATGGTTGTGCAGATACACAATGGATCTTTTTTTGTCGCCTAATTGAAAAACTCGCCATGGTGGAGATTGTTAGGAAATATGTCTCATTTTTCAATAAGGATTTCCAATGATATTTTTTTATTTAGTAGGATTCCTATTTATGGAATAAGTAATATTCTCTTTAGGATTTGACTTTTTATTCAAGGAGGAATACTATTAGTACAAGAAAAGAAATATTTTTCCTACAAGTAATAAATACTATATATAAGAAAGTTCTATAGTGATTTTTCTGATCCTTGGCTTTTTTCTCCATTATAGGAGTTTTCCACGTAAATTCTTGTGTTGTTCATTGGTATTTTCATCTATTTTCTGTTTATTATTTGTTTGATTTTTTGCTTGCAAGATCTTGGGTGGGATTAAAAATTTTCTAGCAAAAAATTAGATTTCCAAGGAATTGATTATTTACCTCGGCATTTCCTCCTACATCGAGGGAAAAATAGACTTTCTCTAAAAAACTTAAGAGGAAAAGTTCAGTGGGGAGAGATTCATATTTCCTCTTAAAACTTTAATTCAGAGAAACAGCTTAGAAAAATCGATTTTATCGATTCAAAGAATAATTCCCATTTTCTCTTGGAACTTCAGTTTGGAGAATAGTTCACTTTTTCCTACTAACAAGGAGGAAGAGTTCTTTAATAATTTTTATTCAGAGAATAGTTTATTTTCCTATGGCAAGAAGGAGGAAAAAATTTCCAAGGCTAGCAAAGAGGAAAAGTTCCTTGACAGTATTCCTTCAGAGTAGTTCACTTTTTCCTAAGCTGACAAAGAGGAAAAACTTTCCTAGATCAATATGGAGGAAAAATTCCCTAATAATATAACTTTCCTAGGCCAGCAAAGATGAAAAGCTCTCTAATAATATTCATCTAGAATAGTTCACTTTTCCTTTTGCCACTAGGGAGGAAAACTTCCTTATTAATATTTCTCTGAAATAGTTCCATTTTTTCTCACACTAACAATGAGGAAAAGTTTCCTAGTAATATTCCTCCCAAATAGCCTACTTTTCCTTATACTAGCAAGGAGAAAAACCTAAGGCAACACAGAGGAAAAATTCCTTATTATGTTAACTTTCCTAGCCAACAGGGAATAAAAGTTCCTGAGTAATAGTCCTCCATAATAGTTCACTTTTCCTTATGCCAACAAGAAGAAAAGTTGCTTAACAATATTCCTCCGGAATAGTTAACTTTTCCATGCATAAACAAAGAGGAAAAATTTGTTGATAAAATTCCTCTAGACTAGTTCACTTTTCCATGCACAAACAAAGAGGAAAAATCCGTTGATAATAATCCTTTAGAATCATTTCTTTTGAAATTAATTCGAGAAACAATTCAAATTCTCTCAGAACTTTAGTTATGAGAATAGTTTTCTTTTTCCTACATTAATTAAAAAAAATTCCTTGATAATATCCCACAAGAATCATTCTTTTCAGAATTAATTCAATGAACAATTCTAATTCTCCTAGAACTTCAGCTCAAGGGAAAAGTTTACTTTTTCCTACGTCAATAAGGAGACAAAGTTCACTGATAATACTCCTCTAAAATCAATAACAATTCAGTAAAAATGATTCGCATTTCCCCTTAGAACTTTAGTTTATGAAAAAAGTTAAGCAGAATCAATTCTGTCGGTTTGAAGAATTATTCACGTTTTCTCTTAGAAATTCAGTTTAGAGAAAAAGTTTGATGAACAACCAACACTTCCTCTTGGAACTTTAAATTTATAAGAAAAGTTTAGCGGAATCAATTCAGTCGATTTGAAGATCAATAATATTTTCTCCTATGAACTTTAGTTCAGAGAAAAAATTTTAAAGAACACATAACACTTCCTCTTAGAGGTTTAGTTTAGAGGAAAAGTTCCACAAAATTAATTCCGTCGATTGGAAAAAAAAATTGCATTTCATTATGTGACGTTAATTCAGAGGAAAAGTTCAGCAGAATCAATTCCGTCAATTCAAACAAATAGTATTTCCCTTTTTTCAGTTCGGAGGAAAATTTTAAAGTTCATTTTATTAGATCAACTCAAATGAAAATTTTCCAAACAACATTCTTCCTCGAATTGTTCTTGAGAGAAATCAATTCAAAGATCAAGTCAAATTCTCATGGAACTTTAGTTTGGAGAATTGTTACCTTTAAATACTAGTTTGAGGAGGGATTAATATCCTACAATTAAATTAAATATGGGTATATCTAAAACCAAAGGCTACCCACATTCTACTAGAAAAACTTCCACAACTAATTATTTCAAATGATTATAACCTAGGTTGGAACAACCCTTATCTCATAAGGAAAAATTCTAGGAGCAAAGTCCATCGATGATTAAAATTCTAATCTCTAAATCATCATAACTAGAATAGTGCAAATAGAAATGGGAACCTACCAAAGTATTTAAATGTGCATAAACTCTAAATATAAACATAAATGCGCCAGAACCAAAAGAGACATCTGGAACCGAAAGCTAAAATCAGAAGGAACCAAAAACTATATTCATAAGAAAGCAAAAGCTATATATGGAATTGAAAGCTAAGTCCAGAATAAAAGACATCCAGAACCATAAGCTATATCAATTGGCTTACCTAGGATCTTCCAGGCAATAACCATTCAAAACACTTCAAAAGTGCTCAAGGAAAACAAAGGCTAAAGAAAAATCGAGGCAAACAAAAGTCAAAGCCATAAGTGCAAACAAATCCAAGAAAAGGCTAATGCTAAGTAAGGCAAACAAAGGCTAAGGAAAAACTTAGGCAAAGGCTAACCATGGAAAAAACCTAGAGCAAAAAAAGTAAGCCAAATAAAGGAAAGGCCAACCCCATAGAAGGTAAGACAAAAATGAGTCAAGCTAAATCAAAACAAAAATATCAACTTGCCAAAATGTTGGAATATCAAAAAAAAAACTCCCATAAACTATCCTTAAACCAGTAAGAATGCCTAGGAAAGATTGCATTTCCCTTAAGAACTTTAGTTTAGGAAAAAAAAGTTTAGGAAACTAGCATTTTCTTCTAGAACTTCAATTTAGAGGAAAAATTAAAAACTAACATTTTCTATTAGAACTTAAGTTCAAAAAGAAAATACTTTTGAGGTGGTAGTTGTGCAGGAAATGACACAACTTAAAAGTGTACAATTAACTCCCAAGTATAAGAGTATCCAGTTATAATATAACCCGGTGAATCTGGGGTCGAACCACATGAAATTTAAAATCTAGTGATCAAATTATTAAATAAAAATTAATTCAGAAAACGATTAACAATTTAAAAAGTAATAAGGTTACGGGATCCACTCTTGGAATTCAAATTATGTTCATAATTCTCACCCTTAATTATATTTTTCATTTTATTTACTAATCAAATATTATGCCATTTAATTTTGACCTACCCAATTTTATAAATAATTATAGGAATAAAGTACAACATGTCCCACAACTAAATTAAAGTGTCAACATAATGTCAAAATTACTATATAATTTCAAGGTGATTTAGATCTACTAATTAACATGACATAAAAATAACCGATAAATAAAAATACAAATTATAAATGTATGATAAATATAATAAAATTTAGACTCACTTGAGAGAGATTAATTCCATAATTTTGAATCCTTGAGCTTCACATTTCACCTTAGCTTAGTAAATTAGCCACTCATGTTGAAAAAGAAAACACACATTTTGTTTATTAACTTAAAAAATATATTACAAGGAAATTTTGAGAAACAAAGAAAATGAGAAGCAAAAGAAGAAAAGCGAAAGAGAGAAATGAAGAAACAAAAGAAAGAGTGAGCTAACCTATGCAATCCCCCACCAAAATTCTTTCTTCCACCAAAACCAAAAGCTTCCTTTCAACTCTTCACTCCCTCATTATATAGCCAAAGCAATTTGGCTTGTTATGGAGAACGGAGCCAACGTAGCAAATGTGGATAATAATTCATAGCCATGTAACTTGTGATATTTGTCCACATGCTTTAACCATTACAATGATATAATGCACGTACAAGTTTCAAACATTTACAAGTTTCAAAGTTGTCGGTTGGCCTTTTTTTTTTATTATATATAATATATAATTTTTATTCTTAAGCATCACTAATAATGTAATTCATCCATCTTCTTTATCTCCCGTTTTCAGTTATGATCACTCCCCATTCTCAAATTATTCCTACAATAACAAAATATAATAATTAAGATAAAAATTAACAAACGCATGGTTTGTAAGCTTGTAAAAGATCAATTAACTCATTAGCAATAGAAGAACAGATAAAGAGTTTTTTTACTGTGGGAGAAATGAAATGGTTTTTAATTGCATGGTTAAGAAATGTTAGCAGGCCATGATAAAAATTATTAACATTTAACAAACCGATGGATTTTTGATAAATATTCAAATGGGCCCAAGATGCAAATGTAATCAATGCCTCCAAAGTTGCAAGATCTCCTAGCAAAAAGATGAAAGCATCATATGATTTAGCATTTTAGATAGTCGTTCTTGCATATCTGATACAACTAACTCTTCTCCAATTGGTGGCCTAGGTAGGCATCCAAGGGGTTTGCACTTGGCTTCTTTTAGTAAAAACAGCTTCTGAGACAAGCTTTGATAACCCTCGGTCACCTCCTCCATACACAAGGTGTAGTTTTCTCTCTGCTATAACATGACCAAGATCTACAGAAGCCTTAACGAACTCCTTGTACTTTCCATATCGAAACCCAGAAAGCACACAAATATTTTTGAATTTTCTGCTAGAAGTTGCTGCGATTAGAACAATCTTAAAAATAATTTATGAGAATTTGACAAAGAAGCACATATTTAAAGATCTTGATGATAGACATAATGATACACAGCTGTAAATGACGTGGTGTATTTGTCAAATGACGCGTGAAGCTTTGGCTCATTACTCAAAAGCAAATAGAAAAAAAATAAATAGTAAAGAAAAAGCAAACAATAATAAAATTACACTATTAAAAGCAGTAATACAAAAGATAAAAGATTAAAGGAAATGATATTTATAGATAGTTGTGATTGTGGCTCATATCTTCCTCTGGTTTTACGTCCAGTAACGGCGTGAACGCCCTCTATAGGTCGAGGATTAGCTTCCCATCTAGTTTTCTTATAAACTGGCAAACAGGGTCTCTTTGAGTCAAATTCCCAAGACTAAACTATGCACTTTCTTTTTGGAATAGTGGCAATAACTGGTGAATTGCACGTTGTACATATCCGCTTCGATGCATCTCAAGAGATTGTAAGATATCATCTAATGATTCTTTACTCATGTCATCTTTAACGAATTGAATTTTATCTCTATGAGTATCAGAAACCATTCCAAAATATTTACAATGATTTCTTTTGCAATTAAGTTTATACAATTACGACATTCAGAGCCAAGTCGCTTAGCTCTTCTCTTTTTAGCGTTTGAGCTTTTTCCAAAACCATGCATCTAAGATATAAATGGATAAAAAAACTCACCTGCCAATCGGACATTTGCTTCAATCAACCAGCGAATGTCGGAAGGAATGCCATGAATCATTAACAAACGCAGTCATTCACAACGAGTTTTGTAAATTTTTTTTAGGGCATTCTAATGGAAAGAAGGAAAATGATTATGCAGGTTTTGTTGTATTTCTTCCATGTTTGGTTTTGGGGTTTCAGTTATTGTGGAAAACTGAGAATACCGATTTAAGAAGTCACGGAGTACCGTTATCCGCCATTTATATAGGGTAGTAATTAAAAAAATGAAGAAAATCAAATTTACAAAATAACATCAAACATAAAAGTGAACAAACAACAAAAAGAAAACACACTAAAAAAAATTGAAACTTACATCCGTGCTCTTATTGCATTAACTTCGAGTTGCAATTGAAAGCTATATATACAGCCTTCTATTTCCCAGAGTTGTCTTTCAAGATCCTCAACGTTGGTGGTCTTCGTTCCCAAATTTGATGTGACTAACAATTTTGTATCAGGTCTCTTAAGTGATATTTCACATGTAAAAGGCTTCTAAGGTGCCTGAAGGTGATATGTCTAATTGACGGTCTCATTACATAAAAAAAAATAGAGAGAAAACACAATTGACGAAAAACACGCTTAAAAAAACAAAAAAAATTGTGAAGTGTACATCAATCGAGATATAAAAAAAAAGAACAATCAAACAATCAAATGGTAAAATAACAGTTAAACAAAACAACAAATAAAAGAAAAGGAAAAAAATGAATAATAAGATTTATCAAGATTTGGTGGGTCAGTCAAATTGATTTTGGTGTCTTCTTCACTTGGTTGGTGTTCTATATATGATTTTAATCTTTGACCTTTAACTTTATATGTGACACCATTCTTTGGATTTTACAGCCCCATATGCATACACATTTTTCAAAACAAATGGGCCACTCCACCTTGACTTTAATTTCTATGGAAACAAATGCAGTTGGAAATTATAAATGTATGTAGGATGGCACAAGCACATGGAATAAAGTATATCCAGATCCTATTCAAGTTCCCGTTGGATCCATCACAAGGGTTCGAGCAAAGAAATTCAAATAAGCGCTTAATGGGCTGATTCAAGGAACTTGGGATCAATCAAATGCGTGGAGGCCCATTGAAGGAATCTCAAAAGATATTCAGACCAATAAATGCGTGATTCAAGCTCTTGATTTTTCTAAATAATTAATTCCATAAAATTAGCAAGTTGGCATGCACAATATGAAGAGGAAGATATGCTACCATCTTTTCCAAATATTTTCCTGTTTTTAAAAGAGGCAGCAAATCCGCTATTTTCATTTTAATTAGTCATTTAAGTTATGTAGGGTTCTTTCCTTTTTATTTAGATATGATTCTGATTTAATCAGGATTCTTTCCCTTTTATTTAGATTTGGATCCTGAATTAATTTGGATTCTTTCATTTTTATTTAGATTTGGATTCTAATTTAATTATGATTCTTTCCTTATTTGTTTTAGATTCAGATTCAGATTTGATTCTAGATAAGGATTTGTTTCCAGTTTTGGATTAGGGTAATTATGACCAAAAACACTATATATATTGTACTCAAAATTCAATAAAAGAGTTTTAGAAGTTTTCATACAATTGTGAGAGTATTATTCTCTTGGGTTCTTAAACGAACTCTTTGAACTTATCGGATTTTCAGTGGCGTTCAATCCTTGACTTATAAATCAGCCCTTCTATAACTGATTGTGGCGTCTTCACATACCAAGGTTCGTGCTTTCTTAAGCCACGTGCTTTCTTAAGCCACAGGTCGCGGTTCCATACAATTTCGGGTTAGAATTGATCTTGGAGACTATTTTGATTAGGGTCGCGTCAGTTCTTGGTGTGGTTCGTATCATTTGGTATCAGAGCTAGTTTCTAATTAGGTTTTGCTTATCCTTTACTTTAGATTTTGCTTCTTATTTATCCGTATCTTGTTTAATTCCAATTCATCCAAAAAAAAAATTGTAAATAGTTCCGTGTGAACAGTAATTTTTTAGGGTTGCCTTTTTTTTTTTTATCAATTTTGTATCCTTGTGGTTTATTTCCTTAAATCCACAAATCTTACCTATTCCTTTTCCCAAATTCATTCAAATTTAAGTTATTTGTTGTTAAAAAAACCTTGTTTTCCCCATTCAGTTTTGAATCCCTAGTTTGTGTTATTCTAAAAAAAAAAGGAAGAAGAAAAATAAGAGCAAGAAAAAAAAAATTTGCTCGAAATTTTAGTATTTTGTGCTTCCAAAAAAAAATCTTATCATACATCGTTCTATTCTCGCCTTTAAAGTCTGAATCTCCTTGGGTTAATCTTTGTGAATTATTGCTGGAATCTTGACATTGTTTGATTAGTTTTATAAGAACCAAGAGAGAATTACTACGAGTGGAAAAAGGCAAGAGAGTGTGAGCATATTAGAGGGTAAAAGCCAATAAATTTGAGTGAAACACGAGTGAAATTTAGTGAAACACGTAAAGGAGTGAGGTAAGGTCCTATTTTTTTTAATATTATTTTTAACTTAATTTTTTGTAGTTTTTAACCATGTCTCACGATCAAAAAGGAAATTCTAATGAAGAGGTCCAACAATCAACCGTTCAAAATTTACAAATTCAGGCATTAATGGGAGAGATGAGACGGATGATGAGGGCTGAATTAGAGAACATACTTGAGCATTTGGATAAAGTAGAAAACACACGTGCCGAACAGCCACAACATGTTCCCCAAGCACGTAGGAGGGAGAGAGTTCCGGCTCGAGAAGAGATTGATGATTATTATAGGAATGAGTATGGTGAAGGTGAGGATTCTGTAGGTGATTATAGGAGAGTTTGGCATCGAGATGATAGTGTGAGTGGCATAAAGATGAAGATCCCATCTTTTCAAGAAAAATCCGACCCAGAAGCATACCTTGAATGGGAGAAGAAGATGGAGTTTGTATTTGACTGCCACAACTATTCCAAGGCAAAGAAGGTAAAATTGGTTGTGATTGAGTTTTTTTATTACACTATTACTTGATAGGATCAGCTTGTTATAAATAGAAGGCGGAATAAGGAGCGTCCTGTTGAGACGTGGGATGAAATGAAGACGTTGATGAGAAGGCGCTTTGTACCTAGCCACTACTACCGAGACTTGTACCAAAAACTACAACGTCTTACCCAGGGTAGTAGAAGCATGGAGGATTACTACAAAGAAATGGAGGTTGCCATGATTAGAGCAAATGTAGAGGAGGATAGAGAAGCTACCATGGCACGATTAAATTTAAATTTTTAAAATGTGAAATACTTAATAGGCTAGAAAGCATTAATATTATTCACTGCTTTTAAATTAAAAAATCACAAGACATGCCATCCAACAATTTTTTTTGTTTTTTTTCTCAATATTGCCACTCATTAAATTAACCCTTGATAAAAAGAATTTATTTTTTTACTGATGTTTCAATTCTCTTTCATCTTTTTCGCTCTTTATTTTTTTTTTGTTCTTAGTTCTTGATTCTTTTTATTCGTTATTCTTCTTCGTCTTCTTTAGCTTTCTTCTTTTTACTTCTTTACTGCTCATCTACAGCAACAGAAGCAGGTAACAGGCAATAGGCGATGGCGGTAATAATGGCAACTACGTAGCGCATGGTGCGGAGAGATATGCTCTTAGATAGCGATCACGCGATGCTATCATGTCGGCCGCTACCACTACTAGAAAAATAGGCTTTTATGACGGGTAATACCCGTCATCTGTCATGTTGCATGACGGTTAAGCGACCGTCATTGATTCCGGTGTCAAGAAAATAATATGACTATTTTAATATGTCATTTTATTTATGACAAATTATCTATCGCGATTCCTTCATAACTATTTTGATGAAAAAATTTTTCGCGCATGACTAATATTTGTCATAAACACTTCCATGCATGACTAATATATGTCATAAGATAATGACATATCTATTTGGTGGGATTCCAAAATTTTAAATGAATTTTGTGGCAATTCCAAACTTTAGTGGATATTCATATTTTTCATTATTCCATTATTATTTTATTTCGTTAGTTTTTATTTATATTTAATTAAATTTTAATTTTGAATTATATAAATATATTTTATAATTATATTTCAATTTAATTTTGCCAAATTTAATATATTAATTCTTATTTTCATAGGAATTATATGTATATATATTACAATCAACACTGAAAAAGAATGTGAATTTAAAATTAATTTGAAAAAGCCAAAAGTAATTTTATAATTTGCATAATTCATAAACAAAATATGCCTGGTAATTTGGATATATACACAATCCTTCCCAACAAATATAAAGAACAAAACCAATTTCAAACTAATTAGCTGCTACTGCTTGGAATAAAGCCTTGAAAAGTCAAAAAATCACCTCCACCATCTTTGAGAGCAATCCCACAAGCCCCACAACAGAGGTTTCTAATAAATTGATTGATAAAAGATTTGTATTTCAAGATAATTATGGGTTAACAAATAAAATGAATATATTCTAGAGGTAGAAAAATAGATAAAAAGTTACCTTCTACAAGTATCAGCACCAAAGTATTATTGTCAATAACTATTAACCAAACCTAATAAATTATGCGTTAATAAACTGATTCAAGAAAATTGAAAGCTAGAAAAAAACCAAAACTAGCTACAATTTTGATCTTTGAAAGATCTAAGTCTTGTAACTATCAAAACCTAGAAAACTTTACAACAAAATTGTTATCATTCATTGAAAAATGAATCAATAAAAAAAGATCAAGAATTATAATCAAATAAAACTCCCAGGTTATGGAAATCAGTAATCAGCTTGTAGTTATAGACATGTTTTCCAATACATTCAGATTAATAAAGCAAACACAAATCCATTAACAAGCATTCAGAAAATCCAAAAAAGCAAAATAAAAATCTAGTTTAAAATTATAATAAATTGGCATCCAAAAACTCAATAAGTTAAATCCAAAATAGCTCTACTCTATATTGTTTACTCTCCTTATTAAGAAATGTAGATAACTTTCGTTCGAGCATTTAACAAACACAAGATGAGCAGCAAAAGTAATTAATAGCATTTTAATAGAATTGATAGAAGTAACAGTAGTAGCTAGCTCTTACCTCATAGATTCCTTTTTCTAAGCCAAAATAATCTAGAAGTTAATACTATTACAATAAAAAATTTACTACTAAAGCAGACTACAGTTGCAAGAAGCACTTAACCAGTAGTATAAGCACCAATATGTTACACCCCAACACACCTTATTGTTTCAATGAGAGACGATGCTCCATTTGTAACTCCTTGTGCTGTGACACATATCACGGCACGTAATAAACACAGCCGTGAGCCTAGCGACATCTTGTGAAAACTTGAATTCTTCTGCCATAGTTAGCTTAACACAAAAAAGAACAAAAATAGCATATTAAAAGTTACTTAAAATTCATAAGCAAAAATAAAATTCCATGAAAGTTATTACACACAACATTTAATAAAATCTATACTTGTCAGAACATTCAATTAAATTCCATGAAAGTTATTACTGACAACATTCACATACAATTGTACTTAAAATATAAAAGCTAAAAAGTAATTTCATTAATATTTGTTAAGCATTTATTAAATTTCCACTAAAAAACTAACCATTTCCAAAGCTTGGAGTCATGCAAAGTCACTCACGAGAGCTTGAGTAATTGGCATAATTGAACATAATATTGTGCAAAAACTGATCATGCAAATCCATTAATATAATCAATTAACTTAATTTTCGCCATGCGCATATTTGAACTTAAAATCACAAGAAACCTCTTCTCTCGTGTAGGTATTATCAGTGATGAAGCAAAATTCTTCACAGTCGTGGTGCAATGATTTTTTCATACTTTCTTTAAACCAGAGTTGAATAGGAAAAAAAAAAAAAGGAAAAAGGAATCCTTTAATGCAATGCTAAAAATAAACGTAATATCTGATGTCACTATTTTAGGTAGATTTTGGGAGATGAAGCTAAGAAAAACCAAAATCTATCTAATCACAATGAATTTTATTTTTTGGGTTTGAGAGGTACCTCGCTGGGTTGTGGACTGTGGGCTGTTTTGGGCTTTTTAATGGAGGAAGAAGGATGAGAGATAGCTGATAATAGTGTGAGGCTGAGATTTGAGTGGGAGAGCTTGGAGAGGTGCCTTAAACCTGCAAAAGAGAGAGATTGGGGTTAGAGGTGAAGCCAATAGTGGCCGACGACCACACTTCGACGCTCAAGTAAGCAACTTAAGCTTTTTTCTCTGAAAATATGGAGAAGAAAAAGGTTGAAAAAGAAGACCTCAGCCTTATGTGTAATATGTGTGTGTACAGTGGTGAATGTGTGAAAGAAATGACCTGACTGCCCACGTATAGTACTGTTTACATTCCTTGTTCTTTTGTCTCATTTTTACTTTTTGGGCCATTAGAATCACACATGGGGAACAGTGGAGCCGTCTTAAGTAGATTTTGCCATTTTGTACACGTAGGGTATGCTGCAGAGCTGTACTGAGTATTCCTACAAAGGTTGTCTGGACAGCTGTCAATGAGGCAGTTTAGGACCACTGTCCTTAGAGAGATACTTTTACCTTTTTGATAGAGATGACAGCTGTTTGTCCCCTTCTTATTGACAAGGTATTTCCTATTTAAATTTTTCAAATCAAATATTATCTTTTGGCGATAGAGATAGTCCACATGGATGATATTTTGGAGATTCTTTGACCACCATGGTTTTTATACGGCGTGCCTTCTAGCTCCTTTGGTGTACCTGGGGTACCCTGTGTTTCCTTCGGGTACCCCAGGTACCCTTAATAGCCAAAGTTACATGCGATAGATCATGTATCTTGGGGTGCCCCCTGGTATCTTAAGTACCCTTAATGACCAAAGTGGCTTGGGATAGGTCGAGTAGCCTATGGTATTCCCTGGGTATCCCAGGTACCCTTAATGACCAAAATCGCTTGGGATTGGTAGGGTACCCCGAGTACCTCGAATATCTTAGGTTTTCATTTTAAGCGAAAAACTTCTAATTTGACACGTGGCACTCTATTATTGCTTTTTCTATTTCTTCCCGAAACAACATTCCCCTAGTTTTTTTTTTGTGAAAATAATTGAGGCAAAAGAAACGTTCAGAGAAATCGTCAACGACACGTGGTGATTATTTAGCTCATTTTTCCCTTAGACTGAATAAATGGGACACTTTACAAATCCTCTTATAAGCTAGCAACCTATTTTTCTAAGGACTTGCCCCCCCTTTTTTTAATTTGAAAGCTCCAGAACGCTGGCTTAAGGGAAAAAGAGAGGTATTGCTGCCTTTCTTTCCCCTTCTTTATGAAAACTTGGCCCTTGATTTTCTAGTAACCACTTCCAGCACGTTTACATTTTCTCTCTTTCTTTTTATAAAATCCAATAGATATTAATCTTCCTAACACAAACTCCATCACTTATACTTTAAATTTAAAAATTGAAAATCTTTGTGTCAGACCCATGTGATTGACTTCCATCATTCTTAGTTCCAGTGAAACTTCCATCATTCTTAGTTCCAGTGAAACCAAACATTCACATTAAAGCTTTTCTTCACTTTTTTATATTCCTTACTTCTCTTTCATTTTGTAATCCCAACAAAAAGTTTTCTTTGGCTGTGTGATATTCCCAAGTCTCTTGGGTTCCAACTGCTTCTCTTTGCCTTTCATATCCTCACTTTTCTCTCTCATTTTTTAATCCCCAAAATTCCTTAAAGCCTTAGTCGTTTCTTTTCTCTTTTTCACTGGTTTCTCTCAAATCAAAGGAGACACAAGATAACTCTTTGGCTTCCCACAGGTTTCTTTCGAGCCCTAGGTGTGGTGGTTTCTTTTTTTCTTTCTTTTTTCTCTTTCTTCTTCCTTGCTTTTCTCTCTTTCAGTCGACAGTTTCGGCTCACCTTCACCAATTTTAGGCGTGTCTTGATAGATCTTAGGGGTTTTGAGCAGATCTTGGCAATTTTTGGGGAAGTTCAGCAACCTCAGGCGAGATTGAGTGGTTTCGGCAAGATTTATTGACTCCCGCCGGTTTTTGGCGATTTTTTGATGCGCATAGTGGTATTTTTGATGTCATTCTATCATTTTCGGTGTTGTTTGGTCATTCTAGTGATATTTCAGTGACATTTATCCCACTCTTTTTCTACCCACCAATCTTAGAAAGGTCTCAAACTCAGCCCCTAGTGTTGGAGTCCACCCTCCTAGTTCAGTCCCTGAGTCTTCTGCTTGTACTCCCAAGCCTAGCAAATCGTACTCTTTAGGGGTTAGGCGGGCTAACCTTGATGACCTTGCAAAAATTAGGGTTAAGTGTCATATTGCTTTTTTTTTTCCACATTAAGGTACCCCACGAGGGCGAGCGATCGGAGCGTCCCACAAGTAGTGGGGTAGCCTTTCACATTGACCTTATTGATCTAGGGTTTCGCCTACCCCTCCAGCCCTTCTTTGTGAGAATGTTCAGCCATTTACAGATAGCTCCATGACAACTGTCCCTTTCCGAATGGAGGATCCTTTCGGGCCTTTAAGTGTTATGGTTAGAAATTTTGAGATGGTATGTGTCTATTAGGGATTTGATAGGGTTGTACCAGCTGAAGAAACCCAAAGGCTTAGCTGTTGTATATTTCTCGACCTAGGATACCCATGCTAACTTGGTGGATGTGGACCCTACCTTGAAAAAGGGTTATAAGAAGGGGTGGTTTGTGGCGAACATCGAGTGGTAGAGGGATACTCACGATGGTGATGGATTGGTACAGATCAGAAACTCCTTTAATGAAGACAGTACGTGTTTTCCTCTTATCTTATTATTCCTCTCAGCTATCTATAAGTTCTTTTCCTCACGTTTAACTTTTGGTGATTCTTCAGATGTCTCATGGTCCAAGGGATCATGCCCGGTGCAAGAAGTTGGGAAGGACGTGGAGGTTTTTATGGAGAGGATTTAGGCTTCTCAGGTGGATTGTGATGTTTTAGAGGAGGGGAGATTGGAGAGAAGCTTTCCTTCCACTTTTGGTAATAACCCATGTACGGCTTGAGGGGGTTGTGGGGTACGAAATCATTAGTCCACATGTCTGGGGTACCCCTCGATCACCATGTTTTGATTTTTAGTCTTTTATGTCCTTCCCCTTTTATCTTGCTTGAGGTGCTTCTCCCTTACCTGGCTAATCTTTTTGTTTGTTATGGTGTGCAGCTATGGCTGCCCCTGGCGATGACATCGATGCCTTATTCCAAGAGATGACGGGTGACTCATCAAGTCCTTCGGATGTTGGTGCTCCATCTAAGGCGGCTAAACCCCCACGGGTTCCCGAGGTCAAGAGCAAAACGCAGGGTACCTCTCTTGGCAGTTCAAGGGGTACCTCACATACCCATAAAAAGAAGTTCGAGGACGTGACTGAGGGTGATTTGGATCCACTGGCCGATAAGTTGTAGATTAACTCTTGACGATTCCATTGGTACCAGTTTTGATTATGAAACGCATCTCTGGCAAACTTTCAATGAACTTTCAGTAATCCAAAGATCCACTTTGCTGCTTTTCCTTTTTTGGCAAATCATTCTATCCTATTAATTTAAGAAAATAAATATAAATTATTTACAATTTAACTTATTTAAAATAAATTTTATTTAGAGGATAATATTAGAATTTTTGCATGACAATAGATGAGGAACTTGAAATCCTTAATAAATTCTCAACTTGATGGAAATTGAATCCTATTAAATTTGGAGCAACCAAATAGTGAAAAGTGGAAATAAAATCAAATTCTTTTCCTCTCCCCACTCCTCTACCCCTGACCAAACATGGCCTGAGTTTGATATTTCAGATCAATCTATTTATGATTTGGATTACTAAAGCAAACTCAACCTCTCAAATACCAAGCTTAAAAATTCCAACCTTTGTAGCCTTCGCAAGCTCTTGTTAAAGAGATGTTAGTTGTTGGAAAAGCTTCCAAAAAGAGAGAATAGGTGAGGGAGAAAAAAAATTATTATTTTTAAGTAAGACTAATTTGAAAATATAAGGAGTTGATTAAAAAGTAAGGGTGTTAGCAAGATAAAATGAGGGTTCAAATATCTCCCTTTTTTTTTTTGTTTTTTTCCCGGTTATGAGATTAGTAATGGGTGCAAATTCGGTCCATTTTCCATTCAAGACAGGTCAATTTTATTCTAATTCACCCCGGGCTACCTGTAATCGTCCCGGCCCAATGAAACAGTATCTTGTATCATCATCTCCAAGTACTTAATTGTGCAGGAATCGGTCTCGTCGAACTCAGACAACAACAATGCCTGCGATTCACTCGTCACTCAGTTTTTACCTGAAACCTGTATTATTATCCAACTCCACTCTATCTCCTCGCAAATTCACAGTCCCTAAACAATACTTACTAAACCCTAGAAACCTCTGTGCTCTTGCCTCCGGGTCTAACCAAAATGGCGGCAGGTCCGGCGCACGGTCCCTCTCTCCGTCTGCGGTCTCCGACGACATTCAGAAAATGGACGTCAATCCTCCCAAGGGAACCCGTGACTTCCCGCCTGAGGACATGCGACTTCGCAACTGGCTCTTTCACAATTTCCGAGAGGTTAGGTTACGGCTCTCTTCTTTCTCTATTTAAACATTTTTGTTATTTTTTTATTTTTTTCGATTAAAATGAAAGTAATCGTTTTTTTTTTCAAAAGGTTTCGCGGCTTTTTGGTTTTGAGGAGGTTGATTTTCCAGTGTTAGAATCGGAGGCCCTCTTTATTAGAAAAGCTGGAGAGGAAATTCGAGACCAGGTTCTTTTTACTGCGGTCAAATCAATTCTCCTATTAAACCCCAATCTTTTAATGGCATTTCCTTTAGGTGGTGCCGTAGTAGGATCTGTGGTAAAATCTTTACAACATCCTAAAATCTTGATAGTGGGGAGCATTTATTCTGGTTGTCCTTGCAGTTATATTGTTTTGAAGATAGAGGAAATCGTCGTGTTGCGTTGAGGCCTGAGCTCACTCCATCTTTGGCAAGGCTGGTGATACAAAAAGGGTACAACTGTATTTTGATGTTTGTATTTAAAATGTTATAGGATTTCAACTTGTTATTTACTTCATGATTTTTGTATCCAGGTACGGATGCCACAATTTGATCCCCGTGTTTTTTTTGGTCCAGAAAATCTGTGTCACTGCCATTGAAATGGTTTGCTGTAGGACAATGCTGGCGATATGAGAGAATGACAAGGGGACGGCGTCGTGAACATTACCAGTGGAATATGGATATTATTGGTGTGCCTGAAGTGACGGTATGTCCTACCAAGTGTCAACTAGACATTCTTTCTCATGTTTTGAGCTATTCTACTTCTGTTTGAAATTATCTATGCGGGCGTGACTTTTATGTCCTCTCTATCTATAGCTGTAGAATACTGGAAGTTATAATCTCCTCAACTGGAGCGTAATCCTTATAACATTGTAAGAGTCCAAAATGTCACATTCTTAAGGAGTTATCCTCCTCGCACACTCTCTCTATGTCTTAGACACACTCACCTTTGACTTATGACCAAAGTTACTCAATCCCCACAATTTTCGGTATTGGTCTAGAACTATGTGCTTGAATGCAATGTTGTTCAATCAATGATCTGAGTTTTATCACTTGAGAAGCGCTATTTTGAACCTACACTTTTGCAAAATAGCTGAATACCATTTGTATATTTTAGCTCAAAACTTTTTCATCTGTCATAGAAGCAGCAATAGTAGTTACCCAAGCTCAACAGTTTTCGACATTTTGACACCAAAATCATTCATGTGTGCGTGAGAGCCTCACATTCAGTTGCGAACATGGTCATGCTGCCTCCCCTCCTTTTGCCTAAATCTATTATTTGTTGGTATTCTTGAGCATTGCATGTTACAATTCATATGATAGCTGAATTATAGTCTTCATGTTCATTCATTTTCTCATCAAGCTTACAATTTTTCTTTTTTATTATAGGCTGAAGCAGAACTTATTTCTTCGATCATCACTTTCTTCAAGCGAATTGGAATAACTGCATCAGATGTTGGATTTAGAATTTCTAGTCGAAAGGTACAAATATTTCTTCTTTCAGCATGGACTCTTACATATGTTTACCCATTCCTCGTGTTTCTTTGAGTTCTTGTTTCACAACGTTTTATGCTGTCATATTGTTTCACAACTCTTTAATATACTGCAATGATTTGCTTTACTAAGTTCTGTAGCCTATAACTGTTCCCTACATTAAAATTAGCTGTCAGCTTCTGCTGCTGAGACTCCAGAGATTTGTACTTTTAGTCAATTCAATTTTAGTACTGAAGAAGAACCAAAGCCAATTAAAAACAAATTTCATGTGGTTGATTTGTTAACTATGAATAATAATGAAAAGGCTTCTTTTTTTCGAAGAAGACACATCGAATTGCTAATACTGTAACAAATACCTTTTACTACTATTTTTCCATTTGGTGTTATCAAGACTAATGTAGAAATGTAAGAGAGTTAACAATGAATTTTTAAAACACAGGTATCCCCCTAGTTTTCAACAGATGACAACTGTTTATTACTACAGAAGCAGGGCAAGAAATCTGTTTTGCCGTTTTAAAGGGTTTAGGATTTTATGGGTCTTCTCTGAAGTTGAGATTGCACTTTCCATTGGAAAAATCCCCTTTTGCTAGCTGAGCATGAGTTAATCTGTACGAGGCTTAGGTAAGTAGAGTCATATTAGGACATTCTTTTTATCTTTAACTAGCACTGCTTCATGAGTGTATGCTTTGCTTTAGTTATAGCTTGCAGACAAGATCACTATGTTCTGCTTTGTTCTCTTTCTCCCCTTGAATAAGTTAAGAGTAGTCAGACATTGCAGAATTCAGCAAATGCTTTTCTGCTGTGGAGTCTATTAGGAGGCACAGTACTTTCTCTATGCTATTATGTGATTTCTTGGCTCATTGATCGGTTAAATAATACTCAGTATTAAAGAGCCTTTGAATTAGAATGTCTGTGAAGATTCAGCTCTATTATAAAGTGACCATTTTTCCATAGCATAGGTTCTTGATTGTTCTCTTTCTCTATACAGGTTTTGCAAGAAGTTCTGAGGTGCCACTCCATACCTGAACACTTGTTTGGCAAGGTTTGCATCATCATTGATAAGGTACTTAAGGTTGCATATTCTGGAATTACATTTGTGACTGTAATTGGTTCTTTGTTTCTGTGTCATTGCTATACTCTAGTAACTTACTGCACATCATAGTGTTTGACTTTTCTATATGCACTGTTTGATGCAACACCAATGTGGCTGCTTACTCTAAATAACTGTACGTGTATTCTGTGAATGAATAATAGTTTATATTTTATTATTATTTTCAAAATTTTGAATGGCGTTGGTGTTAATGGGACACAGATTGAAAAGCTTCCACTTGATGTGATTAAGAATGATTTAAAGTCTGCTGGGATGTCAGAAGAGGCTATTGAGGAGCTATTGCGAGTTCTTTCCATAAAGTCATTGACAGAGTTAGAAGGTTGGTTTTGATATATTGTTTTAGAAAAAGTATATTACTGTATTTTGTTATGTAAAAGTTTGTTTTCATTTTTCCTGAGGGGTAAGGTATAAAGAGAAAAGGTAAATCTATTAATGTGTTGGACCAACATTTGGAGTTAATTTAGACTAATCTGCGCTGTTGTCTTGGCATACTTTTGTAGCAAACAGTAAGTAATGTTGCCCTTTCATGTATTCCTATTGGTCAAAAGCTTTTATGATGTGCATCGGCATGTTTCTAATAGACATGCAAAATCGCTTATAAGCAACTTCTACTTTAATAGCTTGATTAGCTTTTGCATTAGTTTTTTGTTCAAGATGGATGAAGTATCAATGTAGAGAAAACAACGGGAAGGCCTAAAATACTTAATTCATATATTACCGTGATTAATATCGTGTACCTGTTTTTTATCCTTTTTTTTTTAAATGCAGCTAATGATTGCTTTTCCCTAATTAAAGTATATCATAACCTTACAATAGCTATGATCACTCCGTCTTTTTGCTCTTTGATTAGAATTGTTCATATTAGTATATTTTGATTTGTGTGAAGTGATATAATAGCAACTACAGAAGTTTTGATTCCTTGAGATTATTTCGTTGTGTATGACACATTCTGGTCAGAGAACATGCTTAAGTGCTTCTACAAGAATCCCTTATGAAATCTGACTCGTGGCAATCTTTTTATATTTATATGTGGGGTACTGTGGCACATATCTTTTTCAGCAGATTCTCTATCTACACTGAAAATGGATAGTTTAGCTATTTAAAAAAGTATTACCATTATAGTTTTTCAAGGATTAGAAGTTACAAGACGCCAGCCATACTGTAAAATTTACAGTGTGTAATTGAGAATTAGAAGTGAGAATCATTGTTGGATGTATGTTGAGGATTTTCATGATGCTTTCAGAAATGTTTGGTTCTTCTTGAGATCGTGGCAATCTCCTATTGATTCTTGGTAGATGTATGAGTTCTGAGGTGTAATTCTAATTCTTATTTGCATGTAATGTTTCTGTGAATCCAGAGATACTTGGGGGTGCAGGGGAAGCCGTTGCTGATTTGAAACTACTATTCTCACTTGCAGAAAAGTTCGGATATTCTGATTGGATTCAGTTTGATGCATCTGTGGTTCGTGGTCTTGCCTACTACACTGGTATTGTTTTTGAGGTTAGATGTGGGATACGGTCTCTCTTCTTTAATCTATATGTGTACACTTTAATACAAGTTAAATACATCACTCATGTCTACTTGTATCATGACATGCTGGTGGAGATGATGTGTAACGACCGGCCTCGAGCTCCACAAGGCGAATCTTACTACTGCTCGCACATATACTTAAAATAAATCTCTTTACAATCGATAACAACTCAAGCCTCAAATACAACATTAAACTGCAGCGGAAGAAATTAAAAATCTTGCCAAACCATCTACAGTCCTCAATTCCAGTCCTTCTCCTCAATCTTGATTTTCAGGAACTGAATCACAATAACTATAGTGAGTACAAAACTCAGCAAGTAAACCAGTTTTTAATATACCAAAATACAAACATAAAGCTATATAATGCAAATGAATGATATGCCGTGACATTTTCAAAACAGTATAAAACAATCATCAAAATCTATTCTCTGTCACTTTCAAACTTTCACATTTTCTTTCCAAATCACATACTCGAACTATCTTTACTCAATTACCACTTAGTAGGATTCTCACTAAACTTTCATAATTTTCTCATATACTTTGGGTTTCACGCAATCTGCGTCCCTCACCCACTTATCTCATAAACATAACATTTCGAGGGTCCTCCACTAAGTGCGTAACGAATTTAAGCATCCAAGCAAAAATTGAAAATTTGCTTTCTTTCTTCGAAATCATTTCGCTAAAATCCATCTTCTCATTTCATAGAAAACATCAAAACATAATGCATTTTTGTGCTCAAGCCAAATGAATATTCACACGTACATATACCCATGTACAAAATCATACATAACACATAACATCACATCACATCAACACATCACATAAACACATGAGTACAACCATAAATACATGTCCGTACATATCAAAATAGGCTTTTCAAACATGTCAAACATATACATATTGTTTATTGTGATTCGTTTTAAAATTTAGTTTGCTTACCTCTCGCGTCCACATGTAACACATGCATATTGATATCAACGGCCTAAAAATCAATAAGAACACCCTCATAAGAAATAATCCAGTCACAATCATAAACTCGAATGTCCTCAAACTTATCAATTTAAACATATTCTAAACTTAACCTTACTTAATCTCACTTTAAATTCATACATTACCAAAATATCATCAAAATCATATATCATCGAAATACCCTTGAAATCATAATTTACATAAAACATCCTCAAACTCTTGAAATCACAAAGTAACAACTTATCCATCAATTCAGAAATTACCAACATATCCATAAAGTTGGAATTTACGAAATTACCCTTGGGAGTGCAAAATTACCGAAATGCCCCGTCGGTCAATGGTGACCAATATTCACCCAACGTTGACGGGAAGCTCAAGTAAGGTACTTCTGGCCGAGCTGAGATAAATGATGTCGGCGGTGACTTCCCAAGCGTGGCGACGGCGCCGAATCTAGCTCTCAAGGCCGATCGACGGCAAAACGATGTCCCCGGTGGCTATGGTTGGTTGGGAATGAAAGCTGGCGAGATGGGGAACAAATCCCAACTAGTGGCGCGGCCTAACTTCAGCAGAATGGGTTGAGCCGCGAGTTTTTGCTCTCGATCGGCGGCATTCCAAGTTGTTTCCGGGGACAATGATGGCATGGGGATGACCGGCGGCCAAGAACTTTGATTTGGTACCTTGCTCGGCCAGTGAGATAGCTGGAATCGCGAGATTCGATAAGGTCGGGTCAGACCCAATTCCATCTCTCTCTTTTTCTCTGTCTCGTTTCTCACCTCTCTCTTTATTTCTCTCTCCTTTTCTTTATATAGGGCTTGGGTAAAATGGTAAAATGGCAATACCCCAGCCATTTTGCCATTTTACTATTTTACCCTAGCCCTATATAAAGAGAAAAAGAAAGAGAGGGAAAGAGAAACTAACGGAGAGTGAGAGAGAGGGAAAGACAAACCGGATCGAACCCGGTCAACTTGAACCCGCGGCCCGACCCGGTAGCTGTTTGGTTTTCCGGCCACCTCACTGGTTGAGCAAGGTACCAAATCAGCCAGTCATCCCCATGCCATCATTGTCGCCAGAAACAACCTGCAATTCCGCCGATCCAGAGCGAAAAGCCCGCGGCTCAACCCATCTCGATCCGCCGTGATTCCATGGGAGTTGGGCAACGCCACCAGTTGGGATTTGTTCCCCACCTCGCCAGCTTTCATTCACGACCAACCACAGCCACCGGGGACGTCGTTTTGCCATCGATTGGCTGTGGGAGGATTTGGGAGCTCGATTCGGTGTAGCCGCCGCGCGTGGGAGGCCACCGTCGGTACCGTTGAACTCATCTCGGCCAGAAGTGTCTAACCGGAGCTTCCCAATCACCGTTGGTTGAATTCTGGCCACCGTTGACCGCAAGGGCATTTCGGTAATTTCGCACTCCGAGAGTAATTTCGTAAATTCTGACACTGTGGATATTTTGGTAATTTCATAAATTCTAACTTTGTGGATATTTTGATAATTGATGGATAAGTTGGTACTTTATGATTTCGGGATTTCGAGGATGTTTTAGTAATTTATGATTTGGGGGATATTTCGGTAATTTATAATTTTAAGGGTATTTTGGTAATTTTGATTTAAATTGAGATTATTTGAGGTTGAGATCAGAATATGTTTAAATTGAGAAATTTAAGGATATTGGAGTTTATGATTTGATTTTATCTTATGCAAGTTTTATTATTTATTTTAGGCCAATGATATCAGTACGCAGTTATTCATGTGGAATGTGTAGAGGCAAATAAACTAGATTTCTAAGCGAATCACAATGAACAATATTATATGTTTGAATGTTTGAAAAGTTTATTTTGATATGTATAGACATGTAATTATATGGTTTTGCCCATGTGATGTTATGTGTTGTGTGTGGTTTTGTACATGGGCATATGTATGTGTAAATATTCATTGGCATGAGCACGAAAATGCATTATGTTTTGATGTTTTCTATGAAATGAGAAGATTGATTTTAGCGAAATGATTTCAGAGAAAGGAAGCAAGTTTTTAGTTTTTACTTGGATGCTTAAATTCGTTACACACTTAGTGGAGGATCCTCGAGATGTTATGTTTATGAGATAAGTGGGTGAAGGACGCGGATTGCGTGAAACCCAAAGTATATGAGATAGTTATGAAAGTTTAGTGAGAGTCCTACTAAGTGGTAATTAAATGAAGGTAGTTCGATTAAGTGATTGGAAAGAAATTGTGAAAGTTTGAAAGTGATAGAAATTAGATTTTGATGATTGTTTTACATTGTTTTGAAAATGTCACTGCATATCATTCATTTGCATTATATAGCTTTACGTTTATATTTTGGTATATTAAAAATTGGTTTACTTACTGAGTTTTGTGCCCACTATAGTTTATTGTGATTCAGTTTCCGGAAATCAGGATTGAGGAGAAGGACTTGGAATGAGGACTGAAGATGGTTTGGCAAGAGTTTTAAGTTCTTCTGCTGCAGTTTAATGTTGTATTTGAGGCTTGAGTTGTTATGAGCAGCAGTAAAATTCGCCCTGTGGAGTTCGGGCCAGGTCGTTACATGATGACACCTTCCCTAGCTACCGCCAACTATGGCATTGATGTTATCCATATCAAGGTTGCTTTTGGTTGGCATATTTTTGTTTGAGGATCTTAAATCTGAGAACATGACTGATGATCATGTAGTTATTCCTAAATTTTTTAAAGTTGGAGTCCTTAATGGATTCCAGGATAAAGAAGGCTACATGCACAAGTGCATTACTTGGGTGAAGTATGGCTAAATATCATCCAAATTAAAATTTGTAATTTTCTTTTCACCTATCGATTGTCCTCTGTTGATAGAGGTAAAAAGCTAAATATCGGTCAAGCTAAACTTTGTATTTTTCTTTTTAAACCGATCAATTGTCGTCTGTTGATAGAAATAGAAATTAGAATTATCTTCCTACCTTGCTCATGACTTAAAAATCCTTGACAGTGTTTTGATAGGGCCGGAAAGTTGAGAGCAATTTGTGGGGGTGGACGTTATGATCGGTTACTCTCCACTTTTGGTGGTGATGACATTCCAGCTTGTGGCTTTGGATTTGGGGATGCTGTCATTGTAGAAGTAAGTGAAGAAGTTTTCTACACATAATTACTATTTTAAATCCTGTTATTATGTCAAAATAAAGCAAACTTCTTATAAAAATGGTTGTTTGGATCAGATAGTATTGGAATGAAGGGAAATTTGGTGGGTTACAATCATCTCTTGGTTAGATTCTATATGGTGACAGGAAAAAGGGATTTAAACTAGTCTGTTAAAACTCCATAAAGCATTCTGGTTGCAGGTGGCAAATTTTGGAAGAAAAAAATGACTTGAAATATTTATCCTTGAATCTTAGTTGACATTATGAGGTGGAAAAATATTTAAAACATTTTCCTTATTTTATTAACTGATCAAACATATAACGAACAATTCAACTGTCGTTCTCTTTCTTTCTCAACTTATCCTTTCACTTTTTGTAATGGCTAAAGTTCATATTTAGTGAAAATAAGATGTGCGACTTCACGCACGTGATCAGCTTACCTTAGTGAAAAATACTTTGATATTTTATATCGAAGCAGAAAATGGTGTGCATATTCCAAGATCTGCTATCTAAGTATGTTGGAGTTATCTAGCATTGGCATTTCCTGCAACTGCTAGCAATAGGTTCTACCTTGGTATATCTTTCTCGCGATGTAGCTTTCTAATGATACTCATTAACATATTGTGGAATTCTGATACACTGCAAAGCCATATCTTATATATCTTTCTGTAACATTCAGAGCTTTATAATCAGAGTTGCTCTTTCAATTAAGGCGACAACTTAAAATGTTGCCTCTCAAATTATCAATGTTGCTGATGACTTGTTATTTGTCTTTATTTATATGCCTAGTGGTTACGGGTGTTTGATTTGATTTTGTGATTTAATGTTTAATCAATTGTTGTCCATTGATTCATCGGAGTTCGAATCTTGGGGGGGGTAAAAGGTTAAAAAATTAATTTGAGATAGGTTTTGCCCATCTTCTCTACCTTTTTATATAAAGAAAAATTAAAAATTGTTTTCTATTGATTGACCAATCTGAGCTGTATGTGCTCGAAAAGTTATTGTGTTCCTTGGTGGATGAACTAATGTTATCTTGCTAAAAAATTAGTGGCCGCCAACATGTTAATTTGATGGATCTCATAAGTAATTTAGTTCTTTTATAATGGAATTTGTCAAGCAACTTGTGGAATGAGAAGTTGTTTACTAGTTTTTAACATTAGGGAAGAGCGTTTATTTTACACTGTCTTACATTTTCAGTTACTCAAGGAGAAGGGTCTTCTACCAGAACTCAACCTCCAGGTGGAGAATATTGTGTGCGCCTTGGATCATAATCTTCAAGGAGCAGCTTCTATGGTTGCTACCACACTAAGAGGGAAAGGCCAAAGTGTTGATTTAGTCTTGGAAAGCAAACCGCTGAAATGGTACTGAGCTCCATTTTTCTATTGCGAGACGTTTACAAGTAACTAGATCAGTCTTTGCAATATTTGATCAATCTTTCTTTTAGGGTGTTCAAACGGGCTGCACGGATAAATGCTCAACGGCTGATATTGGTGGGGACTACCGAATGGCAAAAGGGTATGGTTGGTGTAAAAATCCTCTCTTCTGGGGAACAATATGAGATTAAACTTGACGAGCTAGAGTGATAAGTTAGGAAATTTTTTTTTTTTTTTTTGTGTGTGATTTTTATATACTATTCATGTTAATGTCTTAATTGCTTTATAATATTCAAATCTATTGATTTTTTTTAACATATGTACTTGTACAGATTATTAGTTAAACTAAATCAGTTTTGTGCTTTGAATTGAATCGCTTTGTGGCTTGCTATTGGCAGTGATTTATGAACAGCAATTCAACATAATATGATGTTATTGAGTGTGGCTTTTTCTTAATCCTGTTTGGATCAAATTTGGGTTGACCGTAACTGAATTGACCTGTCTAACCTGAAAGTTTAATCATAATCAACTCAATTTGCTGAAGAAATCAAAAAACTAAGTATCAAAATTGAAGATTAACAAATCATATGCATCATACATTTCATTTGCTTGTTTAAGTTCAATTGTTAAAATCAATTTAATAATAGGTATTAAATGTGGTGTAAATTTGTGTGAATTGGGCACGATTTTTTTTTTACTTGGCATCAATTTAATTAATAAATTTTGGAGTTGCATATTTTTTTAGTCTTTACTCTTTATTACCAGTTAATTGAAGAGGTCATATATTCAGATTGGTAAATGAACCCATATGCCACAAGTTTAACAAGATTGACACTTTGCATGGTTGAATGAAATTGAAAAGTCTTGAGCTAATTCATTCAGAGAAATGCAGAATAATAAAATAATGAGATGGGTGAAGTCTTTGTTGTATTCGCCTGCTGTGCAAATACAATTTCCAAGAGTCATTTTAGGATTTTCTTCAAGATTACAAAACAAAGAAAATTCTGCAGAAGCAGTTTTCTCTGAGACTTGGAGCTGCAAGAATGAGTTTATGGTGAAGATTCAGAAAGGATGCCATTCCATCAGGTAAAAAGGTAATTATTCTGCATTTACTATTAACATTTGTTTATTTTTATTCTATTAAATACACTTAAAAGGTTTAGCTAGTCTTACATGAATCTACTTCTAAGTTCTAGCCATAGAAACAGTGAAATAAAATGCTACAAGATAGAGAGTAAACCCTAGTGCTGTTCTAATTAGGTACAAATGTCCCCACATAGCCGAATCCCATTATGAAGAATGCCCCGGCTTGCAGTAAGAGATACATGAAGAAATGATCTTGGCAAAACATCAGGTTAGAGATTGCACAGTAGAGCATAAACAATCCCATTATCAGCTCCAACACATGCAGCGTGTTTGTCAAAATAGTCTTATTAGAGCATCACCAAAAGACTCTTCAAATAAGATTTTACAACTTATTTGAAGAGCCACATCAATATTTATGACTCCAAAAGACACTCCAATTAAGATTCTTCAAATAAGAAATGGTTCTCTCTCTTCAATTTTGTAGAGTAGCTTTCTCCCTCTTCAATTTATATTTTATTACTTTTGATTGGAGAGAAAGAGATAAATGCTTTAATTACTATTTATTTTTCTTTCAAAAAATAGTTATTTGATTAAAATAATATTAATTTATTTTTATTTGAAGAGTCTTTTGGAGGATAACATATTTTTTCACTCTTCTATTTGCCACATAGGTAAACAAATAGATATTTGAAAAGTAAAATTAGTAGAGCCTTTTGGAGATGCTCTTAGATCAAATTATAGTTAGTTCATGCTTTGTTGATGTTTTATTCTGTATTGCAAAACAGTTCTGCTTTTATGTGAATTTTGGCTCTTTATCCTCTTTGCAATTGTGTTGGTCTTTGTGGTGCTCTAGTTTTTGTTCGCATGCTTGTTTGAGTGATGGGTCTTAAACAGAATAGCTATTTGCTGTGTTTATTTTGCATTTAGGTGCACTGAACTTATAGGTCACGTGGTAAGAATAGATAAATACCTTTCTCCAACTTGAGATCGTGGTTTCTTTAGTGCTTTGATGTTGTTTTTTTGCTTCTTTGTATTCCCATGCTTCTCCGGTACGACCCATTCGTTGACGCGATTAGCTTCTAGGAGGCCTATAATTGCTGCTTTAGCTCGAAGGAATGACATGACGTTCTCAAACAAAATCCAGAAGACAATTAGATGGAAGGACCTGACCATGAAATGAGCAAATAACTAGTAGTCAACATCTTAAAAAGGATAAATAGTATAGGGGTAAGCTTCAATTTAACATCTAATCCTTAATTTAGCCCCCAAAAGTGTAAAAACATTAATTTACCCCTATTACTATTAAGGGGAAAAAAAAATCATCAACGAGCCACCCATTTGCTCTCATCTTCTAAACGAAAATGGGGGGTAAATTGAAGATTGTCATTCTATTTGGAAGATGAATTTAATGAAGTTTACCCATAGTATAAAAGTGAAACTTTGTATTTCTATAACCTGTTTTCTGGCACCTTGGAGTACAGACAGCGTTCAGTAAGGTAATGGTGGCTGGAATGTAAATAGCAATTGGCTTTGTCAGTTGGATTTCAGGAACCAAAACACTAGTTGGTATAACTATGCAGTAAAAGAAGAATGTGACCCGGTGTGCAATTATCTTCCTCACAATAAAAAATGCATATAAAAGATAGAGTCTATTCCAGACTGAGACCCTCTGCATAAGAGATAAGATAGCCTGTGAGATTCTTCGTGGATGAAATTTATTTAGTGAATCAAATGCTATTCTTCAAGCTGGACTGATTTTAGTTTTGTCTATATGAACGCTTAGCGAAATAAGTTTACAGTTTACTCACTTCACAAAGGGTGATTTCTCTGGTCATTTTCCTGAAGAGGTTAGATGGACCACATGACCAGTGGTGCTGTTGATATCGGTATGCCTTGAAGGTACTAGGTAGTTCATTTTTAACCTAGCAGCGGAGGAGGCAGAGACAAAAATTATCACACAAGGAATCAATTGGATTGCGATATCTAATTATTTCTTGAATTTGTAGAAACAAATACAAGCAGCAAAAATATCTATGAGATGTAGACTCACTCCTGGGTCGCCAACAAAGACAAATTTCCAACCCTTGAGGCTAGCCTGACTGCAAGGTCCATGTCTTCCACTGTGGTTCGGTCTTTCCATCCTCCAGCATCCTCTATGGCTTGAATTCGCCAAACACCTGCCATTCCTGTAACCACACACAGCTAATTACATTGGTTTAATTTAGTTCTAGTGGTAGATAGATTATTGTTGTAGGTTTTACCATTGAACCCGAAGAATTGACAGGTTGAGGAGCCTACTTCTTGCTCAACAGAGAAGTGATAATCAAGTGACATCTCTTGGAGCCGCGTCATTAGGCATTCATCAGCATTTACTGGAGAAAATCTCATTGAATGGTAAAAATGTAGAAATACCACAAAACAACTGAATAATAGAAACATCCTCAAACATTTTGCAGATATCAACAGTAATGACACTAAAGTAAGAACATAATTATTGCTAGTGGGTAAGTAGCATCTGCATCTAAATCTAGAGAAATTAGCTCTCTGGGCAGTTTAGGTTCACATAAAAATCGATCTTGTTTTATGGTCTTACCAAATTTCCATCTGGCTTGAACCAATCCCAACTCTTTGTTTTCTAGCGGATAAGGAATGGTCCTCCATAGAAAATCCTCATCAGGTTGAAAGTCTGCATCAAAGATCACCACAAACTCACAATCTTTGACATACTGCTTCTCTAAACCTTCTTTAAGGGCACCTGCCTTGTAACCGTTCCTATTCTTCCAAGTTTCATACTTCACATTCACGCCTTTTTCTATCCATTTCAGGCACTCCTGCTCCACCAGTTTCTGTGTGTACTTGAAAATGTCAGTCTCAGTGCACCAATAAAGAGTTTTTAGATTTTATTGGGTTGGAAGTGATGAAGTGATACCCTCAAGACTTCATTGGTTGAGTCATCAAGAACTTGAACTATGAGATGGTCAGATGGCCATGAAAGTCCACATGCAGCTCCTATGGAGAGCTTCTAAACCTGTAGAGGAAAGAAAAAGAGGAGAAAAATTTGAGAATTATTTTAGACTATTAACTTTTAGTTAGTTGTTTACTGGAAGTGATTCAATCACAGTGGTTTGTGATGATTGTCAAAATAGCTGAAATAACAATCATGAAATTTAGACAACCCCCCTTGACCTCTGTTACCTTTTATTATTTTTTATTTTGTCCCCTCATTCTGCTATTATGTTAACTGCCTAGCAATTGTACCTATAACTTTGAACCTTGAATATCTGTTTGTAAGCTATCAGACCTCAAATTTGTAGAGGATAAAATAGATGCACCATTAGGAATGATCACTCAAAAATCATGATATTACGTTACGGATATGTGAAAACTTAACAGTCTTACCCCCAAATAATGAAACAGAGTCTCACCCCACCAGGTGGAATGGTTACACAAACCTTTATCATCATTTAGCCTACTTCGTATACTGCAGCAGTGGCTTATACGTTTAATAACATGCTGAGTCACAAACATAAATAAATTTTTATCTGTATATGACTCTGGACACTGGTTATTATGGTCTCGTAGGACTGAACTGAAGTTGTTCTCAATTTCACATATGTACTGAAAAACTATAATGTCTAATGCTGAAAATTGGAACATGTGCGTAGAAGATCCAAAAATTCAAATAATTTCTTAATTTGGAAGCTTCTCTTTTAATAAATTTTTCATGTAAGATAGGGGATTCTGTAAATAGTATGATGATGACATGTTCTAATTTGACCAATTTATGAAAAACAGAAGAGTATAGTAGTTCATACTATAAGAGGTTAAAATTTAATAATATGATATATATTTCTTTAGAAAGAAATAAACTACTTAATTGGTTCATAACAAACAAATTCCCTGTTTGGTATCAGATATAGTTCTCTACTTTTTGATTGTCTAATACAGGAAAAAATTCTTTTCTGAATTTGTCACCAACTAAAACTTACTACCATTAATGCCATATTCATCTCAACTAAGAAGCTTGTAGGTCTCTGGATTGTAGGTTGTATTAATTATGTGACATTTGTTACAACATAGATAATTAAGAATACCTCCTTCTCGTTATACATAGGAACTTGAACCAACAACATGGAGTAGCTTTTGTTAAGCTCTAGATCTTCTTTCATCTCCTCCAGCTTGTACTTGGTGTATCTTTTCTTCCTCAAGACTTTTACATACAAGATCACAATGGCCATGTAAACTCGTTCAATGAAAAGCATCAGAGACATCACCGAGCACAAGATAATTGCTAGGTGTAGAAATGTTACAATCACTGAAGCACGTATACAGTTCCAGGCATAGCTTATGCTGCTTGTAACATCTGTCACTCTCTCCTTAGGCTCTTGAAAAATCAAATTTTTCACGGTCTCTCTCTCTCTCTCTTTTTTTTTTTTTTATATGAATGAAATAAAGAGACCAAGCTTGGATTAACAAGATACGGCAACTTGAAGCATTTAAGGATGAGGGTAGTGACTTGATGCAGGAAGTGCACCGACTAGGTGCAGTGTTTTGAGAGCATATTTTACCTTAAGGAAAAGGCATAGAAGGGAGAAGACGGAATCTATGATTAGAAATTTGTGGAAGAATATACACGGTGTATGGACCATTCAATTGTAGGTCTTTTATCCTTAAGAGTACATGCAAGATACAGTGTTGCAACGTATGTATCTGATAGCTGGATATCTGGCTTTCTTGTCGATTAGGCAATTAGTCAATAGTTCAGGTTCAGATTAAATTCGCCTCTTGCACTTTATTTGGTTATGATATGGTGGTTCGTAGTTTTTAATATGTTATGAGCTACAGACAAGCTGGCATTTCTTGTTTCTTCTCTAAGTGCGTCTTCTCTTTCTCTGCGTGTCTAAAACTGTTTTATACTCATTTGTCTATTTTCCCTGTTTTTGTTATTTATCCAAGTAACAATCTAGATTTAGTGTTGGCAGGTAAGAGTCTAAAATGGTAGAACTGTGAATTGAAATAAGATGTGCTTTTAAGAAGTTGGAATTCAACAGAATCAGTTTGACCTGTTGAGACTTGAACCTACAGAAGTACATGAAACAGAAAATTGCAGGTTAATAGGCAGAGTCTCTTCTGTTTAACAATTTAAAAAACAACAAACTATTTTATGTCCAGCTTAGATAGCTGGTATAGTTTTTGCACACACGTGTCCCTAAAGAAAAATCCAATCGTTTTTTGGATTTGTATAAACGTGTTAACAACGCATGCATTGCATGAGGTTATCTAGAGTACAAACCATAATGTCGGACACATCATCGATGCTGTCAGTTTCGTTAACAATGAATTTGTTGTCAATTACATGATCGGTACTTAAGCCATGTGGTTGGTGTGTCCAATATGTCTGTGTAGTAAAAGTTTCAGCTGTTTCTCGAAGGTTGAATAACTCAAATAAGAACTATTAGTAAGATCAGAATTTTCTCAGATAGTAGATTGCATATTTGTATTATTTTGCCCTTGAGGTGGTTCATCTAATGATACCTTTTTTCTTTTTCCATTTTTTTTTTTAACAAAGAGTACTGCATCAATTTTGTATATCGTGAATGTATTGACATAAATAGAAGGTCTTCATTTGCTCTATATATTTATTTTTTATCAGTAATGCTATATATCCCAAATTTTTTCATTCCAAATAACTATCCCAAATGATTTGGCATTACAAAATCCAAGTGAATTAATTGTAACCAATTAATGAATGCCAAATCATTTGGGATAATTATTTGGGACAAAAAATTTGGGATGTGTAGCATTGCTCATTTTTTATTTCTCTTTTTGGATAGAAATGGATTGGATAGAAATGGAAGGTTTTCATTTAAACAACAGATACATATGCAAAATGATGTGGCTTAAGCAGAAAGTCTTGTGACAAGGAAATGTTGTGCATATATTGTAGCCAATGCTTTAACAAGTCCTGTTACAGTAAAATTCTTACATTTCAATTTTCAGTTAATCCCCGTTTCCCTTTTCAATATTTTCCCTTTTCTCAATTTATTTTCAGTCCTGTGGATCAAGCAGTTGATTACAACTAAAAATGTTAGCCGGAAAGAGACAACCTATACCAGGCATTGCATTGCATTGTATTCCATTTAAACCAGCCTAACATTTCCATGTGATCTACTTTTCTTAATGACTAAGTAATTAGTGATGCTTTTCTCCTAATGCAACAACATTAGATAAATGTCTTGATTGTAATAACAAGATGTCAAAAATTTTTCCACGGGGTTGTTTGTGATGCTGGTTTATAGTTGAGTCCTCATATCCTTTTTCAGGTCTTACAAGGACGTTTGCTCTCCAAATACCAAAATTCACCTTCCTAACTGCATTCAAAAGCAGATCCATTTTAGTTCTAGAGGTTTGCTGGGAAAATCAGTTTCTAGTATTTCAAGCCTGCAGTAGCAAAGGTGAATTTCACAATATTTTTGTCCCATTGCAAATTTTGGGTTAAAGAAAAACCATCTGCTAATAAATGTTGAAGAAAGAAACTGAATTCATGTATGCTTTAGGATGATCTCTCAAATGCACACCATGTGTCACCATTCAAGAAGATTTTGACACCAAATGCAAATTGACTTTCTCCTATTTGTCTCTTAGTTCATTGTTTGTTCCCAAAAAGTGTAGCCAGTAGGTTGAGAGCCAAAGCCAATATGATATGAATCAAGGGGACAGCATTTTAGGTAAAGGGCAAGGAACTCTTCCTATATAGTCCTGCATTTTAAGACTGAATTGTATTTGAAGACAAATAATCTTTTTCATAATTTATTATTATTATTAAGAGAACTGATATTGTTATAAAGCATATAACTTAAATCCTTACCTTACATATTATCGTTATTAAGTATAGAGATAAAAAAACCGGTTTTTGACTTCCTTTTTCCTTACAAGAATAGGGTTTTGGCCTAATAAAAAACAGGTGCATGTGTCAGAACAGCTTTAAAATCCGTTTTTATTATAGACCCAATTATGAAATTTAACCCGCCCTTCAAGAATCAATTTTTATGACTCAAATCTGATTCTCAACCTTACCATAAGTCCATTATAGCCCAACAAAATGAATAAAGCCTAAAAATTCGATTAAAAAGCAATCAAAATCCTTGAAATTGCAATATGGATATGCTTCACATCAATTTATAGCTTTTTTGATTTTTTTTATTTCTTTGCTTCAAAAACTCCGATAAAACATAAAACACTAATATAGCCATAAGTTCATGAAAATATCAAATAATTACAAAGAAGGTAATAAAAACTTACGTGAAATTAAGCATTTATCATGAACCTATTTCACTAACTTGGGTAAGTTTCAATTATTCTTCTTTCTTCAATCGTCATTAAATCTTTTTGAATATGGATGTTGGTTACCAATGAAGTGGTTGAAAGGAAGCTTTTGACTATTAAAATGGGATTTGGTATTACATTTTGGATGGATTTTTTTTCCCACAAATGTAGGGGTGACTATGCTGATAAATTTAAATTATTTTTTAATTTTTTATTTCTCCAAAATTCAAATTAAAGTGGCCAGTTAAAGAAAATTCCTTAAAAACTACTCCATTGATTAACTTACATTTTGGATTGATAGAAGAGAATAAGGATGCGATAACAAGCTTAGCTATTCAAAGTTTGGTAGACAAGAGAGAAATTCAGTAGAAACTATTTTATTTAAGCACTTTTAAGTAGATTTAGTTGTTAACTTTGTAAATTGTAATTGAGGGTTACTAACTGGATTCGTTTCACAAACATGGTGAAAAAGTTGGTATAAACTTTAAAAGTGTCTTTGATTTCACATGAAATGATAAAACAGAAGCACTCTTTGTCCATTTTTCAATGATGGTTAGTCAAACAGTGTAGGTATTGTACTGACTTTCGGATCAGAAGCACTTTGTTTTGTCATCCCTCCCCTTAAGTCCTTAACTTTTGGGAAACTGAAGCTTCCTAGTAAAAATGGAATCTCCTTTTACTTTTTTTTTCTTTTTTTTTTCTAATCTTTAAATAAATGGTTTTTCAATCCACTTTTCGAAAAAATGAAATATAAAAAAAATTAATTAATACAGCCAAAGACCCGGCCCGGGGGTGGTGGGGGGTTTGGTTAAAAATCCTAAGATTATTGATAATTTATTAAGGTTGACCTTGGGAATATGGAATGTATATATATATAGAATTAACAGTTTACTTCTTAGAAAATAACACGTCTAATAAGAATAATACTACATTTTGCTTGCGTAATTGACATGTATAAATGAGTGTATACTTAGGTAGCATTTTTTTTTTATTTGAAATCTAAATAAGTCTGAATTTAGTCGAAGTATGAATAAATATGAATGGAATATATATGTGATACTTTTTTTTATCTTTTTTCTGAATAGAAAAATTTAAAAGTTAATACTTTAGTATAAATATCCTTTATTTATTCTTCACGATTTAGAAATTTAACAAATTGATTAGTTTGATAACATTAACAAAATAATACTATCATTATTTCTTAATTTAATTTTATAATAAAAGATATAATTATAACATCAACTTTCATTATAAAGTCAACATTGTTGTTTTAGTTGTTATTTATCATAACGAACATAGGTCCCGTTTGGGATTAAGGTTGAAACTCAATAAATTACTTATTTCATAAATTTTAACAAAAATAGTATTTGGTAAATTTTGTAAAAACAGCTTATTTCATAATTTTTCTCATTTGCACAGCAGCTTTTAAAAGTAGGTGGGAGATTACTTTTCATAAGCAGTTTATAAAATAAGTCACCATATTTTTTTAAAATTCCTATTATAAACTTAATATTTTAACAAAAAGAAAATTTTATATTACTTTTCTATAAACTCTAATATATAAACCATTAAATATCATATTACCATTACAACTACTCTATGTTCTCTTCAGTATTAATTAATATGAATGTAATAAACATTATTCTTTATTTTATTTAGATTATGTATAAGTATGAATTTTTATCATATTTGTGTAACAATGAAGTTTATTAGATTTTATTTAATTGAGTTTTTTTTCACTTTATGTAGTTTTACATATTTAAAAAAAAAAGGCATTTCTAAACAATTTATTAAACATAATCTAAAAATAAAAGGCAATCTAAGCTTATGTCTATTTTAGTCATTATATAATAAAACAGCACTTTCGTAATACAAATTACCAAACGCATGTACTCTACTTTTCAAGCTTACAGCAATCGCAATAACACAGTTTACCAAACGCTAAGCTGCTTTTTTAATCAGCAGCTTATTTTCTTCGTACAGTAGAAGCAGCTTATTTAATAAGCCACCACAATCCCAAACTGACCCACAATCTAATTTGTTCAATATTTCTGTTTAGTTAATTTTGCCATCTGAATAAAAATTTAAAGCAATTAAAAAATATAACTTCAAGGATAATAGAAAATTATTAGGTTTATGCATAATATAGAAAAACATGAATTGTTAAGGATATTTTTGAAATTTGAAATTAAAATTTTCCATTTAGATTTCAGATTTAAGATTAAAGTGTACTTTTTCTATTTTTTTTATTCAGATAAAATTATCTGACAATGAGTGATAAGTTAAGAAAACAAACAATGAAAAAAATAATAAAATTATCTGACAATGAGTGATAAGTTAAGAAAACAAACAATGAAAAAAATAAATGTAAAAAATAAAATTGAATTTAAACTTCAGATTGAAAAACAAACAGCACCTTATTGTCGTATTCTTAGAGTATACACTGTTTGAATCTCAGCTCACATGACATAATCATAATATATAGGATTAATATGACATGGGTGATAAATGTTTTAGCAATTATTAAAAAAGTGATACATATTTAAAAAGATAGCCGACAAACAGTGAACTTTCGTCGTTAATTATAACGACATTGATATGGTGAAATGACTTTTCTACCCCTTTAACTTTGTTTAAACTTGGATTAATGTCACTTGAGTGACACTTGTTTAGACATTTACCAAAAAGAGTAAGGAATGTTTTAAAAATAGGCACATAGGTGACACTCCATTAAGTTTGCCGTTAAAATTAATAAATTTAGGCATTGGAAATTAAATTGACGATTTTTTTCCCTCCATTAGCTGATTTATAATTTTTATAGATAAATAATTTTTAGGTTAGAAATGGAGGAGAAAAAGACAAACAAGAATAAGAGAAGATGAAGAAAAAGAGGGGGAAAGGAAAAATAAAAATAAAAGAAGAAAGAGAGAGAGAAACATAGAAGATGAAGAAGAGGAGGGGAAAAAGAAAAGTAAAAATAAAAGAAAAGAGAGAGAGAGAAACTAAGGAGTTTTCTTCTTCTTTCTTCCGTATTCTTTACAGGTGGTGTATTGTTGAAATAAAATTTTTATAGAAATTTTTTTTTATAAAAATTGCAAATCTGTTAATGGGGGGTAAAATTATTAATTTAAGTTTCAACACGCAAAATCTATTAATTTTAACGGCAAACTTAACGGAGTATCACATGTATGTCTATTTTTAAAACATTCATCATTTTTTTTATAAATGTCGAAACAAGTATCACCCAGACGACCTTAACACTTGTTTTTTATTATTTGTATCAATTATTTTGATTTTGCAACCAATACCGTTACAATTAACTACAAAATTTAACAATTTATTACATGTATGCTTATTTTTAAAATATATATCACATTTTTTATAATTATTAAAATATGTGTCAACCAGATGACATTAATACTAATATATATCACTCATTGATAAAATTGTACAATAACATAAAAATAGTGAACATAATAAATTATGTTTAGCCCAATGAATATGACAACTCACTTGATATTTATCATATCACCAATAATGAAATGAATCGAAATTTTGAATACAGTGGCTCATTAAACAATTTAAATTTAAACTAATTAAATAAAAAGAAATTAGAATATAGTTTTAAACAATATAAAAATAAAAATTTACTTTTAATGGTTAAAATTAGATACTTCTTCTCCTCATCGAAATATTCCTTTATATATCTAGTTATTTTCTTTGATTTTATATTTTGGATCGAATTTTAACTTATTACATCAAGTCTGGTTGTGACGTACATATTAGACTTTATTAATCAATATTACTATTTGTATTGGACTTTCTTATGTAACATTAAAAAGATTCCTCGAAAACTCCCTTCTCTTTTTGTAAAAAAATATAATAAATAATTTTCATATAATAAATAATAAAAAATAAGTTACCAATTAAAATTAACTCCTATGTATAATGTCGCAAAAGAATTGACTTTTAACAGCTTACCACTTATAATTAACAAGTTAATAAATAAAAAATTTAGGCTAAAATTTTATTCACAAATTAAAACCACCTCAATTTTTGCAGCCCAATGAGCCACATTCCCTCGATATAATTTCCCTCGTTTTTCTTCAACCCAGCCACTTTGTCATTTTTATCCAAGGCATAGTAATACTAATGCTCAAAAACCCATCAAAAAATTTACTAAGAATTGATTGATTAATTGATAGTTTTTTTCTCTTTTGGTATTTATGGTTACTGGGAATAACAGCCACCATGAAGATGGTGACCGCCAACAACCGGCAGCTAAAGGGGGAGGGGCTACGCGGTCGTCCGTTTCCGGCCAATCGGTCTCTACAAGCGGCAGCGTGGGGTCGCCGTCGCAAAGCATGGCTACGCCGGCAAGTGATAGCACTTTTCTCCGGCTAAACCACCTTGACATTCACGGTGATGATGCCGGCTCCCAAGGCGCTGTTGTCGGGTCTGTAATTTAATTCATTGCTTTTCTTGTTTGATTCCTCAAAATATTTTGTGGGTTTTTTATGTTTGAGGGTTTTGATACGTTGGTGTTGAATGTTATTGAAATGTTTAAATTGTGGATTGTTGTTTTATGTACTTGTTAAATATTATGTGTGTAAATAGTGAGAGTTTACAATCATGTAACTGTACACTGGGATTGAATGCGCTGCATTGTTGTCTCAATGTTCGAGTATATGCACGTTGTTTCTTTGACATTGTTAGTTTAATTTTCTTTCAATTATGCTTACTGATCCTTTGTTTATAAATAATAAACAGTGGCAAGAAGAAAAAGAGAGGTCAAAGGGCGGGTGGAGGAGATAAAAGTGGTCGAGGACTTCGCCAATTTAGCATGAAAGGTGCTTGATTCATTTTTATCTCTTCATTCCTTTATGAACTATTATCTTAACAGCAACATGGGAATTAGTATTTCAATAAAAGAGGAAGTAAGACCGATGTGCCGGTTATTTGAGAAGCTGACCTATTGAGTACCTCATGTGGAAATTATTTCCTACATGCTTTATCTTCCCTCTGATTGGATATAGTGATATTTTTCTGATGTTTTAACGCTTTGGATGTTTCCAGTGTGTGAGAAAGTGGAAAGCAAGGGAAGAACCACATACAATGAGGTAGGTGGCTTCTTGAAGTCAAAGTTATTATAATGATTCTGTCAAAGTTAATTCTTGTGAGTGGTACTTCTTTTATATAATTGATCCATTCTAGTGTGTGGTGTCCTTGTGAATGCCTTGGTTTCTTGAAGTGGTTACAGTAGATCCATGCGGATATTATCTCCATGCCTTGGTGCTGATCCACTTTTTTGTTTTTGGTAAAATGATCAAAATTGTTCACAAAAGGTATGGGATTTAAGGGCACAACTCCATCAGCTACAAAATATTTTGGTGTTTTTTAGGTCTTTTTGAGTCTTGATCTTGCTCTTCAAAAATGTTTGATGGGGAATGGATAGACACACTGAGGCGAGGTAATTGCAATGACTTAAGCCACTTCTCACCTCAGGGATGGAAGAATGACATAGCTGCAGGCTGAAGCCACAGGACAGGGATGTGAGTTGGTATAGTGAAAGGGCGAGTTTGGGTTAAGTTCTTCCCTCCCCATTTCTTCTTTTTTTCCATCCCTGGCCTAAAATGCCTATTATTTTCCATCTCTAGCCTTAAGCTTGTTAGTTTCCATCCCTAGACTTTTCCTGTGGATACTAATGGAATTTGGATTCTCACTGATTCTGTGTCAAATTCTGAGAGGTCTTCGGTTTTTGAACTACAGCTCTTTGAAACTCAACTTTTTATGAATTGAAGACCCTTAGAAAATATGCCACATTATCAGACTAAATCACTTTAAATAATAGTGGATAAATCAGATAATTACCAGGTATCTATAGGAAGTGGTCGGTCCATTGCATGATGCAGCTGAAATTTATCTCACAAGATCTCAAGATATTTGAAGCTCTGAAACTATGTGCCAGATCTGTTGGTAGTGCATGGACAGGGCTTGTGGGGTTAATGATCAGAAGTTAGTGGTGCAAGGTGACTTAGGTGACTCATCCATATCAGATCAGAAAAGGAGTATCTGGAGAGAATGGTTTATTATTATTCTCTAATTCATATAACATTGAGGATTTTCTTAGAAGTTGAATGACTTCATCTTTATTTTTGGTCCGCAATTAAAAGTGTGATTCGCAAAATGTGGCTCAGTCAAAGCTAAGATTTTAGCTAAATATATTAATTATTTAAGTTCCTTTTTCTCTTTGTAACACGAACAGATTGAGTTTTGCTCTTGAATTAAGTTTCTTAAACATTGCCCATTGTTCCTCGTCTTTCGTGTCTGATACCAGCTGTTTTATAAGCGTAAGCCTTTGTCTGAGAATTGAAAGAGCTTTTCAGGTTGCAGATGAGCTTGTGGCTGAATTTGCCGATCCTAGCAATAGTTTAGCAACCCCAGATCAGGTTTCTATTCTTCCACCAGGCTGATAGATATTTAATCTTATCTGAATGCTATATCTTATCTAGAAAAGTTAAATTTAACTAAATCTTCTTATGTTGCTAATATTTATTTTAACAGCAACAATATGATGAGAAAAACATAAGACGAAGGGTATATGATGCCCTAAATGTACTGATGGCGATGGATATTATATCAAAGGATAAAAAGGAAATACAGTGGAAGGGTCTCCCTCGCACTAGCCTGAATGACATTGAAGAATTAAAGGTGTGATGTCTTGTATTTGCATATCTTTGTTATTATTTCAATTTCTCAGTGGTCTCTGTTCTGAATAATGAATGAGCTTACCCATCTCTTAAGATGTATTTAATGCAGGCTGAGCGTCTTGGACTGAGAAATAGAATTGAAAAGAAAACTGCCTATCTGCAGGAACTGGAGGATCAAGTAAGAATTAGAATTAGTTTTTCTACCTTTTTGTGTTTGTAATTTTGGCATGAACTTGTTTGCTGCATGCTTGATGTTGATGGATTTCTTTTGCTATGTGGGCTAACTTCTGTTGTCTCTTCATCAAGTTTGTAGGACTTCAAAACCTTATACAACGAAATGAACGATTATACAGTTCAGGAAATGCTCCGAGTGGGGGTGTGGCTTTACCTTTTATTCTGGTGCAGGTAGATTTTCCTTAACTGTTCTCTTGTATTATGGTTTCAATCATAGCTTGAATAAACTTTGAATATGCTTATACGAGTGAAGAAGGTTGGCCCAAAATGAGCTTTTAGTATTTGTAAAATGATTTCCTATTTAAGTTATTAATATGTTTTGACCAGTCCTTAACAGTTTCTTAACTCAAATAAATGTCTGAATGGGATTCGACCTGTTATATGAAATGCATCAAGTGAGAAACTAAGAAGTTAGAGTGTCATCTTCTTTTTCAGCCTTGAATTTGGATTTCAAGTGAGACTATGGGATATAAGTCCATCTTGCTTGCCAGGTATGGTAGAAAAAATTGGACGTAATGTGGAGATGAAAGCTATTATTTGTGATAATTCACTTCACTTCTATGAAAATCCTTCAATATTACTTATCATTGTTGCTATCAGCTTTATTTTGCAAGTACTCCATTCTGTTTACTTCTCAACAACCTCCTGTGTAGTGTACTAGTTGCTCATAGAGTTCGCTCATAGAGTTCTAATTGTAACCCCTCAAATCCTTCGAGTTTTTGTTGCTTTATATCTTTTGGTTGACATACTTGATCCATTAACATGACCAGAAATATTCATGGAGAAGTCAAGTGGGGATCTTACACATGATTGAAAGATTTTAAATTCTATCAGTATTGATGAAATTGTATATTCAATCGTATGTAACTTTCATGTCTTATATTTTAGCTACTTGAAGTGTCTTAATATTTTAGCTAGTGTTGTTGATTAGTACCATGAATCTCTCCAAGTTCTTAGACACTAGTTAAAATCAACTTGCTTGAAACATTTGTGATATGATCATGATCTATGTGCTTTTGCAGCCAACAAATAATTTCATGCTTCCAAAGAATGTAGGGTTCGGCAGGTGCCTCCACTTTTGAACTCTAGTTCAGGAACTTATGGCTTATCAAAAGATCAGAAAAAGAGCTTAGAACCTTTTTACTAGTTTCTGAATTGTAAATGTGAAAGCATTGTTGTGCATTTAATGTGGTTTAATTATTTAGATTTTATTGTGAGATGTGCCTCTCCTAGTAGATCAATTGATGGTGGGTTGTCTGCATGGCTTTGTTGTGCCTGCCCGTTTCACGTGCATTCGAGAGAACTGGAGAGAATTGTTCCTCTCCCAATAGATTAATTGATTCAGAGGGTATGTGCATGTTGTGCCTTTGCAAGTGTAAATGCAGATTTAGTTTTATTTATTTTTCCTCTCTAACCTTATTGTGAAGGCTTGAAGTATGGGTCACTTTATGTGCCAATCATAGAAGATGCTGAGAGAACTTGCTTAACTGTCTCATCTTATATATGAATGAAATGTGAGAATACAAGAGGTTATATGAATGCTTTTACAAAGTATTACATATAATTAGAAGTTTCCACTGATTTTTACATTTATTCATCGTGAAAAAAATGCCTATCATGTTAATGCTTTCTGGTATTTGCTAGACATTTTGTTCAACTTGTTTGACGCTTCTCACTTTTCTTTTTCTCCCTTGTCATACGAAACAATAGACACGTCCTCATGCAACTGTTGAGGTGGAAATATCGGAAGATATGCAGCTGGTGCATTTTGACTTTAATAGGTAAGAAACTTGTGCATGCTTTTGAACTTCTCTTAGATTGTCATCAATGGAAATAATGATGGTTAATGTTGATATGCCGATATGAATTGGGATGTTGAGTTATTACCCTTTAAAATCAGCATAGTCAAGAGGGCAATGTTATGGCATGCAACCAAAAACTGCCAAGAATGCTACAAAAGGAGAGGGAGATGCCTGTGCTCAGATTGTGATTTCTTTGGTTAATTGAACATTCTTGTTATACTCTAGTGGTCTATTTATTGCTAAAACTTTGATTTTTCTATTTGCAGCACCCCTTTTAAGCTCCATGATGACAATTCTGTTCTGAAGGCAATGAAATTTTGTGAGAGACCACAGAGTGATGATATGGCACAAAGTTTTCCTGCAGATGATGGTGAAGGTTCAAGCATGGCCAGTGAGTATCAACCACCACAACTCCTTCCTCCCCCTCGGGCAAACAACCCGAGTAGGCCTCCCACTTCACCACCTGTTCCTGGTATACTAAAAGCACGTGTGAAGCATGAGCATTGATCAAGAATTGAACTTGATCCTCTTACCATCGGCAATTATCTTATTAGCATACCTGTATAGTGTAAAGTAATTTGCCAGAAGTTTGTAGGCTGCTCATGGTTATCTGCAACTTATTAGACTTCGCCTTCTATGGGAGAGTCTAAAGGTAACAGGTAGATCACTCCCTTTGCTTCTAGACTTCCTAGGGGTTATAGCTCCGGCAAACTCAGCTTCAAATATCCATAACTTGTCATTGTAATTGTTTTTGCGTATTATTTTTTCTTCCAGTTATTTTTCCCTCAATTGTAGGAGAAATGAATTTATTTGTACTAAACAATAGAGGATATTTTAGCTGCAAGGAGATTCATGAATTAATTTAACAAGTTAGACATTCTCACATACATAATTATTGTACCTGGTTGATAATTGTTATTAGTTTAATGTTTTATGACAATTCTGACTTCTGTTAGTAGTATTGCCCTCGATTAATAAGTCTATACCACGTTATAGTGTCACTTACTATAACATGAGTATTGTTGCCAACTAGACTACTAGTCATTACTATTAGAATTTACGCATAATTGTGCTGTCCGAACTTTAAAGTTCCCCATTTATTATTTCTTGGTATTCTTTTATTGCTTGCTAAATGATTCCACAACACGCCTATCTATTTGAGAGCTGCCACGAGCGCAATCTACTCCATAAGGAGTGTGACTGCACGCTTCTGATGAAGTCTTTAGGCTTATTGCGCCCGTGAAAATATACAAAATATGTATAGACTCACGTCACGTGATCAAACAATTACTTAGCATGTCCTTGACAGGGTGGGCATTTGGATTGAGTTAAACCGAATTGAAATTTATTTTGGATTCAGTTCGGTTTGGTTTAACCCTTAAATCCCAAATAGATATAAATTTAGAAATCGATTGGTTTTTATTTTAGTTTGGATTGAATCTGAAGTGAAATAAAAAAGTGATGGGGTTTGCCTAAAATTAAAAAAAAAAAAAAGAAATATATATAAAATGAAAAAAAAGAAGCAAATCAGCAATCGCGCAATCCCTAACCACTCACACATACAACCAATTTTCTTTCTCTTCTTCTTCAATCTTCACAATCGCTGATTGACGACGACGAATGCAAGGTTTTTTATTTAAATATTCTCCATTAGCCCCTAAATACCAGATTTATACCTTATTACATACATATGCTTCATGAAGGTGGAAATAGTCCAAAATACCCTTAAAAATCAGTCCAGGAAGAAGTCGAGTACGAAGTCGTGTAAATCGAGTATGTAGTCGAGTAAAATGTGAAGGGAGATGAGTAAGTCGAGTAGGAAGTCGAGTAAGTTTATTAAATAAGTCGAGTAAGAGTCAAGTGAGTGCTGTGAATAAGTCGAGTAAGAGTTGTGTTATTTTTTAAAGAAGTTGAGTACGAAGTCGGGTAAGTATTTACTATTTAGTCGAGTAAGAAGTCGAGTAAGTCTATTAAATAAGTCGAGTATTAAGTTGAGTAACAGTCGAGTAATTTTTAAAACAAGTTGAGTAAGTTATTTAAACAAGTCGAGTAAGAGTTGAGTAATTTATTTACAAGTCGAGGATGACGTCGGGTAAGTTGGGTATTTAGTCGAGTAAGAAGTAAAGTAAGGGGGTTTAGTAAGTCGAGTATGTATTAGAGTAGGAAGTCGAGTAACTGAAGTCGGGTAATTATTTTGAACAAGTTGTGTAATTTTTTAAAGAAGTCAAGTACGAAGTCGGGTAAGTCTATTTAAGAAGTCGGGTAAGTCTATTTAAGAAGTCGAGTAAGTCTATTAAATAAGTCGAGTAATTTTAAAATAAGTTAAACAAGTTATTTGAACAAGTCAAGAAAAAGTTGAGTAATTTTTTTAAAGAAGTCAAGTACGAAGTCGGCTAAATTAAGTATTTAATCGAGTAAGATATGAAATAAAGGAGTTGAATAAGTTGAGTAATTGAAGTAGGATAAGTCGAGTATTTTTTGCTTGCTTGACTTTGTGGCCTTAGGGAATTAATTGGATTTTATGATGATTTTATTAAGGATATTTTTATACTTTTCCTAATTTTTTTAGGCATATATGTCAAAATTAAAGAATGTTATAATTTAGGATATATTATAAGTATTTTGGGGGAAACGGGGTATACCCCACGCAATTCCCCCAATGCAATCTCCTTCTCTTCTTCTTCAATCTTCACAATCACAACGACACACTCACTCACACACACCCAGCCCTAACCCTGCCTAAGCTATCGAACGCCCACGCTGCCGCCGCTGTCAATCCGTTCAGGTGCGCTGGCGCTGCGTCTAGCCGTCCTTGAGCTGATTTGCTTCCTCGTTCCAGGCTTCAGTTGCTATCGTCTCTGCCATTCTTGAGCCTATTCACTTTCGCGTTCCAGCTGCTGTTGTCTCTGCCGACGCTGCCTCCGTGTTCATTCGCCGTCGTCAGCTACACTAGCCAATTTCAAATTTACATACGTTTTATAGCAATTTCAGATGGTGCATGAATGAGACAGTTTTATTGTAATTTCAAATATATAATAGCTGTTTATAACCCAATCAGGCATGGCCAAAAGGTTGGTAATTGATATTTGTTTTTCAATTTTTTGCATTATTGATCTGGCCATTAGAATAGGCAATTTAGAAACCGATTTGGGGATTACAAACACAAACGGGTAATAATGCCCCATTTTGTTTCAAATTTGCAATGTATTAGGAGTCAAAGCTACATCCAAAATACCAACTGTGCATAAAATATTCATACTGCTGATACTAAGGTCGAACAGAAATTTACAAGTGAATTTTCTATCTGAACCCATCCGAAATTTAAATTGGGTTGAATTCTCCAACCCGAATGGGTTGGAACCAAAACCAAAACCCGAACAACCCGGACCAAAACCTCACCCCAGTGACCTTGAGTCCTTTGAATTTAATCTTACATAAATAATCTGTCCTTCAAGAGCTAGTAAGATTTGAAAACTATTTTTTTATTTTGCCCGGTTTGTTATCATCAATATTACGGTTTATAACCCTTCATGTCAGCAAGAATCTATGATTTTATGAATAATCAGAAAAGTCCCATTTCTTTCTTGATCTAATTGCATTAGTGCCTTTCCATTTATTTGAATTTACTTGTAACTGTTTTTACCAAATCTAAATATTTATTTAAGACCAAAACGGTCCCAATGGAGGCTGTCGAGTAGCGACCTGTTTTTACCTTTGTGGGTACTAGTTAATCATTAGAAGTTTAAAGAAGAATGAAGATGTCTTGGTTTTGAATGCTAGTTCATTACGAATTGTTGTCCACTTCAAAAAAGCATCTTTTTTTGACTTGTATCATTTTTGCACATCTAAGTTCATATATTTTATATATTTAGAACCAATGCATTTCATCACGTGCATCACATTCAGTTGCGTCAACAACTTCATGTTGGGGTTCTTTTAGTTAAGTACCATTGCTAAATGAGAGTGAGCATAATTTTTGTCCGTGATTTACTTCTTCATTAGAAGTATGTTGATACTTGGTTTGATTGGTGGTGGTTAATTATTGCTGATTTAGAATTGTTGTCTCTAGTGTTAATGGTAATAGAGATGGATTGTTAATTTTATATGTTTGTCATTTGGAGATGTGTTCATAGAGATGGATTATTAATCATGATTGTCATTTTGATTTTAGAGATGTAACTTCAGTAGCTTTATTGAACTTGTTATTATTTTTATGTTTTGTTTACTTTAAAAAGACTTGTTGAAATGTCGTTTAAGGATGTGTTTGTTTTTATTCTGCAATCCGCATTGATCTAGGCTTGGATTTAAGATTTTGGAATTTTAGGTGGTGGTTGGTGAATTTTTGTAAATTGAACCATTCTTATCCAAATTCAACTTGAACTAGGGGTGGACAAAAAAACCGTGGCCTAAGAAAAACTGAATCGATGGTTTCGTACGATTATGGTCGGTTTTTTTTCTTAGAAATAACCGAATATATGATTGTATAGAAAAAATCGAAATATCAATTTGATTTTTGGTTCATAAAGCCGAACCGAAGAACCGAGATATTTTTGTAATTTTACCAAATTTGACACTGTGTCATAATTTAGTTGGTTATGTCAAATAATTACAATAGACTTGCACACACACAATTACTGGTATATATATGTATTATTCTCACCAAATAACAAACCCTAAAATCAAAAATTGGAAACCTAAAATTCACCCAAAAACAACCCAAACTCGTTTACCATTTACGATCATCACTCATCAGCTGCTCACTGCCACACTGCCACAACTTCTGCTCACCGCCACTGTGAACAGCTTCTTCTTTGTGCGTCTGTGCGACAGCTTCTTCTCAATTCTCACCGCGCGATTGCTTCTGCTCTGCTCACTGACCAAGCAACGACCATGTGAAAGCTACTGCTTTACTTATTGGCCATCGTGCGCTACCAGCCAGCCACCAGGTTTGTTTAAAATAACGACAGCTTCTATTATTTTTTTTAATAAAAATGCTTGCTGATTTTTTTATTTATGAAATTGCTTGTTGAGTTAAGTGAAAATGCATGCTGAATACCTTAATATTCAATATTGAATATGAATTTCTGCAAGAGAAAGTACATAACTGAGTAACTAACACTCTAGATATATTGTAGGTTCTTTATAAATATAATTCCCTTATAATCTTGAACAACACCAGTTGAATGATTTTTTTGGCTAGTAAGTTTTCTTAATTAAAAAAAAAAAACTAGTATCTTATTTATATAGTTTGTTTATTTAATTATTTATTGTTGTCTTAAATTTTGTTATAACTGTTGTTATTTTTATTTGTCTTTAAAACTTTATGTTTATTTAGATTGAAATTTGGAGTCTAGATTTATATTATTAAATCTTAATATTTTATATTTTCTTAGTACCTTATTAGTAGTTAGTAAGACAGTTGTGATAAATGTGTTTTGAATACTTTGTGTTTATTGTAATATTGTTAGTATTTATGTATTTGTAATGAAACTGTGATGAATTGAGTGTCTTACTGGTTTTAAAATTGAGAAAAATTATTTCATTTATAAGGCCAACGCGCTAAAACTTTACAAATTTAAAATAGGCCCATAACCGAAAAAACCGAATCAAACTGAACTGAACCATTTGGTTCTGTTCATGTTTGGTTCTTTTTTTATTTGGTTCTTATTGGTTTTTTTTTTTAAAATAACCGAATGCATTTGGTTCTGTTAAATTCCGAACCGAACTGAACCATGCCCACCCCTAACTTGAACCAAAATTTAAATCGATCTTATCTAAATTGCTAACCCTCTGTTCGGTTTGGCTTCATGTTTTAAATCTGATTGGGTTCAATTCTCCACCTTAATCGGATTGTAACCTGTACCAAAACCCAATTTGCCCATCCTTAGACCAAGGACGTGTTTATTCAAAAAGCATTATATTTAAACTTTGAAAGGGTGTTGTAGTAAATTGAAAATGGCAGGGCTGTAATTATAGTAAATATATGGAATGATATTTAAGTCAAATAAGACAATGGACACAAGAGACAAAAGATGCCACGAATAAATATAATTAAAATTTAAAAATGACGGGGAGACGTGTCGAATTCAAAATGAGAGTGAGTCCGTCGTGACTGACCATAGTATAGGAGTGGCGTTTTTGTTTTTGGTTATGTTTTTATGAGTTTTGGTTCAATTTACAACCCATTCGCGTTTGAGAATTCAATCCAAGTGATTTGAAAAGCTATTTCGGTTCGGTTCGGTTTTAAATTCGATTTGAGTTTTCGGGTTCAGTTACGGTTTGGTTTGTAATTTCGGATCGAGCTGTACTTATATTACGAAAATACAAAAATACAAAATATAACATCCAGAACAGCTTTAATCACACTAAAAAAAATGAATACAAATCTTCAATCCAACAACCTTGCAAAGTGAATGTACAATATATGAGGCTTTCAAGCCTGTTTTATTCATACATCACCTAATTGTTTATCAACTAAGTTGTAATAATTTAAACCTGACAAATCCACTATTATTAATTTATTATGTTTTTTTAATACCAATTTATATATTCAACTAATTTCCTGAATATACAAGGGCAAAACATATGCCAACCTATAGTCAGTTTTTTTTTTTATTTTACCAACCAAACCAAACTTCTCAACTCAATTTTCTTTTAGAACCTGCACTGATAGTAGGGATGGTAAAGTCTGGGTCTGGGTTTAGACTTTTTGATTCCGGACTCGAACACCAAAATGTTGAACGGGACCCGGATTTAAACATGGCTTTTTTACTCCGGGTCTGGTACGGGTTAAACTCGGAAAAATCTGGGTTTTCAGATTACGAGTTTTAAACCCGGATCACATACAAATAAAAAAATAAAATAAAATATAAATCCAAATTATACAAAAATCAAATACAAATATAGAAATTCTAAATTTCAATGTTTCAAAGCAATAAAACATTCACAAATAGAAATCCATAACATAACATTCACAAAATACAAATCAATGTCTACAATTCAAATTCATGATTCACAGATTCAGTTCACGAACTACAAGGATCGGCGTCCAGCAAAGCAACGAACGGCAGCTGCTGATGATATGACGATGATGATGAACACGTCATAGCCGCAATCGCGATTTGCAAAAGTGGACAAACAACGGCCAAAACCAGAATCACGACTCGCGAGGGTGGACGAACAGCAGCCAAACAGAGGCTGATGATGGTGAACATGAACACAGCGAAGGTGACGAAGGGATGACTAGTGACGATGATGAACATGAACACAGCGAAGGTGACGAAGGGATGACTAGTGACGATGATGATTTGATGAAGAGAAGAGTTAAAGAGAGATGAAAAGAATGATTTAATGAAGAGAAGAGAAGAGATGAAGAGAGAGAAAAATAATGAGAGGCGGCCAAGGCTTAAAAAGTGTGAATTAGGGTAACTTTTTTTTTTCGCTATTTATATTGAAAATAATTATAAAGTAATAACAATAAAAAAAATATATCCGGGTTCGGGTTTCGAATATGCGGGTTCACTTCAACCCGGACTCGGATACGTCCGGATTGAGAAAATGACATTCGGATACTGAATTAATTTTAATCCGGTACGAAATGAATCCATCTTGAATTATCTGGGTGTGTCCGAGTCTGGGCCGGGTCCCAAAAAAAATTGCCATCCCTAACCCGCAGCAGTCTCCTGAAAAATGGAAATAATAAAACTTAATTTTAGAAAAAAAAAAAAAAACTGATCGATCGCCAATGGGCCAAGCTCCCAAGCCCAAGAATTTCTTAATCCTTGCTGGGGCGGTGTCCAGGATTACCCTAAACGGGTGCAGGTTAGTTATTCTCCACAGCCCAACATCTGGATCGACCGTCATGGTTCGCATTTACTGATCATTATTTCTTTTTCACTCTCAGCTTCAAACCCCTGCTATCGCATTCGCTCTTGCTCCCTTTTTCGTTATCATTCTCAAAAAAGCACAGCAAAAATGCAGGTAACAATTGGTAACAGTTTTTTTTTAAAAAGCTATTTATTTATTCGTTAATTTTATGATCGAGTTTGATATTTAATTGTTGAGCATTCAATTCACTTGCAGGCGAGTGATAGGTTTAATATAAACTCTCAGCTCGAGCATCTGCAAGCCAAATACGTTGGTACTGGCCACGCTGATTTGAACAGATTGTGAGCTTCAATTATATTATTTTTAATTTATATATTTATTTGTATTTTTATTTATTTGATTGTGTTAATTAACTTTGTTTTGAATTGTTCAGTGAGTGGGCTGTGAACATTCAGCGTGATAGCTATGCGTCTTATATTGGGCATTACCCTATGTTGGCCTACTTTGCTACTGCCGAGAATGAATCTATTGGAAGGGAGCACTATAACTTTATGCAGGTTAGTTTATTTAATTTTGTTTGTGTTTGATGAGAATTACTTGTATATATATAGCTTGTATTGAATCGAAGGTTCATGTTTGAGGATGAAGATTATAATTTTTATATTCTGTGGAAGTGGGTGGTTTATGTGTGATTTGTGTTGAGATCTTCTTGTACTTTTAGTCACGTTAGTCTGTGTTAGTTTTGATATGTAGACTTGGGTTTGTTAAGATCTATGTAGTTTTGATAGGTCATTGTCGTGGTCAGTTCTTCTAGTAACCATTCATTTTGACTTGACTTAAAGTTTTGGTGCCTAGAAAACTTGAGTGTCATGGTCATTTACATTGGTTGTCAAGTTCATAGATAAAAATGAGCTATCTACTAGGTGCATACTGCCAAGTAGGGATGACAAATTTCGGATCTGCAATTTTCAAAATTCAATAAATTAAATTTTAATTTAAAAATTCAACATTTCAACTAATAATAATAATTAAAATTCAATCATAAATTTATAATTGAACAATTAGCAATTAACAAATTTAACATAACATACAATATCATATATCTACAATTAAAAATACTACAATATAAATCAAAAATAAAAAAATCAATAACATAAATTCAACATTTTACCTAATCATAAAAGTTTGCGGGTGGATATTCCGAATATCCAGATCCGTAATTTTCAAAATTCAATAAATTAAATTTTAATGTCAAAATTCAACATTTTAACTAATAATAATAATAATTAAAATCCAATCATAAATTTATAATTGAACAATTAGCAATTAACAATTCAACATAACATACAACATCATAAATCTACAATTAAAAATACTACAATATGAATCAAAAATTAAAAAAATCAATAACATAAATTCAACATTTTACCTAATAATATCAAATAAAATCTAATCATAAATTCATAATTCAACAACTAAGAATTCAACATGAATAACATACAACAATATCGTAATCCATAATTAAAAATACCACAACATAAACTAAACATAAAAAATAACATAAATTCAACAATTTACCTAATAATATCAAATAAAATCCAATCATAAATTCATAATTCAACAATTAACAATTCAACATGCATAACATACAAAAACATAATAATCCACAATTAAAAATACCACAACATAAATCAAATATAAAAAATGACATAAATTCAACAATTTACCTAATAATACAAATAAAATCCAATCATAAATTCATAATTCAACAATAAACTACTCAATATGCATAACATACAACAATATTATAAAACCACAATTTTAGTCTTTTTAGTTTATATATTTTTCTATCGAAATTTGATTATATTAATAATTTAATTAAAAAAAATGCGGATCCGGATATCTGTATTTCCGGATGCAAGTGCATCCGCACGGATCCTAAGAATTAGGATCCACGGCCGCATTTTTTTAATATGCGGATCCGGATTTGGATCTTCCGGATCTTTGCGGATCCGGGTTGGATCCGGATTTTTTTGCCATCCCTACTGCCGAGAATGAATCTATGAATCTATGGACTTGACGAAGCTGAAAATGAGAGATGAAAAATTAAGGTCGTTGGTCTCTATAAATGCTATTTACTAAAACTTTAAAATAAAAACTAAATCCTAGTGTTAAATTTTATGGACAAATTGGACTTAAATAAATTCACTAACAGTTAAGATTATTCAATCGTAGGATTGAGATATTTTGCCACAAGGTTTGACAGAGGATATTGAGAAGCCTAATTTTATAAGGGCATAACCTTTTGACAAAAACCATATCTACTTGGTCCGTTCTAATATTTTCAGATGCCAGATGGTTTAACGAATGTCATTTCTGGATTTTGGAGGTCCGAAAATCTTAGGAAGGATCAAAACAAGGGTTAAATTGGTGATTGGATGGAAAATTGGGTTAGTGAATTTATTTTAAGTGCAAATTTTCCAAAATTTTTTTTTTCAACACTAGGAATTTTTATTTTTATTTTTATTTTAAGGTTTTAGTGGTGAAATTTAGACGGCATTTATGAGAACAAAAATCTTAATTTTTCATCTCTTGTTTTTAGCTTCATCAAGTTGATGGGTGCGAGATATGTGAACTTGAAGTTGTTAAATCCGAGACGGTACTTTCACACCCTTTAGCTTTAATTTGATCTCGTGGTCTATTTATGCCTCTAATAAGAGCTAATAAATATTTTTTTGTTATCCTTTTCTTGTCTTTCAATTTCACTAGTATGATGGTAGGCTACTGGTTAACTTAGTGGAATCAAAAGTGCAGGTCTCATTTACATTGGTTGCCATAGTAGGAAGCAGGGTACAAAATAATTTTGGAGATTAACTTGTTGAAATCTTACTTGTCATTTTGCCCAATTTTCAGATGTCATTTTATTTTAAATTTTTTATCTCCCTTTTTATCATGGCCTTCTCCAATAGTGGTTATAAGTACATACTAGTTTTCGGAACTATTTTGTTGACATTATGAGTTGGCTTTTTAAAAATCTGGAATATTTTTTTTAATTATATTCTTCTAAGTATTTAGAGTTTGCTCATTTGTGGTAACTTATGAGAGATTGGCCGGGCTTATTGATGGTCAAAGAGGATCCCTCCAACAGTTAATATCTGGATGCAAGAACTAAAAATCTTACTACATGTCATTTTCTATTCTATTTGGGGGGTGTCTGTGTTAGACTTATGAAAACTTATGTTAGACGCAAATACAGAGGGGTAGGGGCAGGGGCAGGGGCAGGGGCAGGGGCAGTTTAGTAATTTTGTTTATTCATTAATTAAGATTTAGGTATAAATAAGAGATTAAGGAGTCTTTTAGGATTATGATGAGATTTTATTTGGAGTAATAAAGAGATTTTTGGGAGAGATTGACATATCTCTTGAATTATAGGTTAGGATTGTTCTTTCATTTTGATTAAATTAATAAAAATTAGCCCTAATTTAGCCCTAGATCCTATCAAAGTGGTATCAGAGCAAAACATCCTGGGACAATGGCAGCGAAGAAGGTGGACGCACTTGAAGAGAAATTGGAAGCGGAGGTTGGATCGCTTAAGACCACCATTGACGAGCGATTTAACACTATTCAACAACAATTTTCATCCCTTGAGGCCATGTTGCTGAATTTGACGGAACTCCACCTCAACTCACCACCGGCAGCATCGACGGGCCACGGCGGCATGGCGGGAGAAGGATCTGGTGGAACGAAAACCGTCGTCGGGGATGGCGCTGGGGGCAGAGGGCCGGAAACCACCAGTCTTGCGCGGTCAGGGGCGGCGGTTTACAGTGGATTTGGGGGTAGAGAGGTTGGCCCAGGGGACTCGCGGCCTGGGGGAGCTTGTCCCGGCGTCGTGCATGGCGGAGTTAGTTCGATCGCGGCTAGAGGCTGTGGACCCGAGGGTTACTCGGCTGGAGGCGGCGGCTCAGGGTGGGGAATTGGCGTTTCGGCACCGTAATGAGGTGCGCGGGAGTCGGGGGTGGCTGGGCATGGCGACTCGGCGGCGTTTGGTGGTGATGCATGGCCTAGGCAGGTCGGATTTGGGCTTGGGCAGGGCAGTTTTGGGTCTGGGCAGGTCAGATATACCCTATTCCTGAGGCGTCACACTCAATTTCAAAAGTACAGTTAAAATTAGCTAATAGTAGAACATGTGCAGAACATAACCTTTCTTAAGATCAAAGAATGCTTTATCTTGTTCAGTACCGGGAGGAGGGGTTTCAGGCGAGAGGGGGAATCGTTATGACCGGAATGCAGCAGGACAAGGAGAATTTTGGGTTGGGTCTTTGGGATTTACGGAAACTGGAGTAGATTCGGGAGGATGGAGACCTCCGATGGCGCGAAATTGTGCGGGGCAGACTCAATTTGGGGCGGATTCTAGGAAAAGGAAACTGAAAATGCCCATTTTTGAAGGTGAGGATGTCTATGGATGGGTGTATAGGGTAGAGCGCTATTTTGCCATCAATGGGCTTTCAGAGGGGAAAAAACTGATGGCAGAGGCATTATGTTTGGAGGGAAAGGCCCTTGCGTGGTTCCAATGGCGAAAGCAGCGATAGCCATTGAGGTCGTGGGGTGAATTTAAGGACCGGCTGTTGGAGAGAGGTTTCGGGCTACTCAAGAGATTTGCATGAACAGTTTTTTGCCTTGATCCAGGAGAGAACGGTCATGGAGTATAGGGAGAAGTTTGAGTTGCTATCGGGGCATCTAGGGGGAAGTCCAGAGGCGGTATTGGAAGGGAATTTTATGAAGGGACTGAAGTCGGAAATCCGAGCCGCACTGCAATTGCTGAGGCCGAGAGGGTTAGGGGAGACAATGGAGTTGGCACAGACAATTGAGGATAAGAATGCAGCAAAACGGGATAATAAGAGCAATTCAGTCCGTTTTTCATACCGAAACAGCACACCATTGCTAGGACAAAAAACCCAAACCTTGGAGTTTTAGCGAGAGTCCCAAAGCACAGCACTCGGAGACCAGACAGTGCAAATGGTGGGGTTATAGAGAGATTCCCAAAGGGATCGGGGTAGTGGGGCACGACCGAGGGTGACTTTCAAACGCTTCACCAAGACGGAGATACAGGACAAGAGGGCGAAGGGGTTGTGTTTTCGATGCGAAGAGAAATTCTCACTGGGGCATTGATGTAAGGACAAATCACTACAAGTCCTGACTTTGTGTGATGAGGAGGAAGGTGGGGAAGAAGCCGAGGAAGAAGAGGTGGTGGAGGAAGGACATCCCCATTTGGATGTAGCTGAGCTCTCGCTTAATTCAGTAGTGGGGTATACGCCGAACCACACAATGAAGATAAAGAGGTGTTGATTACATAGAAGGACTTGCCAGACTATGAAGCGACGTGGGAGCCATATGAGTTGATACAGCAGCAGTTTCCTGGATTCCACCTTGAGGACAAGGTGTCTTTTTGGTAGGGGAGTAATGTTAGACCTATGAAAACTTATGTTAGGCGCAAATATAAAGGGGCAGGGGCAATTTATTAATTTTGCTTATTCACTAATTAGGGCTTAGGTATAAATAAGAGATTAAGGAGTTATTTAGGGTTATGATAAGTTTTGTCTAGTAGTAGGAGTAATAAAGAGTTTTGGGAGAGATTGACCTACCTCTCGAACTGTAGGTCAGGATTGTTCCTTCTTTTGATTCAATTAATAAAAATTAGCCCTAATTTAGCCCTAGATCCTATCAGTCTGTATGTGTCAAATAACTCTTTTACTATTATTCTTGTCTGAATTACTATCTTATATATGACTAGTCTAATGTATATGCTTTTCAATCTGTTTCTGCAGAAAATGCTTTTGCCTTGCGGTCTAGCCCCCGAAAGAGAAGATGATTGAGAGTTTAGGATGCCATTTCTGAGAAATGAAACATTTTGGGCTCCGGCTCTCTCCAGGCTGAGGAGCATTTGTGATATCTCTAGGTGTTCATTTGAAGGAACAATGTTCGTGTGACGCTGACAAAACTGTGTGGTAGTGTGTACTGAATTGAATGCTCGAGTGTTATTGTGATCCTTGGAATTATATAAATTTTTACTTAGTTAATCAGTGTGCCGGTAGATTGTTTACATTAGAGTCTGAAGTCTATGGATCTGAACTATGGTGCCCACTGCTCTGCTTCCTTTGTGTGATGTTCTGGTTTTAGTTTTTAGCTGTGAATGGCAATATTTCTATCTCTTCTTTCAATTTATTTTCTCCATTATACCAGGATGCAATACTTGCTTTGTTGTGATGATTTTGGCATGAATTTGTGGCCAGGAGAATTTGATTACTCATATATAATACAGGAGTTTAGAACTTCAATGCTTCTTCATGGGATCTCTGTTTAACTTCCACCCAGATTAGGTCTTGTTGCAGTGCATCAGGGGCCTTTATTTGTACATAAGCAGTCTGTCAATGCCCTTATGTTGAGGTGACAAACTTTGACAGTATCTACAACTTCTTGGCCGTGCAGGAAAGTTGGAGGAAGCATATGAATTCATATCTAACATGCATGCTGGACCTACTGAAAATGTCTAGTTGACATTGTTGTCTGCTTGTGGAGTCCACAAAAATTTTGAGTTGGCTGAAAAGGTTGGTGACAAGATATTTATGATCGATCTTAATAACACGAGAGCTTATGTTGTCCCGTCCATTACGTATGCAGCTGCTCGGAGATAGAAAGATGCAGCAAGGTTAAGAGTCTCTATGAGAAACAAGGGCATGAAAAGGACACCAGCTTGCAGCTGGATTGAAGTTAAAAACAAGGTATATGCTTTTGTGGCTGGAGATGAATCCCATCCTTAGTTCCTTACTATCACAGAATAAATGAGTGGAGATGGTGGCCATATGCATCATAACTGTGTATTTCAAGAGCATGTTCACATTGCCACTGTAAGTTACTAACATATTTGAGAATGCAGCATATCCTTAGAATTGTACAGCATGTGCAATGATCCATAATTACATTCATTTCGTGATTCTCTAGGAGTATCACCGATAATAGAGACAAAGTCATTTTTTGACATAGATAACATCTATCTGAATTAAATATTGAATCTAATTACAATTTAGCAGTTTGCCTCCAATTTTCCCTGTTGGTTGCTTAGACTCTTTTAAGTTATTGAATTAACATGATATACAAAATAGTTGTTGCTTATTATTATTATTGTTGTTATGTGGCAGATCTGGATAATCATCTCAATATGATTAGTCAGGTACTCTGGTATGATGTAACTATCCACCATAACAGAATCTAACAGAATTAGATTAGATGGTTGACGGTTCCAACCACACGTGATCTGATCCTTGAGATTTGACTGGCATTCTTCCATTAACCATTTGTAATTGCATCCCAATTTTTTTTTTAATTTATTTCTCTGGATTAATATCATCCATCACACTTTCTCTTCATACCATCTGCATAGTTCCTGATTTATCTTAGTTTTCTAAGGAATTCATCTTTGAATTGTCAACAATTATTATATTTCAGGAAGTAAAAGATAGCAAAAATGACTCAACATGGTGCAAAGTACAGTTAGCTCCCGAATTGCCTCTCTAAAATTGTCTCAACTAATCTCAAGTTCTAGAGAAGCCACAGGGTGCAAAAACTAAGAAAATTTTTCTAACTATATTTGTAGCTATCTGAGTTCCATGTAACTCTTTTTTTTTTTTTTTTGGAACCACACGGAGATTTAAATAAATAAACAACAAATAAACAAATTATTTCTTGATACCTTTTCAATTATTTGGAGAGTTATCTAGAGAAAAGTATTTCAAACATATCTTTGCCAAAATGGGTTAATAATAAATATAAACAATAATATTTTATATAAAATTTAGCATTATATGCACCCATTTACTTTTCAAAATTTATAAATACGTAATTTGATAATTATTTAAACATAGTTTCAATGATTTTTTTTAATGACAATGAAAAAAGACCAAAGAAGTTAATAACTTGTATAACGTAATCATTAAACAAATATACAACCTTCGTACGACGACTCAAATTATCTAAAAATTATTAAGTAATTTTTAATTTTAAATTAAAATTCACTGATGTACGTAATTCATGTGATATTGTGAAATGTATATTTAATAAAAGAAAAGTAAAAATTAAAAAAGATTTGCCAAGAAAATTTTAGGCCTTTTATAAAGAACTTGGTGGATGATGTTTTGAAACAAAAATTTTATCAAAAAAAAAGCTCTGCACTCATGTGGCTTCTCTTAAGATTGAGGAGAAACAATTGAGTTAAAACTATTCAAGAAAGTTCATAGCTGAAGGAATAATGTTGTAAAATTAAATGTAGTATAGATGTAATTATTGTAAAATTATTGGTTGATGTTTAAATCAAATAAACTAATGATACAAGAAACAAAAAAAAAATCAATTTAAGTTTTTTTTTTTATTATATGAGATTGCTATAATTGATATTTATAAATTAGATTATTAGTTTATATTAATTTTTATAAAATACTCGTCCATATTTTTACCCTCTACGATATTCAAGGGACGTCTACTTCACTCACATTTTAAAAGAAAATAAATTGCCTCCACTCAATTATTAAATTTAATCCCTATATTTATAATATGAAAGAGTTGTGAGAGTATGACTTCTACCACTTGCCCAAATTTAGGTTTTGCTTCTTTATAAATATATAAAACTATTTTTTTCTTTAACATCCCGTGAGTTCTCCAATTGCAAGTGTGCAACCAAAAGATGAAAGAAAATTGCATTTGCCGACGGAGAAGCCATTGCAAGCAGCCAAGCACAAGCAAGATTCAACTGTTGTGTTAAACAGGCAAGAGACAAAAAGAGAATTGCCTCTTTTATTTCTTTTCTCCATACAGAAATAAATTGTACACTTATCATCAAACAAAGAACATTAAGAATAATTACAATTAAAACAATGCTACACAAATTTCACACAGAGTAGATGAAATGGCAAGGCAAAAAGATACGGAAACAAATTTGAAAGAATATTTACTTTTAAATACTATTTTACAAAGAACACGGTTCTTTCCAGCTAATCTGAAAGCCAATTAGCATCTCAAACCACTCGGTTCTTTTTTGGGCCTTCACCCCTAGAACTTCCACTCTATAAATACGAAATGCAGGGAGCGGCAAAACCAAAAGCTATTCACCTGAGAACAAAATCCTATTTGTTTGGATTTTTACAGCTATTTGATCTGATGTTAGAATAACAGCGTAGCTCATTGGGAAGATTTACCCTCCTCAGGAACTTCTATTTTGGGGAGGCAAAAGGTTTAGAATGCGCTCCCCATGAACAGGTTGATTCACTGCAGCTGACTCATCTTTTGCAAAATACATAATCAAATTAATATGAGAAAAAGAAATACACCCTGAAAAATGCTAATTTGTAACATAGTGGTTTCATGCGTTGTAATATCTCATACATTTAGTGTATGGAGTACTTTAAGGTCAGTGTCAGCAAGTGAAGGGTAGGTTGTTGATCATAAACATTTAAGTAGATATTTACAACAACCAATGAAAGCATTGGTGGAAAGAAGTCGGTGACCCTTACCAAAGAGAGATTTGATGGAAGGCCTCATCGGTTTGTGCTTTTCTTCTTCAATTCAGCTGTGCATGGAATACCAAAGACAGTCACATAAAAGATTATATAATCAAACTTGAAAATTGCAAAGATTATACCTCTGAAGTCTGAATTGCATTCTTTAAAAATACAGAGACCACAGCAGAGATGTATAATTGATGTTTGAAATTAATAAGATCAGCCAGCCAAGTGGGGACAAAACCTAGTCACTATTCATGATTCATTATTATTAAATTTAAACTATATATTTATCATTCATATGGAAGTGAACAAATTTCAGACATAAGGGAATACTTGATGCAAACTTGAAATTGACAAAACATTTCCCGTTTAAGTCAGACTAGTTTTTTCTCCTCAACTCCCCGCAATCTATGTTATGGTATTGCAACCAATACAAACATTGAACTGAAACCAGTAGAACTGAGCCATAGCAATTGAGGAATATAAAATGAGAAAGCGACATGTTAATGCAATGTCATTATATTTCATCACTAGCAACCCCACTTTTCTGACTCAGATTCCATATACAATGTGTGAAATGGGAACCAAAAAAAAAAAAAAAAAGCATTCTCAGAGTTTAAAATTAAAAAACTGAAAATTAGTAATGGATGTACATGTAGATCAAAAGACAACAGCAGCTTACCAATCCCAGGCAATTGATGCTCATTTACAATTTCAAAGTTCTTGTATGTATAACCCACAAGATTTATATCCTTGGAAGAAAGCATCTGCACCAAAGGACAAAACAGCAAACAACAAAATAAACATGTAACCACCAGAATACACTATATCAGTGACAATTCAACATCTTTCATTTGCAGTTTACAAAGCAATAACTTCTACATAAATGCTCACAAACAATCAGTCAAACTCTCAGACGTAGACAAAATTTATATTGGACTCTACATGTATATAAAAACATATATTTAGTGGGCTCGTCACCTACTCTGTGAAAAGCATCAGGTCCAGCCACAAAAGCATATACCTTGTTTTTTCGCAGATCATATACCTTGTTCTATCAGGTAGCTTTCTGCAGATCATATGGGCTGTCACCAATAATCTCCACATGAACACTTCCCATCCTTGAAATGGTGAAACCGGCTATTATCCCTAACAATTATCTCTCTCTGAACAATCTTTGATATAAACTTTATTGCTGTGTGGCAGTCTCCACAGACTCGAAGGTTCTTTATTACTCGAATTGTTGTCCCATCAGGCGTGCTGATAATACCAAAAACTATAGCAAGTCTCTCACTATGGTAATATAGTAAGTTTTTCTTTTGTTCCTCTTCAACATCATGAAGTACTTCTTTAGTATCAGGAACATACCCTTCTTGCTCCATCCGTTCCAAAAGATCTTTCAGAGCCTCATTTATTCTGTGATAGTAAGGATGGGATTCATCTCCAGCCAAAAAAGCATATACCTTGCTTTTTACTTCAATCCAGCTGCAAGCTGGTGTCTTTTTCATGCCTTTATTTCTCATAGAGACTCTTAAACTTGCTGCATCTTTCCATCTCCGAGCAGCTGCATATGTATTGGACAGGATAACATAAGCTCCTGTGTTATTGGGATTGATCATAAGTATCTTCTCAGCAACCATTTCAGCCAACTCAACATTCTTGTGGACTCTACAAGCAGACAACAATGTCAACCAGACATTTTCAGAAGGTCCAGCATGCATGTTAGATATGAATTCATATGCTTCCTCCAACTTTCCTGCGCGACCAAGAAGGTCTGCCACTGCAGCATAGTGTTCAAAGCTTGGAGCAATACCGTAATCCTTGGTCATACTGTTGAAATAACTCCAAGCTTTATCTATCAAACCAGCATGACTACAAGCAGTTAATACAGCCACAAAAGCCACAGAGTTCGGTTTCATGCCATCCTTTTCCATCTGCTCAAACAATGAAATAGCATCACAGGCATTTCCATGCAAAGCATTGCCCATGATAATGGCCGTCCAAGACACTATGTCATGGAGTTCCATTTTATCAAAAATACATCTTGCCAACCTAATGTTACCACATTTGGCATACATGTCCAAAAGTGAGCTGGCTATGAACATGTTATCGTCAAATCCATTTCTGATTATGCACCCATGGAGTTGCTTCCCCAGATGCAGTGTTGTCAAATGAGCACAAGCTGGCATGATACTAGAAAAAGAAACATGCCTTGGTTTAATTTTACCCATTAACATCTGCCTAAAGAGTTCTAGTCCTTCATCGAACAGGCCATTCTGCACACACCCTGCAATCATCGAGTTCCATGAAATTGCATCTTTTAGAGATAAGAGACAAAATAACCGATGTGAATCTTCCACTCGCGCACACTTTGCATACATGTTGATCAAGCTACTTCCAATGCACACATTTGTATCTAATCCATGCCTAATAGCATACCCATGTATCTCCTTTCCCTTAATAACATCAACACAGTCAGCAAATATAGGAAGGACACTGGACAAAGTGAATGAATCAGGCTTTAAGTTAACATTCCCCATTTGTCTAACCATCTTCAAAGCTTCTTCATACAAGCCATTTTGCGCAAGTCCCACAATCACAGTATTCCATGAAACAAGATCCCTTACCGGCATCATTTCAAACACCTTCCTCACACTATCTGATCGCAAAGGCTTCAATTCATTGACTCTCCCATCAGAATGAATATCAACTTGCCTACCTCCACTACTACTAGGCAGCTGATTACTAATTCCATCTAAATCTGCATCATGACTAATACTCACAATCTGTTTCTCAAATTTATCAGTAAAACTATTTGCCTTATCAATAAACTCATTACATCCAGCCAACCCACTACTTAATTCAACATTTCCGTTCTGTTCACGAATTTTGTCAAGCACTTCATGCACAGACGCTTCCCTCCCACCACTAACTTCAAACCCCTGAAATCTATCATATATATGCATATCCAAACTTTGAAACTTAGCATACATATTCATAAGAGCATTATTAGTATACAAATCAAGATCCACACCAAGTCTAATAATGCAGGCATGGACAGATTCACCAAACCTAAAGTCCACTAACAAAGTGCAAGATTTTAACACAGAAGGGAACACATTGTGATCTGGGTATTCACCAGAACCCATCATCCGTACAAAAGACGTCAAGGTCTCAACAAAAAGGCCATTTTGAGTACAGCATCTGATGATAGATTTCCAGGTAACAGGTGGAGCTGGAATTTTCAGGGTGTCCAAGAGACAGAGAGAGTCGTGTACGAGGTTAAAGTTGGTGTAGACAAAGAGGAGTCTTGAGATGAGAAAAGGAGAGTTGGGTTCTAGAGTTTTGAAGATTTGGGCATGGAGTTGTTTTGCTTGGGATTTGGTTTTGATGGAGCTGGGGTTTTTGAGCAGGTTTATTAGGGTTTTGGCGGATGTCATATTTCATTATCAAGTTTTGGTTATTGAGCATGGCGTTTTAGTTTGTGGTGGTTGTGTTGGCGTTAAAGAGCTTTTTGCTTCACTTACACAATTGGCAAAATCTGTTTTACAGTATGATCACAGTTGTAGATACTGTCAAAGTTTGTCACCTCAACTTAAGGGCGTTGGCAGACTGTTCCTTTACTAATCAACAGGTAGTGATGGCGATGGGCCACCGTTCGCAGTAGATTTACTATTATCAAACTCGCACTCGCATAAAATTTAAATTATCAATTCCGCACCCACACTTTTTGCGGGTTTTAATTTTTTTAAAAAAACTCGCCATAGCTGCGGGTTTTAAATCAATTACTAAACCCGATGATACCGGCGGATTTTTTGTGGTTCCCATATTAAGTACAAATACTTTTATCACTTATCCCAAATTCCCAATTCACTTGACTTGAACTAATTAATGAAATTAAACTATGAAAGAAAGAACTTAAAATGGAACCATTACAAAAATGAATCATACAACCCAAATTGATTCTCTAAGAACTAGCATAATCGATCTTAAAACAACTAATGAAATCCCAAATCAATATTTAGGAACTAGAATTTTAATATATCCATACTAGTACAAATAATGTAGTAAATCCATAAAAAAAAAACCATAGCGTCTCAAATTTAATTATGAAATATATAAATCCATTAAAAAAAACCACAAATAATCCATGCATTAACTTAAACAACAATTATCATTTCATGCTCCAAGAGTGAATATCTTCATTTTATTCACCACCATTTGCACCCATCCAACAAGATTCCTACAATAACGATTAAGATTATAAATATTAATCCAAAGAACAAATTATAATAATAATTAATGAAATAATATATGCACTAAGTTAAAAAATAATAGGCCATACAAAATTATATAAAAGTAAAATATAATAAAAATTATTTTTAAGTTATAAATATTATTTTAATTAAAATTAAAAAAGTAATTAAACAAAAAAAAAAAAGACATGCGGGTTTTGGCGGATACCATGCGGGTATCCGCCGGATATTTATTAAATACCAAACCCGCCCGCAACCCGCTGCGGGTTTGAATTAACAATACCAAACCCGCCCGCAACCCGTAAAATTACCCTTCGCAGGCGGGTTTTGGCGGGCGGGTTTGGCGGATTTGCGGGTTTGCGGGCGAAATTGCCATCCCTATCAACGGGGCCGGCTTTAGATTATCGATGGCCTCGGGTAAATTTGGCAAATTTAGTTGTAACGTGTCTTTTTATTTTGTAATTTAAATATTTAAAAAAATATAAAAGAGTTTAAAATTTATTTCATCTTTAATTTTTGAGTTTTAATAATAATCATAAAAATTATAAACAAATTTTTAAAACAAAATCTAAAAGTTTACTTTCATTAGAACCATAACAAAAATATATAAACAAATAAATAAAATAGTAATGCTACATATTCTAAATTTTTTGTCTTAAATAATTATTTCAAATGATTTAACATTTATTAATTGATTACAATTAATTCATTTGGATTTTGTAAAGAACTATCAACCAATTAATGAATACAAAATCATTTGGAATAGTTATTTGGGATAAAAAATTTGAAATGTGTAACATTACTCTAAATAAAATATTTAGAATAGTAGTACGTAGAAAGTTGAGATGATAAATTATTAATGAGATAATGGATATCGAGATAATGGATATGGACTTTGTATTTCAAGAAACTATTTTTTTTTAAATGAACTAATGCATGTAATAATTTTCTTTGTAGAGAAGAGAGTAAGAAATTTTTTCATTTATTGATTTTTTAGATTATAAGATTTTTAATAGAAATTAAAAGGAATACTCAAAATCAAAGATTCTAACATTAAATAATTATTTTTTTTTTAGGAAACTGAAAAGTTAATGAATATATGTTTTTTCTTAGAAATACTAATAATGAATGAATTAATAGTTAGAAAATATCATTAATTATATCTCTTTAACACTAAGGTTACTACACATAGATTTTCTATAAAAAAAAATAATAATTCTTAAGTTTAGGATAATTATTAATTAAAAAGATGCTTAGTAGGCTTTCTTATAAAACGTAATTTAAAAAATCTTTATTAATTAGATAATTATTAATAAAATACTAAAAAATGAGGCACTCATAAAATATGAGGCGTTAGGCCTCGCCTTGTTCGTCTATACCTAAAACCACACTGTGAATGAAGGCACCTAATGCACTGCAACAAGTCCTAATCTGGGTGGAGGTTAAACAGAGATCCCCGAGGATGCTTGGTCTTCATAGATTTCTCAAGCAAAAAGGACAAATGAGGGTTGGTACATAATATTGTTGTCTTAACCTTATTTTCTTGTAGTGAATCAACTAACTTTGTTATAGAAGAAGAAGAGGATGCAACTTACTATTTTTATTACTTATGTACTTATTGCCTTTTTAGATAGAATCTAGCGGAATAAAGTACACAAAAAGCGAGGCTTTTTTTATTATCCCAAAAAACATAAGCAAGTAGGGGATCCTATTGAAAATTTAATACGCCCTATTTTTAGCTTTGTCAAAAACCAAAACCAAATCCTTTTACATATCAACCAGGCCCATTTCGAAAGTTATTTATACATACATATGTTGTTTGATGAATTTTATCGAAGGCATAATGAGAGGTAAATACATATTGTATTAATTATAACAAATTTGCCGAAATGGTAAACCAAGGTTGCATCACGCTGATAAAATAATAGTAATAACGACATCTTCAATTGGGTAGAAAAGGAGTAGAACCCAATACCCGAACAAGGATTATCGATTCGGTCATGTTAGGACTTAGGCATTAGCGAGAATAAAGGGTTATTTCTCGAAGAATACATTCATTATGTTACGTATAGATAGATCACTTATGTGTATACTTAGTACAAAATGTCTAGCAAAATATGAACCAATTTACTTAAATTCAAAGAGCAATGTTCATTGGAAAACCAATGTGACAATTAAATAAATTATTAATAGGTTCATAAATCTACAAATTCACATATTAATTTGTGAATAAATCCGTTATTGGAGGAAGAAACCATCTAGTCGTTCTTAGTCTCGCCCATGTTATTTCATTTTCAAAGAAATGGAACGAAATTAATTCTTTACGAGTAGGCTTGTTTTATTCAATTTTATATCAATTGTGCTCCCTATGAACAAATGAAGCAAATCCCAAAAACTGCTACAACATCAAAAGCGAAACAATGCCAAATCGGTAGATGCCTAACCTCAAATCCAAAATTTCCAATTGCTCAAGTTAGTTGCCTCACAGTGGATCGAGTAACCAACTCGAGAGAATTTAATATTGTAATTATAATGGCTGGAATTCTATATTTTTCCATATAGTTTTATCGGTTATATAGTGCTACAACATTGGTAGATTGCACTCTATAGAACTATAATTAACTATTGCATAATTCTTAACAACCATCACAATTGAAGAATTAATCTATTTATGCAACCATCGGACAGACACAAATATTCTTGGCATTTATATTAATGCTAAAATATTGTAATTTGGTTATAACACTACCATCAACATTACTAGATCAAAAAGTTGCATCAACTGTTACATCAAAATCTTGCGCAAAATATGAAAACGATATATGCTTTGCACAAGATATTATCAACTTTAATAACAAAAAAAAGGCGATCCTCAACACCTCCCCCTCCATATTAGCAAAATAACATCACTTCACAGTTTATCATATTTTCAGACCTTGTTCATAATAATGATTGCAAAATTATGGAATCCTTTAGCAAAAATATCAAAGACAAACTCAACATCATTGGAATTGATTGCTTGTAGACTTGTGTAGAAAAAACTAGAAATAACTTATTGGTATAATCCTTTGAGCCGTAGTCAAGGTTGATGCTTTGAAACAAATTTTTAGATAGTGTGGCCATTTTGTGGTGGCAATATTGATTCAAACTTCAAATTTGGCCAACATTTCTCTGGAGGAAGCAATTGCATCATTAAAGCATATGTTGACAAATTTCTATTTTTGTCGGTATTGGATCAACAAAGTCCTTGACCTCTCGCCCCAGATTCAAGATGCATTTTGTTGCATGAGAGTAAGGAATCTGCTAAGCTTTGCCACCCACTACAATCATAAAATTACTTCTTAATATCAAAGCTGACCCCACTAATTCCATTCTCTAAAACATGCGGTACTCGCCCATTACTTGTTTCTACAATCGTATCTCCCGTTGCCTCGATTGCCTTGTTAACCTTTTCACTAACAATTGGCGAAGCTTGACTTCCATGATAGCCATGTTGAATACCTCTGCTCGAACAAATGATTTGTCTTCTTAACGATCGCTTCCATTCTTCTTATGATGCTTTGAGCAAAGTAGTTACGCATCCACAATTGAAACTTTATTCCCATTTTGTTTGCAGCATGTGTACATTTTGCCCACAAAGACATGCGGTGTAGAGCCCACCTTTCCCATTTCTATCCCATTAGCCATTCATGTCACCTCTCATCTATTACCTTTATTTGTTTTAAATGTCTATGGAATTCTCATTGCACTAGTCTTTGCGACAAGCCTACCAAAACAGATGGCATAAAATGTTACTTGGGAATTCTGCCTTCAATTGTTTATAAACATTAAGAGCGAAATTATGTTCTCTCGCCTATATACATTAAGGCTTCTAAAGCCTCCTCAACGTCGTTCTCACCATCGACGTAAAGCAAAAACCTTTCATATTATCCAAATCTCGACACACTTCACCTAGTTTGAATAAGAAATCATACCAAGTGAATTTTGAATCATCTTCAACCTCATAGAAGGCGATGGGCTATTAGCATGGATTCCTAGGGTAGTCAACATAACCCCACCAAATTCACCCCCACACACCGTCCATCAAGTGTAATAAAATGCTTGCAATAAAATTAAAACCTTGAATCTTAAATCTTAGTTGATTTGTAACATTGCACCATTCGGTTTCTAGAAGGACTTTATACGATCAATCCATTTCCTCAAATGTAGCAACCAACTAGCTAAGAAATGTGTATGATTCAACAAGTTAGCTTCTATAATTTCATCAGCCCATTTTTTGCTCTTTAGCAACTTAGTCTTCGGACATTCAAACCCAAATAATCGTTGAATTTCATCTCACACCATGTAAGAGTAACATTAGGATCTCCATTCCATTTGCGTAAGAAAGTATAAGCTATTCACCTCAAACTCCCTATTTTGTTTCATCCTCTTGGGCGTAGTTATGGATAGGATTAATGTTTGTCAATTGAAACAGAGAACCTTGGCCAATCATTCTTCTCTCTATATGCCTATCGCACTTCATGATTTAAGCATTCACGGAAATACATAGGTCATTGTTGGTCATGTGACGAGAGGTTGAAACTATCTCTCAAGGCCAAAGCCTTAACCGTGTGGCGAAACACCAGTCCATTATGAAAATTTTTCCTCAACAATAAAATCATTCTCTTGTCATTTCCTTGTGAGAACATTAAACTCCTTCCATGCAACAGTTCGGATTGTAATCAAAGTTGTCTTGGACTTCAAACCAATTATATTATTAATCACAAACCTTCTATTTCATCGTCCTTGTCACTTACATGTGGCAAAGAGTAGTCTTCACTATCTGAATCTTTAACTGCAAATGGATTCTCAACCACTCTCTTGCTAGGGGTGCCTACAAAATTAATCGCATCTTTGAGTCTGTCTACTAGTTTGGCTAAGTCCTTGTAAATACCATAATCTGAATTAGAATGAGATTCCAAGCATAATTCTCTCCAAACCTCATGATTAGAAATGTTCATAGTCGAATTACCTTTATGTCTGTCTCTACTTTTGTCTGCAGTTTATTATCAATGAGACGCTCGACAACCTTCCTCCTTTTTTCTACCAATTTGTCTCTCACCCTTGCTAAGTAGCAATTACAGACTTTAGATCGACCCTTCTCTATCTTTACCGCAAAACCGAAAAAGTGATCCGAAAACCTTTCTTTTCCCTATTTTGTTAATATATGCGGTATTTCCCTAGCCATCCCTCTATTCAATTATCACTCTTCGTTTCCCAATCTGACCTAATTCATTTTCTCGTCTATACTCTTTTGGTTGAAGAAAGTTTATCGGACATGGCGAAGTCTTAGAACAATTATGTGATTCACACACCTTTATTAGGTAATTTTACATATGTAATCAAGCACTAATGATAATAACGTATAATTGACAATTCTCGGTGAAAACTTAAAAGCATTCTTTTTAGCAAAAAGAAAGTACTATATCTTAACTCAAAATTCGAGAGAGTTATTTGCATTAATTTTAAATATTACACATGTACGGAAAGCAATTAAATGTACCTTTTAACTTTTCAAGAGGCTTTATAGGAAAATTGGTAGTAACACATTCACCATGAAGAATTTCTGTAATTTTTTGGTTTTTTTTCTGCTAGTGATTTTCCTTATAGCCAAACTCGATCCCTATTTATAGAAAGGAAATAACTTAACCTTGAAGGATAACCTTTGTGGCATGAAGAGGGAGCAGATTAAAAATTCCATCTTTATGGTGCGAAATTGTCTTAGCTCATAAGAAGTAAGAAGTTTCCCTTGTTTCCACTTTCGTTAACTCTTCTAACATATGATAATCACCGAGAAAAAGAGAGCACTTGGCCACCGACAAATAGGTTCGGCTATGCTGAACAAACAATCTATAACATGCGAATGTTCATTTGTTATCTATGATGGGTTAAATTTGACCAAAATGAAAGCCCATGCCCATTTGCTTATTCAATTGGAACCATTTTTCTTTTATAGACAATTCCTAAGTTACGTCAAAATAAAATAGTGATTAAGGACCAAAGTATAAGAGTTACGAGAATGCTTGCTTAGGCTCTTTGCATAAGACTAGAAAAAAGCTCAAAATTTACAACTGCGAAATTAATAAATACATCAAATAAGAGTCTTGGCGAGTGTCGCAATCACCACTCACTCATACTTATATTTGCTGTTTTGCTTGGTAATATATAACACCTTTCTTTTACGGTCGATTTCAAATACTTTCTTGCATTCTTTTATGCACATTTGCTCTTTGAAAACACTGCACACACACATTCTCTCTAAAAACAAACAAAAAACTCAAGTAAAAAAACAGAGAAAAGAGAGAGAGCGAGAGAGGAACATAACTTAAAGTATTAAATTCAAAATTTTCTTAATTTTGTTACAAATGAAAATTCATTACTTATATTCAATGATCAAAATTTTAACTTTTTTTTAGTGATTTCCATAACAAAATACAAAAATTGGCAACCTATAAAATAAATTTCAAATTCCTCTTTCATATATAAATTCTCTTAGCAACATAAATTGTTTCAAAGTTTTATAAATAAACATGACAAAATACGAGTTAATTGCATGAACGTGGTCGTACTTGATGATAAGGTATATATAACTTTAGAAGACAAATAGCATTAATTGAATGCTTTTATCTTGAAGTAAAGAGATCTCAAGTCATAATCTTGTCCCAACTCTTTCTCCACACACAAAAAAAAAATAATAATAATAAATAAATAAAGGTTTGAGAATTTTTTTTTTTTACTTTCTATCTTCTCTTTGAAAACATTGAAGGAGAATTTCAACACTGAGCATGGTTGACTGAGTTTGAATATGACAAATATTTAATAACTTTAAACTAAGAGCACAATTATGTTTTAAAAGAAGTTGGTGTACAATAAGCATAAACATAAACATGTGGCAAAAGAAGGGCACCGACTAACGTAGCCACTCGTTACTAGAGACTGTGACTATCACGCTTGAAATACAAGTTCCATTCACTGTAACTTGCTTGTTGGAAAAGACACTAAAGAAGTAGCAGTGGATTCTGTTATTCCATTCCCTAAAATTTATGACATTAAAAGTTAGAACAGAAACAAAAATGAAAAAAGAAAGTTGATGACTTGTTCTTCCACGGCTAGATGAAATTGGTTATAATAATGTGGGGAATGAGGTAACCCATAATGGTGATCATAGTTGTGTACTCTCTTAGTTCAACTATGAGCAAAGCAAGATGATGGATAAGTAAGTGATTAACTTCATTACAAACTTTTGTTGGAAAATTGTGTTGCTGATTAGAATAGGAAGTTTATGCTCGGTTTTTTTTTTTTTTTTTTTGTATGATCTGTATAAGTGTTGCAATAAATTTAATTTTGTTCATCTCAAATCTGCCACTATAGTTAAAAGCTATGAACTCCATAAAAATTTGTTGGAGGAAAATTTGAATTTGCTTCCATAATGGGTAACAATGCAAGCATTAACATAACTGGTGAGTGAAATGTATAAAATTGTTATAAGTCCACAAATAGCTGCAGTCCAATCTATAATACCAGCCCCACGTTCCTGACAATCACTATTTTGATATGTAATACATGTTATATGTAAACTGTGTTGTAAACGAATGGAGAAAAAATTTCTTGTATAATATTTTCCTTTCTAACCATTATTGAAAACTAATATTTTGCGGTTGATTGTGAAGATAATAATGTCCATAATTTTTCAAACAACTCGATATTAAAGATACACTCGAGAACAATCCCAAAAGTTATACAAGACAACTCAAATGTGGTATTGTCAAACACTTCACCCCCACGACATCTAGTTGTTTTCTACCAACTTTTTCGATCGACATAAATGGGTGGCAATAACCACATTGCACATGAAAATCTAATATGACCAATGGTTGGAAAAGAAAATACCGACATTGATAATGGTACAAAGGGAATGAAATTGAGATGTATTTTGCTCGTAGAAGGGAATTTTTCACTATTGATGATGCGAAACGATTGTACTTCACATATGCAAGGCAAAAAGGTTTGGGGTCGGGGAAGATTTCAAAAAATAATCTAAGAATGGAAGGTTAATTATCGGAGATGGGTTTGTAGCAAGGAAGGATTTAGACCAATGAAATTCTTAGAGAATAAGAAAACACAAAGTACTTCAAGGCCACTAACTTGTACAAGATGCGGGGCTAAATTTAGAATATCATATAATCTAAAAAAAAAAAAAATTACGGTGTTCAACATTCTTCATCTCTAAACACAACCACAACCTCACACCTCTACATCATGTTCATTATATTTGGTCACATTGGCACGTTCTCGAACCCGATATTGCAACAACAACTATAATGCAATTGTGTAGGTATTAAGCCATCTCAAATACATAAATTTATGGTTTCGATCGGGTAATTATAGTGAAGTAGGACACCTCGGAAAAGATATGCAAACTGCCATTGGAAGGCATAAAAGGAAAAGACTTGAAGATTCTGATGTAGAGTCATGCATTTCATATCTTCGAGAGAATGACATGGGCCAACCCCTTTCTATTAAGATTACACAATTAATGAAGATAACATATTATGTGACATTTTTTGGTGTGATGGGGGCTCACAGCGGACTATAAATTCTTTGAAGATATTATAGCCTCTAATGCAACTTATCGAATTAATGCTTACCTCAAATCCTTTGTTGTTTTTGTAGGCATTAACTAGCATATGAAGACAAACATCTTCGAGGTTTGGCCTTCTAACATTAGAAATGCAGAATACAACCATACTTGGTTCTTTGGAGACATTTTTCGATGCAATGAATGGAAAGCCCTTTAACGGTCATCATCGATGGGGACAAAAAAATGAGAAAAGCTATTGCAACAACCTTTCTTGACTCAATACACAAGCTTTGTTGCTGGCATTGAGCGAAACACAAAAGCAAACATACAAAACATAGAGTTCACAACTAAATTTAAGGCATGCATATTGTCTTGTTTATAACGAGGAAGAATTTCACGCAAAATGGGAAACAATGGTTCTTAAGCATAAAGTTGAGAATAATGAATAAGTTGAAAAGATATATTTAGACATACATTTGTTGGCTGATGCATAATTGTTAAGAAACTTTTTCGGAGGGATGAAGAGCACTCAAAGATGTGAGGGCTTGCATGCTTATCTAAATCAATATATGAATATTAAACTACGATTAATTGGTTTTGTTGAACAAATGGCTAGTTTGATGGATCGACAACGAGAAATAAAGGTAAAGGATTATTATGTTAGTTATGATGGGAATCCTGTATTGACCACGCACTTATCAAACTACAAGGAGCAAGCAAGGCAAATTTACACATTAGCGGTATTTGTGGAGATCTAGAACGAAATGTGTAAGAAAGGCAAGCTTTTTGTAAAAGGTATGTGTTAGATATTTGCACCAGGACTTACACCATCGAGAGTATCGTAGGTCAAATAAAGTGTGGAAGGTAGTTTTCCATCTGCCTAGTCGGCTAGCATCCCGTGTGTGGAAGCTCTTTCAAAGGGAGAGAATACCTTGTTCTCATTCTTTTGCAATGTTAAAGGCGAGAAGATGTGATATCTATTCCACAATGTATGCAATTATCATGTTGGATGAAACAGGTAAAAATTAACATGCCACTTCATGATATTGGTCATTTAGCCAAAAACTACATGATCAAACAAAAATGGATGGGATCAATGCATATTGCTTGTAGGAACTTAAAAATAATTGCAGGTGAGAGCATAAAATTGTATAATACAACAATTAAGGAAATACACCACCTAACCTTGCAATTGCAGGCATTTTCTTTGCCCTTTAAAAATGCCAAAAAACAACAAACATTTCAACCTGGATCAAATCCTTTTGTCAATACAACCCAGTCATTATACTAACAAAAGGATCAACGAGCATGATTAAAACGATAGTAGTAAAACCAAGAAAACATAGTCTATGTGGCAAGGCCGAACAAACATCGAACATGCACAAAATCATGACTAGCAAATACATATCAATTTAACACATCAACCAACTCAAATGCAATGTCAACTGGGTATTGACAACCGATGCACTTCTTACCCTCATATCTTCCAAAAATATATTCACAACAAACACCTTCACACTAATCACAATCATGGAGGAATGACAAATAGCCTACAAAATTTTCTCGATACAACACTAAAGACTCAAGATAACTTGAATAATACCTCCTTTCACTTGGTCTGTGTCATTGGGACCAACCAATCTTGATTCAACTTTGCTTTCGGGTGCCTTAGACACATGGTGGACTGAGTTTTAATAAAATATTTGATAAATGCATGAATTACTAAATTTAATCATCCCTTAATTATAATACTTGTCCTTTTTAATTTGCTATTAGTCAAATCTTTTAATGTCATGAATTCATTGACAAACAAAATAGTTATAATAATTTGGAATCTAATATTACCTATAACAATTTTTCTATTTAGACAGATTCATTACAAACTTATTTTGCAAACTTTTTTAATGCAATATTTAGTGACAAAATGAACTTTCCAGGGATTAGTTAGCGTAAATAAAAGGATACATCTTTTACACTCCCGATATGCCTTATATTTGAGTAGTATTGGAAATAAGACACACAATATTTATGCAATAAGATTCCATAGTGGCTGCATGGTTGTTTCATAAGGCCGTTGTAGGATTTTCTTAAATGCAACAGCTTTTAAGAATTTCCACAACTCCTGCGAACTCTTAATCTAGCGACGTTTTCCATACTTTCATTTCTTAAACTGTTAATTGCATATGAATTGCTCCAATTTGCATGTTCTACCGAGACTTTGAATTTCTTAACATTAATATTATAAACCTCCATAATATCTAAAATCCATTTATGTGAATACAATATGATTCATGAATTATATAAACATCGTAATAGTACATGTACCAAAATTTATTAATGGTACTCACGAATGCTACATCATTTCAAATTAAGTACGTGTTCATAATGCGTAGATTATATCTCACATGCAAATTAGTTATTTATTCATAATATATGAAAATTGATTAACAAATTAAATTACAAAGATTATCTTTTCTACGGTGGTAGTAATGTTATCCATTACCCTAAATTTATATTTCTTGTTTCTTTTCATTGCAACAATCTTTCAGGTTATCTCATTATTAATAAGGCTACCTAAACAACCTTGCTTCTACTTTCTATGCCCATTCTTTTTTTCTTACACCGCTAACCTTTGAATGGGACTTATTTTCAAATCACTTCTCCACTACATGTTGTCCCTCCTCTTTCCTCACATGATATATGTGAGCACTTGTCAATATCTTCTCCCATTCATAGAAATTCGGCTGTCTCATAAAGCCTTTAGCATTTATTGTAGGAAAATCGTGGAATTGAAAATCCACACCGTGGAAACTGTGAAACCAAAATCCACTCTGTATAATATTCTTATATCCTGCTTCAATATCTCATACGGCGCTTTCAACTACAACATCACAAATAACCAAACATATATATGTATATTCAACACATATTGCCATCGTCATACTTTCGTACAATTGCAATAAAATTTCTTTCTATCCCTTCTATTGAAAACTCTTAACCTCATCATCTAGAAAGGCTTGAAAATTTATCCGAAGTATTCTTGATTTCATATTTTGCAAAACAAATGTGCCATATAACTCACTAATGATTTTGCATCCTTGGTAAGGGACTTTCAATTGATTTTGTTGGAAATGGATCACATATCTCTGTACATTTACGAGCAATGTCCACCATTACCAAATATTAATGCGCTTTTCCATTATTTACAGAAATAAATATCTGCATAAAGGAAAATGAATTTTTATAATCAACTAATTCATTGTCCATACATTAGCTATAAAAGCGTAATGTACCTCTCACACACACCGCCCGGTCCCGCAAGTAACATTGCTTCAATCACGTGCCCCTACCTAGCAAAGCAATATCAAAACCTTCAAAGGCCTTTTCTTGCTTTCATAAACAAGTTACCTAGTGTTAAATTTCGTATATTACTACAATTTCAAGTGAATAGATAAATTTACACATATACTTGTATTTTGAGCACAATGAGTTCATTTACATATTGCAAAATATGTTGGTAAAAACCAACTACACGCTCGAATTTTCCCTTCTCCCTTTCTTCACTTGTTAGCATCTCCGCAACAATAGAGATAATATGCACAAGCAAGCACAATATGTTTCTCTCTTACAGCCATGTCTAATAAATAATACTACAATAAACTAAATCAAATGGTCAAGCTTATGTGCCTCACTTTACCTTGAATATTTCTTCTAGGCAATAGCGACATCATTTCCTTCCTATCACCCAATTAATATTTGTTTGTACTACAACTTTACTGCAAAAAAAAATTTATCGAAACCCTTAAGCAAATCACATGACCATAATCATCAATTTGTCGATACACATTGATTAACAATAGAAAGTGTATATTTCATAAAGGTTTAAATTATCATTTTATCACTTATAGTGTTAATTTATGTGCTCATAACTCATATTTTATCTTAACGCTCCCAGTTGTAATTTTATGTAAATTATATTTTATTATGTTAATTTTTATTTTAATTATTTTTTATTGTAGGTAAATTTCAAGAATAAGGAGGAAGTGGAACCGAAAACGAGAAACAATAAAGAATTGTTGGAGCAATTTGGAATGCATTATTGAGGAGATGTAATAAATAAATAAATAAACAAACAAACAGACAAACAAAAAAAAAACAAAAAGAAGAAGAATTGGCACCACTTGCCAAAGGAAGTCATTTGGTTGCTCCCTGCCACCACATGACTTCCCCATTCCTAATTCATAATAATAATAAAAAGACAAACAAATGATGATTATGAGGGGGAAAGCATCTTGCACCATTTGCCTATTTAAAGGAGGCATGTAATGAAGAGAGAGAATTCCCCAGGGGGGGTGTGCAAGCTCACTCTTTCTTTCGTCCCTGTCATTTTCTTCTTCTTTTGCTTTCCAGTTTCTTTGTTTTTTAAATTTTCTTGTAATATATTTGCTTTCCATTTTCTTTGTTTCTTAAATTTTCTTGTAAATATATATTTCAAGAGTAAGTAAATAAAATGTGTGTTTTCAATACGAGTGGCTAATTTTTTAAACCGAGTTGAAAGGTGAAGCTCAAGGACTCGGATTATGGAATTAATTTCTCTCTCAAGTGAGTCTAAAGTTAATTTTATTTATTACATTATTGTAACTTGTATTTTTATTTACCAGTTATTTTTATGTCATGTTAATTTGAAGATCTAGATCACCTTGGATTTATGTGGTAATCTTGACATTATGTCAACACTTCAATTTAGTTGTGGCACATCATATACTTTATTCCTATAATTATCCATAAAATTAGCTAGGTAATAATTAAATAGCATAATATTTGATAAGTAATAAAATGCAAAATATAATTAAGGGAGAGAATTATGAACATAATTTGAATTCCAAGAGTGGATCTCGTAACCTTAGTACTTTTTAAATTGTTAATCGTTTTCTAAAATTAATTTTTATTTAATAATTTGACCACTAAATTTAAAATTCCTTGTGGTTCGACCCCGGACTCACTAGATTATAATATAACTAGACATTTTTATACTTAGGAGTAAATCCAACACTTTTAAGTCGTGTCACTCATCTTCTTTGACAACATCGTATAATTTTTATTTTTGCTTTTTGTTTAACTGTGTAGGCAAAAAGGTGGCTGGAGGTTTTCTTACCTCTCAAGCTCATGGGTGTCACCATTAAGGGAACACAAAGCAAAAATACTAAAATAACCTCACATAAGAGAGGTCAGCCACCGAAAATTCACCAGCTATCCAAAATATCCAAAATTACCAAAATACCGTTAGGATCACTCCTTTATAAAGCTCAAGATTTCTCCAAAACAAGGACTCTTCTTCCTCATTCAAAACAGAGACCCATCGTTTTCTTCCTAATAACAAAAATGACATGGTTAAAGCTTCAAGGTTCGATCAACCTTGATGCCACCGTTTTATTGTTGGGATGAGGATATCGCTCTCCTTTTACTCTATCCAATCTTAGGCGTCTTTTTCAGATCTTATTTCTTGGGAGGCTACTTCATCTTCCCATGTCTCCATTTTTATACCGCTATGAAAGATCTTTGCCCCTTCATCTCCCAAAGAAACATTTTTCCTTATTCAAACTCTCTAATCTCTATAAAACCCACATCTTCTTCATGTTATCACTCACCATAAACAACCTTGAATAAGGTTTTATTTATATTGTAAAGCAAATCATGTAATACTTCATTCATATAGTGGATTAGAGATGAACTACTCCCGTGGATGTAGGCCCAAAGGTTGCACCACGTAAAATCTTGTGTGTTTTTTATTGTTTATGCTTATTTTTTTTTCTTCTTATTATTATGGTTTTGATGCGCTGTTCATATTTCATATGTGAGCTCACCTAAGTTATCCTACAAGCTCTACTAAAGTCCTAGGATAAGCTCTCTAGAGCTATCCTCTAGTTCGCCGAACTATTCCTCGGCTCGCTTGAACTCTCTATATCAACTCTCTGAATCAACTCTATGAAGCTCTTCATATTATTCCGAGCTCAAAATAACTCAATTCACCTCCCCAAATCGGTGCACTCAACTCCCAAATTATCACAAACTTATCTCCCATATCACTTCACTATTCCTCCCGCACCGAACAAGTAAAAAAATACACATAAACCAAAACTTAGCCCATTCTCCCCTCTCAAATACAAATTTTATTTGTTTCAATCAAATTTGACTTCGAATTCGGTGAGAACCACCACTCAATGGTTCGAATTGGATCCTAGCGAAAATCCGGTTAAAACAATTATATATATTATCATCAATAGTAACTAAGGACTGTTCCGCAATTACGCTTCCACTATCCATCACTATAGTACTTCTTTCGCCCTCAATTGTATAAGTCTGCAACACATCTCCCTCTACTACATCTTCAACCCGATCTCCATCACTTTCCCACCCTCAATCCTTATTTTTTTATTCCAGTTCTTTATCCTATCATTTGATTTATTACTTCACATCATATCATTCTCATCTCCCACCTCGTCATTCTCATTCCACTTATTTACATCATTATTAAACGATCGTGCAAACCGAGTAGCATTTCTACAGCTGATATTCTCGCTATCATCTCCATTATCCTCTCTACTCATTTTTAAATTTTAGGAACTATCGGACATTCTCACGCTTTCTCACGAACCGCCACCGCATTAAAATTTTTATGAGCCATTTCTTTAAACAAAGACCGAAGACACAAGATTCTTTACTCTACATATGTTTATAGCTTTCAACATCTTAAACACTCAAAAGATCGCAACCACATATTAATATCTTATTATATTTATAATCTTTAATTTACTATATTTTCACCTTTCTTGGAGAATAGTAATACAATTCCCAATCACAATTATGACCAAATGCAACCAATTCCCAAATTTATTACTTTATGTATTTTTTTACCTAAACAGACCCTATACATAAATAACTACTTTTCTTATTGTTGACATTAAAATACAATAATGCATGCCTTATTAATCCCAATACCTCCTTGCTTATCTAACCATCTCATAAATTTCCTTATCTTGTTTAAATCTTATTATACAATAGGACTAAGCATTGGGTCTCGTCTCATTTTCGAATATACCACTTTGAATTAATGTAAAATATCTACAAAACAATATAAATATATATCATATTATATAGTAATATACCAATTACTTTTCCTCTTCCCATCCCTCTCGACGGTGAGCCAAGTACAAGTTCCTCTACCTCTAGCTCGCATATAGTTTCCCTCTAAAACTTTTAAAATTTTATTACGTGTTTCCTTTTTTCCCACTTCTTTAACCACATTTGACACTATCGAACTTTAGTTTTTATTTTATTTTTTATTTTTTACCTATTATTAAAACAAACTTTAACAAAGAAATATTACATTCAACTTTTAATGTACCTACATTTTAGCAGTTCAACAACCAAACTACACAACCCACCTATTTTTGAAATCATATACCTATAGATATAACAAACAAACACTTATGTATGCTAATTTCTCTTCCTTGTATCTTCTAATGCCTTGCACTAACATCCCAAAATAGAACGAAGACCAATTCCTATAACCTGATTGTATTCACATCATTAAGAGACAACAAAAATGATGGACTTATATGGACCCCTTCGGGTGGGCATAAGAACATAGTGCATACAAAATAAACGTAATTTTAAATTCATTATCAGCCCCTTTGATTTGGCAAGTATTTCACATAGCTCCTTAATATGTATATGCCTAGACGTCGCTTCATACAACTTTAAATAACCTAATAATTCTTCCAAGTCTCCATCAACCTCCACATTCATTCCTCCATCTGTTACTCCCATTATATACCCAAAACTATCTGCATTAAGTTCTAACTCTACACCATTAACTTTCAACACCGACCGTTCCATATCAACTCTCTCTGCTAACCCACTAACATAATATCCTTTTCAGCTATCCACACTTCATTTGAATTAATTTTCCAAAACTAATTGACCGAGATGACTTCTCTTTGCGCTTCGAGTTAGATTAGATGCAATCTGTCAAAAAGTTGATCTAGCACACACCTTGATACAAACTTTGATTTTTGTCTATTTAATCAAGCTCCTCTGTGCCTTCCACCAATATACTTGTACTTAATCTCGGGAGGAAGCTTCTTGAAAGCCTTCCAATTTCCTTCCTTGTCTGCATTGTATTCATTATTATAATTAATCAAAAATTCTAAACAACTTACAATATTTTTCGCCCCACCAACTTTTTTTAAATATATCATTCAAAAACCTTGCTTTCTATCAACATTCCTCGCCTCTGTAACAATGCATGCATTTCCATTGGTTGCCTTTATCTCGCCACATAGCTTATCTATTGCATTTATCACAATATCTATTTTAAAAACCCAAATGAAGATCATGGTGATTATGTTTTAGGACATCTTTCTTTTTTTATTAACTAATATTAGTCACATTTTCTAACTTTAGTAAACTTTCTGATCATTAATTTCGTTTTCACTAATCAACCATAAATCTAAAAATTACAACTAATTCTAGGTTTTTGTACTTATAAATAAGAAACAAACCCAAAAATAGTCTAATCTTGTATCACGCCATCCGAGTTCAATTCCTCTCTTGCTAGTGCTCGCTTCACCTTAAAAACTATGTGTCTTTCGCTTCAGGTCTACGTGCCATATCATCATATTATCCACACCCAAATTGCATATATCTATTTGATTATTCAAAGATCAATTCTCCCATTCCTTTTTCCCACCGAAAACCTATATAGTATATCACTAAACTTACTTTTCTCTTCAATTTTCAACTCTGCTCTCTTGATCTTTCTACGTGATGCTAACAACAACTTATTCCTAATTTTGACGTTGTTTTTTGTTTTCCACAAATTTTTGCCTCTGTTCTCACGACCATTATATCACTTAACTTTAATTTTTGATTTGAAGCTCAACTTTCTCGATCTTTCTATATGCTGCCCAAGCTTTTTCTTCATTAGACCTAATTTTATGGCTTTCTCATTTACAACACACCTATTTTTTTCATCGACTTGCTCTCTTGATTTCTTTCCTTGTTTGTTTTTTCTTCCACCGCCTCATTTAAATCTTACCCCATATTATTTTCTACCAACTAGTTATATCGGTTCTAAAATACCTATTACACCCGATAATCCACCACTTATATTTTCCTTTTTTATATTTTCACAGCCATTCAATTGCACGTTAGAAATCTAATGATCCACATGATTTGTTCCGTATGTTACGATTTTTCGTAACATAGTAAGACCCTTATTTATGATATTAGACAATCTTTTTCTTACTTTTTTTCACAAAGTGTCACTTCTAAAACTACGTGCAAGGTACATTTTTGGGTTCTTAAAGTCAAGCTGATTGGACTTTGAAGCCTAATCAGATTGCCTAATATGCGGGATGGAGGTGTAATCATAATTACAGATTGAGCTAATGCTAATAGTACGACCTCCCTTTTAACACGGTTGATCTAAATTAATACCAATGGCAATACCATTATGATGATATTCAATGTTAAGTAATGTGACAGAATCATATGTTATTGCTTACACTGATCATCACCCGTAACCTATGTTTATTAAACGACACGTGTTTATTATATATGAAATCCACTTTAAAATGCATTTCTTTTAGCCTAATTGCTCACACTCGCTTTTTATGTTTAGTCTTTCTTGCTTCAGATCACATAAAAGTAACTTTTGTCTCATCATCAATAAAATGTTGAGTTGTATTTTTAATTCACCATTGTCACCGAAATTACATTGAAAATGTGACCCTGCAATTTTTTTCAAAAAAATTACTATCAAATATGAGAAGCTTCGTCTCTCGATTAATTTTACTTTATTTTTTACAAACAAAAAGATTCCAAAAAATCATATATAGGAAATGGACACCGCACTTGAACAGTCCATAGAAAAAACTTCAATTTAATAAATAGATTGTATATAAAAATGATATTTTGTATAGAAGCGAGTTGAGTTTGCGTTTTGTTGTTCCTCTATCATTCTCAGTAGGATTGCTTGAACAGCCAAAAGTTTTTGTACCCTTAGCCTAGTCGCTAGAAAAGTCACAAAAATTTTAACAACTATATATTCTTTCCACTCAAGCTCGTAAAAAAACATCTTGCGATTTGTTTCCATAATAAATTAATAAATAAGAACAAAAAATATGAATATATAAAAAGATATCTTTTCCAAATCATCTCGATAAACATTTAAATGAATGCAACGTTGCAAGTATTCGAAACATGGGAATTTCAAGAAGCTACAATAAAGAGACCATTGCAAAGGAAAAACACAATCTAGACAATACACAAGCATCACAAAATAATATTTCAACAATAAATCATATTATCTTGCAATTACATTCATCTTTTTTTCTTCGAGAGAACATCTGCATTTATATAGTTTCATGGTACCAAAACCACCAAGAGATCTTAACTGAAAGCTTTGACAAGAGTTCAAATTCATTTGTCTCAAAGCCTCTTTGTCAAGGGTGGGCAAAAAGCCCGATCCGATCTGCACTTGAAAAAAATCGTGTTGTGACCAGATTGGATAAAACCCGATCGGGTTGGCTGCAAAATTAAAAAAAATGAAAATATAACAGGCTCACATAACTCACGCGCACACAACGTCACACACACGAACCATTCACTCTCATCTCTCACACTCATAGACTACACACACACGGTTCACTCAAACCGTGTCAACTCTCAACTCTTAACTCAACATTCAACATCAACAACACTACCATAGTCCACAAACCGAGCATCACGCCATGATCGGAGTTTGACACACACAACGCCCAGCCGCCGAGCACCCACTATTGGAGTTTCACACACACCCATCGGCAATGAAAACCAAGAGCAACAAGCAACCCCATTTTGACAATAGGATCTGCTTTGCTTTGCCACGCACCACAATCGGATCTGCTACCTCCACACCTTCACGCCTCCACATCGGCAACTTCCTCCAACCCGAACCCCGCAACCCGAAATCCGAAATCCAAAATGTGATAGAAATTTTTTTGATTTAATTATTTATTTGGTGGTCGGTTGAAAAATGAAATAGAAGAGTTTCTTAGGATTGCCAATACTAAGTCTTGAGTGTCTATGCATATGGTAACAAATAAAAAGAAGTGGGATAAACAGGTTTGTGACCTGGTTTTTAATGGGTATTTGGGTTTGCCAAGTAACGCTTGGTTGTTTAATTATTATTTTTTTCTTTAACTTGTTTTATATTGTTTGTTGTTGTCTCATTATGTGCTTTGTGTATTTGAGAGATGCCCACCATGTAAAGGTGCATTCTTTGGTGATTCTCGTGCCTCCTCTCAAGGGTACTCCTCATAACATGCAACAATCTGAATCTGTTTATGCATAAATCATGCGTTGCTTTTGTTCTTCGAAGTAATTATTTTCTCTCTCCCGTGGCACAACTCTCTGTTGCTACACATTAATTTATTGAACATTCTCGTTGCTCCCGTGCTTCGGTTTGATGATTTTGTTATCGAACCCGATCCGTTCCTATCCGAATTGATTCGGATAGGATCGATCTGGTTGGGTTTTCGGGTTGAGTTCGGATGAATTTTTGGGCAACCCGATCCCGAAAATGCCTAACCATACTCTTTGTAACTTTAATAGTTTCTACCAACGGTTTTTCACTTTTTTATTTGAAATAGTTCCCTTACACCGAATGATCATCATATCCAAAACTTTACCGTGCTTCAACAAGTACTCCACCAAGTCATAGTTCATCTTTTTCACCCTCAAATCCCTTTATTTTAAACTTCTTGACATGTTGAAGCAAACAATGGGGCACATTTTCTCTTTCAATCCATCCAAATTCTTCATCGTTGAATTCTAACCAAAGATTTCGATCACAAAGGAAACAAATATCATAAATAAGAAATTGAGTAGTATTTAGTTTCAAAGTTTATCAAATCCTCACCTTTTCTAAGACAAAAGTTTCTAAGTTTGACAAACTACGAGGATGATTGGAAGAACTCGCCATCCAAATTCTCTAACCTTCACTTCCAAATAGGTCAAATTAAGAAATGAAGGAAAGAAATTCTCATAAGCATGTTCAAATGCCTTTCCATGGAAAAAGGAACACAATAATTTAGAAACAAATAAATTAGAAATATAATTTGTTGTAACTGAATTTCCTTCAATAATAGAAATTATCCCAACAAGTTGTTTTAAAACAATGTCCACTACAAGAAAAAATGGATACAATAATGTTTTAAATATGTTGCCAATTACATATAACAACGCTAATCTGCACATTGTTAATGTTAATGTTGCTGAATGTGTTTGATGTTTGACAACTATTGTCAAAACATGTTGCAAAATGTGACCCATACTATAGTCATTTATCATATAACCATGCACTTTTTTGGTGGTTGATACACTATAGATTTTTAAATGTTATTATTTCTTATATGACAATAGCACGTATTTGTTGTTATTTATAAATTTTAGACAACATGCATTTTAATGTTGCATACTTCTAATTTGCAAGAATTTAGTTATGTTGCCAAATGTACTTGTTTTTTTTCTCAATTATATATTAATTTTAATAACATAACTTTTTAAATCTACTGCATAAATTTATACGGTATTTATACGGTATTAATAACAAAATTTATAAATATAAATTATAAATATTAAAAATATATTCAAACATAAAGTTATAACATTTAAAGTACTAACATCACAAGAATGAGTAAAATCATAATGCATATTAAACTTCTAGCTATCTTAACAACAAAATGAACTACCAACAGCCAAAAGACAAGTTATAACATCTTAGAGTTATCTTTTACAAAATGATAATAATAATAATACTAATAAATATAAATTTCTTCAAAGCTCAACACTACTTAGGAGACTTCCAACAAAACAAAATTAATTTCTACACAACAAAGTTCGGGATATGAAAATAAGTAGAATTTTATAAGAACATAAATTAAGCCTATCAAGTAAATCATTCTACCAAAAAAAAAACAACGTATATGTATGTTGATTAACAAAGTATTTTAGCAAGATCACTTGCAACTATTATCTTGTCTAAATAAATTTAATGCAACTTTTAGGCCAAACAACGGTACTTCCCAAAGCTTCAAAATGGAACAATAATTAACAAACTAAAAAGAGAGAGGAAATTAGTTATGCACAAAAAGTCTAAACAAACATTTTGAAAAACAATTGATGAGCAAAATCAAGGTTGTTATGTTCTCTTTCCTAAAAATGAACAAACATATGTTATATATCTGTCTAAAACTAGAATATGAATTAATTATCAAGTTACAATATTATAACCAAACTGACGTAAGACGAAAGTAAAGAAGAACGAATCTTTTCTAAAAGAAATTTTATTATGAATCAACCAACCAAAACAAATAGGGTTTAGCTCTCTTTCATAATGAAACACTAAATAATGTGAATTTACCAAACCGCCCAAGTGATAACGGCCTATCCCGCATCATTCTTCCCTACTTGAAAAAGAACTTTCCACTTGAGCTATTGTGCAGGTAAAGCGGTTCGTTCATGCCGGAGGTGGTATATTGTGGTCTTTGTCTATTCCCCGTAGGCGTTACTAGAGAAAACACACTTATACCATGGCTTCCTCTTCACAGTCTTCCGACTTAACTCCTGTTACTCTTTCTTCTACTCTCTCTCTTCCTAAATCTTGCTCCAAACATGTTTCTTCAAAAATTAAAAATCTTGTTGAGTATTCTTATGTCCTAGATTCAGTCCAAATCACCGAATCTTCCATGCCTCTCGATCAGTCCCTATAATCTCTACAAAAAGGAAATACTTTTACCCGTAGTATTAAAACTCTCATTTAGACAAAAAGACCAGCTCCCCAAAGAATACGTCCGGTCTTCCTAACTAGACCAATGTGCTCTCCAAGCAACACAGTTTGAACAATATGTTACTTTGAAAATCCCTCAAGATCTGGTCTCTCAATGGAAAAGAGAAGGCTTTACTCATTTGCACCTCGGTGGAGTTCGCCTCATTCTCACTCTCCATAGCAGAAAAGGTTTACACATTATCGCCAAACTTGCACTCCTTGAAACTCGATTTAAGGAATACCAAAGATACGGTTGTCGGCAGACTGCCTTGACCAATTTACATGCGGAAGCATTATACTCACCTTCTATCCAAATTTCAACCTTTCTTTACATGATCCCAACCTTCCTACAACTTTGAAGGTTCGGATCCAATTACAAGGTGCGAGAACAAACAATCACAAAGAAAGATGGCAACTTTACACCACCGGTTGGTGTACCGTCTTCGGAATCATGCTCTTGATCTTCCTACCGCTCGGACATCCTCTAATGCTTTAATGATTCTTGCGGACACACCGAAACTAGCCCCACTATAGTCTAGATTCCACAACAAATCCAAAAGTAGGAACTACTCAAGCTCATGCCCTTAGAATGGCTTTCGAATTACGAAAAGTTCCACCGGAACTCACAGCCTCTTCGTACTTCTACATTAGCCCTAATCATAGTAATCTCTATCTCCTTATGGTAATCCTCTACACTCTTCGACCTTTGGGTAAGGCTCGTAGCTTAAGATAAAGATCCCTATGGTAGTGACTAGAAATGAACCGCTTCCTCATGAGTGCTCTTAACTCTTCCCACGTAGCCGTGGGCCTCTCACGATTCCTCCTTCTATTGTTCACCAACCGATCCCACCAAATAATGGCATAGTCGGTGAATTCAATAACTTCTAGCTTTACCTTTTTCTCCTCTAAATAATTATGACAATCAAATATCAACTCAACCTTATTTTCCCACTCCAAGTAAGCCTCCGGGTCAATCTTTCCTTGAAATGAAGGAATTGCCACTTTGATGTTGCCTAAATCTCTATCCTCATCGTCTATCTTATACCCCTCTCTTGCCTACCTCTTTTATATTTCACTCTAGCCCTATCTAGTTCGGATGCTCGATCATCACCATCGTCTTCCCAAAATTCATTCTCTACCTCAAACTCATCTATAGGCTCATATCTACACCTATTATTTCCCCTATTATGTCATGCTTCATCATGTCTAGCCCCCGTTACGCTCTCTACTAGTTTGCTCCTTCTGAATACTCTCAATGGAAGCTCCATGTTGCCTCAACTAGCTTCCCATCGCATCAAACCTCATATTCATCTTCTTAAATGCCTGGTGCATTGCCTTTAAAGTGAAAGTAAGGTCTATCGTGGAAGGTTGCGCCTCACTTTTATCATCCATATTAGATATTTGAAGTAAGTCACAAGAGATGTTAGCAAATAGAAAAAAGAGTAATAAAACTCATAAGCCTCATGTGTTTACCTTCGTGATGTCACTCCACTCATGTTCACACTCAAATAGACTTTTACCCGAATTTGTGCTCACACACTCTTGCCTTTTACCACTCTTATATTTTCTTAGTCAAGTTTTTTAGAAACTAATGACTCAATCAAGGGAAAGTACCAAAGTATAATCCTTCTAATAATCACAAATCTAAGAAACAAGAAAAAAAAAAAAAAAAAGAAACAAACGAACAAAAAACAGAAAACAAGAATAAGAAAACTAAGAAACAAAGGAGATCACCAAATATAATAATAATTATTATTATTATGATTTTTTTATTCCTTTTTTCAAATCAATTTTTTTTTTGTAATCCCTAAATAATTGAAATTTGAATAAACTTAGGGAAAGGAATAGGTAAAATTGACGGATTTAAGGAAAAAAATCACAATGATACAAAATTTAATATAAGAAAACCATAAAAATACTTGTTCATTTGGCACTTTGTTCATGTATTACTGTTTGTGCCGCACTATTTATGTGATACTGTTCATACGGTCTTCGTTTACGACTTTTTTTTTAATAATAGAACAACAATGAAAAATCTCAAAAAAGAATGAAAAACAATAAAGATAGATGAATCGGACCTTGGTGACTAAGCTCTTATACCAATCGATGAGAATCCTTCAGATCAAGCTAGAAAAACCCACAACTAGATTGACAAGAACCCAAGAAAGCCAATATGATTAAAATTCGGATAAAAGATCCAAACTCTTGAGAAGCTAAGTCTCAAGAACCCGGATTGCTAGATAAGATGCCACAAAGGTTAGTAAATCCTTTAATAAGTCGAAAGTTCTTTCAGGAGTAAGTTGAGAAAAATCCTCTCAATGATATTAAACTCAATAATGTCAAAGTCTGTTCAAAATAACATAAAAGAGTATTTATATAGGGTGGCTAACCTTAATTTAACTTAAAAAACAAGGAAAACCCTAAAATTAAAAACATGGACCCGCAGGGCCTTGGCACTGTGAGCCACAAATTTTAAACGGGCCATAACTTGGTCATATGATATCGGATTTGGACCCACAATATGCCGTTTTGAAGCTCTCGACGTAGGGAATGCATCTATTGGTTTAGAATTGCTTTTCTGGGCCTAAATTCACTTCAAAAATTATCCTCTTCGATACTCACCACCTCCTTAGCTCGAATCAAATATACTAAGGTTGGTTTTTCCTCTTTCAAGCCTATCTTGAATATTCGACTCTTGTAACTTGAATTTGAATTGAAGTCATCCAAAGTAGCTTGAACAAATCCTTACATTGCTTCCTTGATCTTCTTAGCTCGTGCTCTCGTAATTGGCCCTTCCGGAACAAGCAACGAATCTTGAATTCTCTGAGCACTCGGATCACATCATATTTTGTGGTAAGATCCGAAACAATATGGCATAGAACTATATCAAGTAAACTACTAATCCTATCTTCAACACCATGATTGCCCACTCTTCTAAGTCTTTTGGATTTTCTAACCATCATATTTGATTCATTCATCATAAACGTCCTAAACCAACCTAACAAATATAAAATATGTACGAGTTAAAATAACTTAAAAGGAAAAACATTAATTTGTTGGATTTAAAATGACTAAGAATCTCTCAAAATGACTATGAAATATTTAATTTCACACCCCGATCTAACACATACGGAGCACATGGTAAAAGAGGTTACTTACAAATCGTGATTCTTATACAAAACCTCAAACCGAAATACCTCAAATTTTTATTAAACAAATCCTCAAGTCTAATAGCCAACATTTTCTCCTAAAGGCATAATATAACAAAAGTCTAAAAACTCTCCATTTACGGTTCATAAATAAATAGACTTAATCGAAACAAAAGTTCAGCCACCTCTTAGTAAACTAGCAAAAGCAAAATAAATCTCTAGCTCCAAAGATAAGTACACCTTCCAACAAATTACTCAATCAGTAAAAAGTAATGACGAAAGGTGAGCCGTCAACTCGATAAGTAAAACTATTCCCAACACATCAAGGTTATCGGGTATCAAAAGATTTGCAGCAAACCCTTTTTATCTAAACATATATTAAAAGCATAAGTTTTACAAAAATGAAATACTATAATAGAAGGACCTAAATTCATAAGTAATTCGAATATCAAAAGCATAATTAATTATGAAAGCAAATCACATGACATATATACACATAAAACAAAAGGTTAGCTCATGTCACATAGTGTCGCCTATACTCTTTGTGACCCGACTAGAAACAGAATCGAATCGAATATCGTTTGCACACTCGAAACAAGAACATAGTACTAGTCTAGAACATATATATATCGTATAATACGATCGAGAATTAGAATCGAAATAACTACGGACAATGAGCCAATACATTTAAATTCATTTTCATATGTCATTTGTACTTGGCACTTTGTACCGCATATGGCACTTCGTGGCACTTTGGCCCTCGAGATGTGGCCCCCATATAGACTCAAGAGGTGGCCCCCGCATAAATTTTTATAAATAATCTTAATCAAGCATGTGAACAAAACATTTATATCGGATTCATAAAACATCATGATAATGATTTAGGCTTGTAAAACAAATTCCAATCTAACATTTTAAAGACAATTTCATAATATATAATCATTTAGCAAAACAAATTATACTTTTAGACATTTAGAATATTTTGTTAACACCATAAAAATAACATAATTTTCATATTTGAAAACATTTACATAAACTCATTTTGTTATGAAAATCAATAAATTTTTAAGGAATTATAAAAATGCTTGTACTTAATTATGCAACACTCTACGCAAATCCCACATCAACAAAGCATGAGAGAGATGTTGGGTTTATAAGGGGTGATCCACATCTTAATTGGCAAGACGTGTTTTGGGGTGTACGAATGCTCTAGAAACAAAAACCGTACAAGCCTTGTTAAGGCCCAAAGCGAGACAACATCTTGTCGGTCCGGGTTGGGTCATGATGGCTAGTATCGTAGCGACTCCACGTGTCCTCTTGAATGATTGTGGGACAACCTCGGCGAGGACGCCGAGTCCCCAAGAGGGTGTATGAAACACCCTAGACAAATCCCACATCGACATAGCATGGGAGAGATGCTTTATAAAGGATGATCCACACCTTAATTGGCAAAACACTTTTTGGGGTGTATAGCGCCACAAAAATAGAAATTATGCGGGCCTTGTTAAGGCCCAAATCAAACAATATCTTAGCAAGTCCGGGTTAGGTCATGACACTAACCATAAGCCATAACTACTAGATTTTATTTTCCTTTCTTTTATTTTGTTCCATTGACCCTCAATTTGTCGAAATAAAGCACACAATTAAGATAATACATTATAAATTGAAAGAAGATAAAAGAGAGACACATGAACCAAACCTTCGAATCGAAAACCAAAAAATCAGCCAATATTGCTTTGCAGAAGAAGAAAAAGATGCACTTATTATTTTATTGCTTCTATACTTGTTGCCTTTTCACATAAAAAAAGTGGAACAGAGCAAGTACACAAAAAATGAGGTATTCTTTTATTACCTCGAAAACATAAGTAAGATTATGGGTGGGTAGAATCGAACGAGAAAAAAAAAACTTCGATTCGGTTCATTTTTTTCGATTCCGATTCGGTATTTTTTAACATAAAAAACCGATGTATAAAAACCAAACCAAAATGAAAAATTTGGTTCGATTTTCGGATCAAAATATGAAAAATCGATCTAAACCGATTACGAGGGCTTTTTTGTAATTTTATAAAAAATATATATACACACACGCATGCCAACACCCAACAGTTCCCAATTTCTCTCATGATTTCACAACACAAACCCTAACCCCATCGCTGCTGTCCATTTGCCATTGCCACTGCCGGTGTCAACCTACGATCATCGCTTCCAATTGCTACCGTTGTGGTTGTCGCTTTAAATTTGCTGCAAATTTTGTTAGTTCTCAAAGGTTAATGATTCACCAGGTTTTACTTTGTGTCTTTGAGAGAGAAAATTGAGTTTCTTGTTTTCCAAAATTAAAGCACATTACTTGTTTGATAATTTGCTCGAGAAAGTGTAATACATGAATCAATGTGCGTGAAGCGTGATGCGCTGCTTAGTTTGTTGAAAACTTAAATTTAAAAAAAAAAAAATCATGAACAATGGGCAGTGCAATGACTCTTCTCCATTTAGAACCTTTTCTTTACTCTTTTTTAGTTAAATCCTTACTCTTCTTTTAGTTCTTAAACTTAGACAATATCCAATTTTAGTTTCGAAATTGAATTTTTGTTCTATGTAGAGGAAAAATTTACCGTGCATATTAGGCGAGGCTCAAGAATCGAAAATGGAAAACGGAACTCTTTTGGTTTTTGTAGTGTTGACTTATTCATGCTTGTAAGAAGAGAAAAAAACAAGAATTTGAATGAGAAATTGCTCTATGCTTCGTGGTAGAAGGTGGTAGTGGCTGATGCTTTTTTGCCTTTTCAAATTTGGAACAAAAGTTTCTTTAAGGGTTTTTTTTTTTCAAATTGAGAAAAATTTGCTTTTATATACTGTTCCTTCGACTATATAAATTGGATGTCCTTTGTCATTCTAAATACCTATTATCTTATGCATCTTTTGATGGTTTGCCATTTATTTCCCGTGAGCCTGGAAGCAATTATTTTGCTCTCTCGGAAGTTGTCGGCTTACTATTTTCCATAAACGGTTAGCCGTTTATTTTCAACATAATATTATTCTTTGCTCAAATTGGATCGCGAACCGAATCCCGTATCAAACGAATCGAAAAAAGAAACCGTTAAGCGAATGGAGACCCAACCGAAAACGAAACCAAACCGATTTACCTGTTACGGTTCAATTTTTATTTTTCTTAAATGCATTTCGATTTTTTTTAATTTCCAACTCGAACCGAACCAAAATCGATAATTTATCCCGAAACCGAACCGATGCCCACCCTTAAGTAAGATGATCTTATTAAAATTTTAATGGGCCTTATTTTTAGCTTGGTCTAACACCAAAACCAAGTCCTTTTACGTATCAACCCAGCCCATTTGGAGAGCTATTTGTACATACATAGGTTGTTTAATGAATTTTATCCAAGGCATAATGAGAGGTGAATACAAATTGTATCGAATGTAACCGTTTGTCGAAATGAGAAACTGTGCTTATTATTTTATGTTTGTGTGAGATTCATTTGTGGGGATACTTTATTTAAGAAGAGCTCAGTAGACTATGGTTAGTAATAGTTGCAAATTGTGCAATCAAAAACTAAAACGATTGAAATCCAAATATGGTTCCATTGTCTTGATAAAATGATAGTCCTAATAGCATCTTCAATTGGGTAGAAAAGACATAAACCCAATACACGAGCCAGGATTTTCGATTCAATCCTATTAGAACTTAGGCATTTGCAAAATAATTAAAGGGTTATTTTTATGAAGTTTACATTCGTTATGTTCTGTACAAATAGAACACTTATGTGTATATAGTACAAAATGTCTAGCAAAATATGAACCAATTTACTTAAATGCCAAGGGCAATGTTCATTGGACAACCAATGTGACAATTAAATAAATTATTAATAGCTTTATAAATCTACAAATTCACACATTAATTTGTGAATAAATCTATTACTCGAGGAAGAAATCATCCAACCGTTCTTAATCTTGCCTATGTTATTTCATTTTCAACAAATGGAACGAAATCAATTCTTTATAGTTAGGCTTGTTTTATCCAATTTTCTATCAATCGTGCTCCTGCAAACAAATGAAGTAAATCCTAAAAATAGCTACAACATCAAAGGTAGAAACAATGACAAATCAGCAAATACTTAACCCGAAATCCAAAATTTTCGATTGCCCAAGTTGGTTGCCTTACGGTGGATTGAGCAACCGGAGAATTTTAATCATGTACTCATAATGGTTGGAATTTTGGATTTTTCCACACAGTCTTATCGTGAATATAGTGCTGCAACATTGGTATATTGCACTCTATAGAACTATAATTGAATGCATAATTATTAACAACCATTATAATTGAGGAATTAATCCATTTATGCAAACATCGAACATACACAAATATTCTTGGCATTTATATTGATGCTAAAATATTGTAATTTGGTTATACCACTATCATCGACTTTACTACATCAAAAAGTTACATCACTACTACATCAAAATGCTGCGCAAAATATGAACACGAGTATATGCTTTGCACAAGATATTATCATATTTAATTACCAAAAAAGGCGTTCTTCAACACTTCCCTTCTATGTTAGCAAAATAACATTACTATGCGAGTTTATCATATCTCTAGACTGATTTATAATAATGACTGCAAAATTATGGCTATGTTAGCAATCCTTTAGCAAAAATATCAAGGACAAACTCAATATCATAGGAATAGATTGCTTGTAGACCTATGTAGACAAAGCTAGAAATAACTTATCGCTATACTCTTCGAGCTACGATTAAGGCCGATACTTTGAAACAGGATTTTTGGCAATGTGGCCATTTTATGTTAGTAATATTGATTCAAACTTTAAACTTGGCCAACATTTCTCCTAAGGAAGAAGTTGCATCATTAAGGCATATGTTGACAAATATTTATCTTTTGTCGACAATAGATCAATAAAGTCCTTGACCTCTCTCCCTATATTCCGATGCATGTCATTGTATAAGAGCAGGGAATCCCGCTAAGTTGCCACCCACCACATTCACAAAATTGCTACTCAATATCAACGCTAACCCGACTAGTTCCATTATCTAAAACATATAGTACCTGCCCCTCACTTATTTCTACAATCATATCTCTTATTGCCTCGATTGCCTTGTTAACCTTTTCGCTATAAATTGGTGGAAGCTTGCCTTTCCATGGCAGCCATGTTGAATACCTCTGCTAGAACAAATGACTTGTCTTACCGGCAACCGCTTGAATACCTCCGCCTAGGGATGGCCAATGGGCCGTGCTAGCAAAGCTCGGCCCATGAGAGCCCATGGGCCGGCACACGGCATGGCCCACCATGTGAACGGACCGTGCCCAAAATTCTTTCCTCAAGTCCGCACGGCCTACCGCACGAGCCGGTGAGTACCGTGCCCAAAAAAAGTGCACGAGTTTTTTTTTTTTTTTTTTTTAAGTTCCCGTTCTTTTTCAAGCCCACGGGCCCTTTCTTAAAACCCATCACCTATATACTTAATAATAATAATAATAATAAGTAAATAAAAATTTTTTATTAAAGGAACAATTAACATTTCATTAAGATATTAACACAATTAGACAACTATATTATCTAATTTCGTAATAACCAATTATAATACAACAATACATAAATCTAAATCCATAGATCATAGTAACAAACTAACAATTAATAAAAACTAAAATTACAATCACGGAATAATGATTACAAGAAGTCACAACTACGAGATACCAATTATAACAAGTCACAAGTCACAACTCATAACTACGAAATATCGATTACAACAAATCACAAGTAACAACTAAAAAATATGAAATATCGATTATTAATCACGAAACAATGTTTATTAACCACAACTATGGATACTTGTGAAGGAGTAAGGTTAATTCTACCTCAACCATTGGCGAGCTAAGCAATTTGACACGTATCGACGTAAACCCATCGTGCCATGGGCAATCGAATAGATAACTTCTTGATGACAATAGTTACATTCAAAGATCATCCATTTGTAAGGACGATAGAAACCATTATCTATTATTTCCTCCCTTAATGTAGTAAAATTTTGAAAAAGTTCATTTAGATGACGCCTTCTTGACTGATTTAGCCTTGCATTGTTGTTGTTTTGTTGAGGCCCTACCGCATCGACACCATGTTCTTGAGGGTGTTGAGGTTCTTCCGCATTTACATTGTATTCTTGAGGATCTATGGTGATTTTGGAATATTGAAAAATTGAAAAAAGAAATAGAAGAAATCTAATATTCTTATGAGTTATGATATTCGAGAGTCGGCAAGTCGCAAACTCACAATTTATAAGTGTGAATTGTTATGGTGTATGGGTGTGTATATATAGTCGTTAGTGAATAATAAAAGGAAAAAAGTTGATTTAATTATTTCGGTAAGTAACGATGGCAAGTACGATATTTAGTGAAGTATGATAAATTATGTAGTGAATCATGTGACTATGTGAGTCATGAGTTGCGATCTTGTGGAGCCGGGGGAAGAGCTTAGGAAGTAAGTGTGTTAGTGTCGGTATGTGGAGGTTAGAGCCTTAAGAGGTTAGAACTTAAAAGGAAAAGTGTATTAAATTATTTAAAGAGTAAATGAAATGGCTAATGCTTGAAAGAAACGAAGAACGTTTCAAAAAAAAAAAAGAAGAAAACGTTGCATTATCAATTGATTTTTTAAAATAAAATTTAATGAGACCCACTGTAAGGCCGTATGAAAGAATCCCGCTTGGTGGGACAGTTGCACTTTGCACTTTAATTTTCTCTAAATTTGTCTTATTATGAATATAAAGATTATTTTTATTATTTAATTGTAAATTGATATAATATAATAATATAAATATATATAAATAATATTAATTTGATACAAATAATAAAATTATTTTTACTTTTATGATATAAAAAATATTTCAACTATAATTTATGACCGGTTTGAGATTGCTATTAGAATGGTCAAAAGTAATATTGAGAAGCTAATGATTAATTTAAGTGTTTGGTAAAAACTTTTAAAATTACTTCTTGTAAAATCAATCCATTAACAAGGGGATTTTGATTTGGCAAAGCAGTGAATGAATTATTTTTAAAATAAACATATTATAAGACTAAAAATATTATATTTTCTACTAAAAAAAGAATATTTATTTTTCAGCACCAAATTTTTTTATATTAAAAAGACAAACGGGATGGGATATTTTAAGTTTTAACTTAAGAATTTGATTGTAATCTAAGCATCTAAATTTGGAATTTATTTAATTCAATCTAAGGTCTGAGATAATTGATTATGTAACAGGTAAAACTATATTAAAATAAGATTGTTATTACTAATTTTGATTTCAATTACAAAGGCATTTGTATTAACCATTGTTTAAACCGAATTGTAAATTGATAAATATTTTCATTACATTTTACGTGGCTTGAGGAATTTTTTCTAACATTTCTAACTTTGTTTTGCCTTAGAGGCTTAGAGTGCCGGTGAAATTAAAGTGAAACGATTTTTGTCATTTTGTGCAAAGAATAAATTTAGTTGTCTTAAGACTTTGAAGAATGAGAAAAAATCTACACACTATCGGCGGACTCGACACGAGGCTACGATAAACAAGTATTGAATTTGATTTTTTTAAAAAAAAATCAATGAAAAAGTATTGAATTATGATTTGACAACACAACCACAACTGATGCTCAAATCACAATACTCACAATTTCGTTTTATATAAACTGAATTTTATAAAATTGTACTGCTGATCTACTATTGTAATTTGTACACGTAGTCACACACTCACACAATCACGGACAAAATCTTCAGATTTTACATATTGTAATAGTAAAATTGATATGACAACTCAAACTCAATTTCAATTTTCACAGCCTTGCTGCCCCAGTTCCACCGATCATAAATTAAAAATTTTGAATTGAATCATTGATTTTTTGATTTTTTTTGATTTGATTACTCATTCTGTGACTTCTATCATTGAACAGAAAAAAACAATTGTAAAAAAATTTTGAATTAACACACTCAACAAACACAATATGCAAAAGCTTAAAAGTTAAAACAAGTAAACATGCAAGTGGCAAGTGGCAAGTGGCAAGTGGCAACGGCTTAATTTATTTCAGATTTTTAGGAATCCCTGCACAATTGCGCGTCTGCCATTCGATTTTCTGAATTTTTTACCGTTAATATTTTTACTTTTTTTATTCTATGTAAACAATTTAATTTTTTTTCAAGTTTCATCTCAATTCTCAATTACTAGTTTCTACGATTCTCTATCTCCATTCTCCTCGTTAACTTCTTTTCCTTGCGCAAATTTCAAACAAGAAAGTGAAACATTGAAACGCCATTGTCCATTTATTTGCTTAGTCACTATTCACTTGACCCAATTCTCTCTTGCAACCTTGCTCACTGATTTTTTTTCTTTTTTCTTTTTTTACCCGCACAAACACAACACATATACTTTTTATCTACCACAAAAAAAAATTATTTACATAAAATGTCTTACTCTTAGAACGATTATGAGGGAAGGCGAGTTTGAGTTGGATGAAAATTTTAATTTTGTTGAAGAGGGAGAGGAAGTTTCAAATATAAATGAAGAAATTGCTGCACCGAAACTAGATCTAAATAATAGATTTATTGTCCCACCCGAGCGATCCCTCCTTCTCAAGCAAGTCAAAGCGGTTTTACTTCGCCACTGCTGGGTTCTACTTCCACTATCAATACCAAACGACCAAGAACATCAATCGTTTGGTCATCTTTTAGCTTGGAAAAACGTATGAACAAAAAGGGTGAAATGGCGGATGCAACAATGTGCAAACTTTGTAAAGCCGTTTTAAGTACCGAAGTAATGCTAGAATCGGACATCTCGGATGACATATGGAAAGTTGCCAAACAAAACACAAGGAACAAGATCCAACGCAAACACAAATTTCACAATATGGTCCTAGATCTACATCATTCGAGATATTCACAACGAACATACGGGAAGGATTAGCTAGGTATGTGGCTATAGTAGAGCAACCTTTAACATTTGCGAAGACGAACGATTGATAAATTTTCTGCGAAGGTATGTTCAGCCTCAACTTAAAAATAGTGCCTAGAAATACACTAAAACATGATTTAAATAAAATTTTTCATGACATGAAAAAATTATTGACTAATACTTTTATTAATTTTAATGGCGTTATTTCAATTTCTTCGATTGTTGGACCGGTATTAATATGGCTGGTTATTTTTGCGTGACTTCGCACTCTATTCATGAGATTAATGGTAAATTGAGGTTGGAAAAAAATTGCTTGCATTTCGTGAATTAGAATATCCTTATACGGGTTCGAGTAATTTATTCCGCCATAATGTCTGCATTTTAAGAGAATATGAAATTACTTGAAAAACTTTTTAGCATATCATTTGATAATGTATTAGCCAATACCGCTGCAATTGATTTGTTTTTGCGAAATATTTCTACTCTCACACCTGCACGTGGCTCCAAATTTTTTCATATTAGATGTGTATGTCATATTATTAATTTAATTGTTCAATCTGGTATGACCCATGTGAATCCTTATTTAGAAAAAATTAGAGCAGCCATTTTATATATTAGAGCACCTTCAAAACGTCAATAGTATTTATCTACATTGAAAATTTTTGGATTGAAAAAGAGGAGATTTAACCTTGACATGAAAGTTCGTTGGAATTCTACATATTTGATGTTACTTTCTTGCCAAAATTATTCTCAAGCAATTTCTAGTTTTTACAATGAGAGAATGAATGATGAACAGTATCATATCACCGATTATGATTGGCATATTGCATTTAAATTTATGGATTTTTTAAGGTAAATTATGAGGCTACTCTTGCATGTTCTACTATTTATGAGCCTACTTCATGCAAAGTTTTAATCCACCTATATAATATGAGTGATGCTCTTAAGTCTTTTAGAGATAATATTATGTTTAGAAATATATGTAATGCTATGGAGGAAAATTTCCAAAAATACTTTGGAAAGCTATACCCCACCTATTTATATTTGCGGTAGTGTTGGATCCTACAATCAAGGAAGTTAGTGTAAAACTTTTAATTGAGGGTATTACTGAAAATTTGCTAACATGGCTTGACATAAATTTTGATACAATTATGTCCTCTATGAATAAACTTTTTAATTTTTATCAAAATAAATTTGGATCAAGCAATATATATTCTAATGTTCAACAAGCATCAACTTCTCACATAAATCCAGCTCACCTTTTGTTGCTCAAAGGTAAAGGTGTTGCTTCTAGTAATGATACTAATCGTAATGAATTGCAAAGATATTGTGCTGCCAATCTTGAAGATTTAGTAACTCCTTCACAATTGCAAAATTTTGATATTTTAGAATTTTGGAAGGGTAAGGCATCTTTTTTCCCTGTATTATCCATTATGGCCCGTGATCTACTAACCCCTCCAATTTCAACTATAGCATCGAGTCGGTTTTTAGTACAGTGGCGAGAATGCTGGATGAACGTTGGTCAAATTTGTCATTAGAAGCATTAGACTCCTTGATGTGTTTGAAAGATTGGGAAGATGCTTTGAAAGTCGAGTGCAGCAAGATTGGCAAAATGCTTTAATCAAACAAATTGAGAGTTTGGATATTGATCAAGAGGAAGTGGATCCAGATTATGCATAGTGGTGAACATTGAATTTACTTCCAGAGACTACATACTTTTTTTTTGTAACTTTTTGGAATAAATTTATTGGTGGAAACTAGAAAGGTTGTGAATTTGCAAATGATATATAGTTCAGTAGGTGACAACCTAGTTGGGATGTCTTGTTAACTAATTTTATTCGAAATACTAATATTGTACTTCTACTTAAACTCCATTGAATGAAAATGCAACTTTTAATTTATTATAAAGCATATTTCGTTCATAATTTTATTTTATATTTGTGTAAATGTGAAAAATATTTCATTCACAAATGAAATATATCTCCTTTGACTAATTTATGATTTCTTAAATGAAATATTAAAGTTATTTAAGTTTAGATTTATGATTTATAAAATCATTATATTTATAATTTTATTTATTAAAATCATGAAATCATTTATTCATTTAATAAATTATAAATATAAAACAATTAGAATTTTTTTTATACTAAGACTAAATTAATTTTTAAAAATCTATGCTAATAAAATAATCATAACATTTTATGTTTACTTTTTATTAAAAAAAATCTTACAAATATACTTTAGCCGACGTGCTATTGATGGCCCAAGGGCGCGTGCTAGTCTACCAATAAAGTGTGCTTATAATGTGTTTTTTCATGTGCCATGCTTTGGTTTATTTTTAATCGTGCCGTGCTTTTAAGGCCCAGGTGCCTAAAACTCTAAGCCTGGTCCACATGTGTGTCGTGCCACGTGCCTTACTAAAATGTGCTCGTGCCGTGTCGTGCCATGTGCCGCCTAGCCCATTGCCCATCTTTACCTCCTCCCACCTTTCCCATTTCGATCCCACAGCCGTTCATGGCACCTCTCATTTATTACCTTTATTTGGTCTAAATGTTTATGGAATTATGTTGCTCTAATGCTACGACAAGCCTCCCAAAATATATGGCAAAAATGTTGCTTGGGAATTATGCCTTCATACGTTCATAAACATTCTCGAGAAGAAATTTCGTTCTCTACCTTACACATTAAGGTTTTGAAGCCTCCTCAACACCATTCTGACCATCCGACATAAAGAAAAAACATTCCCCATTATCCAACCTCAACACTTCATCCAAATTTTGACTAAGAAATCATATAAAGTGGATTTTAATTCATCTTTAGCCTCAAAGAAGGCAACGAGTCATATTCCATCATTGGCATCAATTCCTAAGGCAATTAACATAACCCCACCAAATTCACCACCCACACGCCGTCTATCAAGTGCAATAAAGTGCCTGCAATGAAATTTAAAAGCCCAAACAGTTTCATGCAAACAAAGACGAAATAATCATTTGAATCTTGATTGATTTGTAACAACTTTGCACCATTTAGTTTCCAAATGGACTTTGTACGATTTATCTATTTCATCAAATGTAGCGATGGCCGACCAAGAAATGTGTATCAGCATGGTCAGCCCCTATAAATTATTGGCCTATTTTTACACTTTCTAAGCATTCAAAGATTCATAAGAAATACATAGGTCATTGTTGGTCATGCAGCAAAGGTTAAAACCATCCCTCAGGGTCATAGCCTTAACTGTGTGGCAAAACACTAGTCCATTATAAAAAATTTTCCCCAATGAAAAAATCATTCTATTATCATTTTCTTATAAGAACATTAAACTCCTCCCATGTAGTAGTTTAGGATTGTCATCAAAGTTGACCTAGACTTTCGGGCCAATCATATTTTGAATTATAGCCTTCCATTTCATCATTATTGTCACTTACATGCGGTAAAGGGTCATCTTCATTGTCTGAATCTTAAATTGTAAATCGATTATCAACCACTCTTTTTTTTGGGTGTGCCTACAAAATTAATTGCATCTTCTTGTCTATCTATTGCTTTGCCTAAGTCCTTGTAAATACCATCATCTGAATCTAAATCAAATTCTCGAACATAATTCTCTCCAAACCTCATGATCAGAAATGTTTATTGCTGAATTACCTTTATGTCTTCCTCTGCTTTTGTCTGATTCATTATAAAAAAACCCTCCGTAGCCTTCCCATTTTTATCTGCCAATTTGTCTTTACACTTGCTCGGTGCGACTACAACTATGGATTGACCCTTCTCCATACTGCAAAGACTAAAAAGCTGCTCTAAAAACCTTTCTTTTTCCTTTCTTATTACTATATGTATTATTTCCCCACCATCTCTCTCGTCAATTATGAGTCTTCGTTTCCCAATCTGACCTTTTTCTATCCTCAATCCTTTGGTTGAAGAATGTTTATTAGAGATGGTGAAGTCTTAGAACAATTTTATGATGCAAGCACCTTTATCGGGCAATTTTACGGATGCAATCGGCACTAACGATAACAACATATAATTGAAAAATCTCAACAAAAACTTAAAACCTTTTAAGAATTATTTTCATTAATTTCAAATATTACACATGTACAAGAAAGCAATTAAATGTACCTTCTAACTTTTCAAGACTCCACCTTGGCTTTATGGGAAAATTGGTTAACACGTTCATCATGAAGAATTTCTATAGTTTTTTGGTTTTTTTTTTTGCAAGTGATTTTCCCCATAGCCAAACTCTTATCCTTATTTATAGAAAGGAATTGACTTAACCTCGAAAAATAACCTTTGTGGCGTGAAGAAAGAGCAATTAAAAATTCTATCTTTATAGAGCGAAAATGTATTAGCTCATAAGAAATAACGATTTCCTTATTCCTTTTCGTCAACTATTATGACATATGATAATTGCTAGAAAAAAAGAGTGCTTGGCCACCGATAAATAGGTTCGGCTATGTTGAACAAACATCTATAACATGTGAATGATCATATGTTATCTATGATGGGTTAAATTTGACCAAAATGAAAGCCCAAGCCCATTTGCTCATTTAATTGGAACCATTGTTTTTTGTTTTATATATATATATATAGGCAATTCCTAAGTTAAGTCAAAATAAAATAGTGATTAAGGAACAAAGTATGGGAGTTACTGAGAATCCTTGCTTCGACCTTTTGCATAACACCTTTCTTTTACGGTCAATTTCAAATACCTTTTTGCATTCATTTATGTACATTTGTACTTTAAAAACACTGCACACACATTCACTCGAAAACAAACAAAAAACACAATTATATCTCAAGTTAAAAAATAGAGGGAAAGAGAGAGAAGGGCATAACTTAAAGTATTAAATTCAAATTTTCTTAATTTCGTTACAAATGAAAATTCATTACTTATATTTAATGATCAAAATTTTAAATTTTTTTAGTAATACGAGAAATTGACAACTTATAAAATAAATTTTAAATTTTGCTTTCATGTCTAAATTCTCTCAAAGAACATAAATTCTTTGAAACTTTTATAAATAAACAAGAAAAAAAATTGAATTTACGAGTTTATTGCATTAACATAGTCGTACTTGATGATAGGGTATATATAACTTTAGAAGACAAATAGCATTAACTAAAAACTTTTATCATGAAATAAAGAGATCTCAAGTCATAACCATGTCCCAACTCTTACTCTACATAAACAATAAAATAAAATAAAATAAAGGTTTGAGAATTTTTTAACTTTCATCTTCTCACTGAAAACACTAAAGGAGAATTTCAACACCAAGCATGATTGATGAGAGGTTAAATATGGCAAATATGTAATAACGTCGAACTTAGAGCACAATTACATAAACATAAACACGTGACACTAGTAGGGAACCGACTAACACAAACTATTGTTGCTAAAGATGGTGACTTTCACCCCCGAAATACAAGTTCCATTCATTATAACTTGCTTGCTGGAAAAGAGATCTAAAATAGCGAGTGGGTTACTGTTATTCCATACCCTAAAAGTTATAAAATTAGAAGTTACAACGGGGAAAAAAAAAAAGAGAGAAAATTAATGACTCTTTTTTCCATTGCTAGAAGAAATTGGCTATAATGATATGGGGAAGAAGGTAACCCATAATGGTGATCATAGTTGTGTACTCTCTTGGTTCAACTACTAGCAGACAAATATGGATAAGTGATTAACTTCATTACAAACTTTTGGTGGAAATTTTGTTGTTGATTAGAACGATAACTATATGCTCGGGTTTTTTTGTATAATATGGATCAATGTTGTCATAAATTGAATTTTGTTCATCCAAATCTGCCACTACAGGTTGTAAGCTATTACATATCAAAATAGTGATTATCATCAACCTCGGGCTAGTATTAGAGATTTGACTATAGTTTGTTTATAGACCTATAATAATTTTACACATTTTACTCACCAACTCTGTTATTGCTTACACTTTGTTTCTTGTACAATATTTTCCTTTCGATTGTTATTGATAACTAATATTTTATAGTTGATTTTGAAGATAATAATGTCTATAATTTTTCAAACGAGTTGATATTCAAGATACATTCCGAACAATCCCTAAAAGCTATACATGAAAACTTAAATGAGGTATTATCAAACACTTCACAACCACGAGACAATCGGTTGTTCTTTACCAATTTTTTCAGTCCGATAGAAATGGGTGGCAATAACCACACCGCACATAAAAAATATGATAGGACCAATGGAAGGAAAAGAAAATACTAACGCTGATAATGATGCAAGTGAGAATGAAATGAAGATGTATTTTGTTCGCGGAAGGGAATTTTCCACTATTGATGATCCGAACAATTGTACTTCACATATGCAAAGGCAATAGGGTTTGGGGTCGGGGAAAATTTTCAAAAAACGATCTAAGTATGGGAAGGTTAAGTACCGAAGATGGGTTTACAGCAAGGAAGGATTCGAGCCAATAAAATTCATAGAGAATAAGAAAAGAAAAAGACCTCTAAAGGCACTAACTTGCATGGGATGAAAGGCTGAATTTAAAATATCATATAATTCAAAAAAATTACTAGTATTCAACATTCTTCATCTTTGAACACAACCACAACCTCACACTTCCACATCATGTTTATTACATACGAGTTACATCGGCATGTTTCTAAACCTAATATTGCAGCAGCAACTACAATGCACTGTGTAGGTATCAAGCCATCTCAAATACATGAATTTATGGTTCAATGATCAAGTAGTTATGGTGAAGTGGGAAACCTTAGAAAATATATGCAAAATGCCATTAGAAGGCATAAGAGGAAAAAGCTTGAAGATTCTAATGTAGAGTCATGTATTTCATATCTTCAACGGATGACAAGGGCTGCCTCTTTCTATTACAATTACACAATTAATGAAGATAACGATTGAGTAACATTTTTGGTATGATAGGGACTCGTAGGCGGACTATGAATTTTTTGGAGATGTTATAGCCTTTGATGCAACTTATCGAACTAGTGCTTACCTCAAACCCTTTGTTGTTTTTATAGGCATTAACTACCATATGAAGAAAACATCTTCGAGGTTTGGCCATCTAACATCGAAATAGAATACACCTACACTTGGTTGCTAGAGACATTTTTCGAAGCAATGAATAGAAAGCACCCTTTAACAGGTCATTACCTATGGGGATAAAGCAATGAAAAAAGCTATTGTAACAACCTTTCCCGATTCAATACAAAAGCTTTGTTGCTAGCACATTAAGCAAAACACACAAGTAAACGTACAAAACATAGAGTTCATAGTTGAATTTAAGGCATAGATATTGTCTTGTTATAATGAGGAAGATTTTCACGCAACATGGGAAACAATGGTTTGTAAGCATAAAGTTGAGAATAATGAATAGGTTGAAAAGATATACCTGGATAGATATTTGTGGGCTGAGGCATACCTATTAGGAAACTTTTTGGGAGGGATGAGAAGCACCCAAAGATGTGAAGGCTTGCATGCCTATTTAAACTAATATTTGAGTATTAAACTACGATTGATTGATTTTGTTAAGCAAATCGCCGAGGTTGATGGACCAACAATAAGAAATAGAGGGAAAGGATGATTATGATAGTTATAATGGGAACTGTATTGACCATGCACCTATTAAACTATGAGGAGCAAGCGAGATGATAGGAAGCTTTGTATTGATCACGCACTTATCAAACTACGAGGAGCAAGCGAGATCAAATTTACACATTTGCGGTATTTGATGAGATCCAAAATGAATAAGGAGGGCAAGCTTTTTATAAAATGGTATGTGCCGGATATTAGCACCAAGACTTACACCATGAGAGAGTATCGTAGGCCGGATAAAGAGTGGAAGATTGTTTTCCATGTACCGATCGGCTAGCATCTAGTGTGTGCAAGCTCTTTCAAAGTAAGGGAATACCTTGTTCTCATTATTTTGCGAGTGTTAAAGGTAGAAAATGTGTCATCTATTCCATAGTGTATACGATTATCGCGTTGGATGAAACAGGCAAAAATTAACATGCCACTTCATGATTATGTCATTCAAACACTACATAAGCAAAGCAAGCAAGGATGGGATCAATGTATGTTGCTTGTAAGAACTTGTAAATAATTGTAAGTGAGAGCATATAATTGCATTATACGATAATTAAGGAAATACACCACTTGACCTTTTGATTGTAAGCATTTTCTTTACACACCAAAAATGCCAAACAACAAAGATAAACATTTTAACCCATATCAGATTCGTAACTCAATCATTGTCTTGACAAAAGGATCAGCGAAATGGATTAAAACAATGATGTAGTAAAACCAAGAAAATATAGACAATGTGGCAAGGCCAAACACACAGTCAGAGCATGCACAGAAACAGGACCAACAAATACAATTCAATTTAACACATCTACCAACTCAGATCCAGTGTTAGCTGGTGTATTGGCAACTGATGCACCTAGCGACTTTTTACCCTCACATCTTCCAGAAAGGTACTCACAACAAACCCTTTTATAGTCATCACAATCATGAAAGAACAACAAACAGCCCACAAGTTTTTCTGGTACAGCACTAAAAATTCAAAATAACTTGAATAGCACATCCTTTCATTTTGGTCTGTCATTGGGACCAACCGATCCTGATTCAACTTTGCTTTTGGGTGCCTTAGACACATGGTGGATTGAGTTTTAATAGAATATTTGATAAATGCATGAATTATTAAACTTAATCATTCCTTGATTATAATATTATCCTTTTTAATTTGCAATTATCAAATCTTTTAATGCCATGAATTCATTACCAAACAAAATAATTATATTAATTTTGAATATAATATTACATATAACATTTTTTTTTTGAATGATTCTTTACAAACTTGTTACGTAAACTTTTTTAATGCAATATCTAACGACATAATTATTTGTCCAGAGATTAGTTTGCAAAAATAAAATCAAGGATACATCTTTTACACTCTTGATTTGCCCTATATTCGAGCGTTATTGAAAATAAGATGCACAACATTATGCAATAAGATTCTATAGTACCCGTAGTGGGTGTTTCATAAGGCGGTTCCAGGATTTTCTTAAATGCAACAACTTCGAGAATTTCCATAAGTCTGTGAAACCCTCAATTCAAATGACGTTTTCTACAATTTCATTTTTTCAACTGTTAATTGTACATTAATTGCTCCAATTTGCACGTTCTACCAAGACTTTGAATTTCTAAACATTAACATTATAAACCTCCATAATCTCTCGAAATCTATTTATGTGAATACAATATGATTCATGAATTATATAAATTGTCGTAATAGTACATGTACCACAATTTGTTAATGGTACTCACAAATGCTACATCATTTCAAATTAAGCACGCTTCTATAATGAGTAGATTATATCTCACATGCAAATCAATTACTCATTCGAATATCTAAAAATTGATTAACAAAATTAAATTACATTAATTATCTTTCCTACGATTTGTAGTTTCTAGTATCCATTACCTTAAATTTCTATCTATTTTTTCTTCTCATTACAGTAATCTTTCAACTGCCTGTTATTAATAAGGCTACCCAAACAGCCTTGCTTCTGCTTTCTATGCCCATTCCCCTTTCTTTTGCACCTCCTAACCTTTGAATGGGACTTATTTTCAAATAACTTCTACAGTATATGTTGTTCCTCCTCTTTCTTCAATTGACATATGCGAGCACTTGCCAATATCTTTTCCTTCACCCAATTACTCCTATCCATATCCATTTTAATCACCAAGTTCTTTCAAGCTTCTTCAATATCAATCTGCTATGTAGAGTAAACATCAACCTAACAAAATTACCAAAGATCATTCACACTTTAACATAATAAAACTATGTTATATTAATAAATAACAAATATATCATACAACAATCAAATTTTTTCACAATAATAGCATTTCACTAAATTTTTATACATGATAGAAATACAATATGAACACCTCATCGGTTGCTTACGTATGTACACATATATGTAACTAACCATCTCGGTGAAATCCCACTCCATGCCATGGTTCTGCATCATATGTATAATAAACATGCCACGGTCATAGAAATTCAGTTGTCTCATAAAGCCTCTAGTATTTATCACAATAAAACCACTGGAACCGAAAATCCACTCCATATAACATTCTCATATCCTGGTTCGAGTACCTCATCCATTGCTTTCAACTGTAGCATCACAAATAACCAAACACATAAATGTATATTCAATATATATTGCCATCATCATAATTTATTGCCATCATCAATACATTATCTAACCGAAGCAAATGCCCATCGCTACATACAATATAGTAGAATCAATTATCCAAAACCTAAAATAAAAGAAATCAAACAATAAAATAACATGTCTCAAACACGTGTAGTTTAAAAAAATGACTAATAATAAATTTAAAAATGTTAAGACTTAGAAATAAGTGGTAGTAGTGATGATGTTAAACAGTCAATATTGTAATACTCATACTTTCACATGTTCTTATATTATGCTATGCCATTAAGATAGGACAAATGGTAACAAAGGGAGACAATAAACAAAACAAATTTATTTTTTATTCTCCTTTCACTTGTCAAATACAAACACCCTGAAGAGGCAAAATAAAAAAAAAAAAAAATTCCATGACAACTTTTGTCTGTGGATACATTTTTGGATCTTGAGAAAGGCAATGTTCCTTTCACTTGTTTGAAAGCAAATAACTAGTTGGTAATGAAATTGACTAATTGAATCATTTTTTTATTCAGAGTTTGTGGCCCAAATTACACCCATTTGGCCATTTTTCATGTCCTTTTTAGTGGGCTTATTACTTGGTTAATGACTCAAATCTAAAGGACCCAAAATGAATTACTAGTTTGAATTTGGTCCACAAGAATGGAAAACTCTAATCTATACTTTGTATAAACAAAAGCTCACAATTTGTTCAAATCGGCGTGGCCAATACCAACGCATTTGGCTTGCAGATGCTCTAGCTATGAGTTTATGTTAAATCTATCACTCGCTGCAAGTGAATTGAATGCTCAACAATTAAATGTCAAATTCGATCATGAAATTAATGAACAAATAAATAGTTTTTTTTTTAATTGTTGCAAATTGTTACCTGCAATTTTACTTTGTGCTTTTTTTTATAATGATCATGACAAAGAGGTTTGAAGTTGAAGAGCAAAAAGAAATACTAATGAGTGAACGAGAACCATAATGGTATAGGCTGGTTGCAGGATTTTCATCACCTTTGATTTTTGTTAAGTCGCGCACATTGCGCGAGAGGTGAACATGCTATTCATTTTTTGGCTACTAAAGTTCTTTCCGTCGCCGAACCTTTCAAGGTATCTCTAGTGAATAAGTTTTCTTTTGGCTGCTCTCCAAAGGATATTATACAAAAGTTTTACGTGTCTTTGAGCTTGAAATGGTCTACTTAGGTTTCTTATTAGACAATAGACGTGTTGATTAATCTGCAATTAGAGGAAGATTACTCTCGAATTTGGCTTAGGCGATCTTGGTATGTCAATGGTAGAGCTATGTAAATTTTTAAATGAGTCTTTTGATGTTTTGAAGAGTCTCCTGTGGCTTTTGTATGAGTTTCTTCACCTTACTTACCTGTTTATTTTTTTTATTGCAAAGAAGCTTTATATTCGATTGCTATTATTATTAGTTAGCCCTTTCGTGAGGATCATGCTACAACCTCTCGTTAATAGGCCTTCTCGTTACTAAAGTCTTAGTGGAGTATGATGTCTTGCTGCCTTTGTTGCTACATTTATGGATTGGTGAGGGTGATGGTAGTTTTTGGCGGGATGTCATTTTTTAAAAGTTCTTCGCCATTAGTGCTTCGTGCAAGCAACTTGAGCACTCTGCTAACATTTGTTATATAACTAATCGTAGGCTTCAAAAGCCAACGGCACTGTTAGTTAGGTGCGGGATATAATTGTTTTGGATAAGGGTAAAAAATATGTCGGATGCGATTTACAGCCTCGGGTGGCTACTGTTCCTAAGTATGTAGTTGTTGTAGATAGTCGACTTCGGGGGTATAATTTGGATGTTACTTGCCCAAGTTCCTATTGATAAGGTTAGAGCTCTAGTTCGACTTTGCAGCCTAATATTATTGTTGAAGCTTTTGTACCTCCTACTACGGCCTTAGACATTAGGGTTCACAATTCTACGATCCAAGCTGAATCTAATTTAGCTATTGAGACTCGTGTTCATGGTGATTCTTCTCTATTGAGCCTAGTTGATATGATTTGGTGATGGTGATGATATGGTTTTGGATGTTCGAGTGTTTCCACATGCTCAACTTTTTCGGATCTACTATGGAAGATATTGAGCTTATGGTTGTGGGCTTCAACTCTCATTCCACTAACGTTCTTGCCCCATTTGATGAGGATTTTAGTTCTTAAGGGAACCCAATGGCTGATAATTATTTCTTATCCGAGCCACGAGGGTACTAGCGAGCTTGATCTTAGCACCGATTTTAGTGTTGCCGGCCCGCGTGCCTCTGGTTTAAAGAAGGAATTCACATTAGTTGCCGGTCATAAGTATCTCAAGAAGTGCTCTGGGCATTAATCACCTTCTTATAGTTTCATTTGTTCGGCTTTGCCTTAGTTTGTTCTCCTTTGTTTTTTTTTTTTTTTTTTTGGTTCTTTTAATGCTTGTGCTATCTCTTTTGTTGGTTGTGTTTGTTCTTCGAATTGAAGATTTTGGTCTATATTCTCCTTTAAATATATTTTTTTATTTCATTTAATCTACAGGTAAAGGCTTGCCTAACCCCCCACCCTATGGTGGTTTTCAAATAAAAAAAGAGAACCATGATGGTTGATCCAAATGCTTGGATATGGAGAATAGTTAGAACTTGCAGTCATTTAGGGTAATCCTAGACACGGCCCCGTAAGGATTAAGAAATTCTTGGGCTTGAGAGCTTGGCCCATTGGCAATTGATCATTTAAAAAAATTAATTTTTATTATTTCCCATTTTCTAGAGGAGTGCTATGGTAAGTCGCGACGAGCTTACTCTCACATTCGACAAGTGCTTCTTTCATTATAATTTATATCTATTTGTGGCATCTTTTGTCCTTGCATCCATTGTCTTATTTGACTTAAATATCATTCCATATATTTACAATAATTACAACCATGCCACTTTCAATTTACCACAATACCCTTTTAAAGTTTATAATGCTTTTTGAACAAACACGTCTTAGCTTTAGGGATAGGCAAATCGGATTTAGTTCGGGTTGTTCAGGTTTCGATTTGGGTTACAATCCGATTAAATAGGAGAATTAAATCCAATTGAGTTCACAATTCATAATTAAATCCAATTGAGTTCACAATTCAGATCGAATTGGTTTTTAAATTGGGGTTCAAATTTTGGTTAGAGTTGAATTTGAGTTAAAACAGTTCAATTCCAAAAATTTTGCTAGCAACCACCTAGATCAATGCAGATTGCAGACTAAAAACAAATGCATCCTTAACAACAATTCAAAAAGCTTTTTTAAAGTTAACAAAACATAAAAATAATAACAAGTAGAATAAAGCTACTGAAGTTACATCTCTAAAATCAAAATGACAATCATGATTAATAATTCATCTCCCTCAACACATCTCAAAATGACAAACATATAAGATTAATAATCCATCTCCACACCATCAACACTCAAGACAACAGTTCTAAATCAACAACAATTAACCACTACCTATCAAATCAAGCATCAACGGATAGAAAATGAAGAAGCAGATCACAAACAGAAATTATGCTCGCTCTCATTTAGCAATGGTACTTAACTAAAAGAACCCCAACATAAAGTTGATGACGCAACTGAATGTGATGCAAATGATTGAATGCATTGGCTCTAAATATATAAGATATATGAACTCAGATGTGTAAAAAAAGATACAAGTAAAAAAAGGATGCTATTATGAAGTGGACAACAAACTGTAATTAACTAGCATGCAAAGCCGAGACATCTTCATTCCTCTTTACACTACTAATGATTAACTAGTATCCACAAAGGCACAAGCAGGTTACTACTTGGCAGCCACCATTGGGACAATTTTGGTGTAAAATAAATATTTAGATTTGGTAAAAACATATGCCATTTTCGAGTTTTTTATACGGCCCTAAGCTTTTACTTGCTCTTTTAATTTCAAGGGTGTACGCAAATAAGTTTAATTAGCTTGGAACTAAACCAATTAAAAAAAATTACTCTCGAAACATACATTCAAATTCAATTAACAATATCTCCCCATGTCTCATTCATCACCGGAAGTGCAAACATAAGAAACCTTAAGGTCATTACCTTGTGCGGATGGGGACAATAGCGATAACGACGACGGTAGAGACGACGATGGGTCGGAAGCGAACCGCTCAAGAATGGCTAGAAGGCGCAATCTTTGAAGCAGGCCGAGAGCGTCGAGCATCGGCGGCGTGTGAGTGTGTGTAAGTGAGGCCGACCGAGTAGGGCTGTGGGGGTTGTGCTTTTGCCGCCGTTCACCATTGTGGAAGAAGAAAAGAAGAGAGGAATTAGCAAATAGGATTTTTTTTTCCCCGTGAGCCCATGTGTGAGGTGATCTATATATATAGACACACACACACACTCCAAGGCTAACCTTGAACCAAAAGTAAAACCAAACAAGTTCCAATCTTTAACCCGTTCGAATTTTTTAAGTTAAATCGAAATGAATGCCCATCCCAATTAGGATTTCCCTATAATATTGTATGTATTTTTACAATATTGATGGTGAGATTATTGTAAACCTTTAGATTTAAGTACTTCAATCTCACCCATTTATTTAATATAATTTAATGTAGTGATAATTAATTAATTAATTAATTAAAAGATAAGCATTACGTAATGAAGATCACTTGTTTAATATGTCAAGAAATCAATTTCAAATAAAAGAACTTGAAATATTGTATTCTATTGTATCTCTTTTTATTTTTATTTTTTAAATTTAAAATCACCATTTTAATCATTTTGTTAATCAACTATAATATTTAAAAAATAATTAAAAAATTTTATTAAATGATTAGATCCAACGGTACATATTTCTTATATTATTGATACTTGTAAATTTTTTATAGTATTATAAAGGGACCAATTAATGATAAAAATAATTTAACAACTCTATCATAATTAAAAGATAAAATATTATTTTGGAATTCACACCAATTCCAAACATATATACCCACACTTTAGTGGCTTTGTCTACTTTCCGGATTACGGAATGGAAATTCGGAAAGGGAATGAAACTTATGTTTACTTGAGAAAATAAGAGAATGAATGGGAATTATTTTGGTGGACATTGGGAATCGGGAATGGGAGTCGATTTCCAGGGGGGGCTTGGGAATCAAACTCACATTCCCCGAACTTCCCAATCTGCCCCCATTAGTTTTTTTATTATTCCAAAAATACCCTTATTTCAATAAAAAAAATATAAATAGCAAAAAAATTTAAAAAAAAAAACAAAAAACCCTACTTCATCCCCATCCGGTTTTTGCGTTTCATCTCTGTTCTTCCATCGCTATCGCTACCATCACCATAGCGCCCAAAATCAACCACCATCTTCGTCGTTACTAGTTCTTGACTTGTGGAGGAGCGATTGGTTGCCGGTTTCGTCTTAGTTAGGCCGCCTAGATTTTGTCTCCGTCTCGGTTTCGTCCCCATCTCGTTTCATCTCCAATTTCATCTCCAATCCGATGGTGACGATGATGATTTGTTGTTGCCGCTGTTTTTTATGGCGATGATCTACATCTCGATTTCGATTTTGATTATTATTGTTTTTGTTTTTTGCGGAAATGGATTATTTTGTTGAGGATGATTATTTGGGATTTTGATTTTGATTATTCTTATCATTTTTTTTTTGGCAATGGATTATTTTGTTGATGATGATTATTTGGGATTTGATTATTTTGTTGATAATGAATCTGTTTATGATTATTATTTTTTTATTAAAATAGATTACAATAATGATACAGCCATAAATTATTGTACAAATTTTGTTGTACAACCTGAGTTGGCGGTGATATGGCACTAGCCACATCACTAAGTTAAGTCACCGCAAGTTAACGGAGTAAAAGCTTTTTTATTTTTATTTTCTGTTTTTCTATTTCTCTCACTTCACAAACTTCGTGAGCCCTTTGAATGACGGCCGTGGCTTCTCTCTGTTTTCGCCGATGTTAATCTTTTACGACTTCGCTCTATTTCATTGACGACGATCTTTCTTTTCCATCGATTTTTTTCTAGTATGTCCTATAAGATTTTATTTTTAGATCCAAAACTAATAAAATTCATTTGATTAAATCTGTGAAAGTTATCAAAATTTCAGTAAAATCCTCAAAGGGAAATTGAAATAATAATTGTTCTTATTCTTCTTCTACTTAGATCTCTGTCTCATCTTTCTACGCCTTCTCTTTCAATCTCTTCATGCGCTTCTTCTTGTACTTGCTCTCATGGTGACCGGGCTACAAAGACTAACAGATTCTGTCTCGATGGCCTTTGAAATCTTAGTTGAAAATTGGTATGTCCTATAAGATTGGTTGGTAGATTGAGGGATTTTCAATTTTCTTCAAATTACGGTTGGTTTTTTTGTTTCTTTTTTCTAATGGTTGAGTTTGCTTTTGTTTTGTGAAAATCAATCAATTATTTTTTGTTTGAACAATCTGGAACTTGCTGATCATGTCAAAAAGAGCATCCTTTTTGTTACGAATGATCGGTAGATGCACATATGATTTTCATTTCTTTTCGCATGTTTCACTAGTGATGATTAATTAAGGGAATTAACTAATTGTGTTGGTTCGACTCACAATTATTGTATTATTGTATTATCAAAACAAGTGTATCACAATTTATTCATTGAGATAAAGATGATTAAGTTAGAAGAAATAGCGTAAAGACCTCGAAAAATATCATGTTGTAGTAGCTTGACATTGCGACATTTTCAATGCTACGATATTTCTTGCATAGGGATATGGTTGCCAAGAGTTTTCTAGAACTTGCAGCTTATGTAAGGTCTTCTCTTGCTCTACATGGGTTTTTATTTGTTATATTGGTTCCCAAATCTTCATTTTTGGGCTAAGATTTTGCATTCTTTTCACTATTGACAGCAATTGTTCTATGATTACTATGTTTATTGTGTGCTCTGTTTTAGTTTATGAAATGTGTATTGATAGTAAGTATTGCCAACGCCTATTGTAAACACAAATAGTTTGTGGTGCTAATAATTCTTTATCAGAGATTTATTAGCAAGCATTGTGTGAGCTCTATTTACGTATATATTTTCATCACCTAAGTTATGCCTCAGTAATAAATGGAAAGAAGATAATCCGATTGATTTGCACTTATCCAATGGAGTTCATTGGCAATGTGATGGTAGAAGTCAACTTATTGCTAGTATAAGATTCTTTGGAGAAGAAAGCATAAGGGGACTTGACAATAATTTGTCAATAATATTAGGTTATTATTTGTCAATAATTTCGGGGGTAATGGTGAACTGAATTTATTTTATTGAGAGTTTTGTAGATGTTTAAAGATTCATCTTGTTGGCCTGGTTATTTTTTATTAGGTTATATAGTTTAAAAGTTACTTAGAATAAATTTTGGCGTAGACAGTTTGTAGTTTTATAGTTTGCAGAACAACTGGAGTATCTTGAGAATATTTTTGAAGACTTTTATTTTTTTTTTAATTTAAAGATTTCTGTATTCATTTTTTCTCGTCACCATCCACAATTTGTTAACTAACTTATTATTGTCTAATAGATTGCAGTGTCTTCACTTAATGGACCTTTCTATGCCCTTCAGGAGGTCGCAACACACCGACTTTTACTTCTTTGAAGCTACCAACATGATAACTTTTACTACCGTAGCTACCACAAAGTGGTTTTGTGGCGATCATTATGCTCCCATCTTAAGCTACCAATATTCCCCACCAAAAAGTATAGCAAGAATGCAACTACTGGATTTTTCTTGTCATACATACACTTGCAACTATGCACTCTGGCCATTTAGGCTTGTTTTAATGATATTTCTCTTTAATGATTAAATTTTCAATCACAAAACAGAGTAATTGATTGCTATAAATGTAACTATTCTGATTGAAGTAACTTTTGAACAACGGCAACAATGAAAATGAGATGAAATACATACATATTTTGAATTAAAGAGCCTTCAATATATTCCCTTATGCAAAATACATCAAATGAGAAGAAAGGATCTATCATCATTCCTTTTGCTAAATAGATTAAATATAACTTCAATAACATGAATAAAGGATCTATCAAAGACCAAGTAATAGAAAAAATGAATTGACAGCGAAAGCAAGCTCAAATAGTTTTTATTCAAGCATTATTTTGAAGTAAAAAGGCATAAAGGCTTCAACCAACCAATGCTCCAACACTAATCATGCGCATCCCTCTAAGCTGAATAATGACTACAAATAAAAACGAACAAGTTAATTTTTATGTTGTTAAAACAAATAACAATATTCATAACTTATGAATGCCTACAAATTATTACCTGATTTACCTATGATTAGATCATCCTTGGTATGTATTTGTAGGCATGTACGCACATGTAACTGGATCAATTTCAGAATTCTATAATTCACTAAAAAAAATTAATATTATAGAAATAAAATAAATTAAATCTTTACAATTTAAATGAGAATTATTGAAAAATATTACATACCTTCATGACCATGTTATGTTGTGTGCCAAAGATATCTTCATCGCATAATGGTCATATGAAATCATTCTAAGCATAGTACAGTACAGTTACTACAAATAATAAACATGATAAAAAAATACAATAAAAAAAAACTATTTTTAAGATTTTTTATTTGCTTACATTTTTCATCTTATTCTTTTGCACTATTTTTCCTTTCATTTTCTAGACAACTTTTTCAAGCTTAGATTGCTTCCTCTTGAATCGAGGACGACCTTTATCTTGGACCACCAAAGGAGTTAGAATGGTTGAAGTGCCAAGTTTTCCACTACTACTTGTTCCAATAATCGAACTAATCTTACTCGCTTTCCACCGACAAAATTTTCACTCAACATTTTTTCCAAATCATTTACTGTTGACACCACCAATTGCACTTTTCATCACTAACAGAAGCCAATTCTGCCACATTATAAAATAAATTATACATCTTATCAAAGCGACGGTCCTCAGGTTTGACACTCCAATTATCATAATTTACTTTCACTTTAGTATGACATCTTTTCTCCATCACCTAAGAATATACTTCAGTGGGACGTGAAAGATATTTTTATGAAGTAACACCGCAATTGCACGTCGGCATAATATTCCTTTAAATTCAAACAATTGACAATTACAATTGACCTTATGAGACGCCATATTCAAGAAAACAATAAAAGAATCACGACGTAGAGTTTCTCCAACCTTAACGTCTTCATTCACAGTAAACTCCAAGCTCACACCATTCTCTCTATATAAAGATACTTCACAATGTAATTTTGCTGATAACTCACACTGAAATTGCTTCTCAATGGCATAATGAGCTATACAAGGCATAATGGCATAATGCCATTGCTTCTCAATGGCATAATGAGCTATACAAGGGATTTGCAAATTGAAAGAACTAAAATCAGCTTGATTCTCCTTTTCCACCTTATCCTTCAATGCATTCTCGTATTGTTCTATGAATTGTTTCAAGGTCATTTTAGAACTTATATACTCATCAAAAAATGCATGCATGCTTTCACTACGTTGAGTTGTAGACATTCCTACCTAAAAAGAATTTCTCACAAATGATGGCACCCAACGTCTTCTTTCATTATATAACCCAAGCAACCACTCATTGCTACTTAGATTATATTTTTCAATGAATTGATCCCAACGTTCTTCAAATGCAGCAAGCGTTAATGAATCATAAACAAAATGGAAAAAATTTGATTGAATCATATTCCTTGTAACCTCTTAATTTTTCAGGCAATATCTTCATTATATGCCACAAGCACCATCTATGTCGTGTATTTGGAAAGACAACCTCAATTGCTTTCTGCATAGCTTTATCTTGATCAGTAATTATTGCTTCTGGGGCAATACCCATCATACATGTATGCCAAGACTCAAAAAGCCATATGAAAGTCTCAGTATCCTCATTGGAGATCAATCCACAACCTAATAATGTTGATTGTCCATGATGATTCACCCCTACAAAGGTAGCAAAAGGCATATCATATCTATTAGTTAAATATGTTGTATCAAATGTAATAACATCGCCAAACTCCTTATACACAGCCGGACTCCTTGCATTAGCCTATAAAACATTCTTTAATCGGCCCTCTTCATCTAAATCTATAGCATAAAAGAAATTTGAATTGTTACCTTGCATTTGTAGTTTTAAATTGTAGTGGCATCTCCAACTCCAAGTTGTAAACGTCTTACTTTATCAACATGGTTTCTACAATCTCCCTCCAAAAAAGATAAATTCTCTTGTCCTCCTGCTTCAACTGCTAAAGAATTAAAATTCTTATTCATTTTTATCCCAGCTTTATCATTTAATTCAGCTTCCTCTTTACATATGTCTTTTATATTCTGTTGCTCTTTAAAAATCAAGCTTTCTCTGGAGTAGTAAGTTCATGATTGTGGTCAAATATGATATAATGCACATGCCACCTTCCATCAGGTTGTATAGACGCACCAAGCCTTGCTTTGATTGGACGCATCTTGAAGGCATTTGCAGACTTTGATCTTGGTTTGCCATAACACGAACAACACATTGTCATAAATTTCAGTTGCCCATCATCTCCCTTTCTTGAAGATCTAATAACACCTTCAAACCCTATACTTTTTCCATATCACTTATAAAAGTCAAAAACACCCTCAAAAGAATCAAAAACCATTCCAACCTTAGGCAACTCAATTTTTTCTTCTGGACTTATTGTATCTTCCATTTCCTCACCATTATTGACCTAATATACATGATATAAAAACTGAGTTTAAATTAAAAATAAAATTGACAAACAATAAAAAAAATATAATAATACAAATTTACCTTGATAAGGTGAGAGCCTGAGAGAATGCCTTCAACAAGTTTTGACTCAAAGTCCTGCATCTCTGATATTCAATAATCAATAATTAAAGGAATCAGTCTCTGCCAATAATGATGAAGGTCGGAAAATGCTAATAAACAATAAAACCAAAAGCCCCCACTTGAAATAAGTGAACTAACTTCTGTATCTATTAGGGAAAATTCGGGTCCGGTCCGGGTATTGCCATACCCGAACTAGGCCCGAATTTTTTTTTATCACTTTAAGCACGGTACCGGTCCGGGTTTTTTAATCTGGTTTTAAAAACCTGAGTTTTATATTTTATAATATTAAAGATGAATATTTTTTTAATTTATTTCATAATTTTTTTTAATTTTTTAATTTATTTTAATGAAATTAGACATGAAAATAGGAACTTTAATACTTAAAATTTTAAATATATATAATAAATTGATTAAATAAATATAATTATTGAAAATAATATTTATTTTATAATAATTTTCTTTTATAAAATTCGGGTTCTGGGCCGGACCCGGGCTTTTCAAGTGATGCCCGGGACCGGCCCGTCCTCATCTCCGGTCTAGATATTACTCGGCCCGCATTGGCCGAGTCCAGTCTGGGCGGATGTTTTTGCCACCCCTAGTATCTGTACATGATAATTATATTTCCAAAGGAAAAGTACCACAAACAATCTAAAAATTTAAAAGATTGTTATGTGAATTTTGTTTAAACAAAATTTTTCTTCAAACTAGGTGTTACAAACTAATCCTGAAATTTTTCCAATAATTGTTGTAATAAATACATGATTCAAACTAAAGTTCCAGATTGTTCAACTAGAAAGCAAACGAAAAATTCCTTTTACCATTAAATTTCCAAATGTAATTATTCATTCAATAAGCTAGAAAGCAAACGAAAAAAAAAAAACAATGGTCAAATGGTATCCAACGATAAATTTAAGAATTAATTAACCATTTATAATCTGCAAACAAGTGCAAAAAAAAAAATGTAAAACGGAACTCAAAGTCTCAAACTCTCATTGTCTTTATAATATGTCTGCTGAATATATGTTTGAAACAGAAATTCGCCTTTTATAGAGAAGAATGCTGTATCAGATTGCTCAACTACAAATTTACAGAACAATTAATAAGCAAAACTCAGTTTTTGTTCCTGGAGAAGAGAAAAAATAAAGAAGCTTATTGATAAAGTTTCTGTTGTCGTAAATATATGATACAAACTGATTCTCTTTGATTTAAAACTAAGGGAAAAAGGCATCAACGCCCCCAAGGTTTGCTTAAATGATCACACAGATCTCTTAATTTTATAAATGGTCACACAAACCCCTTTTTGACTATTTTACCCTTGATTACAACAACTTAATGTAATTGACTTTAAATAAACTTCTAGAATAAATATAAATTAAAATAATATAATATAATATATAAAATAAAATTTATAAATTATTTTGAATATTAGAAAAGTTATTTTTAATATTATTAATCTATCATATTCTTTTAATAAGAATAAAATATATTTGACATATTAATAATATTAAAAAAACTATACCTAACATTCACATAATTTATAAAATTTATATTATTTTTTTTACAACATCTTTTTTAATTATGTCTACATTAGTATAAATCTTAAAGTCAAATTTTGGATTAATAGATTTTAGTATTAATAATGGTAGTGTCGTTAGGATACACCAAATTTAAAACCTTACTAATAATATAAATAGCTAATATAGGGAAAGTAAGGATCGATCCCACGAAGACTAGTTAGTTTTATTTATTATCAATTTTAAATAAAGACTTAAAATAAAATAATAATAATAATAATAATAATATTATTATTATTATTATTATTATAAATAAAGGGGGTTTAATGAATTTTTAACTAAATTGCAAGAAATAAAGAAACTAAAATATTAAATTAATAATTTAAAATGAACTCCAATTAAATGAGGAAGAAGTAATAATAATGAAAACTTTGGTCAAAGGACCATTCGCCACCACCAAACATGCATAGAATATTCATTTTATCATCAATTTCCATTGAAACTATCAACTGTAGACAACAATAAGCTCTGTTAATCCCTATCTTTCCTTCCTGTGTCGTTAGGCAAAACAAGCTCTTCACCCAATCTTTAACCATCAAATAATTTAGAATAAGCTCTCTAAATTTAAGATAATGGAAGCATTAAGCAGAGAAAGATTTTAGGTTAATCTAGGCAATAAACACACAAGCTCAGATTATTTAACCTAGGTTATGTTCTCCAATTGAAATCACGGATTCCAATCTACTACTAATGATTAAAATATCAAGACAATTACGAATCAAGAATTTTAATATAGCAATAGAATTTATTCAAGCCCTATCTAATTGGCCACTTAAACAAGTCAATAATAAAATCATAAACATTAATAACAGAAGAACATAAACAATCTCAATTAAAGAAATTTAATGATAGAAATTAATTATTAATTAAATAGCATGTCTGAGGTTTTGAATTCACCCTTAACCAAATAGAAAATTTAGCCTAACATAATTAAATTGAAAATAAAAGAGTAGATAAAACCAGTCATAGGGATTAATTCAAGTGTTGGCTGCTTCTCCAATTTAATTCTTCTGGCTTCTCTTTATTTTTCTCTTCTTGCGGCTGCTTGTGTCTTCTAAGTCTTTCGGTTTTCTCTTGTCAGCTGCCGCTTGTTGCTCTCAAGTTTGTGTCTTAAATTATGCAGCTGCTGCTTGTCTTTAATTCTTGGCTGCCAAATTCTTTTGCTTCAATTTTTCGCTCCCTTTTTGCCGCAAGTCTTGTGCTTTTATAATAGCTTTAATTTTTGCACCCTAAATCCTTGTATGGAAAGGATTAAAACAAAAGCCACCGCCACTTATTTTGCAAGCTCAAAAGCCCAAATTCACGTGCATGCATGAATATTGGCCGCTTGAATTTCCATTCCTTTCTTTTATTTCCATGCACATGCTATTTGTTTCCTATATACATACATTCGGCCAATTCCAATTTGAAGCAATTGATTTGTTTTCCATAATTGCCATGCATGATAATTAATTAAATCAATATTCCTTGACTTGTTTCAATTAAATCTCTTTATTTCTTTCCCCTTTCTGATTATTCTGAGTAGATTTCTTCCCGAATATTCCGATTTAATTCCTCTTTAATCCCATAATATACCTAAAATAACAAAATATAACAATTAAGATTAAGAATTAATATAATAAAATATAATTTAATAAAATAACTAAATTAAAAATTAACTAAACTAATTATAATATTTAATGCCAAAACAAGAAAAAGATGGAGAAATTAATAAGAAAATATATAGAAAATATGTGCTTATCAAATAACTTAATAATAACTTTATTATTAAAAATAATAACTTAATATTAAAAATAATTTTCATTATATATGTTATTTTATTAATTATACTTATTGTAATATTTTATTTGTATCATATGATATTTATTTATCATTTTTGTCTTATTACTTTATTTATATTTACTTGGGTTTTTATAACCAAATGATATAATAGTCATTTAAAAAATTAAGGGAGTTTATGTGACTATTTATAAAATTAAGGGAGTCTGTGTGATCATTTAAATAAACCTTGGGGGTGTAGGTGATTTTTTCCTTAAAACTAAAAGGAATTGATTGATTTCACATAGCAAAAGTGAATTCAACCCCCCAAGAGAAAGAAAGAGGCAATTTCTATTAGAACAAAATTGAAAATAATAATGATACATGAAAGATTGTAAAGAAAATACCCTCAATCTATCAGACAATTTTAGAGGACATACCGAAAAATTATGGTGGCAAATAAAGATTGTAAACAGAGAGAAGCCAAAGCCGTCCAAAGGGCTCGCGAAGTTCGTGAAGTGAGAGAAATAGAAAAACAGAAATTAAAAATTAAAAAAGCTTTTACGCCGTTAATGTGGGGTGACTTAACTTAGTAATGTGGCTAGTGCCATATCAGCCGCCAACTTAGGTTGTACAACAAAATTTGTACAATAGTTTGTGGCTGTATCATTATTGAATGGATTATTAGTTTGTTGATGATGATGATGATTTATTATTATTATTATTATTAATGAAAAGTATTATTATTATTATTTATTTATTTATTTATTTATTTATTAATGATAAAAATTATTATAATTAAATAATATATTAACAATAATTTTAATATTATTATTAATATTATTATAAAGGGCTTAATAATTTGTTACTATTAACTCATTCCGATTACGATTTCAAGATAAAATAAACACATAAATGACAATCTAATTCATTCTGATTTCAGCTCATTCGGATTACTGACAAGTATGCAGCATATAAGGTATTCTTTTAGGCCTTGTTTGGTGATAGTATAAAAACTTGGGATTATGTTACCTTATGATAAAATTATCCTGCCAATGGGCTAACTCATGCTCTCAAGAACCTTGAGAGCATGGGTTCAGTCCCCTCAAACATACGGGTAATTTCCCTCCAACCTTCGTGAGGGTCTATCTCCGGGCCGTGTCATATTAGAAAAATATTACGATGAGCAAAAGAGTCCCGGTTTACTTCTAGTTGTAATACTAGTGTACCTCTGGCTATCATGTTAATGTTCTCTAATTGTAATATATCAGCATTGTATTAAAAAAAAGGATAAAATAATCCTAATCTTATGTTTGATGGCAAAAATAATATTAGGATAAGTAATCATAGGCCCACCAATTAGTGAAGTGAATAGTTGAAAAACTTGTCGTTAGGGGACCCTTGGGATAAAACTTTTAAAGTAAAATAATTCTTATAATAATTAATTAATTAATCTATTTATATAATTTTGTACCATTTATAATTCAATTTTTCATATTAAATTATAAGGATACTTTTAATTTATATAATTCTTAAATAATTTTATAATTATATAATTTATATATTAAATTAACTATTTAATTAATATTCAAAACATTTAGTTAAATTTTTATAAAATTATTAAATAATTATAATATAATATTATAAATAACAATGACTTATATAATATAATTTTTTATTTTTTAATAACATAAATCGTAATACTATAATGTAAATTATTATAAATTAAAATATTAAAATAAAAATATTTTTTTTTATTTAATATTAATTTAATTTTATTTTAATTTATAATAACTGAAGTAAATTATAATTAAATAAATACTTATTTATTTTTACTTAATTTTAATAATAAAATTATGATTATAATTCAATCTAATTTTAAATTACACTAAACACAAAATAATATTAATTATTAACTCATTCCATACTTTCTAATCCTCCCTATCCAACCCAATCCTGCATTCTTAACGGACGGACCCTTGCGAGTCATCCCATACAAAACGACGCAGCTTTTCCTCAGTCTTATGAATAAGAAACACACAAACAGTTGCCGTACCCTCTCCTTTAATCACTCCGATCAATCCGCTAGGGTTTATCAACAGAACCTAAAAACCCTAGTTTTGACTTTCTCAACGACTGATTATCACTCCCAAAAAATGGGTAAGTGCCCAAACCGGAAAGTGAAGAAGAGAAGATACTCTCATAAGACAGCTCGCCTGGCAAAATTCCTACGCAAGGATATCCTTTTTTGTTTGTGAAATTATCGAATTTACTTTTTTGTATTTTATTTAGTGGAGTATTTTTTATTGTGTTTGTGTTTTCTTGACTGAGAATTCGTGTTTACGGGACGATGCCGTTTATGATGAGCTTCAAAGGTCAGATTCCGAGAAGAATCCTTTGCCTTGTGACGAGGATTTGCCTGGGATGGGCCAATATTATTGCTTGCACTGCGAGTATGTTTTTATTTTTATTTTAGTTTTGTTTGTTTTTATTAACTTCTTTGTGTTAATGAGAAATTGAAGGAAAAGTAACTGTAGTATAGAGAACTTTATGCTTTAACTGTTACAAAGCATACTTAGGTTATTGTTAATTGGCTTTTAGTAACAGAAGTGAGGGTTGGGACTTCTTCTTTGGTGCTTTGTTTAGAAACTGATATGGGTTTGGTTTTAGTGTGTTGATTGTTCTTAATCTTGTTTACAGCCGATACTTTGCTAATATGTCGGTGAGGGACGAGCATTTCAAGACAAAGCGACACAAGAAGCGGTAAGTGACTTTGCCTTCATTTTTTTTCATTGTCTTTTTATTTTTCTTCCCTGAATATCTTTTTGTTAACTGGTGAGGATTTGGTGCTCTGTTGATTCATTATTCCTAGAAGAAATGGCATGTTATAGCCTGTTAAACTGAATAAAAGCTTATCTCTGGAATTCTATGCAGTATGCATCTAGTGCATAACTGGGGCATGAGTCTTGCTGCTTCAAATGTTAATCCATGGGATTTTATTTTTCTTTTTGACAATTTGTATGATAGGATATTCTGAAACCTTGAGAATCATCTGGTGCATCTCAATTTCGAAAGAATATTAAGAGAACTGCTTTGAGTTCATTGATGGTGGGTACTATGTGGGATCACATGCTAGTTGAAGATGATACATGGTAGCCTAGATTCTTGAATAAGTATTTTGTTACAATTGCTCAAGAAAGTCTCATTTTCATACTCTCATTTACAATGAAGATCTCATTTTCACTCTTTTTTTTTTCCTCTTAGAGCCCTAACAATATCACAGTAATAAAAATCAGTTTGATATGATCTTCTATTGAGCAAACCCTTGAGTGAAGCATGAGAAGGAATTTGAGGATCTTGTTAATGCTAGGAGCTTAAGGATTCTCATTGTGTTAATATGTCGTGTGGGATTGCTTGTTCTTTCTCATGATTAAGTTAATGTTCTCTAAACTCTAAAAGACCAATGCTTTGTTTCTCCTTTAACATTTGTTAATGGACTACAGTGAGAAATTCTTATATGTAAACGTGCCTGAAATTTTCCTGAGGAAGTGTGTGTTGGTTCAAATGCGGAAACTGAACCAATTTATAAGGATCTTTGCTTAAACATGTTGCTAGAATAAATATAATTCATACCTTAAGAACTAAATGTTGTTAACTCAATTTTCCTCCAAATGAATGCATAGAAGAGACTTCAAATACCTTTGATCTTCCTTCTAATCTAATCTATACATATCGAGGAGCACACATGTGGGCATGTGAGGGATTTAAACAATTTTCTTTAGCTCTCTTGCTTATGATGTTAGTCTTGCTTATTTTGGATGAAGCATAAAATCATTAGTTTTGGCAATTAAGCTTCTTTCTTTTCTCTACAATCTTTTTCAAGATTATCATCAACAACCTTTACTATTTACAAAATAATTAGTATTTATAAGTAAAAGAATTTACCAATGAGTGGAAGAAGCATTAAACCTAATTTTAAGTTTATGTCAAATCAATCATCAAGGACTAAAAATACTATGTATTTTGTAGTTAACTTAATGTCACATCAATCTATAAGTGGAACAAATTGGGTTTATGTTACATCCATCAACTAGTGAGAAAACCTAATTTAATTACGTTTATGTCACATCCATCAATCTGTGTAATTTCTAATTGTAAATTACAATTGTAATTTCAACATATTTTCTATAATTTTCAACAATTTGATTCCAAATTTTGTATTGTTGATCCACTATGGAAACCGAATATGTGGCAACATCTGAAGCCACTAAAGAGGCTGTATGGCTTAGAAAGTTCTTAATGGAACTAGGAGTAATTCCTTGTTCAGAATCACCTATTGTACTATTTTGTGACAATAGTGGAGCGGTAGCCAATTCCAAGGATCCTTGGAATCATAAGAGTGGGAAACACATAGAGAGGAAGTATCATATTATTTGTGAGATAGTACAACGTGGTAATGTCACGGTTGCCAAGATAGCATCGATAGGGAATCTAGCGGATCCCTTTACAAAAAGAACTTTTTAAGTCATATAATCTCTTTAACAACTTCAGATGCTGTCGCATAGTTGGCTTCTATAGTGAAATCAGCAATACAAGATTTGGTACCAAATTTTTGGAAATTATAGAAAATATGTTTACAATTAGAAATTACACATATTAGTGGATGTGACATAAACTTAATTTAATTAGGTTTTCTCACCAATTGCTGGATATGATATAAATCCAATTTCTTCTACTTATAGATTGATGTGACATTAAGTTAATACTTAGTATTTTTAGTGCTTATAGCACTCGATAATTGATTTGACATAAACCTAAAATTAGGTTTAATGCTTCTTCCACTTCTTGGTAAATTCTTTTACTTATAAATACTAAGTATTTTGTAAATAGTAAAGGTTGTTGATGATAAATACTGAAAAAGATTGTAAAGAAAAGAAAGAAGCTTAATTGTCAAAACTAATGATTTTATACTTAATCCAAAATAAAATCAAAGAGAGAGCCAAAGAAAATTGTTTAAATCCCTCACACGCCAACACGTTTATACCTCGATATGTAGAGATTAGATTGAAGATCAAAAGTATTTGAAGTCTCTTCTATACATTCATTTGGAGGAAAATTGAGTTATGAACATTTAACTCTTAAGGTATGAATTCTACTTATTCTAGCAACTTGTTTAAGCAAAGATCCTTATAAATTGGTTCGTTTTCCGCATGAGAACCAACAGTGTAGAGATACTGCTATTTTGTTCAGCCCTCGCAAGGATTTAGTTCAAGTTAAAAGCTTCTTCACCTCCAAATACCAAGAAAACTAATGCATTGTATTGGATTTCTTAAAAATTTAAAGAGAATATTCCATTTGACCTTACTTCTTATTAACTGCAGTGTAAAGGAAATGATGGGGCCTAAACCTCATACTCAACTTGATGCTGACTTAGCTGCTGGGATGGGTATGCCAGATAATGGTCCAAAGCTTATGTCTATGTGAGGTTTTTGTTTTTGGATTACTTTAATATGTATGCTAAGATAAGAGAGAGTTAAAGTCGGGTCTTCGGATAATGGAAGATACTAGGAGTTGTAAGAAATATGTCTTTTCTGACAGCAGTTAATTTTTTTTTTTCCTGAAAGAGTATAAATTATTGTTTTCCCTAGTTCAATATATGAGGTATGACAGTAGTGAATTTTTTTCCCCCCATTCTATGCCTTAATACTATTTGGAGCATTTTGGTGCTAATTGTCTGCAAAAAGAGATTATGGATTTGCTTGTTTTAGTTCCCAACAATTTCCTACTGTAAATTTGTTATATTGTTGTGGCCGTTTCTTCTGATACAATCAGAATGTGAGGCGCTTCATTTGTTAATGGCTGCATTAGATCAAATATGGGGTCAAAAACATTACAAATTCTTGTCTGGATTTTAGTTGCCAATGGACAGATTTCAATGGTTGTGGTCTAACAATCTGATTATTTTTAAGTAGGAAATGATGCGCTATATTTGTCGAGTGATGTGTAATATTTTACTTCTCTGATGGTGTCTAGTTCTTACAAAATATTCAGAGTTCTTACGGAAAATTCAGTGATCGTTCGATTTCCAAGTCTTCTGGTTGTCTTTAGTTGTGTTGTTCATGTTTTGCCTGGAGCAGTTTACTGAACCCTGACAGTCATAAATTGATATGTTAATGTATGGGCTGAATACTATTCATTGGAGACCTGCTTTAACCTGATGGTTAATGGAACAGTTAGCCGAAAACTCTATTTTGCATTCTAGAAGCTGCCCAGGTTTAGCAGATTGGGTTTGGGAATGTCCTGGAACGTGTATTTGGATATGTTTTTCAGATCATGAACATTTTTACTGCCTGTTGATAAGAGCTAATTTGCTTCAAGTTTTTTTCCTTATTTGCCATCATTTTTCTCCTGCATGTACTGTACCTCAAATAAGTTTTGCATGAAACATTTTATCAGGGCCTAAAGAATTTTTAATCTATAATCAAGGTTGAATAGAAATTTGAGGGCAGAAAGATGATTGCCATATTTCGGGAAAATATGGCTTGCTTCCTATCACCAAAAATATGAGGCTAATGTTGGCGTAAGCCTATAGATGATTTGAATCAGGCCAGGAAAAAAAGCTGCTTTTGTTTTGTTTATATTTTTGCTGGACGCTACCACATATCATGATGTTTGATGAGAGTGGTCCAACCTGGATATTTTTTCTTTATGATATAGAAAGAAACTAGAAACTGCAAAATCTCACATGAGGTTGAGAAAATACTTAAAGAGTTTGCATTTCTCAATGTTTAGGTGAAACATGACCTAATGAGCCAAGTGTAACTGCTCAGCTCAACGGTTTTGTTATAAATGTAAGATGTTTAATCTGACTTTACCAAGAACAAGTCCTTGCTTGGAACTCCAGGTAGAAATTGGTAATAATTTGAGGAGTAAATTTGGGATTCCAGCATGAGTTCTAACTTTTTGTAATTATCACATTAGTTAGTTACTAAAGCATGTTACACGGAAGCGCCGTTGTCTCTGGAGTGTTGTCACACAGCTGCCCTAACCGGGTAGCGGCAGGGTCTCCCCATCTTTCCTAAACTTTTCCCGGTCTTCGGCCGAAGCTGTATGAGGCATAAATACATCCTGATATGACAGTTAAAGTAAGTTGTCACATCAAATGTTGGGATCCGTTTTATTAGAGATTTATAGTAATTTAAAATATTTCTGCAGGTCAGTTATATTTTAGTTTTCGCCATTTCCAAGTCAGACGAGAAGCAAGAGTTTCTAGCTCTCGCTTTCTCATCTAGCAGTGTGTCGTCCCCTATATTGTCATCCCCAATATGCCCATCCAAAAGTAAAAATGCCAGTGCCAACAGCATCAAGCCAAACACTGTTCTGTGCCCACCCGCATCCTCAAAAACATTTTGAATCATGACTGTGGTCCATCACTAGCACACATTTTGCATCCAGCAAGGCAATTTATTAAACACCATCATCTTGCTGTCATTTTATCTCCATGCTAATATGCTTGTCCACTTACTTTCTTCTGGTTGAGTTGCATGATTTTCCACCACCTCTTTTTGAGTCCTGTTGCTATCTATCTATCTTTTGAGTGCTTTTGCAATTGCACTCTCACATGTGCTTCCTCCATGTGAACTTGTTTCAATAATTCTTTTCCCTACACAATTATTATATATATACCCAGTGGATATCAAGTTGAATTATCTCCAATTCCCCTATCTATAAAAGCATGGATTGCGATGTATAGCTTGCTCCACATATTAGCCATTATGCGATCAGTGTCTGGAGAACGATGGACTTCTAACATGCATGCTTCTTGTCATGTCAAATTTAAATGGGAAAATTCTATTTGCACCACCATCCCACTTTCAGCTAAAGTTTATGTATTGCAAAAGAATTATGACGATGGCTATACAGCACTTAAATTTTGCTTTTCGCATTAATGTGCTGTTAACACAGTTAAAGAATCCAAGCTAAAAGATTATTTTGCCCCCTAGAATTTGTGGTCCTTTGTTCTCAATTGTTGGCCTCTTAAATATTGAGAAACTACGGAATCAATGGGGAAAAGTCAACGTACACCTCAAAATTTTGCTTAAATGATCATACATATTCCTTTAATTAAGCCTCTTTTTTATTATTATATTCTTGATTACAACAACTCAATAAATCAAAATAGATCAAAATAAAGGAAAAGTAATCAATGGGGGAAAAGTCACGTACACCTCTAAATTTTGCTTAAATGGTCATACAGATTCCTTTAATTAAGCCTCTTTTTATTATTATTAACTCAATAATTAAATTTAAATAAATTTCTATAATTAATATAAATTAAAATTAAAATAATTTAATGTATAAAACATTATTAATCTATCATATTCTTTTAATAATAATAAAATTTATTTGACATATTAATAATATTAAAATAATTATACCTAACATTCATAGTAGTTTATAAAATTTATATTATTTTATTTACAATCTCTTTTTTAATTATTTCTACGTTAGTATAAATCTTAAAGTCAATTATTAGATTAATAGATTTTAATATTAATAAAATCCATCAGGATAGACTAATAACTTAATGTTAAAATTATTTTCATTATATACGTTATTATTAATTATATTTATTGTAATATTTTATTTGTATCATATGATATTTATTTATTATTTTTATCTTATTATTATATTTATATTTATTTAGGTTGTTATAATCAAATGGTATAATAGTCATTTACGAAATTAAGGAGGTCTGTATGACCATTTAAACAAAACTTGGGGTGTGGGTGGCTTTTAATTAAGAATTTTATTATCTGAATAATTCTTTGAAAATTTTACTTAAGTAACCCTTTCTTCTATTTCCCTTCTTAATTTCACAAATTCTTATCAATTCATTTAGATATACTCTTTTAGCTGCAAATAATACATTAACTAAGAATAACAAAATCCATCATTTAAAAATGAACATCAACAAATTTTTATCAACCATGAAAGTTATTGAATATTAAAAAAATTAATTGTTACTAAACAAAAAAGTTAATGAATATCAAGATAAAAAATTTCTTATGTATAAAAAGCATAATATAGGTCATGATATGCTAAAAAGGGTCAAAAAAATGAATTTAAAAGAGAGTGAAATTGAGTTTTTAGTTTGCAGAATGTAAAAGTAGGGAGTGAATATGTAATTACAAAGTAGAGAGTGAAAGTGATTAGTTAAGGATAATTTTGAAATTTAAACATTTAAAATTTTTAATAATGAATCTAAATGGCTGTGGAGAAGAAACCCTTTTTTTAATTATTAATTATTTATTTTGGATTTAAGGGAAATGACGAAATTCCCCATATGATATTTAACAAATTACGAAATATAAAAATTTTGAGTTACACAGAGGTGAGGTAGCGCAAAAATAATTTTCCAATTTTAACCCCGTTAATCTTTGTCCGACCCCCCAACATTTATTGGTGCACGATTTGGGCACTACACCGAGTCACCGACATGTTAATAATATAGGCAACGCCCTGACGCCGACTTTTCGCAATTATTTTTTTAACAAGGATCTTTCTGCCCATGATATGTTTTTTTCGAAAGCACAAGGACAAACAAATTACACGAGTGCTGCAGCTTCTGTGAATTCATTTTGAGGGCAATTTGAACGGAAGGACTAGTGGTCATTATCATTTCCTTAGAGAGATTCAGAGAGAAAACATATATTGTAAAAAATTAGGTAATACACATACTATATACCGAAACATTACTCTTGACAATCAAAACTCAAAAAAATCATCAAGGGGCATATAGAAAATACTCCACTTTTTAACTTCGTTTAATCTTTAAACTAACTAGGCTTCTCTTTCCTCGTCATCTTTTGGTCTTGCTGAGGAACTTGAACCTGATGTCATTCCGATAACCTGGCTATGTGTGAACCTTTGTAACTGTATCATCCGGGCATAACATCCATCAGGATTATTTTTCAGCAGGTGTGAATGAGAACCTAGTTCCGCGACTTTCCCATCATCGATTACTGCAATGACATGGGCATTCCTGATGGTTGATAGTCGATGAGCAACAACGATTGTTGTTTTTCCTGAGCAAGCACGGTCTAGAGCCTCCTGAACGGATCTCTCAGACTCGGCATCAAGTGCACTTGTTGCCTCATCAAGCAGCATAATCTCTGCTTTCCTCACAAGAGCCCGGGCAATTGCTACTCTTTGCTTCTGGCCACCAGAAAGTTGAACTCCTCTCTCCCCTACGAATGTCTTGTAGCCATCGGGCAATGAAGATATGAATTTATCGGCATTGGCCAATCTTGCTGCTTCAATGATCTCAGACTCGGTTGCCGATTCATGCCCATAGGCAATGTTTTCATATATTGTAGAAGCAAAGAGGCATGGCTCCTGTGGGACAATTGCCATATGCCTTCTGAGGGATTTAAGATTATATTTTCGAATGTCCTTCCCATCAATCATAACCCGTCCAGATGAGGGCTCATAGAATCGCTGTACAAGTGCAATGACTGAACTCTTGCCACATCCACTAGGACCCACAAGAGCAAGAGTTTTGCCAGCTCGTGCACGAAGGGAGAGATCACGGAAGATTGGGATATCAGGGCGAGAGGGATAGGAAAAGTCTACGTGCTTCAATTCAACTTCTCCACGAAGACGGTCAGGAACAGGGGTGGCATCCGGATCATCAGGCTCAATTTCAGTTTTCCGGTCAAGAAGATCAAAGACTGACCTCATGGCTCGCCCACCTTTGATGAAGTCAGGAGCCAGGGTTAGAGTTTCAGCTGCACCATTGGCAGAGACCATGAGGACCATGAAAACTCGGATTGTCTTTGAGAAATCAGAGATCCCATGCTTCACAAGCCAGGAAGAATACCAAAGGCCAAGAGCATAGGAAGCATAAAGACAAAACTGAGCTACCCCATATCCACTTCCAGCAATTTGTCCTTTCCAAAAGCATCTTCGTAACGGAGTTTGAAGGTTAGAGGAGAAAAGACTAACAATCATTGACTCTGAATTGAAGGCAGCAACAGTCCTCACATTGCCAATGGCTTCCCCAGCCAATTGTGTGGCCTTGGAATGCGCAGCTTCCATGTCTCCTGAGAAACCTTTCATGAACATTTTCTGTAAAAGATTCATCATAAAATTGTTTAGAGTACAGTTCAATAACCATGTATGTATGACATGAAGAATTACATATAAATACAAACCTGCAAAACAGTGGCTGCAACAACTACCGGAAAGACAGCTATGAGAACAAGGGCAAGACGCCACTGCAAAACAAAACCTGCAGTGCAGGCAACTAGCATTAGTGCTGTGTTCTGCACAATAACTTGAATCCGATCTCCAATGGCTGATCTGACATTATTAGCATCAAGAGCCAGCCTTGCTGCAATCCTAGCACTCTCATTTTCCTCCTGATCGAACCAAGCCATTTCATTTTTCAGTACTGCCGCCAGCATTTTCTCCCTCACACGTTTGGTAAGGTTTTCTCCCACAATATCCCAGAAGGAATGCTGTAGTGTGTTGAAGAGAAGTTCAGCTGATGAAAGCCCAATTAACAAATAGCAGTACTTTGCGATTTCTCTGATCATGTAAGCATGGTCGGGATTATAGTAGACACTCATGACAGCGCTTAGAACGTATGCGAAGAAGGCATTAAGGGATCCACAAATAACAGAGCCCACAGAACCGACTAAAGCATAAATCCATTCAGGAGAATTCATCTTTGCGAGGCGCCAGAATGAACTAGCTTGCTCCTTAAAAGCAAGTTTCTCATGCCGATAACTGGGATATGTAGCATCAAGGGATAGACTAAAATCAGAAGTTGAGAAGTCAGATAGCCTGCGTGAGTAAGGTGATCGTCCATAAGAAGAATTTCGTGCAATTATTGGTGAGCTTACTGAGTTCCTGGCGCTAGAAGGCCTGCAATAATTATAATAACCATATTAGGAACAAATTTTCCACTACATAAACAACGTAAACAAGACGCATAAATGGTGGAGCATACCTTGCACTACTCTTTCTGGCATTGTTGAGAGCAGTTTCATGAGCTGCTTCTTGCATTCTTATGAGCTTGGCATAGACGCCATTTTCTCCCTTGGCAATGAGTTCATCATGAGTCCCAATTTCTGAGACGCTTCCCTGTTGCAGCACAGCTACAAGATCAGCCTTGCGAATAGTAGAAAGGCGATGGGCAATAACAAGAGTCGTCCTTCCAATCATGAAACGATCAAGAGCTTCTTGTACCAGCTTTTCTGATTCCGAGTCCAGAGCACTTGTTGCCTCATCTAGGAGCAGAATTGCCGGGTTTTTCAGCATTGCCCTGGCTATAGCTATCCTTTGCTTCTGCCCTCCTGATAGCTGCACTCCTCTCTCCCCTACCTGCCATTTTCAAATAATTTATTTGACTTATCATCTATCTCAATGCTTTTTTGGGTCCGACTTTTCTGAAAAAATTATGATATCAATTGATTCCCCAAAAGATTTAAGTAGACATGAAATGTTAAAGGGCTCATGATATGTATGGATAATCATTAGATGATCTTCCCTTTCATATTCAAATATATAGCTTACAACACAAGGTTTGGTACTCTCTTTTAAATTATAATCTTAACAAAAATAATAATAAATGAAAAACTTGATTCTTTTGACTTAATAAATTAATGAACCAAGTATTCTTTTGACTTAATAAATTAATGAACCAAGTATTCTTTCCATAATTTCATCTCCACCAATCATCAATACTTTATTATTTTATTTTATTTTTGGGTCTGAACCAGTTATCTTCAAGTTATCATTCAGAGAACATTTTCTTGGCATCATTATTATTTTAATCCCCCAAGGCCATTTACATTTCTTTATTTCCAGTGAACCTTTTGTCCTTTTCATTTTGCAATGTTTGCAACTCACTGTTCTAGGTTTTTTTGGTCTTATACCTGCACATGCACTGCTGACTGAAGCATGTTACCTTCTTAGAAATTCATGCATGATAGACTTACATTGACTTCTCTGAAAAAATATTAAACTACCAAATAAAATAAAGTTTGGTTTTGTTTGTTGACCAAACTATACATTCAATTTGGAATACTTAAAAAAAATGTCTAGCTATTATATTCCATTAAAAATCTAACCAAACATGACACTTTTGGTCAAGATCCATAATTAGCTTCACCTTCTAAAATAAACTAACTTTACCCCACTCCCCCACCCTCTCCCAACTGCCATAAAGACAATAACCCAATTGATGCTACTTGAAGGCGCATATCCATAGTAATTATTATGGTAAATAAATTTTATCTTTTTCTATATTGCAATAAGCAAAGTTTCAATGTCAAATGATAAATGCTATAAAAATCTTTAGATAATTTAATTATATAGTACTGTTATTAGTTTATTTTCAATTTTTTTTCAAAAAAAGGGTTCGGATTTGTATCAGAAAATCTGGGCATATCATCCACTAAACACCAAACCTTCCACTGATTGTGACTCGAACTTGGTTGAATAAGGGCACAAAACACTTTCACGGCCAACCTAGCTGTGCCAAGGGCTTTTTAGTAGTAGTTAAACAGAGCCAATTTGCTAATTTATGATGTCAAGCTAATCTATCTGAAATTATTAACTAACCTGAGTGTCAAAGCCATCTGGTAGCTTGATGATGAATGAATAAGCATTGGCAACTCTGGCAGCTTCTTCAATCTCATTTAGATCTGCATCGGGCCTACCCAACAGTATGTTCTCTTTAATTGTGGTAGCAAAAAGTGCAGGCTCTTGACTCACAAGTCCTATTTGCTGCCTCAACCATCTCAGCTTCAATGACTTTATGTCATGCCCATCCAGCAGCACTTGACCTACATAAGTTTCATAAAATTTGTTAAATCAACTGAAGCTCACATACCAATAACTAAATCAAAGAAAGAAGAGTAATTTCTTTTCACTTTTACCTGAGGTGGGATCATAGAATCTCTCAATGAGAGAAACCACAGTGCTTTTACCGGAGCCACTGCTGCCAACCAAAGCAATGGTCTTTCCAGCAGGTACAGTGAGGGAAAAGTTGTTGAGGATCCGAACTTCAGGCCTTGAAGGGTATGAGAAATCAACATATTTTAGCTCTATGAGTCCAGAAACCGAGTCCAACTCCAAACCAGATTCACTATTTCTATCAATGCTCGGCTTATGATCAATTATGCGGAAAATTTTTGCTGCTGCAACTTTTGCCTTTGCAAATGCAGAAATGCTTGGAGCTGCCTGTGCTAAAGCCCTATAACAAAAAGAGAAAGCTTAAGCAAATGAAATGAAATCTAAAACCTATTTGAACAAGGAGATTTACAGAGTAATACTCACAATCCGCCGATCATAACTGCAAACATGGTGGCTATTGCTAGCCCTCCATTGGTAAAGTGATGCCTAACAAGATAACCACCATACCAAAGAAGAAGAGCATAAGAACAGAACACAACAAAGTAAGTGGCACCCAAACCCATCCCCTTTGCAAATCCACTCTTGTAACCGAGCCTTTGAGCGACCCTCAATGCTGATGAGTAAGCTTGTAATGCTCTAGATTCACCAACAAATGCAAATACGACCCGAATTTGAACCACGGTCTGCAGTTTTTGTTGAAATCAGTGATAACCCAGATAGGAAAAACAGAGAAATTTGCCAACAAGGATCAATTTTTTTTTTTTTTGTTTTACCTGTTCGACAATGTTTCCAGCTTGTGATAGAGCTTCTTGGCTCTTGCCAGCGAGTTTGGCCAAAGAGGTGGCGTGAATGGCTCCAATTACAGCAATGAGAGGAACAACTGCAAGTGTGACCAAAGCTAATTGCCACACAGCAGTGAAACCAACTGCAAATCCAGTCACAAATGTCGCCATATAGTGGATGAAATTACCCAGCTGCACATACATACAAGGCCTAATTACAAAAAAGAACAGAACCAAGAACCAACCCATGAGAGAGAATAAAATTTTAGTTCCACCTTCTCACTAATGGCATCTTGGACCATCACTGCATCAGTGTTAATGGCATAAACGACGTCGCTGGTTCGAACCTCGGTGTCAAAATACTGGACGTCTTGGTTCAAAGCTGCTTCTAGGTACTTGATCCTCATCTTGGTTGATTGCCTCTCACCAGTCCACATCCAACAAGATATTTCTGAAACCCGATTGAAGGATAAATGCTTCTGTTTTCTTATTATTATTAAATGGACAAAAGCCAAAAGCCAAATGAAAAAGAGAGCAGCAGCAGAGAAAGTAAACTAAACTGACCAGCCCATGAAGATGCCCAGATTGCAGCACCAACCACAAGAAAGTAAAATGCATACTGAAAAAAAAAAACAAAACAATGACGAAAACTTAAATTGATTTTTTGAATTACTCATGTAAGATTATGTAGTTGTTATTGTTGTGGGTTACCTTCAAAACTTCTTGCATCATCTTGTCCATGTTGTTAACATTAGACCCAAAAGAGTTAACAAGATCAGCAAAGAAGCGAAGAAAGATAGGAAAAGAACAGCCATGTATAAAAGCACCAAGTGAACCAACTGCCATTAACACATAATCCAAACTATCTGCAAATCTGAAGAGCTCCCCCAACCCAACTGGGGTTACATCACTAGGCTTCTTTGGCTCAGAATTAGCAGCTGAAGAAGAAGAAGAATTATTCTCCATATCTCTTGTTGTTGTTGTTTCTTGTGCCTGTGCTTGTGGTGATAGGTTTGTGTAGTTATTATTACTATTATTGTGATTATTAAAGGGAGGAGAAGAAACAAGCTCAAGGCCTTGCATTTCTGACCATCTCCACTGCTCAATCTTCTTTATCTCCTGCTGATGAGAAGAATCTTGTGACATTTGCAAAATTCCTATTATTTGCTCACTTTATGAACTAACAAAAAACAAACCTCCCTCTCTCTCTCTCTCTCTCTCCAATCTTTATTATCTCACTCTACCTGGCTTTTGAGCTCATGTTATGTTTTTTTCCTTCTTAACTTTTCTTCCTTTTTTCTCTCCTTTTTTTTTCCCCCTCAATCTTTAAATTTACTCTTTTATTAACTCAAACAACAACGACTGAGAAGAACTGTTGGTGGTTAAGTGGGGGGGGGGGGTGGATTTCCGCAGTTTGCTGGTTCTGTAAAAGACATTGAAAATGACACATCATTAGATGCTGCTCTACATGCTACATGCTAGAGATGGGTTTTTTGACTAAACACTAATAATTCCAAGTCATTAAATGTTTTTATTTTATTATAACCATTATTTTTTTTTAGCTTTGGCTTCTTCTTCAAGTTAAATAATAAAGTAAAAAGCTTGCAAGTGAAAAATGAAAACCCTAACCTCACCTCACCCCACTGTCTGTCTCCTACAAATCCGGCGCCCTTTTTTCCACATTGTAACACCATAATTAATTAAAATCTTTCTATTTTTATTTTTTCAACTTTGATAATACCCAGGACCAAACAGGCCTTTATCTTTAGTCAAAAACTTGTGCCAAACAGGTAAACCACTACACTTTAGTCTTGACCTTAAAACAAACAGTTGTACGATGCATTAGCCACAAGTTTTCTCTATGTCCTTAATAAATTTTTGTATATTACTAAAAATACTGTCCTTCTATGTTATATATTTCCGATAACGTATATTCTGTAGACACATAAGTTGTATAAAATAATAAAAATATTATGCGAATCATATAATAAATAAATAATGTTATATATATATATATTTATTTATTTTGAATAACTAACATATAAATAATAATTATATAAAATTTAATTACATATAATATTAATTAAAGCAAAGACCCAAATACATAAAGAAATTTTATTGTTAAAAGTGTCATTGTAAACTGTAGCTGTTTTAGTCAAAAAAACTGGGCTAAGCTAGGTACCTAAAAGAACTACGGCTGTTTTGTCTTTTAACGTGTTTGAAAAAACTTGATAAATCTTCCAACATCCTAGTAAAAGTAAAATCCTAAAGTTAAAACTGTACTTATGTCAGAAATCCCAGCTAAGATCTAACCGTTTTAGCATAAACACTAATTATATATTTTATTACATAACTCAAATAATAACTTGAAAAAAAAATACAAGTGGGATAGGGATTATCCCAGGAAAATATGTCAGGAAATCATCGACAAATCTGGGGATTCCCTCTAAAAATTTGATTGTTTAAGGAAAATGACAGCAAATATATTGCAGTTCATATAAAATTAAATGTAACAAAACCTAAAAATGGTGGTTTTGATAATTCAGAGTCAGAATAGTACACTGTCAAGTTCACCAATTTTTAAAGAATTCATTGAAGGCTACTTTAATCACGCCTTTGGATTTAATTTAAACATTTAACTCAATGACTCACTCAGAGGCTCATCTTCTTTTCTTGGCTTAATTTACAGGAAAGTTGCCTCTGCACTGACACTGCAAATTCCCTGAAATTGCAATTATTTTATTTTATTTATTTATTTTTTTTTTTGTTTCCCCTGGGAGAAGTATAAAGACCTTATTTAAGAGAATGGTGCACAAACCTCTTCTTAAAGTTAGTTTTAAACATAAAATGAGTATGTGTGCCCTAAGAAGAAATGTATGTAATTATTTAAAAATATTTATTGAAATTTACTTTAAAAAATGATCATACAAGTCCTTTTGAAACACATCGACCCTCTTTTTTTGTTTTTTTTTTTTTTGACAAATTTGAAGGTTTGCGACCATTTTAAACACAAAAATATGTATCTTGTATCTTTAAAAAGAGTCTATGTTGTAATTATTTTTAAAAATAATCACATAAACTTTTAAACCTTATATTCACATTTGAAAAAATTTTGAAGGTCTGTACGATTATTTTAAATAGAATAGTAGTATTCGTGCGTTCGAAAAATAAATAAATAAATATATAAATCCCATTGATCATTGTACCAAACTAATGGAAGTCTTTTTTTTTTTTTCTTTCTTTCTTTTTACTGAGCCTGAGGGCTTGAGCATTGATGAATGAAGGAAGAAATTTAAGAGATGTCTTGCTCTCTTTTCACGCTTAAACCGTACTGTCGTCTCTTCCCTGCTAAGAGTCCTCTGGCTTTTTCCCTTTTTTGGGGGGACTTTGCATTGCCTCAACCCACGGGCACTTGTCGAGTTCTGAATCATGTACTGAGTCAGTCTGAACAGCTCCTTTTTTTCTGAAAATTTATTTATTTGTGCAGTTATTACCTGTTTATTTAGCTTAATTTAAATGTGATTATAATAATAATAGGACGAATCACTAAAGGAAATGACATGTTCTTTACTTTTCCTTTATACCATTGATTTGTTCAATGGATCGATCCTGTAAAGAAATTTAAATTTAAATGACACAGTTAAATGAACAGCATGATAAGAATATTTAATTAAATTTATCTTAACCTTTTTTTTTGTTCAACTCTAAAATAAACATTAAAACTTTTAAAATTGAGCTATAAGTTACATAAAATAATTTAATGCGCATGTCTTTGTTTAATTAATGTACAATTTCAATTTCGCTTACCACATATTATAAAATCACATCACTTATAAGATTATTCACCAAGTTATTTCTTATATAAATTAATAAAACAAAAAGGATAAAACCAATAATTCATTATAACTAATTAAATTAATTTAAATGTGTCCAAGAATTTGAATTTTTTTTGTTTTAAAGGGAAAAAAAAAAAAAATTGGCACATGCTATTGAAGAAGTTAGGAACCCATCAATATGATGGATGAAATGAAGAAAGAGTGACCTTCACTCTTCACTCTTCAGGTACTCTTCTGATTTCTGAAAACAGAGGAAACAGGAAAATATATATGTTTATGGAAATTGAGTAAAGTTTGAAGCTAAAAGTCATATGCTCTGGAGTCATTGTTTGGTTTGGTGGGCACTGTTGATGTCATTTCAATGGCCATTATGGCCTACATTAGTCATTTCATCTATAATCAAGCTGGTGGCCCATCCCTTAAATGATCTCAACCGTTGGATCGTTATCTTCTTTAGATTACATTGTGTTAACTTCATTTATCAATTCAATTGAATTATTATCACTTGATGCTAATGTTTTACTGTCTTTTTTTTTTTTTTTTCAACATGTTAGCTGTTGCGTATTTTAGACGTTCTTTTTAATTTTTTAAAGTTGAATTTTCTTTTTTGAAAGACACGTTAATTTTCTGAAATTTAACATTCTTAAGAACACCCATTCAATAACTTTAAATTTTTAAAAATGAAAGAAACTATAAAAAAAAAAAAAAAAGCTTATTTCCCAAAGAAACACAATTTTTATTTCCGGGAAATTTAACAGACAATGAGTGTGCGTTCAACAGCCCCCATGTTCCCTGGCGTAGCTCAATCAACCGTAAATATACTCTATAATCGCTGTCACTCAAATTTAAGTAATAATTGAGGGTAAAAATTTATATTTTGTGACAGAGATTTCTTATTCCCATCCAAATATTTAAGGAAAATAAATAAATAAAACACCGCCCATTTACTTAATTTTGGAAGTTAGTATGTTAATTGTCTTTGTATGGAAAGTTAAAAATTAAAAAAAGAAATTCCAACATCTTAAAAAATAGAAGTTGGCACTAAATAAGACTCTTTATGTTTATAAATAAACTATGGATTCAAACCTAACATATATATATATATATATAATATTTTCCAGGAGAAGGTGATACTAAGGTTGAGATTAAATAAATATTGAGCTTTTGTTTAAAATGTATAAAATTTTGTTTGACTATGTTATAAACAAAACTAAACATTTGGGAATGAAATGCAAAGTAAGGATTACCACTATGAGTGCACTACTAATACCATCATGTACAATAATGGATCAAATTAATCCATAATTCCATTCCTTATACCATCATGTACAATGCAAAGTGAGGATTACCATATGTGAAACTCCTGAAAAATAGTGCTTATCCATGAACCTTTGCTACTACGCCTAGAATAGGACAATATCTCAAAAGTAAACAAAGATACATACGTATCATGATCACTCTCTTCTCACTTTCTTCTTTCTATAATCTCAAATTAATTTCTAATTCCTAGATTGGCATAATATCTAAAAGGGTGTTATATTATTGTGTATGCTAACGTTTTCAATTAGTATATTACTCTGTGGGTACTAATTGGTACAACTACTAAGATTTCTAATAATTTAAATCTCTCGTAATATACTACAAACAACTTTATATTTTGATTTAAGAACTATAAAAAAAAAAAGGCCAATTCCGATTATAACATTCAAGTTTGTTGAAATTTGAGTTATTGTTAACCACACTCACAAGTACAGGATGAAGATAAATCATTTACCGAATGAATATATAATAGGTGATTTTGTATGAAACTATTTGATCTAATACAATTTTAGTGAATTTATTTGATAAAAAAATTTAAACTGATTGGCATGAATTCCAATAATTATATGGAAACAATTTGAATATGGTGATTACCCTATATATATATTTCAATATACATATTTAAGACATAAATTAACATGAATAAGAAAATGAAGAGAAACAAAAATAATAATAATAGGGGTTCTAAGTAAAGAGAGATTTTAGAGTACCTCTATTGTACTATACCCATTTAATACACATGCGACATGTGTGCATGAATTAAATATAATTATTAATTACACGATAATTTTTCAAAATAAATGTACACGTATTATACACCAATAAACATGTTAATTTAAATTGATAGGCATGAATCTCAAGAATTATATTAAAACAAATCTGAACATGGTGATTACCCTATGTGTCTATTTCAATATGCATATTCAAGACATAAAATTAACATGAATAAAAAAATGAAGAGAAACAGAAATAATAATAGGGACTCTAAGCCAGAGGCATGGCCATTGTCATTTGTGAGCATAAAGAAAATTAACACCATCATCTAATGAGATTGTTAGAAACTTAGAAAGACACATAAATAAACATCCAAAATGGTCGTTAAAGATTAGGTGTAAAGTTAGAGAGAGTCAGTGACCAAACTCCCATAAAGAAAATGAACTAAGTTAAGTGTATTTTATTGGTAAATTATCCACCAATTTGGAGGGTAGAAAACATAATGTTTTCAAGAAGTCAAAAAAGGAAAACCCCAATTGGCCATTTAATTTCTCTCTCTGATTGAGAGCCTATTATTATTGGTTATTATAAAGGTCTGTGTTTGTGTGGTCCATTTTCACGAAGTCATATTCTTGTTTGTTAAAAAATTTAAATTAAAAAGTGAATCCAATAAACAATGAAAATAAAAACCACTACTCAAATCCCCACTCAAATACTTCTCTCAAAAGTGATGCATGTGAGACTCTCATTATGCCATTCCATTGTCTTTCTTGTGGTCAAGTGAGTATATTAATTCATACTACAATCTAATTATTCTATTTTAATTATAATATGATCTTTGAATATATCTTAATTTTTAAGCAATATTTGATGATTCAGTGACCAAGATGTGGGTACACCAACTATAACTATAAGATTTCAAATTGTACATGTTGGCATCTTAAGGGGCTTCCCAATCCCAAGTGTCAAAATTTTAATTTATTTTTAATTCTTTCCATTTTTATTTTAATTAAATTAGAAGCGTTGGTTAATATGTCTTCTTTAATCTTATGACCCTATCAATCTTTCCTGTGTTAAATCAAGGACCCATCAATTATGAAAAGAAGCAAAACGATACTGACGATTTCTCTGTTTTGTCTTATTCAAAATTGCCGTATTTTCAAATTTGATTGAAAAGCAAGTAATCATTGTGTTTTTTTAAACCGAAATTCTTAAATTTGATTTCTAATTTTTTTTTCCCCTTCAAAATTTATTCATGGTTGTCTAATTAGTGCCTTTCTACAATATTCCAAACCAAAAAATAAAAATAAAAAAACGATTTCTTCAAATATGGTGCCCCTATGTTGTAACTAAAAAGTGTTACATGGAATGTGCACACGCTTTTTGCTATGACATTACAACTTTTTTTCCTACTTTGTAATTAGAACCAAGTTTTCATTATTGTCAACAATTATTTTGAAAAATTACAAATTTATATCTTAAATTAAGATGTGCTTATGTAACACTTTGCACTTATTATCTCTAATGAAAAAGTTATTGCCTGTAAGATAACACATGTTATTAAGAATGATAAATGTGTGAGCATTGTAAGTAGCACCCATTACACTGTAAACATGCCATTTCAAATAGGAAGCTTCATTAAAACTTGGTAATTTGTTAATTAGAGCTAAATAATAATAAAAATAATATAATAATCAAGAAATCATGATTATGCAATTAACATTACTAAAAAAATGCTTAAAAATGCTTCTTATTAAGTACTTATATCAAAAGCATTTTACAATATAACTCATAAAAATTTTCCTCACATGTCTCCATTGTTTGCAAAATGATCACTCACCAATTTCTATGTACATAAATTAATTATTATTTATCTTGAAAATCAGTTAAAAAAAAAAAGTATACCCTATGTTTAGTCACAAACATTCTAGTAAAGTTTCCACCTCTCGAGCAGCGGGAATCAACTAAAGAAGATAGAGTGATGTGAGATTATGGTAGGGCACTAATTGAACATGCAATGAAAAAGGTAAACAATTATAATTTATTATTATTATTTTTTAAATATTTTTTAATTTTATTAATAAGATCCAAATTAAATGGAGACATGGATAAAGTGTGAAATGAAGAATAGTGCCAAGCTAGCCTTTGTCCACTTTCTTAGACTATGTTTGGTCCTCAATTTCAAGGTTTGACTTGAGAGTATAAAAATTAAGTCCTATTGTTGTCTACTAATCCAATTTTCTATGCATTGGACCCATTTTAGTTCACATCAGCGATCCTAGTCTATGACTATGAGTCGATGTGATAGTACAGAAATGAAGTTTCTGATTTTTTTGCTCGAAAGAATTAGGGCATGACTGTGATGCAAGGGTGTATTTATATATTACATATAGGGTACGAATAAGGGTTAAAGTTTTACCCAAGTTACTTTAAAATTTTACCCTTTACTTTAAATTTGATACTCTTCGCAATAAATTTTAAACTTTCACGGAGGTTAATGTAGATGGGATGAGAAATTGTGATTTACATCCTATCCTGTGTTGAGTTGATTTCTACTCAATTTTTCATAATATTTTGTCATACCTGTATGTATAATAATATATAATTATGATTTAATTATTTTTATATTTTTATCGAATAACTTCAAATTATATCTTTTAAAAAAAGTTAACAAAAAAAAAGTCAGCTCAACACCTTGGAATTGAGCGCAGATCAACAATACAACTGGATTAGAGGTGAAAGTTACCTTATGTTCTATATCCATGAGGTGAAAGTTACCTCATCCATTAAATACAATACAAATTTACCTTATATTTTACTGGAATTTGGATAACAACCAGCTTAAAATGCATGCACTAAGAGTCGGGCTAAGGAGTAGAGGTGAAAATTATTAATTAGTGTATATGAATGGGGTGTGGTGGGTTAAGGGTGTCTAAAATGCATTAAAAAAAGCATAGATTCATTAATTGGTAATTCTAAATAAAAGTATAGAATCCATCCATTTATTGATTTTGAATAAATACCATGAACGTGAAATATTGAAAGTTTGCGAAACAGTGATGAACAATAATCCATTTATAATATAAAGGTTTTGAAAGTAAATATTATTATATTTGAATATCTGAATATAAGTGTCTGCAAACTATCAACCAAATATTTATATCATTTGAAATTAAAACTAAATCTATGCAACACAAAAGAAGGTGAATTGAATTTTGTATATTTTATTTTTTTGTTTTTAAAATAGAAAAGTGGGTAAAGCTTAAGTCACTTGTTAAAAGCTCTTATCACCATTCGAACTTGGATGGCGACCTGAATAAGACAAATCAAAAGCCGCGCAGCCAAGCCCCTGTGGCAAAATGTGGCAAAATGTGAGTTTAATAGGGCAATGTGGATCATGATGTTGAATGCTCAAAAGTCAAAAGTGGCGAGTATAGCGGAAGCAGAGCTAAATCATCTTTTTTCCTTTTTCCATCAAATTTTGGGGTCAATTCTTCAAACATATAATAGAACAATAACAAATCACATTTGCCTTAGTTGGAGAGCATTTGTTCTCACATTGTGAGAATAAGTGTTCGAATTTCGTAAAAAATAATTATAAAGATTTAATTTTTTTCATTCATTATGAAATAGTTGAGTGAAGGTAGCTTTTCTTCTTTGTAAAATATTAAATAAGGTTAAAATCCTAAGGCGATCTACATGTTAATTAATGTTAATTTGTCTCAATAATTATCTGATTGTAAATATTAATAATAATCTCATGTCATATGAATTATAATTAGAATAATAATCTCATACTATTAAAAAAAAAAAGAATAGTAACAAATATTGACTAAGCTAATTCATCCTACACTTATTAGATAGGTGCCCCCAACAAGGTAGGGATTAGTGTACTTCCTGATAAGATATCTTTTACGGAGAAAAACCAAAGGGTGACAATAAAATTTTTTTGACAATAAAATTTTTTTTAATGGAGAAAAAATTAATACATCTTTTTGCTCAAGGATATTTGAGCATATTGCAAGGAGCCCTATTGCCATCGGTTTTGAATGAAGAGTACGACAAATAACAACATGGAGATTTAGCAAGCAAGGATGGAAGATGAGTCATGACTCGTGATAGTTGAATATTAACCATATTATCTCGCAATTATTATTTTTTTATGGACTTAAAATTCAAGAAGAATTTGCTTTTATGAACAAGCAGAGCATACTCCAGAAACAATCAGAAATTTGGATGAAACTTGAATGAATTAAAATACAGAGCTAGTGCTTAATTTATACACACGTGAGCTAGCCTCCAGAGACACAGATATGTAAATAACTACAAAATTGAAAACGCAAATATAGCAATCATTGGCTAATCATTAAAGTCCCTCTAGAATCTTCATTCTTCCAACTTCACGTGTTGACAAATTTCTCTCGTATAACCGTTTTTCCACCTCGAGAAATCCAAATTTCATTATTAACATCACCGATTGTATGTGTGAAAAGCTGAGATGGCATGCCAATGTGGTTTCAATATCAGCTGCTGACTCCTTACAGCTACCTTTTTCAACACTCTCTCTCAAACTCAAGGTCTTGTCAAATACATTGAGTTTGCTTCTAAAACAGCTGAACTTGCTATAAGGTAATGGTTTAGTTAAGACATCTGCAATTTGGTCTTTGCTGGCAACGAAATTTATTTCCAATTCACTATTTGTTACCTTATCTCTGATGAAATGGAGATCTATCTCAAAGTGTTTTGTCTTTGAGTGATACACAGGGTTTGTAGTTATTGCTACTGCACTTGTACTATCACTTAGAATCATTAGCACTCCTTCAATTTCGATTTTCAGTTAACTGAGCAAAGATTTAATCCAAGTTATTTCAGCTGTACAAAGAGCCATAGCCCTATACTCAGATTCTGCAGTTGACCTTGCAACCACACCCTGTTTTCTTGAACTCCACGCAATCAAGTTGTCTCCCAAAAACACACAGTATCCACTGGTTGATCTTCTATCATCTGGATCACCCGCCCAATCTGCATCTCTGTATGCTGCAAGATCAAGATACTTTGATTTTCTGATTTTTAAACATATATTCATAGTGTTTTTAAGGTATCTTAGCACTCTTTTGCATGCTATCCAGTGAGGTTGCCTTAGATCTAACATATATTGGCCGAGTTTGTTTACTAAGAAGGCAAGCTCGGTCTTGTCAAAATCGCATATCATAGATCGCCTATTACACTCCTATAAAGTGTGGGATTGTGAAATTTTGCACCTTCATCTTTCTTTAGTTTTTCTCAGTAGTGTTGAAAGGTGATTCATTCCTTTACGATCACTCATCCCTATCTTTATCAACAAATCTTGAATGTATTTAGCTTGGGAGAGCGAGGATTGTGTCTTTGCTTCTGGTCACTTGTATTCCCAGAAAAAAGTTTAGATCACCGAGGTCTTTCAAGGCAAAGACTTCATTCAGGCTTCTAACTAAATCTTCAATGCCATTCACATTGTTACCAGTGATTACTGTGTCATCCACATAGATAAGCAATATGATTATTTCAGTTTTGACTCTTCGTAGAAATGTTGAAGTATCACATCTTGAGTTTTCAAAACCCCAAGAGTTTAACGCACTCTTTAACTTGTCAAACCACGCTCTAGGAGCTTGTCTCAAACCATACAAAGGCCTTCTTCAACTTACATATGTGATTTGGCTTGCTTTTATCCACAAATCCATCATTGTGGCATATAAACCGTCTCTATCAAGTCACCATTCAAGAAGGCATTGTTTATGTCTACTTGTCTCAACATCCAATCATTGTTTACTTTGCCAAGGTCGGGATAATTCTAATTGTTGCAGCTTTCACAACAGATGAATGTCTCTTTAAAATCAAGCCCTGGAGTTTGCGAGAAAACCCTTTGCAACCAACCTTGCCTTGTACTTGTTGATAGTGCAATCGGGATTTTCCTTCACCCTATATTGTTTCCAATCGGCCTTATAGTTTTACTCATACGGTATTAAGGTCCATGTTTCATTTTTCACAAAGGCATTAAATTCATCCTCCATTGCCTTTTTCTAGTTGGGTTCTTTCAAGGCTTCTTCGTAGTGTTTTGGGGTAAGAAAGGCTAGGTTTGTGTGGATATCTGATATAACTTAGGTTTGAATATCCCTGCCTTGGATCTTGTTATCATGGGATGTGAGGGTAAAGGTTTTTGGACATAAGGATCAGAGATGCTTGGTTCTGCAGGTTGAATCTCAGGGTGATTATTTTCTGAGGTGTTTGGCTCGGGTAAATGAGGTGAATGAGTTGAAGATGAGTGACAGCTTTGACGTTGTGTCGTTGTTCGGTTTCTATTGAGTGTCATCTTGCTCAAGAATTGGGGAATATTCAAAGGTGTGATCATAAATGTCTTGAGAGTGATTGTGAGTTACCGCTTGGCTAAAAGAAATTATGAGAATCATCAATTGAAAAAGACATCACTTGAAATCTTTCAAGGAGATTAGAGAAATCATTCTGACTGGTATGCTCCTGACTGCTAAATTTGGGATCATTTAAGAAAGGGAATGAAAATTCATTGAACCTGACACTGGATGATATGTAAATTCTACCTGAGTGATGCATCCAGACATATCCTTTATGAACCAGGCTAACTCCTAATAAGATGCACTTGGAAGTATGGAAATCAAATTTGTGTTTGTTGTATGGTCTTAAGAATGGAAAACATTCACAGCCAAATACTTTAATCTGTGAGTAATCTGGTTTTGATGAGTAAAGGATTTCAAAAAGAGTTTTATGTTCAAGTGATGGTGAGGCTAATCTGTTTATGATGAAGGTTGAGTAGCTGAAAGCCTCTTGCCAGTATTTCAAGAGCATTTTGGCTTGTGCCAGCAATGTCAGGCCAGTTTCCACTATGTGTCTGTGCTTCCTCTCAACTTTGCCATTTTGTTCATGTAGATAAGGACAAGATTGCCTTATGGTTATTCCCTCTCTCTCAAGAAATGTTTTAAAAGTTTTAAATTCTCCTCCCATATCTGTTTGCAGGGCTTTTATTTTCAGTTTGAGTTGTTTTTCTATCTGATTTTTGAAAGTAATGAAGCTTTCAAGGGCTTGCGATTTGGTTGTGATACGGTATAGCCATGTGTATTTGGTTTTGTCATCCACAAAAGATATATAATATCTGTGTCCATGAGTTAAGGGTATAGGTGATGGCCCCCATAGGTCTGTATGAATTAATTCTAAGGCTTTTTTGGTTTTTCTTTCGGTGCTTTTGAAGTTTTGCTTCGACTGTTTTCCATATTAACAAGCACAACAAAATGAGGGGATATCATCTTTATTTATTTTAAACTGATTACAAGACAGCAGAGTGTTTCTCAGAGCAGATACATTAGGATGTCCTAGCCTGAGATGCCAAAGATCTATTTCTTTTGTAGCTTTGGAAACACTGTTGCTTGATGCACCAGTGACACCGACTCAACATTGACAATAGAGGACTCGTTAATGCTAGAACTTAAAGATAACATGGACACTTTGGATCATTTATTGACTCGTAAACCGAAAATGCAGATAAGGTAGCATGAGAGGTTTTGTGTTTGCTCAAAGCGAGCAGTAGACACACGATGGCTCATACAATCCATCTCTAGCCACTCCTTTCACCAGGATTTTCACTTGCTTCTTGTCCTTGATGAAACACACAGATTTTTGAAACTCAACATCAATATCATTGTCACATAATAATTTTGAAATGCTAATGAGGTTCTTAGTAATGTCCGGCACATATAGTATATTGTTCAAAGCAATGTGTTTGTGTGGATCACAAGTAGGCAAGATAGAGCAACCAATGTGAGATATCAAAAGCTTTTCACCATTACCAACAGCTAACTTATTATTACCTTGATATTCGAGTTGATGCTTGATATTTCCAAGGGCATTGGTCACATGATTGGTGGCACCACCGTCAAGGTACCGTGCTCCACCGCTTTGTCCTTCACTACAAGAACATATGCACCTCTCTCTGTTCTCTTCTTCTCGGGTGGGCGTGGCACATAATACTTTTTGAACCTATGCCAATAGTCTGCAGCGGTGTGTCCCATTTTCGTACGTATTTGGCATGGTCCTTTTGGTTCGTACCATTCATCATCAACAACCGCCTTTCCTTTGCCCTTGTCTTGATAGTTCGACCTCCTCGAGAGTTTCCAGATCTATTTCCTGGATTTCTAAACACAATACCAGGTTGAGGTTGATTTGTGAACCTATCATTGTTACCCCAATTTCTTCTACCATTTCTAGCTAGGACAAAATTTGCCTCAACAGTTTCTGAGCTAAGGTTTTGGTCAGTTATAGTTTCTTGACTCAACAACATTCCATAGACTTCACCAAGTGAAGGACTCTCTTTCATTAAGTTGATATTGGTGACCACTGAATCATATTCAGACCCCAAACCAGCAAGCACACACATTATGAAATTCATCATCACTCATGCTATTTCCCACTGCTCTGAGTGCATTCAGCAAGGATTTCATCCTAGAGTAGTACTCATGGATGGTGAGTGAACCTTTCTTGGTGGTCTGTATTTGGGTCCTAAGATGTAGTATCCTGGCCCTTGTTCTTGCACCAAATTGATTGGCAAGGGCTGTCCACACCTCACAGGAGGTGGAATAGTCCACCACAATGCCCAAAACACCTTCAGTTAGTGATGACAGCAACCAACTCAAGAGAATGTGATCTTGTTTTTTTCCAGATTTTGCATTCAGGGTTGGGTGTTGTTATGGTTGTTTGGTTAGGTCCTGGATTCATGAATGCTCTAGGGGGACAAACATGACTGCCATCTATGAGGCCCTCAAGTTCATTTGCTCCTATACTGGAAATAACTTGTGATCTCCATAGCATATAGTTGTTTTGTGTTAGCTTGATGGGAGTAGTGAAAACATAGGTGTTATTATCAATGTGCTGGCAGGGATGAATTCATTATTGTTGTGTTTCTGGGAATAATGCTTGAGTTTTGATTTTGATTCAAGTCATCCTCTTGCTCTCTTGGATTCGTATTTGTTTGTGTGTTGCTGCTGCTTGCCATAGCTCAAAGATTAGCTCTGATACCAACTTAAAATTCAAGAAGAATTTGCTTTTATGAACAAGCAGAGCATACTCCAGAAACAATCAGAAATTTGGATGAAACTTGAATGAATTAAAATACAGAGCTAGTGCTTAATTTATACACACGTGAGCTAGCCTCCAGGGACAGTATATGTAAATAACTACAAAATTGAAAACGCGAATATAGCAATCATTGGCTAATCATTAAAGTCCCTCTAGAATCTTCATTCTTCCAACTTCACGTGTTGACAGCCCTCTGTATAACCGTTTTTCCACCTCAGTAAATCCAGCTCATTATTAACATCAGCTGATTGTATGTGTGAAAAGCTGAGATGGCATGCCAATGTGGTTTCAATATCAGCTGCTGACTCCTTACAGCTACCTTTTTCAACATGGATGACTGTAATTAATCACCAACAAATTGCTGGTCGAAAGATTAAAGATGTTATTAAATTCTTCAATAAATTGTTCAATTATTGACCTATTATTTTATGGGAGATGTATGTTTTCTTTTCGTCACAAATAGCAACCATTTAGTTGTCTTAGGTATGTGAAGAGAAACTCGGCAAACTATACCATTTTATTTCTCAAAATATTATAAATTGTATGGTAAACTTGAGGTTTCGTTTAAAATAGTCTAATTCTACAAAGTACAGTAGTTTAAACTTGAGGTTTCGTTTAAACTTGAGGTTTCTCCAAAGGGAAAGCTTAATTGGTTTGTCTTTAATGGTGTAAATAGGAAGTGAGACAAATTTTATATGAACTTTGGGATACAAAACTTTTTTATTTAATTTGTACACATTTTTATTTAGCGGAATAATAGAAATAGCAGTCAGTAAATTTAATAACATCATAAAGCAAAAATTCTTATTTATTTATTAATATTGCTCTAACATATCTTATATTTTCACACGGTGATCGGGTCTTATTCGTTGACAATGCAGTCTCCGTTGAATATATTGCTATTTATAATTATAAATTTATTGGTAGTAACTTAAATCAATTAGATTATGGCATAACCTAAATTTCTGCTCCTACTAATATTTGGAGACTTATCAAGCCAAGGTTATGTTATATTATACGCAATATGCATCACACACTAAATTACTTGCACCCAACAACTCAAAATAATTGCACAACCAAACAATACTTAAATTTGTTGGGTGCAACACTTATGTAACATATAATGACCATATCTACTTCTACCTACATTTGTAAAGAAGAATTCTAATATATTTGTAATGGAAATTACTAGTTCTTGGATCAAATTTGTGACAAACCCCAAATGAATTGGGCAAAATTCGGTAGATTTAAATTCAATCTATTTTATAAAATGGATCATAACCTTAAGATTTAGATTCAATTCGTTTAATAAAAGAATATTTGCTTTGATTCGTTTAACTCATTTAACAGAATTAATCAGTGAATCGAATTGAAGTTGAATTTGTGTAAATTCGTTTAAATTTATTCATTTACAATTATTTATCGAATAGTAATTAGACGACAAAAATTAGGAATTTAAAAAAAAGAAGAAGTAATCCGTACAATACTCACAGTTTCAAACGTACCATCCTCGAAACTCTAAACTTCCTTACTTTAAATTATAAATTCATTAAGAATACAGAAAATAGGAATTAAAATCTTCAACATAAACAAATAAATGACGCTTATATATAGCACGACGCTTATATTGTAAATTTGTAATATGCACTTGTCGCGGAGTCCAACTTTAACTTCATAATGATTTTCAAATTTTTCGTTGGGTAACGTAGTTTATAAATTTTCTGAATAATTTACAGGCAACTTTAATTAGGTTTAATGATTTAGTTCCTATCTTTATCAAGAATCTGTAGGTAGCAATAATGTGAAATAATATCTCACTCCTAACACTAGGAAGTGGGAAATCTTTGAAAAAAGATTTGTATTTGTTGTCAATATTCATCAGCAAACAATTGACAGACTATGAACTAGTACTCAGCACACAAACTAATTTGATTTATATACCAACAAAATTTTGACAACCTACAACTCTAGGTGGCATCTACTGCTGTAATTTTTGTTTTCTAAAGTTGGGTAAAAGTCAGAAACAAAGAAAAATAGAACTCCTTTCATGTCAGAAACAGCAGCCTAACATATCCCAATATTCCTGCTAAATAATGATAAGTAACGTTTTCCAATTCACTAATATAAAAATTTCATCAAAAAATAAAATAAAATAAAATAAAAATTTCATCAACTTAACTCAACCTCGATCAAAAACTTACTTACTAATTTTAATTTTAACTACTAGAAAATTGTGGACAATAAAAAAAAGTGGATTTTTTTTTTGGGAAAAGCTTAAAAATCAAAGGTCCTCTTAAGTTTCTAAAAAACATTCCAATTACTCTAAAAAATAGGGGTGGGCATTTAGCCCAAGTCGATCGGTTCCGAAAAATCGAGTTCGGATCGGATTCGGATGATGCATATAACCCAATCGGATTGGTTTTGTTTCAACCTCGAATAACACGAACCCGATCTAACCCGATCATATCCGATCCGAATTTTTGATAAAAACAAGCACAAATTCACCTAATCTGATTCGATCCGTACATATTCGGATTGGATCGGATATATATTCGGGTTTAATTCGGATTGATTTTGCTTCAACTCGAATAATTCGAACCCGACCTAACCCGACCCGAACCCGATTTTGCCCACCCCTACTAAAAAATCCTTTTTCTATGCTATAAAGGCTGATGAAAATTCTTTTTCTAAATTATAAACTTGTATTTTATTAAACCCTTTTCTAGCAGTCTTCTAATTATTGTAAAGTTATTTTTTTTTAATTATGGGGTAGATAGAACTCAAATCAATATTTTAGCTTCTATTTCTCTTAGAATCTGAACTCAAATGACTATCTAATATAGCTACTTGAAAACCACCCGATATGTTATAACAATTACAATATTTGTTCATCTAACTATTTCTCAAATTTAATTTTACACATCTAATGTTAAGGCACGAGCTAATAAATATAATGAAAAATTTGTAACCAAAAAGCATTGTTAGAGATTACAAAATGCGTTTTTCAGAAGCACTTCTCTCCTAAAGCTGCTTCTAGGCAAATCTGATACCTCTTGTGGCAAAGATAAAGCAAAATAAAGGGAATATTCTAATTTCGCGGTTGCAGCCCATGCCGCATGAAGAGCAAGCCCCACCATAGCCTAAATGAACACAAAGAAACAAAATAAAAAGGATCAATGTTTATAATAAAATTACACCTGCACCCACAATCAATAATGTTGAGCATCATATTATTCAGTATCCACATGATTATCATCTTAAATATTTTTCATTGATGGATAAATTCTTTTGTGTCAAAGAATGATTCAATTTCTGATAATACAATGTACAATATCGTTTTAATATTGAGAATGGTTTGTGGAAAAATTGCCCACAAGTTTCTACTTTAGGCTTTTGATTTAAAGTGGATATTATTCTATTAATTTTTTACATTTGTTTTAGTGGGAATCCATTGGGAAGTACCAGAAACAGATGGTATCCTTAAAGGTAGCAAGCATGTGTCAAAAGATGCTAGCGAGATAGCTACTTAGTATTAAGGAAAATTAATTTCAACGTTAAACCTACACTAAATGAAAGTATTCTTTTAACAAAGAAAAAAGCACTTAATTTTAAATATTTCACGATATTTGTGGGTGATTACTAATTCAGTTGATAAAATCTTTTGAGCGGAAATAAGAGGTATGATGTTGGAACCTGCATGCATACGTAAAGAGGAAATTGACCATTGCCATTAGGTTATGCATGTTAGGGAATTTTGAATTCCACCCAAAATTTTGCAAGAAAAAAATATCAAGCAAATAATAATAGAAAATAGATTAAGAATAACATCAATCACACAATACAATAATTTACGTGGAAAACTCATATGCTGAGAAAAACCACGGCCACCAAGGGCGATGAGAGAAAAATCTACTATGTGAAAAATTGTTACAATCACTTTAGTAATTTTCTCACACCCAAAACCCCAATAACACCCAATCTCTCAATAGACCAACCGTTTCTCTCAAATTAGAAATTGTCTACTTGCAGAGATCCTGATTGTTGTGTTATTCTTTAAGTAAATAAGTGAACCCAACCTCTCTATGTATAGTGATTATTTCTTGTAGAAGAAGTATTTCTATTTTTGTACTAGTAGAATTCCTCCTTGAATAAGAAGCCAAATCCTAAAGAGAAAATTACATATTCCTTAAATAGGAATCCTACTAAATAAGAAAATATCTTAAGAAATCGTTATTGAAAAAGGAGACATATTTCCTAACAATGCCCGTAACAAAAGCAAAAAAAATACTATAATAAGTATTTCACAAAATTTGTTTATAGTAGCAAATTTTAGGTGAGACCGTTTCCTAAGGTTAATTTGCTGTTATCCAAAAACAATAGTAAACAAAAAGAAACGTCCCGAATTATATGAAAATCATGTGCTTGATCAGTAGAAACACACAGTTATACATCATTGTGTTAAAATTATGGGTTTCTAGGTGATAAGATCACATTCTCATTAGAATACTAAATTAGATATAACCTAGAAGCTTCTCGATTAAGACCATTATATATGAGCCCAAATCTTTGCTATCATGACATGTAAATAGACAACCATTATAATATTGCAAATATTAGGAAGAAACCCCAAGTTATATAGACTATAGTGATTGATATGTTCCTTTTATGTTAGCTTTCTTATATAAATTGGCATTTGAGCCACTTTGAATAAGAACAAGAGTGAAAGGTTATTTTGTTTCTTTGATTTTGTCATCCCATCCAAATAATTAACCACTTATAATACTTCTATTTTTCAGTTGCCACACATAATCAATCACTTTTGTAGGTACAAATCTAAATAATTGATCTCACTTTTTCTCTAATTTTTTCATTAATATAGGCTTTCAGCTACAAATTAAAAACAAGTATTTGGAGCAAAGGAGAAAGATGGGCACAAATTAGTCATTAGTTCCACTTGGAAAAGGCATCGTAACCTTCACGAATGCATTAAAAATTCATGTGATTATATATAATTATATGTAATCTAAATGTTCATACAATGACGTGTTATGAATATTTTCACTTAAAATTTTTTCCCAACTACCGAAAGCTTCCCTAAATATCTCAGCTTTTTATAAGGAACTAAAAATGTCGATGCACATGCTTTAAGCATATGTATCAATCTTTTGTAGGCCCCTCGCTGTATAATGGAAGACAAGTGGATGCAATTTTGCTCAAATTATTGTAAAGTTTTGTACACATGCCCGAGCACAACTGTGTGCATGTAAATTTGTCACTCTAGCCCTAAATTCAAATTCATACACTCTGTATCACTTTTCATTACATGAAAGGGCTCAGCACAAAAAAATTAATATTAAAAAAAAAAACCGAATCTGGCATAAATCAACGTCTCACACAAAAGCTTAACCTCTGGCAATAAGCAATTAATGTATATGATCATGTTATGTTAAGATTCACATCCAAAAATTACTTTTGCTTGCAGTAAAATTTAATTTATGTTAGAAATCAAACTGATATGTTTCTTTTCAAGCATATGTAACTACGTTAGGGTGAAAGCAAGAGACATAATAATTTGAGACAACAACAAAGTAGCTATCAGGTTAACTTGTGGGTTAAAAATCATTAATTTCTGTACAAAAGAGAGAAAGAGAATTGATGAAAGTTGACCTTTAATGGAAATGACAAAAGATTATGTGTTTTATTTTTATAATGATGAATGATAATTATTTTTGTTGCATAGTGGAACTTGAATTGTTGGTTCCCATGTGTGCACATTTTAGTGATCATGTTCATATAAATCCCTATGTGAATGTGTGACCACTTTAGTTTGCATCTTCCATGCTTTGGGCCCATACTCGTTTTGTCCTCCTTCAATATTTGCTTTTCTTTCCTTCACCGTAAATCTCATTTAATTGGGTTAAATAAATGGAAGGTCTTAATATATATATATATATATATATATATATTGAGTTAAAGATTATAATATACATCCTCTTTAATAGTAGTATAAAGGAACCCATAAACGAAAATATAAGTCACTACTTTATTTTATTTAATAATGAATACTTGATATCTATATTTTTGCCTTCATTTTATAATTAATTTGTAATTAATTTTTCTTTTAGTGAGTATCACACGCAACGCAGCACTAATTTGATTGTACGGTCAGCCCGTGCATAAATTAATTAATGTGTCTAAAGTAGGACCCTTCTGATTTCTGGGTGCCACAATAAAAACATTCTTGTCTTCCTCTTAGCTTGCATCGCATTGAAGAAAAGTTTCAGCAATTCATGGCATTCACTGATTACTTTTTCAACACACTTAATTCTTCAGCTTCAATTGATGCTTGCACCACAAATTTCCAATGTAAGGCACCTCTATAAACTATAATACACTATTATAAGTCTGAAATAAATATTCGTTTTATCTACTGTTGTATACATCAGAGTCATGCGTAGATTCTGCCAATAGTCATATATTTATCTCAAAGACTAATGTATGCGAAAGAATGAATTAATTCATATTGCAAAACTATGAATGACTTATTAGATCAATTATATAGTAAACATAGAAATTTTGGAGTCATGCACCAAACCCCAAGTTTTAGAAGGGATATATTTATTAGATAAAGGTCATACAGGTTTCACCCATTGCCATGATATTATATAAGAACTCATAGTCCCAACTGTTAGGAAAAAATTTCCTACATCGATTGAGTAATAAACTTAGGTTGAGTATATATTACTTAGACAACCTTCAACTTTTAAGTTAGTTTTTGGGTTGATTTAAATCTGTAGCCTGTAGGCTTCTACATTGTATCAAAGTCAAATTTATGAATGAGTGGACCCACACTACCTTATCATGTGATAAAGACCAATCAAAAAGTCCAGCCTGCACATGACTGGGGGTATTAGAAAAATAATCCCACATCGACTGAATATTGAACCTAGGTTAAGTACATAAGATTTGGATAACGCATAACTCTTGAGCTAGCTTTTAGATTAAGTTAGGCCCTATAAGCTTTTAGATGGTATTAAAGCCAGTTCATGCATGAGTGGGCCCACACTACTTTACCATGTGATAAAGACCAGTTAAAAAGACCGACTGTATGCGACAAGGGGTGTTAAGCCCCGCAGGCTTCTATACATTGTCAGAGCCAGGTTTATGCATAAGTGGGCCCATACTATCTTACCACCTGGCAAAGACCAGTCAAAAAGACTGGCATGCACGTGATAGGTGGTGTTAGGAAAAATATTCCACATCGACTGAGTATTGAACTTAGGTTAAATATGTAAGATTTGGACAATCTTTAGCTCTTAAGCTAGTTTTTAAGGTTGAGTTAGGCCCTGTATTCTTCTATATGGTAGGTTGAGTGGGCCCACACTATTTTACCACATGACAAGGACTAGTAAAAAAGATTGGTCTGCATGTGACAGGTTGCAATAGGGAAAATATCCCACATCGATTAAGTATTAAACTTGGGTTAAGTATATACGGCTGAGACAATCCTCAACTCTTGAGCTAGTTTTGGGTTGGGTTGGATTAGGTTAGGCCCTGTATGCTTCTATATGGTATTTTCCCTAACACCCTCCGTCATGTGTCGGCTAATCTTTTTGACTGGTTCTTATCATGCAGTAAGATAATGTGGGCCCGCTCGTGCATAAATCTGGCTCTGATACTATATAAAAGCCTATGAACCTAACTCAACTCAAAGCTAACTCAATAGTTAAGGTTTGTCCAAGTTTTATATACCTAACCCAAGTTCAATACTTAGTTGATGTGAGATATTTTTCTAACACGCCCCGTCACGTACAGGTCGAACTTTTTGACTGGTTCTTGTCACGTGGTAAAATAGTGTGGGCCAATTCATTCATAAGTTTGGCTCCGATACCATATAGAAGACTATGAGCCTAACTCAACCCAAAAGCTAGCTTAAGAGTTGAGGGTTGTCCAAATCTTATATACTTAAACCCAAGTTCAATACTTAGTGATGTGCGATATTTTCCCTAACACTAACTTATACTTAAAAGCTAATTCATTATTAGTAATTTAGGGTTTCCTCAAGCTTATACTTGTACTCTCTAGAACTAATCTTAGTTGACGTGGATTTTTTTTTTTCTTAACACCGTCTCCCAAAACAAGTTTTCCAACCAAATATCACTGTCGTTATTGGTTTCGTTAAGTCATTTTCACTCAATTTTTCTTATATTGTTGTTAACGTGTGCTACAACAACTCATATGCACGGCATCTCAAATCTCATCTCAATCCCCTTCAGGCTTCTTAGGTTTAAACTCTCAAGTCTCAACTCCTTTTTAATGTTTTCTCAATATTCAAGTATCCTTGTTGGAACTCAAGTTTTCTTAAGTTAATATTTTAAACCTTAAGTTAAGCTTCGATCCTTTAGCTTGCTCCTTTATCACCATATTGAGTTTGTCCGGGCATGGAGGGCTAACCTATAATTTATGTTAATCTACGTTAGATTATTCACATCAATCCTTTCCTAATTTGTTTAGAAGTATTTGTTCGAATTGTATCTCGTTGCCTTGTTAGATTATGGAGCCTATATAAAGACACCTCTATTGTACAATTTCATAAGACTTAAATGAACCTTTTTTTTAATCTAATAATCTTAATCATTCTTCTGTTTATTAGGAAGGTATTCATTAATAAGTCTTCTTGGAGTTATAACCTCCTTTAATATAAAAGTTCATGACTTGACTCATACTTAAATATTAGTTAAATTTTATATACATAACCCCACTAAAATTCATTCTCAACCAATGTAGGATATTTTCTTAATACTCCTTATCGTTTGCAGATCGATCTTTTTGTCAGGTACTTATCATTTGGAAAAACATTGTAGGCCGACTTGTACATGATGTCTAACTCTGATATCTTATAGAAAGCTATAGATATACTAAGTCAATATTCTTTCTTGTCATTTAAGATAAAGATGGAGAAAGCATAAGTTACAGCATCTGTAACTTAGCACACTCACATGAACAGTGCCTCCAGGTGGGGAAGCTCATGGCTGGGGCACTGTTCATGTATGGCTGGGGCACGGTTCATGTAAGATACTTTCCTTGTCAGTCAATACAATTTTGTCAAGGATGATTTTGATTGTCTTTATATATTTTATATTCGTAAATGTCATACTTCATATGACTTTTTTACAATCCATCGTATTTGTCTAGATTGTACTTTCTTTTCCCTTTTCCTTTTTGAAAAATTTGTATGCTCCATGAGAATATTAATTTAAAAGTGTCCTTAAAATTAAAATGATCATAACATCATATAGAAGGCAAGGCTTATGTTGCAAATGCTGTAACTAACCGCTAATTGATATAAACCATTGATTTTGATATTTCTTAATTCCAATGGATGAAAATAATTTTAACGTAAAATGAGGTATGGGTGTAATCATAATTTATAAAAAATTTCAGCTTTAATCACATATCTACTTATTTTTTTAAATAAGTCCTCACTGATTTTATATAGCTAAATTATTTTGTTGTCCATCTCCTTTATATCTATTTTTAAAACTTTTTTTAGTTTTTACTATATTCTTATAAAAATTTAAATAATTATCATATTTATAAAGATATACAAATTCTGAATATAAATTTACACATGCATTTATAATTTCATGTCTCTCTTAAGACATAATTTTGTAATATAAATTTAACATCCTGAATTATAAAAGATATTATAGGGGTAAGTTCAAGAGACACATTTTTAAACACAATTTTTCGACCATTAGGCTAACTGAAATGAACGGTCAAGATTAGATTATATGAGTTATTAATTTCATTAATATTTTTCTCTCTCCTCTCTTTAATGTTTAATTTTCTTTCTTCTTTTACTTAAGATTTTCTCTTTTCTCTCTCCTATAAATTTGCAAATGAAATAATTTAAACCATCAAAATTAAGTTACTTACATAATCTGTAAATTTGTGACTAGAAACTGGCATATATAGCATAGCTCATTTTAATTACCTAGAAGCACTTGCCTAATGGCCTTCTTCTACATGCAGTACTTTCTTCAATCAGTGGCTGTGCTGACGAAGATTGCCTTTTTCTCAATCTTCTTCAACTACACCTGCATTGTGTCATTATTTATTTACGTATGCTTCATGATGAAATGATCAAATTCGTATCAATGTTTTTTTTTTTTTTGCATCATATCAATTTATTTTCCCTGCGTTGTGTGCGTTTATAAACTTTTACTTATTCCATTTACAGATTATGTAAGTAAATTAATTTTAGTGGTTTTAATTATTTCATTTATAAATTTATAAGAAAAATATTAATGGAATTAATAAAAGAAGAAAGAGAATTAAACATCAAAGAGCGGAGAGAGAAAAATATTAATGAAATTAATAACTCATATCACCTAATATTAACCCTTCATTTCAATTAAATCTTATGGTTGAAAAATTGTGTTTAAACTTGTGTTTAAAAATATGTCTCTTGAACAAATTATCATAACCTCTAATAATTATTAGAAAGATGTACAATGAACAAATTTTCAGAAGCTCTAATAATTTCACAAAATTTAAAAACCAATAAGTTACCACCTTCTAGCTATAGGCAAAGAAGATTTTCCTATGGAAGATTTTAACCTTTTGATCTGATCAATGATTCAGACATGTGGGGAAATAATCAATTAAATTAGATTTCATTATATTTATTAAATAAATTAGAAAATCCAAATTTATCTATAAATGATACATAAAGTGCAAACAAAATATTATAAATTAATAATTTCAATGAAGAAAATAAAAAAAATTAAAGAGTAAAAAATCAAATGAGTAAAGAATTAATTAATAAAGTTAAACAATTAATAAAAGGCTTCAACATTGAAGATTATGATGTATTAAAGCAAGAAATTATTTATATAATGAATTAAAACTCAATAGATATAAGATTAAACAAGTTAGAGATTTAATTAAATAAAATAAAAAAATTATTGAGCAATTTGGTTCTAAATTTACTAAAAATATAAAAGAAAAATTTTAAGGAAATTGAAGCAAGTGTTGCCTCATTGCAAATGGTTTCAAATTAAACTTTGAAACTTAGTGACTTCTGTATAATTATTATCTTTTCTAGGGATTTAAAAACTTAGCTGTAACTTACAGCTACTGTAACATAAGCTTTCCATATATAGAATTGAGTAATATTGCACTTACACAATTGAGAATTTGGATATATAATTTGTATTTCATTTAATGTGGTGCTTGAGGTGTCACTCACTGGATAGTGCTGTAAAATCTGCACATTAATAATGAATAATAAATTAAATAATTAGTAATCCAATTATATAATATTGCATTTACTAATCAGTAATCAGAGTAAGCTAAAATCGAAATGGATTGGAATTGGAATGGGAAATGAGAATTAGAATAAATTGTTTACTTTAGTTGTAGGAATCGGAATCGAAATGAGCTATATTGCATTAATGTGTTTACTTTGTCTTGGAATCGAAATAGATTGTTAAATGTTACTAAAATGACTTTAATTGATTATTGTCATTATTTATTAGAATAATTGTGATTATTATTATTCAAAAAATCATAGTTATTACTAATAATTGTGAAAATTATTAATTTTATTATGATTAAGTAATAGTATTATTATTATTATTACTATTACTACTACTCCTATTATTATTATTATTATTATTATTATTAACAACAATTAAAAAAATAAGAATAATAACAATAACAATAACATAATAATATTTTAATTGAAGACAAAATTGAAATTATGAAATTAGGTGGGGTAAAATATAGAGTTCAAGAAATGAGAACTTAATTCCTAAGTCTCCATGGGAATCAAGTTCATATTCATTAATCTTAAAAATATGTGGACTCTACATGTCATTCTCATTCCCACTTTTATTTTAACAAATAAAAACCATCAATAATTTTTAATCTGAATTCTGATTTTTTAATTCAAAAAATAAACAAAAAAATAAACACACCGTAAGTGTAATATTATAATTTCAATTTACGGTATAGCTCAAGCCCATTTATATGGTCAGCCCATATATGTCTATACACAGAGAGCAATCTCTCCTCTCAATGCCACTAATTTGAAATTAATCTTAAAAGTTACCGTATATATAAAATCGTATCGAGATATCATTAACTTTATAGTTAATTTTTTAGCAATAATATTTAAATTTACAAGTAAAGGCCAAGCCCGTTTGTAGAATAGTTAGCCCTTGTGTCTATGCGCCAATAGACGGCAATCCCTCCAAATTTTTTGAAAAATCTACTGCCATAAAGTGCAAGAAAATTTGAACCTGTTCCCTAACTTGACTGGAACGAGAGACACAACACAAAACAAAATAATGGTAAGATAAAAAATTTTGCCAGTGGAAATAGATTTACGAGATAGTCTCAATAAATTTCTAGGCTATATTAAAAAAATATATGTATTTAAAATTGCAATAAATCTTAAATTGTAATATATTTATAGATTGCAACAATAAAAAAAAAAAACAAAAACAAAAATGATTGCACAACTTGATTATTCAATCCATAAAAATAATTTGCTTTTAGACACGAAATATGGTTTTAGTTTTCAATTGTGATTTATATAAATGATAATGAAACTTTCTATTTATTGCTCCCATGATGGCGTGGAACAAAATTTTTAAAGCTAAGAAACTCGTATCCTGAAAACATCTGAATTCGAATTGTGAAAGTGAAACTGAAGTAAATTTAACCAAAAACGAGAAAGAAAATAAAAAGAAAATAAGAAAGCACTAGTAATACAAACAATAATACCAGCCATCATGTCAACTAGAAACAAGTCCTGGCCCTTTGCATAAGCTAAGACATGACTGATTAAGACATAGACATCTGTTTATCAAAGACTAACTAACTACTGATACAGAGTTATATATATATCAAAAGGACATAAAACAAGTTAGTTTCAATGTCTAATTCATAGGGGGAGAGGAGAGGGGGCGACCATGCATTGCATTTCCATATCTATAATATGCACTTAGCTGGAGATACAGCAAATATCTGAAAAGATTTGCTTGGATGCTGCACAGAGAGCTGAAAACGATTTTCAAACAATCAATGCATTATTAGAAAAGAGAACGTGACATGTGACATTTGAATTATTGATGCATATAGCATAGCATATTCATGTCTAAATCGTAGAGTGAAAGGAAAAGTGTTGTTGTCCACTCAAATTTAAGCTTCTTTGGACCCATTTCTATCCAACCCTTTAGATATCTACTTTTTAACCTAACCCCTATACGGCACTCATTAGTCTATCTTTACATGGATCAATCAAATCTTTTACCTCTCTCAAGGTCAAAAGAAATTGTCTTTGACGTGTCACAATTCACCCGCAGTAGTTGCCCCAAGAGCTAGGTCGGCTCTAACGTGTGTCAGTGGAGATGCATCAAATTCAAACTTTGCGATTGTGAATGGAATGCGGCATTAATTCTTGTAAGGTGGCTACGGTACAGGGATTCGAAGTCCCCGTATAAATTGAGCCCCTTGGCAGCCAAACACCATTTTTTGACCGGTTGCTGCCACGAATTTGTAATTTTTTTTAAATAAATTAAAAAATTATTATAAGGTAAAAAAAAATTAAAAATAGTAATAAAAAATAGAAAAAATATTTTTTATTATAAATATTATGAAAAATAAAATAAAAGGAGTGTTAAAAAGAGACAAAAGCTTAATTTATGTTTTATATTCACTGTTGCATGATATATGTAATATGTTTCATATTTTGTGTTATGTGTTTCATGTACTTATTATCCAAAGCCCCTTAATATTTTTTTTAATCCATCGTTCTGTTTCATATTTAAGTTCAAATTTCATAGTATATGTTAAGAGTTTTATGTTTAATATTTTATGTTTCAAGTTACAGTTGGTCTCGTATTTTATGTTCATTGTTGCATGATATATGTAACATGTTTCATGTTTTGTGTTCTGTGTTTCATGTATTTATTATCCAAATCCCCCAAACATTTTGCTTTTTATCCCCCGTTTTATGTTTAAGTTCAAATTTCATATTATATGTTAAGAGTTTCATGTTTAATATTTTGTGTTTCAAGTTACGGTTGGTCTAGTATTTTATGTTAATTATTGCATGATATATGTAAATTGTTTCATGTACTCATTTTTCAAATACCCCCAAAATTTTCATTTTATCTCCCGTTTCACGTTTAAGTTCAGATTTCATGTTTAAAGTTTTACGTTAACGTAAACACTTGGTCTCATATTTTATGTGCATTGTTGCATAATATATGTAATATGTTGCATGTTTTTAGTTTTGTGTTTCATGTGATTATTTTCAAAATGCCCCCAAATTTTTCTTTTTATCCCCCGTTTCATGTTTAAGTTCAAATTTCATATTACAAGTTAAGAGTGTCATATTTAATATTTTGTGTTAACTTAAACACTTGGTCTCATATTTTATGTTAATTGTTGCAGAATTTATGCAACGCGTTTCATGTTTATTGTTTTATGTTTCATGTAATAATTATCCAAATATCCCCAAAATTTTTTTTTTACCCACCGTTTCATGTTTATGTTCAAGTTTCGTATTACAAGTTCAGAGTTTCATGTTTAATGCTTTATATTTAAAGTTACAAAGTACTCATATTTTATGTTCAATATTGCATAATTTAAGTAAATTATTTCATGTTTATTGTTTTATATTTCATGTAATTATTTTCCATATACCCCCAAAATTTTCTTTTTACCCCTGTTTCATGTTTAAGCTCATGTTATTTATTTTATGCATAGAAGAGATTTTCTTCTTCTTCTTTTTCTTCTTTTTTTTTTTAATTTCAGTTGACCCAAAAAAAATTAATTTGAATTTGTTAACATAATCATACACATAAATTTTAATGCATATTTCGACTATTAGCTAAAAGCATATATAAAATTGTGTTAGATAATATTATTTGAATTCAATTTGTCAATATGTGGTTGTATTTTTTTTCATAAGAGAATATTTACTAAAATAATCTATTTTAACTTAAAATTTTTACACAAATCATAAGTCACTAATTTATGCAATTCAATAGTGGATGGATCAACAATAGCATATATTAAAATTATGTATAAATTATAACGGGATCAAACCCAAGACTTTTGATCAGTCTGGGCTAATTTATAAATTTATTGTAAATATTTGTGTGAATGTTCGTCTATATAATATATTGAAATACTTTTATTTCAATTAGACGAAACCAAAACATTCCTTTTTTTTAAATAGCTAAAGTAGTAATAACATTTTATTCCTTAATAATTCAATTTATTCAATAAATATGTAATTTAATTAAAGAATTTTTTCTCCGAACTGTAAAAACATATAAAGGTGTGCAAATAAACTCAACGGTTAAATTCTCTCCGATAGAGAATTGTGTACTTTTAATCCTAGGAATTAATTAGATTTGCATATTTTCGCATAAATTATCTTGAAACTATTAAAAGGGTTTATATGGAATATATATAATTCTCAAAATTAATAAAAACTTCAAAATTACAACGAACTTTATTCCAAAACTAACAAAAATTAAAATACACACTCTATTAATAAATACATAATAAGAGTGCATAAACCGCATTTACCATCCATCCATTCCGAAGTTCTCTAACTCTATCTTTTCCTTCATATGCAACTTTTCAAATCCATTTATAACGGCCAATTCCATGATAAATTATGTGATAATTTATATCTCCATAATTTATTTGTTTCATTGTCTCTTTTTTTTTTTCCATTAATTTCTATTATGAAATAAATATGAAAATGCTGACCTAACAAAGTGGACCGTATGATTAAATGATATTGCATATACATTAATAGTGTTAGAAAAGCTATTAGCCAGCAACACAAAATAAAGAAGTAACACAAGATGAAGAGCAAAATGAGAGAGCAAAATATTATAGAATAATTTTATTCTTTTCAAGTGTGTACAAAACAAGGAGATGAGCTCTCCTTTTATAGTTACATCATCACTACATGAATTGAATGAAAACATTATGGATCATAATTTCTTGTGTGATAGTGGGAGTTATAGAGAAGTCAAAGGTTGCTAGTGGGAGATAGTGGGAAAACAAAAGGATGAATACTTTGAACATCCACATTTATTTTAATAAATTCATAACACTCCCCCTTGGATGTTCATTACAAAAGAATATGCCTCATTAAAACCTTTACTAAAAAAAAACCCTTATGGGGAAAAAATATTAGTAAAGGAAAAAAGAGTACATTATCTATTGATCTCCTCAAATAAATAATTTTGAAGATATAAAGTTGCCTCATTAAAACCTTACTAGGAAAAACCCAGTGGGATAAAAACCTAGTGAGGAAAAAGAGTACAACATATAAAATATTTCTCCAAAATAAATTATTTTCCCCAACAAGTGTACTCCCCCTCATCTTGACATAGATTCTTCAAGATTTGGACAAAAATCTTTGAGTCGACGCATCCCAATTTTGTGTACCAATTTTTTGAATGTTGCAGTTGGTAGGGATTTTGTAAATAAATCGCGATTATCACTTGAGCGTATTTGTTTGAATATCTATATCACCATTCTTTTGAAGCTCATGCGTGTAAAAGAATTTTAGTGAAATATGCTTGGTCCTATCACCTTTTATATAACCACCTTTAATTTGGGCAATGCATGCTGCATTATCCTTATATAATATTGTGGGATTATTTTTAATTGATGACAATCCAAATGTTTCTCGAATATGTTGTATCATTGATCTTAACCAAATGCACTCTCTACTTGCTTCATGAATAGCAAGTAATTCTGAATGATTTGAGGATGTTGCAACCATTGTTTGTTTCATTGATCTCCATGATACAAAGACTATCACCGTAGGTAAATAAATAACCTGTTTGAGATCCGGCTTTATGTGGATCGGAGAGAGATATCCAAAGATCTGCATATCCAATTAGTGGTGATTTTAATCCATTTGGATAAAATAAACCCATGTCAATGGTTCCACGAAGGTAGCGTAATACGTGCTTTACACCATTCCAATGCCTACGAGTTGGTGCAGAACTATATCTTGCTAATAAATTAACTGAAAATGCAATATCAGGTCGAGTACAATTTGCAAGATACATGAGTGCACCAATTGCACTTAAATATGGTACTTCAGGATCAAGAATTGCTTCGCTATCTTCTTTAGGACGAAATGGATCTTTTCCCACATCAAGTGATCGTACCACCATTGGAGTACTTAATGGATGGGCTTCATCCATATAAAATCGCTTCAAAACTTTTTTTAGTATATGTTGATTGATGTAAGAGTATTCCACTTGACAAATACTCAATTTGTAAGCCAAGACAAAATTTTGTTTTTCCAAGATCTTTCATTTCAAACTCATTTTTCAAATAAGTTTGTTTTTTGAAAGCTCTTCCTAGTTCCGATGAGATTTAAATCATCAACATATACTGCAACTATTACAAATCCAATTTCATATTTTTTAATAAAAACACAAGGACAAATAGGATTATTTACATATCCTTCTTTCAATAAATAGTTGCTTAGGCGATTGTACCACATACGCCTGCATCGCTTTAATCCATACAAGGATTGTTGTAGTTTCAAAGAATATAAACTACGAGGTTTAAATTTGTTTGCTTCTGGCATTTTAAATCCTTCGGGGATTTTCATATAAATATCTGTATCAATAGAACCATACAGATAAGCAGTTACAACGTCCATAAGGTGCGTGTCAAGCCCTTCTGAGGCTGCGAGACTAACCAAAAATCGAAATGTAATTGCATCCATAACAGGAGAATATGTCTCCTCATAATCAATGCCAGGTCTTTGAGAAAAACCTTGTGCTACTAATCTTGCTTTATATCTCACAATTTCATTTCTCTCATTTCGTTTTCTAACAAACACCCACTTATATCCAACAGGTTTGACATCTTCAGGTGTCAGGACTACTGGTCCAAATACTTTACGTTTTGCAAGTGAATTTAGCTCTACTTGAATAGCATCTTTCCACTTTGGCCAATCATTTCTATGTCGACATTCTTCCACAGTTTTTGGATCATGATCCTCATCATCATTTGTAATATTAAAAGCAACAGTGAATGAAAAAAATATCATCAATAATTATTTCATTTCGATCCCAAGATTTTTCTATACCAACAAAACCAATCATTATTTCATTATTTTGTTTCTCTTCAGGAGAAATTGATACTTCTTCAGTAGTTGGCAAATTTTCTTCTTCTAGATCAACAGGATGAGTACTATTTGATTGATCAATCTCTGTTATTTGATTAGTAGTCAATGGCTCTTCAGGAGTGCTTATTTCAATTTTTAACTTTTCTTGTGTTTTCCTCTTTCGGGAAATTTTTTCATGTTTCAGACGTATTTTACTTCTGTCGTGTTGTCCTTCAGGGATCTCAACACGTGCTGGGGCATTTTCAACTGGAATATGTGATTCTATTACTTTTCTTGAATCAGTAAATGCATCAGGAATTTGATTTGCAATATTTTGCAAATAAATGATCCTTTGAACTTCAAGTTCACATTGATTTGAACCAGGATCAAGATGAGATAATGATGATGCATGCCATGTAATCTCACGTCGTTCATTAATTTTTGTCTTTTCTCCCCCTAACGATGGGAAAACTTGTTCATCAAAATGGCAATCCACAAATCTTGCGGTAAAAAGATCTCCAGTTAAAGGCTCAAGATACCTAATTATTGATGGAGAATCAAAACCAACATACATTCCAAGTCTTCGTTGTAAGCCCATTTTATTCCTTTGTGGGGGAGCAATCGGGACATAAACGGCACATCCAAAAATTTTCAAATGAGAAATATCTGGCTGTTGGCCAAAAACAAGTTGTGAAGGTGAATATGTATGATAAGAACTTGGTCGAATGCGAATTAATGATGCAAACATGTAGTATTGCATGTCCCCAACATGAAAAAGGTAAATTTGACCTAAGAATTAATGGTCTTGCAATTAATTGTAAACGCTTAATCAAAGATTCAACTAAACCATTTTGTGTATGAGTGTGTGCAACAGAATGCTCAACATCAATTTCAATAGACATGCAATAATCATTAAAAGATTTAGATGTGAATTCTCCAAAGTGTTATCAAGTCTAATTCTTTTAATAGGAAAATCAGAAATTGTGCTTTTAATATAATAATTTGAGCAAGAAATCTAGCAAATGCAACACCACGACTAGAAAGTAAAGAGAATGTGACCATCTAGTTGATGCATCTATTAAGACCAAGAAATAACGAAATGGTCCACAATTTGGATGTATAGGGCCACATATATCCCCTTGGATTCTCTCTAAAAATTTAGGAGATTCAAAACTTACTTTCATCGGAGATGGTCGAATTATTAATTTCCCTTGAGAACAAGCAGCACATGGACTTTCGGTAGGCAAAAGAATCTTCTCGGTTCTTTAATTGATGTCCATGTGAATTTTGTATAATACGACGCATCATAATTGATCCGTAATGCCCAAGTCTATCATGCCAAAGTTTAAAAATCTTTGGATCGAAAAACTTCGGTTTTATTGCAAAGTTTATTTCTATTGTTCTTATAATTGTATGATACAACCCGAGAAGAAAGAGAAGGTAATTTTTCTAGTACATGCTTCGGCATGAAATAATTGAAGTAATACAAAGAAATTCACAATTACCTTCATTAGATGTTTTAATGTGATATTCATTTTGACGAATGTCCTTGAAACTAAGCGATTTCTCTTTGGATCTCTTTGGAGTATAAAGCATCGTTTATTTGTAATTTTGTACCATTTGGTAACATAATATTAGCTCTTCCGGAGCCTTCAATTAGGTTAGCAGAACCAGATATTGTATTAACATTAGCCTTAGCTAATATTAAATTATGAAAATATTTTTTATTTCGTAGAATTGTGTGCGTTGTCGCACTATCCACCAAACATCCATCTTCATTATTTACCAAGTGATTGTTCAAATTCATTGTATATCTTCACACATAGATATAAATAAGTCAATTGAATATAAAAAATTCAAATAGTATGAAGAAAACATTACAGAAAATGTTTTATTAAGGAAATTGAAAAGTTACACGCCAAATTCTCATAAAACACTAAAAACGATAAACACTCTTACAATTTAAACTTAAACACACCATAACAGTAAAGAAACACACCAAACTTTAAATACACTAGTACTTATTTTAAAATTTAAACACATGAAACTTTAAAAATAACACACTTTAAATTATGGCACTCTTAATCGGTCTTAACATGTCCATCACTAATTAAATGGCCAATTTTGCCATTTGGATCTTCAAAAAAACCAGAAACATCCAAATGAGTTATATCAATTGGATTTTCATGATCCATGAAATTTGTCGAAATTTCTTTTCCTTTTGCATTTTTAGATGCTTGATAAAGATCAGCTAAATGTTTTGGTGTACGACAAATACGAGACCAATGTCCCTTCACACCACATCTGAAGCAAACATTTTCATGATCCTTTAGATATTTCTTTTGTGGATCTTTTTCTTGCTTCTCATTACTGTTATTCCACTTCGAGTGGTTTGATCGATATTTCTTGTTATAGCCACCGCGGCCTCGACCACGACCTCGATTAGCATTACGATTATTGGTCGAAGTCCCATTCGCTTCGGGGGAAAGGTACAGATCCAGTTGGATGAGACTGATGGTTTCTCAACAAAAGTTCATTATTTTTTTCAGCCACTAAAAGACATGAGTTTAATTCAGAATACTTTCTAAATCTCCGCTCTCGATATTACTGCTGCAGGAGCAAATTCGAAGCATGAAAAGTAGAGAATGTCTTTTCCAACAAATCTGCATCAGTAATCTCTACTCCACATAATTTTAATTGAGAAACAATTTTAAATAATGCAGAATTGTATTCACTAACAGATTTAAAATCTTGTAATCGTAAGTGCATCCAGTTATAACGAGCTTTTGGAAGTATAACAGTTTTTTGATGATTAAATCTTTCATTAAGACAATCCCAAAGGACATGTGGCTCTTTGACCATAAGATACTCACTTTTCAATTGTTCATGAAGATGGTGGCGAAGAAAAATCATTGCCTTAGCACGGTCTTGGGTTGATGCATCATTATTTTCTTTAATAGTATCTCCAAGATTCATTGCATCAAGGTGGATTTCAGCATCCAAGACCCATGATAGATAATTATCACCAGAGATATCAAGTGTCACAAATTCAAGTTTCGCGAGATTCGACATTTTCAAATAACTATAAAACAATATAAATAAAGATAAATAATTAATTTATTATTAACAAGTAAATACTAGATATGTCATATACTCATAGAAATAAAATAATAAAATTTTGTAATCATCACATATACTATTCATGTTACAAAATTTATTTCAAATCTCATATCAACAATTATGCATATTTTAAGAGATATAGTAATATACATGCAATCATGGGAAAGTAATCTTATTTCAAACATCAATAGGATGATAATAACTAATATGACGTAATTTGGTGATGAACAATTATAGTTATATAACAACTAAATTTGCTATATATAAGAAACAAAATAATTCATACCGAATCAACGTCTCGTGCTTGATAACGTGTTAAAAAAGCTATTAGCCAAAGAACACAAAATAAAGAAGTAACACAAGATGAAGAGCAAAATGAGAGAGCAAAATATTATAGAATAATTTTATTCTTTTCAAGTGTGTACAAAACAAGGAGATGAGCTCTCCTTTTATAGTTACATCATCACTACATGAATTGAATGAAAACATTATTAGGATCATAATTTCTTGTGTGATAGTGGGAGTTATAGAGAAGTCAAAGGTTGCTAGTGGGAGATAGTGGGAAAACAAAAGGATGAATACTTTGAACATCCACATTTATTTTAATAAATTCATAACAAATAGAACTAAATTAACATTTCATCTTAATATCACCAATAATACATTTTCCATTTTCATGACTACTCAAAAGCTTCTTCTATTGTAAAACTTCAAGATCAGCTTGCAATAACTTCACAGTCATCAACTACCACCAACTTCAATTCTACTCCGTTAAAATGAATAAAAAATATCTTGTTAGTTTCTATAGCAAATTTAAACCCCAAACAAACAACAAATTAACCAATAACAATGAGAAAATTTAACTAAAAAATAGTAGCAAATCAAGCCCAAAAATAGCAGAAAATTTAATAAAAAAGCAGAAGCAAATTTAACCCCAAAACAACATGAAAATTACCTAGAAACAGCAGTAAATTTAACCTAAAAATAGCAAAAAATTACCTTAAAACAAAGTAGTAAATTTAACCCAAAAATAGCGACAAATCAAACCCAAATGCTACTAGAAAATGAAACACATCAAATCAAGCCCAAAAATGCAGAAAATTTTTCCAAAACGACAACAATTAACCTAGAAACAAGAAAAAATCCAGTCTAAAAACAATAAAAAATTAAACCAGAGAGAAATGATAAATTTATCCAAAAACAACAACAAATCAAGCCCAAAAATAGCAAAAAATTTAATAAAAAATAGAAGCAAATTTAACCCAAACACAATGAGAAAAATTACCTAGAAACGGCAGTAAATTTAACCTAAAAATAGCAAAAAATTACCTAGAAAAAGCGATAATTTTAACCCAAAAATAGTAGCAAATCAAACCCAAATGCAGCAAAAACGAAACAGCATCAAATTAAGCCCAAAAATGTAGAAAATTTTCCCAAAACAACAACAAATTTAACCTAGAAACAACATCAAAAACCAGCCCAAAAACAACGAGAAAATTAAACATCCACCTTATGCATTGCTTGGAGAGTTTGTGTAAGTGACTCTGTCATCCTTGTAGGCTTTTTCTCTTTCAATTTTTACTATGCGAGAGAAACCTTGTTAGGACAACGAATAATGCTTCATACACAAATACAACACATAGCAATTATTCGAAAGATGAAATTCATACACACTGTTCATAGCCATATCCACCGTATTAAAACTACATTGATGGATCATTGATGGCCCTTTAATTAGCTTTGTAATCAATAAAAAGAGTAGACTAACAATTCTTGGTTTAAAAACCATCAAATGATCAATTATTCTTTGTCAAACATACATAAATAATCATGATGCAAAACTTCCCTTCAATATTGATATAAAATTTCAGAGAAGTATAAAAACAATGAATGACACAGACTCCCTCCATGGGAGTGGGAATCCCACTCCTCACTCCAAAAATGGTAGGACCACGGATTGGGAATCCCACTCCCCACTTAATAATGTAAGTAAACGCTTGGGTGGGAGGAATCCACACTCCTCACTCCCACTCCAGCAAGTAAACACACCATAAATTACAACCGTTGGATTCATTTATGTCGAATCCAACAAAGAATGCTTTGCTATGGTATGGTAGAGGGACTTTGAGTCCTTGTGGCGGTAGCCTCTTGTAAATGGTTAACATTATTGGTTGTGCTGCAAAAAATTTTACACACGTAAAATTTTAAATTATTAAATTCGCTTTGTAACTCGTAGTGGGTTTTTATTTTTTAAAAACTCGTCCACTGCGGGTTTTAATAATGATCAAACTCACTTACAACCTACAGCAAATTTTTTTGTAGATTTTCTTATTTAAAATCATAAATATTAAAAAAAATTTTCTTAATAATACATAAAAACATAACTTATATAATTCAAACTGTAAATATTGGAACAATAGCCTGAAAAATCGGCATACAATACTTAATTCTAAATTTTATCAATGTAAATAAAAAATTAAAATTTTAACATTAAACAAATACACAAAATATATTAATCTAGCATAAAATATTTCTATTATAGGCAAATCATCATCATTAATATTAATGCCTTGCTCCATCATTTTAATCAATATATAAGTATTATCAACAATATTAACAAGTAAATTTTATAAAACTACCGTTAACAATTAATTAAACAAATAAAAACCCAACGTTAGTAAGCAATAATTAGCTTCAAGTCATAATTAAAGCAAAACAAAAAAAATAATCAAATTAAAATAAAATATCAATAATAAACTTGAAAATTATAAAATTTCTCATTATGAACTAAGTGGGGCTAATGTTTTACAAGAAATCTCTAACCAACCTTAATATTTCGATTAGTTGTCTTGGGTATCTAATAAGTTGTTTAATAGTTAACATGCTGAATTATTTATTATGGGCTGGTTTAGATCGATCGTAACTAGATGATTATGAATTTCTTGGCAAGCGAAATAGGAGTAGCCTAAGCTGTGAAAACGAGTTGTGAGAGAACGATACACACGCCGTGCTACTAGGAGAAGCGGTGGAGTGGTGCTACGAAGTTCTTTTTAGACGAGTTCTAGAACTACTCTCAACTATTTGTGCAACCATAAATCCTATTTTGTATTGATTAAGATCTATTGACTTCGATGATCTCTATAAAACGCAGTCAATGAGAATTAATTATAAGGAATAGATAGATCGGTAAAACGGTCGTAGCCATGAATATGATCCCCAAGCAACAAGGGCAAAATATAATATATACATACTTGTAGTGAGATAGGTTAGGTTTAGGAATTATGAACTTTAACTTACATATATTTATGATTAAATTTTTTAATGTAATTTTTATGATTATAATTAAAATAAAGAATGTTATCGAATACCGGTCTTTGGTACCCAACAGATTTTTTCTTAATACCAAATTCACTCGCAATCCACAGCGGATTTAAGTTTGAAATACAAAACCCGCCCGCAACCCACAAGATTACCCGCGGTGGGCGGATTTTTACCTACGGATTTGTATGTTGGCGGTTAATTTTGTCATCCCTATCAAAGTTGCAACATTTTTTTTGCCTTTTCTTTTGCATTCTTTAAGATTATTATTTATTTATTTATTTAAAAGTTGAGCAATGGGCATAGTTCAAATTAATTTTTTAACCATATCTCCACTAAAATCAAAACTCGAGTGATCAGTTAAATAAATTTGTTTGAAAATTATTTTGCGAAACCTCTAGAGACTAAAGCTTTTAGACTATAAATATACTTATTATTATCATTGGTATAACTGCAATGGACATAGTTCAAATTAATTTTTTAATCCCATATCTCTACTAAAATCAAAACTCGAGTGATCAGTTAAATAAATTTGTTTGAAAAGTATTCTGCGAAACATGTAAAGACTAAAACTTTTAGACTATAAATATAATTAATATTATCATTGGCATGACAAAAATTGCCAACAAAGGATGTCTCAACTTAAATTAAGGTTTGTCTCAGACTCATAATTGATTTATCAACGACAACATCAAATCAACAAAGAGCAGGTGTTACCCGAACATAATTTCCCCCGAACTTAAGATGTTTGTAATGGAAGAATAATCTGAATTTGCCTATACCAACCATATGTTTCTCTTAGCTGTGCAGGAGTGACTATGACTAGATATTTATGGTGGGTTTACTAAACGGAAATTGGAATGTGTTGAAATTGGAATGGGTTGGAATGAGAATGGGAAACGTGAATTAAAATAAGTTGTTTACTTGAATCTGTATGAATCGAATCGAGAATAAACTGGATTATCATTAATGTGTTTACTTTGCCTTAGAATCGAGATCGAATCGAATGAGTTAGATTATTACAAATTACTAAAAAGACCTTAATTAACTATTGCCATAATTATTAATAATAATTATTATTAACATTAATATTAATCAATTATTATACTTTTTATCATCATCATCATTATCATAATAATAATAATAATAATAATAATTGTCTTCAAAATTGTCGTCTGCGCGTCGGCATCAACAACAATCACATCGTCGGCATCATCACCATCATTCACCATCGTTGGCATCATCGACATCGTTGACATCATCGGCGACAATGCAATTGCTTCTCGACCATGCTCGCCACTAATCACTGCATGATGGTGAAGTTCGCATGCAATGTTGACAACATCGATCATGGATCTGCGTGCAACAATGACGAGATCAAGTGCGTTCAACGACTTACGCTGTTTTTTTTTTTTTAACCTGGGGCAAAATTAGGTTTATGGATTTGTTTGGGGGCAAAATGAAAAATTCTATGAATGAGAGACTGATTCCCCTTTTCCAAATTGGCGTGATTCCAATTCTCACCTCTATTTTACGAAGTAAATGACTTCAATGATTTTGATTCTAGATTCCGATTCTCCAATCCGAAAAGTAAACGCACTGTTATTTATTAATATGTAGAAATCACATGTGAGTGCGATGGAGATAATTTAGCTGAATTTATCTTACACAAGTTATTAATGATAATTATTTCACAATATTAACCATCAATACATTCAGCAGTCTCTCAAATTCATTTTCAAAATCACAATCCTCAACGAGTAGGTCATAAAATCTGTTATCAACTAAGTAAAAGGAATAACTAACATTAGTGCATGGAAGAGTGTTCCAGTGCGTGACTTCGCGTGTACGGAGGTCCCATTAGGGGGAGCTCCGTTGTGGAAACTCTTTGATTCGTAATCCCACGCACATGCCGCTTGGCTTCTTTTCGCCTTAAAAAAATTCTCAATTAAACTACGTAATCCAATCTAATAAATATCCAAGACTGGATAAATCCTAAATACATTAAATAGATAAATTATAATATTATTGACATAATGATAGTAATAATAAAAACCCTAACATGATTAATATTAAATTACTACATAAATACTTTTAGAGCTTTTGTATACCAAAAATGCATCATGTAATGATCTAGTAGGGATACGAAATGACAGAAACTTGCTCAATTATTTTGATGGAGAATCCAAATGACGAACCTAGCTTTTTTGGTTGAAGTGGAACCCTTGCATCACGATTCACGAATTGAAATCCCAAACAGTTTGTGTAGATTCGATGGTGCCTCTTCCTCCTAATTAGGAGTGGGCAAAAAATGGACGACCCGAACGGAACCGACAGCCCGACCCGAATTCATTCGGTTCGGGTCTTTTCCGGTTCGGTTCGGTTGTGTGAAAACAGAATTTAACGGTTTTATTTCGGTTGGCATCGGTCAAAACCGAAACAGAAACCGGTTACGATCGCCAATTACATCGTCAATTTTTTTTCCTCACCAAATCTCACTCTCACAGCCCACAACTTCATTCCTTGATTCCGTCCATCAAATCTGAGATAAACAGCAGTCGCCGTTCATTATTTGTCGGCCATCAACCGCACTTGAGGTCAGTCCTCTATCCTTTTTCCACAGTTTATTTCTTTCACTTTTTTCTTTGCCATTGTTTCTTGTTTTGATTTTATTTGATTTTATGATATGGGATTTTTAAATTGAGATTTTCTGAATCTGGGTTTTTTTTATTTTGCCACTGAAACATGTCGTGACTCATGAGGCTGCTGATGATGGACATAATTATGATTTTATCAAATCTGGGTTTTTTTTTTTATGATATGGGATTTTTATTTTCATTCGGTTCTTGTTTTTTATTTTATTTTATGATATGGGTTTTTTTTAGTTTTGACTTCTCAGAGCCTTGTTTATCTATAGAAATTGTTGGTGTTAAGAGTCATGGATTCATACACAAAGAACTCGTTTAAGAATGAAGTGTTCTCCAGAGAAGCTTCTGCAATTGAGGACGTTCAAAATCCAAAGACGAGTCTTTCATCACTAACCTGGGTATGTCAAAATACTAACTCATAACTTCATTTTGGACTAATCTCAATCAATTAATTTCATCCATTTTTATTTTCATGTAGCTGTCCGCATTTTGTTGGGATTAATTATTAGTAATTAGTGGAGTTGAGTTGAGCTCACAATTTATGATTAGGTTTATTTCACAAACTTTTGCATTTGGGGGATTAGGGAATTTTAGTTTTGAATATAGGCAATCCATTGTGGTCAATGGATATTCACAATATCAGCCCTCCTGACACGTTGTATAACTAGGAATTTTGTCTTTTTTCAAGTTTCATCTTTCTCTTCTTGCTCATTCAGCTTATATTTCTTTTTCTTTCTTCTGCTAATTGAAGATGTCCCCATCAAAAACTTCAAGGCACGATTTAAGTCATTCAGGAGATCAAGTACTGCTTTAAAAACTTGAGGTTGGAAGTTCTGTGAAGGTAAATCCCCAACAACAAATTTTATTATATGTTTACATTTTGGAAATGTGTCATCGCCTAATCCTAGATGTGTCTTTGGCGTTCATCTCAGAGAGTACAAACTATAATTGAGGAACAACACTGTCAAACATCAGATTCATTGGTTGAGGTGAGTGGACTCTAAATATACAATAAAATACTGGTTTTCTGGCTTGTGGTATATGCTTTATAACATGTTATTTTTAGCTACAAAAACTATAATTCTTTTGCACATGCAACTGCTGCCAATCTGACTTGTTTTTTTTCTGGCTGAACTTTCAAAAACATTTACCATGGAGAAAATCATAGTGTTTTTTTGCTTTTTGGTGCGTGAATCATAGATTTTTAGCAAAATATCAAAAGAGTTACTTGTATTATCTGGCTATCATGCTAGTGCTGCTTGAAAATTGATATTAAGACAAGCAAATAAACAATTTAACAGCTCTAGCAAACTAAGGAGGGTGCATGTACAAGCACAGGGGTGTCTACGTATGGTTATGAATGTAATGTCATGATGATTCATAATAAATTGCCCCTTTTAAGTTTCAATTAATTTATTTAGGAAGGTAGAATAAAAAACACAATAATATGAATTTTTTATTACATAAAAAATAATAATTATTATAAATTATATCTTAGTTGAGATGTGGACACAATTTCACCTCATTCTTAAAATCAAGATATTAAGTTCTTGTTATATGGATGTGCATTTAATAGTCTGTTATTTTTTCAGTATTGAAAATTGTTTCTTAATTATGTAAGCATGTGGTGTAAATTTCTAACTACTTTCTAATGGCTCTGCATGCAACCTTTTTTATATCTGTTAAATGTTATAAGACTTTCTATCAAAGTTGTGTTCTTCATCTGTTATTAAATTCAGAATTTTGCATTTTCTTAGAAGAAGAAGAGGGAAAAAAATGATTAGAATTTTCCAAATAATCAAATATTCACCAGCACTTGCACCCACCAAATAATTAATTGCTAAGAACTCTTATAATCAAATATTCTTTTGGCTTATTTGATACAACAGGTTTAGAAACACCATTTAGTCATAAACCAAATATATTTTCTACCCATCTAGTTAATATTTGTCTACTTGTTTCATACAACAGGTTTAGCTAAAATGGATCCAGAGTATGATATCATGGCAGAGCAAAGTACAAAGCAAAGTGAAGTTCAATTGAGAGAAAAAAGTCAAGAAAGAAAGCGTCGGATGCATGGGCTCATTTTACTAGATGTTTAATTCTTTATTTGTTAAATTAATTCATATTTAAATTATTCTTTTGTAGAGCTCGGGAAATCTGTACTTACGTCACTGGATGCATCAAATGCGGAGATTGGAAGCTGTTAAGAAAGTCAATGATTGTTAGCTTTGATTAGGATAATGTGGGATTATTAGTTTTTGTTATTTTGTGTATTTAGTTTATGCAGAATGTGTCTAAGAATTTAATTGATGACTTCTATTTTAATTTATTAGTAATTATTAAAAATATTTGATTTGTATTATTGAATTAATTGAGAATATCAGCTAATAGGGAAATGAACCGTTGATTTTAACCCCAACTGATCCGAACTAAATCGGTTCGGTTCATTGCAAAATCAAATATTGAAAAATATTTAACTTAATCAAACCGATACGGTTCGGTTCGGTTTTTTTCTCTTTTCCACCTCGTACTCTTAATCAATTAGGGGAAATATGGGTTCAAGGGCCACTAAGATGCTAGGTACGTAACAAATAATTTAATTTTGTTTTATTTAAGTATATATACACTCACATTTATTTTATTAAACATTGCATTGGAATGCATGATTTTTTTCATTTTTTAAGATGTGATTCTCATTTTAATAAAATAAAGACTTTCTCAATGAATTTTTTTTTAAATGTAACCCTTGTTGAAGGGTGGTCATTTATTAAAGGTTTGGAATACATATATATATATATATATATATATATATATAGAGAGAGAGAGAGAGAGAGAGAGAGAGTTGGGTTTTAATGAGGGGTGGTGCCCCTTAGTTAAAGTGTGAGACCAAATTTAAATCCAAACACTCTTAAAATCTGTATGCGGTGAACCTCATTATGTACATATTTTAAAATAAAAAAAAATAAGCTAATGGACCATTGTTTCATTAGGGGCAAGAGTAAATTCAGGAATGAAAATCTCATTCCCACCACTTCTCAATGCAGGGATGGCAAAATGCAAACTTAGACTATGCTTTTTCAAACGTAGGTCCAAACCTACTTAGACTATGCTTTTTCAAACTTAGGTCCAAACCTATTAGAGAGAAAGTGTAAAAGCCGTGTCTGGACTGAATCCATCGTTATAAACTTGAAATGAGTTAATAATTAACAAGTTATTATAATCAATAATAATTCAAAAAATAAATATTTCAAAATAAAAAGAAGCAAATAAAAGTTTAAATATTAAATTTTTTAATACCGAGTTCTTTAATTTAAGCATTATCTTAATCAATTAACACTTAAGTGAGAGTTTATTATTATAATTTTAAGTTTTTTAAATTATTATTAATATATGAATTAGGAATTTAAACTTTCTTTTTTTATTTTTTTATTATTTTTAAAATTTTAATTTATTATTCTAATTCATAATTTTATTTTTTTTAAAAATAGAGAAATGAACTTGGCTCGACTTTTTTTCCTTGATCCCTTGGCCAAGCCCTTGTGTGGAAGCCTAGGCTCATGGGATGGGCTAGTCGGCCCGAGCTTTGGTTGGCCTGGCTTTTTTGCCATCCTTACTCCCATGGGAATGGAATTCCCTTTCCTCATTTTTAAATTTGACGGGATCCACCAATTATTATAATTTTAGAAACTTTCTTTTGGAAATGCACATTTAATAAGAATGATTCGTCATTCTGATTCTCAATTTGAGAAGTAAACATACCCTACATTTATAGAATCTAACAACAAACACTAGTACCACCACAACATCATAATAGACCAGAATTCACATAGTAGCAAGTAAAAATTGTTTACTTAAAATCTATGACAATATCTAACTAAAAGTTAAAACATATATACGATAATACAAGTAGAAAGAAAATAACATCTAATACAATGGAAAGCACAAAACACGGCAAATTGAGAGCAAAGAACTTGAAATAAGTAAAACCAAAACCTAACGAAAACTTAATGGATACAAGGAAAGAAACAAAACAAAACAAAAGATACACAATTCTAGAAAAACCAACAGCATCATAGAAGCAGTCTATGAATTTCAATTTGTTCACCATGCGCAAATCAAATCAAAAGAATTTGTGAGGACCATCTTATCATAACAGAAATCACATGTAAATAAAATATTAATAAATAAAATATTAATACTAATTACCACATATAAGTTTTAACTACAGCAACGAGAATTAATCAGTCAAAGTTCAAGGACTAGAAAAAAGGTAAGAGCATAACCCACTAAGGGCACGTTTGGTAACCCGCATTGCATAGGATTAAAATACTATTTTGCATTAAATTAATACTAACTCATGTTTGGCTTCAAATTCAACTCATTCGGTATTGCATTATCTCACCAAATTAATGCGGTCAAATCCGCATAAGCCAAACCCGAGGGGAGGGTCGGAATTATGCCGCATCACATTAGGAAAAAAATAAAATATAAGAAATTTTTGTAACACTTTCACGCCAAATGTCATTCACGATGAACTTCACCGAATCCAGCACTGCCACTCACTCCGATCATCGTTGCTCGATGCCATCACTAACGCCTTCACTGTGCAGCGCAACACCATAGCCATTGCTCCACCACCGCTGGCCTGCCCTTTGCCGCCTTAATCATCAAACAGCAGGTTAGGGTTTGATTTTTGATTCTTAAATTAACTTATAAATCATCTTAGGGTTTGATTTGGATTGATGATGATGATGGCGATTTGAGGTTGATTTATGAATCTTAAATCGATTTGAATTTAATTTATGTGTTATTGATTTTTGAATCTTAAATTGATTAATATTTCATCATCACCATATACTTCTTGCTGCTGCTGATCGGCTATGATGTGTGTTGTTGTATTTATTTAGTTGAACTTTACAAACTTTCAACAGTGACTTTGCTATGCTCAAACCTCATAATCAACTGCTTATACTTGATACAATCAATGATCAACATTTATTTTTTTACTTATTCTATTATTTCATCTTCAGAATCTAGTTCTGACTCTGAATTGCTTCTAATTTTAATTTTTTTTGTTTTTTGCTCTTATTTATTTTTTGCCCTTTTTAATTATATTATTTGCCATTTTGAATCCATTCAATTGTTTGAGAATTTTAATCCTCAGTTTGATTTTTACTATTTCAGTTAAGTAACTGGATCTAAGCATTACTAAAGTTATTTCATTTCTTGAACTTCTTTCTTATCATTTATTGCCCAAGATTAGATTTTTAAAGGAACTGTGAATCTAGTGCCATTAAAAGAGAGTGGCTTTTGTCATTTATTGCCCAAGATTGGATTTTTAAAGGCCTCTTCGGAGGAGGCTTTGTGATGTGATCCAGAGTGCTCAGAGCATTAAACATCCGTTGCTTGTTCCGAGAGGGCCAATTACGAGAGCATGAGCTAAGAAGATCAAGGAAGCAATACAAGGATTTATTCAAGCTACTTTGGATGACTTCAATTCAAGTTCAATTTGCAAGAGTCCAATATTCAAGATGGGCTTGAACGAGGAGGAACCAGCCTTGGTACACTTGATTCGAGCTAACAAGGTGGCGAGCATAGGAAAGAATGATTTTTGAAGTATAATAAGGGCTAGAAGAGTAATTCTAAATTTGTAGATGCATTCCTTACGTCGAGAGCTTCAAACGGTATATTGTGGGTTAAAATCCGACATCATATAACCAAGTTATGGCCCGTTTAAAATAAGTGGCTTTGCGAGGCCAAGGCCTACACGGGTCCTGCGGGTCCGTTTTTTAATTTTAGGGTTTTCACTTATTTTTAAGTTAGATTAGGGTTAGCCACCTTATATAAACACTCCTTTATGTTATTTTGAAGAGACTTTTGATATTATTGAGTTTAATATCATTGAGAGGATTTTCTCAACTTGTTCTTGAAAGAACTTTTGACTTATCAAAGGATTTGCTAACCTTTGTGGCGTCTTATCTAGCAATTCGGGTTCTTAAGACTTAGCTTCTCAAGGGTTTCGATCTTTTATCCGAATTCTGATCATATTGGCTTTCTTGGGTTCTTGTCAATCTAGTTGTGGGTTTTTCTAGCTTGATCTGAAGGATTTTCATCGAGTTGGCATCAGAGCTTAGGCACCAAGGTTAGATTCATCTATCTTTATTGTTTTTTTTTCTCATTCTTATTTGAGATTTTTCAGTCTTGTTCTAGCAAAAAAAAAAAAAAAAAACCGTGAACAGTGCCACATGAACAGTATCGCATGAATAGTATTTTAGGGTTTTCTTATATCAATTTTGCATCCTTGTGGTTTCTTTCCTTAAATCCATAAATTTTACCTTTTTCCCTAAATTCATTCAAATTTCAATTATTTAGGGATTACAAAAAAAAAAAAAAATAGCAAAAAAAATTTATTGAAAAAAAAAAGAAAAAAAATCACATTAATAATAATCATATTGGGTGATCTCCTTTGTTTTCTTAGTTTTGTTATTCTTGTTTCCAATATTCTTGTTTGTTTGTTTCCTTTTTCCTTTTTCTTGTTTCTTGAACTGTGATTGTTAGAAGGATTATACTTTGGTACTTTCCCTTGATTGAGTTATTAGTTCCTAAAGAACTTGACTTAGAAAATATAAGAGTGGTAAAAGGCAAGAGTGTGTGAGCACAGCTTCGGGTAAAAGCCTATTTGAGTGTAAACACGAGTGGAGTGACATTGCGAGTGTAAACACGTGAGGCTTGTGAGGTTTATTGTTGTTTTTCTATTTTGCTAACATCTCTTTGCAGATTCAAATAACTAATATGGATGATAAAAGTGAGGCGCAACCTTCTACAGTAGACTTTACTTTCACTTTGAAGGCAATGCACCAGGCATTTGAGAAGATGAATGCGAGGTTTAATGAGATGGGAAGCCAGTTGAGGCAACATGGTGCTGCCATTGAAGGTATTCAGAAGGAGCAAACTAGTAGAGAGCGTAACAGGGTTGGACATGATGAAGCAAGACATAATGGGAAAAATAATAGGCATAGATATGAGCCTATAGATGAGGATGAGGCGAGAGAATGAAATTTGGGAAGATGATGGTGATGATCGAGTATCCTAATAGAAAGGGATAGAGTAACATATAAAAGAGGTAGACAAGAGAGGGGGTATAGGAGAGATGAGGAGGATAGAGATTTAGGCAAAATCAAAGTGACTATTCCTTCGTTTCAAGGAAGGAATAATCCAGAGGCTTACTTGGAGTGGGAAAAGAAGGTTGAGTTTATTTTTTATTGTCACGCTTATTCGAGAGGAAAAAAAGGTAAAGCTAGCAGCTTATTGAATTCACCGACTATGCTATTATTTGGTGGGATCAATTGGTGAATAATAGGAGGAAGAATCGAGAAAGACCTATAGCTACATGCGAGAGAGTTGAGGACGCTTATGAGGAAGCGGTTCATTCCTAATCATTACTATAGGGATCTTTATCTTAAGCTACAAAGCCTTACCCAAGGATCGATGAGTGTAGAGGATTACCATAAAGAGATGGAGATCGCTATGATTAGGGCTAATGTAGAGGAAGATAGAGAAGCTACAATGGCACGATTTTTGACCGAATTGAATACAGATATTGCCAATGTAGTGGAGCTACAGCATTATGTGGAGTTGGAGGATATGGTCCACATGGCTATGAAGGTGGAGAGGCAATTAAAGAGGAAGGGTACAGGAAGGTATACTTCGGCTTCTTCAAATTCATGGAAACCGAAGTGTAGTAATAATAAGAGACGACATGAAGGTATCAAGACTGAACCACCTAAGGTAAAAGAAGATTTCAGTATAAAAAATAAATCTAAGGCTGAATCTTAACCTTAGAAGAATCGGGACATCAAGTGCTTCAAGTGTTTGGGTTCTGGACACATTGCTTCTCAGTGCCCAAATAAGAGAGTTATGGTGATGCAAGATAGTGGAGAATTAGTGAGTGAAAGTGAGAGTGATGGTGGGGAGATGCCGAGCCGATTGATGCTAGTGATGATGATGCGGTAGAATACCCCTGCGAAAGGTGAATCCCTAGTTGCTAGGCGTGCTTTGAGTACACAAATGAGTGTTGATGACATGGAGTAGCGAGAGAGAGAACATCTAGAGAGAGAACATCTTCCATATTAGATGCATTGTGAATAATAAGGTGTGTAGTATGATAATAGATGGTGGGAGTTGCACCAATGTAGCTAGTACTACCCTTATAGAGAAGTTAGGGTTACCCTTGCTAACGCATCCCAGGCCTTACAGATTGCAGTGGTTAAATGATTGTGGAGAGGTCAAAGTTAATAAGCAAGTATTGGTAACATTTACAGCTAGAAAGTATAGTGATGAGGTGCTTTGTGACGTAGTTCCTATACATGCTGGACATTTATTATTGGGAAGGCCATGGAAGTATGATAGGAAGGTGACACATGATGGGTTTAGGAATAGATATAGGTTTGTCAAAAATGGGAGAACCGTGACGCTTGTTCCTTTAACACCCAAAGAGGTCTACGAGGACCAAATAAAGATGAGGGAAAAAGAAAGATAAAATAAAAAGAGTGAGGTCGAGAGTTATGAGAAGAAAAAGAAAGAGAGTGAGACTAAAAGTGAGAGAAAAGAAAAGAGTGAGAAAGAGGGAAGAGTGAAAAAGAACTTCTTTACAGGAGTGGGTGAGATTAGGAAAGCATATAAAGCAAGCCATTTCATAGTTTTGCTCGTGTTCAAAGAATCATATCTAACCTTTGATGACATTAATCCTTCACTTTCTAGTGTTGTTACTTCTTTGTTACAGGAGTTTGAAAATGTGTTTTCCGAGGAAATGCCTATTGGCTTACCACCCATTAGAAGCATTGAGCATCAAATAGATTTCGTACCAGGAGCTCTCATACCCAATAGGCCAGCCTATAGAAGTAATCCCGAGGAGACCAAAGAGCTTCAAAGGCAAGTTATAGAGTGATGAGTAAAGGTTACGTGAGAGAGAGCATGAGCCCATGTGCGTGCACCGGTGCTACTAGTACCAAAGAAGGATGTGAATTGGAGAATGTGTGTTGATTGCCGAGCCATCAATAATATTACGGTAAAATATCGCCATCCCATTCCTAAGTTAGATGATATGCCGGATGGATGAATTGCATGGAGTTTGTTTATTTTCTAAAATTGATTTAAAAAATGACTATCACCAAATTCGCATGAGAGAAGGTGATGAATGGAAAACTCGCCTTTAAGACCAAATATGGATTGTATAAATAGTTAGATATCCCTTTTGGTCTTACTAATGCACCTAGTATTTTTATGAGATTAATGAATCATGTGTTGCGTGCATTTATAGGTCGGTTTGTTGTTGTTTATTTTGATGATATTCTAGTATACAAACAAGACTTTAGAAGAGCATATTGCACATTTGCTATGTGTGTTAGATGTTTTGAGGAAAGAAAAGTTGTATGCTAATTTTAAGAAATGTTCTTTTTGCATAGAGAAAGTTGTTTTTCTTGGTTTTGTTGTTGGTGCAAATAGTATAGAGATGGATCAAGAAAAGGTTAAGGCTATTAGGGAGTGGCCAACGCCTAAGAGCATCATCAAATGAGGTAAGGAGCTTTCATGGTTTAGCTAGTTTTTATCGGCGATTTGTTAAGGATTTTAGCACTATTGCTGCACCTCTTACGATGTTGTTAAAAAGAATGTTGTATTTACTTGGAGTGTTGAACAAGATAAAACATTCATTGATCTTAAAGAAAAGTTATGTTCTCGCACCTATTCTAGCATTACCTAATTTTAATCGCACTTTTGAGATTGAATGTGATGCCTTAGGAATAGGTATTGGAGCTGTTTTGATGCAGGATCGAAGGCCCATTGCTTATTTTAGTGGGAAGTTGACTGGAGCAGCCTTGAGGTACCTTACCTATGATAAGGAGCTCTACGCGCTTGTGAAGGCCTTGGAAACTTGGCAACATTACTTATGGCCTAAGGAGTTTGTGATACACACAGATCATGAATCCTTAAAGCATCTAAAGGGTCAACGTAAGTTGAATCGAAGGCATACCACTTGGATGGAGTACATTGAGACATTTCCCAATGACAGTCGGTATAAACAAGGGAAAGAGAACATCGTTGCCGATGCATTATCTTGGAGGTATGTGTTTCTTAATTCTTTGAGTGCCAAAATCCTTGGATTTGAGTATGTTAAGGAGTTATATGCCAATGATTCTGATTTTATTGATGTGTTTGCTATAAGCATGATGGTTATTTATTTAGGAAAAACAAGCTTTGTGTGCCTAATAGTTCTATGCATGAGTTGCTAGTGAGAGAGGCACATAGTGGTGGCGAAAACTTTAGAGACATCATATGAGCATTTTTATTGGCCTAAGATGAAAAAGGATGTCATTCGCATATGTAATAGATGCATTACATGTTGAAAGGCCAAGTCAAAGGTTTTAGCACATGGTTTGTATACGCCTTTACCGGCCTCTAGAGCCTTGGATAGATATTTCTATGGATTTTATTTTAGGGCTACCTAGGACTCGAAAGAGGAGAGATTCCATTTTCGTGATCGTAGATAGATTTAGCAAGATGGCACATTTCATTCCATGTCACAAGTCAGATGATGCACCAAATATAGCTGATTTATTCTTCAGAGAGGTAGTGCGACTCCATGGTGTTCCAAGGAGTATTGTTTCGGATAGAGATGCTAAGTTCCTTAGTCACTTTTGGAAGGTATTCTGGGGTAAGTTAGGTACTAAACTTTTGTTTTCTACTACTTGTCACCCTCGATCGATGGTCAAACTGAAGTGGTCAATAGAACTTTATCTCAGCTTTTGCGCACTATCATTAATAAGAATTTGAAATCTTGGGAAGACTGTTTGCCATTTATAGAGTTTGCCTATAATAGGAGCATTCATTCTTTTACTTCATATTCTCCGTTTGAGATTGTTTATGGTTTTAATCCGTTGACTCCAATGGATTTGATTCCTTTGCCCGTTGATGCGAGAGCTAGCTTGGATGGTCAAAAGAAAGCGGAGTTGATAAAGTCCATTCATGAGAAAGCACGGCTTCACATTGAAAAGAACAATGAGCAGTACGCTACTCAAGCTAATAAGGGTAGGAAATGTGTGATTTTAGAACCCGGCGATTGGGTTTGGGTTCACATGCGTAAGGAGAGGTTTCCAGCCCAGAGGAAATCTAAGTTGCACCCTCGAAGAGATGGTTCATTTCAGATTCTTGAGCGTATTAATGATAACGCTTATAAAGTAGATCTTCCCGGTGAGTATAACGTGTCCGCTACCTTTAATGTTTCTGATCTTTCTCCCTTTGATGAAGGTTCAGATTCGAGGATGAATCCTTTTGAGGAGAGAGGGAATGATGTGATCCAGAGTGCTCAGAGCATTAAACATCCGTTGCTTGTTCCAGAAGGGCCAATTACAATAGCACGAGCTAAAAAGATCAAGGAAGCAATGCAAGGATTTATTCAAGCTACTTTGGATGACTTCAATTCAAGTTCAATTTGCAAGAGTCCAATATTCAAGATGGGCTTGAACGAGGAGGAACCACCTTGGTACACTTGATTCGAGCTAACAAGGTGGCGAGCATAGGAAAGAATGATTTTTGAAGTATAATAAGGGCCAGAAGAGTAATTCTAATGTTGTAGATGCATTCCTTACGTCGAGAGCTTCGAAACGGTATATTGTGGGTTAAAATCCGACATCATATGACCAAATTATGGCCCGTTTAAAATAAGTGGCTTTGCGAGGCCAAGGCCCTATGGGTCCTACGGGTCCAGGTTTTTAATTTTAGGGTTTTCTCTTATTTTTAAGTTAGATTAGGGTTAGCCACTTTATAAAAGCACTCCTTTATGTTATTTTGAAAAGACTTTTGACATTATTGAGTTTAATATTATTGAGAGGATTTTCTCAACTTGTTCTTGAAAGAACTTTTGACTTATCAAAGGATTTGCTAACCTTTGTAGCGTCTTATCTAGTAATTCGGGTTCTTGAGACTTAGCTTCTCAAGGGTTTGGATCTTTTATCCGAATTCTGATCATATTGGCTTTCTTGGGTTCTTGTCAATCTAGTTGTGGATTTTTCTATCTTGATCTAGAAGGGTTCTCATCACTTTGTTTATGGATGTGGAAAAAGTGAGGAAGTTGTGTTGTGTTGTGGTGACTAAAGGATTTGAAGTGTATTACAGAGATGGGAAAGTGAAGGTTTCGCCCATTTTGGCTAATCAAATTGATTCAGCAAGTGCTGGAGATAGTGTTTTAGGTGAGTTTGTTCAGAGGTTGGATGTGCCTGATGCTGAATTGCAGGGAACCATTTTTGGAAGAGATTTTGAATCCTTAAAATTTTGTTTCATTAGGATCCTTTATTTTTATGGTCCTTTTGATTTCTAACAGGATCCTTGACTATATTATTTATGCTGGCAAATATGCTTCTTGCAGTAATAGTTTGTGCCCAACATTCCTAGAGGAATTATGCAAGATCGAGTTGTATTTTTTAGTATTACGAGTTTATATGATGATTTATGTGAACATGATTGAATTTTTAAGTTTTGTACTGTTAATTGTTTCTATGTTATTGATTTTTTTCCCCTCCCTTTAAATGAGCATGATGGATCGTTAAATATGTGATGTGCGATGTAGTGTGTGCAGTTTGTGTGGGCAATGTGTGCACTTTGTGTGTGGGCGGTGCATGTACGGTGTGTGTGTGTGTGTTGGGCGGTGTGTGTAGTGTGTGCAATGTGTGTGTGTGGATGTTGTGCAGCGTGTGCAATTTGTATGTGGGTAGTGTATGTGCAGTGTGTGTACGTGCTGTGTGTTCAGTGTGTGCAGTTTGTGTTTGTGCAGTGTATGTGCAGTGTGTGTACAGTGTGTGTGTGTGATGGGCAATGTATGTGTGGACAAATTTAACTTTGTACAAATTTATTAAATGGTCTACTAGCTGATTTTTTTTTTCAATTTATTTCTTGTTTTAGATATGGACATGAGAAGCAAATTTGCTTTCTTCATGTGGAAAATGAAATTGAGGTTCATGTTTATTCTCATGTATTTTTTGTTAATGATGTTGATCCGAAGTTGGATATGACATTATAGTATACACACATTCACTAGGCAAATTTTGGTTTTAGGGTCAATGCTAGAGGAACATTCTTATGTTGTCGAGAGGCAGCAAACAGGCTAAAAAGAGGAGTGGGGGCAGAATTATACTACTATCATCACCAAATTTTGCATCATATTCAGCATCAAAGGCAGCAGTGGAGACAATGGCAAAAATATTGACAAAAGAGCTCAAACTAACTGGCATTACTGTGAATTGTGTCGCTCCATGGCATGTTGCAATGGATATATTGTTTTTTGGGAGTCAGGATGATATTATGGGGTTGATTGTGGCTAGCCCAATGGGAAGATTGGGTGCGACTATGGATGTGACTAAAATTGTTGGGTTTTTAGCTAGTGATGATAGTGAATGGATTAATTTGGGTTTCAGTCCTTCAGAAGGTGAAGGTGTTTGGGAGTCTTTATGTTGATTGTTCTAAAGTTCTTGCTATCTTCCCTGTGTGTATGATTTGGCCCAAGAAAATGAATTCCTTTTTTTTTTTTTGTATATGTACCGTTGTTGAATTTTGTTCATGTGAATTTTTAGTTGGCTGATATTATTTAAAGGTTATTTAATTGAATTATTTACTTCAATCTTTATTTCACAGATTATTTGGAAAATGCTGAAAAATAAATATTATGGTGGCGGTTTTTTTTTTAAGTTTCGATCTTTATAAAGAATTATGATTTTTTTTTAACATTTATACTAAAAAAGATAATGTTAAATTTCTAAAATTTAAGAATTCTTTATTTAGTATTTTTCTAAGTATTAATAAATATCATTTGTTAAATATATAATTTAAATTAATCACAAAAAATAAATTAATACAAAGATAAACAGTAAGCACCAAATATCAGATAACTAAATATTAATACAGTACAGTGTAATACCAAACACTTTACAGCATTATTATAATACAGTGCTAATGCAATACAGCATAATACAATACAGTGTGCCAAACGCACCCTAAGAGAATATAATGAAAACTGTAACGAGATAAGAAAAAGTGAAAGAAATTACATACTAGCACCACAAGCAACATAAGATATCTAAGATGTTTACTAGTTATAGAGAACATCATGTCTAAAGTAGTTGCAGTCCTCTGTTAAAGCAAAAGGACTTCAGAGGACAATCTCATAATAATAGAACGCAAGTTAAAACACAATGACTAGAAGAAACAAGTGAAAACCTAAAACTAAGAAAGTATATTGGACTATAAGCAAGAGAGAATAGATGGGAATATAAAAATAAAGTTGAAAATACAAGTGAATAAGGGAATTCCCCAATATTATGTCAAAAAGATTAGGGGTGGGCATACCAAACCCAAACCGGACCATTCCAAAAAATGTTAACCGAAGCCAAACCAAAATATTTCGGTTCGATTCAGTTCTAAATTTTGATTCGGTTCGGTTCAGGTCGGGTCATTTAATCATTTGGTGTTCAAACAATAACTATTTCCAAAGCCTGCTTTGTTTCAGCTAGTATATGGGATAATGAATACAAAAGAAGCAGCAATTAAACTCAACTATTCTTCACTATCATCAAGTCAAAATATGCTGAAACTCAAAATGATTGATTACAGTACATCCGCCAGTTATGCTACTGCTTAAGGAAACAAACACAAGAGAGAAGAAAAAGGGACATCAGGTTAACTATTGTCAAGTATCAAAGGCTATGCATGAAGTTTCACAACAGTATATATACAATCCTACACAAGCATTTAACATTCACTAACAAGAAACAGCATCCTCCAGTTGAGTTAAGGATTCAAAGAAAACAGTCAAATCAATTGCTTGCGGTCTTTAATTTCAGTTCTATTAATAACTCCAATAACTTTTTTTTTAATCCAATCGTACACTAAAACTTAGCACTAGGAAGCTGCACTAATTCGTCAATTGTAATTCAATAGCCAAAACAGTCAAATCAAGAGCTCAGCAATAGCCAACTCTTTCGCAAATCATCCAGAGCTCAGCAATTCAAAGACACTACTTTAAGGTAATTCAACAAATTACAACAAAATCTCAAATCCATACCATTAGGGATATCCTTTAGCAACATCTCAAATCCATACTATGAAATAATATGAATGCCAAAATCGAAGAAAAAAAAATTAAAACATTTGCTGCAAAATTTATTATATTAAAATATTACAGTATTAATCACAACTCAATTAATTTGACTAATTTAATTCAGGCCAAAAATTAATAAAAAATTAAAACAAACGAACTCTCAACTCACTGTCTCCGGTGGCCGTCGCGATGGAAACGGCTGAACGAGGCTGCGAAGGCAACAGTTGAGACCAGAGGGTGAGATGGTGACCGGAGACGGAGAGAGTGAGAGGGAGCATGAGAGAGAGGGGGCTGCTGGTGCTGGCCTGTCGCGGCGTGTGCGTGCTGAGAGAGAGTGAGACCGAGCATGAGAGAGACGAGCTGCTGGTGGCCTGCTGCCGCGTGCTGCTGACTGTTGAGAGAGAGGGGCTGCCGCTGCTTACGCTTAATGCTTTAGAGAGTTAGGGATTTAGTTTTAGAATTTTAGGAACTTACGGTTTTTTATGGTGGGTTTAGTAGAGTGTAATGGGAATGTGTGAATGAAAAAAAAGGAAATCAAAATTTAGTTTACTTGATAAAATGAAGTTGGGAATGGGAAATCTCTACTTGTGGGTCTTATAAAAGTTTAGAATTTATTTCTTGCATTGTAATTTCAAAGCCCCTATAGTAGGGATGGTAAAGCTCGAGCCTAACCCGACCACCCCAAGCAAAGGCCCGACTCGATGAAAAGCATGATTACTATTACTTCGGTCGAGTCACAATTGGGTCGCTAAGTCCGAACAATATTTCACCGTTGATTCAACTTATATTTTTTCTCTAATTGTTTGATTTATTTAAAGAGTAGCTCACCACCCACCGCTTTCTTTCTCAATTTTAAATTTAATACTTAAATAAAAACACAAATTTCACAACTCATATCTAAAATTTGATTTACACTAGTGTCATTTAAAAAAAAAAAATCATCCTATACAAATAAAAACATACAATTCCACAATTCAATTCCACAACTTACATTTAAAAAAAAAGTCATATCATATACAAATAAAAACACACAATTCCACAATTTAATTTCACAACTTAACATAAAAAGACAAAGCGTGTGTGAGCTCCTTTTTATTTTTTTTTTTCAGTTTAGGGTCGGGTTGGGTCGGGTCGGGTAGGCTGTGGCCCAAGCGCAACCTGACAACTTAATCGGGCCTTAATTTTGGTTTGAGCCCGATCTTTGACCCAAAAATTCGGGTCAGGTCAGTCGGGCCGGGTCTTTTTGCCATCCCTACCCATGGGAATCACAATCCCATTCCCTCATGACAAAAATGCCCCCATTACTTTTATTATTTTTAAAAATGCCCTCTTTGTCTTATTAATTGTTGTTGTTGTTGTTATTATTATTATTATTTATTATATTATTATTATTATTAATAATTATTATTGTTATTTTTATTATTTATTTTTTTATTATTTTACTACTACTATTATTATTGTTATTTTTATTATTTATTGTTATTTATTTTATTATTATTATTATTATTATTATTATTTTCATTTTTATTATTTATTGTTGTTGTTATTATTTTTATTATTTTATTATTTTACTACTACTACTACTATCACTACTATTGTTGTTGTTGTTGTTGCTGTTGTTGTTGTTATTATTATTATTATTATTTAATTTATTGTTATTATTATTTAATTTTATTTATTATTATTATTATTATTATTATGAGTTTAGGGCCGGTTTTCTCTTTCTTTCTTCTTCTTCTACTTTTTTTTTAAAATTACATGAAATTCAAACCGTTCGGTTTTTTCTTGTTAAACCAAATCGAGTAATTTTGGTTTTATTTGGTTCGGTTTAGAAAATACCAAACCGAATCCTAGCCCTAACAAAGATATCCTAAAATTACTAAAAGCAAAGGATAAATAATCAAACCAAATACATGTACCACAAAGGCGATAACACTACATTTATTGCAATCAACAATTAACATATCCTAACTTGACCATTCTAAACTCACATCTCCAAAAACTGGAAAGATTACCAAAAATTATAAATGCTAGTTTAACACCATCATTAATTAAACAAGCAGAGAAAAGGGAAGATCATATAATTCGTCCTATTGTGGCAAAACTAGCCCGGGTGTCTTTTTACGCCCTAAGTATTGTTACCGCTTGAAGAAATAGGAAAATAATGTAGAAGCTCCGAAGCCCTTTTTTAGGCCAAAAATGGCAAAAAATTGTGTGTTGTACACAACTTTTGGCCAAATTTCGTATTTTTGGGGTGATGTTGGATTTTGAGCTAATCGCATAGATAATGGTGGGAGTTAACCATAAGAATAAACAAAAGTTGATTATGAGATCCAAATTTCTTTTTATGACTATTTACTGATCATCCATGCACGCAAATGGGTGCTAAAACGAGTGGGAGGATTTTTCCGATTGTTGCAAAACTTGCCCGGACGCCTTCTTACGCCCTAAATATTGTTGTCGTTGGAAGAAACGGGGAAAATAATGTAACTTGACAAAGTTACAATGCTAGTGATTTGATGAGTAAAACATTGCAAAGCGAGCATTTCAAAACAATATACAACTTTCCTCGGAGGATGTTGTATATAAATCAAACAAGAACTATTTGATATTAACAGGCCCTTCCCAACATAAAGATTTCTATCAACAATAGAGAATTTAATAAATTATGTTAAGAAAAAAGCCGAAAGAAATAAAACAATCCCCTCGAAACACTTTTTGCCATAGATAATTAGATGCATACTTATATAAAGTTTAGAATTTCATTATCACTAGATATGCATATAACTTAATTGTGAAGCCGTTGACCTAATAAGCGAACTTAAAGCTAAGCAAACCATTGTAAGAAAGAAAAAGCCCATATTCATTGTACTATCTCTACGCAAAACTTCCAAGACTCTTAAGGAAGTACATCCTAGTACACCTCTATTAGGATTTAGGTGAAATACTACATTTATATGAAGGAAAGTATTTCACACATTGAAGTAAATGAAAACATATAGTATTTTATACAGAGAAGCAAGCAACGTGCATAAACTAGAGAAAACCTATTTTGGCCGCATATATATGATGTTTTATATACTCTTGATGTTTTAGTCTTCGTGTCTTCAATACATATGGTCTTTAATTAATAGAAAATCTTCGAACAATAGTTTGGTTTCTTTAGGATGAAGGGAACTCAAGGAAGCAGCAAACATAATTAAAGACGAGTGGTAATCACTAAGCAAGTTTGACTAGATTTATTCAACTAGGTGGTGACAAGAGTACAAGAGAGTTTGAAATTGTGTATGAATATAATATATTATAATCTTTCATTACTTAAATACTTAATGTCTGAGCGTGGCTCCGTGGATGTATGATTGTGATACAAACCATGTAAAATTTTCTATATGCTTTACTTTATGCAATTTACTATTTCTAACATATTTGATTCTGTTGATAACAGTGAAAGTTAATCAATGTGGTAAACATTGTGATTCTATATCGGTGAACATATATTAGTAAACATACACAATTTGCATAAATAAACATATATAGTGAACAATATTGTGAACATTCATTGTGATCATTTAGTATTTGCACTTTGAATTTAGTTTAATTTAATTAATTTTCTAGTTTAATTTGACTACAATAAAGGAAACCTATTTGTGGGAAGAAGCTAGGCGAGTGAGGAAATTGATGGACGACAGTCACATCCAACAGCCACCTAGGTGGACTATATTGACCATAATGGAACCCTTCATCGATTTCTAGCAAGCAAAAAATCACACCCACAAACCAAAGAGATTGAGCTAATGCTCAAGGACATGACCATAAAGCTGAAATTTGCAGCTTATGCTCCCAACACGGTGTAGGTAGTATTTGATGTGGACGAAGAGGAGAAAGAAGCAATTGTGTCTTATCACAGTGAGAAATTAGCATTAACATTCGGGTTGATCAATTCTAGGAATAAGGAAACCATAAGAATGATGAAGAACCTTTGCATTTGTGGAGACTGTCATTCAGCCTTCAAGCTTCTGTTAGAGATTTACAGAGGGGAGATCATGGTAAAAGATGCAATTAGGTTCCATCATTTCAAGAAGGGAAAATACTCTGGCATGGATTTTTGGTAATGTTCAAGGTAATCTTGCTTGTACAGCTAAAATTGTACAAAGTTACAACCTTTCAGTGACAATTTTGTATTTTGCCAAACATCTTATTGTTGATCAAGATGGCCATAGAAATTTAATTTATAAATCTTTGGGAAATCCATGAAAGTTGTGTTAAAAGTTTTTTTTTTTACCTTAAAAGCATATGTTTGTTAATTATCTACTCGGCTGCTAATCTATTCATTATTCATGGTCAGTGTTAAATGGTTGGCATCACTTGATCTATATTTTGGCTCCTTTTTCTTTCTCTTTTCTTCTATCATATGTTTGTTAATCATTTTGCAATAAGCACCCACATTTCTTTAATTAACCATCATTAATGAAAACAAAAGAATAAATTTCAATTGTGAAACAATATAAACAATTTTAAAAAATTGAGTAATAATACTTACAATACTTGCAAAAATTGTAAGTATTATTGCTCATTTTTTAAAAAAATTATAAGAATAATATAATAAGAATTTCTAAAATAAATTTAACCAAAATTGTATTAGAAAAAATTTATGTAAATTTATGAAATTTTTATTTTATTGTAAAAAGACTACTAAAAATAATAATATAATTTATATTCCCATTCACTCAATAGAAAAATAATAATAAAGTAGCGTGTTTTTATTGATTTCTTTAGATAAACAACCTGTGCCATCAAGAACACATCATTTGCAATTTACATTTGACGAAGCAAAGCATATTGTCTCTCATTCTCTCCCATTTTTGCTTTTCTTTCCTATAATAGACCTAATAGAAGTCAATATTTGTAGAAAGTAAACGATAATTTCTTCTTTTTTTTTTTTTGAGTTTTATGTTCATTCAATTCATTTCTTTCTATTCTCAATCAGGAGTCAAAGATACTCAGTCCATTCAAAGGTAAAATTTTACTTTTAAAAGAATTACTTGCCTAAAATAGAGAAATCAAATCAATTTAGGACAACTCATTTGTTGGAATTTGATAAATATCTGATCCATAGTAATATTTATACTTATTTTTAACCAACAATTGCATATTTGATTGAATTTATAATACCTTTTTTGCCTCTATCTTGTGTTGAATCTTGACTGGTGAAATTTTTTGTGTGTCAAGTTAGATGGAGATCGATAAAGCAATTAGAGAAAGTGATGACAGGAGACGTAAGACCAAGTACAATAACGTCATAAATGTTACACAAAGAGCTCTTGCTTTATACTGGTGAGTTTTTCTTGCTTGTTTCTTTCTTTTATCGTGAATTTTGTAGTTTTATAATAAGTGGTTTTGGTTGTAAAATGGGTTCTAAGTATTTTGGTCAAACTTTTGGATTCGATTACACATCCGATTACGTAAAAGTTTGCATGAAGGGTATGTAATTATGCATATTGTGATTTACTTGTTTTTATTTTGGGGAAACTAATTGTAGCTTGCACACATCTATGTTTCTTTGTAAATTGATCATGCTTTATTAGTGTTACCTTCGATGATTCTCATATGGTTCAAGTTTTTGTGAGTTTGTGCAGCTTTTTAGTATTTGCTATCTTGATCTTTTATGTGCATTGATTGGACAATAGAGAGCCTATGATAATGGTGTCATTATATTTTTGCACATCTGTGTGTATCACTTTGAAATTGATTGAACAATACATTATTTGGTCAGACCATGTAAAAACTCGTGGTTATTCATTTTGAAGTTTGGATTTATTTGATTTACACAATACTTATGACTCACAGGTTTATGGGAAACAAACTTTTTTTTCCCTAGTTGCTTTAATAGGTTACTATCAGATTTAGGATAGACTGTGGTGGAAGCTCTTTTAGTCCTTGCATTGATCACAATGAAGTATTTAAGTCTGAATTTGCTACTAAATGACTATCTTTCCATTTTGCAAGCATATGCTAATCAATTATGTCATGTTGCATTACACCTCAAGGAAATGAATGTGAATGTTAAGCACTCTAAATTGTTATTTATCTACTGGTAATAAGGACACTGATGCTTGAAAGTACTGAATTTGATATCTCAACAGCATTGAACAGGTTGCCTTTATATTCAATGAAGGAAAAGATTCAACTGTAAACATATATATGTGCCTTCTTTATTTTTTTTGTCTTGTCATAATAGTAAGTTTCTTTTATCTCACTGATTTTGTCCATGGTTTTGATGTTTTGGTTTTACTACACCTACTTAAGGCTAGTTATTTTTTGCATAATGGGGAACATAGTTGTTCTAAAGGGAGTCTAACTAACTTTCCAATTCGAAAAGATATTTTGATGGTAATTCAAAATTCCCTTAAATCAACTTATTTACCTTTGATACAGCCTCTAAGTAAGAGAAAACTAAAGTATTCTTTCTCTATTTTCTCTAGCTTTATTTCATTTTCCATTCTCACCTACCCAAAAATAAAATAAAATAAAATAATGATTAGAGAAAAAGAAATTTGGGCATGGTTGTAAGGTTTTTTGACTTTGGAGCTTATGATTTGGAAAAGAATATTGTTTCCAATAAGATTTACCTGTATGTTCAAATAAGTTTTGTAGATAGATATCATTTACTCATATTTCAAATCTGGTTTGAAAGCTTTACTAAATGCTGAATCAATCGGAGTTATTTTCCTTGGTGTGTGAATTGGTGATCTTACAGTGGTATTTGTCATGCTTTATTCCAAGAATAACATAATGATGACTTTGCTTTATCATTTCAAACTAAGGAGTGAAATTAAAAAGTCTACCTGATCAAAACTGGCTGTTATTTATTCTAATATATTGCTCAAGACTGCTGTTATTGGTACAAATGCAAAATGTGGGTTTATAAATATGGCTGAGCGGGTATTTAGTATAATGGGAATGAGTTAGGTATTTAGTACAATAGGAATGATTAAGAGTACTGCAATTTAGAGTTTATGATATCAAGATATATTCGAGAGGGAGAAATTGAAAGAGCTAGACAGCTCTTTGATTAGTTGGATCGAGAGGCATCTAGTTTCTTAGATAGCCATAAGCGGTGGTTACTTTCCGGTAGGGTGCTTTAATGAAGCACTTTAACTTTTTGGAAAGATGGAGTCACCGGCCTTACATCTAGGTGAAGTTACAATGGTTGCCATACTTACAGCCTCTGTTGGTTTGGGTGCTTTGGATTTTGGCAAAAGCCTTTATCAACAATACATAAAAAATGTGGTGTTTGGTAGGAATATTTTTCTAACTACTTCTGTTATAGATATGTTTGCAAAATGTGGTAGTATAGATACTATTGTAGCTTTTTTTTACAAAATACCATAGAATTTTAATATAGTTTCCCTATTCAAGTCCATGATTTTTTATCTTACTCAACACGGTCTCGGGTAAGACTTCGTAGTTGTTTTTAGAGAAATTGAGCTAATAAGATTAAAACCAGATCGAGTCACATTTGTGACAGTTTTGTGTGCTTGTAGCCACAGTGGGCTAGTTGAAGAGGAATTATTTAAATCCGTGTTAAATTTCGATATCAAACTGAAAACGAAACATTATGGTTGCATGGTCAATCTTCTTGCAAGAGATGGTCGCTTAGATGAAGCGTATGGTTTAATTTAGAGTATGCCTTATAATGCCAACTTTGTAATATGGCAAGCACAATTGGGTGTTTGCAGGCTCCACAGAAATGCAAAAATAGGTGAGATTGTGGGGCAGGGACTCCTCGACTTGGAGCCTGATCACGAAGCACACTATGTTTTGGTTTCTAATATGCTAGCAGAAACATATAGCGGAAAAAAGCCAGACGAGTTAGGAAACTAATGAATGATAGGGATCATCCAAAAGCCATATAGGTGGAGCTATATTGAGCAAAATGGAATTCTTCATCTATTTGTAGCAAGCAAAAAATCACATCCTCAAACCAAAGAGATTGAGCTAATGCTCAAGGACATAACCATGAACCTGATTATGTTCCTAACATGTTGCAAGTATTATTCGATGTAAATAAAGAGGAGGAAAAAGCAGTTGTGTCTTATCATAACGAGAAATTAGCATTGGCATTTGAGTTGATCATTTCCAAAAGTACAAAAATCCTAAGAATCATGAAGACCTTCGCATTTTTGGAGACTGTCAGTCAACCTTCAAGCTTCTGTTAGAGATTTATAGAAGGAAATCATGGTAAGAGATGAAATCGGGTTCCATCATTTCAAGAAGGGGAAACCGCTATTGCATGGATTTTTGGTAATGTTCTAGGCAATCTTTCTTGTATAGCTAAAATTGTACACAATTACAACCTTTCAATGAACAACTTTGTGTTTTCCAAAACTTCTTTCTTATTATTGATCAAGATTGCCATAGAAATTTATTTTATAAATGATGCAACGAAAGTTTAATATTCTAATTGATGAGAACCCTTCTAGATCAAGCTAGAAAAACCCACAACTAGATTGACAAAAACCCAAGAAAGCCAATATGATCAAAATTCGGATAAAAGATCCAAACCCTTGAGAAGCTAAGTCTCAAGAACCCGGATTGCTAGATAAGACGCCACAAAGGTTAGCAAATCCTTTGATAAGTCAAAAGTTCTTTATAGTACAAGTTGAGAATATACTCTCAATGATATTAAACTCTATAATGTCAAAAGTCTTTTTCAAAATAACATATAGGAGTGTTTATATAAGGTGGCTAATCCTAATCTATCTTAAAATTAAGTGAAAACCCTAAATTTAAAAACCTGGACCCAGTGGCCTTGGCCTGCAAAGCCACTTATCTTAAACGGGCCATAACTTGGTCATATGATATCGGATTTTAACCCACAATATATCGTTTCGAAGCTCTCGACGTAAGGAATGCATCTACAAATTTAGAATTACTCTTCTGGCCCTTATTATACTTCAAAAATCATTCTCTCCGATGCTTGCCACCTCGTTAGCCCGAATCAAGTGTACCAAGGCTGGTTCCTCCTCGTTCAAGCCCATCTTGAATATTGGACTCTTGCAAATTGAACTTGAATTGAAGTCATCCAAAGTAGCTTGAATAAATCCTTGCATGGCTTCCTTGATCTTCTTAGCTCGTGCTCTCGTAATTAGCCCTTCTGGAACAAGCAACGGATCTTTAATGCTCTGAGCACTCTGGATCACATCATTCCCCCTCTCCTCAAAAGGATTCGTCCTCGAATCTGAACCTGCATCAAAGGGAGAAAGATCAGAAACATTAAAGGTAGCAGACACGTTATACTCACCAGGAAGATCCACTTGATAAGCATTATCATTAACACGCTCAAGAATCTGAAATGGACCATCTCCTCGAGGGTGCAACTTAGATTTCCTCTGGGCTGGAAACCTCTCCTTACGCATGTGAACCCAAACCCAATCGCCGGGTTCAAAAATCACACGTTTCCTACCCTTATTAGCTTGAGTAGCATATTGCTCAATCTTTTTCTTAATAAAATAAGCAATGGGCCTTCGATCCTGCATCAAAACAACTCCAATACCTATTCCTGAGGCATCACATTCAATCTCAAAAGTACGATTAAAATTAGGTAATGCTAGAATAGGTGCGAAACATAACCCTTCTTTAAGATCAATGAATGCTTTATCTTGGTCAACACTCCAAGTAAATGCAACATTCTTTTTAACAACATCGATAAGAGGTGTGGCAATAGTGCTAAAATCCTTAACAAAGCGCCGATAAAAACTAGCTAAACCATGAAAGCTCCTTACCTCACGGAGGCTCCTAGGCGTTGCCCACTCCCTCATAGCCTTAACCTTTTCTTGATCCACCTCTATACCATTTGCACCAACACCAACCCCCAGAAAAACAACTTTCTCTATGCAAAACGAACATTTCTTAAAATTAGCATACAACTTTTCTTTCCTCAAAACATCTAACACACATCGCAAATATCCAATATGAACTTCTAAAGTCTTGCTGTACACTAGAATATCATCAAAATAAACAACAACAAACTGACCTATAAATGCATGCAACACATGATTCATTAATCGCATAAAAGTACTAGGTGCATTAGTAAGACCAAAAGGCATAACTAACCATTCATACAATCCATATTTGGTCTTAAAGGCGAGTTTTCCATTCATCACCTTCTCTCATGCGAATTTGGTGATAGCCACTTTTTAAATCAATTTTAGAAAATAAACAAGCTCCATGCAATTCATCCAAACATATCATCTAACCTAGGAATGGGATGGCGATATTTTACCGTAATATTATTGATGGCTCGGCAATCAACACACATTCTCCAATTTCCATCCTTCTTTGGTACTAGTAGCACCGGTACCGCACATGGGCTCATGCTCTCTCTTACGTACCCCCTTGCTCATCAGCTCTATAACTTGCCTTTGAAGCTCTTTGGTCTCCTCGGGATTACTTCTATAGGCTGGCCTATTGGGTATGACACTCTCACAGTACGAAATCTATTGGATGCTCAATGCCTCTAATGGGTGGTAAGCCAATAGGCATTTCCTCCGAAACACATCTTCAAACTCCTGTAACAAAGAAGTAACAACACTAGAAAGAGAAGGATTAATGTCATCAAAGGTTAGATATGATTCTTTGAACACGAGCAAAACCATGAAATGGCTGGCTTTATATGCTTTCCTAATCTCGTCCACTCCTGCAAAGAAGTTCTTTCTCGCTCTTCCCTCTTTCTCACTCTTTTCTTTTCTCTCACTTTTAGTTTCACTCTCTTTCTTTTTCTTATCATAACTCTCGACCTCACTCTTTTTATTTTGTCTTTCTTTTTCCCTCATCTTTATTTGGTCCTCGTAGACCTCTTTTGGTGTTAAAGGAACAAGCGTCACGGTTCTCCCATTTTTGACAAAGCTATATCTATTCCTAAACCCATCATGTGTCACCTTCCTATCATATCGCCATGGCCTTCCCAATAATAAATGCCCGGCGTATGCATAGGAACTACGTCACAAAGCACCTTATCACTATACTTTCCAATAGTAAATGTTACCAATACTTGCTTATTAACTTTGACCTCTCCACACTCATTTAACCACTGCAATCTGTAAGGCCTGGGATGCGTTAGCAAGGGTAACCCTAACTTTTCTACAAGGGTAGTACTAGCTACATTGGTGCAACTCCCACCATCTATTATCATACTACACACCTTATTATTCACAATGCATCTAGTATGGAAGATGTTCTCTCTCTCTGCTGCTCCATGTCATCAACACTCATTTGTGTACTCAAAGCACGCCTAGCAACTAGGGATTCACCTTTCGCAGGGTATTCTACTTCATCATCATCACTAGCATCAATCAACGCTGGCATCTCCCCACCATCACTCTCACTCTCACTCACTAATTCTCCACTATCTTGTATCACCATAACTCTCTTATTTGGGCACCGAGAAGCAATGTGTCCGAACCCAAACACTTGAAGCACTTGATGTCCCGATTCTTCCGTGGTTGAGATTCACCTTATATTTGTTTGTGATACTGAAATCTTCTTTTGCCTTAGGTGGTTCAGTCTTGATACCTTTATGTCGTCTCTCATTATTACTCCACTTCGGTTTCCATGGATTTGAAGAAGCCGAAGTATACCTTTTTGTACCCTTCCTCTTTAATTACCTCTCCACCTTCATAGCCATGTGGACCATATCCTCAAACTCCACATAATGCTGTAGCTCCACTACATTGGCAATATCTTTATTCAATCCGGTCAAAAATCGTGCCATTGTAGCTTCCCTATCTTCCTCTACATTAGCCCTAATCATAGCGATCTCCATCTCTTTATGGTAATCCTCTACACTCATCGATCCTTGGGTAAGGCTTTGTAGCTTAAGATAAAGATCCCTATAGTAATGATTAGGAATGAACCGCTTCCTCATAAACGTCCTCAACTCTCCCCATGTAGCTATAGGCCTTTCTCGATTCCTCCTCCTATTATTCACCAATTGATCCCACCAAATAATAGCATAGTCTGTGAATTCAATAACTGCTAGCTTTACCTTTTCTCCTCTCGAATAATTGTGACAATCAAAGATCAACTCAACCTTCTTTTCCCACTCCAAGTAAGCCTCTGGATTACTCCTTCCTTGAAACGAAGGAATAGTCACTTTGATTTTGCCTAAATCTCTATCCTCCTCATCTCTCCTATACCCCTCTCTTGTCTCCCTCTTCTATATCTTACTCTATCCCTTTCTATTTCGGATGCTCGATCATCACCATCATCTTCCCAAATTTCATTCTCTCGCCTCATACTCGGCTATAGGCTCGTATCTATGCCTATTATTTCTCCCATTATGTCTTGCTTCATCATGTCTAGCCCTGTTACGCTCTCTACTAGTTTGCTCCTTCGAATACCCTCAATAGCCGCTCCATGTTGCCTCAATTGGCTTCCCATCTCATCAAACCTCGCATTCATCTTTTCAAATGCCTGGTGTGCATTGGCTTGAAAGTGAAAGTAAAGTCTACCGTAGTAAGGTTGCGCCTCACTTTTATCATCCATATTAGTTATTTGAATCTGCAAAGAGATGTTAGCAAAATAGAAAAACAACAATGAACCTCACAAGCCTCACGTGTTTACACTCGCGATGCCACTCCACTCGTGTGTACACTCAAATAGGCTTTTACCCGAAGTTTGTGCTCACACACTCTTGCCTTTTACCGCTCTTATATTTTCTCAATCAAGTTCTTTAGGAACTAATAACTCAATCAAGGAAAGGTACCAAAGTATAATCCCTCTAACAATCACAGTCAAGAAACAAGAAAAAAGAAAAACGAAACAAACGAACAAGAATATAGGAAACAAGAATAACAAGACCAAGAAAACAAAGGAGATCACCCAATATGATTATTATTAATGTGATTTTTTTTTTTTTTTTTTTTTTTTTTTTTTTTTTTTTTTTTTTTTTTTTTGTAATCCTTAAATAATTGAAATTTGAATGAATTTAGGGGAAAAGGTAAAATTTATGAATTTAAGGAAAGAAACCACAAGGATGCAAAATTGATATAAGAAAACCCTAAAAATACGTTCATGCGATCTTGTTCATGCGCACTTTGTTCATGCGATACTGTTCATACGGCACTGTTCATGCGATACTGTTCATGCGGCACTGTTCAAGGTTTTTTTTTTTTTGAGAACAAGAATGAAAAATCCCAAACAAGAATGAGAAAAAAAAAAATAATAAATATAGATGAATCGGACCTTGGTGCCTAAGCTACGATACCAACCGATGAGAACCCTTCTAGATCAAGCTAGAAAAACCCACAACTAGATTGACAAAAACCCAAGAAATCCAATATGATCAAAATTCAGATAAAAGATCCAAACCCTTGAGAAGCTAAGTCTCAAGAACCCGGATTGCTAGATAAGACGCCACAAAGGTTAGCAAATCCTTTGATAAGTCAAAAGTTCTTTCAAGAACAAGTTGAGAAAATACTCTCAATGTTATTAAACTAAATAATGTAAAAAGTACTTTTCAAAATAACAGAATGTAGTGTTTATATAAGGTTTCTAATCCTAATCTAACTTAAAAATAAGAGAAAACCCTAAAATTAAAAACCTGGACCCGCGTGGCCTTGGCTGCAAAGCCACTTATCTTAAACGGGCCATAACTTGGTCATATGATATCAGATTTTAACCCACAATATATCGATTCGAAGCTCTCGACGTAAGGAATGCATCTACAAATTTAGAATTACTCTTCTGGCCCTTATTATACTTCAAAAATCATTCTCTCCGATGCTCGCCACCTCGTTAGCCCGAATCAAGTGTACCAAGGCTGGTTCATCCTCGTTCAAGCCCATCTTGAATATTGGACTCTTTCAAATTGAACATGAATTGAAGTCATCCAAAGTAGAATGAATAAATCCTTGCATGGCTTCCTTGATCTTCTTAGCTCGTGCTCTCGTAATTGGCCCTTACGGAACAAGCAACGGATCTTTAATGCTCCGAGCACTCTGGATCACATCACTAATATTCCATTGATTCTTGGGAATAGGATATAAAAAATAGTTATTTATACCAATAGTAATTATCCTAAACCATGAAGAAAATGGAAAACAAAGTCCTAAACAAAATAATAAGGAAATTAATTTAAATAGGATACAGATTCCTATTCTGCATCCTTCCCCCTAAGAATGAGAGAATTAGCCATCAAATTCGGATTATCATTAACAACATCTTCATCAAGATTACCTCTAAAAAGAATTGAATGGTTGACATTGAATACATTTGAGATGCGGATATGACTAGGAAGCATTAGTCTATAGCATTAGTATTTATCATCTCTATAATCTCTAAAGGTCCGATTTTCTTGGCTGAAAACTTGTTGTACTCTTTAAATGAAAACTTGTCTTTGTTTAGGACAACCCAAACAAGATCTCCCACTTGAAAATTTTATAGCTCGATGCTTTTTGTCTATCTCAATTTTATAACCTTCGATTGTCTTCTTTTGATATCCTTGTGTAGCTGTATGAATTTTTTGAAGCTGTTTAATAAAGTCTTCTGCCTTGCTGCTTTTGTGAACTAAATCTAGAACTGAGGCTAAGTGGATGGGTGCTCATGGATTATATCCATAATTCACCTGAAAAGGACTTAAACTAGTACTTCATCTAATAGAACGATTATAAGCAAACTTAACTTGGTATAACTTTTGATCCCATGTCTTCTTGTTATCATCGACTAGACTACGTAGATGGTTTCCCAAAGGGCGGTTGACAACTTCAATTTAGCCATTTTTCTATGGATGATAAGTATTTTCGAAACTCAGGCGAGCGTTATTCAACTACATAATGTCCTCTAAAAATGGCTAAGAAATCGTGTATCTCGATCAATACTATGGAACTCGATAAACCATGCAATCTATTGACTTCCTTAAAAAAATAGGCGAGCAACAGTCAAGGTGTTTGTAGTCTTCTTGCACGTAATAAAGTGAGGCATTTTTAGAATCGATCAATAATGAAAAATATTGAATCCACACACCTCTGAGTACAGGGTAATCCCAAAACAAAGTCCATACTAATGTCAGCCCAAGGTTGTGTTAGAATTGGTAGCGGCATATAAAATCTTGCATTAGTTCTAGAATCCTTGTAAACCTGACAAATGTGACAAATCTTGACATAATGATAGATAACACGTCTCATAGTAAACTAAAATAAGTGTTGGCTATTAGAGCCATAGTTTTGTCAAAACCCATATGCCATTTGTCATGTAGTTCTACAATGATCTTTAGTCTCAAACTTGAGTTAAGAACACATAACCGATTACCTTTGAAAAGGAAGCCGTCATGAAAATGATAGTTTGAGTAGAACCTGCAACAATGTCTTCTAATAAAGGAGCGAAGAAAGGGTTAAAGCATATAACTCTCGAAATGTATCAAATCCGAAGACTTGATTATGCATTCGTGTCAACAAGGAAAATCTTCAACTAAGTGCATCTGCTACCCTGTTGGATTTATCGAAAGTATGTTTTACTACAAAAGTAAATTGTTAAAGGAACATTGCCCGCATGGCATGTCGATGAAAAAACTTATCTTGACTATTAAGATTTTTCAATAGATATACCATTCTTTGACACATGTACTAAAAATAATACTTTCTAGGTCAAGAAAATACAATTGTTTACTGCCAGGTTTGTAAACTTACTATCCTTAAAGCTAAAAGTATTCCTTCAAATATTGCAAATCGATTCGTGGATGGTACTATGTATATAGGTATATCATCAAAGTAAACAACCATAAACATTCCAAATGAAAGGACGAAGAACTTGATTCATAACTTGTATGAAAGTACCTGGATCATTGGATAAACCAAATGGCATTACTAACCACTAGTATAATTGTTCGCAAATTTTAAATGTTATTTTCCATTCGACCTTAGGTCGTATCTGAATCTGATGCTAGCCACTCTTCAAATCAAGTTTCGTAAAAAACTATATTGATATGACTCAATAAGTCATCTAATCGAGCAATTGAAAAATTATACTAGACTGTAATTTTATTGATAGCTCAACTGATGCAATGGAAGTTTAATGTCATAATATTCTGTTGATTTTAGAGAATACCAGAATAAAGAAACGAAATAAATTCATGTTGATTCGAAAGAATACCGTGAACTAGGGTGTTAAGTCTCGTTAATTTCGTATAATACCAAAAATTAACTAAACTAAAAAACTCACACAGAGCTTTGAAAATATTATTAAACTCTAATCTGCCTTCAAAGGCTACAAAAGAGGGCTATTTATACTAGTAATAATTTTTCTAAACCATTGGTAGTGTTGTAGGTGTTGTTAATTTTATGCAATAGATGTCAATGTGCAAATGGACATAACAAGTAATAAAGTGATAAGTATTAAGTTTATCTCCACAGGATTGATGCTATCAATCTTGCTATAGCAATTTAGTCGGTGTAATTTTTTAGATTTTAATAAAATTTAAATTAAATTAATGAATTAAGAATTCAATAAAACTAATTAAAGATTAAACAAAAAGATATTAAAAGAAAACAAACGTCTAACATAAGGAAATAATCAATGGCTAATAGGTAGTTGGGTGTCTAAACTCACTTAATGATTATTGACTTGTTTAACAAATTCTGTTTTAGTTGCTACAACATCGACTACGAAAGATCAAGTGAGAATACTAATGTATCCTCGGTTATCTTTGTTGGATATCTTATATCTATATGCAACCTAACAGTGATCAATTGTTAAGCCAACATCTAAATATAACATTGTACTCTCTTAGAATCTATTAACCCTACAAGGTGAATCTCTACGTCTAGTTTTTCATTAATTCTAGATCAAGCACGACCCTATTCAAGTTGATAATAAATCAACTAAGGAAACCTAATCTAAAACCATATATTACTTTGATTTGTTCTAATGATGAGAACCCTTCTAGATCAAGCTCGAAAAACCCACAACTAGATTGAAAAGAACCCAAGAAAGCCAATATGATAAGAATTTGGATAAAAGATCCAAACCCTTGAGAAGCTAAGTCTCAAGAACCCGGATTACTAGATAAGACGCTACAAAGGTTAGCAAATCCTTTGGTAAGTCGAAAGTTCCATCAAGAATAATTTGAGAAAATCCTCTCAATGATATTAAACTAATAATTCAAAAGCCTGTTCAAAATAACATAAAACAGTGTTTATATAGGGTGGCTAACCCTAATTTAACTTAAAAAATAAGAAAAATCCTAAAATTAAAAACCTGGACCCGCAAGGCCTTGGTCTCAGAGCCATTGATTTTAAATGGGCCATAACTTGGTCATATGATGTTAGATTTGGACCCACAATATACCATTTCGAAGCTCTCGACACAAAGAACACATTTATAAATTTAGAATTGCTTTTTTGGCCTTTATTTCACTTCAAAAATCATCCTCTCCGTTACGCCACCTCGTTAGCCCGAATCAAGTACACCAAGGTTTGGTTCTTCCTCTTTCAAGCCCATCTTGAATATTGGACTCTTGTAACTTGAATTTGAATTGAAGTCATTCAAAGTAGCTTGAACAAATCCTTGCATTGCTTCCTTGATCTGCTTAGCTCGTGCTCTCCTAATTGGTCCTTCTGGAACAAGTAACGGATCTTTAATTCTCTGAGCACTCTGGATCACATCAACTAAGCGGTCCTTTTTGAGGAACTAACCTAGCTTATATTCACTAAATGGGTGATCAGTCGAAATAGGGAATTGAATTAAGCATAATCAAAACAAAATGCTGCAGCAGACGCAGAACAACAATAATGTAAGTCAAATCATCATTAAGCTTGTTTAAAACCCAACTACATTAAAAATTAGTTCATACTCAATAAAGAAATTAAAATCATAATCGGTTCAGCCATTGAATTAAACATCCAGAAAAATAAAACAAGAAATAGAAGAATCTGAGGGCAAAAGTTAAATCCCAAGGAGTCACTCTTGATTATGTTACGATCTGCACTTTTTCTCCAGTAAACGCCGTTGTTGCAACCCCTTGAATTCTTCTTCTTCCTTGCTTTTCCATATTGCAATAGGTTGTGTGTGTGTATTGACTGCTCTCTTTCCTTTTTTGATGTTTACTCTTCTTTTTATATAGCGTGCAACTTGGGGTAACTCCTAAAAAGGATAGGAATCACGGTAGACCTGTAATATATTTGAGTCACACTCTAATTGAGCCGCTTGCCATGTCAGCCCTATTTTATTGGCACATGTTCGCACTTGTTTTGTATTTGCATGTTACAGGGTTGATACAGCATCATTGCTATAGCAATATTGCTACAGCATCTGTTCTGATTCATACTTGATTTATTCTTCTGCACTTCAGTTCTTTATCATTCTCTGAGCTCTGCTGTTGTAACATTCATCCATAGAATTTGAACTATTTAAATCACATACAATAATGCACTTAATAAGAACACATAATAATCCAAAACACAAGAATTTATTAAAACTAAACTTAATTAGATACTTATGCAAAATGCAACTAGAAATTACATAAAAATTCATCATTCACTCTCTAAGTAACACTAGTTTAAGCCTAAAAATACTAAGATAACTCTTATTTCATAGAGTTATCATTAGGGTACACCAAATTTAAAACCTTACTAATAATATAAATAACTAGTATAAAGCAAGTAAAGATTGATCCCACGAAGACTATGTTAGTTTTATTTATTATAAACTCTAAAACAAAGACTTAATATAAAATAATGATGATAATGATAATAATAATGATAATAATAATAATAATAATAATAATAATAAAAATACCAACTATAAATAAAAGGGAATTTTATGAATTTTTAACTAAATTGCAAGAAATAAAGAAACTAAAACTACGAAAATAATTAATTAATAGGAACTCTAATTAAAAGAAAAAGAAATAATAATAATGAAAACTTTGGTCAAATGATCATTCGCTACCACTAAAAATGTTCATTATGTCAATTCTATCATCAATTTTCATTGAAACTATCAACCATAGACAACAATAAGCTACTGTTAATCTCTATCTTTCCTTAATGAATCGTTAGACAAAACAAGCTCTTTACCTAATCTTTAACCATTAAATAATTTAGAATAAGCTCTCTAAATTTAAGATAACAGAAGCATTAAGTAGAGAAAGATATTTGGTTGATCCAGACAATAAACACACAAGCTCAAATTATTTAACCTAGGTTATGTTTTCCAATTGAAATCATTGATTCTAATCTACTACCAACAATTAAAATATCAAAACAATTACAGATCAAGAATTTTAATCTAGCAATAGAATTTATTCAAGTCCTATCCAATTGGTCACTTAAATAAGACAAGAGTAAAATCATAAACATTAATAATAGAGGAACATAAACAATCTCGATTAAACAAAATTGAATGATAGAAATTAAATATTAATTATAGAACATGTTTGGGGTTTTGAATTCACCCTCAACTAAATAGCCGAAAATAATTGAATTGGGAATAAAAGATTAGATAAAATCGGTCATGGCGATTAATCCAAGCGACTGGCTCTCGCTTCAACTTATTTCCTCTCAACTTCTCTTTATTTTTTTCTCTTTCTGTAGCGGCTGCACCTCTCGGGTTTGTGGTTGTGTGCGGCCCTTTTTTTTTTCCAAAGCCAACGCTTGGCTTTATATAGTGCTTGGCTGAATCAAATTTGGATTCTAATTCCAATTTAAGCAATTAATTCCATAATAACCATGCATCCTTGGCAAGATTCACGTGCATGCAATCCTTTAAATTTGGCAATGTAAATATTGCATGCAACTTATAAAGCCATGCATATTAATTGAATTTCCGTTTTGTGCATATGCTTGTTCCCAAATTCTTGTCTCCATGTGAATGCTATATATGCACATGCAATTTGTTGGCTTCAGTTTTGTAAGCCATGCATGTATATATGCCGATTCCTTATATTTTAATTCTAATTCTTGGCTAATTAATTTCTTTCCTATCTTGATTACTTTTTTTATTTCTTTCCCCTTCTGATTCTTTTGAGTAGAGTTCTTCCCGAATGTTCCGATTTAATTTCTCTTTAATCTCAGAATATACCTAAAATATCAAAATATAAAAATTAAGACAAAAATTAACATAATAAAATATAAATTAACAAAATAACTAAATTAAAAATAAATTAAAATAATTAGAATATTTAATACCAAAACAAGAAAAAGATAGAGAAATTAATAATAAAATGTATAGAAAATATGCACTTATCAACCATGAAGAAAAAAGAAAAATAAATTCCTAAACTAGAAAGAAAAAGAACCATAAACTTTAGACAATAAGGAATACTAATTTAAATTGGATAAGGATTCCTAATCTGCATCATTCTCCTTAGGATGGAGAGAATTCGCCCTCGAATTCAGATTGTCAGTAACAACATCTTCATCATGATCACCTCTAAAAGGAATTAGATGCTTGACATTGAATACATCTGCGGTGTGGATATGACTAAGAAGCTTTAGTCTGTAGGCACCAGGATTTATCTTTCCTATAATTTCCGAAGGTCCAATTTTTCTAGTTGAAAGCTTGTTGTACTCTCCAATGGAAAACCTGTCTTTAGTTAGGACAACCCAAACAAGATCTCCCATCTGAAATTCTAAAGCTCGACACTATTTGTCTGCCTCAATTTTATGACCTTTGGTAGTCTTCTTCAGAGACTCTTGTGTAACTGTATGAATTTTTTGAAGCTGCTCAATAAAGTCTTCTGCATTGCTGCTTTTGCCAAACAAATATGGAACTAGGGCTAAATTAATGGGAGCTCATGGATTATAACTATAATTCACCTGAAAAGGACTTAAATGCAAATTCGACTTGGTATAACTTTTGATCCAATGTCTTCAGGTTATCACCTACTAGACTATGTATATGGTTTCCTAAAGATCGGTTGACAACTTCAGTTTGACCATCTATCTGTGAGTGATAAGCAGTTATGAAATTCAGGCCGGTGTTAGTTAACTTCCATAACGTCTTCCAAAAATGGCTAAGAAATCGTGTATTTCGGTCAGATACAATAGAACTCGGTAAGCCATGCAATCTATAGACTTTTTTTAAGATAGGCGAGCAATATTCAAAGCATCTATAGTCTTCTTACATGCAATAAAGTGAGCAATTTTTGAGAACCAATCAACAACTACAAATATTGAATCCATACCCTCTAAGTACGAGCTAATCCCAAAATAAAGTCCATGCTGATGGAAGTCCAAGGTTGTGTGGGAATTAGCAGCGGCATATATAATCATGCATTAGTTGCAGTACCCTTGGAAACCTAACAAATATGACAAGTCATGACGTAATGATAGACATCATGCCTCATAATAGACAAAAACTAAGTGTTGACTATTAGAGCTAAAGTTTTGTCACGACCCATAAGCCATTCGTTATGTAATTCTACAACGATCTTTAGTCTCAAACTTGAATTAAGAACACATAATTGATTACCTTTGAAAAGGAATCTGTCATGCAAATGATAGTATGAGCGAAATCCTGCTGCAATGTCTTCTAATAAAGGAATAAAAAAAGAGTCAGTAGCATATGATTCTTGAAACGTGCCAAATCTGAGAATTTGATTATGCATTTGTATCAACAAGGAAGATCATCGACTAAGTGCATCTGCTACCTTATTGGATTCACCAGAAATGTGCTTTACTACAAAACTAAACTGTTGAAGAAATGCTCTCTATGTGCCGTGTTGATGCGAGAGCTTATCTTAACCATTGGGATGTTTTAACAGGGCATTATCAATGTATAAAACAAAGTCTCTATGAATTGGACAATGACGCCAATGTTTTAATGCCTGGACCACTGCATAGAACTCTATATCATAAGTACTACAACGTGCCTTTGCTCCGTTTAACTTCTCACTAAAATAAGTTATAGGCTTACCTTGTTGGCTAAGAATAGCTCTAATGCCTATTATGGATGCATCACAATATGCCTCGAAAGTGAGAGAAAAATCTAGTATGTCTTGGGGTAGTAGTTAACTTCTCTTTGATAATTTCAAATGCTTTAGTAATCGTTACATCTAAGAGAATTGTCATGCTTTCATGCAATTTGTGATTATTTTACTAAAATGAGGAATGAATCGATTATAAAATGATGCCAACCCATGAAAACTCTTGATGGCAAATAAAGTAGTTGGTCGTGGCCAATCTCGAATAACATCCACTTTTAATTGATCGACGGATATACCATCCTTTGACACCACATATCCTAACAATAATACTTTGTCACGAAGATACGCTTATTTACTATAGTGTATAAAGTTGCTTCCTTTAAAACTAAAAGTACTTCCCTCAAATGTTGTAGATGTAACTCGTGATTGGTACTATATATAAGTATATCATTGAAGAAAACAACCATAAACTTTCTAATGAACAGGACAAAGAACTTGATTCATAACTTGCATGAATGTAATTGGAGCATTGGACAAGCCAAATGGAATTACTAACCACTCATATAACCCTTCACAAGTTTTAAAGGTTGATTGCTCCACCGATTTGATCTAATAAGTCATCTAATCAAGGGATTGGAAAACGATATCGAACTTTAATTTTATTGATGGCTCGACTATGCATGCACATTCTCCAAGAACCATATTTTTTTTAGCCAATAAAGCGGGGGACTGCACAAGGACCGAGACTTTAACGAATAAATCCCTTACCTAGTAACTCTTCTACTGGACACCTCAATTTCTCATGTTACGTAGGACACATATAATAGTGAGTTTGAATTTGTAAAGAGCATGGTACTAAATCAATTTGGTGTTGTATATCTCTATGAGGTGGTAAACCTTGTGGTTGCTCGTTAGGGAACAAATCTTAAAATTCCTCCAATATAGATGGCACATCATCCAGTACCTTTGAATTACTGTAGCTCTCATTTATCAATAAAACATAGACTTCTTCATCTTTGTTACAACATCTATAAACTGCTTCTTACCTAACAAATAAGTACACAATTATTGTTTTAGCATAATTATGAACTAAGAATGCACCACGCAAGTGATTTTTCAACTTTTTCCCAAGTGTCAATCTTCTTTTTGCCTTTGCTTCATCCTTGTGATCTTTGTTTGTTACCACCAAGCTGCTGCCCTTCCACGAAATTGAGTTGCAATAAGTGATACATGTTTATTATCAGGAACTTCTCTGTATTCAAAGACTTTCTCAATAGCATTAATCCAATCTAATAATTCTTATGGCTGGTCACTATCTTGGAATTTTGAAATGTCAATTTTAAAGCCAGATTCCCATCTTTTATCATCAATAGACTTAGTTTTATGCTGACGTTTGGAGAATGGGCTAGCGAAGCTTTCACTTAATTTGTCCTTGCGTTATAGTGTAAAATGACGTTCGATGAGTAACTATGCCATTTATACAAACTAACATATTAATCCTGGCTGTCATTAGGGATGGCAATGGAACGGGATGGGACGGGATTTGCCAATCCTAGTCCTGTCCCGTATATGCAAGTGGGATGAAAAAAGGTCTCATTCCCATCCCTTTATTTTTTTTGGGACAAAAATTTGTCTCAGTCTCATCCCGTTAAATATCTTGTCCCATCCCATTATCTCGAATTGTCTCCAATGTAAATAAATAAAATTTGACATTTTTTTCTTTAAGGATCATCATAATTCAATATAAAAAAATCTTGAATAAATACAAAGTAGAATAATCAAACAATAGTTTTATTTTGGTTATATATATGTTTGAATACAATTCTATTTTAACATTTTTTTAATTGCATGTTTGCTTCGATTGCACATTAATATTAAGACTTACGCTTCAAAAACTATAGATTTTAACACTAACCAATTTCAGCTATGTTAAAATATCCAATAATTCAACAATAATAATAAACCAAACCAACAGCAAATGAAAAATCAAAAGTTCAAAGTTTCAATACTAAATAAAATAATTAAGAATTTATGGTACTTTTAAAATTATAATATTAATGGGATATAAAGGACGGGACGAGATTTAATACTTGGTCCTTCTCCCATCCCATAAATAAAGTAGAACTTATTTTTTGTCCCAATTCCATCCCACATTTTGATTATATTATCAGGATCTACCTAGTAATAGATAACAAGCATCCATAGCTACAATGTCACACCAAACTTTATAGATTGATCCAATTGATAAAGAACCTAAGCAACATTTAGATACTTGATAACTCTATGAAATGAGAGTTATCATGACATTTTTAGGCTTAAATATGTATTACTTAGAGAGTTAATGATGAATTTTTATTTCACTTTTAGTTATATTTTGCTTAAGTATTTATTTAAGTTTAGTTAATAATTTAATATGTTTTAGATCATGTTATGCGCTAATTATATGCATTCTTGTAGGTGCTCGAAAAGCTCGGGTTTTATTAATGGTGCTTTGTAATAATAGAGCTGCAAAGAATGACAACGAACTGAAGTAAAGATGTTGCAGATATTGGTGCAGCAACCCTAGAGCACGCAAATATAAGGCTGACACACATAAGCGTGGATAGAATAGGGCGGATGTGGCAAGTAACGCAATTAGTGTGTGGTTCAAGAATGCTAAAGATTGACCAAGATTCTCAAGCCTCTTTGGAGTTACCCTAATTTGCATGCTAAAGAAACTAGAGGGCTGCAGTAGAGAGAGATTAGTGGAGAAGAAGGACAGATCACGAAAAACACAAGAGTGACTTCTCGAATTGCAACCCTAATCTTTCTATTCGTCAACTTCTTATTGTTATTTTTATTCTTATTGAGAATGTATTTGATGGTTAAACCCAATATTATTGCTACTTCGTTATTAAGCATGAACTAAACTTTAATGTAGTTGGGCTTTAAACAAGCTTGATGATTGATTGACTTATATTGTTGTTGTTACGTGTGCTGCTATAGCATTTTGTTTTCATTTTACTTATAGCAAATTCCCAATTTCGGCTGACCATCCATTTAAAGGATACCAAAGAAACAAAGAACCTAAAAAAGCTCGACTTAGTAGAACAAATCAAGATAATACATGGTTTTAGAGTGGGTTTCCTGAATTGAGTCATTCTCAATTTGAATAAGGCAATGCTTGATCTAAAATTAGTGAAGAACTAGACATAGGGATTCACCTTGTAAGGTTAATAAAATCCGTGAGCGTATAATACTATGTCTAATGTTGGCTTAACAACTGGTCACTATTAGGTTGCATATAGATATAAGATATCCAACAAGCCACAGTTGAGGATGAATGAAAAATTCTGCCCAATCTTTGTCGTAATCTTTAGTAACAACCGCACCTAATATGCATAATAGTCAATAATTATTAAGTGAGTTTAAGCGAACTAATTACCTATTCGCCATGAAGAAATTTATTGTGTTTGACGTCTGTTTTTCTTTATTGCCTTTTTATTTATTGCTCACTTAGTTTCATTAGATTCTTAAGTTCATCAATTAAATTTAATTTTATTTAATTAAAGCCTTAACATTGCACCGATAAGATTGTTTGTAGTAAGTCTGATAATATCAATCCCCGTAGAGACGATCTAGATATTCATCATTATATTACTTGTTGTATCCACTTGCACATTGATATGCATTGCATAAAATTTACAACAATACTGTTACTTGATTTCCTTTCTCTAGCCAAGTGAGTTTGTACAGAGTTTGATGAGGTTCAGCCCTTAAGTTTAGTTTAGTTACAGTGTCTTTTGAAATAACATTCTCACAATTGCTTGAGTTTATGAAAACACGACATACTTTTCCCCTAATTGTACAAGTAGTTTGAAATATATTTTGACTAACCACTTATCTTTGTCTTGTCTTTTAAGAGTAAAAAGTGCTTAATTTACTATCAATATTAGCCTTCTATCACTATGTTCTTCAACAGATTGTGTAATACACTAGTATCAGAAGTTGGCTTTTTAGTAGATTCTTCAATTTCTTCCTCTTGGTGCTCTTCGCTTTCTTCAGTACCTATGAATAAGCCTTTACTTTACTTTCCTCTTTTTTTACACTCACTCATTTGGTGCCTATTTCCCTACAGTTGAAGCAGTGTAATCCCAAGCACAAGTTTTGGGTCTCAAGCCTTAACCGCTTTCACTAAATTTACTAGTATTATTTGGAGGATTTGGAGGGGTAAAATTTTGAAATTGGGAAGCCTTGACCACTTTCATGAAAAACACTTCAAGAACTATGAAAGTTTGAGTCACTAATATGCTGACCAAATTACTTCTCCAACTGCATAGCTAATTGGTATGCTTCTGAGATAGAATATGGATCAAGTAAATTCAATTGGTCTTGAAATTGTGATCATGGGCCCTAATGTAGCGGGAAACCTATTATTCTTCTGTCTCTGTTAAGTTATTGTACGCTACTAGCTAATGAAATTTTGTGGTGTAATTGTCTACTAATTGTTAGTAGACTCGCCCATGTACACGTCTAGAGAATGGATTAGCAAAACTTTCACTTGAACTGTCTTCGTGTTCATGTGTACGATAACATTCGGTTAATAACTCTGCCACATGTACAGTTAACATATCAATTTTGGCAACAGTTGTTAATTTTCTGCAATAGGTGTCAGTACGCAAGTGTACACAATAAGTAATAAAGTGTTAAGTATTAAGTTCGTCTCCATAGGGATTGGTGCTATCTATCTTGCTACAACAAGTATATTCGGTGCAACTGCAAATAATTTAGTAAAATAAATTAAAATTAATAAACAAAGATGCAATAAAATTTAAAAGACTATTAAACTAAATTTAATATGATAAGCAAACTTTAAACACTAAAAAATAATCAATGATTAAGGTGTAGTTGGGGATCTAAACTCACTTAATGACTATTGACTTATTTAGCAATTTTTGGTTCAGTTGCTATAGCATTACCTATAGCATTGGGCAGACTCCTAATGTATCCTCATCTGTCTCTTATTGGATATCTTACACCTAAAATTGCGACCTAACAGTGACCAATTGCCAAGCCACAACTAGATATAGTATTACACGTTTTTGGATCTATTAACCCTACAAGGTGAATTCCTATGTCTAGTTCTCTACTAATTCTAAATCAAGCACGGCCTTATTCAAGTTGACAATAAACCAACTAAGGATCTAAAATCAAGTATTGCTTTGATTTATCTCCACTAAGCCGTCCTTTTTAAGGATCAAACCTAGTTTGTATACCTAAATGGGTGGTCAGCCGAAATAGAGAATTAAATTAAACACAATTAAAACAACATGCTGCAGCAAACACCGAGCAACATTAATGAAAGTCAATTTATCATTAAGCTCGTCTATAACCTAACTACATTAAAAGATTAGCTCATACTAAACAGAAAAATAAAAACATAAATAAGGTTTGCCATTGAGATCATCCTTAAAATAATTAAAACAAGAAATCAAAGAATCTAGGGACAAGAACTAGATCAACATGAGGTTCTCTAGATTTAGATCGAATCTGCCCGTGGTCTTTACTGATTTTCTCTGTTGCAGCCCTTGAAGGCTCATTCTTCCTTTGTTTTCTTGATACGCACGGAAGAAACTCTCTTTTCTTTTTCCACGCGGCTCTCTTTCTTAACGCATACTCTTCTTTTTATATCTAGGGTTATTCCTCAAAAGGCAAGGAATCATAATGCATCCGTACTACTCTTGTCCCACACGCTAAGGAATTCTTGCGTCACGTCGACTACTTAGTCCACGATCATCTTTGATTAGCCTTTTATTTGCGTGCTACAGCCGTGCTGTAGCAACTCTGCAACATCTATTCTTCTTTATTGTTATAGCATTCAGATCAGTTGATTACCTACCAAGATAGCCATACTTAAGAACACATGATGAACTAAAATGCATAAAATTAATATAACTGAATATAGAATGATGTAAATGCAAGGCATAATTAAAATATAATGCAAAAGATATATAATCCTCTCTCAGTAATCATAATTTAAGCCTAAAAGTATCATGATAACTCTCATTTTATAGAGTTATCAGCAGCCATACTAGCCATGGCTTCATCCATAGGAACATCATTTTGGTCGTAAGTTGCTGCATGAGGGGCATAATGCCCATGGGCTTGAAGGCATTTTCTCAATATAGTAAGGCTAACTGAAAGTAGGGGTGGGCAACGGTTCGGTTCGGTTTAGTTTTGATTTTTTTTTTTGTTATCGGTTCGGTTCAGATTAAATATGTAAAAAGACCGACAGTTATTTTTTTAAAAAAAATCGGACCGAAACCGATAGTTCGGTTGGGTTTGGTTTCGGTTTTTCGGTTCGGTTTTGATTTTTTCGATTTCAGTTTCGGTTAGCTTAACGATTTGGTTTAACAAATTAATTTCTGATTTCGGTTCGAATTTCATTCCAGTCCTGTTCGGTCCGGACCGGTCTGATCCGGTTCAATATGCAATTTTATGAATTACAACTACATTTATCAAATTATACCATTAATTACTACTACTACCAAATCATTCATCATTACCACTAAATTAACTTAATATCATCCATAACACAAGTCCATAACAACATAAAAAATAAAACAATTCTAACAATCACACAAAATTAACTTAATATCATCCATAACACAAGTCCATAACAACATGAAAAATAAAACAATTCTAACAATGACATAAAACAAAATAAGAATTAAGAAATAGTCATATATCCAAGCACCAAGCAACATCCATAACTATAAGAAACTATTATAGCATAAAAATTAAAAATCAACCATAAGAAATGCCATTACTTTGCTCTCCTTTCTCCCTTCATACACTTCCCAACTTAAATCTACAAAAATAAAGTTGAAATGAGTAAAATAAACATAAATATAACTATAAAAATATTATATGAAAATTCAAATAATTGTTACCTTTTATTCTAAAACATCACTCAATCGCTAATTGGTCTTCTTTTGCTTGTGCTTGTTGTGCTAGCATTGGCCTCACAAATTCTACAAAGAAATAAAATAAATGTATAAAAATAATTATTTATAATATTGAACACTACAAATTAATTATCCAAATTCCAAAGTTAACAAATCATGTTATTACCTGCTTCAACAACTTCATAAAATTCAGTATCTTCCTCGGTTGGCTCTATTATGCGATCTCTGAAAAGAATTGATCGAAGCCAATTTTGAGTGCAAATCAAGGCCTCAACTGTTTTAGGAGTAAAAGAACTCCTAAATGGGTCGAGAATGCAACCCCCAGTGCTAAATATCAACTCCGAATCAATGATGGAAACTGGAATTGCCAATATGTCTTTGGCAATCTGAGACAAAATTGGATACCTATGCCAATTCAAACTCTACCAATTCAAAATATCAAAGTTGTCATTTGTCATCTCTGTTTTGTCCGACAAGTATCTTTCAACCTTATTTTGCACACCGTATCCATCTTGTGTACTTGCTTTCATCTTTTTATATTGTGCAAAAGGATCAAGAGAACTAGAGCCAGCACACTCACTAATCCCACTAGTCTGAACCATGCAACTAGTCTTAAAAGCATTGTTTGGATCACCAGAATTGTAGCTTTAACAGCGCACTCACTGATAGTTATGATAAGGCCATTACACAACTCTTCAGCCTTCTTGGTTTCATACAAACTACTAAAACACCATGTAACAAAATCCATTTTACATCGAGGATCAAGTACTGCTGCTAATATCAACTTGTTGACCTTCTCCAAATTATTACCCCAATATTTGACAAACTTTGTTCTTATAGGCTTGGCCATGTAACTTAACAAAAAATCATCACTATCATCAAGAGACTTCAAATGAATTTGAAATTTCCACATCTCATTCAAATAATTATTCGCAGTCACAAACTTAGAACTACTAAATTTCAAGGTCACATCATAAAAGATTGATAGAAATTTGACTAACCTTCTTGCATTGTCCCAATCTTCTTCCATCGGTGGCCCCACTTTGTTTTTCTCGTTCTCGTTCTCATCCTCTCTATCAGCTCCAAACCAATTAACATAATGCCCATCCTCATCTTTTAATCTATCAAATGCTTTTTCAAATTTCAATGCCGATCTCAACATCAAGAATGTCGATTTCCATCTTGTCGGCACATCTAACACCATAAACCCATTATATGAGATTTTTTCTGCATCAACACAAGTTTTGAATTTTTGTAACCTTGATGGTGAAGATCAACATATTTCACTGCATTACGAATACTATCTATTGATGCCTTCACCACATCCAACCTATCCTTCACAATCAAATTTGTTATGTGTGCTGAACATCTCACATGTAAATACAAACCATTTAAAACCAATGAATCTAGACTCCAATTTCCTAACTTCTTCTTAAAATAATTGACTGCTTTTCATTAGCAATTGCGTTGTCCACAGTAATCGTGAACAAGCTTTCAATACCCCAATCAATCATACACTTCTCAATGATTTTCCCAATGGCCTTTCCTTTATGATTAGAAATAGATGCAAAACTGAGTATTCTTTTATGCAACTCCCATTTTTTGTCAATAAAATGGGCTATTATCACCCTGTAATTACACATTTGAATTGAAGTCCAAGTGTCTGTAGTGATACATACCCTTTGACGATTAGCACTGAACATACTTTTCAACATCTTCCTCATTCCCATATAATTGAAGAATATCCCTTGTAATTGTCCTTCGTGATGGCACATCAAACTTTGGACAACAAGTAGCCATAAACTCCAAAAACCCTCAGCCTCCACAAACTTAACGGGTAACTCATCTTTAACAATCATCTTTACAAGTGCCTTTCCACAAGGCTTTTTACTAAAACCTGCAGGGAACAAACTTAGCATTACCAACACCCTTTTCACGAGCTAAAGTACATTGATTTTCATCCACTTTAGGCTTCACTTTTTTTGTACGTCGGACACCATTTTCCAAATGAGCTCTCAAGCCAGAAGTTCCTTTAGCACTTTCACATACATACCCCTTACAATAGTTACATTTCGCTTTTTTTCCTCCAAGAAGCTTCGAAAACGATTCCCAAACATCTGATCTCAAACGGCTCCCTTTTTTTTTTCATTCTCAACATCCTCCTTAAAATCGTCCTTCATAATCTCCTCTACATCATTGTTATTTTCTTCCATCTTACACACAAAGCCTACTATAATCAATATATAATAAACAAAAATAAAATAATTTATAAAGTGGTTATAAAAATGACATAATCATACTGAGCAAATTGTTTAAATAGTTGTATAATCAATTACATAATCATCTAATCTTTAGCAATTACATAAATTTGATTTTTTTTAATTATATATGCAAACAAAAATGGCACAACACATCAACAAAGCCTACCAAGCTCAGTAGACATAGACGATTATAAAAGGAGAATATAAATATATAAATTTATTAACATGTAGATAATGGTAACAAATACTAAAATTTTATTTTCATCATACCAAATAGAGAAGTTTCGGCTGCCCACATTCTATATAAACTCACTAGTACCCAAAATAAAATTATTAAATATTTTAATTCAAATATTTCATACCAAGTTACCAACTAATTTCTCACGTTCCCGATCAAGATTTATTAAAAGTATTAATTCAATAAAACACCAAACAGAGGCATAAGCCATTTCCCCATTTTAAAAAAAAGAACAACAAAATCAAGCAATTTAAAAAAAGAAAAAAAGAAAACTGAGAGTGAAATTACCTTGGCTGGCCTGGTGACAGAAGAAAAGGTAACGACAGCGGAGACGACGAGAAGAAGCAAAGAAGCAGCTGTGGCAGCGGCAGCAAAGACGACGAGAAGAAGCAAAGTAGTAAAGCTGCTATAGTGAACCGCGGCAGTGATAAGCAAATAGAACGGCAGAGGTCGACACTTGGCACTTGGTAGCGTCGCAAAAAGCTCGCAGGCGGCAGCACTGGCAGTAGCGGCAACGGCATCAAGTGGGGTTTTGGTTTCGCTTGAAATTTTGGGGCTTAGGGTTTCAATTGTTTTGCGTGAGGGGCTAAGGGCTGCTGTATATGTCATACATAATTATAAAAATACCTTTAATTCGGTTCGGTTCGGTTTTTATATTAGTGAACCAAAATTTGAACCGAACCGAAAAATTCGGTTAGGTATTTATATATTCGGTTTTTTGCTCTAAAAAAATCGAATCAAAACCGAAAAAAATCGAACTGGATCAATTTATATATTCTGTGTTGACTAGCGCTGCCGGAGTTCATGCGATACTGTTCATGCACACGTTCACGCGACGATTTTTTTCACTTTTTTTTTTTTTTTTTTAGAAGAACAAGAATGAAAAATCTCAAACAAGAATGAGAAAAAAAAACAATAAAAATAGATGAATCGACCTTGGTGCCTAAGCTCGATATCAACCGATGAGAACCCTTCTAGATCAAGCTAGAAAAACCCACAACTAGATTGAAAAAAAAAACCCAAGAAAGCCAATATGATCAGAATTCGGATAAAAGATCCAAACCCTTGAGAAGCTAAGTCTCAAGAACCCGGATTGCTAGATAAGACGCCACACAGGTTAGCAAATCCTTTGATAAGTCAAAAGTTCTTTCAAGAACAAGTTGAGAAACTCCTCTCAATGATATTAAACTCAATAATGTCAAAAGTGAACATCCTCTCAATGATATTAAACTCAATAATGTCAAAAGTTTCTTCAAAATAACATAAAGGAGTGTTTATATATGGTGGCTAATCCTAATCTAACTTAAAAATAAGAGAAAACCCTAAAATTAAAAACTTGGACCCGCGGACCCGCGGGGCCTTGGCCAGCAAAGCCTCATATTTTAAACGGGCCATAACTTGGTCATATGATGTCGGATTTTAACCCACGATATACTGTTTCGAAGCTCTCGACGTAAAGAATGCATCTACAAATTTAGAATTACTCTTCTGGCCCTTATTATACTTCAAAAATCATTCTCTCCGATGCTCGCCACCTCGTTAGCCCGAATCAAGTGTACCAAGGCTAGTTCCTCCTCGTTCAAGCCCATCTTGAATCTTGGACTCTCGCAAATTGAACTTGAATTGAAGTCATCCAAAGTAGCTTGAATAAATCCTTGCATGGCTTCCTTGATCCTCTTAGCTCGTGCTCTCGTAATTGGCCCTTCTAGAACAAGCAACGGATCTTTAATGCTCGAGCACTCTGGATCACATCGGCTATGTTGCGAGCCTCATGTGCGTTGGTTGGTTGGTGTGGGTGCTTGTAGTTTTTGGTATGACTGTTGGTTGGGTTCCTACCCTTTGTTCTTTTATAACTCTGGCGCTGCTTCGTTGGTGCCGGTGTCTTTTTATTGGCGGGGTACTGTTTGGGATAGGGGTAAACTTCTGGATGTTTTACCTTCGTCAGTAGTTGAGCAGATTGCGTTGATTCTGATATCTATTGACGAGTCAGATGAGATACGGTGGGATTATGCTCCTGATGGAGCATTTCATTTGCGCTCAGCTTGGGAGATTGTGCGTTGCTCCAGCCTACGGGAAAAGATTTTTTCTATTATTTGGCAGCGCCATCTTCCTTCGCGGTTATCTTTTTTCCTATGGCGATTGTTGCATGGTTTTTTGGCTATTGGTGACGCTTTGTGCGCGAGAGGTTTCTTTATGGTTTCTCAGTGTTTTTGTGGTTAGGCTGCTGAGACTTCTCGGCACTTATTTCTCGAGTGCCCTCGGGTTAGCCAAGTTTGGGAGTATTTTTAACGTTGTTTGAGGTTACCGAGGGTTAGCTTTCTGTCGTCTCATGCTTTGCTTACTCATTAGAGGAGATATGCCCTTTCTCGGACTCATTTTTGGGTCCTTCTCCCTTACTTTATTCTGTGGCATGTGTGGAAGGCTCGAAATGGTTCCAGGTTTGATTCTCACACCTTTTTTATGGACGACGTTATTATTTTTTGTTGGTGTCGGACCTTGGACTTGCCAGTTCTGCTCTTGGCTTTAAGCCGTCTCAGTTGCGGGGAGTGATGAGTTCTCAGCTTGCTGAGAGGTTGCCAGTGCTTGCTTCACCCAGGAGGCCTATTCGTGTTGTGTCTTGGACACGGCTGCCTCTTGGTGTTGTGAAGCTGACTGTTGATGGTTACTCTAGAGGTAACCCTAAAGATGTCCGCTGCAGGGGTGTTCTTCGGGATCACCGGGGTATGGTTTTGGTAGGATTCAGTTCTTTTCTTGGGCACCAGCCGATCTTATTTGCTGAGCTTATAGTGGTTTGTGAAGGTTTGGAGCTTGTTGTTCAGTTGGGATATTCTGTTTTGGAGGTGAGTCCGACTCGGCCACTGTGGTTTCTTGGATCCTTTCGGGTGGCTTTGTCCGATGGGATTATACTGTGTTGTTGCGCCGAATTTATTTTTTGGTTTCTTTTCGTTTGGTTGTGGTTCGTCATGTATTTTGCGAGGCTACGTCCGCTGTTGATTTTCTGGCCAATTGGGCCTATACTTCTCGCTCCAGTCTTCGGTTCTTACATACTCGGGATTTCCCAGTGGGCTTATCTGGGATAATTCATTTGGATGCAATAGCTATTCTGCATATCAGACGTTAGTTTTGTTCTTAGTGCTTTTCTGTTTATTTCCTTTTCAGTTGCGTTGTTTTTGCTTTTTTCGAGGAGGTTTTAGTTCTTGTCCCCCTCCTTATGTATTTTCTTCTTTATTCTGATTTATCTTACAGGTAGGGGTCCTGCCTAAGCCCCCACCATCTTGGTGGTTTCAAAAAAAAAATTGATTTTTTTCGTATTTCGATTTGGTTTTGCCCACCCCTAACTGAAAGTTGTAAGAGAGGGTATGTTTCAAAACAATTGGGGCTAAATTGAAAATTGAGTAAAATTATTGGATAAAATGGTAATTAGGCAAAAAATTAGGTTACTAGCAACGGTGGTCAGAAATCAGGCTATGACATGTATATTTGAAAGATTTAGGGTCTGTGAGAATGATAGTGGTAGTGGTTTTTCCAAAAAGGTGACGTTTTGGCCAGAAATTTAAGATAAATGGCGACGGTAGTGGTTAGAAAGGTTGTGCTAGTGTAGAGGAGTTGATCTGTGATGGTGGTGGTGGATAAATCATGGCGAAAGTCGATGATCGGGGGTGGTGGAAATCATGGATTTGGTGGCTATTTCCGGCGATCGTGGCTAATCAATAGTGGTTTTTTTTTTGGGGATTGATGGCCAGCTCTTTTTGGTTAGAATGGAGGTGGAGATTGATGAAACAATGACGAATAGCGACAACGGTAGCGAGTTCGGTTCTTCGTGCGGTGGTTAGGGTTTAACTCTTTTCATAAAGATTTTTTTTTTTTTTTTTTAAATTGAAACAAACTAAACGGAAAGAAAACAAAAAGAAAAAAAGAGTAGGTTTGATGGTAGTTAGGGAGTAGATTTGCAATACCATGTTTTTAGTTCTTTGATGCTAAAATAATGTAGCGGAAGTTTAATGTTATAATATTCTTTTGATTCTTAAGAACATCATAATAAGTAACGGTCTAAACTTAAGTTGATTCGAAAGAATACAGTGAATCTTAGGGTTAAGACTTGTTGATTCCGTAGAATACTGAGAATTAACTAAACTAAAAAACTCACATAAAACTTGAAAACTGAAAATAATATTGTACTCAAAGCTGCCTTCGAAGGATACAAAGAGAGCTATTTATACTATTAATAATTATCCTAAACCATAAAGAAAAAGGAAAACAAAGTGCTAAACTAGTAAAAAACAAGAACAATAAATTTAGACAATAAGAAAACTAATTTAAATAGGATAGGGAGTCCTATTCTACATCCGTAAAGCTAGTTGTGTTAAAATCTTTTTTTTTTCCCTTTAAAAGTATACGTTTGTTAACTATCTATTCAACTATTAATCTATTCATTAATCAAGGCCATGTTAAATGGTTGGCATTTCTTGATCTATTTTGGTTCCTTTTTTCTTTTTTTCTTCTTCTATCATATGTTTGTTGATCATTTCTTAAGAAGTACCCATGTATCTTTAATTAACCATCCATGTTGAAAACAATAGAATAAATCTCAATTGAAAAACAACATAAACAAATTAAAAAAAAAAAAACGAGTAATACTTAAAATACTAGCAAAAATTGTAAGTATCATTGCTCATTTTTTTAAATATGTAAGAATAATATAATGAGACCAAAATGTATTATAGAAAACATTTATGTAAATTTATGAAATTTACTTATTTTAATTTTATTGTAAAAGTCTACTAAAAATAATAATATAATTTATGCTCACATTTGTTCAAATGAAAAATAATAATAAAACAACTGTGTTTTTATTGATTTCTTTAGATAAACAACCTGTGGCATCAAGAACACATCATTTGCTATATACATTTGACGAAGCAAAGCAAATTGTCTCTCATTCTCTCCCATTTTTTATTTTATTCCTATAATAAACCCAATAGAAGTCAATATTTTCATAAAGTAAAAGAGAAATTTTCTTTTTCTTGTTTAAACTTTGTGTTTATTCGATTCATTTCTTTCTATTATGAACAGGGAGTAAATTATAGTCAGTCTAGTTAAAGGTAGAATTTTACTTTAAAAAAAAAATTACTTGCCTAAAACAGAAAACTCAAATTAATTTAAGACAGCCCATTTGCTAGAATTTGCTAAATATTAGATCCATATGAATATTTGTGCTTATTGTTAACCAATAGTTACATCTTTGATTGAATTTACAATACCCCATTTGCCTCTACCTTGTGTTGAATCTTAACTTGTGAGATTTTTTGTGTGTCAAGTTAGATGGAGATCGATAGAGCAATTAGAGAAAGTGATGACAGAAGGCTTAGACCAAGTACAATAATGCCATAAATGTTATACAAAGAGATCTTACATTTATTTTATTTTGAATTTTACAGTTTCACAATAAGTGGTTTTGGTTGTGAAATGGGTTTTGAGTATTTTGGTCAAAGGTCTGGATTCGATAAAACATTCAGTTACCTGTAAGTTTGCATAAATAGTATGTAATTCTGGATATTATGTTTTACTTGTTTTTATTTTGAGGAAACTAATTGTAGCTTGCGCTCATCTATGTTTCTTTATAAATTGATCATGTCTTTATTGGAGTTACCTTCGATGATTATTATATGGACTCAAGCTTTGTGAGTTTGCACAACTTTTTGATATTTGCTTTCTTGATCTTCTCTGAGAACCTGTTATAATGGTGTCAATTTGTTTTTGCACACCTGTGAGATCGGGGTTACTATTTGTATCGATTAAACAAATTGTTTGATAGATACCTTTAGCAGTTAATCCTCCACTTGGAAATTGATTTGACAATACATTATTTGGTCATGCCGCGAAAAAAAACTTGGGTTGTTCATTTTAAAGTTTGGATTTATTTGATTTACATGGTACCTATCACTCACAAGTTTAAAGGAAACAAACTTGTTTTTTTCCTAGTTTTTTTAGCAAGATGCTGTCGATTTTAGGATGGATTGGGTAGAAGCCATTTTAGTCCTTGCATTGATCATAATGAAGTATTTAAGTCTGAGTTTAATGACTATTTTTTTTTGCAAGCATATATTGATCAATAATGTCGGTATTGCATTACACCTCAAGGAAATGAATGTGAATGTTAAGCTCTTTAAACAACATTGAAAAAGGTTGCCTTTAGTTTCAATGGAGGAAAAGATTCAACAATAAGTATATGTATGTGCCTTCTTTATTATTATTTTTGTCATATCAGTAAGTTTTTTTTTATCTTACTTATTTTGTCTATGGTTTTGATATTTAGGTTTTGCTGCACCTACTTAGGGTTGGCTATTTTTTGCATTAAGGGGAACAAAGTTGTTCTAAGGGGAGTCTGATAAACTTTATAATTCTAAAAATATATTTTGAAAGCAATTCAGCTTTCCTCGAAATCAACTAATTTACCTTTGATATAGCATTTAAGTAAGAGAAGTACTAAAGTATTCTTCCTCTTTTTCCCCTAGCTTTATTTCATTTCCATTCTCATCCCACCAAAAATAAAATAAAATAAAATAATAATTAGAAAAAAAGATTTAGGCATCATTATAAGGTTTTTCGACTTTGAAGCCTATGATTTGGACAAGAATACTGTTGCCAATCAGATTGACTTGTATTTGTAGATATGTTTTGCAATTGGATATCATTCGCTTAGATTTCAAATTTGTTTTGGAAGATTTACTAAATGCTAAACCAATCAGAGTTATTTTCCTCAATGTGTGAATTGGTGATCCTACAACGTTATTTGTCATGCTTTGTTCCAAGAATAAAATAATGATGACTTCGCTTTATCATTTCACATTAAAGAGTGAAATTAAAAAGTCTAGCTAATCAAGATTGACTGTTATTGATTCTAATATGTTGCTCAGGGCTACAGTTATTGAAACATATGTAAAATATGGGTTAATGAATGTGGCTGAATGAGTATTTAGTATAATGAGAACGAGTAAGAGTATGGTAGCTTAGAGTTCTAAAATATCGGGATATAATTAAGAGAGAGAAATTGAGAGGGCCAGATAGCTCTTTGATCAGATGGATCCGACGGATCTAGTTTCTTGGATAGCCATGAACAGTGTTTACTCTCTGGCAGGGCACTTTAATGAAGAGCTTGAACTTTTTGGGAAGATGGAATCACCTGGCATATATCCAAATGAAGTTACAATGGTTGCCGTACTTACAGCCTCTACTAGTCTTGGTGCTTTGTAGTTTAGCAAAAGGCTTCATCAACAATGCATAGAAAATACATAGAAAATATAGTGTTTGGTTGGAATATTTTTCTAGCTACTACTGTTATAGATATGTATGTAAAATGTGGTAGCATATATACTGCTCTAGTTATTTTTTACAAAACACCAAAGAATTTTAAGGTAGTTTCCCTATTTGACTCAATTATTTCTAGTCTTTCTTAACACGGTCTGGGTAAGACTTCTATAGCTATTTTTAGAGAAATGGAGCTGATGGGATTAAAACTAGATAGAGACACATCTGTGATAGTTTTGTGTGCTGCTTATGGCCATAGTGGTCTAGTGGAAGAGGGTAAGCAATTCTTTGAATCCATGTTAAATTACAATATCAAACTGCAAATGGAACATTATGGCTACATGGTCGATCTTCTTGCAAGAGATGGTCACTTGGATGAAGCGTATGGTTTAATTAGAGTATGCCTTATGATGCCAACTTTGTATTATGGCGAGCATTATTGGGTGCTAGCAGGCTCCACAGAAATGTAGAAATAGGTGAGATTACAGGGCAGAAACTCCTCAATTTATAGCCTAATCATGGAGCACACTATGTTTTGTTGTCTAATATGCTATCGAAAACCTATCAGCGAGAAGGAGCCAGACGAGTGAGGAAACTGATGGACGATATGGCATCCAAAAGTCACCTGGGTAGAGCTATATTGTGCATAATAGAGCTCTTCGTCAGTTTCTGGCAAGCGAAAAATCATACCCACAAACAAAAAAGATTGAGCTGCTGCTCAACGACATGACCATGAAGCTAAAATCTGTAGGTTATATTCCTAACATGGTGCAAGTAGTATTGATGTAGATGAAGAGGGGAAAGAAATGGTTGTATCTTATCACAGTGGAAATTAGCATTGGCATTCGGGTTGATCAATTCCAAGAGTATGGCAAACCATATATAAGAATCATAAAGAACCTTCGCATTCATGGAGACCATCATTCAGCCTTTAAGCTTTTGATAAAGATTTACAAAAGGGAAATCATTGTAAGAGATGTAATCAGGTTCCATTATTTGAAGAATAGAAATTCCTCTTGCATGGATTTTTAGTAATATTCAAGGCAATCTTGCTTGTACAACTAAAATTATACACAATTACAGCCTTTCCGTGAACAATTTTGTGTTTTGCCAAACTTCTTTTTTATTGTTGATCAAGACAGCCATAGAAATATAATTATAAAGCTTTGGGAAACCTATGAAAGTTGTGTTGAAAGTTTTTTGTTTTTCCTTAAAAACATACGTTTGTTAATTATATACTCGACTGCTAATTGATTCATTATTCAAGGTCAATGCATTATTAGAAAAATGATCTTTATTGACATTGGAATAATGTCAGTAATTACTTTTAGTGACACTTGTTAATTGTGTCAATAATCTGACAGTAAAAAAAATAGTGACACTTATACTTGGTGTCAGTGATTACTATTACTATAATATCACCAATATTATGAAACCATAGTATTAATAATTGTTGATATTATATAATGTTTATGATTACTATTACCATAGTATCACTCTTTGATTTATTTTTAAAAAAATTAAATTGGCTCATTACCTATTGATTTATGGGTAAAATTAAAAGACACCACAAAATAATATAAAAAAATCTCGATTTATATTACAAAATCTTTTATTTTATATTTAAATATTGTTCGTATATATACTATTACAATTGTACCAAATACGAATTTAAACAAGTATTTAAAAAATGCAAATTCATAATATCTCAAATATAGTTTGAAAAACACACAAGTAGGTATTCAGTTTGAAAAAAATACAAGTATTTAGTTGGCAACAAAATTCTCCTCAATGCCCCTACACCTTGAGCTTCATTGTTTTCCCACCTACAAGTGTAATATATAGAATTAATTATTATGCTACACAAATTAAGTCTTGGACATTTACAATAAAAAATATACTCATACATTACATGATTATTGTATGCTAACAATAACTTAGCAACATATGTCGCCCACTCATCAAGAAGTTACAAAAGACCATCCATAAAGTGTACTCATCACATCCAATTAACTTTAAATCCAACTACTAACAAGTCAATATATATTACAAACTTCAAAACCAAAACAATAATCTGTAACCAATCACTCAACATTTTCTAGAAATTACAAAATGCAAGAACATGGAAATAAACAATATTATCACTCCAAGCAGTAATTACCAAAGATGCCTAACAAGCTAAGAATGGTTACCTGTCCTTAATTTCCAGCTAGAGATATTGGCCACTACTTCTGCACTTTTTTTGTATTCTCTCTATAATTTAAAAAAAAATCTCAAAAACTAATTTTACATTAACCAATAGAGAAAAGAAAGACAAATACAAGAATTATGACTAATAAAAATTAATTAAACTATGCTAGGATTAATAAAACTACTTAAATGGAATTTAGACGTAGCACACAACCAATTTGGAACATAGATCAATTAGCATCTAAAATCATTTAACTTAGGGACAATCATATTTTGATTGCCTACCTTAGGAGTTTTGGCATTGAATGGAGGACTGCATACGAGCAGCTCAAACAGAATAATACCCACAGACCACCAATCAGCAGTTGCTCGTGCAAAGAGAACAATGTGGAACATCAAATAATCTGTTAAAGAAAGAATACCCTCATTTCTTATTTACATATAGTACCCTATTAGCACATAATTTGCTAACCATGTCAACTAATCAAAACGCACCCAACAACTCTCACAAGCATCTCATCAAACATTTTGCAGACACTATAACAGTCTCCACAAACTAAGAATGACTAACACAACTTTTACCATTCATATATCAACAAATCAAAACACAGTATAAAAAAAATCCCAAAATCATGTATTAGTTGAATACAAATAAAAGAAATTAGTAAACCTACTTAAAATTCAAAAAAAAAGAACCAAATTAATTTCTTACAAAATTCACATATAAGAAGATAATATTTAATAATTATTAATTATTTAGCTAATGCTCACCTTGCTCACTTACCATGGCCATATAAGCTTATTTTATATAATACCACATAATTCTGAAATTACTAATTCTCTCCAATACACAATTCTTAATCCAAAATCAAGCAAACCCACAAAAAATAAACTCTTAAAACCAAATCAAAGAATCTCTTGACTTTCAGTGTAAACATAAACCCTAGCATCTATTCCAATTTAACCAAAAGTCACAAACAAAACCCCAACATCTTTACCCGTTTGAAAAAGCCACTTATGACATGTTCGTTGCAAAATTTGGTATTATTAAGTAACATGAAATCTTGAATGCCACCTCAAGCGGTTGGTTGTGGCCCCTGATTTTCATTTGAGGGCTAGCCTTTGCTGGCAGTTAAGTAAAAGGCAAAAAAGAGTGGAGAAGGAACAAAAAGAGAATGAAGAATTATTTTACAACAGACACATGCACCTGTATACATGTATACTATAATGGGTTTTATCATTAAATCTAACAGAAGGCAGGGTATTAGAGGCTAATTCTGAAAACAAGACTTATACTGATCTTAGGCCAAAAGCTTTGATATATTTATGAAAAATTTCTAATTAAAAAGCTGCTTCCCACAATAACCACCCCTCCCTAAAACATCCCAAGAAAATCTGCAGTTTGGAAGAATAACAAATAGAAAAACATCTATTTACAAGAATATCACAGTTCATTGGCTCCGTATCAGATAAAATTAAAATAAAGAAGACTCGATAACACAGCAAAAAATTATATAATAAAACTTAGATGCACTTAATACCAAACTGATCTTGTTATTCTACTTACTAAATAGAAAAGTTTTTGTTAAATAGTATGATGAGTGAAAAATAGTGGGGCCAAAATTTCAAATTAAGAATCAGCTTAAGAAAAATGGAGAAGAATGAACAACTACCAGTTCTGGGTAATGTCTGTGCGCGATATAAGGTCAAAAATCGAAGTTCAAGGATATCACTATGAAAATATAGAATCATGAAAAGAAAACATTTTGCTAACATTAAAAGGAAAAAAAAAGGCTTTAGCTTTACAAGAAAACAGAATTCAATAAAAATCACTTTTAAGAAACAATTATAATAACCCAATTCCAAAATACACACACATTTTGAATAGGATTTTGGGTTCATAAAACCCAAAACAAGCCCAGCCCGATAAGAAATAAAGAAACCAAGTGACTGCCTTCTGTAAAATCTTCACAGATATTTCCCAATGTGTGGCAGCAGTTACTTACATCCTCATTAAAGAAAACAAAATAAAATCATAAGATTAAATTAAAAAAAAAAAATACTCACACACAGACTTTCACCTAACTTACCAAACATTTATGTGGCAAGATTCTTCATTGTGATACTGAGGCTGGAAAGCAGGCTCCCAAATCCAGAACCTGTTTCGTATTCTTGCTTCTCAATAACTTACTGGAAATTTCCTCCTAATCCAATAGTATCAAAATGCAATCAGAACAACAAAACTTCTGTTCACAAGTTGCAAGCACATTACACAGGAACAAAACTTTACTTACTCAGTGAGGCCTTCATACACAAAACTTTACTTCCCACTCACAAGTAATGTTGCTTTAACTTGATTGACATCATACCAAAATCACTTTAAACATTTTTGCTAAATCTAGAAAGGAGAAAAAGAAAACAAACTTTAAAATATAATTATTTTATATTAAGACATGCATATATAACATAATCTTTTACTAGAATATTCATGGAATAATCCATAGTTCTCAAAATTAATACACTACACTCAATAAATATTTGATACAATAAATTAATTTTCAAGCTGTTACTCATATGCTCACCACCGAAAATAATTTCTTGAAAGCCTTCAAAGTCTTAAAATAGGGATGTAAAACTCAAACCAACACAAAACAAGAATGTAAAACTCAAATCAACCGTAAACCACAATCGGGCTAAAACTTAAGTTAAATCAATTCAACAAAAAAGAAGAAAAGAAAAGACTAACCTTTAAGAGAATAGTCCCACATATAATGAAAAAAGATTTATGCCCTTGGTACTTTATTCTACCACTGCAAGCCATAGTAAACACATATTTTTTTCCTGAAAAGTATTGCAAGTTAGTAGATTTATCGCTAATAAGATTTTAATAGGAAACATTGACAACTTGAATTTAAGATTTTCTTTAATTCAATACTATTTGGATTTTTATGAAACTTTCAGAACATAATGAGACATGTTAGTGCACCATATATAATTTATTGAAAAAAATACAAAGACTTAGGTTGAAAAGAATAACCCATATTTCTTTACACATTTCCGTTAACAGGAGATTCAAAGCAATACCCCAATAAAACACAAACCTAAAAGAAAGATCCAAGATTTTATCTTTTAACTTTTTCAAACTTTCTCATCTACCAAACAAAAGCTAGGGTTTTTTAACAACTAACTTACTTGGAAGATTAAAAGAAATTTTCACTGGAGACTGGAAAAAAAACCCCAAAGAGTAAATTACAAATCTTAGATTCACAAAGCATTAATTAAAAACAATTATAATTGAAATAATTTCATAGACTTGAATATAAATAGGTAAATAATGGATAAAATAAAAATCCAATTAAATCAGGAAATAATTAAGAAAAAAATGTAAATGAAAAAGAAAAGAAGATGAAATTTTACTCACTTAGCTGATGCTCGTGCCGACGAATAACGAGGATTGACTGGGGAGCAATGAGGAACGGCTGCGAACAACCATGAACAGCTGGAGAAATCTGCAAGTAATGACTGTGTCCTTGTGCATTACGACCGAGTATGAGAAGGCTAGAACAGGAGTGTGACGAGCTTGATGCTAGTGCTAGGGTTCAAAACCCAAATGACAAGTGAAGGAGAGGGCGGCTGGAATGAAAAGGGATTTGATATTATGTTAGGGCTTTTTGTTTTTGGGTTAATAGTTTAGTTTTTCCCCTTCATCATTTGTATTTTTTTGTTTTAATTCAAAAATTAAACAATGTTTTCACAGCCTAGCGGTTTGAAATGGATTTTAAAGTGTTTAGTTTTCAAAATTCTTATGTTCGATTTTTAAGAGAAACAAAATTTATGTTTTTGTTTTTAATTTCTGATATTAGTTTGTTAAATCTCTTAAATTTACGAAAATATATATACATACTTTTGATACTCGTCTATTTTAAAAATGGCCCAAATATATATACATACTGATATTTTTTAAAAAAATGTCAGGATACAAGTGTCAATAAAAATCATTTTTCTAGTAGTGATATTTAATGGTCGGCATTACTTGATCTATTTTAGTTCCTTTTTCTTATTCTCTTCTTCTATCATATGTTTGTTAGTAATTTCTTAATAAACACCCAAGTTTCTTTAATTAACCATCCATGTTGAAAACAAAAGAATAAATTTCAATTGTGAAGCAATATAAACAAATTTTAAAAATGAGTAATAAAATTTACAATACTTCCAAAAATTGTAAGTATTATTACTCTTTTTTTTTTAAATTTTGTAAGAATAATATAATTAGAATCTCTAAAACAAATTTAACCAAAATTGTATTATAGAAAAAATTTATGTAAATTTATGAAATTTACATATTTTTATTTTATTGTAAAAGATTACTAAAAATAATAATATAATTTATATTCCCATTTATTGAATAGAAAAATAATAATAAAACAGCGTGTTTTTATTGATTTGCTTTACTTCCCATAATAAACCCAACAGAAGTCAACATTGTAGAAAGTAAAAGAGATTTTTTTTAGCTTTGTATTCATTCAATTATTCAATCAATTCATTTCTTTCTGTTATGAACAGAGTCAACAACAGTCAAACCATTCAAAGGTAAAATTTTACTTAAAAAAAAATTACTTGCTTAAAACAAAAAGTTAAATCAATTTAAGACAACCCATTTGCTGAAATTTGCTAAATGTAAAATCCACATGAATATTTGTGCTAATTTTTAACTAACAATTGCATATTTGATTGAATTTACAATACCCCCTTTGCCTCTATCTTGTGTTGAATCTTGACTTTTGAGAATTTTTATGCATCAAGTTAGATGAAAACCGATGAAACAACTGGAGAAAGTGATGAAATGAGACTTAAGACCAAGTACAATAGCGCCTTAAATGTCATACAAAGAGCTCTTGCTTCGTACTAGTGAGGTTTTTCTTGCATGTTTCTTTCTTCTATTGTAAATTTTGCGGTTTTATAATATGTGGTTTTGGTTGTGAAATGGGTTTTGAGTATTTTGGTCGAAGGTTTGGATTTGATAACACCATAAAGGGTATGCAATTCTGGATATTGTGTTTTACTTGTTTTCATTTTGAGGAAACTAGTTGTAGCTTGCCCACATCTATGTTTCTTTGTAAATTGATCATGTCTTTATTTGGGTTACCTATGATGATTCTCATATGGATTCTTTTTGTTAGTTTGTGCAACATTATTTGCTATCTTGATCTTCTTGGTGCAGTTATAATGGTGTTGTTTTATTTTTACACACCTATGGGTATCACTTGGAAATTGATTAAACAATACATTATTTTGTCATGCTGCCTACAAACTTGGGTTATTCATTTTAAAGTTTGGATTTCTTTGATCTACACCATACCTATCACTCATAGGTTTAAGGGAAACAAACTTGTTTTTTTCTAGCTTCTGTCAATTTTAAGATAGTTAATATAACTTAAAAGTGTTTGATTTACTCCTCAAATATAAGAGTATCCAGTTATAATATAATCCGGTGAATCAGAGGTTGAATCACAGGAAATTTTAAATATAGTAGTCAATTATTAAAAAAAGAAAATTAAGTGCAGGAAAATATATTAATAGGAATCAATCTAAAAATATGTTAAGGTTACGTGATCGACTCTCAGTTATTAAATTATTATCTTAATACCCTCTAATATTTGTATTTTGCATTGATTTTTCCAATTAAATATTATGTCATTTAATCTTTAACTAATCGTTTATATGGACAAATATGGAATCAAGTACCCAATGTGCCACAACTATATTAGAATGTCGACATTATGCCAAAATACCATGTAGATTCAATGAGATTTAGATCTATAAATTAACATAACATAAAAGAAACTGGTAAAAGAAAGAAAGTACAAATAAATAAAATTAACTTTAAGACTCACTTGAGAGAGTAATTAATGCAATAATTTGAAACATTGAGCTTTACATTTCATCTTAGCTTAGTAAATTAGCTACTCATTTTGAAAAGAAAAATACTCCTTTTATTTGATAGATTTCTAGAGTACAACACCAGAGAATTGAAAACCAAAGAATAAAATTGAAAACGAAAGAAGAAGAAAAAGAAAAGCTTCTTAATTTGTCTTTGCACTGCCTAATTGCTTGATGCCTAACGCCCCATTCTAGCCTGATTTCTTATGCTCTCCCACGTCTCTTATATTGGCAAAACTTGTTTGTCTTCTTCCTCTTATAGCCTTCATCCTTCTTTTTTTAATTATGATTATTATTTTTATAATTTATTTACATTGAGACGAGTGATTGTCAAGTGGCAAAGTGGCAAAGTTGCAGCTGCCACTTGACTATCAATAATGCATGGCTCCATTCCTCATTTCTTTCTTTTTCTTTTTATTAATTCATCTTCCCAATAACGCATTCCACGCAGCTCCAACAATTTATCTTATTGTCTCCCGCTTTCGGTTCCAATTCCTTCTTGAAATTTACCTATAATAACAAAATATAATAATTAAAATAAAAATTAACATAACAAAATATAATTTATATAAAATTGCATTTGGGGAGCATTAAGATAAAATATAATTTATGAGCACATTAATTAACACTATAATAATTTAAACCTTTATGAAATATACACTTTCTAGTGTTAATCAATAGTCTAAGTTGGAAGCCCTTTTAGTCTTTGCATTGACCACAATGAAGTATTTAAGTCAGAGTTTGCTACACAAGGACTGCATTTCCATTTTGCAAGCATATATTTATCAATTATATCGATATTGCGTTACTTCTCAAGGAAATGGATGTGAATGTTAAGCACTCTAAACTGTTATTTATCCACTGATAATAAGGACACTGATGCTTGAAAATACTGAATTTGATATCTCAATAGCTTGAAGAGGTTGCCTTTAGTTTCAATGGAGGAAAAGATTCAACTATAAGTATATATATGCGCCTTGTGTTTTTTTTTTTTTGGGTCATAAAATAAGTTTCTTTTATCTCACTGATTTTGTCCATGGTTTTGATGATTAGGTTTTGCTGCACCTATTTAGGGTTGATTATTTTTTGCATAAAAGGGAGAAGAGTTGAACTAAAGGGAGTTTGAACAAATTTCCAATTCGGACAATATATATTGAAAGCAATTCAGCTTTCCCTGAAATCAACTCATTTACCCATGATACCGCCTCCAAGTAAGAAAAGTACTGAAGTATTCTTCTCCTTTTTCTTCCTAGTTTAATTTCACTTTCCAATCTCACCCCACCAAAAACAAAATGAAATGAAATAATGATTAGAGAAAAAAATATTTAGGCAACGTTATAAGGATTTTGATTTTGTTGCGAATTGGATTGATTTGTATGTGCAATATGTTTTGCAATTGGATATCATTGGCTTATATTTCAAATTTGGTTTGGAAGCTTTACTAAATGCTAAACCAATCAGAGCTATTTTCTTCGGTGTGCATATTGGTGATCTTACAGCAGTATTTGTCGTGTTTTATTCCAAGAATAACACAATGATGACTTTGCTTTAACATTTCACATAAAGTAGATAATCTTTCAACTTGCTGGTTGGTCATAACAGTTCTCTCTAAGTTTACCTGGATGGCCTTATTTCATGATAGTGAATCCCATCTTGGATTGGTCATACAGGTTGTTGATCAACTATAAGCTCGTTAGTTTCATTGGCTTCTGGATCAAGTTGATTATTTCATTCTTTGATCCTTCAAAATTTGTACTCTTGTCGTTTGAGCATCATGAACAGCCTTTGAGGAAACCTGAGAAATATGACACTACTTTGTGTTTGCTTTTGTTTTCTAAATGAATACTTTTATTTGTTAGGATATAGTCATGATACATTGAAAATACACTTGTCATCATCTTGTTTAATAAGTTACTAAGTGGTTGCATTTTATAACAGTTTTTTACTAAAGAATAAATAAATGCATAAAACATGTGTTTTTGAGAACCAAAAATTCTTTTCAAATTTTTGTAGATGAAAGTTCAAACATATAGCTTGTGGTTTGTCAGCATTTTGGGAAACATTTTTTCAGAACACATCACAATTTACTATTTTACTTGTTTTCTGAAATATGAAAAATCTTCCTCCAATTTTCAACCTAACAAACATGTTTTTTTTTTTTTGAAAACACTATTTTCAATACACTGTTTTTAATTTGAAAATAGTTGCAGAATAAAAAAAAAAAAACCTACTTTGAAAGCATTACCAAATGCACCACCTACCACATAAAGCTTCGTTGTATTACATATTGCAAATTTGTAACCATATTGAGGAAACATGTCATTGCTAGGCAACTTTTTTAATGAATTACAAATGTTACTTTGGAAAAGGTGAGATTGAAATTTCACTGGATGTCATAAGGTTCGACGTACAGTTCAATTTTTGTCAAATTGAACCGAAGCGAAATTTTTTGATTAGATTCGATTTGATTTATAGAATAAATACTATTTTTGTCAAACTGAACTGAATCGAAATTTCGTGATTAGATTTGGTTTGATTTATAAAATAAAAACCAAATTGCTAAAAAATGAGCAAACTAATTGGTTTGTATTTGTTTTGGCTCAAAACCAAAATTAGGAGTGGGCAGAACCGAACCGAACCTGAAAAATTATTGGTTCGGTTTGATTTTTTCTCGATTTGATTTGATTTTTTTTTAAAAATCGAATATTTCGATTTAGTTTTCTGTTTAAAATTTCAAATTCGAAAACTAAATTGAAAAACCAAATATAATTTTTGAAAAAAATGCTACATGGGGTTTAGGGATTTGTTAGATTTAACCGATTCGGTTTGGTTTTCCAAATTTAACCGATTCGGTTTAGTTTTCTATTTCGATTTAATTTTTTCAATTTCAGTTTTATTTTTTATAATTAAAAAAATCAAATGAATTAAAACCAAATCCGAACTAAATAAAAATTTCAAAACCGATTTTTTTAAATTTATAAACTAAACCGAACCAAAAAATTTTAATTTATTACGAACCAAACCGAACCGATATCCATCCTAACCGAAACGACCGACCAGTTCGGGTCAATTTAATTCAAAAACATTATTAAATTTAATATATAAAAGCAGATATCAATCAATTATTCAATTCCTAAATGCTAAATTTCTAACCCTAGAATCTTGATTGGCAGCAGCAGCAATCTCTCTTAGCCTCTCTGTCTCACGGTCACACCTTCATGGTCTCACTCCCACCATAAGCCGCCGCTCGTCTGTCTCGCCATCACCCATCAGTCACGACTCAAGCATCCACCACTGCAGCCGCCGCTGGTCGCCTCATTCCTCTCGGCAGCCGTTGCAGCCTCTCCCCGTCGTTGCTATCGCGCCGGTGAAGGTGAGCACTGAGTTGAGTTCAAATTTTTTAGTTTGTATTTTGTAATTTGTAATAGCAAAATACATGCTTCTTGATTGGATTTAGCCAACTTTTCTTCACTCATTGATTCAACAAAAACAGAATTTGATGATCCGTCGTCACTATTATTGTGAGAAGACGGAGGACTACCATTGCTTGGAACTTCAAGTGACTTTGAATTGTTAATATTGATTTCTTCTTGTGCCAAATTTGTGGTATTGGTCTCTTCATTTTTGGTTAGCAAAAGTTGAGTTTGCATGACACAAGTTTTTTTGGGCTTATTTGAGTTTCTCTACTAGTAATGCAATTTTCATTAGAGGTGCAACAAGACGGTGAGTGAGCAATGTTTATTTGACCATTTAATGCACCAACTCTGGCTTGTCTTTCTTTATCACTTATAGTTCTGTTTCAAAATTTGAGACCTGCACATAATCAACATTGTTACCTTTTTTAACAAAAGAATATTATGCTTCATCAAAAATTACAGGTCTTGAAATATATATACTGATCAGAATCAGATCAGCTGATGTATTTGCTTAATTTAATTAAGAAGATTGCTTGTGAGTTATGGTGGAGTTTTGTCAAATGTCGATTCAATATTGCAGACTTGTGATGTTTTCTTATTTGGTTATTATGGATTTATAATTTTTAATAGATTTTAAAATTATGTGTAAATTTTGTGTGTAGTTACTAGTTAGTATATGTGAAAACTGTAAAATCCAGTGACATTAGATGAAAATTGTAAAATTGCTGTAACTGAACCGAATTGAACTGAAATAAACAACTTGTGGCATCAAGAACACATCATTGCTATTTACATTTGATTAGGCACATCAAATTGTCTCTCTTTCTCTCCCATTTTTGATTTTCTTTCTCATATAGAAGCTAATATTTGCAGAAAGTAAAAGAGATTTTTTTTTTGAGCTTTGTATTCATTCAATTTATTGCTTTCTATTCTGAACCGGGAGTCAAAGGTAAAAATTTTACTTTAAAAAAAAAATTTACTTGCCTAAAACAGAAAAATCAAATCAATTTAAGACAACCCATTTGCTGGAACTTGCTAAATATCCGATCCATAGGAATGTTTGTGTTTATTTTTAACCAAAAGTTGCATATTGGATTGAATTTACAATACCCCATTTGCCTCTATCTTGTGTTGAATCTTGACTCGTGAGATTTTTTGTGTGTCAAGTTAGATGGAGATTGATAAAGCAATTAGAGAAAGTGATGACAGGAGGCTTAAGACCAAGTACAATAACGCCATAAATGTTATACAAAGAGCTCTTGCTTTATACTCGTGAGTATTTTCTTGCTTGTTTCTTTCTTTTATTGTGAATTTTGCAGTTTTATAATAAGTAGCTTTTGTTGTGAAATGGGTTCTGAGTATTTTGGATAAAGGTTTGGATTCGATAACACATTCAATTACATGTAAGTTTGCATAAAGAGTATATAATTTTGGATATTGTGTTTTACTTGTTTTAATTTTGAGGAAACTAATTGTAGCTTGCACACATATGTGTTTCTTTGTAAATTGATCACGTCTTTACTTGGGTTACATTCGATGATTCTCATATGGATTCAAGTTTTTGTGGGTTTGTGTAGCTTTTCGGTATTTTCCGTCTTGATCTTCTCTTTGCATTGATTGGATAATAAAGAACCTTATAATGGTGTCATTTTGCTTTTGCACACCTGTGTGTATCACTTGGAAATTAATTGAACAATACATTATTTGGTCATGCTGCATACGGACTTGGACTTGGGTTGTTCATTTTGAAGTTTGGATCTCTTTGATCTACAAAGTACCTATCACTCACTGGTTTAAGGGAAACAAACTTGTTTTTTTCCTATTTACTTTAGCAGGTTGCTATCGATTCTAGGATAGATTGGGGTGGAAGCACCTTTAGTCCTTGCATTGATCACAATGAAGTATTTAAGTCAGAGTTTGCTACACAATAGCTATCTTTCCATTTTGCAAGCATATTTTGATTTATTATATCGGTAGTGCATTACACCTCAAGGAAATGAGTGTGAATGTTAAGCGCTCTAAACTGTTATTTATCCACTGGTAATAAGGAAACTGATGCTTGAAAGTACTGAATTTGATATCTCAACAGCATTGAAGAGGTTGCCTTTAGTTTCAATGGAGGAAAAGATTCAACTGTAAGTATATATGTGCCTTCTCTATTTATTTATTTATTTATTTTTGGTCATAACAGTATGATTCTTTTATCTCACTGATTTTATCCATGGTTTTGATGTTTAGGTTTTGCTGCACCTACTTAGGGCTGGCTATTCTTTGCATAAAGGAGAACATAGTTGTTCTAATGGGAGTCTGACTTTTCCAATTCGGACAATATATTTTGAAAGCAATTCAGCTTTCCCTGAAATCAACTCATTTACCTATGATACAGCCTCCAAGTAAGATAAGTGCTGAAGTATTCTTCCTCTTTTCCCCCTAGTTTTATTTCATTTTCCATTCTCACCCGACCAAAACACAATAAAATAAAATAATGATTAAAGAAAAAAAGATTTAGGCAACAATATAAGGTTTTTTGACTTTGAAGCCTATGATTTTGAAAAGAATATTGTTGCTAATTAGGTTGACTTGTATGTGCAGATATGTTTTGCAATTGGATATCATTCGCACAGATTTCAAATCTGGTTTGGAAGCTTTACTAAATGCTAAACCAATCAGAGCTATTTTCCTTGGTGTGCGAATTGGTGATCCTACAGCGGTATTCGCCATGCTTTATTCCGAGAATAACACAATGATGGCTTTGCTTTAACATTTCACATTAAGTAGATCATCTTTTAACTTGCAGGTTGGCCAAGAACAGTTCTCCCCAAGTTCACCTGGATGGCCTCCTTTCATGAGAGTGAATCCCATCTTGGATTGGTCGTACAGGTTGTTGATCAACCATAAGCTCGTTGGTTTCTTTGGCTTCTGAATCAAGTTCATAATTTCATTCTTTAATCCTTCAAAATTTATACTCTTGCCGTTTGAGCATCACGAACAGCCTTTGAGGAAACCTGAGAAATATGTCATTACTTTGTGTTTGCTTTTGTTTTCTAAATGAATGCTTTTATTTGGTAGGATATAGTGATGATAAACTGAAAATACACTTGTCATCATCTCGTTTAATAAGTTACTAAGTGGTTGCATTTTATAAACAGTTTTTTACAAAAGAATGAATGCATCAAAAATGTGATTTTGAGAACCAAAAATTGTTTTCAAATTTTGTTACATGAAAGTTCAAAACATATAGTTTGTGGTTTTTCAGCATTTTCAGAAACATGTTTTCAGAACACATCACAATTTTTTCATTACGATAACTGTTTTACTCATTTTCAGAAATATGAAAAATCCTCCTCCAATTTTCAGCAACTGCTACTAGACATGTTTTTTTTTTTTTTTTGAAAACACTATTTAAAATACACTTTAATTTGAAAATAGTTGTAGAAAAAAAAATATAAAATAAAAAAACTACTTTGAAAGCATTACCAAATGCACCACCTACCACAAAAAAACTTCATTGTATTATGTATTGCAAGTTTGTATCCATATCGAGGAAACATGTCATTGCTTACGCAATTTTTTGATGAATTACAAATTCTATTTTGGAAAAGGCAAAGTTGAAATCTCACTGGTTGGTTAGGCTATATGGCCATCAATTTTAATTCTGTCCGTGGATGCTTATGGTGATGGTTGTGCATTTTGAGGTTGTTCTCCTTTTTCATTCAATTTTACTTAGGGTGAATTTCAGGTTTTTGACTTTTCAATGTTTCGTTGTCAGAGATGTGTGGGCCTTCATTTTAACTTGCAAGGTCCAGTACTGCAGTCTTTATGATCGGGGGTAATGTTTTTCTCTGTATCTTGAATTATTAAAATTTATTGTTAAGTTTTATAGGTTTAGGCCATTTCCTTGAGGTTTACTTGTTCCCTGATGCAAATTATACTAGTTTATATTTATAAATTTTAACTAAGTTTATACTAATATTCTTTCTGAAAAATTTATTTGATTACTATCATCATTTGCAGCTATACTTCAATTGGAAGCATACATGACACCGTTCCAAATGCATTATTGTGCGTCAGTGATTCCTCCAATAACCAAGAGAAATTTAAACCTGCGTACATGCTTTCCGACGGAAGATTGGAGAGAGCAGGGAGAGTTAAAAAAATTTCTCCAATTTGTGGGAGGGCTGTTGCTAATGTCATGGATAATGTAGATTCACATAAAACCAGCTTATTGAAAGCCTCAGCCATTGCTGTTGGCGATGAGATTCTGTAAGTCCCTTGTTGGAATTACATGGTTTGTTGAGAGCATCTCATGGCTGGTTTGTACTTTTTGTAGTTAATTTGTCAATTGTCATGAATTTCACTTGTATGGGCCATAATTTGAAATTTTAATTGTCTTCATGCTTTGAATGGACTTCCAGCATAATCAGCTGCTTTCAACGTTGAAGTCTTTCTCTTGATTTCAGTTGTCTTTTCTATGGGGAAAAAAAAAGTAAAGAAATATAATCTTTTTGTACAGGGATATGCTCGTTCATTATTTTGTGTGTGTTTTGTACCGCTTTTATAATTTTTCCCCTTGTATCCGGGATGAATAAATAGCATTTTTATGAAAACATTCCATATACAATATTTCAATACCTTTCTATAACTGTTATTTGCAATGTGTGCTTTATATCAAAGTTCGAATTCATGTTTTTCTATATTCACAGATATACATCCCTGTGCTTTATATCTGTGGTGTCATATCTCTGGCATGCATGCCTGTGCTCTGTACCCATCTGTTGTTTCCCTGTTTTTCCCTATTGGTTGCTAGTTGCTGAAGTCGTTAGTATTTTTATCTGTTCCATAGCTCAGGTTTGGCACCATTGAGGATCAATTGGGACCTTCATTGTTTAAAAAGTTGCATTCCATCGGTTGGTCAGTATCACAAACTGCTGTTCTCCGGAATGATGTGAGTTGCTATCTGTGAAAATTATCTTAGTAAATGATATAGTATTTCATAGTTAAATTCTTTGATGGTGTTTCATACAGAAACATCAAGGCTAGACCCTTTATTATTAACTTTAGTAATGATCTGCACATAGATATTAAAATCAAGCTTGTTGGTGTTATGCATGTCAAGTTACATCTGAATCTCCATATTTGCAATTTTTAACCTCTTATAATTTTATCTTTTATGACTTTGTTTTGGAGCAGATAGATTCTGTGGCTGAAGAGGTTGAACGACAAAAAGCATCCAATGATATGGTAAGTTTTGACATTTTGTTAGTGATCTTTTGATGATTTTCTTATTGCTTTGATTTCCTAAGTTGGTAGATCATATGCCTGATACTTCTAGGTATTTATGTATGGAGGGGTAGGCCCACTGCACTCGGATGTTACATTAGCTGGTGTTGCAAAGGCTTTTGGGGTTCGCCTGGTCAGTTATGCCTGTTTGCAGTGCATTTTTATTATGATTATTATGCTCATTTAATGTTTTGCTAAATGTTACAAATTTTCTGAGTTTGTTGCATAAATCTTACTGGATTCTTTGATATTCTGGCGTTCTCGATGAAGAACATTTTAACTACCCAAACCTTCTTAACTGATTTTCTGGTTTGTGTATACTATATGCTGATTAAGTGTATTTTGGTTGGTTAATCATCTTTAATTCAAGGCTCCTGATGAAGAATTTGAAGAATATCTACGGCAACTTATTGGTGATCACTGCACTGGCGACAGAAATGAGGTAATCTGAATTTGATGTCAAGAATTGATAATTTCAAGCTGATATATTTTCTAGCTTAGTGCATCTCTTTCTCTCTCTTTTCATACTCAAAAATCCCTTAATCATTCTATGTTCATTGAGTTCTGTAATGGAAACTACCACCAGGCCCCACAACCTTGGTAGTCTGGAGACTTTTGGGATACAAATATCCAAGGTAGGTGGCCGTAAGGGGTTTTGAACTCTTTGAATTCGAGTGTCTTTTACCTATCAGCTCAACTCCTGGGGGATGATTTGGAAACTTGGCATGCTCCCTTTTTTTCTCCCCCTTTTTCCTTTCTTTTCTTTTGGTTCATCTTTTATTATTATTATTATTATTATTACTTTTCTCTCACACAAGGATGGTTTAAACTGTCAAACTCCTCAACTTCAACATCTGAATCAAGATCCTTCCCACCCCCGTCATATCTGTTGTTTGGTGAATGAAATGATTAGTTTCCCATGTAAACTGATGCCTTCCTTTGTGCGTAATACATTTGATGATGTTATAACCTTGGTTTTGTTTGGGGATAGTTTTTTGTTTCATTCCTAGTTTCTTAGTGGACATACTATATGGTCATTAGTAAAGACTACATTCTTCCCACTGCTTTTAGTTGTTGCTTCTCAATTTCATCTATCTTCTGTTTTCTTCGGCACATACCTATGCATGCAACTCCATCTACGTTGATTTTTTTTTTTAAATGGAAATATTGGCATTAGATCTCATTCTTGGATTTTCTTTTTCAGATGGCTCTGTTGCCCGAAGGTACCACTGAACTGTTGCATCACGACAAGCTGCTCCTACCTTTGGTATGTGTTTCGGAGGCATACTTATGATGAAAATGTTTCTGAATTTTATTAGGTCAATTAAAGCTTCCACACCACAATGAAGCATTAACTAACAAATAATGACGAGATATTCATTCTTTCCTCTCGACTATCACTCCTGCATAAACATAGGTAGATACATTTATATCAGCTGATAGTCTGAATTTCTAATAATTTGATGATCGTTCTTGTAGATCAAGTGTCAAAATGTAATCATTCTCGCTGCAACAAATGTTACTGAGCTGGATAAGGAGTGGAACTGTTTGATTGAACTTCTAAGATCTGGTGGCTTGTCATTGATGGAACCATACACATCAAAGAGCTTGACCACAAATCTATCAGATGTATGTGTTAAAAAGAGTACCCTTGCATGTCGCTGTCATATATTAGACTTTTGGTGTGCTTTTGTACCACTCCTGCTATTTCACCTACATTTTTTAAGATAAGTAATACTGAAAACCTTATTATCTAAAAAGATTGATGCCTAGTTGCCGCCTGCATGATTTCTACCTTACTATATTATACTGTTAACATATTTGGAGCAGTTCTGTTTCCTTGCTCGTAATGCCAATTGACAGTTTGCTATGTTACCTAGCTAAGAATTTTATGATTAATTTATTTATTTATCATCAGCTTTGGATTGTTGTTGCTATGCAAAATTTGCAGGATGAACCTGTAGACGTTATGACTTTAGAATCTTGTTTTAGGGATTAACATATTGGTTCACCTAGGCATTGTCTCCTATATGCTACAAGACAATAGCACAAGACAAATTGCTATTGAGATCATCTGCTTTGATTGAACTTTGTAATATTTTCAAGAGAAGAATATGTTTGGGAAGTCCTAAGGACTCATCTGTTAGAATTCTGCTGCTTTTCGTTAGGATTGATTTGTTTAAGTAATACTTGCACCATATCTTTGATCGCCTTTGACACTGACACTCTTGATGCTTGTAATATTCTCTGTGAATTCAGTTAGAAGCCGCTCAACCTCTATCAAAACTTTGTCTTGAATTCCCGGACCTTCATATTGGTAAGACTTTCTCTAACTTGTTCAGGATGTCTGGAAATAGGATATACTTCTGCCTTTTGCCCTTTTCTAATTGGTTGTGGTTTTGTTTGCAACGTTAAGGGTGTTATCGTAAATCAAGACAAGGGCCACTCGTAATTAGTTTTGAAGGCAAGGTAAAAGATAGTGTCACTTGGATATGTAGCTTTCATTAACATCATTACTTTTTCTCACAAACAATAAAATATCAATAAACCTATTGCAGGACCAGGCAAGAATTGAAGCAGCCATAGAGTCATTGTGCAAGAAGTTCCATCCGGGAGCATTCTCCAAAGTCGTTTAAATTGTGAACGTTATCTTGAAGCAGTTCCTGTGAAGCTTCTGATACCTAGGGTGCTTATTTGACTGCTGCATGGCCCCACACACAACCTTTCCTGCATATAGAGTGCGTAGCACGAGTCTCTGAATTTGGATGGAAAGAGAAGAGTTATTTGCAGAGGAGAAAGAAAAGATCTGAAGACGGGATTGCAATAAAGATGTACCACAACTGTGAAATCCCTTGCAATTAATAAGAAAAAATTGTAATACAGCAGCATTCATGAACTAACAGATTAAGAGATAAGAACTCTTGATATGTATTGACTGTTGAATCTTGGGCAGTCAACAAATCCCTTTGACTTATTAATAAATAACATTAAATTTCTGTTTAGTAACACGAGACTTGATTTTGCGGAGCATTTGCTTCTCTTTAGCTTTGGACTTTTGGGTTGCTTCAAATAAATCACGAGGACGATTGTTATTCAAGCAGTCTCGCTGTCTACGAATGGATACTCTTAAAAGCACATATTGTCTAAATCCTTATGTGCGAATTGCTTACAAATTAAATTGATTATATCTTCGCCAAGAAAGCTTCTTGCGTCATTGACTGGTTGCTAAGAAAGCTTCTTGAGTCATTGGCTGGTCTGGTTGCTAAAATTCCTGGGTACTTTTTAGGGTCTTGGCGTTTTGAGTTTTTATTTAAGTTTTGATTAATGTGGTACCTTATAGATATGGCCAACACGGTTTGGTTTATCAAAGAAAGGCCCATGGGTCGGCATGACGCAGACCACCATGTAAATGGGCCATGCCGTGCCGTACCTAATTTTTACACGGCACGAGCTCATGCATGTCGTATTAGGCCGTGCCCAAGAACTAAGAAAAAGTGCGGTAAGCATTTTCATACTTTTTTTCATTTTTTTAAGATGGCATGTTAAGTTGGTGGTGTGCTTTTTTCAAATCCGTGTACTTTTTTTAAGCCCACGTGTCTTAAGTTAAATTCAATAAAAATCAAAATTTCAAAATTCAAGTCTATTAAAAAATAATAAACTAATAATCGTAAAGAATGTAATACTAACTATTAAATTAGAGCATACAGTATTAGAACTCTTTCTTAAGGATGATGATGATGATGATGATAATAATAAATCTTTCTTAAGGGTTAAAATTTAATTGTTAAATTAGACTTACATAGAGTCATAGATCATAGTCTATGATAACATTAATGCTTTCAAGTTTCAAATTAAAATATAACAATGAACTTTTGATCTATAATAAAACATATTTCGTTCATAATTTTATTTTTTGCATGTCAATGGTAAAAAAAAAGTTTTGTTTGACTAATTTATGGTTTTATAAATGAAATATTAAAATAATAAAAATTTAGATTTATCATTTATAAAATCATGATATTATTTATTCATTTAATAAATTATAAACATAAAACAATTAGCCTTTTTTTAAAACTAAAAATTAAATGAATTTGAAAAACCCACGCTAATAAAATGCATTAAAAGATTCAATTTCAAGTTATTTGTAAAATCATAAAATTTAAGTTTACTTTTCATAAAAAAATTTTACTTTGATATACTTTGGCCAAGTGCTAGCCCACCAGTGAAACTTGCTTATTGTGCGCTTTAGCCTATCTCTAATCATGCTATGCTTTCAACCTAACTCACGTGTGTGCTCTATTGTGCCACCTGCCCTACCAAGACATGGTCGTGTTGTGCCGTGCCGCACGAACACGTACTGTGATCATGCCATACCACATGTCCCCTAGCCTGTTGGCCATCTCTAGCACATTATTTATAATTGTCATGATTGGTTAGTTATTAATCATTCAATGAGAATGTAACAATTACAGATAAGTTGTTATATCACTTGTGATTCAAAAGATGGGTTTTAAATGTTGAAATTTCTAAGTTCAATCTTTCCTTGAAAGACCATAAAAAGGATTTTCTTTGTGCAATGTTTGCTAGATCTAGATATGCAATGCCATCACTAAATAAACTTCAACTCTAAGTTTTGTGATAGACCTTTATTTGTTTGATACAATTGTCCTCAAGTGTGGACGTACAGAGTTAAAAGATAAAAAATACTCCCAATGCATTAAAGATGCGTTTGGCATACTGTATTCTATGACATTGTATTAGTTGTATTGCATTATGGTGTATTGCATTAGGGTGTATTACAATAAATTGTAATATAATACAATGTTTGGTGTACTATGGACTGTCTTATATATAATGTTATTTTTATAATATTATTTTATACAAATATTAAAATTAAATTGGTATTATTTAAATTTATTAATATTTTAGTGTTATAATATTAATTTTTGAAATTAATTATTAAAATAATTTAATAATATACTATTATCAAATAATATATAAATAAAATAAAATATATAATCTAATGCAATATTAAAATTTCAATTTAATTATAAATTTATTTTATTTTATTGTTGAACATAATTACTTAATTTATTTTTATTTTTAAATTTAGTATTCTAGTAAATAATAAATGATTAAATAATTAAAATACTTTTTACATATTTAAAGCAAAATAATTAAAATGATTTTTTGTAATAAAAGTAAATAATTTATTATCATTTATTTATTAAATATTTAGGTTTATTGATATTTTATATTTTATTTAATATAAATATAAATTAATAAATTTAATTTTATTATAAATCATTGAATAATAAAAGTAAAATGATTAAATTTATGAACAGTATTTTAATGCAATACAGCCTAAACTCTACTCCACCATGGGATTATTTTATGCTCCTTTCATTGTATTAGCGATCTTTTTAATACAGTGTAATGCAACTAGAAATTGTAGCCAAACATGGGTTTGTATAAGAATAATGTTTTAATACAATACAATCCAATATAATATGATCTACCAAATGCACCCTAAAAGGCAAAAAATAGTGCAATGGAGTTCTTATTTTTCTAGTATTTAAGCTCCATTCCAATGTCACTTCTAAACACAATTGTTATAAAAATAGATTGTGAAATAATTTAAAAAAAAAAACTCAAGAGTTTGGGTTGCTTACTGGTTTAATTTTTCATTACAAAGAATATATTGATCAATTATGTCAGTATTGCATTACATCTAGGAAAGAAATGTGAATGTTAAGCACTCTAAAATTATTTTTCACTGGTAATAAGGACACTGATGCTTGAAAGTACTGAATTTGATATAACAACTGCATTGAAGAAGTTGCCTTTAGTTTCAATAGAGGAAAAGATTCAACTGTAAATATACATACGTGTTCCTTCTTTATTTATTTATTTATTTTTGTCATAATAGTAAGTTTCTTTTAGCTCAATGATTTTGCCTATGGTTTTGAAGTTTAGGTTTTGTTGCACCTACTTAAGGCTAGCTATTTTTTGCATAAAGGAGAGCAGAGTTGTTCTAATAGGAGCTTGACTAACTTTCCAAATCAGATTATATATTTTGAAAGTAATTAAGCTTTCCCTGAAATCAACTCATTTACTTATGATATGGCCTCCAAATAAGAGAAGTACTAAAGTATTCTTCCTATTTTTTGCTAGCTTTATTTCATTTTCCATTCTCACCCCACCAAAAACAAAATAAAATAAAGTAATGATTTGAGAAAAAAAGATTTAGGCATCATTATAAGGTTTTTTGATTTTGAAGCCTATGATTTGGAAAAGAATATTATTCCCAATCAGATTGACTTGTATGTGCATATATGTTTTGCAATTGGATATTATTCGCTCAATTTTCAAATTTAGTTTGGAAGCTGTACTAAATGCTAAACCAATCAAAGATATTTTCCTCTGTATACGAATTGGTGATCCTACAGTGGTATTTGTCATGATTTATTCCAAGAACAACGCAATGGTGACTTTGCTTTATCATTTCACATTAAGGAGTGAAATTAAAGAATCTAGCTGATCAAGACTAATTGTTATTAATTCTAATATATCGCTCAAGAATACTGTTATTGATATGTAGGTAAAATGTGGGTTAATGAATATGGCTGAACGGGTATTTAATACAATGGGAACGAGTAAGAGTACTTCAGCTTGGAATTCTATGATATTAGAATATATTCGAGAGGGAGAAATTGAGAGAGCCAGATAGCTCTTTAATTAGATGGATCAAAGGGTTCTAGTTTATTGGACAGCCATGATCAGTGGTTACTCCCAGGCAGGGCACTTTAATGAAGCACTTGAACTTTTTGGAAAGTTGGAATCACTAGGCTTACATCAAGATGAAGTTACAATGGTTGCCATACTACTGCTCTTGGTGCTTTGGATTTTAGCAAAAGGCTTCATCAACAATACATAGAAAATGTGGTGTTTGGTAGGAACATTTTTCTAACTATGGTATGCAAAATGTGGTAGCATATATATTGCTTTAGTTATTTTTTACAAAATACCAAAGAATTTGAAGATAGTTTCTCTATTCAACTCTATGATTTCTGGTCTTGCTCAACATAGTCTGGGTAAGACTTCTTAACTATTTAGAAATGGAGTTGATAGGATTAAAACAAGATGAAGTCACATTTGTGATGGTTTTGTATGCTTGCAGCCATAGTGGTCTAGTTGAAGAGGGAAACAGTTCTTTGAATCCATGTTAAATTAAGGTATCAAACCACAAATTGAACATTATGGCTACATGGTTGATCTTCTTGCAAGAGATGGTCGCTTGGACGAAGCGTATAGTTTAATTAAGAGTATGCCTTATGATGCAAACTCTGTAGTATGCAAGCATTATTAGGTGATCATAAGCTCCATAGAAATGCAGAAATAGGTGAGATTACAGGGCAGAAACTCTTGGACCTAGAGCCTGATCACGGAGCACACTATGTTTTTTTGTCTAATAGAAAAATATATCTAAATTCTTTAAAAATAATATGATATACAAAAGTGGTTTTTCAAATCTTCTTTAATTATTATTGATCAATTTATGAGGTTTTTTTAGAAATAAATTGACCAAAAGTTTAATTAAGTTGATAGGTTAACAATAAGTTTTAAGACAAGTCTAGACAGAAACTCATAGATAGGCCAAAAAATAAAATTCCGAAAGTGAACCATGTAAACAATTGCACGAGTTTGCACAAAGAGTGAATCAAACTTGAAACTTTTGTTAGATTAATTCTAATTATGGCTCACATGATAAATTGAGTTTTTGGACATTTAAAGAATGATAAATTTATATTAATTATCCACTCCCTCATTTTAAGGATAGTAGTGGAGTTTAATAATTTCTTTTAACAATGGAAGTGTTAAAAGTGATTAATTTCATAATCTACTTCTTTGATGGAAGGAAGTCGAAAGTTCCATTTATTGATCTCCTTTTAATTAGAGGGAATTCAAGAAGTTTTTAAATCACTAAGTTTTGCTATATGAAGAATAGCCTAGCCAAATCATGCCTATACAATAAAAATTAGTTTTCTATCACAAGTTTGGCTAGTAATGGAATAGGCAAGAAGACACCTTGTGGTATATCACTACAAGAAAAATGTCATTTAGCCACAAAATGTATTGTGGCAAAATATTCAAATTTTATGGCTTATTACTTTTTGCCACGAAACAATTTTTGTCACCATTTCGTGGCCCCATAGCTGTGGCATTTGATATTTAGCCACGAAATAGAGATTTCGTGGCTCATGCATATTAGCAACAGAAACTTTACGTGCTAAAAGACCATTGTTTAACACAAAATATTTGTCTCTGTCTTTATGGATAAACGTTGGTTTGTGGCTAAAAGTAATGCATTTAGCCACAAAACTAGTTGTGGTGAAATGTGATAACCTTTAGCCAAGAAGTTATTGCGTCACCGATTCTTCTATGTTGCAACGGTAGCCATTGTGGCTAAATAACATGTTTGTGGTGAATTAGACCTATATTTTTATTTTTGTGACAAATATTTTGTGGCTATATACAACACATATAGCCATGATTCGATTTTGTGGCAGATAAAATTATTTAACCACAAAAGTATTCGTGGCCAAAACCAATACATATAGCCATAAAGTCATTCCGTGGCCTATGACATTGTTCAGTGACAAACATTTCGTGGCTAAAAAATAGTATTTAGCCATAAACTATTTGTGGCAAATGGATGAATTTAATATTTATAATTTCTCTCACAAAATTTAGCTACGATACAGCATTTTCGTGGCTAAATGTCATTATAGGCCACAAATTTTGCTTCGTGGCAAAAATTATCATGGCGAAAGCATCATTTTCTTGTAGTGTATGCTTAGAAAGCTTCAAACTATTGAACAATCATGATTGGAGGTATGTTTTATATTTATTTAAAACTTTTATCACGGGGTGTTAGAGCCATCTCCAATCCATATTGTTCAGTATATACTTCACATTGTCTAGAAAATATATTGATAAACATATGCCTTTTGTTGGAATTTGAGAATCTGTAACCATGACCTATTTTGTTGCTTATTTAAAATATATATATATATATATATATAATGTTTACGTGTGCATGCATGTAAATGCCAAAGAACTTTTATTGATCACAAAGTCATGGAAATGGATAACGATAATGTGTTTATATGTATTGATTAAATGAAATAGATCATGGTCTTGTTACAGTGGCATGATTTAAATTCTGCATGTTTATGTTTGTAATTATATGAAGACCTGATTTGTTAATATTACTGTGGATTGTTGGTGTTAATTGTGTTAACTTTATTACATGAGTTGCTATAAGTAGTTAAAAGGCGCATGTGCAAGAACTTCTAGTTTATTATTTTGTGCTATAAAAGTTTGCCTAGTGTCATTGAAATATCATTATAAAGCAACCATAACATTTCATGACGTAATGATATTTAAATACAGTTTATTATATAAGAACATGAATTTTTATATGTATGACATCAAATATATAGCATTCGATTTATTGATATATTATTTGGCCCTACAGGAAAATAATTATTTTAATATTTATGTGGAATAAGATAGTAAATTATGTTTAATTAAAATATATATAGAAATTCCTTAGCCCCATAAGTATGGGAATTTTCTATAGTTTACTAATCTTATTAATAAAGTTGTCAGTAATTTCAATATATTCTTGTAACCTCTACCCATAGGAAGGTATAAAGTAAGATTGATTGGTTTTTAATTCTAATTTTGTTTTCATAGCATTAAAGAGTATTTTCTTGTTATTGCAGTTATTTCTAATACATATGCTAATGACCCATCTAATGTTCCAATGCTTAATAGAGTCAATTATTCTGATTGGAAAGAAAAGACTTTTTTTGCTTTAGGTTGTATGGATCTTGATTTGGCATTTTGTGTGGACAATCAATTTGTACTTTCGAAATCATGCATTCCAGAAGAGAAAGTTGAATTTGAGCAGTGGGAGCGGTCAAATCGCTTGAGCTTAATGTTTATAAAGGCTCATGTACGCAAGAGCATAAGGAATTCTATTCTTGATTGGCCAAATGTGAAAGATTTTATGAAAGCCATTGAAGAACAATTTTTTACTTCTGACAAATCATTGGCCAATACATTAATGAAAAACACTCGGGCAAAACTTTTGATCCCTCTAAAAATATGTGCGAGCATATAAAGGAAATGAGAGATATTGCAGCCCAACTCAAGAATCTAAAGGTTGAGATTTCTTACTCTTTCCTTATTCATTTATTTTAAATTCTCTTCCTACTGAATATGGACCATTCAAGATTTCATATAACACACATAAAGAAGATTGGTCCATTAATCAACTTGTAGCTATATGTGTTCAAGAGGAAGAGAGATTGAAACAAGAAAAGGTAGAAAGTGCTTATTTAGTAACTTCTTCAAAAGGAAATACCAAGACAGTTATTGAATCATCTCAATATATATATATATATAGGGAAAGAAGTTAGCTATTGAACAAGGTTACAAAATTGCTTGTTTCTTTTGCAAGAAAAAAGTGCATATGAAAATGAACTGTCAAAAATATAAAAAGTGGCTAAAAAAGAAAGGTAATAACATGTCTTTAGTGTGTCATGAATATATTTTTATTGATGCTCCAAACAACACATGGTGGATTGACTCTGGATCTTTAATCCATATTATTAATACCATGCAGGGCTTTCTCAACCTAAGGAAACTGAGTGGAAATGAAGTAGGCATCTATTTTGGAAATCCGATGCATTCATAAGTTCAAGCTATGGGCACTTTTAGACTTGTTTTAAAAACTAGTTATGTTTTGGATCTTACAGGGACTTTTTTTGTTCCATCCTTTTCTAGAAATTTGGTTTCTGTTGCAAGACTTGTTTCTAATAATTATGATGTTTTGTCTGAAAATAATACTTTTAGTATCTTTAATAATCAAGGCCTTACATGGTGATTACGGCATAAAGCCGAGTATTATAAATGAGAATTCCTCCTTATTGTGGCAAAAAGAATTGGGACATATCTCTATAGATAGAATAAAAAGGCTAGTAAATGGAGTTTTAAAAACTCTTTATTTTACTGACTTTAAAACTTGTGTGGATTGTATTAAAGCAAAGCAAACCAACAAGAATTATAAAGATGCCAAAACAAGTACTCAGATTCTTGAAATCATACACACTAATATATGTGGACCATTTTCCACTCTTTGTCAAAATGGTCAGAGATATTTTATCTCATTTATTGATGATCATACAAGATTTATGTATCTTTACCTTATATTTGATAAATTTGAGGCATTAGATACTTTCAAAATCTATAAGGTGGAGGTAGAGAAAAAAAAAGAAAAGAAAAGAAAGATTGTAAGATCTAATAGGGGTGGTGAATATTATGGACAGTACACAAAAAAGGGACAATTACCAAGTCCATTTGTAAAGTTCCTTGAGCAAGAAGGAATTATTACTCAATATACAATGCCAAGCACACCGCAACAAAATGGTGTTTCTGAAAGAAGGAACCGAACTCTTATGGACATGGTAGCAAGCATGATTAGTAGTTCTAGCATTCCATTATCCTTGTGGAGCGATGCCTTGAAAACAGCGGTGTATATTTTAAATAGAGTTCCATCAAAGGCAGTTCCAAAAATACCATTTGAATTATAAAATGGATGGAAACCTAGTTTTAATCATTTACATATATGGGGATTTCCTGTGGAAATGAGAATTTATAATCCTCACATTAAGAAATTAGATCCTAGGACAATTAGTGGTTTTTTCATTGGCTATGCACTAAACTCTAAAGGATTTCAATTTTATTGCCCTTCTCATTCTACCAAAATTGTTAAGGCTAGAAACGTAAAGTATCTTGAAGATTTAGAGCCTATTGGGAGTACGTCTTCTCAAAGAATATTATTTTATAAAGGAAAAAATTCAATTGAGTTGCCTAAAAATGATAAAAATATCAATAAAGACCAACCAACTGAAGAACAAACAACCTAAGAGGAATTAGCTCTAACAGAACTTATTATTGAAAATTTTTAAATTAATAATGAAGTTATAAGTTTACAGAAATCGTCAAGAATAAGAAAATCAACAATTTCCAATGATTATATTGTATATCTCCAAGAAATAGATGTTGATATTGGATTTAATAACTTCATTTTCTCAAACCATGAATGAAGAAAATTCTACATTATGGTATAATGGCATGAAGGAAAAGATGTAATCTATGGCTAAAAATCAAGTTTGGGATCTAGTTGTGTTACAAAAAAGAGCTGTAGCTATTGGCTATAACTGGGTATTCAAAATGAAAATGGACTCCAAAGGTAATGTTGAAAGGTTATAAAGCTAGACTTGTAGCCAATGGTGTTACTCAAAAGTGTTACTCAAAAGGAAGGTATAGATTACCGTGAAACTTTTTCTCCAGTTTCTGAAAAAGAATCTTTTGGAATCATCATGGCTTGAGTGGCTTATTTTGATTTAGAGTTACGTCAAATAGATGTTAAAACAATATTTTTAAATGGGGATTCAACCTGAAGGTTTTTCTTATAAGGAAAATAATTTAGTTTGCAAGCTTTGAAAGTCTATATATAGACAAAAATAGGCTTCTCGTAAATGGTATACAAAGTTTCACAATGTAGTAATCTCATTTGGTTTTATTGAGAACATTGTTAATCAATGTATATACCTTAAATTTAGTGGGAGCAAATTCATTTTCCTAGTCTTATATGTAGATGATATTCTAGTTACAAGTAGTGATTTGGGTTTCTTTATGAGACAAATGTATTTCTCTATCAAAACATTGAAATGAAGGATTTAGGTGAAGCTTCTTATGTCATTGGCACAGAAATTCATAGAGATAGATCTAAAAAAACATTAGGACTATCTCAAAAGGCTTACATTGAAAAAGTTTTAGAGAGATTTAAAATGAAGGATTGCTCTCCTATAGCGGCTCCTATTGTCAAAGGAGATAAATTCAAACAATATCAATGTCCACAAAATGCTTTGGAAAAAGAGTATATGAAAAATATACCATATGCATATGCTGTAGGCAGGTAATGTATGTATAGGTAGATACCAAAGTAATCCTGGAATATTGTACAAGATTTGATATTAGATTTGTAGTAGGCATGTACGGTAGATACCAAAGTAATCCTTGAATGGAACATTGGAAAGCTACAAAGAAAATTATGAGATATTTACAAGGAACTAAGGACTACTAATTAACTTATAGACATGATGACAAATTGAAAGTTGGGTATTTAGAGTTAAATTTTGTTAGATATTCAAACACAAGAAAATCTACTTTAGGATACATTTTCCTTCTTGCTAAAGGGGCTATGTCTTAGAGAAGTGTTAAGCAAACAATAATTGCGTCATCCACTACGGAAGCAAAATTCATCGCATGCTATGAAGCATCTTCACAGGCATTATAGTTAAATTATTTTATCAATAGGCTTAAAGTTGGTGATTCTATAGAAAGCCATTTATGATTTATTTTGACAATTCCACTGCAGTTTTCTTCTCTAAGAATAATAACAGTGGAAGCCAAAGAAAGCACATCAACTTTAAGTTTCTGGTTATTAGAGATCAAATTAAGTAAAATAAGATAGCTATCCAATATATAAACACAAAACTCATGTTAGCAGATCCTATGACTAAAGGTTTGTCGCCTAAGTTGTACAAGGATCATGTCAATAATATGGGCCTTATTGGCTCAAAGTGAGTTTGTTTTATTTGATCTCTTGGCTTCTGTATAAATTATGTAATTACATCAATAAATAAGTTTGTTATTTTGTGCACATAAAGATGTATTTAAAAATCCATTGGGATTTTTAAAATTGGACCCTGAATGATTTATGTCAGTTCATTCATATGAGTTATAAAGATTCTTTTGAAAGTATCATACATGTAATATATGGAAGGAAATGTTTTTCCTTTAACATAACCGCCATGATTCAAAAATTCGTATTTTCTAATTAGGAATTCTGCTATCAATAATTTTTAGGTAATTTAAGAGTTAGTGGCCATTTCAAGTTATACATTTTAGTTAATTCATTTAACATATGAGCCGAGTGGAGAATGTTAGATTTATTCTAACTATGGTTCACATGATAAATTGAGTTATTGGACATTTAAAGAATGATAAACTTATATTAAATATCCACTCCCTCATTTTAAGGATAGTGGTGGAGTTTAATAATTTCTTTTAATAATGGAAGTTTTAAGGTGATTCACTTCATAACCTACTTCTTTGATGGAAGGAAGAGGAAAGTACCATTTATTAATCTCTTTTTAATTAGAGGGAATTCAAGAAGTTTTTGAGTTACTAAGTTTTGCAATATGAAGGTGTCCCTAGCCTAGCCAAACCATGCCTATAGAGTAAAACATAGTTTTCCATCATAAGTTTGGCTAGTAATGGAATAGGCTAGAAGACACCTTGTGGTATATACTTAGAAAGCTTCAAACACTTGAACAATCATGGCTAGAGGTATGTTTTATGTTTGTTTAAAACTTTTATCATCTTTCGCTCTAAAACAGTATTAGAAGAACATCTAAATGCTTAAGTTAATTGATTAAGGCCCAAAAATAGTATTTTAGATGATTCTTAACAAGTTTCTTATGATCAGTTTAACTTTGAAAAATGTTCTTAGTGATAAGTGTATATTTTCTCTATATTTTATTATTAATTAGTCTAACTTTTTCTTGTTTTAGTCTTAAATATTCTAATTATTTTAGTTAATTTTTTATTTAGTTATTTTATTAAATTATATTTTATGATGTTAATTTTTTTCTTAATTTTATATATTCTATTATTTTAGGTATATTCTAGAATTAAAGAGGAGTTAAATTGGAACATTTAAGAAGAAATCTGTTTAAAGTAATCAAAATAGGAAAAAATTAAAGTTACTGGATTTATGCTTGACGGGGCGATTATAGAAGCTAATTAAATTGGCCATTATTAATTTCTTTCCAATTAAGCCATCACGTGAAAGCAAATTAGAAAAGGAATTGCCATATTTAATTGAGCATGCACGTGAATCTTGCCTAAACTAAAGACAGTGGGTGCATGGCTATTATGGAATTAATTGCTTTAAATTGGAATTAGAATCCAAATTGGATTTGGCCAAGCATTATAAAAAGCCAGGCATTAGCTTTGAGGAAAAGGGGCCGCATCCTAGAGCCAGAGTGTGCAGCCACAAGAAGAGAAAAAGAAAAAGAGAAGCCGAGAGGAATTAAATTGGAGCAGAGCTAGCCACGTGGATTATTCTCCATGACTAGTTTTATCATCTGTTTTATTCTTAATTCAATTATGTTAGGCTAAATTTTCTATTTGATTGATGGTGAATTCAAAACTCCAAACATGATGTATGATTAATATTTAATTTCTATCGTTCAATTTATTTAATTGAAATTTGTTTATGTTCTTTTATAATTAATGTTTATGATTTTACTCTTATATTATTTGAGTGGCCAATTAGATAGAACTTGAATAAATTTTATTGCTAGATTAAAATTCTTGATCCATAATTGTCTTGATATTTTAATCAATAGTAACAAATTGGATTAGTTATTTCAATTAGAAAACATAACCTAGGTTAATTAATCCGAGCTTGTATGTTTATTGCCTTGATCAACCTAATATATTTCTCTACTTAATGCTTCCATTATCTTAGAGCTTGTTTTAAATTATTTTATAGTTAGAGACTAGGTGAAGAACTTGTTTTGCCTAATGACTCCTTAAGGAAAGATAGAGATTAACAGAGCTTATTGTTGTCTACGATTGATAGTTTCAATGGAAATTGATGATAGAATTGATATAATGATTTTGTGAGTGTTTGGTGGTAGCGAATGATCCTTTGACCAAATATTTCATCATTATTATTTCTTTCTCCTTTAATTAGAGTTTCTATTAAATTATTATTTTCGTGTTTTAGTTTCTTGATTTATTGCCATTTAGTTAAAATTTCATAAAACCTCCATTTTTATATTTGGCATTTTCTTTAGCTAAATTGATTTATATTTTTAGTTATTATTATTATTGTTGTTATTTTTATTAATTTAAGTCTTTGTTTAAGAGTTGATGATAAATACAACTAGCGTAGTCTTCGTGGGATCGATCCTTACTTGCTCTATACTAGTTATTTATATTATTAGTAAGGTTCTATATTTGATGTACCGTAACGACACTACCATTTAGTTAGTAAGAAACTCATGTATTTATTTAAGAGTGGTTGAATTTAAACTTCACTCATATAGGTGGGAGAAAATTTAATTATAGCAGTTGCATGCACTAGCTTAAATAAAATAATAAAATAATAATAAAAATTATTATTGTCGTGCATCTACTTCATGTTGCTGAATGAATGCACAATAATTTAATTATAGCAGTTGCCGATTGAATGCACGATAACTGTTATGCTAGTTGATTTTGCTTATGCTATAGTTTTCAAAATTTTCCTTTTGTGCCTTTGTGTGGAATTTGGTTGCTTGGATAGTTTTGTAATTGTATCTTGCGTATTAACTTGTGACAGAACCAGAATCATTTTTTTTTAAAGTTTAATTTGCTTACATTTGAGGGAAGTAATGAAAAGTACAAATAAAATGATGTCCTATTGTTTTTTTTCATGTCATACATTTTGACTGGCTGTTAAGCAGCTTCATCACATTTGACCACCTAGTGAATCTGCTTCTGTTGTTACTACTGCTCAACTTAGGCTAGTACAAGAACCAAAATGGTCCCCAGTTGATAACTTTATTACCTGTACATAATCATTTTTTTTTTGTTGATTGTGAGATTTAATCAACTGAGTGGTAAAGATGCATATGGTAGAAGCATATAAGATGAAGTTAGAAGGGTATTGCATCTTCAGTATAATGCACTATTAATTCAGAAATTCTTTTTACTCTAACATTAACATGTCATTTCTCATTCTAAGTTTTAGATTCATCCAAACACTCTTGATATTGTTAATCATATGTTGTCCTTGGTAAATCTTGGAGATGGTTCTGCCATTATCTAAAAGTATTTATGTTGTGGAAGACTAACTCTCATTTCTTTAAACTACATGCCTCTTGTGGTATTATAAATGCCCTGTTGGTAATGTTTAGGGAATCCTTTAGAGATTCTGCCTTTATCCAACAATATTTGGGGATTATTTCTTCAAGATTGATTTGTTGCTAATTTCATTGCTATTTTTTGTTGTTTTGCTGTTGCTTCCATGATAATTTTTTGCTATATTTATGTGAGATTACTTGCTATTTTTTGGCTTTTTTTCCTATTGTTTTTGGGATTATTTCCTTCTATTTATGGGTTAATTTTTTGTTATTTTTGGGTTTAATTTTTGCTATTTTTGGGCTTGATTTTGATAGAGAACCAAGGAGGTTAGCAAGGTTTCATAAGCCAGCAAGGGTTCATAAGCCTAACTACAGATAAGAGGCCTTTGTTTGAACATATGTAAGTCTCATGCAGCCATGCATGTGGTCATGCATGTTGCATGCAATACCATGCAAGACTTATTTACGTATGGATTAAAGAGTAGTTGTTTGTTGGAGCAAGGCAAGGAAATTACCACATCAGGCCACGTTGCGGATCGTGTGGAGAATCAAATCAAGTGGGATTCTATTTCTGTTTCTAGTTTGTTATTTAATATTGTTTACTTATTTAAATTGATTTTATCTGTGATTTGTGGCTACAAATCATTAGTAGTGTTTATATTAATTACTTTAAATAAGTTCCAGCAATTAATAAAAGGGTTATCCAGAAAATTATCTCTAATTACTATTCTTGGTCGTTCTCACCATAAGTAGAACAACGGAAACTTAGCCATTGTTGTACGTTTTTTTTCAGGACCTATCAATTGGTATTAGAGCGTAGGCTCAACAATGACGACCAATAAGGAGCGAATTGAACGTGTCGAAGCAGAGCTCGAAAGTATGCAAGATAGCATGTAGCGGATGAAGATGGGCATTAACGATAAATTACATCACTTGGTAGAAGTGATTAGCAAATTGGCCGACTCAATTAGTGCATCTAAGGGACAAGGTAACAAAATTTGTAGAATATCTTTTTGTTCTTTGGCTTTTAGACAAACATATTGTATCATTATTCTACTTGTCTCATCTCAGCTTGCTCCCAAAGCAACTGAGGCGATCGCTCGTGTAAGAAAGCCGGTCATGACTTGAAGACATACTCTCATATGTGTGTAATTATGCCTTTCTTTAAATTAAAATTAACATAAGAGATCTACAAATATCATTGCTTGTCAAAACAAGTCATGTAACAAAGATATTCACAAAATAAAAAACATCTTACCAATGCAAGATTACAATCTACGTAGGCCCAATGATCTAGCAAGAGAGGAGAATACACCCCTCATTACAGCTTTCGTAAGTGGATCAGCTATCATGCTATGCGTAGATATATATTGTATGGCTACTTCCTTTTTCACCAAAATGTCTCTTATAAAATTGTATTTAGTCTCAATGTGTTTCGACTTGCTGTGGTACTTAGCGTCCTTAGAGAAAGAAATAGTAGCCTGACTGTCACAATAGACAGTTACTGGACTAGTGGCACTAATATTAATATCTAAGTCTTCAACAAATCTTTTAAGCCATACAGCTTCTTGCACTGCTGCAGAACATGTAATATATTCGGCTTCCATCGTCGATAAAGCCGTGCATGTTTGTTTCTTGCTACTCCATGTAATTGATCCTCTGTTTAGCAAGAATGCATATCCTGAGGTCGATTTGCGTTCATCAAGATCGCCACCCCAGTCGGCATCTGAATATCCAACAATTTGCAAACTACCTCCTTGATAGCATAAGGAATAATCTGCAGTGCCTTTGAGATATGCTAAAATCCTCTTGACCGCACTCCAATGCTTTTGTCTAGGATTTGATTGATATCTACTCACCAGTCCTACAGCATAACTAATATCAGGCCTTGTACACATCATAGTATACATAAGACTTCCAATGGCATTTGCATAAGGAACTCTAGCCATTCTATCCTTTTCTTGAGGAGTCTTGAGACACATATCAAGACTAAAAGATTGTCCTTTGACTATTGGGGTATCCATTGGCTTACAATCATCCATGTTGAATCTTTCAAGGATTTTCTTAATGTAAGGCTCTTGAGACAGTGCCAGAAGTTTCCTTGAACGATCCCTAAAAAGTTTGACTCCTAAGATATAAGCTGCTTCACCCATATCTTTCATGTCAAAATTTAAGTATAGCCAATCTTTGACAGTTTTGACAAAATCATTATTGTTCGTAGCCAACAGTATATTGTCCACATACAAAGACAATATCGTAAAATCGTCTTTACACCTCTTAATGTACATACAATGGTCTTCCTCAACCATCCTGAAGCCATAAGAAACTACGACTTGATGAAATTTGAGGTTCCATTGTCTAGAGGATTGTTTAAGGTTATAGATAGATCTTTTGAGCTTGCATACTTTGCGCTCTTGGCCTTTAACAACAAAACCTTGTGGTTGTTCTATATAAATTTCTTCCTCTAGTTCCCCATTGAGAAATGCAGTTTTTACATCCATTTGATGTAATTCAAGGTCTAGATGTGCAACAATAGCTAAGATTAATCGTATAGAAGCAAATCTTACTACAGGAGAAAAGGTCTCTTCATAGGCTACACCTTCCTGTTGGGTATAGCCTTTAGCGACTAATCTTGCTTTATGTCTCTCGATTGTCCCATCCACCTTACGCTTTATCCGGAGAACCCATTTGTTTCTGATAGCTTTACGGTTAGGCGAAAGATCAACCAAGTCCCAGACCTGATTGATTTTTATAGACTCCTTCTCTTCATCCATTGCTTTCATCCACAAATCCCTAGCAGATAATGTGAGAGCTTCGTTATAAGTGTTTGGCTCATCACCATCATGTGAAGCAATCATAAAAGCCTCTCCCTCAATCTCAAAGCGACGACGAGGAATTGGCTTACGATTACTCTTCTCAGTTGATTCCCCAACTCGAATCAAAGTGTCTGGTGTCTCACTCCCACTGAGAGTAGTAATCTCTAAAGGATCCGTACTAACACCAACACCGACGTTAGAAGTGATAATCTCATTTTGATCTTCTAATTCATAGAATTGAAAATCCTTATCAACTTCTCCAATGCCAGGAAATTCAGTTTCTAGAAAACTGATATCTCGTGATTCCAGTTCAGACATAGTTCCACTTAATTGTTCACCAATGAACACATATCCTTTAGAGTGTTCTGAGTATCTAATAAAGATATACTTTTTACCCCTGGCTCGCAATTTTCCAAACTTATGAGTAGGGTTGTGAACAAAAGCTGCAGATCTCCATGGTCGCAGATGAGATAGGTCAGGTTTTTTACCCGTCCATAACTCATATAGGGTGGAACTAACTGATTTTGAGGAAACTCAGTTAAGTAGATAGTCAGTAGTTAACAAAGCATCTCCCTAATAGGATATTGGAAGATTTGCTTGCGCTATCATTGACCTAACCATTTCCAACAAAGTTCTATTCCTTCTTTCCGCTACACCATTTTGTTGCAGAGTGCCAGGAATAGTTAGTTGTCTTTTTATTCCTTTCTCATTACATAGTTCCTTGAACTGTTCCGAAAGGTATTCACGTCCTCGGTCTGTCCTAAGAGCTTTAACATTGTTGTCTAGTTGATTCTCTACCATGTTTAAATATAATCTAAAGCAATCCAATGCTTCCGATTTATGAGAAATCAAGTAGACATGACCGAAATGTGAATAATCATCAATGAATGTAACAAAATATGCGACTCCATGTTTAGCCCTTACATTCCTTGGACCATAGATGTCAGAATGGATTAACTGCAATAGTTTTTCGGCTCTAATTCCTTTGCTAAATGGTTTTCTAGTTATTTTTCCAGCTAGACAATTTTCACATATAGGCAACTCAACCTTGGTGAGTGGGCCCAACATGCCCTCTCTCGCAAGTCTATGCATTCTATCTTGCCCTATATGACCTAATCTAGCATGCCAAGTGATGGCATCTATTTCATTATTACTAGAAGAAGTAACATAAGAAAAACAACTATTACCATAACTTGAACCATCAAGTATTGTATCCAATACAATAAAACCATTAATCAAATGCCCAGTTCCAATAAGGACTAAATTTAAGAAGATCTCTAAACAAACACCATAAAAAATTAAGTGATATCCTAATTCAAGAAGAACAGGGACAGAAATCAAGTTTCGTCGAATCTCCGGTGCATACAGGACATCGCGTAACAAAAGAACATGTCCACCATACAAAGTCAATTTGCAGGTGCCTATTCCTTTTGCCTTAACTCTAGAGTTGTTGCCCACGTATATCCATCTACTCCCCTGACTGATTCGACGATAGTCCACAAATGCTTCTCGATCACGAGCTATATGGTCTGTTGCTCCTGAGTCTACAGTCCACACAGGACGAGATTCGGTTAGGAGTACAGAACTCATAACTAAAGCATAATTTAATAAAGTAGAGTTGGGTCTCACCTTTTTCGGCTCAGTACATTCACGAGCGAAGTGACCCAACTGGCTACAGTTGTAGCATCTCACTTTGGATTTGTCCCTTTTCTTGCCAGTACGCCTACTCCTTGGGCGCTTTTTAGCATTTGGGTTCTTCTGATTAGGATTAGATCCTTTACCCTTCTGGTTATACTTGTGGCCCCTTTTGCGCTTAAAGCCCGAAGCTTTGTGTGAGCTTAACTCATCCACAAAAAAACTATCAGATTTAGCTGCCTTAAGGCGCTCTACTTCCAGCTCTAGGTGATGCTCAATATCATTAAAAGTTCTGATATTCTCATTGTGAGTCATATTCACCTTCATGTGTTCCCAGGAATCGGTTAAAGATCTTATCACTGCCTGGACTTGCTGTTCATCAGTAAAAACATGTCCAGCTGACTTAAGCTCATGAACCATATTCGACATCCCCCTCAGATGTTGCCTCATAGTATGATTCGGGCAATTCCGATAAGAGTCGAATTTTATCGTAAGCTTTCTCAGTGTAGTGGTCGATGTACCACCAAACTTGGCTTTCAGAGCGAGCCACATCTCTTTAGGAATCTCATACTTCTCATACTCACACATGAGATCATCTTGCATGTTGCTTAACAATGTTATGCGAGCATTGCTATTCTTCTTTTTCCAGGCCTGATAAACCTCAAGATCTCTCCTGTGTTGAGCAGTATTACCTTGCTTAGGCTCAGCTAGGGTGTTGTTAAGAGCTTCTAGAGTCTCTTGCTCTTTAAGGATGTACTGAATTTTGCGATGCCAAATATCGTAATTGTCACCATTCAATTTCTCACCTTTGTTCAGCTCAGCTACAATGTTCTTAGATGCAAAGGCCATCTCAATTATGATTTAACACAGAGACAATTCAAAATACAATTACTAAAGGCATAATTAATAATTACACACCAACAATTAATTTTGCCGCGAACAGAAACCAAAAAACATGACGAATTAATATCGAGAATGAAATCAAAAGGTCGTCGAGGTTTCCAATCATCATCCAATTCCCTTTATTATATTCACCATTAATTCGATTTTAATGCGCAAAATTATCAGTTCGAATTATGAATTCATAAAATTCAATTTTATTAGAACTCCCACTCAATGGAACAATTCATGAGATACCATAAAGTAGTACTTAGAGTCGAGCAACAACTAATGTAAAATTACATTAATGAAGTTACAGCAACACGTAGTTCAACCAACAAAATAAAAACAATCATTATTAACAAATAAATGAATAACCTAACACGGTCAAACTAATATTTAGAATCTTCTATATGTTCTTAAAATATTCTTTGTTGCTCATGACTCTTTCAACCAACTTATACTCATGTGCATCTCCAAATAAAAATAATTGTTCCCTCTTGATGATACCATAACTTCTGCCCTCTACCAATGCGACTAGCTTGTCTCCCATTCCGAAGGCTCGTGTGAATGCTAAGCACCAAGGTTCGCCTCATCTTTGAAATAAGACGGCGCTCCTCTATCAGCTCAGTTTCACACCCCAACATATAATTTGCATTTTTCTCAATTTCCTCTAATGCATGAGCCTTGAAGACAAGCGTATGATCATCATTGGGTAACGTATTTATGAGGATCCTTTGAAAAAAATCCCAGTCTGCATACTCGGAGTTTGGCTTTTCATATTTTATTCTATCAAAAACCTCATAAATATCTTCTATATTTATACCCATAGACGGTCTGGGTCCATCTTATAATCCTTCATTTTCTTCACAAGTTCCTCAAAGGATAAATTATCATTTATCTGCATTATATCAATAGGTGCAACCCATGCTCTATATATCATTAACCAGTCTTCCTTAGTCCACAACTTTCTAACGGGAGGCATCTAGGACAAAAGACATAATGTTCTTATTAGTGATCGTTAACAAACGACTAAATCTGAGATTAAATTTCAGCCAATTCCCATGAAAAAATATTTCAAACTCCCACTAGAGCGAAATATTTATTAATATATAATGCTTATCCGTGAGACTATATATGTTCAATCCAAAATTTTATTTAAAAATCAAGAAATAATTAAAAATAATTATTTTATAATAAGAATGTAGAAAATTAAATTTCAGACCAAATGGCACAAACAGCGCCCAAATCTAAGTCCCGGAGAGCAAAATATGTAAAATTAACAAATTTGGATACATACCACACGTGCGCTATAGTATGCTACAGTGCACATACAGCATAGCTACAGTGGCACGGGATCTCTGCATGCTACAGTCACATGTGCTATAGATGTTTCACATGCACAGATGGCGCGTGGGACCCACGCGTGAACTTGTGGGAATTCGATGATGTCGGGTCCAGTACCGTCCGATTCAATTTTTTATTTTGAAGCTAACAGTGCCCTTAGATTTTCAAACAGAGGTCAGAATAAGCCGGAATAGTCAAAAAACTGATTTTGGCACTGTTTATAATCTTCTCCAAATTAGGGTTTCTAAACCATAATTCGACCAGAATCGTATTTTGGCCATAACTTTCTCTTCTTAAGTCCATTTTTAACAAATCACATATCGTTGGAAAGCACTCAAAAAGATCTTTCCAACAATATATTACACATAACTTCAGGTTTTATAGATCAAAAGATATGATCAAATGAAACTACAGATTTTATAATCTCTTAGGGTTCATCCAATCTATGCCCTAGGCCGATTTTAATTCCATCAATTCCAAAATATTTCCATCCAAATCAAGCATTCTAGAAGACTTAAAACAGTAGCCATCTAATTTCATGCATCCAATAAGAAATTAAAAAAATAAAATTCATGCTTTTCATATTATAACCAACCAATGCACGAATTCAACACATTCAGGCTTTGATTCCAATGAAGGAAAAAATCATAAGGCAGCCAAGATGCCTTACCTTATTAGATTATGCAGCGGAATAAACTGGTGTTGGATCACATCACCAGTCGGAAAGAAATCACGTGCGGAAATCCTCCTCAATTCATAGTATAGAATGCCTTTTTACGAGTTGTTCAATGTTGATCTTGATCTTGATTAAGAGAGAAGAAGATGGGGATGCTTCTCTGGATTTGTTCAGACACACACACTCTATTTTCTGATCGAATTCAATTCACTCATACGCACACTGTAAGCAACGGTTTTAGAGCCTTATAAGCAACAGTTAGGAAGTTGAATATATTTAACTTCCCACTCTCAACCGTACAAGTGGTTACCATGTGCGGATCGGATTGGGTCGGGTCGGTCCATCTTGGGTGCCCACCCGTCCAACACTAATGATCCCGAAATTACCTTTTATGCCTTAACAGGATGGACAACACCACAAACGATGCGAGTGATGGCAATGATCGGGCCCTATGAGATTGTGGTGTTAATTAACAGTGGGTCTACACATAATTTCATCAGTACACGCCTAGCCAACTTTAATTATCGATTGAACCCACGACAGCGTTACTTGATTTATTGATTGAACCCACGATAGTTTTTTCAGTCCGCGTTGCGAATGGGAAAAAGTTGTTGGATTTTTTAATCCAATATTGTTGGATCCTTAATCCAACGTTGGGCTTATATGTGAATAATTATGTGTTGCGGACTGTCATATAAGATTGAGCCCAATTAAAAGTGATCCATAAGGTTTTCAGCATTATGGGTTTTAGTGTATCTAATAGGGTGTGGGCCTTTGATGTGTAGAAACCTAATGATATTCTAATTCTATGATAGGCAGAATTAGGAATACCTAGTGACAGCAGGATAAGTTGTCTTTATAAGTGGTTATGGTCCCCAAGTCACACGTATCGTTCTATTCTTTCTGACATCCCATTATCAGAGAGAGTGCACAGAGAAAGTTTAAAGGGTCCTATAGGATATATGTGCTGATCTGGAACGCTAACCACATAGATCTAGAGGACAATTCAGTGTTATGGATTCAGGTACGCTTCCGCATATTTTGTTCTTGATTCTTGATGATTTAACATGAATGTTCTTGGGTTATATATGATGGTTTTCACAAAAGAATTTTTTGTTCTAACAAAAGTCGACGTGTCAAGGGAAGTTTGAAAAGGTACAAATTCTGATCCAAGAAATTCCTTTCTCGCTAACTGTCTATGCATTGCCAATAACAGGATTAGACTTGGTGTTGGGGATACAATGGCTTGAAAAATTAGGAACCGTGGAGTACAACTGGAAGTCCCTTACTACGGCTTTCAATTAGGAGAATAAACAATGGCATTTACAAGGGATCAATCCTCCGTCATTACAAACAACTTCTGTGATATAATTAATAAGGAGATTCGGCAGGGACATGAGATCTTTGTAATATGTTTGCACATGGAATCAGAAGAACCCACTGCACTTGCAAGCATGCAAACTCTATTGACAGATTATGCTGAGTTATTCCAAGAACCAACACAGCTACCTCCTAAGCGGGACATCGACCACTGCATCACACTTAAGGAAGGAATCGAACCCGTCAATGTCAGGCCGTACCGCTATGCTTACTTCTAAAAGGCGAAAATTGAGAAATAGGTACACGAGATGCTAGATTCGGGATTAATAAGGCCAAGCACCAGCCTTTTTTCCTCATTGGTATAGTTGGTTAAAAAGAAAGATGGAAGCTGGAGGTTTTGCACGGACTATTGAGCCCTCAACGAAGTCACCATTAAAGACCGGTTTCCCATCCCCACCGTGGATGACATGCTCGATGAATTATATAAGGGTGCCTATTTTACTAAGCTGGATCTACGGGTCGGTTACCACCAGGTTCGATTCAATCCTCCAGACATTCACAAGACGGCATTTCTTACTCACAATGAACACTACGAGTATTTGGTGATGCCGTTTGGGTTGTGCAACTCGTCGTCGACTTTCCAAGCCATAATGAATTCCATATTTTGGCCTTGTCTTAGGAAGTTCATTCTTGTTTTTTTTTATGACATATTAATTTACAGTCCCTCTTGGAGATGTTATCTGGAACTTGTCAAACGGGATATGGAGATTCTAAAGCAACAGAGGTTCTTTGTCAAAGCCAGCAAATGCACATTCGGTCAACAGGAGTTGGAGTACCTTGGGCATATCATAACTTTTCATGGAGTCAAGGTACATGAAAAGAAGATCGCTGCCATGATGTCTTGGCCTAAACCACAAACCATAACGGAGTTGCGAGCCTTGACCTAACTGGGTACTACAGCTAGTTCGTACAAGGCTATGGCGTGATAGCTCGACCCCTTACCAATTTACTTAAGAAGGGATAGTTTAGTCAGAATGAGGAGGCGGAGGAAGCATTCAACAAATTAAAACAAGCCACGACTAGCACACCAACGTTAGCGATACTGATTTCAGTGACACATTTATTATCGAGCCTTTGGAGTAGCAAAAAAATCATGGTCTACTTACGCTAAGGAGATACTAGCAATTATTGAAGTAATTCAGATGTGGAGGCCATACATACTGGGACAGAGATTCATAATCAAAACTGACTAGTGGGGTTTGAAATATTTTTTTGGAACAAAAAACAGTTACACTAGAGCAACAGAAGTGGCTGGCAAAATTGATGGGGTATGAGTACGAGATCTAATACCTTCCAAGCCATGACAATACTGCTGCAGACGCTCTTTCGCGACGTCCAGACAGTCCCACACTTAACTACTTGTTTGTGTCGCAGGTGACTCTTTGGGAAGAGATTAAAACGGCTGCCAAGGAAGATGAGTACATAAGAAGGATTGCTAAGCTTGCCCAAAATCAAACAACATGACCACATTCCTCACAGAATGGTTTAATATTTTTTAAAGGAAAAGTGGTGATTCCTTACAAGATACGTGAAGCACTGTTATTTGAGGTACACAACACAAGAGTTAGAGGTCATTCGGGAGTCTTACGCACGTACAAACGACTGGCACAACAGTTTTATTGGCCTTCGATGTTTCACTCGATTCATGAGTATGGCAGTAAGTGTGAGACCTGCCAACGCACCAAATCCACAACTCTCAAGAAGTGTGAGACCTGCCAACGCACCAAATCCACAACTCTCAAGCCAGTAGGAATCCTTCAGCAGCTACCCATTCTGTGTTCACAGGGCAAAAATACAATCTTGGTGGTGGTCGATAGGTTTAGCAAATCGGCCCACTTTATGTCTCTATCCCATCCATTCTCAGCAAAACCTGTGGCGGAAAAGTTCATTAATGGAGTTGTAAAATTGCATGGTATGCCTAAGTCTATAATTAGTGATCGAGATCCAATCTTCATAAGCAAGTTTTGGCAGGAATTCTTTAAGATGTCAGGCACACAACTGAAGATGAGTTTAGCCTATCATCCCCAAATCGACGATCAAACAGAAGTGATCAACCACTGCCTCGAGCAGTATTTACGGTGTTTTGTTCATCAATGGCCACGTAAGTGGCATGGAAACCACCTATCACGTGTCCACAGGCATGACGCCCTTTCAAGCATTATATGGCAGAGAACCACCAACCATGCCGATATACCATGTGGGCATTTTACCTGTGCATGAGGTTGATAACGCCTTATTAGCAAGAGATGAATTGCTAGCAAAACTTAAAAAGAATTTGCCAGTGGCAGCAAATCGTATGAAACAAGCAGCAGACAAGCACCGGCGAGATGTTGAATTTCAGAAAGATGATTTGATACTTTTGAAACTTCAGCCATACCACCAAACCTCTATCTTTAAACGGGCACACCAGAAGTTGGCCAGTAAATTTTTTCGACCTTATCGGTTACTTGAGAAAATTGGATCCGTTGCTTATAAATTACAATTACCAGAGGGAGCACGAATTCATCTTGTATTCCATATCTCTTTGCTTAAGAAGGTGGTCGGTGAATGGTCGGTGAATTACCTCATAATAGCCATGAGCTGCCTCCGATTGATGATGATGGTGTGATCATCCTTGAACCTGACTCTATAGTTGACACACGATGGCTTAAGAGAGGGGGTAAATTCATTTAGCAAAGTCTTGTTTGTTGGAAGAGGTTACCATCTGAAGAGGCAGCAATTCCCATCTCTAACCCTTAAGGACAAGGGTCATCTTGTAAAAGAGCGTATTGATAGAAAACCAAGGAGGTCAGCAAGGGTTCATAAGCCATCAAGGGTTTATAAGCCTAACTACAGGTATGAGGGCTTTGTTTGAACATTCGTAAGTCTCATGTAGCCATGCATGTGGTCATGCATGTTGCATGCAATACCATGCAAGACTTATTTAGGTATGGATTAAAGAGTAGTTGTTTGTTGGAGCAAGGCAAGGAAATTACCACATCAATCCATGCTGCTGATCGTGCGGAGAATCAAATCAAGTGGGATCCTATTTCTGTTTCTAGTTTGTTATTTAATATTGTTTAATTATTTAAATTGATTTTAGCCGTAATTTGTGGCTACAAATCATTAGTAGTGTTTGTATGAACTACTTTAAATAAGCTCCAGCAATTAATAAAAGGATTATCCAGAAAATTATCTCAAATTACTATTCTTCTTAGTTCTCACTATAAGTAGAACAACGTAAACTTAGCCATTATTGTACGTTTCTGATGGGACCTATCAGATTTCCTGCTAATTTTTTACTTTTTTCTGTTGTTGCTGGGTTAATTTCCTTCTGTTTTGGGTTAATTTTATGCTATTTTGTTTTTGTTTTTGTTTTGTTGCTACTTTTGGGTTTGGTATCTTGCCATTTGGCTATTTATGTGTTAATTTGCTATTATTTTTATGTTAATTTATTACTGTTTTGGGTTTTAATTTGCTATTATTTTTATTTATTTTTATTTTTTACAGAAACATATGGGTCAATGGAAGCTAATGGAGAAATGATCGTGGAGTAATTACAAAATGATCGAAAATTAGTTTTACAATATAAGAATTTGTATTATGGAAAACATAATGTGCATTTGAGTAAACATGAAAATGAAAAATGTATTATTGGTGATATTGAGATTATGAAATGTTAATTTAAATCTATCCATGTAGTTTTAGTAATCTATCCATGTAGTTTTAGTATTATTTAATCATATATTCTTGCACCAAAACAACATTTTCCTATTTATAACTCAATAGAAATTAATGAGAAAAATATGACAAAACAAGTAAATATAGAAATTATAAATTATCATTTGAATTGTTGTGGAATTGGTCACTATATTTATTCATTAGTGGAATTTATATTTTAATTTTTGTAGGTTTTGGATTAAAGTTGGTTGTACAAATATCTGGATTTTAAGTAGATTTGTGAACACAATGTTGTATATGTATATATATATTTTAATATTTTTGGATTCTTATTTACTTTGATGGCTTTGATAGGATTAAGAATGATATATAATCCATATTAAATTGTTCTTGATTAAAGCAAATTGATGTGACAATATGCAAGTCTAATTAATTCATATGATGAAAAATATTCCACAAGAGAATTTTACCAATTGAATCAATTTGCACCCCTTATAACTTTGTATAATTTATACACAACTTCTAAATATGTAATTGTAAATCTATCTATTATTTGATTGCATAAAATCAATAATTTAGAATTTATATCAAAATTTTAAGTCATAAATTTAGTTAAAATAGCTTAATCCATTTGAATTCTCTAGCAAAATAATACAACTATATCTTGGCTAATTAAATTTAATATAATATTGCCTAACATAATTCTATATATATATATTTTTAATATCATTTAATCATATATTCTTGCACTAGAACAACATTTTCCTATTTATAACTCAACAAAAATTTATGAGAACAAAAGATGACAAAACAAGTAAATATAGAATTATAAATTATCATTTGAATTGTTATGGAGTTGGTCACTATATGTATTCATTAATGGAATTTATATTTTATTTTTTTTAGGTTTAGGATTAAAGTTGGTTGTACCAATATTTGGATTTTAAGTAGATTTGTGAACACAATGTTGTATATGTATATATTTTTTTAATATTTTTGGATTCTTATGTACTTTGATGACTTTGATAAGATTAAGAATGATATATAATCCATATCAAATTGTTCTTGTTTAAAGCAAACTGATGTGATAATATGCAAGTCTAATTAATTCCTATGATGAAAAATATTCCACAAGAGAATTTTACCAATTGAATCAATTTGCACCCCTTATAAGTTTGTAAACTTTATACACAACTTCTAAATATGTAATTGTAAATCCATCTATTATTAGATTGCATAAAATAAATAACTTAGAATTTGTATCAAAATTTTAAGTCATAATTTTAGTTAAAATAGCTTAATCCATTAGAATTTTCTTGTGAAATAATAGACTATATCTTGGCTAATTAAATTCAATATAATATTGTCTAACATAATTATATATATATTTTTTAGCTAATAGTTGAAATATGCTATTAAATTTATGTGAATTATAATTACATTAAAAATTCAAATTAATATTTTTTAGCTAAATGGAAATTAAAAAAAAACAACAAAAGAAAATCTCATCTATAGATGAAACAAATAACGAAAAACATGCAATAAGTGACATCTAATTTGCAACATAAAATGTCAATAATAAGTATCAAGACATGAAACACTGAACGTTATATACGAAACTTTAACGCCAACTTGAAACAAGGGGGAAAATGAATATTTTGGGAGTATTTAGAATATTCTACATAAAACATAGAATAAAAAAAAGGAAACATTTTACTTACAATATGCAATAATATACATAAAACATTAGTACGTTGTAAAATAAAATATAGAACACTAGTTATAAAACACTAAACACTATATACGAAACTTGAACGCCAACATGAAACGGGGAAAAATAGAAAATTTTTGGGGGTGATTGTCAAATATTTAGTCACTTAATTACTTTATTATTGTTTTTATTAAATCATTGTTACTCCTTTGACCTCAAATATTTTATTTTTTAAATAGTAACTAAATACTCTCTTAAATATCAATGGTGCATTTACTAATTGGTAATTGAAATGGACTAAATAAAGACTCAGACCTCAGCCGTTTATGTGAAGTCCTAGATATCATGGGCTAGGCTTGAGTTGTCTTAAGCAATGAAGTCCAGGCTTAGGCAGTTAGGCTCAACCTACTTATTATTATTTTTTAAAAATTTTACAATTAAATTAATATATTAAAATCTTAAGAAAATAAAACATCTTAGTATTTGGGTTTATTTTATTTGTGGATTGTGGTTTATTATGAACTTATGATGTTAGTATTTGCTAAAATTTATGTTTGTTCATTTGAGTTCGAAATTTATGTTTGTTCATTTAATCATAATAAACCTAAAATTTATGTTTGTTAATTTGAGTTCGAAGCAAGTGGAACCGCTGCCCACTGCTAACCTACACTCCAATATCAATCAATTTGTCATTTTGATTAAATTATTATTATTATTTCTATATGACCATGTGTTTATATCACTATCACATTGATTAAATATTTTAATTCAAAGGCTCGTTTATGATTTTATTAGGAGGTTCGAAAGTAATTTTGATAAATTAAAATCAAGTTTAGTGTTTAGTACTTTTTGTTAATAAATCACTCCAATGTCCTCATGTTTATTAGATGGAGCAAATATTCCTTCATTTTATATTAATGAGAGTAAAAATTAGAATTATAAAATAATAGACTCGATAAAATGTGTGTATATATATAAATATATTATATCCACCAAAGGTGAGAGTAGAAATATTTCTCCTTGGTCATTATAACGCACAATCATATTCGTACTATTGGCTAACTGTTTTCTTTAAATTTCGGTACTACAAAAATGACGTACTTAACGATGATTTCCATAATTATATATTTTAGTTTAAAAAAATAAAAAATAAAAAATAAATCGACCCAAGAAAAGCATTAATGGTACGGAAAACGGAAAGTCCAAGAACCAACCGTTTCAAAGCCGAACTCCAAGATTTCTTCCCCGTCGTACACGTAGTCGTGTAGCGTAGCATGCACACGTGTCAATCCTCCACATGTGGCGTCGATTCCTCCTCCTCGTCCTCCTCTCTTTATCGCTGCTAATAAGTAGTATATATAATATAATATTACATCTTAAGAAGTTTCCTCTCCCTTTGTCTCTCATTAGAATCTTCAATGATGGCCGAGACTTGCGCTTTCTGCTTCTTCTCTCCTTACTCTTCAATTCCATCCGTTTCTCGCTGTCCGAGGGAACCCAATTCCTTCCTCTTAACGTCCGTTTCGCATCGTCGTTCATCTCGTTTCCTCCGATTCACTGCCGACGCAGCTTCAGATTCATTCAATTTCTTCCCTTGGGCCCGCGGTGAAAGCGGTACGCCGTTAAATTGGAATCTTTTTTTTTTTCTTGAGTTTTCATTAACGGAAAATTAACAAAGTTTTTTTTTTTTTTGGTTTCATTTGATAGGAATCGAATGGGTTCAGGAGGAGAGAGTGACTCTGTTTACAGCTGATGGTCTCGTTCAGATTGGTGGCTCCATGGTCCCTAGACGTGTCACTTCTTCTACTTCTGATGTATGTGTGCCCCCATTTCCTTGATTGTTAAATATTCGATGGCTGTTTAAATGGAAATTAGGGTATAATTTGGATGTGATTTCACTGAAAATTAAAAAAAAAAAAGATAAAAAGATAAATTAAGCTTTTCATTGGAATGTATCTGGAAATTTTTCTTGAAAAATATCTGGCCAACTGTATATTCTTTCTGTATTCTTTAATTTCATTTGTATCAACTTTTTATTGGTCATGATTTTCTTTTAATAAAAAAATTGTGACTCAACAGGTTTACCAACTAAACTAATAGGTTATTGTTGATTGCTTATTAATGTCAATTATTGTCATTCAGCAATTTTTCACCCGAAGTTGAACTGATTTATGTTTTGAGTGCCTTGTAATTGCATATTAAAACCAAACTATTCTGCGTCTTTTTCTCGTTCACTTGTTTGGAAAATGTAAAAGAGCTGGCATTCTAGAATTGGATAACTTCTTGGATTCATCTCTTGGTCTCTGCAAATTTCTCATTTCCTCATGGAATATAGAGTTGAGTGAAATGAAAATATTTAAACCTTCTAACAGAAGAAGCGAGAGAGGTCCAAATCCTCCCAAAGATTTCAACGGTTTCAAGAAAGTGATTACATGGATCCAAACCAGAGACTATGTCTAGGTGCTCTCTTTGATATTGCGGCAACAAATGTAAGCTATCGTTATACTTGTAATATAATGCACTTTTTGAGATTATAAGCTCTCTGTCTTATGCGTATTGATTTTGTTATTTTAGGGACTTGATGTGGGCAGGAAGCTTTGTATACTTGGGTTTTGCCGTTCCATTGAGATGTTAAGTGATGCCGTGGAAGATACAGTTTTAGGGCATGGTGGGGAGGTATGGCATATTGTATAAATTTAACTTTCTTAGTGATATTGGGAGTTCTATACTAGATTTAGTTGTGGTTTAGATTTTATTTTTGTACTACATCTATTTTCTGGTAGTCTTTTTTCCCCAACAATGAAACCATCGCATAGTTTCTATTCCATCAGCACCCTCTGTACATATAAAATTATGGGCTGGTTGCTTCTTTTATGTTCCAGCTCTTATCTTTGTAGACCATGTTAGGTTTTGGTTCAGTGGTGTGTTTAATGGATGTTATTACATTCCAGAACATAGTTTTTCTTTCATTTTTAGATGGTACAAACATTTTGAGAACTGGATTGGTCTGTTGACAGGATAAACTCATTCAGCCTTGTAATATTGTTTGAACTGTTGTTCTTGTCCCAGTTTAATACCTTGTATTATTCTTTGATTTTATTCAATTAATGTACATTATGTGTTAAGTTTTTATTTTAAGGTCTACTGTTTTTATTGAATTTCTGGAAGTGAATCAGTCATAGGTCAGTATGTCTGATAATTTGTAGACTTTGTTAGCTTTTAGTTCCTTATTTATACATTTTATGGATCATAGTTTTGCTTTTTCGATCTTATTGGCATTTTGAGAATTGGATTGGTCTGTTGACACGATAAACAGATTAAGTTTTGTAATTTACTTTTTGAACTTTTATATCTAGTCTCAGTTTAATACCTATGTATTATTATTATTCTTTGTCTCTATTCAATTATAAGTACGTTTTTTGTCCTTTACGTTTATTTCAATCTCTTTTGTTCTTATAAGTAGCATGGGCAAGTTATTGGTTAGACTAATGAAAATTGCAACATTTGATGGCCAACCACTGTTTCGGTTTTAACACTATTGTGTAGCACGTATGTTCTTGCAAATTTGAGCTTGCCCACCATTATCGTAATATTAAAACATGTGTTTCTTTGTTCAGGTTGTTGCTGCCAAGAAGGCAAGCAAAGGTGGTTTGCATGAAAAGCTAACAATGACAGTTGCAGTGCCGTATCTTTGGGGGGTTCCTCCTGCTTCTGAAACACTTTACCTTGCTGTTAGAAGTGGTGGGGGGATTGTAGAGAAGGTTTATTGGCAATGGGATTTTTTGTAAATAATATCAAATTCTTCTAATCATCATCATGATCAGTACATTTTGTACACAAGCTGCTGTATTCCCAATGTACAAAATTATTATTCCTAGTGCAAGTACATATTCTGATTATTCAAAGACTTGCTGTACTGGAAATGTTCCATGATTAGTGTGCGACTAAGGTGCATAATTGTTTTCACCATGCATCTCTTTCGGTTTTTTTGTTAGTGGTAACAATTTTTTCGTTATAAATACAGTTTATGTATTTGTGCGATGTGTGACTTGTTATATCAATTAATGAAAAACTTCTTATGGGCATCAGAAAATCTATGCACGGTTCAGCTGTTGGACAAAACCCCTTGATTATTATTATATTGCACTGTTATACCAATTGGCTTGTGGCCCCATCTGCGAAGCGTGGGTAGCATGGTTTCATAGCCACCTTTTTCATTATACTTCCGTCCACCATTGCAATCGTTAAAGTTTCCTGGGTAGTCACCTCGTTTTTCTCATTTTAGGCCCAATCAAAACTATCAACAATTGTTTTCATTTGAAGGAAATATTTAGCAACAATGAATGAATGTTTCATTGTAGTGTTCAATAATCAATTGATACCAAAGCGGTGATGTTTTTCCTTATTGTGGTAAAACTGTCTCTCTAAAGCTCTCCAAACATCTCTAATCAAAGTTCAGCAAAAGGCTCCGTATAATTGTTCAGCACTAGGCTCGGTATAAACTTATCCGTTTACTATTCCGAATTGAGTGAGGCTATTTGCATATAAAAATTATTTTCAAATATTTTATTATTAAATTAAAAAAAAATTGAGCCATTTGAATCTACTAAACCACTCTTTATATCTAATTACTCAACACTCTTTGCTTAAATAAAAAAATTAAAATTTTACTTTCTACACCTCCCATTATACCAAAACTAACTCTATTATAGCATGTAATTTTAAATAATTTTGTTATTTTCTACAAACACCCACCAAAATCATTCAACATCATCCTCGTTGACTGGTATTCTATTAAGCGATCAATTTCATAGTTCATGGAACAAAATTCCTTTCAATTATCAAGATAATGAAAATATTTGAATTCGAGATGTTACCTAAATATCTTTTCGATGTAATTCCTCTCTTCTTCTTGAAACTCCTTTCTAGAGATTATTCTTGAGCTGATACCTGTAAAGATACTTTAATGCTCTAGTAAGAACTGTTCAATAGATTAATTCTATATCTGGATTTTTTATTCTGGTGATCAGGTAAAGTAAATGGCTAAAAAAATCCGTTCTCTTTCTTTTGGCCCTTCTTTATGGACTGACGAGAGCAGAGTTAGCGAGAGATTTGATTCTAAATTTAAATCTTCGCCGTTCATTTTCTTTATTTGGTTTTATACCGCAGGTCCAATAACCACTTTTTTTCTATTTTTGAAGTTCCCCGCACAAGTTTTAGTTAGTTATCACGTGATATTTACTATCGATACGTTCAGGTTTAATTGTTAATCATTTTCGGGCTCATTATATAAGTTATCGTATGGTTATTGATCTTTTATCCGAGATCCCTATAAACCAAGCCTGTTATACATATTTATAGTATTTCTTGGACATGTGTCGTGGTGTAAGTAGCTACATTTTTAGTATTAACACTACTGATACGAACCACGCCAAGAACTGAAGCAATCTTAATCAAAGTAGTCTCCAAGATCGTAACTAACCCAGAATTGTATAGAACCGCGACCTGTTGCTTAAGGAAGTACGAACTTTGATATGTGAAGACACCAGAATCAGTTATGGAAGGGCTGGTTGATAAATTAAGGGTTGAATGTTACAGAAAATCCGATAAGTTCAATGAGTTCGTTTAAGAACCCAAGAGAATTACACTCTCACAACTGCATAAAAACTTCTAAAACTTCTTTATTGAATTTCGGGTACAATATATATAGTGTTTCGGTCATAATTACCCTAATCCAAAACTGGAAACAAATCCTAATCCAAAATCAAATCAGAATCCCAATATAAATAAAAAAGGAAAGAATCATAATTAAACTAGAATTATAATTTAAACAAAAAAGAAAGAATCCTACATAGCCTAAATGACTAATTAAAACGGAAACAACAGATTTGCTGCCTCTTTTAAAAATAGGAAAGTATCTAGAAAAGATGGTAGCATATCTTTCCGCCATATTTGCACGTCAACTTTCTAATTTATGGAATTAAATATTCAGAAAAATTCAAGAGCTTGAATCACACATTTATTTATCTGAATATCTTGTGAGATTCCTTCAATGGGCCTTCACGCATTTAATTGATCCCATTAAGTGCTTCTTTGAATTTCTTCGCACGAACTCTTGTAACAGGTCCGACGGGAACTTGAATAGGATCTAAATATATTTTATTCCACGTGCTTCTGCCATCGCTATCCTCAATTTCATCAACTACGTCATTTGTAGTATATTTTACATTAAACTTACCCTTTATGACATTTGCATGTAGAATACATCCATTGTTTCACTTATCACCGCATATGTGTTTGTTTATCATCCACACTAAACTTATCCATTGTGACATCTATGTAGAGTGGATTCGTTGTTTCACTTGTCATCATATATGTGTCTGTGTATTATCTATAAGTTTCGTGTTATTAATGGTGATTGGACATTAATCTATCGTTACTTTTGAATTTTGATTGCCGCCATTTCAGTTTTCCCTCGTTTATTTACGCTTTAGATTTTCTTCTACTTTTGTCTTGGAATTTAATGGAAATCGATGTGCTAACCAAATAACTCAAGGTAACGTTCCCAAATATTCTCAAGATCCTTTGCAAGGATTGGCGGTCTATTGACTAAGGTAAGGACAAGGAGGATGAAAGAGACTTTACAAGGCTTGATTGTGGAAGTGCATTATAAAGAGGCCAAGCTAGAAAAGTATTCCAAAGCTTCACCAAGGATAGCCAATGATCTTTTTGTGCAAGGCATAGATCTGGACGAGCATGATGGATGCATGGGTTAATTAGAAATTTAATTTCGTTTTTATTTAATTATGGGCTTTTATGTTTTAATTGTCATTAGTTATAGTCTTTTAATTATGGTTAATTAGGCCCATTTCGAATTTAATTAAGGCCAATTCATTTTTTATTAACTAGGGTTTTCTTATATAAAGACAGCAGCTTGTTATTTTTTGTCAACACTTGATCAATAATATTTTATATTATCCAGAAAAGCTTTGCTTTGCCTTCTTGTATTCTTGATTGAATGCATGAATTTGACTTATCAAAGGAGTGATCAACCTTTGTGGCATCTCAAGATTAGGGTTTTAAGGACTTAGTTTTCTTTAGGTTCTAATCTGATCATCTACAATTTGCATTCCTAGCAATTTAGAGTGTTTCTAATCCATTGATTCAAGGGTTCCTAGGGTTGGTTGCCTAGAGGATCCACATCAGAATTTTTCTCAGCTTATTTCCTCTTTCCCCTGTTTGCGAAAATGCCCACCCCAAGCTATGAAAATATGAAATTTGTCATGCGTTAAATCTTCCTCCTAGTATTATATTTGCTCCTTATCTTGGTGACATTAGATCCATTCCAGAGAGTATGATTCTAGAGGAGTATCATGCTTTTCAGGTAGCAAGTCATGTACCTCTCTTTTTCGATCGTGCCTCTGGTTTTGAAAATTTTTGATAAATTTGGAGTGAATCCGATAATAATCAGTCCCAATATTCTACGTTACTTGTAAGGTTGTAGTGCTTTGATCTGTATCCTGAGGGGGATCATTACATCACGCTGCACGACTTCTTGATGATGTACCGTCTCTAGCAATTCAAAGCAAAAAATCTTGGAGAGAAGAACAATTATTTTGCCGTTATTTTGGCTAACAATTATCTGATTAATTTAAATTCGTTTCACAAGGATCGTAAACATAGTCATGATGAGCAAATGACAAGTTTTGTAGAACTATTTATTTTCGGTCCCTGGCGTAAGACTTTTGACCAACACTTTTAAGAATGATAACAAATGGGTCAATATGAGGCATATTGATGCTTTTCAAATCTTTTCTCGAACAAGTGATTAGAGCCAAATCTTCTGAGATTGACATCACAGAGGAGGATAATGTTTCCAATATGTTGCATTTTAATACTTTCATGGCTCTTGCATATTGGGCTCGCTAATTTTCTTTGGTTTCATTTGTACTAAGTCTTCCGTTAATCATTGTTGAGTAGAGTTCATTCATGGTCAACTGCATCATCTTTTTGGATATCTTTGTTAATTCCTTATTTCTCTGGGTTCTCCAAATAATCTTCTGTGGAACCATAGATTGTGTAGATTGCATCTAGAGGTTGATATATTTTTTTTCTTCTGAACTAATTGCATTTAAATCTAACGACAACTCTTTTTTTTAGGAGTAGTTTTCTTAATCATAATCTTTGAAGGCTGCATGAACGGATCCCACCATCGTTATTTTAGTTGAGTTATCATCAGAATCTGAGATCTTGTCCTTAACATCTAGAGAATTTGGTGATTTGATCTTCAAATCTAGGTTCAGCTAATACTTTTGCAATTTCCCTTGCCAACAAATGTGCTCAATTTGGATTCTCTATAATCGGCATTTGTTGGTGGTATGACCCTTGTCATTATGAAATGTACAGTGCTTACTTTGATCACGCTTTTCCATTGCCATTTTGATTGGCTTTGGAATTTGGAACAATACTGATCTTTGTTTTCTTTCCAAATCTAGGAAATGGGCGTGTAGCTAGAGATAACACCACTTGAGCCCCTATAAGAGTAGACCTCGCTTTACCTGGATGTTCCCCCGAGAGATAGTTCAAAGAAACTAGGTTGCCCATTATTAGAACAGTGTAATTCTGTTGCAATGCTCCATCCTATTCAAGACAGATATATTGCTCTGACTTAAGACTAATCAGCTTCATTATAGGATAATTCTTATTGATCAGGTGCTTCCCATATTCTATGTTTATTTTCACCACTCTCTGGTATGCTTGGGCAGCCAATTCTATGTCACACTTTCTAATCATGATTAGTTCTTGATTGAATCGAGCTAGGAAGTCCCGGATCCATTCATTTAGCCTTTATTTTAAAGAGAATAGGGTTGGTGTGGATTTCTGTTGTCTCTAATTTTGGTAATATTGTGCTATGAATTGTGCACAAAGCTCTTTAAAGCTATGGATCGAATATGCTGCGAAACTAGGATAGTGCTATTTAGGTTATACTTGTGGGAAAAGCCTTGCACATTATTGCTTCGTCTTTTGTTTTAAAAGGTATTTTCTGCTTGTGAGGATATAAGTGATCTTTATTATCTATCTTTCCATCAAATCACTTCATTGTCAGGACCAAGAATTTCATTGGCTTTTAGTGCCAAAAGTATCTTCTGAGATAAAGGACTAATGTTGATCTTCTGAGCAACTGATATGGCATCTGTTGCCGATGTTGTCCAGAGGGTCTTTTCGGATTCTCCTAAGACCTTCTTAATTCCCCATTGCAGTTTTTCCTGAAATTCTCTTTCTTCCTTATCCGTTCCTTTGTCAATTTCTATAGGTTGTGCCACTTGTGGGCTAGAAGCCTCATCGGGAGTAACATGATGTTTCAGTTTCTGAGTTTCTAGTGCTTGCAACAGGCTTACTGTGCCTGATTTTCTTTCGGGTGACCTGCTTGAGTATCTGTTGAAGTAATTCTGTCTAGTTTGGTACAGCGAGATCTGAATATCCTTCCGTTTCATCTTGATCTAGCATAAAATCATTTGTAATTGTGGAAGTCTTGATTTTGCTTGGTCCCGCCATTTTCTTGAGTGAATCAAAATTAATGTTATCAATTTCGAATAAAAATGCATGATTTCAAGTATGATTGACATCATTCACGCCATTAAATGATAATGAGTAGATATCTTCAATCCGAATATCAAACTGTAATAGTGTTTTTTTGTACATTGTGGAGATCAATTGTCATCTTGTTTTGTTATGAGATCTAGTCTTCTAATAGACAAATCTCAATTTTTGATGTTTGTGTAATGATTCCAAAAACCGTTTAAACTAGTTGTCTCGTTTGTTTAACTTTCTTCACCACTTCACAGACACAAAAATTAAGATCCATGCATTAGGTCAATCGATTGTGAAAGTGTTTCGTGTAATGTGCAAACTATGATCAATTATCAATTTTACTGTGTAATCATGTTGAGCAAGATTTAAACCAATTATGAATCATATCATGAAATAACAAAGTTAAAATAGAAATCAATTAACAAGCATTTCATGTTAGATTATTTTTTAATTAATCTAATATTTGGGGCCACACATGAAACAAATAAAATGTATGTGTTATTATTTAATTAGCCAACAATTAAGTGATCTATTTAATGTTAGTTAAATGGCTAAGGGTATAATAATTGTGGGTTAAATACATAGATACTATAGTTTAATTATTATTTCTATGAAGTGCAGAAGTGATAATTAACATAAAATTAAAACTACTAGTCAGTTTTCTTTTTATACAGTGGTTATGGTCCCCATTCTATCTTTATCTCTTTTTATTCTAAAAAATCCTCTCACTGAAAATTCTTAACAAAGGATAGAAACTAGTTTGGAAGTCCATCACCAAGATCAAGAATCTTTTCTAGTGCACAATCACAATGGATTCACATATGCTTCCGAATTGATGTTGCTCAGTAATTTAGTCTAGATTTAAATAAGTTTCAAGAAATTTTTATCAAGTGGTATCATAGCGGAATCCATGATTAGATTATTAAGATAAAGTATTTGTTTAATATTTAAATCAAATCAATTTGATTTACGTCATTAATCTTGCATTTTTTGGAAAATATATCCAATAGTGGTGGATTAACTTCTGATGAGGTTAGAATGCATCAAGGCCAGAGCAAATCTTTTTAATTTTAATTTTTAAATTGATTCTGCATGATATAAAGGATTCTTATGCAATTATATGCCTACAAATTTTGATGTATGATTAACTTGAGATCACATGTTTCGATAATCATGCTTCGGTTTCAGTTTAATAATAATTTTAAATTAAATCAATTGAATTAAGTTGCAGTGGTCATGTATGTTTCAGTTTCGGGTTTAATATTAATTTTAAATGACATCACATGAGTTTAGTTTTTAATTCTTTCAGTAGCCATGTTTCACGTGTATTATAGTTGGTAATTGATCTGGGCAATATATATAATGTGCCAATGAAATCAACTCAGTTTGATTATTACAGTTCCAGTTTTACTTTTATAATCTTTAAATTTAAAAATGCTTTATAACATCTGTTTTAGTTATTGGTCTAACACTAAAAATATGCTACTTAAAGCGGGAAATCACCAAAGTGATGTCTCTCGTGTAGATTACTTTATTTGGGGCGTTAGATGTTTATATTTGTGTTAATTCTTGAGGCATGTTAATCGACTCAAAGGAAGATTAATATTTGGCTTAATTGTACACACACCTATGGTGGTAAATTTGTGATGGTTATTAAGGTAACTTAATTTGTGTAATATACTAATCCAAAGATGGGTTTATTACTTGACATGACTTATCGTCAAAATCTAATCATTACAACAAGAGTACCATTTACAGTTATTATTATTATCTAAAGACTTATTACTAATGTTGTGCTAGGTATCTTGAATTGTTATAATTTCCTTTTAAATTTTTAAGGATTATTAATTGAGTTGTTTAATGTGAGCATTATTTGCTTATTTATATTTTATTTATTTTTTGTTCTCTATTCAGCTTTTCTATTTGCTGTTTCTATATCTGTAAATATCAATAGTGTCCCGATTCTGAATGGGACTAACTTTAAGGACTGGAAAGAGAATATATGATTCTCTTAGGTTGCATGGATATTATCATTCAGACACCATGAGCCGGACGAACTCACTGATGATAGTACATCTGAGGATGTATTGTACTATGAGAAGTGGGATCGATCTAATAGGATAAGTCTTATGATCATGAAGCGCGGTGTTCCAGAAGTATTTAGGAGTGCTATAACCGATGATGTTACAAGTGCTAGTGAGTTTCTTGCCGAGATTTAGAAACATTTTACAAAAAAACGATAAGACTGAAAAAAGTATGCATTTAGCGAGATTGATTTCAATTAAGTATAAAGGTAAGGGGAACATTCGGGAGTACATCATGGAGATGTCTCATCTTGCTTCTAAGCTTAAGGCATTAGGGCTCGATCTATCTGATGATTTGGTCGTGCATTTGATACTTATCTCTCTTCTTGCACAATTTAATTAGTTCAAAGTCAGTTACAACTGTCAGAAAGAGAAATGGAATCTCAATGAACTGATTTCCTTTTGTGTGCAAGAAGAAGAGAGATTGAAGCAAGAGAAAACCAAATATGCACATGTGGTAAGCACTTTTAAAGATAAGGGCAAAAGAAAAAAGAAGGGTAAAGCTACTGCTTTTAAGGGTCCAGAGCCAAAGAAACCAAAGGTTGAGCATGGCTGTTTCTTCTGTGGTAAGCCTGGACATGTAAAGAAGGTATCTAAAAAATATCACGCATGGCGTGTAAAGAAAGGTACATTTTTTTCTTTGGTTTGTTTTAAAATTAATTTAGCTTCGGTACTAAGAAATACATGGTGGATAGATTCGGGTGCTACTACTCACATTTGTGTTTCAATGCTGGGTTACCTGAGCTACCGGCCGCCAAGTGATGCTGAAAGATGCATTTATGTAGGAGATGGCAAGTCGGTAGAAGTTGAAGTAATTGGGCATTTTGGATTTCTTATGAAAGCTGGTTGTTATTTGGATTTGTTAGATTCTTTCTTTGTGCTGTCTTTTAGATGAAATTTGATTTCAGTTTTTGTTTTGGACAAATTTGGTTATTTTTGTTTATTTGTAAATAGACAATTTAGTTTATCTATAAATTCTAATGTTGTTGGAACTGGTTTGCTTAATGCTTATGACGATCTATATTTTCTAGAAACTATTTCAAGTTATAATGAAAACCTGCGTTTTAGTTCCAGAGGTATAAAGCGTAAATTAAAGAAAGAAAATTCGGCCTCATTATAGCATAAACGCTTAGGTCACATCTCTAAAGCTAGAATTGAGCGATTAGTGTCCGATCGGATTTTAGGATCTTTTGATTTTACAGACCTTGATGTCTGTATTGAGTGTATCAAGGGAAGCCTACATAACTTCAGACGTCTTAGAATTAATTCATACAGACATATGTGGATCATTCCCCATAGCTACTTGGAATGGTTGTTGTTGATTTTATGTAATAGGTGTTGATAACTTTATGAAATGAGAGTTATCATGGCACTTTTAGGCTTAAATTAATATTACTTAGAGAGCTAATAATGTATTTTTATCCTATTTTTAGTTGTATTTTGCATAAGTATTTATTTAAGTTTAGTTTTAATAATTTTATATGTTTAGATCATTATGTGCTCTTTTTAAGTGCATCATTGTAGGTGATCCAAATAGGTCAGATTTTATTGATGGATACTGCAACAATAAAGCCTCAGAGAATGACAAAGAGTTGATGTGCAGAAAAGATAAAGTAAGTCTGGAGTAGAAATGATGCTACAGCAAGGCAGAAGTTGCTACAACAATGACTGCTGCAGCAGATCCTATAGCACGCAAAAACTAGACAGATACGATTTTATGCATAGACTATTTCTCTACGGCTGATTATTATTTGATGGACAACGTAAGGCAACGTGGCATGCATTAATCTAAAGGAAAAGATCTTCCAAGATTAGGAAAATATAATGATATATATTCCTAGAATCCTAATAATATTAAATGATATTTTCCTAGAGCCATAAGGATACATAGAGATTTCCTTGCCTTTTCGAAAAACCCTTATTTGAAGATATAAAAGCAAGCACGTTTTTACAGCAAAAGAGGGAGCCGACACACATACATCTTGTGAATCAAGGAAACAAAGAAAAGACGGAGAGTTTAAGGGATGAAAACGGAGAAGTTCATTGGAGAAAACAAGTGCAGATCGCAATTCATCAAGAGTTCTCCTTGGGATTAATTTATTGTCTTTAGATTCTTCTATTTCTTGTTTTATTTTTCTGGATGTTTAATTCAATGGTTGAACCGTTTATGATTTTAATTTATTTATTGAGTATGAAATAATTTTAATGTAGTTGGGTTCTAAACAAGCTTAATAATGACTTGACTTACATTATTGTTGTTTCAGTGCCTGCTGCAGCATTTTATTTTGGTTGTGTTTATTTAATTCTCTATTTCGGCTGACTACCCATTTAGGGATACAAGCTAGGTTTGATCCTCAACAGGGGCAGCTTAGTGGAAAGAATCAAAGCAATACATGATTGTAGATTGAATTTTTTCCTTAATTGATTTATCATCAATTTGGTGGAGCCATGTTTAATCTATAATTTGTGAAGAACTAGACATAGGGATTCACATTGTAGGGTTAATAAATCCAAGAGCGTATAATGCTATATTTAGATGTTTGCTTAACAACTAGTTACTGTTAGGTTGCATATAGATATAAGAATCCAACAGGCGAAAGATGAGGATACATTTGGAATCTGCACAGTGCTGTAGTCGATGTTGTAGCAACTGAATAGAAAATTGTTAAACAAGTCAATAGTCATTAAGTGAGTTTAGATCCTCAACTACTCAATAGCCATTGATTACTTTTTTGTGTTGACGACTGATTTATTTTAATTCTTAGTTTGTTAGTTATTTTATTTTATTTTAATTTCGACTCAATTTATTTTAATTTACTTTCATTAAATTATTAAGCACTGCATTGAATAAGATTGTTGTAGCAGAACCAATAACTTCAATCCCTGTGTAGACGATCTCTATACTTACTACTATATTACTTGTTGTGTGTACACTTGCGCACTGACATCCTATTGCATAAAATCGACAATAGGTGTCAGTGCGCAAGTTTACACAACAAGTAATAAAGTGATAAGTACTGAGATCGTCTCCACAGGGTTTGATGTTACTGGTTCTGCTACAGCAATCTTATTCAATGCAATTTATAAGATTTTAATAGAATTTAAATTAAATAAATTATTTAAAAATTCAATAAAACTAATTAAAGACTAAACAAAAAGATAATAAAAGAAATCAGACGTTCAACACAAGCAAAAAAATCAATGGCTAATAGGTAGTTAGGGATCTAAACTCAGTTAATGATTATTGGCTATTTTGCAATTTACTTACAGTTGCTACATCATTGACCACAGTACTGGGCAGATTCCTAATGTATCCTCATCTTTTGCCTGTTGGATATCTTATATCTATATGCAACCTAATAATGATCAATTGCTAAGCCAACATCTAAATATAGCATTATACGCTCTTGGATCTATTAACCCTACAAGGTGAATCCCTATGTCTAGTTCATCCCTAATCTTAGATCAAGCATGGCCCTATTCAAGTTAATAACAAATCAACTAAGGAAAAACCCGATTTAAAACCAATTATTGCTCTGATTCTTTCCACTAGGTCGTCCCTGTTGAGGATCAAACCTAGCTTATATCCACTAAATGGGTGATCAGCCGAAATAAGGAATTAAATTAAGCATAATCAAAACAAAATGCTGCAGCAGAAGCAGAACAACAATAATGTAAGTCAAATCATCATTAAGCTTGTTTAAAACCCAACTACAATAAAATCTAGTTCATGCTCAATAAATAAATAAAAATAATATTCTGTTCAACCATTGAAAACATTCTCAATAAAAGTAAAAACAAGAAATAGAAGAGTATAAAGATGAGGCTTGTAATCCGAGAAGCTTCTTTTGTATATGATGCGATATGCTCTTCTTCTCCTTTGCTCCTCTTTTTATGTCTCTTTTCTATTATTTTGGAATTGTTATGTGACGGCTCCTCTCTATTAGCTTGTAAAAACATGCTCATTTTATATCTTTAGACTTTCCAAAAAGGCAAGTAGATCTCCATGTATCCTTAGGACTCTAAGAAAGGATCTTTGACTATTATTAGAATTCTATATGTCCTTATCTTTTTCTAATCATGGAAAATCTTTTCCTTTAGATTAATGCATGCCACGTTTGCCCTATTTTTTCCTCCAAAAAATAACCATCCACAACAAATTTAATTGCTTGACCCACATATTCTTTTTTGTATCCTGTTTTTGCTTGACCCACATTCTATCCTGTTTTTGCGTGCTGCAGGGTTGTTGCAGCAATCGTTGCTGTAGCAATATCTACCTTGTTGTAGCACTTCTCTACTTCAGACTTAACTTATCTTTTCTGTAAATCAACTCTTTGTCATTCTCTGAGGCTTTGTTGTTGCAACATCCATCTCCATAACCTAAGCCGTTTTTTGTTACCTACAATAATGCACTTAATAAGAGCACATAATGATCTAAAATATATAAAATTATTAAAACTAAACCTAATTAAATGCTCATGCAAAATGCAACTAAAAATTAAATAAAAACTTATCATTAACTCTCTAAGTAATATTAATTTAAGCCAAAAAATGCCATGATAACTCTCATATCAATGGTCAACAGTATTTCATTACATTCATAGACGACTATTCGAGATATGGCTATATATTCCTGATTTATGAAAAATCATAGTCTGTGGATGTGTTCAAAACATTTAAAGCTGAAGTTGAGTTATAACTCAACAAAAGGATTAAAAGTGTCAAGTTTGACCATGGTGGTGAATATTATGGTAAATATGACGGATCAGGTGAACAACATCTAGGACCATTTGCTAAATACCTCGAGGAATGTGGAATTGTCCCTCAATATACCATCTCAAGGTCGCCTAGCATAAATGGTATATCTGAGCGATAAAACTTGACTCTTAAGGATATGGTAAGAAGTATGATTAGTCATTCTACTTTACCAGAATTACTCTAAGGTGAAGCACTCAAAATAGTAGCTTATATCCTAAATCGAGTGCCAACTAAAGAGACTGCTAAAACACCTAATGAGCTTTAGACGGGTTGAAAGTCTAGTCTAATGCATTTACATGTTTGGGGATGTCCAGCTGAGGCGAGACATTATAGGCCTCATGAAAAGAAATTGGACTCTAAAACTGTAAACAGCTACTTTGTTGACTATGTTGGGCGATCAAGGGGGTTTAAGTTTTATGATCCTAGTATACAGCCAATTTTTGAGATGGGAACTGCAATATTTTTTTAGGATGTTGAGTTTGAGGGGAGAAATCCAGTGAGAAACATTGTCTTTGAAGAGTAAGAGGGATCCACTGTTGCTTTTGACAAATGTATAGGTTTCAATACCTATCATTCAGCAAGAAGTAAATTTAGATCCTCAATCATCAGACAATATTATTCAAACCTTCATTCAAAATGAGATAATTGTTCCTGAGGAACAAACTCAACAACCTCAAGAGCCTATACAATTAAGACGATCCACAAGAGAGAAGGAGAAATACAATTCCAGATCTCGCATAGTATTTCTTTAGGAACATAAGGATGAAACTGGAGTGGAGGAAGATGATCCAATCAACTTCCATCAAGCCATACAAGGTTCTAACTCTCAGAAATGAATTGAAGCCATGAATAAAGAGTACAAATCGATGCAAGACAAGGGATTCAAATGGTAATGTGGACAGGTATAAAGCACGTCTTGTAGCTAAAGGTTTTACTCAAAAGGAAGGAATTGACTATAAAGGGACTTTCTCTCCGGTTTCTTCAAAAGACTCATTTAGAACAATTATGGCGCTTATTGTACATTTTAACCTTGAGTTACATCAGATGGATGTTAAGACAGCGTTTCTTAATGGTGACATTGATGAAATGATTTATATGGTAGAACCAGAAAACTTTATGTCTGGAGACCCAAAGAATATAGTTTGTAAACTAACCAAATCCATCTATGGGCTCAAACAAGCTTCTCATCAATGGTACTTTAAGTTTCATCAAATAGTTATCTCATATGGTTTTGAGGCAAATGTTATTGATGAATGTGTGTATCACAAGTTCAAGGGGAGTAAACATATATTCCTGGTTTTATATGCCGATGACATATTTCTTGCCACAAATGATATAGGCATACTAGACGACACTAAGAGTTTCCTATCAAAATATTTTGAGATGAAGGATCTTGGTGATGCCTCCTTTGTTTTAGGAATCAAGATACACTGGGATCGTTCTCGGGGTATTATGGAATTGTCACAAAAAACTATATCGATAAAGTTTTGAAAAGATTTGGCATGCAAAACAGTAAACCAGGTGACACCCCTGTTGCTAAAAGAGATAAATTCAGCCTTAGTCAATGCCCTAAGACCAATCTTGAAATCAAGGAAATGCAGGAAATTCCTTATTCTTCAACTATAGGGAGTCTTATGTGCTCAAGTATGTATGCGTCGAGATATTGCGGTCATAGTTGGCATGTTAGGCAGATATTGAGCATCCTTGCATGGATCATTGGAAAGTATGAGGTACTTACAGAGGACAAAGGAGTACATACTCACATATAGGAGATCGGATCAATTAGAGATCATTGGATATTTCAACTATGATTTTGCTGGATGCAAAGACAGCAGATGATCCACCTCAGGCTATATTTAACTATTGGATGGTAGAGCAATTTCTTAGAGATCTGCCAAGCGCTTGTAACTCCATCGACTATGGCAGTAGAATTTGTAGCATGTTATGAAACATCCAATCAAGGAATATGGATGCGTAATTTTGTCACTGGGCTACGCATTCTAAAGGGTGTTGAAAGACCACTCAAGATATTTTGTAACAATAAGTCAGCAGTTTTATATTCTAAGAACAACAAGAGCTCTACAAAGTCAAAACACATTGACATCAAGTTCCTTGTTGTGAAGGAAAGAGTGCAGAGCAGACAGATATCTATAGAGCACATTCGGACAAACTCCATGATAATGGATCCGCTCACTAAAGGATGACTACCTAAGGTCTTTCATGAGCATACTGCTCGTATGAGTGTGATTTTTCTTGTGGATATTCAGATCTAGTGTGAGTTTGTATTATTTTAGTTTATTACTATATGTGGCTTTAGGATTTTATTTATGTAAATCGGATTATTTTCTACAGAAATAAAGTATTTTAGTTTATTACACTCTGTTAAGATATTTTGAGTTTTGATCTCAATAAAGTAAAGTAGGACCAGTTGGGAATAGACATGTTTAGGTCGCGTTGCATGTAATTTCCATGCTATGTATCCACAATCGATCTATGTCATTTAACTGTATTGATATATGTGACAATAGATAGGTTGAGTTACGATCGACATAACAAAGGCCGCTATGATCCCATATTGATGTAGTTAATGGACGAGATTGTCCAGATATACTCTAAGGACATAATAGCAATTTTTATGAGCTCATTAAGTTAACAACATTTTAGATTTCATTTGTGGCCCAGTGGGAGATTGTTAGATTCATTTTTAATTAATCTAATATTTGGAGCAACACATGAAACAAATAAAATGTGTGCGCTATTATTTAATTAGCCAATAATTAAGTGATCTATTTAATGTTAATTAAAAGGCTAAGGGTATAATAGTTATGGGTTAAATACATAGATACTATAGTTTAATTAGTACTTCTATGAGGGGCAGAAGTGATAATTAACATAAAATTAAAACTGCTAGTTAGTTTTCTTTTTATACGGTGGTTATGGTCCCTATTCTATCTCTATCTCTTTTCATTCTAAAAAATCCTCTCAGTGAGAATTCTTAACAAAAGATAGAGACTAGTTTGGAAGTCCATCACCAAGATCCAGAATCTTTTCTAGTGCATAATAACAATGGATTCAGGTATGCTTCCGAATTGATGTTGCTCAGTAATTTATTCTGGATTTAAATAAGTTTCAAGAAATTTTTATCATTTAATTGATGAAATCATTGATTTGCTTGTTTTATCATTTTTACTAGATCTTAAGGTTTTATTATTTTTCACCGATTATTTTATGATCCGATCGAATTAACAATGAAATTCGTTTGTTTGTTGTTCAATTTTAACTTTTTATTGTTCGATCCCGAAAGATTGCACCAATCATAGGAGCAAAATTCCTTTAATTATCTGAAAAATGGAAGTACTTGAATTTGAGATGTTACTTGGATGTCTTTTCGACGTAATTCCTCTCTTCTTCTTGAAACTCCTTTCTAGAGATTAAACTTGAGCTGTTAGCTAAAAAGGTACTCTGACGCTCTAGTAAGAAATTACTGAATAGGTTAATTTCTATATCTGGAGTATTGATTCAGGTGACCAGGTGAAGTTAGTAGGAGATTTGATTCTAGATCTACTTAGTTTTATACCGTCAGAAAAAATAACTATTTTTGTCCGTTTCTGAGTTCTCTGAATGTTATTTAGTTAGTAATGACGTGCAATTTACTATAGTACTTTCGGGTTTAATTGTTAATCATTTTTGGGCTCTTTATATAAATTATCATATGGTTATTGATCTTTTATTTGGGATCCCTATAACCCATGCATGTTATTGATAACTCTATGAAATGAGAGTTATAATGGTATTTTTAGGCTTAACTTATGACTACTTAGAGATTTATATTCATCTTTTGCATTACTTTTAGTTAGGTTATGCAAAAGCATATGTTCAAGTTTAGTTATGTTAATTTAAAGCATTTTAGTTTATTATATGTTCTCATTCATGACATTTTGTGTAGGAAATTAAAATGTGCAAATTCTATTGATGGCTGCTGCAACAAATAATACAGAAAGAATAATAAGGACATGAAGAATAGATGAAATGATTCAAGCTGCAACAGAGAAGTTGTTATAGGGTTCCTATAGCAAGGTTGCAGCACGCAGACACAAGGCTGACTTAAAGGGATTATGGGTCAAGTAGGGCTGATGTGGCACGAGACTTCCTTGGCGTGTGAGGCAAGATTAAAGCAGATCCATTGAAGATTCCTAACCTAATGAGGAGCAACCTTAGGTCTCATAATATAAAAAGGAGATTATGATTCAAGAAAGAAAGAGAGTCGTGACCACTATTAAACCATTCCTTACGCTTCAAGGAACTAGAGAAAGAGAAATTCAAGGGCTGCAAACAAGGAGTCCAATGAAGGAAAGAGGGCAGATCGTAACTTAATCAAGAGATCTTCTTCAGGATTAAATTCTTATCCTTAATTTCTTAAATCTCTTGTGTTATTTCTTTTAAAGATGATCTTAATGGCTGAACCGAATTATGTTTTTACTTTTCTATTAAGTATGAACTAAATTTATATGTAGTTGGGTTCTAAACGATCTTAATGATGATTTGACTTCTATAATAGTTGCTCAGAGTTTGCTGCAGCATTTTGTTTGTGATTATGTTTAATTTAATTCTCTATTTCGGCTGACCACCCATTTAGGGATATAAGCTAGGTTTGATCCTAAAAAAAGATGGCTTAGTGGAAAGAAATCAAAGCAATACTTGGTTCTAGATTGGGTTTCCTTAATTGGTTTAATATCCATTTTAATAGGGCCATGCTTAGTCTAGAATTAGTGAAGAACTAGACATAAGGTTTCACCTCATAGGGTTAATAGATCCAAGAACGTGTAATGCTATATCTAGTTGTGGCTTGGCAATTGGTCACTGTTAGGTTGCAATTTTAGGCATAAGAAATCTAGTAGGCAATAAATGAGGATACTTTAGGAATCTGCCTAATGCTGTAGTAGATTCTGTAGCAACTGTACCAGAAATTGTCAAGTAAGTCAATAATCATTAAGTGAGTTTAGATCCCCAACTACACCTTAATCCTTGATCACTTTCTAGTGTTTGACATCTACTTATTTTATTAAATCTTTGTTTATTAGTCGTTTTAATTTTACTTGAGTTTTAATTAATAAATTTTAGATACTTTTATTGAAGCTGTCATAATTGCATTGGATAAACTTGCTGTAACAAGGTTGATAACATCAATCCCTGTGGAGACGATCTCAATACTCACTACTTTATTACTTGTTGTGTACACTTGACAGCTATTGTATAAAATTGAAAAAAGTTATATACATATATAGTATTTCTTAGACACATTGTGTGGTGTAAGTAGCTATATTGTTTTTGTACGTATAATATCAAATAAACATTATTGATGTTTAGTGTTCATGCTCAAACTTTCTAAATCTTGCTTGTACTCTTTCTACGAAAATTTTTATTGGTAGAAGTATTTTATGACAAAATGCATCAATTGAGAAGCAATTAAAGTTACAACATATGTGGAGAAGAAACTGCTATCATACATGTACAATATGTGTACATCCACAGTTATCAAATGAAATTAAACTTTTCCACTAATTGAAAAAGATGACTCTAATTGAGTTCTTTCCTCCACACATATTCTAGGTTGAATTCTATTTTTTATATATAAAATTAAATTAAGTTGATAGTAACTAAAAAATCAGGATTGCAAATAAGATGTGTGTAGGAAGCAAAATTATTTTAGTTAATTTAATATTAATTTTATCTCTAAAAGTATATTATTTTGTCCTTAATGATATTTTACTTGATGGGTATTTAAGTAATATAAAATTTAATTAAAAAATAAATTTGAAAAGTAGTTTAGTGTCAAATAGCCTTACCTTGAAGAAATTAATTTTGTACACGTTTTCAAATGCCAAAAATATCTTCACTTAATCCATTCAAATTGATTACCTTTATTTACTCTCGACATCTATAAAAAATACTCACTCACACAAAATAACATAAAAACAAAAAAAATCATGAAAAACAAGACATTTTCAATAGAACGTTGAATTTCGAAAGTAAGGACTTTGCGTTGATGCACATTACTTATTTGTTTACTGTAAAATGACTTTCAATTCAATCCAATTAATACATAACAAGAGCTGACATCGTTTGGGTAGATAGCCCCAGTCCATTAGTACAGGCATCCTTGGAAAAATATAAATAAATAAAATCACACCATCTTGATAAAGTAAAAAAATTAAATAATGAATAGGATCATACCTCTAATCATAGTTGTTCAAGTTTTAATTGATCTTTACATACTCAAATTGACATAAGGTATTTTCTAGTCCATTCAACTTTATAGCCTTTCTCTTATGAATGAAAAAAAGTTATTAGCTAGCGTAGATTTGGCAAGGCAAAGGGCGCATTTTATAGTAGTACTTGATAACTTAAAAGAGTTTACATTTCCTTCCATCAAAGAAGTAATATTAATAAACTTTATCACTTCTATTATGAAAGTGATTAACAAACTCTTCCAATATCCCTTAAAACAAGTAAGTGGGTCATTAATATGAATTTGTCTATTCATTTATTCAAATAAATGATTTATCATGTGGACCACATAATGAAAATTCTTACAGTTAATGTTATCATGTTGCAGAATTGATGAGTTTTGACAAATATAATTACAAAATAACAAAGCTATCAACTTGAATAAAACCCAAACTGTGTCTAAGCAGGTTAACAATGTAATTGAGCCCAAAACTGTAACTACACAGAACCTAAAAAAAGAGAAATAAGTGAAAGAACATAGCCGTAGGTGGTTGAGGTGTGCAAAATTGCACTATCCCTAAAGACATATTTTGCCCCTATGATGATTTCTTGGTGTGTTAAAGAACTATGGCAGTCTTGTTTTCCAGGATGCAATGACTTACTGATATAAATTCTGGAAAATAAGTAAATGTTGAAATATAAAGTTGCAGTGAAAGAAAGAAGAAAGAATGTCAAATTTTTTCCACACACAAAAATGGTCACTGACTTCTCCTTTTATACTTGAAAGCCAACGTTCCTTTCCTTGATTTAAGAAGAGAATTAGCAGTTATCAAAGACCAATTCAGCCTCTAATTTATAGCAAGAAATCAGCCACCAAACTGATTTAGTCCATGTTAGTTATAAGACCCATTCAATAAACTTATAGCAGTGTACAAAAATTAATTTAGAAATCTTATTTTGAAATATTGAATTGATATATTTAATATATTTTACAACAATACCCCATATAATTCAAAATACTCACATATCTTTATCTTTTCATTTTCCAAAATTTAATAAAAAGTTAATGTATATGAGCTGGTGCCTTTTGCGCTATGAACTAGCCATTAACTAAATAACCTTGCTTCACGAAAACATGGTGAAACATATAGTTTTTATGAACCAAAGTTCCTCTCATGTGAGGCAGAGAATTAGAAGTTCACATTAAGCTCTCTCAGAATAAAACTGTTCAATGATTTGGCACTTTAATGATCTTGTACTTTTCTGGTTTTTATGAGTGATCAAGAGATATCTGTCTAGCTCTTATAGGAATCAACCCAATTCCACACTTATATAGATGAAACTCCATCAAGGTGTCTTATAATTTAAACACATCACTATGCATAGCTGGCTATGGAATACATTAAGAGCACAATCGCTCAACCTCTATCACTACAGTTTGCAACTATCTTGCTATAGGGAAGACTCAAATAAATAAATTGATAGTACCATGAAACAGAAAGTGATTTGTCATTACCTTATGAACTTACCGCATGTGATCTTCAATCAATTAGGGAGGGTTACCACAATTCTTGTCTTTTGTTCTAGACAAAAGTCCCATCCTCTTCTATGTATTCACCACTAACCTCTTGTTCAGTGTTTTTATCAGAGGATCAACCAAATTCGACTCTGAATTCACAAATTTAGGCTTACTACCCCATATACTAATAGTTGTTTTATAATACAATGTCTTAAATGAATGTTTCTACTTTTCCCATTATAAATCTTACTTTTTACCTTAGCAATATGGCTTAACAATCGTAATGTATGAACACTGAAGTAGGAGGGTGAGCACGAATGGAAAAATCTGTTAAGAGGTTTGTTAACCACTTAGCTTCAATACATGCATTTTTTAAGGCACTCAGCTCAGATTACATAGTAGAACGAGATATAAATGTTTGCTTGGAAGATTTTCAAGACATAGCACCTTTACCAATAGTAAATATATAACCATCAATGGATTTGATTTCATAGGATCATGAAATCCAATTTGCATTACTATACCCTTCTAGCAGTGGTAAGGAGCTACTATAGTTAAATCCATAATCAAAGGTGCCTCTTAAATACCTTGCAAGTTTATTTATGGCAGCCCAACGATTCTTACTCTTATTTTGAGTATATCTACTATTTTCAACAAATTTTCACTAGGATCCAATTTGAACCAATAGAGTGGTTCGCACCAGTTCCATCTCAAATCTAATTCAAACAAATAAATTTATATTTGAGGAGAGCTTGTGCGGAGTTTGGATTTAGGTGTGTTTTTTTAATTTTTGGGGTAGCTGATTTAGCTGAGGTATCTAAAGTGGTGAGCTAAAGTAATATGTGCAGTGAGTTGAGGTGGTCATATGGGAAATAACGGGGAAAGCCCAGTGGAGCCCTATGGGAGTTAAGTTAGATAGTTGGTATGCAAGGCTAATATGTGCTTAGGTGTAGTTTAGGTGTACTCGAGGGATAGCTTTGGTGATCTTGTAGAATACTTAGTGTAACTAGGGTAGCTCAAAGAAGCCCATATGTAAAACACATTCTAACCTCAAATTGAAAATATAGCAAAATAAACATAAATACAAAGAACGCACAACATTTATGTGGCTAGACCTATGGCCTACGTCCACAGGAGCAAGTCATCATCAATCTACTATATAAATGAGAGGTTACATAAGATTTAATATTATCCAAGATAAATAACATAAGCTAGATAGCTATATAGAGACGTTTGGTATTGATAAAGATGAAGATGGTGAATAAAGATATAGAGAGTGATAACATGGTGGAGAAGATAATGAAAGTGGAAAATAGAAATGGCTTCCCAAAAATGGAGAAGTGGGTAACGATCTAAAAGAATGAGGAGGAGAGGAGAGGAGAGGAGGCTAGAGAGTATGCCCTAATATGGGTGAATAAGACATTTAGATAGTGGAGGCTAGTAATAAGGAGAGTGTATAAAAGTGAGGGCTAGATGTCATTTTTAGGTTAAAAGAAGAGAACGTCTTTAGGATTATGTGTCATATTTAGGGAAAAGGGATACGAATATTCTTTTTGTACTAGGTTTATTTTTTCCCATAAATATCTTGAAGTGTCTAATCTTGGCTATTGATTTCCAAGCCCATCCAATGTAATAAACTCTTCCAAATGGTATCTTTATATTGCTCTAAGATTTTACCCATTTTGCCCTAATAATTGGCCACGTGTCAATCATTTATTGGTCTAAAAAGATCATTCCAAATTTGCCCCCCAAACATCTACTTAGTTTGCCTATAACATATGTAATGTCAGGTCTTGTGTTATCCATTAACTATATTAGATTACCAATGATTTGGGCATATCTTAATTGATCAATACTATGCTTTAGATTTTTCTTTGGGTATTTGCGTTATACAGTGTAGAGACTGATTTCCCCTTATAATACCCAAGATCGATTTCTTAACATAGTGTCGCTATGATAACCTAAGACCATCACTAGTTTTAGTGATTTTGAGGCCTAATATAACATTTGCTTCTCCGATATCCTCTATATCAAAGTTAGAAGCAAGCATCCTCTTGGTCTCACTTATCGTTCCCAAATTAGGACTTAGGATGACCATATCATCAACATAAAGACAAATGATTATATAAGTAGTAGCATCAATGAATTTAAAGTAGATACATTTATCTCAATCATTGATTGCATATCCATTTAATACTATTGTTGATTAAATTTCTCATGCCATTTTTTTGTGCTTGTTTTAAGCCATATGATGACTTAACTAGTTTACATATCTTATGCTTAGTGCCTAGTACTACATAGCCCTCAGGTTGACTCATGTACATTTCTTCATTCAGGTCCCCATTTAGGAAAGCAGTTTTGACGTCCATTTCATGAACATGTAAGTTATGAGTTGTAGCTAGTACAACCAAAACTCTAATAGATGCAATCCATGTCACATGATCATATATTTCAACTAATCTTGCTTTATACTTATCAATTAATCCATCAACTTTCAATTTTCTTTTGAAAATCCATTTGCATCTTATAGATTTAGTACCTGGAAGCAAATTAACTAAATCCTATATATGATTGCTCATGATGGAATCTAACTCACTATTAATTGCCTCTATTCAAGAGGTGCATCACGAAAAGCCATTGCTTCTTTGAAAGTCTAAGAATTATTCTCAGCAAGAAAAACATAGTAATCTCCACCAAAACTAGTGGCCGTTTTCATCTTTTTACTTCTCCTTGGTTCAACATCTGAAACTCTCAGAAAGATCACCAATTGACACTTTCTAGGGTAAATAACTAATATTAGCTTTCTTAGGAAAAAAAATTTAAAGAACCAACATTTTTAGCTCCAATGATCGTATCTACCTCAAACGACTCTCCGCCATTTCTATGTACCAAGAATCTATAACCAGCACTATTCTGGGAATACATTATAAATAAACAGTCAATAGTTTTAGGTCCCAACCTAGTCCTTTTGGGAATATGCTTAAGAACCTTCACTGGTACCCCACACTTGTATCCCACACTTTGAGGTACGATAAGTTAGGCTTATACCCTTTCCCTATCTTTCCTATTTTCTTATAGGGTATTTTATTTTGAATGTGGTAAGCTGACAACATAGTTTCCCCCCACAAATTCAACAATGCTCCAAAATTTATTAACATGGCATTTACTATATTCTTCAATGTTCTATTTTTCCTTTTAGCCACACCATTATTCTCATGATTCTTATTTCATGAGAGGTGTCACTTCATGGATGATACCATGATTCTCACAATAAGCATTTAACATGCTTGAATCATATCCACCACCTCTATCAATTCTTAACTTTTGATTTTCTTATTAAGTTGATTTTCAACTTTACTTTTATACATTAAGAACTTTTCACTTGCTTTATCTTTATTTTTCAATAGATATATTTTTTGTTTACTTTAAGAAATCATAAATAAAGGTAAAATAATACCATTTACCCCCTCTAGTCGTGGTCTGTTCAAATCACTAAGATTACTAAGAATTAAACTAAGAAGTTCAGTTTCTCATTTTAGAACTAGTTTACATGTCTTCTTTGTGGATTTATATTCCTCACACATCACATTTGTCATTTGACAAGTTCAATTTAGACAATAAACCAAGTTCTTTCATTTTCTTAATATAAGAACAATTCATATTACCAAGTTTTCCATGCCATAAATCGATAGAGTCAACAACATACGCAAAAGAATTATAAGTGGAAGAATTAATATAAGCAGAAGAATAAATATTTTCATTAATGATAACCTTTAGTACATTGAGTTTAAAAAGTTCTCTAGAACAATAACCCTTCCCAACAAATACCTCATTCTTTGTCGTTACATTTTGTCACCCTTGAAAGACACGTTAAAAAACTAGCCTTGCCCAATATAAAAACAGATACCAAATTGTATTGAATTTCTGGAACATGGAGAATATTAGTCAGTGAGAGGGTATTCCTAGAAGTAAGTTTGAGAAAAAATTTTCCTTTTCTCAAGACCGCTGTAGATCAGGAATCACCAAGGAAACAAATTCTTTTCCCTCACTTACTGGAGTATAATAAAAAAAAATGTTTGGTGGCCCTAGAATTAATCACCCAACCTTTGTTTCTAGCAACCATGTTCACTTTGGACACAAACACACTTGCGATAATTTCATCTCCTTTAGCCAAGTTGGCTTTATAAGGATTTTTATTGTCTCATTTTCTCTGAGCTTTATTTTTACATTGATGAACATAGTTTCCAATTTTTTTTTTTCACAAACATAACAGAGACATTTCTTTTTGGCAACGAGATTTTTACCTTTATTTAGATATTTCTTGTTGGTATTATTATGTCCTTGGTCAAAGGCTTGTTCTCAATTACATTTGCATTAGATTGAAAGTTTCTGCCATATCTAACAAGTCGATTCTGCTCTTCAATCTTAATATGCACAATTATATCTTCAAGGCTCACAAATTTCTTCTTATGCTTCGAGGTTTTGATATAATCACTCCATTATTCAGGAAGCCAATTAAACAACCAATCAAAAAAATTTTAGGAAGTACAATACCCTCAATTTTAAGGTAATTAACTAATAGGTGATAGTCATGGATTTGGTCATAATAGGTTTATTATCCACCATTCTAAAATGCAAAAAACACCAATAAAGTATTGTTGAGATCCAGCCTTCTATGTAATATATTTTTTATCAAGCTTATCCCAAATTTCAGGAGCAATTTTGTAAGGGTAACAAATATCATAGAGGTTGCTATAAAGGGCATTTAGAAACTGTTTACTTATGGACTTGTATTTTGTAGTCCAAGTTTTCATTTTGTTCTCATAGTCTTCACAGCCCTTGTTCTTGGGGAGATAATTCCAGATAATCAGCCAAGTTATGCACATCGAGAATGTCATGGATTTTATCTTGGCAACGCTTGAAATGGTCTCCGTTAAATGGCCCTATTTTTTATATATCTGGCAAGTTCTTGGTTGTTATAATAGCAGCAATAATGGGAGAATTGAGGAAAGCCAACAGGATTTGGTGTAGAAGCCGGAACATTTTCAGAACTTATTCTAATTCTGTCTTTAAAATTGTTATCGTGTTGTAGAATGATGAATTCTGAACAAATATAATTACAAAATAAAGAAGACAGCAACTTGAATAAAACCCAAGCTGTGTCTCAGTAACTTAGCAATGTAATTGAAACCAAGACTGCAACTACACGGAACGTGCAAAAAAGAAATAAGTGAAAGAGCATAATCGCAGATGGTCGAGGTGTGCAAAACTCACAATCCTTAAAGACAAATTCTGCCCCTTCGACGGTGATTTCCTAGCGCGTTAAGGAACTATAACAGTCTAGTCTTCTAGGATGCAATGACACTAATGTAAGGGCACACGCCCAACTGCAACAATCAAGAATAGCATAGATAGAAAAGAAATAAATTTCAGAAAATAAGTGAATGTTAAATTATAAAGTTGTAGTGAAAGAAAGGAGAAGGAAAGTCAAATCTTTTCCACACACATAAATTGTCACTACGCTTCTCCTTTTATACTTGAATTCTTGAAAGCCAACGTTCTCCCCTTAGATTTAAGCAGAGAATCAGCAGTTATCAAAGACCAATTCAGCCACTGATTTATCACAAGAAATTAGCCACCAAACTAATTTAGTCCACAATGGTTTCAAGACCCATTCAACAAATTATCACGATGGAAAAAAATAATTTAAATTTTGTATTTTGAAATATTTAGTTGAATATTTCAATATATTTAACAACAGTTAATAGATTGAAAGAGATTTTTAGAGGAACTTCGATTGATGAATCACAATACTACATGATAAAAAATCTCTCAACTTCAATTCTGTTTTAACAGAGCTACTTTATTCTTCGGTTACACACATGGAGAATAATAAACTTTAATGTTAAAAAAAATTAACTTTATAAGGAATGTATCTGTTATTGAAACTTGGCAGAAAATATTCATGACATGTGCATTGAAGCTACTTGAATTATTAATAATAAAATTAGAAGTGTTGTAGTTTAAATCTTTCACAATATTATTTTGAACCTATATAAATATTTGTTTAACTTATTATTTTTAAGATGTTAGAAGTATTATTTATAAGGTAGAAGAATTGTATTTTTTTAGTGTGCAAGATGTGTTTTCAAATTAATTATGCCATATTTTGTTTATATTGGTTTATCCTTAATAGCAAATAATATTATGAATATTTTTATAGTAAATAATTTTATTAAAATAGTGCTCTAGACCCCACCCTTCAAAATTTTGATAGAGTAGTTTATTGCTAGAGAATGTGTGTTTATTTATCCCGAGTCAATCCTAGAGTCAAATCCCGAAAAGGGTTTCTTTGTAATATTTTTTCAAACTTAAATGACTTTGACCATAAAACTTCTCTTATTATACAAATGGGTCCTGGTATTTGTTGAATTTCTTATGTTATTTATTAATTTTGAATAATTAGACAATTTGTCCTTCCATCTCTAGTACTTCTATTTTTAAAATTTTTTAAAGTTTTAACAATAATTTTTTAAAGTTTTAAAGTCATAAAGAACTATTGGTTTTAAATTAGGACCTGCATTAATAATTATTTGTCTCTCTTGAAACAGAGATCAAATCTTTTCTTCTAACATTTTTATGTATACTCCTAAGCTTTCTTCCCAATAGGTACATTCCATCCATGCTTTCACACAAATATTATAATCTAAATTCTGCATTTTGAATTAAAAAGTTTATATTATTGTTATTATTGTTGTTCATTATGGATGATCTTATGTTCTATTATTAGCTCTATACCTATCTTGAATTATTTCGAGACTTGTTAAAATTGATTCCAATAATGCTAATCTATTTTTTTCTTCAAAAGTATCAAAAATTTCTCTTTCATCTTCTGAATTTATCTTTCTCATATCTCTATACCAATGTCTTCTTGTAATTAATCTTCTAGTTAAAATAGAGATTGTATAAATAATCTGATATTCTAGACTAAAGTCTAAATTATCAATTGCATCTATAAATTTGTCAACAGCTCTTTCCATATTTATGAATTTGAGTTATTTTTATCAGTTCCTATCTTATAATATTTAAGAAATCAATCAAGGGCCGAACATGCTTCCGTTTGTTGCTAAAATATAAGAAAATTGTTTAATATTACTAACCAGGGTATTATCTCTCGAAATTCTAACATAAATTCACTAATTGCCTCTAATCATAGAGAAGTCCATGGTCAGTACTGTCATAGCTCCACACATCCAGCAAAATCACCTCGGCAACTATTCCACATGGCCTAACGTAACACACTGCTCCATGGCCTAGAAGGATCTGTCTGAGTGCTTTTCTTGTAAATGTCTTTGGAAGAGTGCTTAGTAATATGAAATCTTCTTCAATTAACGTAAGTGCTGGCGTATAAGGTTGTTGATTTATTTCTTAGAATATATAAGATATTTGGAAGATGATAATTTCACTCAAAAGATTTATTTATTTCATAACTAGAGATGGTTACAGAGAAGAGAAATTACAAAAGGTTTGAAGGTTAGAGATGGCTACAAGAACGATTACCTCTCTCCTTCTTACATGATTCTATTTATATCTTTGAAAAGATAAAATTACAGGATAAGATTACATCACACACGTTACATTTTTTAGGGATCTTGGAGATTTCCTTAAGATAAGATGACCCCGCTGCTTTCATTCTTGTTGACATCTGTTGTAGACAGCTACTGTACTAATAAGCTTTAGCCTTTTGGCTTTTTCTTTTGAATTATTAAAGCTTGTTAAGCTGGCACCTTTTAATTGTACTGTAGACCCGTCACATGCCTATTATTAGCTCCTCATCTATTGACATGTCTTCATCAGTGGATCCATCTTTGGATTTTCCATGGTGTTTTAACACCTTGCATATTTCGTGATGTGTTGGCAGACTAGACTTCACAAGATTTTCATATATTGCTTTTTACTTTTTAATGATGGCCTGTTTGGCTAGGATATTTTCTTTTCTACTCATAGAAAATATGATATATTCTTTTGTGGTCTCATAAAGCCACACACATTCTTTGCTTATCCTTTCAAGTTGGTCATTAAGGACTTTCATTCATATTGACCTTTTGGTGGTGAGTGCTTTGGGCTCAAATAATTCTGGGTCATAATCATTATAAACCTGATCTAAATCAATTGTGGGACTAATCTTTTTGCTGCTAACTCCAACTTGTATCATATGTTAAGCTGGATACCATTTGTTATCACAATATTCAGGACAAGCACTGAGGAATTTGACAAAAATGGCTTCTTTTGTCTTGCTTATCTTTTTTAGTTCAATGGCGGCTTCTTTGATCTTTTCAGGGAGTAATTCTAATTTCCTAAAATTTTTTATCAGTATAAATGAGATTAAGAAACCATAATCAAACATATCTTTTATCATTTTAGGATCACCTTCTAAAACGAAATTAATCCTTGGGCTATTTTACCAAGGACGAATCTCATAGGCTATTTTACCAATTCTCTTATATTCATAAGCTTAGTTATTTTCACATGGGATTTAGCCAATGAAATTGACTATCCGCTTTTAGTATATTGGAGCTTTAAACTCTGTAAAGAGCTTTGGAAACCCTATCCCTTCATATACTGTTCTTTGAGATCATGGATTAAGAGGAACCTCTCTAGAATTGGGATCTTTGTATTCTGTGAAGAACATTGGGCGATCTGACCCGCATTTTGGTCCTTATAATGGATCACTTTTAGCATTTTACTAATAAATTCTTCTGAAGTTTGTACTTCTAGATCATTTTACAAACTTTTGTCTGGGCAAAGTTTGCTCAATTCTTCTTGGGTAGCATCAATCATAGCAAGCCCATCATAAATCATTTTATTGCCCTTAAGAAGCAATTCTTGACCTTCAGAGCACATCATTATGCCTTTTATTATTCTGGAAATGCTTTTATCCATTGTATTCTTTGTTGAGAAAATCTGCAATATAATTGTTAATTCCTTTAATATATTTAATTTCAAAATTATATTCTACAAAAAATTACTGCCATTTAATTAATCACTTATATTGAGGGAGATTAAGCAATTTATTAAATATAAATCCTTTAACTTGAGTGTTATCAGATCTTACTTTAAATATCTTAGGTAATAAAAAGAAAGTAAATTTAGCTATCCCATTTTTAATAGCTAATAATTCTTTTTTCATTACTATGATAATTCTTTTTTGCGGGCTTAAATGTTCCGCTGGTATATCTACAAATTTTTCTAGATTCATTTTTAATACTGCACCTAGTGATTATCAGAAGCATCAGTTTCAAGAATTAAATTATCACTGGTCGTTGAAAATCCTAATTTTGGTAGATTTTTACATTTTTCTTTTAATTTTTTAACTACTTGAGTATGAGATTCTTCCTAAGATTTTGTATTATTCTTTTTCAATAATCCTTGTAAGGGTTGTCTTTCTTTCGTTAAATTTTCTATAAAACCTTCAGCATAATTAAGACATCCTAAAAATCTTTGGATTTGCTCCTTAGATTCTAATTTGTCTGAAAGTAAATATATTTTCTCAGAAATATGAGGTTGCATTTCTATTCCTGTTTCATCGATTGTTAGCCCTAAAAATTCAATCCTAGGTTTCATTATCTCAGCTTTTTTTTTAGAAAGTAATATCTCATGTGTCTTGCATTTTTCCGTAAAAGAAACTAAATGATTAATATAATCAATTTCATTATTGGAAAATATTAATATATCATCCACGTAAACATTGTAGAATTCATGAAATTCTTTGAAGATTTTATCCATTCTTTTTTGAAATATTTGTGGTGTATTTTTTAATCCAAAAAGCATTATTATCCATTCATACTATCCTTGTGGTGTAGTAAAGGCAGTAAGTGGTATACTTTCTTCTTCAAGCTTAATTTGCCAAAAACCTGATTTGCAATCAAATTTGCTAAATATATTTTTATTAATTACAGAAGTAATTAATGTATCTTTATGAGATAAAAAGTATTCATCAAATTTGGTATATTTATTTAATTCTTTATAATTGATAATCATACAAGTTTTTCCTCGTTAAATTTCTACATGATTCCTAACCATAAAGGCTATGCTGTTATGTAGACTTTTAGATTCTCGAATAAGTTTGAGATCTAAGAGTTCTTTAATTTGGTTATCAAATTATATTCTATCTTCTTGCCCATATCGCATAAGCTTAACTCCTACGATAACATTTGGATCTTTTAATTCTATCTTGACATAAGTTTTATCAATTTTCCATAATTGAGATGGATTTTCACCAAAATTTTTATCAAGTTTTTCTAAAATTTTTTCATAATCAGATATAATTTGATTAAGTTTTATATTGAAATCATCATGCTGGCTACGGCGAAAATGAAATTTTTGAGTTGTACGCTTAATGGGATTATAAATCCTTAGTGTGGTAAGGGTATGGAATTGACGAAGGAAATTAACTCCTAAAAGTATATCTGCTCTCATATAATCATGAGACCATAATATTGATATGCTTAGTATATAATCTTCGATTTGTATTAAGGCTTTTAGTCTGCATGTTCCGAGAGAAATTTGTTCTCCATTAATTCCTTGTCCCGTTAAAGGTTTGTAATCTTTCCAATATGACTTTGGATAAATTTTTGAATTAGCTAAGCTAACTCCGGAACCCGTATCAATTAAAGTATGAAACCATTCGAGTTTATATTTATAATAGGGTACAATTACTTTTATATATACTATAAACGGATTAGACATATCTTAATAAAGTTTGTTTAATCCCTTCAATTGTTATTGATATTTCTCTATCTCCTATGCAGTAAGGAGAGAAATTTTCAAGGAAATTCATTCCTAACAATAAAAGACTTATATCTGTTTCATATTCTGGATTAAAAGACTTATATCTGTTTCATATTCTAGATTTAGAATGAAAGAAAAGATAAATTCTATTCCTTTAATCTTTAATGGTATCTCACTGTATTGGGTTAATGTTTTTCTTTCTCCATTATACCCTACATAAGTATGTGGTTCAATTAGAATCTTTCTATCTAAATATTTAATCATGTTGGCATTTACATAAGATTTGCAGCTCCAGTATCCAGGATAGCAAAAGTTTTATGCCATGACTTTCCATTATTATATTCAATTTTGATTTTTTTTTCTAACAGTTGCTAATATTTCATGTGATGGTGATATCACAAGATGGCTACATCTTGTAAAACTTTGCGTTCCACTTAAATTTAGATCTCTTCTAAGTATAGAGATTGATTCTCCACTTCTTATAATTATTTTACCTTCCGGTGTGTATTCTATAGTCCTAGAGGTATTTCCTTTATCAAAGTAGGTTGACTCCTTAAATTCATTTCCTATTCCTCTAGTAGATCAATTTCTCTTAATAATTCAAGAGGGTTGTATTTTCCAACTTTATTAAAAAGTTTGTCTATTTCTATGAATTCTTTATCAGCAAACATTTTACTGTTAGCTAAATTTGTTAATGCATATCCTATGGCATAGGTTATACTATATGGATGTGATCCATAATGCATTATATCAAAGTATTTGAAATCATGACATAAATTTAAAGTTTTGTTTATATTTCCATCTCTAAGACTTATAGAATATTTAGGATATATTTTAAATATCAATTTCTTATAATTAAGATTTTCTTGTATTATTCCAAGGAGTGCATGTTTTCTATCTTTTATTCGATTATCTAGTACAGCAAGGTTTACCAGACTATCAATTCATTCTCTAAAATGAGCTTTTATCATAATTTGGATTCCTCCAATGTGAATATATCCAATTTTATGCCTATCACTAGGTCTGATTTTATTGATTTTTTCTTCTATATCAGATTTTAATAACAATGGTATATTCCTCTTGCATGCCTAATTTCAATTGGTTCTTCTCTTACAGTAGCACCGAAATACATTATATTTTTTCTTTTAACCATGTTAGTTATTCCTTGTGCGAACCTATTGACTGAAGTCGTAAATGTTTCTAATCCCTTTTTATTAATCTTTAGATATTATTTTTTATCAAAGATAAATTCTTTATTAAAAGAACATTGTGCTTCTAATTCTTCATCTTGATATAGATCTTTATTATCTATTTCTTCTATACTCATTCTATACAATGGTATATTAGTATTTCCTTTATTAAAAGAACATTATATCTTGAAGGTCAATCCACTTTTGTCGTATTGGAAAATCTTCCTTAGAGGAGCAGAAATTGATTTTTAGGACAGTGCTTCGTACATGCCTTGATAATTTTTTTGAGAAGTGGTCAGGTGGTAACAACTATTAGATTTCAAGGTACAACTTTTTTGTTTTTTGTTGCAAGTTTTGTTGCTAGGTGTAACTTTTGGGTTAAATAACGAATTTGCTATTTTCAAGCCATTATTTATCACCGTCAAGTTTGCTGATTGATGTTACTGTTCCAGCTGAATTGGGATGTCAAATAAACTATATTAACTCATATTTTCAACACTAGATTGTAGAGAATGTGATCCTCTTTCCATTTTGACTAATTTCTTTGCCCGACAGTTATTAACGGGAGCGAAGCCAAGATTTTTTTTTCTATGTTCGCTAAAATTGTTAGTCAAGGCAATATTTCCGAGATTTTTTTAAAGAAATTGAACCTTAACTATGCAATAATAAGGAATATAACAAGGAATCACTACAACAAAAAAGATACATGAAGCTAATTCAATAAAACTACTACCTTACATAAAGAAACGCATTGTGTATAAAGAAGAGTAGTTATTTAGAATTAGGGTTTGATAGAGTAGCCAAATAGCATATTGAAATTATTTTTTGAAAATCATAGTATATTTACAAATTTTTTATCTTTTAAAGGTTTGGTTTAACCCGCACTTAATAAAACACTTGATTGAGAGAATTTCTGAATGAGAGAACAACAATTCCCACGAATTAAGACATTATTTAATCATAATATGGTAGTAAAAATTTAACTTGTGATGATTTTATAGTGAATCAAAATTTTTAATTTTAAGAAGAAAAATAATAAAAATCAAACGTTTAATAGTGTGTTTTACATTTTTTTTCATCTAAGCTAGTGAGTAAAGATTGAGGGACTAAAATAATGAGAAAATGAACTGACGTTGAGATGGACAAATTAAAAATTGTAAGATAAGCCAATGGGCTTGTAGCCCATTGGTAACCAAGGCACTCAAGATCTTTAGTGCTTTGGTTCGAGTTTTAGTTATGGTTGGGATTCAAAATTTCCTCAATTAAGTATGATTGAGGAAATTAACTTGTAAATAGTCTTTCTCCCTCGTAAAATGCTAGTGGAAACAATAAGTCCCTTTAATGTAAGGGTTAATTCGTCTAGGCAAGTGTTTCATAAAATTTAATATAATATTGTAGTCCCAGTATATTTGTATGCTGAAATAGTAGTTATATATGTCTGATGTATAATCAACCTAAAAAAAATTATAAGATAAAAATTGAACGATTATTAAATATAATAAAACAATTGATGTTAACATTATAAATATATATAATTAGAAGGACCTAATTATAACTTAGCCAATCTTAGCCTATACTCAACTTTGTCATTGGATATCAAATTATCAAATATTCAATGGAGTATAATATCAAGATTTTACTCTTAACACGTAGTTGCTGGTCCCCTCTATTGAGAGAAAAATTTTAGAATGTCATATCATAATATTTTTTCTCCTCGTATATAGAAAATTAAAATTCCACGTGATTGAAACTATTCTATGAAACTAGCATACAATTTTCACAAGGTCGTCCTTTTGACCGTTTGCACTACGCTAGAAAAGAGACACCTAGAAAACCTTTTCTTTTCTTTTCGGCCTTAGCTTATTAAATAAATAAGGAGAAAATTTTCTATGAGGCCGCGGCCAACTTACCTTCTCTGCGTGTGAAAGTGATAGTAATGGTCATTTGATAGAGTAATAAAAAAAGATCATTGTTATTTTAGAGTTGATCCATTTTGAAGCACTCCTTCGTAATTACACAATTAAAGTTATAAATAATAAAAAGATATGTTATAATTTTAATTGTGTGGTTATGAATTAGTGTTCTAAGGTAGGGTAATTTCAATATAGTCGGATCCATAAAAAATAAATATTTGTTTAGTGTTTATATATTAATTTAAGTATTTCTTTATATTTTGAAAAATGTTTCAAGATATCCTCATTATTAAATATATTACATTTTTATCCTTACTTTTTTCTTTGCTTTTATAATAATACCCCAACAGCAATATTTTTACATTAATTGTTTAATCTATAAAAAATTTAATTAACAAATTAATCATTAATTACTTATTAGAAAATTAAGAAATAAATATCAGTGTGAAACAACTGGGATTTTTCATACCCTTGAAACAATCTTACTAATTTTTATTTATAAATAAATTGATACAACCTAAATTAAAACAATATTTAATATCGTTTCAACAAATCTTACTAATTTTGTTTTTTTGAAAAAAATTATTACAACACTAATCCTGAAAGTAAATCAATAACAACTGATTTTTATTTTACTTTTAATGCTAATTTGATAAATTTACATTTTTTTCTTTTTATTAATATCTTTAAAATATTGTTATAACGGTATTATTGTAAAAGTCAAGAAAAAGTAAGGATATGATTATAATATAATTACTAGCAAAGATATCTTGAGATATATTTTTAAGAGGGAAAAGGACTGTTAGGTCCCAAATGAAAGGGACATAAAAACCCTGACATTTTAAAAAAGAAACATATGTCTCTATTAGTTAATAATTCCGTTTATTTTAACAGAAAAAAGGGTAATGTCGTACATTTATAATAAAACACACGGAAAATGATTGTTAGTCCCCCAACATTTGGAGAAAGGGATATAAAACTCCCTAATATTTTTAAAAAAAGACACATAATCTCCTTTCCTTTAATAAATTTCGTTTATTTTAATTAAGGAAAATGTAACAAGAATAATAATAATGATAATAATAATGCCAACAACAATAACAATAAAAAATAATAAAATTAATAAATTTTAATAATATTAATATTAATATAACAATAATTACATTAATAATAACAATGATGATGATGATGATGATAATATTATCCTTTTCTCGGCTGGAATAGATCGAATTTCTTAATGGAAAGGGGTTATACACCTTTTTTTTTTTAAATATTAGGGATTTTATGTCTCTTTTCCCAAATGTTAGGGGGTTAATAGTTTTTTTCTATGTATTTTATTGTAAATGTATAATATTATCTTTTTTCTGTTAAAAAAAATAAAATTATTAACGAAAAAGAGATTTATATGTCTTTTTTAAAACTTTAGGGATTTTTACGTCCTTTTTCCCAAATGTTTTTCCTTTTTAAAATATGGAAACTAAATTGATACTTAACTTTAAATAAGACCCATTATTTTTTTAAAATTAAAATTTATGAATTCTAAAGTTGAACTTACCTATAACCTTACAATGAGACATATTATTCTACCATTTGATGTTAATTTAATATAACATCAATGGTCAATCCCACTGCGTCAACACATTGATGTGGTGAGATTGTCGCGCAAAATTTTTTCACTTAAAAAATGCCTACAGCTGGCAAACCACATTAACCTAAAACCTTATGGAGAAGCAAACAAAACTAATGAAGAGGTCAATGCATTCATCTTTCAACATTGCTTCTCTTTTTTTCATGGATAATATTTAAAAACTTTACATTTTGGTCTAACCAAAACAGCTAAACCCATCCACCAAAGATACACAGAGGCCCCATTATCCTCAAATTGCTGTAGATATGGGGTCCGCAAGGGCCTGTTATGTTAAGATTAGGTATCAGGAATGTTTTTTCTTTCATTTTATAAAAAGATCAGGTATGGGTATAATTATTCATACTTATTGATTGAACGAGTCGGGTACGAGTATTAAATACTAAAACCCATACTCGCTCATAAACGTTTGATTATTTATTTTTAAAAGTTAAAATTATTAATTAACAACTAAATCTAAATATTGAAATCCTAAAAGAATAAAATATGAATAACTAAACGTTAGCGGCTTTAAATATAATTGTGAAATATTTTGAAACCTTAAGGGATACCAAAAGTCGATTATTTAAATTCTTATTTTAAATTATAATTATCTTTACAAGATTTGATTTAAGATGCCCGTTCTGATCATTATAGTATTGACTAGAAAAATAGCTAGAGATGGCCCGATCCACAATGACTGAATTTCTTTCTAAAGTAGCTAAAGGTGGTTCCCAACATTTGGGGAAAGGGACATAAAAACTCCTAATGTTTTAAAAAAGACATATAGATTTTTTTTCCGTTAATAATTTCATTTATTTTAATAAATAAAAGGGTCATATTGTACATTTACAATAAAATACACATAAAAGGATTGTTATCCCTCCAACATTTAGGGAAAGAGACATAGAACTCGCTTAATATTTAAAAAAAAGACATATAATTAATTGAGGAAATAATAATAATAATAATGTCAACAACAATATTAATAAAAAAATAATTAAAATAATAAATTTAACAAAATTGAATAATATTATTATTAATATAATAATAATTACATTAATAATAACAATGATGATGATTATAATATTACGCTTTTCTCAACTAAAATAAATGGAATTTATTAATGGAAAGGTGGTTATATGCCTTTTTTTTGTTTTTTAATATCAAGAGTTTTATGTATCTTTTCCCAAATGTTAGAGGACAAACAGTCATTTTCTGTGTATTTTGTTATAAATATACAATATTATCATTTTTTCCGTAAAAATAAATGAAATTATTAATAAAAAGAGACTTTTAAGTCTTTTTTAAAACATTAGAGATTTTTATGTCTCTTTCTCTAAACGTTAGGAATCTAGATGTCCTTTTCCCATTTTAAAATATAGAAAATAGTTAACTCTAAATCAGAGCCACTATTTTTTTAAAATTAAAATTTATGAATTCTAAAGTTGAACAAACCTATAATCTTACGATGAGACCTATTATTCTACCATTGGATGTAAATTAAGGGTGCGCTTGAGATTGAGGTTGGGCAGTTGTAGCTTAAAAGCTATAGCACTAAAATGATTGGTAAATATTAGCTGCTGCAGCTTAGAAACTATATTGATATGATTTTTTACTTGTATGATAAAAAATTTATTATATTATTAATAATTTTGTCAAAATTATTATTCAAAAATTATATTTACTACATACTATTAATTTTTATTTCATAATTATAGGATTTTTTCCATAACAGAAGGTACAATACCTCAATCTCAAGCAGGGCCTAAATATAACATCAATGATTAATCCCACTGCGTCAATACATTGATGTGGTGAAATTGTCGTGCAAAATTTTTTCACTTAAATAATGCCTACAGCCGACAAACCTCATTAACCTAAAGGCTAAAGCCTTATGGAGAAGCAAACAAAACTAATGAAGAAGTCAATGCATTCATCTTTCAACATTGCTTTTCTGTTTTTCATGGAAAGTATTTAAAACCTTTACATTTTGGTCTAACCAAAACAGCTAAACCCATCCACTAAAGGGATTAGGATCCTGTCCTAGTATTTTTCTATCTTAGTCTCTCCTAATCTTTTAAATCTAGTGAAAAAATGGCTTAATTGTAAATAAATGGCTTAGTCATTCAATCTTAGCCACTTATTTCACACTAGGAGAGACTAGAATAAAAAAACACTAGGAGCTGATCCTACTACCCACCAAAGATACACAGAAGGCCGCATTATTCTCAAATCATATGATTTTGGACTGCATGCTTCCCTATGTTACGAAAGGAATCTCAATCACTTGCATTATCTTTGAGCAGGATTGCCAATTTCCCCCTCACTCTATATATACCATTTATCTTTCTACAATTTTTATAATAATCAATAACTTCACTGACATCATAATTTTATAATATTATCATTATTTTAAAAAGATATTTATATTTATTACAAAATAAATAAATTATATTAATGGAAATTAAAATAAAAAATAAGTATTACAAATAAGAAATATCTGTTTTGATGTGAATAAAAAATTAATAATAAAATATTTTTCTTGTACTTTTTTTATTTTATAAATATTTTATTTTTAATACTTAACTTTTTTTTTATTTTAATTACCATTCATATGATTTATTTAATTTATAATAAATATGACTAAAACAGTATTTGAAAATAAGGGTAATATTGTAAAATTGTACTATTAAAGGGTTATTGCCTATTATAAAAATAATATGAGATAAATAGTATATATTAATTATAGTAGGAAAAAATTGACAATCACCCAATCTTTTATATATTTAATTATTTGTTAGTTATGATTCTATTTGATTTTCTTTTTAAATCTTTGTTCTCCTAGTTGTGTTTTGTTATTGTAGTCCAATGCATTTTCTATTCAAATTTCTTTCTCTCCATGCCCCACTAGTCTTTATCAAAGGGCTGTCAATAATTGATGCCTGCCTTACGCAAAGTGTCATCATATGTATTAGTCACTAATGATGTGTTTACTTGTTGGAGTGGGAGTGAGAAATGTGGATTTCTCCTAATCCAGCATTTACTTACACAAATTAGAGGGGGAGTGGGATTCCCACTCCCATGGGGGGAGGTAGGAGTGGGAATCAACTCCCCCCACTTTCTTTTTTACCCTTTTTTAAAATTAATTTTAATATAATTAAATTTAATAAAATAAAAAAGTATCATATTTATTTAAATAATATTATTTTATTTTTTATAAAATTACATTTATTAACAATAATAATATTAAACTTATTTAAATATAATATTATTATACTTAGTTAAAAATAATAATTTACATTGATTCTAAGTTAAATAACAGTAATAATAATATTTAAAAATAATAGTATTATATTTATTTAATATTAATCATTTAAAATTATAAAAGGTTTATTCTAAAAAAATATTAATTTTGTACTATATGATTAATAATAATGTTTCATTTGTGTTGCTCTTATCAATAATTTTTAATTTACATAAATAAAATTAAAATTAATAAAAATATTGTGATTTACATAATTAAGAATAATAATTATTATTGTTAATTTACAAATATAATAAAATATTTATTTTATTATATTCAAATATATTTTTTATGAATTTTATAATTAAAAACTATAATTCTTTAAATGTTGAGGATTTGAGCCTTATAAAATGAATCAAACCCTCCCCAAGACCTAAGACAGACACCCAAGTATCAAGAACACCAATCACAGATCACAAACACTCTCACAGAATTGAAAACAGAAAGAACTAAGAACACTGACACAAGTTTTATAGTGGTTCAGCATCAGTTATGATGCTTACATCCACTTGAGGAACCAAGCATGAAGTCTTTCACCATTAATGAATCAAAGTTACAGAGATTACAAAGCTTTGCAAGATTACAAAGATTAGTTCTTTTCTCTCTCTCTACCCTTTGCTATTTCTCTTAGAAGATGATTCTATGAACACACCAGAAGCCCTTTTTAAGCTCTGTTTTCTGGGTTTGTTCTGGTAACAAACTTTCCCGCCAAAGCTAGCTGTCACAACAGTTTCTACACGTGCATCTCACGAGCTGACATAAGTGAGTTTAAAACGACACACTTTACTGTCGTTTCAGCCTCTCTAAATTAGTTACACATCACGTGCTCTGCACGTGTGATACTTAAAGTTTCAGATGACAACACAAGAATGTCGATTCTTCCTTCTGATGTTCCTCAACCAACTGGTCATCCACACATGCATTCAATAACATCAGAAGGAAGAATCGACATTCCTGTGTTGTCATCTAAAACTTTAAGTGTCACATTAAATAAGCGTAAAACTGTAATTTGAAATAATTTACTCCAATCCAAAAAATAAACTCTACCTAAATTTTAAATTTGAACAGTAACCAGTGTTCTATTATACACTAAATTAAAAGTTTTTATTAATAATAAATGATGTTTCCATAAAAAAAAAAATCACACCATTGTCATCACAAAACTAATGAAGATGCGCAAATATTGTCATCACACCATGATGTGTGTGCATATATATATTCATATATTATCATGTTACATGTGCCACCAATATTGTACAAAGAGGTAAGATGCGCAAAAAACGATGAGGCTAATGAAGAATAATGCCTCTAATTTGTTGTATTATATATTTTTGTTCACACATTATATTATATTACATTGATTTATTCAGTGTATAATTGACTAAATATTTTTAAGACTGAGATTAGGATTAACATCAAGTTATTTTAGACTATTATTGATTGATGAAATCCACAAACATCCAACAAAAGCCCTCACCTTGGGCTTGACCAGATTCAAAATTGATTAATAGGAAAACGGTGGAAAAATGACTGAAATTAACAGTTAGAAATGGGTAAAATGTTTTAGAATTCAAATGAAAAAGTGCATGCTTGGCTTTTAAGTTTTTTCTTTTTTCTTTTTTTTGAATAAAGAAACATAATCTTATTTCACGTCAAACAAATTACAATCATATTTCATAACAAAGAATTAGATTAATCTACGAACAATCTATAAAGGATAGGGATGCAGAACAGTACACTGAGATATCAAGAGAATACTTTCACCTAAACTAGAGGTTTCACAGGAATAATGCCTCAGCTATTTCCAAGTCACCCCTCATCTCAATAATTGGCTGCACTATTTTTTTTTTTAAGAGAAAAATATATCTTTCATTAAAGCATCAATAACACCTTAAAATGCAATGTTACAAATGGGCATAAATAGAGCTTTATATGAGGCTTTAGTGCAATATATAAAATAATACTTAAGATTCAAGCTAAAGTTAGAGTCATACCTAATAATAATACACAACTTCAAACACTACAAATTTTTAATAACTAAAAGGAGATTGTATAATTTCACACATAAATATCTCCACCTGGCCTCAACTATTATAGGTAAAATCCCTTTCCAATAAAAAAAATTTCATAATGTCAGATAATACAACACAATACAATATAATTTTAACATCAGAATAAAATAAACAACAATTAATTGATATATAATAATAAATCTTCTCTTTATCTATTCATTACTTGCCACGTACCTATAAAAATTATTACAATTGATTAAAATATGCATGCTACAATGAATTAACAGAGAAATAGAGCACCCAAGACTATATTTTATCACACAAACTTCGAAACTAAATTCTTGTCTTCTTGAAAGTTGAAATTAGACGATGGCTAGCTTCTCCAATTTCTATTACATTTATTTTCCTGCAGTTAATTACTACATCACACAAACTTCGAAACTAAATTCTTGTCTTCTTGAAAGTTGAAATTAGACGATGGCTAGCTTCTCCAATTTCTATTACATTTATTTTCTTGCAGTTAATTACTACTTGAAAAATGCTAAATGCAAGAATGCTGAGAGAAATATAAAAAAAAAAAGAGGAGAGAGAGAGTGAATAAAAAAAATAAAAGAGAGAGAATGAAGAGATTCTCTCATCTTTTCTCTAGACATTTTTACCGTTTAGCCCTCGTACTGCTTAGCTGCAAATTATGTACAATACATCATTTAAGAAAAAGAAATGCACAGATAAAACTTTTTTCATGTACAGTCAAATCTAAAGTTGTTTCCATCGAAAACATCAAAGTCCCCTACACAACCAACTCACAAATTAACTAGTCTAAATCTGAATATTCAACCCTTTTTATTGCTTTACCCATTTTCAAAAGCTTTTTGTTTGTGATTCTACTCGCAGTCAGAATCAATTAATAGTATGAGACTTTTTCTTCTGTCTTGTTTTCATCAAACAAAAAGTTGTTACAGCTACTAGTTGAACTGCTGATAAGCTGCTTAATCTCCTCAAGTCCATAATCCAACGGAGTTTCAACATTTGAAACCATGAACTTGTTGTCTTCTTCAAGCCCATTACAAAAGAAGTTATTCTGCAAACCCATTTGTTCACAGTTATTATTTCTACCCCCATAAAATTCATAATCAAATTCTTTGCCATGGCTTATCTGCTGGTTGCTGCAACTTCCATCTGAAGAGCTGCAGCTAGCTTGATCACCTCCAAACATTAAAACATTTTCTTTCACTTGATGCTGAGCAGTGATGCAAGAATTGCTGCTCAATAACAGACTGTTTGAAAATGATGAATTGGGTTCAAGGCCTGTGAAAGATCTGGCCGTGGTGGTGTAATAACTGTTGATGTTTGTGCAGTTGTATGATACTGTTGATGATGGTGATGGTGATGGTGATGGTGATGAAGAAGAAGAAGATGTTTGAAAAAGAGATGAGAAGCTAGAAACAGGAGCTTGGTGAGTTTTTATTTGAGATTGTTGATTGACTATGCCTATGAGTTTCTTTTTGAGTTTGGTGTTCCAGTAGTTCTTGATATCATTGTCAGTCCTGCCTGGCAACTGAGCTGCTATAATTGACCACCTGCAATTTTGTGTAACAAGAAATCTATAACTGAGATTTAAACTTAATTATTTCCCATACATGCAAGCTTCATAAAAAAATATAGCCCCAAAAAAAAAAGAAAAATTAATAGCTTATTTTTGAAGCATGATGCATGGGAAGCTTGCTCTTTTTGTGTTGATTTGTTGTTTCCATCTCCATATATAAAATTCATACAGCCCACTCAGAAAAAGAAAAGAAAATTAAAGGAAATTAATGAGGTAAAAGACAAAAAGAAATCATAATTAAAAAATTGGAAAATTGAGAAAAAAAAAAGAAAAAGAAAAAGGAAAGAAAGAGAGAAATATACCTGCTCCCAATGCTAGCAAAGAGGCTGCAAATAATTCTATCTTCAACATCAGAGAATTCTCCATGATTGATGTTGGGTCTCAGATAGTTAAGCCATCTCAATCTGCAGCTTTTCCCACATCTCTTCAGACCTAATTAATCAAACAAACCAAACCCATAATATTAATTAAGATAATTACAAACAAATATGAAGAAAATGAAAAATATAAATAATAGTAATCACCAGCTTTATGGGGAAGAGCAATCCAGTTGCCTCCTGTTCCATTTTTCTCTATAAACTCCTTCAGCTTTGCATCTTCTTCAGGTGACCAAGGCCCTTTCTTTACATTTGCTTTGTCACAGCAAGGAGCCCTGCCCATTTCTCTTTATTTTTCTTACAAAGAGAAATGATTGGTTTGTTTGTTTGGAAGCAGAAAGCTTGGTATTTGGAAGACTAGGGATACATTTATGTACTACAACAATTAACACAAGAGTCAAAGGACAGGCTAGCTTCCCTTATTTTCCATATGAACATTGAACAGTAGCAGTTTTCTTGTAAATCTTATTTATGCATTTGAAAATGATGTGCTATAATTTTCAAATCATATTTAGGCCAAGTCATAGAGTACCATACTCAAGACTTTGTAGAGGCTCAATATAATACTACAAATGCTAACTCAGCCAGTCTAATTTTACTATTAACACTATAAAGATAATGAGTGCCAATTATTGAGCTTTTATATATATATATGTGCTCATGTTCCACATCTACTTAATAACTTCCACGAAACATTTTCTCGGCCAAAATCAAAATGAAAATCATTATTTTGTCACATTTTGAATGATAACATGAAATCATATCCCAACAATAAACAATAAGGGTGGGGCCATTTGTACTCTAAAAATATTTTAAACATTATTTATTTTAAAATATATTTTATTACAAAAAAACCCTTTCACGAAATTATTAAAAAGGATATAATTACTACTTTATACACTCATTTATTATAAACCCTAAATTTTTATTTTCTTCGTCAATTCATCATTTGAGGCTCATGGAAGATACAAAACCCATCAATTCATCATTTGAGGCTCATGGAAGATACAAAACCAGAATTGTACATTCTTCATTAGTAAACGGATCAACACCCTAATTTTCACCAATGAGCTTTAATTACATCTTACAAATCACAAAAATTTAAAAATAATAATAGATTCTGTAACTTATAGTTTACACTGAATATTTAAATAGCAAGAATGATGATTCATAAAGGGAAAAAAAAACATTCACGAAAGGATTAAACAATTTGCAGCAACTCGTTTTTTGAAGGAACTCAGAATTTCCCAATAAGAACAACTATCAATTAATAATACATCTACTGCCACAAATTGATCCTTAAAATATTTTAATACTCTGAAAGAGTTGTGATCTCTTTCTTCAGATCTTATCTTCAATATTTGTTTTAAGAAAGTAAAGACGAGAGAATAAAAATAAAGAAAACAAAGAAGAAGAAAAATACAATGGGTGTTGAAAAAAACAATTAAGGTTATTTTTGAGATTTAATAAAGTGTGTCTAGTAAAAGTTTAATTTTTAATTTTTACATGTGAGTGTTCTAAGTAATTAAGTGTACAAAATAAATTTTATAGTGCAAGTAACCCCACCCAAACAATAATCCTATATTCTTACAAAATTGGAATAAAAAATTTATATATTAATTAATTGGTGTGATATCAATTTTTAATTGCTAAATAATAAGTAAAACTTAATATTATTATTTAATTAAGGGTTAATATCACCTGGGTGACAGATGTTTCGACAAATTACAAAAAAGTGATAGATGTTTTAAAAATAGGTAGATTGGTGACAAACCGTTAACTTTAACGAGAACAGTAAAATAATTATAAAATGATGTTTTTGCCCCTATAATTAATTATAAAATGATGTTTAAAAATGATGTTTAAATTAATTATAATTTAAATAGAAAAATATATAAAAAATTACATCTAAGTCTAATTAATTGGCTTTTTTTTGTTAAAACAAATAATTTTTTTTAAAAAAAATTCTTGTTGAATCAAAATTTTTTTATTAAAAGATAAATAAAAAATTTGTTTGATTTAACAAAAAAAACCGCTAATTAAACTTAGATGTAATTTTTTTTTATATATTTTTCTATTTAAAAAATATAAATAAATGGGTGCATAAACATCATTTTGTAACTAATTATAGTGGTAGAAATGTTTTTTTTAACTATTATAGAAGTAAAAAAGTCATTTTATAATTAATTATAGGGGCAAAAATGTCATTTACAATTATTTTACTGTTCCCATTAAAGTTAACGGAAAAATTAACTGTTTGTCACCAATCTGCCTATTTTTAAAATGTCTATCACTTTTTTACAATTTGTCGATACATCTGTCACTCAAGTGATATTAACTATTTTATTAAATGACACGTAAAGAGCCAAATCATTTTAGATTCAAACTTATATCTAAACTTAGTAAGGACCTATTTGAGATGACTTTTGGGAAGCTTAAAAATGACTTTAAAAAGCTTAAAAACGACATAGTGAAGGATTCGTAACCCTAGCCTGCAAAAATAAATTTTGCAATTAAAAATTAAAAGAAGTAGAAACTGAGCCCATGCGAGCCCGGGTGATTTAGGCCAACATTCGTGTATGCAGGACGTGCAAGCGCACACGAGTTCAGCCAAATTGGGCCGATTTTGGGTCCATGATTTGCACCCCCCGCGCAGGCGTACGTGGAGAGAGCCTTTATCCTTGGTATTCTTGAGTATGTATATATTTGTAAACATATATAAACCCAAATCCAAATACTTATTTTTCCCATGTAGGATAAGTCCATTTCCTTTTAATTTTCCAACATCAAGGGTACATATTTGTGAGACAATTTCTCATTCACCTGACCATCAAATATGATATACCGAATCGAAGTGCTCACGGAATACTTCCGGAAGCCACCATGACTTTTCACTTACACTAAGTGGGTTCCATTTAAAATGTGGCCCAAATATAGCTTACTAAAAGCTATATGTTCCAACAAAAATTTGTTTGAAAAATTAATTATATCAAATTAAAGTTGTTTCTTGTTAAGACCGTTTTGTAAAATGTGTTTCTGTCATATATTACGTTTATTATCATATTTGTATTTACTACATAAAATTCAAAGCCAATTTTTGGGTACTTAGGGCATAATTGTCAAAAAATAATTTGTGTAACTATTCTTGAAATCAATGAAATCAAGGAGATATATGTGTAGTGTACAAACCTTATAATTTTAATGTGTTTTTCCTTAACCAACTCGACTATTCCATGGAGATAAAATTGAGTATAACTTCTATCCAAGTTTGGCGTGTAACGATATATAGGAACTAATTACTTACTATATGTGGAGTTTTGATAGGTGATTATTAAAAATGATGATACTATTGTTACTAATAAAAAAATTAGAATGAGTTAAAACAATATTATTACTGAAAATAGGATAAATGCTGGTTTGGTCTTTATGTTTTGAATTAAGTATCCATTTAATCTGTATACTTTTAAAAAATACCTCAAGACACCCCTATTGTTAAATATGTGACATTTTCATCCTTTTTTTCTCTGTCGTTACAATAATATAATACCCATGCTACTCTCTTGAGAGTATTAACAATCTAAAAGAACTAGTATTTTGCATACTCTTGAAATAATCTTCCTAATAATTGTTTGTAAATAAATTAATACCAGCCAACTTAAAGCTACGTTTAATAACTTGCTATCTTGCTAATAATTATTTATAAATACATTTAAGTTATCAAATTAACCATAAAAAATAATAATTTAATCTAATTTTCATTTTACTGTTAGTGTTAATAATAAAATAATTACTTTAATTTATTTTAATTTTAGTGTTAATTTGATAACTTAACTTTTTTTTAATTAATGTCACTTAGAATATTGTTGCAAGGGTATTGTAAAATCAAAGAAAAATAAGGGCAAGAGTGTTAAATATTTAATAGTAAGGAATGTTTTGAGATATTTTTAAAATATAAAAACTAACTAGAAGCTTAACTCAAAATATAAATACTAAATGAGCATCTACTCCAAAAATATTATTAATTAATCAATCTCAATCAATAAATATATGTGTAATTAATGTCTTGATTTTGGACCAATAATAATCATGCGAACGGACTTAGATCGTCTCTCCATCTGAATTTTCACTAGAAAAAGTATTAGCATGTGATTGGTCATTAATTAAAAAATTAAAAAATAAATATTCAACATACATTATTATTAAAGTACATATACAAGCAAAGTCTTCAAAAGATTAGGAGAAAATCTTTATTGCAAGGAGATAGCCGCATAATTGTCAAAACGAATTAGCTAGCAAAACGAATTTTCCATTCTTGTGCCGAACCTAGCCATTTTCGACCTTTGCTTATTAATTTTTCAATATTAATAGCTTTGAAATTGGGTACATATAAGTGAATTCTATAAAAAAAAATTTAATGGTTGATTTGATTAATGTACATGAGAATCGTCTGCTTGTTGGTTAAATTATCCAAACAATTATTAATGAGGACTAGAGGTGAGTTTGGTTTGCTACACTTCATTTTATAAGATTGAATTAAATGTATTAGATTCTAATAATGTATTAAATATAGTATTATTTTGGAGTAATATGTACTGTACTATATATATATATATATATGATGGTGGTGGATTAGCAGCCCTTTAAAAATACTCTCAATTTTACATTTGTCAATAGTCATTAGATTTAAGTTGAATCAATAGATGAGATTTACTGAAATTAAATATTCAAGATTTTTTATTATTTTCTCTCTCCATATGGACTCCACCCCAAATCTTTATCTCTCTTTTACTTCTCTCTCCCTTCACGTGCTCTCTCTTCCCCCACCCCCAACTCCTCGTCTCTCTTCTCTTCTCTTTTTCTTTTTTTAATCTCTGACTTTTTGCTTGCCCTTTCTCTCGGCCACAAAATTTCTACATATACTAGGATCTCAATTTGAGCCATTCCTTCAATTTCAGTTAGCATTCCTTTAGCATCAGGTGGTCTGTCAATGTTATTATCCAACATCAAACTCTTATTCCCGACCATTATCTCCTTGTTTCAAACAATGGCTTTCACTCCATGGCCTTTCTGACCGCTTCTCCACATAAAAGGCTTGGCAAGCCCAATTTGAAGTTGTGGGACAGCTGTCCAGCGGCTAAAGCAGATAGCACAACAACCTACTCCATCTTTTGCCTTCCTCACCTCAACCACCCTTGACAAAATCTTGAGCTTCTGGCCATATAGAATTCTCTTCATCTTCTCTAAACTTATAGCATATTTAATGACAGTCAGTACATTATAAGCAACAATGATTACGACCAGCTCTCTTAAAAGAGCAATATTTCCAATAGATAGGAAAAAAGTGGGAGAAAAAAAAACCTCATTTCTTGCAACAAGTTCATAGAAGTCTCTTATTACCATATTTTTCAGAAGTTTTGTATTAACAACCACTGGCTTTTTGATTGTCATAGTTCCTGTTTTATCAAACACAATGCAATTCACTTACAATATTGTTAACAGAGCTATTGGCCTATTGATTCAAGTAAGAGATTAGAAAAAGAAAAGGAGAAGGAGAAGAGAAGAGAAGAGAGACGGGGGTTTGGGGTGGGGGGAGGGGGGGTGGGAAAGAAAGAGAGAGCACGTGAAGGGAGAGAGAAATAAAAGAGGGATAAAGATTTGGGGTGGGGTCCACATGGAGAGAGAAAATAATAAAAAATTTTGAATGTTTAATTTCAATAAATCTCATCCATTAATTCAACTTAAATCTAATGGCTATTAATAAGTGTAAAATTAAGAGTATTTTTAAGGGCTGCTGATCCATATATATATATATATATATATATATATATATATATATAAAATTTATAATGCTCTAAACTGTGCGATTTAAGAGTACAAATTTATAATGCTCCTAAACCGTGGGATTTAATAGTTTTCTCGAATTTTAAAATCCGAGACCAGATCGAAACTATATATCCAGAGATAAGGATTTAATGGTGCCTAATTTAACATCAGGTAAATGTTCATTAAGTCTTTATATCTTAAGTTAAATGACCGATTAGTCCTTATATTTAAAAAAAATGTCTGAAGATACCCTTACTTTTAAGTATGTTACACTTTTACCGTTACTTTTTCTTTCCTTTTACAATAATAATACTTGCAACAATATTATTGGAGATATTAATGATAAGAAAAAAAAATGATAATTTATCAAACTAACCTTAAAAGAAACATAAAAATTTTTGCACAAATTTTTATATTATAATTTTACTTTTAGGATTAATGTGGTAAATTACTTTTTGTTAAATAATTATTAGTAAAATTGTTGCAAGGATATTAAACATTGCTTTAAGTTAGTTAATGTTAATTTATTTATAAATAATTATTAACAAGATAGTTACACAGGGACAAAAAAATACTAGTTCTTTCACACTGATTTTTATTGGTTAATTTACTGATAAATAATTATTGGTTAATTTTCTAATTAACTATTTATAGGTAAATTAATTAATTTTAAGAATATTTTTATAAGGGTGTTATTGTAAAAGTAAAAAAAATAGGGGTAAGGATGTAACATATTTAACAAAATAGATGTTTTGATGTATTTTTTAAAAATATATAGATTAAACATATACTTAAATTAAAATATATGACTAAACGAGCATTTACCATTAACATCAATGACCACTAAAATTCAATGGATGCCGTGGGTTGCCAAGAAGCTAACACAATAGTTAATAGTTGTCGACAGTTAGAGTATTAACAAAAGGCTCTTTAAATTTTACTCTTCAAATGTCTATTTCCTCATCTATATGGTTAATAAAAGAGTGAAAAAATAAACTCTCATTTAACAAGCTCTTCAAATAAGACAAGTTAATATTATTTTAATCAAATCTTTCCCTTCACCAATTTTGATTACCCTCCATTTTATCACTCCAGCTACTTTAGTCAAATCTTGTTGCTAAGTAATTTTGTGTTGTTTTGAATTGTCATTATCATTATTATTATGTTTTAAATATATTTATCTTTTAATAATTCTATTGATGTGCTCTTAATATGATTTTCTTGTTATGTTTGTCCTTTTTTAATTTAATGCATGCTAATTAAAAAACAACTAGTAATTAATAAATTAAACATATAATATTAATTATAAAATTACTTAAAAACATACAACAATTTGAAGAAAAAATATTTGCCGTGAGATGTGTATGGGTCTAATAATATTTAATATGACAAAAAATATTGTTACATAGCTATTATTTTTTTGAAGGGAAAAATAAATAATAATTTTAGCTGTATTATAAAATACTAATAGAAGAGGGAGAAACTGACTCGGTAATAATGAAGAGTGAAAAGCATATATTATTTGAAGAATCCTAATTAAAGTGTTATTTGGAGTTTTTAATGCTGATGTGGCTCTTCAAATAAGAAGTAAAATCTTATTTGAAGAGTATTTTAGTGATACTCTTACTTTAATGTTTTATTCAATAATTAAATAAAATAATAATAAACTAAATCATTTAGCAAAATATAATGATAATAAAAAAATTTAATAAATCAACCCATTATATGATGGTATAACTAGCTTCGTTTTGGTCCAAGTAATTAAATTAGTAAATTATAATTTAGAAATTAATAGTCAATTTGTTTAGAGCATGCATTCTCTTAATTGAACATTTGGGTAAAATCCCATTTAGTCCCTGTATTTTTAAAAGTACCTCAAAATATCCTTATCGTTAAACTGTTGATACTTATGTTGTTACTTTTTGTTCATTTCAACTTGCTTTTACAATATTGCCCTCTTCCAATAATGTTTCTTTTTTTTGGACATTAATAAAAAGAATAAAATTAAATTACCAATTTAACCCAAAAAACTAAAATAAAAACAAAAAGAATACATATTTTTTGACATGTCAATTAGTTTTAGAGACGAAATCTTTTCGTTGCTAAAACTTTTTTTTTTTTTGCAATGAAACCATTTTTTTACATGTCAAAGAGTTTTAGCAACGAATTTTTTTCGTCGCTAAAACTGTTATTTGCGATGAAACTGATTTCATTGCTAAAACATATATTTTTATATGTCAAATAGAAATCTTTTCTTCGTTTTCTACGACGAAACTAATTTCATAGCTAAACATATTTTTTGACATGTCAAACAGTTTTAGCGACGAAATTTATTCATCACTAAAACTATCTATTGCGACAAATGTAATTTCGTCACTATAGATGGATTTAGCGACAAAAAATGTCGTTGGTATAGAGTGTAATGTCATCACTGAATGTGTACTTTCCATGACGAAATTATTCGTCGCAATATATCAAATTTTGGTTGCTAAAGGTCTGGGCGCCGACATTTTTTTTCCCATAATTTTTGGCGATTCACAAAATTTTTTGTCGCAATATGCCCTCTTTAGCAACAAATCTTTTATGGCAAAAAATGATAATCAAATATTATTTTTTCTACTATGAATGGTGACAATTTCTTTTTTCTCACAAAAAAGTATTTACAGCAATGAAAATTTCGTCACTAAAGGACAATATTTTTGTAGTGATTGGAGTAAAAATCTTGAGAGGTGTGAATCTTAGGATTGGGAGTGTAGTGGGAGTGAGAGTACGTTGTTTATTTACACTAGAGTGAGCTGGAGAGTATAAAAAGAATCAGAATTTCATTTATGTATTTACTTTGTTTGAATTGGGAGTGAATTATTTCAAATTATAGTTTACCCTTATTTAAAATTGTAATTTTTAATTACAAAGTGAATTGAAAGAATATATTTGTAAAATAAAATATTTATTTTATTATTAAATTTAATTATAATTATTAATATTCGAAATTATGTAAATCACAATTTTTGTTAAGTATAATTTTAATTATGTAACTTAAAAAATTATTGATAAGAGAAACACAAATGAAACATTATTATTAATAATATCGTACAAAATTAATATTTTCTTAGAATAAAGTATTTATTATTATTAATTATTAATATTAAATAAACAAAATACTACTAAAATTAAAAAAAATAAAATAATATTATATTTAAATAAGTTTAATATTATTATTTTAAAACAAATGTAGCATTTTTTTATTTTAATAAATATAATTATATTATATTTAATAAGAATAGGGTAAAACAAGAAGAGGGGGGAGTGAATTCCCCATGAGAGTAAGAATCTCATTTCTGACTTTAAAAATAAGTGAGACTCACAGAGTGGGACTCTTACTACCATCTTTAAATGAGTAAATAAATACTGGAGTGGAAAGAATCTGCACTCTCCATTTCTACTCTAACAAGTAAACACAGCATTAACTTGCCAGAGAATTCTAAATTATTAGATAAAAATATTATTTTATACTTAAAAAGTTAAATTAAAAAATTATAGAAATAATGACACAGACCTTTTAGGTTTTGGATAAGATCTTTAGTTTAACCGAACGAAATAGTGTGAAAACTTGAAAAGAAAACTATGTCATGGCTCTCTAGTGGTTTCGCTGGTGATTTGCTTATTTACCTGTTTGCGGAGACTTTCTAGTAAAGCTCGTTGTGGTCCAACACATTACTTTAATCTGTAGATATTTTGGGCATTTAGAGTAGAAGAAAGATTTTAAAAAATATATAGCATAGTTGATAGACACATCCATTATTGGGTAAAAGAAAGTTAAAATAAAATAAAATTGAGGCTACAATCTAATTTTTTTTTCCAACAATCTTTGTTTAGCAAGTTATTGAAAATTTGGTTGGTGCCTTGCTGTCTTTGTGCCTTCTCCAGCTTCTCACCACATATAGGAGATTTTGACCTTTGTCGCTAAAAGGACAAGAGATTTTGACCTTAATGCTATATTATGTGCATTATTGTAGAACTTGGGGCGTCAACAATAGAAAACCAAAGAGTATAACGAAAAGTGGTTTTGTTTTAATGAATAGAGTGTTTCGTTATGCCAAACAGGTCTACATTATACAGTACTCACAGTCTATTTTGAAACAATATCTTCTGATGAAGTTTTCATATTGGAATTCGTTGAAATAAAGATATAAATCTAATAATGGGCCTAATATTATTTGCGAAGGAGTTAGCCTTATAATAATTTAAATTACATAAATAACTAAAGAAAATTAATTCATATTTTGTTTTGAATGAAAATTCAATTAAACACTTAAATAAATTATTTTTTAATAATTTTTTAAACCACTCCATTTCATGAATTATATTTATATTTTAAATTTTGATTAAATTTTTTTTTGTTGAAAAACATTTTAGAATTAAAAATTATGGAGATAGAAATTATGTAAAAAGAAAAAATAATTTAAGATTTGTATGTATTTATAAATAAAATTTAAAAGAAATACTTTTTAAAGGTGAAATTTAATGAGAAGATGATTGATTTTAATTTAGGGTTAATTATCCCTCGGTGACACATTTTTTGATAAATTTAAAAAAGATGATACATTTTTTAAAAATAGGCGAGGGGATGACAAATCCCTTAACTTTAACGGGAACAGTAAAGGAAACAGTAACTTTAATAAGAAATGACATTTTCCCCCTCTAGTTAATTAATTATAAAATAACGTTTCTATCCCTATAATAGTTACAAAATGATATTTTTATCCCTACAATTAGTTACAAAATATGTTAATGCACCTACTCAATTATTTTTAATTTTTTAAATAGAAAAATATCATATATCGATCATATGTGTATGACAAGTCGTTTAGTAAATAATTTATAGATGATATGTCGGTCATAATCGTATAACATGCCGTTTGTAACAAAATCTGCAATATATGACAAAAAAACTCATATCATCCGAGATTATTCATATTTTGGTCAAAATACATTTACCATTCAAGACTAGATCAGGATCAACAAATCCTAGCCCGTATTTAATCCTTTCTCATATTTATTTATCTATTTTTACTTGTAAAATGATTACCTATATAGTGTCTAATGAAAGTGTGGGCAATTTGCGCAAAAGGTAAAAATAGAACAACCTAAATCTTTCCTAAAGGTTATACTCTTTTTATCGGAACAGTGATTGACATTTTTTTAGTGTGAAAAATCAATTTTTGGTTCTGAGTTTGATTGCTTCTCAGGTTCTTATTATAGGATGTTAATTTATGGAAACTCATGGAAGATTCTAATCTCCACAGAATAACAGCTCCTGGTATATTTCCTTTTTTTAATTTGCATAAAGTTCTATTATTTATTTCTGTTTTATCATGCTTTTCTTTACGTAAGCACGGGAATTTAATCTTTGAATGCTGTTAAAATCTTAACTTTGCGTTTCTTGTAGAGAAAGATGGAGGACTTGGGCGTGGTTACTTCTATCATTGTATAGCACTAGAAGAAATTACCCGTGCTTCGGGGTCTGTTTGGCCTCTCTTATGTGTTGATTCTAATTTGTGCATCAATCAATTAGTAATTACGAAAACCAAGGTCTATCAAATTAGTAATTACGAAAACCAAGGGTCTATCAAATTGTAATAATACGGTTTCTAATTAGGTCCTAAGTCATATACATGGTTTTATGGTTGTTTAGTTGAGGAATGGAAATCCTGCTCAGAAAAAGAAGTACTTGCCAAAAGTGTGATTTTCTACTGTTTTCGTTCTATTTGTTTTAAGAGCAAATATTCTGAGTTTCTTTATAGCATATGCATATTTCTACTATAAATTATTTCATAGTTTATGTCTAAAATGATCATGCTTTAATCTTTTCTGAAATTTATGGTTGCTTTCATTTCATCGTGGAGAGGTCTTATATAATACTTTATTGTCTAGCCAAAGTTATTATGTAATTTAGTTCTTAATGTCATGGTACTCTTACTTTTATGGGGCTTCCCTCTGATTTCCCTCGTGTTTCTAGCATTTACATTCATGAAAATATGGCACTATCACATGTTTCTCGACTTCATTGAAACTAACTCGTGGTTTGTTTTTGTGAAGCTGATTACTGGGGAACATGTAGGAGCTATTGCCATGAGTGAACCCAATGGTAACTTGCTATAACTTTTTCCAAGATAGTCTACCTTTTCGTTAGGAAATTCATCTGATGTATTTGTATTCAATGCAGCTGGCTCTGATATTGTTAGTATGAAATGCAAACCTGATAGGAACAAGATGTGGTGCACCAATCATCTAATTGCTCATACATTGGTATTTTGAAAATTACTTTCACTTAATTATGCCTGTATATATATTTCTATTTCAGTGTGACAATACTTGCACTCTATTATGCCTGTTTGTATATTTTTATTTCATTGTGACAATAAGCTCCCTTTCACAGTTGTTGACTATACTCTTGTTGCTACTGATCATCGATATGTCTCAGGTTGTTTATTCAACAATAGACATTACGGCTAGGTCGAAAGAAATCACAGCATTTATCATGGGGAAAGGAATGCCCGAGTACTTCCACCAAAGCTAATTTAGTTCTTGACTTCCAAAGTTGGTAAGTTGTTATAAATTTTAATACACTCACAAGCGCACGAATCTTTAAAAATAGAATAGTGGTAACGAGGTCGATTCCACATGGATTGCTATAAATTGAAAAGTCTATTTTAAATCTAAAATTAATATTAATCCTAATCTAATTGAGCAAATTGATTTTTTAAGAGAGATTAAATTAATTAAAATAAGAAAGCAATTAAAATAAATAAGATTTCAATAAGACAAAGGTTACCATAGTTTCATAATCCACCACTATCCAACTAGTAATTATCTAATTATTATTAATCCCCAATTTTAGAATGACAACTCGAAATCAATCTATGTCATCTAATGGATATAACAATTTAAGCCTAAGTAATCAAATCTAATGTAGGCTCTTTTTCTGCTTCAAGGTAGGATTTCTAAGTATTATACATATCCTATTAAAAAACAAATAATCAAAGTTTCCTAAGCATTCAATGTATCCAATTCAAAAAAAATAATCAAAGAGAATCACATTAATCATTATTTCATCAAGCCTTGATTTAATCAAATAATCTCTTAACTATCAAGAATGCATAATATTAAAGATAAAAGATAATTATTCAGCATAATAATAAAGATGAAAGATAATTATTCAATCAATCATGTGAAACAAGAACCATAATCATCAAATAACATATCTAGGGAATTAATTAAATAAAAGGCAATTATTTCATTGAATAAGGTTTCATCCTTAACCTCAGTATAAGAAAATTAGCTTGACATATTTGAATGAAGAGCAACAAATAAAATAAAATTAGCCATGGGAAAATTGGACAAAATAAAGTAAATAATTAAAAATAACAAATAAAAATAACTAACAAGTATTAAATAAATGGTAAATATGTATATATTATATGCTCATCAAATACCCCCAAACTTAGATTTTGCTAGTCCTCGAGCAAAATTAAAATTAAAACTAAAATAAAAATAACAAAAAAAAAGGAAATCCTAACTAAACTACTTTCGCAAGTAATCGCGATTGCATTTAGCATATGCAACAAGCCTTTAAACCCTTAAGCGGCCCTAGTGGATGAGTTATAGTCTCGTGAGGGCTTCAGCGATGATACCCACAAACATCATTTTTTTTAAAGATAAAATAACTTTAAAAAATAAGATTTCAAACAAAACACAAAATTAGCCTCAAAGATTTCTTAAATTATATAGCTCAAAGAAAATTTCAAATATTATCAAAGTTCTAACTTTAATTCAATAGTCAATCTCATCTCTTTTGGTTCTTATAGTGTATTTGTGTGAATCAATTCAATCAAATCCATTTTTAAAATCTTCAATATTAACAGCCTTTGCCTTGAACACAGAAAAGAGTAGGTCAAACTAATCTTATCATCTTAATCTCCAAAATTTTTTTTTCCACTGGCATTTTTGTGCATTTTATTTTGATTTTCTTCCTTTTCAGCACATGCACTTGAGTTTTTTTTTATTTTTTTATAAATAACCAAAGTCAAGAGCTTTCAATCTACTGGTTAAGATAGCTTTCTTCTAATAATAGATCATCCTCTGCATACTGGTGGTACATAGGCCCAAATTACTTAGGGATAGCTTCGCTCTTAAGGGTTATAGGTAGCTATTTCTGACTTTAGTACTTGTGTATACTACATTGCATTGTGGAGATAAGTGATTAACACTAGAAAGTGTATATTTTATAAAATTTTAAATTATCATTTTTTCACTTATAGTGTTAATTAATGATGCTCCCCAAATGTAATTTTATGTAAATTATATTTTTTATGTTTATTTTTATTTTAATTATTATATTTTGTTATTGTAGGTAAATTTCAAGAATAAGGAGAATTTGGAATGCATTATTGAGAAAATGTAATTAATAAAAAATAATAAAAATAAGAAAAGAAAAAGAAGTGATCATGTGCCATGACAGTCAAGTGGCCATTTTGGCACTTCACTATCACACATCTCTATGAATGCAGATAAGTTATAAAATAATAATAATAATTAAATAAAAGAAGGTGGAGGCTATAAATTGGAGGCAAGCCAACGTGAATGGGTGTGGAGAATTTTGGTGATGTGATCCAGAGTGCTCAGAGCATTAAAGATCCGTTGCTTGTTCCAGGAGGGCCAATTACGAGAGCACGAGCTAAGAAGATCAAGGAAGCCATGCAAGGATTTATTCAAGCTACTTTGGATGACTTCAATTCAAGTTCAATTTGCAAGAGTCGAATATTCAAGATGGGCTTGAACGAGGAGGAACCAGCCTTGGTACACTTGATTCGGGCTAACGAGGTGGCGAGCATCGGAGAGAATGATTTTTGAAGTATAATAAGGGCCAGAAGAGTAATTCTAAATTTGTAGATGCATTCCTTACGTCGAGAGCTTCGAAACGATATATTGTGGGTTAAAATCCGATATCATATGACCAAGTTATGGCCCGTTTAAGATAAGTGGCTTTGCAGGCCAAGGCCCTGCGGGTCTAGGTTTTTAATTTTAGGGTTTTCTCTTATTTTTAAGTTAGATTAGGATTAGCCACCTTATATAAACACTCCTTTATGTTATTTTGAAGAAGCCTTTTGACATTATTGAGTTTAATATCATTGAGAGGATTTTCTCAACTTGTTCTTAAAAGAACTTTTGACTTATCAAAGGATTTGCTAACCTTTGTGGCGTCTTATCTAGCAATCCGGGTTCTTGAGACTTAGCTTCTCAGGGGTTTGGATCTTTTATCCGAATTCTGATCATATTGGCTTTCTTGGGTTTTTGTCAATCTAGTTGTGGGTTTTTCTAGCTTGATCTAGAAGGGTTCTCATCAGTTGGTATCAGAGCTTAGGCACCAAGGTCAGATTCATCTATCTTTATTTATTTATTTTTTTTTCTCATTCTTGTTTGGGATTTTTCATTCTTGTTCTCAAAAAAAAAATAAAAAAAAAAAAACCGAAACGAGGCCGCATGAACGATGTATCGCATGAACAAATATTTTTAGGGTTTTCTTATATCAATTTTGCATCCTTGTGGTTTCTTTCCTTAAATTCATAAATTTTACCTTTTCCCCTAAATTCATTCAAATTTCAATTATTTAAGGATTAAAAAAAAAAAAAAAAAAAAAAAAAAGAGCAAAAAAAAAAAAAAAGAAAAAAAAATCACATTAATAATAATCATATTGGGTGATCTCCTTTGTTTTCTTGGTCTTGTTATTCTTGTTTCCTATATTCTTGTTCGTTTGTTTCGTTTTTCCTTTTTCTTGTTTCTTGGACTGTGATTGTTAGAGGGATTATACTTTGGTACCTTTCCTTGATTGAGTTATTAGTTCCTAAAGAACTTGATTGAGAAAATATAAGAGCAGTAAAAGGCAAGAGTGTGTGAGCACAGCTTCGGGTAAAAGCCTATTTGAGTGTAAACACGAGTGGAGTGGCATCGCGAGTGTAAACACGTGAGGCTTGCGAGGTTCATTGTTGTTTTTCTATTTTGCTAACATCTCTTTGCAGATTCAAATAACTAATATGGATGATAAAAGTGAGGCGCAACCTTCTACGGTAGACTTTACTTTCACCTTGAAGGCAATGCACCAGGCATTTGAAAAGATGAATGCGAGGTTTGATGAGATGGGAAGCCAGTTGAGGCAACATGGAGCGGCTATTGAGGGTATTCAGAAGGAGCACACTAGTAGAGAGCGTAACAGGGCTAGACATGATGAAGCAAGACATAATGGGAGAAATAATAGGCATAGATACGAGCCTATAGCTGAGTATGAGGCAGAGAATGAAATTTGGGAAGATGATGGTGATGATCGGGCATCCGAAATAGGAAGGGATAGAGTAAGATATAGAAGAGGGAGACAGGAGAGGGGGTATAGGAGAGATGAGGAGGATAGAGATTTAGGCAAAATCAAAGTGACTATTCCTTTGTTTCAAGGAAGGAGTAATCCAGAGGCTTACTTGGAGTGGGAAAAGAAGGTTGAGTTGATCTTTGATTGTCACAATTATTCATAGGAGAAAAAGGTAAAGCTAGCAGTTATTGAATTCACTGACTATGCTATTATTTGGTGGGATCAATTGGTGAATAATAGGAGGAGGAATCGAGAAAGGCCTATAGCTACATGGGGAGAGTTGAGGACGTTTATGAGGAAGCGGTTCATTCCTAATCATTACTATAGGGATCTTTATCTTAAGCTACAAAGCCTTACCCAATGATCGATGAGTGTAGAGGATTACCATAAAGAGATGGAGATCGCTATGATTAGGGCTAATGTAGAGGAAGATAGGGAAGCTACAATGGCACGATTTTTGACCGGATTGAATAAAGATATTGCCAATGTAGTGGAGCTACAGCATTATGTGGAGTTGGAGGATATGGTCCACATGGCTATGAAGGTGGAGAGGCCATGAAAGTGGCAGGGGCCAGGAAGGTATACTTCGGCTTCTTCAACTCCGTGGACTCCGAAGTGGAGTAATAATGAGAGACGACATGAAGGTATCAAGACCGAACCACCTAAGGCAAAAGAAGATTTCGGTATCACAAACAAATGTAAGGTGAATCTCAACCACGTAAGAATCGGGACATCAAGTGCTTCAAGTGTTTGGGTTCTGGACACATTGCTTCTCAGTGCCCAAATAAGAGAGTTATGGTGATACAAGATAGTGGAGAATTAGTGAGTGAGAGTGAGAGTGATGGTGGGGAGATGCCAGGCGTTGATTGATGCTAGTGATGATGATGAAGTAGAATACCCTGCGAAAGGTGAATCCCTAGTTGCTAGGCGTGCTTTGAGTACACAAATGAGTGTTGATGACATGGAGCAACAGAGAGAGAACATCTTCCATACTAGATGCATTGTGAATAATAAGGTGTGTAGTATGATAATAGATGGTGGGAGTTGCACCAATGTAGCTAGTACTACCCTTGTAGAAAAGTTAGGGTTACCCTTGCTAACGCATCCCAAGCCTTACATTGCGGTGGTTAAATGATTGTGGAGAGGTCAAAGTTAATAAGCAAGTATTGGTAATATTTACTATTGGAAAGTATAGTGATGAGGTGCTTTGTGACGTAGTTCCTATGCATGCTTTGGGCATTTATTATTGGGAAGGCCATGGCGATATGATAGGAAGGTGACACATGATGGGTTTAGGAATAGATATAGCTTTGTCAAAAATGGGAGAACCGTGACGCTTGTTCCTTTAACACCAAAAGAGGTCTACGAGGACCAAATAAAGATGAGGGAAAAAGAAAGACAAAATAAAAAGAGTGAGGTCGAGAGTTATGATAAGAAAAAGAAAGAGAGTGAAACTACAAGTGAGAGAAAAGAAGAGAGAGTGAGAAAGAGGGAAGAGCGAGAAAGAACTTCTTTGCGGGAGTGGGCGAGATTAGGAAAGCATATAAAGCAAGCCATTTCATGGTTTTGCTCGTGTACAAAGACTCATATCTAACCTTTGATGACATTAATCCTTCTCTTTCTAGTGTTTTTACTTCTTTGTTACAGGAGTTTGAAGATGTGTTTCCGACGGAAATGCCTATTGGCTTACCACCCATTAGAGGCATTGAGCATCAAATAGATTTCGTACCGGAGAGCTGTCATACCCAATAGGCCAGCCTAAAGAACAAATCCCGAGGAGACCAAAGAGATACAAAGTCAACTTATAGACCTGATGAGCAAGGGCTACCTAAGAGAGAGCATGAGCCCATGTGCGCACAGGTGCTACTAGTACCAAAGAAGGATGAAAATTGGAGAATGTGTGTTGATTGCCGAGCCATCAATAATATTACGGTAAAATATCGCCATCCCATTCCTAGGTTAGATGATATGCTTGGATGAATTGCATGGAGCTTGTTTATTTTCTAAAATTGATTTAAAAAGTGGCTATCACCAAATTCGTATGAGAGAAGGTAATGAATGGAAAACTCGCCTTTAAGACCAAATATGGTTTGTATGAATGGTTAGTTATGCCTTTTTGTCTTACTAATGCACCTAGTACTTTTATGAGATTAATGTATCATGTGTTGCGTGCATTTATAGGTCTGTTTGTTGTTGTTTATTTTGATGATATTCTAGTGTACAAAGAGACTTTAGAAGAGCATATTGGACATTTGCGATGTGTGTTAGATGTTTTGAGGAAAGAAAAGTTGTATGCTAATTTTAAGAAATGTTCTTTTTGCATAGAGAAAGTTGTTTTTCTTGGTTTTGTTGTTGGTGCAAATGGTATAGAGGTGGATCAAGAAAAGGTTAAGGCTATTAGGGAGTGGCCAACGCCTAAGAGCATCAGTGAGGTAAGGAGCTTTCATGGTTTAGCTAGTTTTTATCGGCGATTTGTTAAGGATTTTAGCACTATTGCCGCACCTCTTACTGATGTTGTTAAAAAGAATGTTGCATTTACTTGGAGTGTTGAACAAGATAAAGCATTCATTGATCTTAAAGAAAAGTTATGTTCTGCACCTATTCTAGCATTACCTAATTTTAATTGTACTTTTGAGATTGAATGTGATGCCTCAGGAATAGGTATTGGAGTTGTTTTGATGCAGGATCGAAGGCCCATTGCTTATTTTATTAAGAAAAAGATTGAGCAATATGCTACTCAAGCTAATAAGGGTAGGAAACGTGTGATTTTTGAACCCGGCGATTGGGTTTGGGTTCACATGCGTAAGGAGAGGTTTCCAGCCCAGAGGAAATCTAAGTTGCACCCTCGAGGAGATGGTCCATTTCGATTCTTGAGCGTGTTAATGATAATGCTTATCAAGTGGATCTTCCCGGTGAGTATAACGTGTCTGCTACCTTTAATGTTTCGATCTTTCTCCCTTTGATGCGTGTTCGATTCGAGGACGAATCCTTTTGAGAGAGGGGGAATGATGTGATCCGAGTGCTCGAGCATTAAAGATCCGTTGCTTGTTCCGAAGGGCCAATTACGAGAGCACGAGCTAAGAAGATCAAGGAAGCCATGCAAGGATTTATTCAAGCTACTTTGGATGACTTCAATTCAAGTTCAATTTGCAAGAGTCGAATATTCAAGATGGGCTTGAACGAGGAGGAACCAGCCTTGGTACACTTGATTCGGGCTAACGAGGTGGCGAGCATCGGAGAGAATGATTTTTGAAGTATAATAAGGGCCAGAAGAGTAATTCTAAATTTGTAGATGCATTCCTTACGTCGAGAGCTTCGAAACGATATATTGTGGGTTAAAATCCGATATCATATGACCAAGTTATGGCCCGTTTAAGATAAGTGGCTTTGCAGGCCAAGGCCCTGCGGGTCCAGGTTTTTAATTTTAGGGTTTTCTCTTATTTTTAAGTTAGATTAGGATTAGCCACCTTATATAAACACTCCTTTATGTTATTTTGAAGAAGACTTTTGACATTATTGAGTTTAATATCATTGAGAGGATTTTCTCAACTTGTTCTTAAAAGAACTTTTGACTTATCAAAGGATTTGCTAACCTTTGTGGCGTCTTATCTAGCAATCCGGGTTCTTGAGACTTAGCTTCTCAGGGGTTTGGATCTTTTATCCGAATTCTGATCATATTGGCTTTCTTGGATTTTTGTCAATCTAGTTGTGGGTTTTTCTAGCTTGATCTAGAAGGGTTCTCATCATTTAGGGTGCATAGCTTAGCTCATTTGATCTTCTTTCTTCTTTCATTTTCCTATCTGCACAACCTACACAACCACCTCCGTGTCAGAACTTTCAAAACAGCTAGAGTTACCCGCCTTATGTCCCTGGTAAGTGCATATTTCCTTATATTTTTATTATTAATTTCTCCATCTTTTTGTTGCTTTGGTATTAAATATTATAATTATTTTAATTAATTTATAATTTAGTTATTTTATTAAATTATATTATATTATGTTAATTTTTATCTTAATTTTTATATTTTGTTATTTTAGGTATATTATGAGATTAAAGAAGAATTAAATTGGAACACTGAGAAAGAAATCTGTTTAAAGTAATCAAGATAGGTAGGAACTGAAGTTATCAGATTTATGCTTGATAGACTGATTATAGAAGCTAATTAAATTGGACATTGTTATTTTCTTTCCATAATAAGCATGTAGCATTCACGTGAGAAGCAATTAAGCATGCAAGCATGTGGAATTCAAGCCAAGAAATGCCAAGGAAACCGAAGCTAATTAATTCATGCACATGCACTTATGGAATTCATGTGGAGACAAGGAAAACTTTGGGAACAAGCATGCATAAAATGAAAATCTATTTAATATGCATGGCTTTATAAGTTGCATGCAATATTTACATTGCCAAATTTAGAGGATTGCATGCACGTAAATCTTGCCAAGGATGCATGGAATTAATTGCCAACCTTTGGCTTTTGATTAAAACACAAGCAGCACACAACCAAAGAAACACAAATCCGAGAGGCAACCGCTTGAAGAGAAGTGAAAAATAAAGAGAAGCCGAGAGGAATTCAATTAGAGAAGCAGCCAGCAGCTTGAATTATTCCCCATGACTGGTCTTATCAACTCTTTTATTCCCAATTTAATTATATTAGCCAAAATTTTCTATTTGGTTGAGGGTGAATTCAAAACCCCAAACATGTTCTATGATTAATATTTAATTTCTATCATCCATTTTATTTAATTAAGATTGTTTATGTTCTTCTATAATTAATGTTTATGATTTTACTCTTGTCTTATTTGAGTGACTAATCAGGTAGGACTTGAATAAATTCTATTGCTAGATTAAAATTCTTGATTCGTAATTATCTTGATATTTTAATCATTAGTAGCAAATTGGAATCAATGATTTCAATTGGAGAACATAGCCTAGGTTAAATAATCTGAGCTTGTGTGTTTATTGCCTAGATCAACCTAATATCTTTCTCTGCTTAATGCTTCTATTATCTTAAATTTAAAGAGCTTATTTTAAATTATTTAACGGTTAAATATTAGGTGAAGAGCTTGTTTTACCTAATGACTCAGTTAGGAAAGAAAGAGATTAACAGAGCTTATTGTTGTCTATGGTTGCTAGTTTCAATGAAAATTGATGATAGAATTGACAAAATGAACATGTTTGGTGGTGGCGAATGATCCTTTGACCAAAGTTTTCATTATGATTACTTTTTTCTCTTTTAATTAGAGTTCCTATTAAATTATTATTTTCATAGTTTTAGTTTCTTTATATCTTGCAATTTAGTTAAAATTTCACAAAACCCCCCTTTATTTATAGTTGATATTTATTATTATTATTATTATTATTATTATTATTTTATATTAAGTCTTTGTTTTAGAGTTGATAATAAATAAAACTAACAGTTTTCGTGGGATCGATCCTTACGTACTCTATACTAGTTATTTATATGATTAGTAAAGTTTTAAATTTGGTGTACCCTAACGACACTATCAGTTCCACCACCAAGAAAAACTCTTGAAGATACATTGCATTCATTCATTGATAAACAAGAGTCAATCAATAACCAAACCATGCAAACCTTGACCAATTTAACAGATACAATCTCCAAATTTCCATCGGCCCTCACCATTCATGAAAAAGATAAGTTTCCTTCTTAACCAGAACCAACCCCCAAAAATCAACAACATCCTCAAATTGGTAGTACTGGAAACCAAAACATGAACGAAGTCAAATCGGTTATAACCCTTCGTGGCGGTAAAGTTGTCAAAAAACACATTGTTGATCATCTTAAAATCAGTAAGAAGCCAATTTTAGAGAGTAAGGAAGTGTCCGACGAACCACTGGTCCATGAAGAAATAACCAACTCTCCTCCTGTATCCTCATTCCCTCAAGCATTGATCAAGCCAAAGAAATTAAACCAAAACCCGGAGATTTATGAAGTCTTCAAACAGGTGAAAGTAAACATTCCTCTACTATACCTCATTAAACAAGTACCATCCTATGCTAAATTTTTGAAAGACTTGTGCAATGTAAAAAGGAAACATAATGTACAAAAGAAAGCCTTTCTAGCAAAACAGGTCAGTTCCATTCTTTCAACGAATAACGCCTTGAAATACGAAGATCCTGGTTGTCCAACTATTTCTTGCATTATTGGGGATCATAAAATTGAACATACCTTGCTTGATCTTGGTGCTAGTGTCAATTTGCTTCAATATTCAGTGTACTAACAGCTCAATCTTAGTGAGTTAAAAACTACCTTTACCACCCTTTTACTTGTCGATAGTTCGATTGAGGTACCAAAAGGAATAATTGAAGATGTGTTGGTCCGAGTCGATAAATTCATATATCCTGTGGATTTTATTATTTTGGAAACTGAACCAATTGCTAATGAATGCAAGCAAATTCCTGTCATATTCGGTCGATCATTTTTAGCCACTGCTAATGCTTTGATTAATTGCATGAATGGAGTAATGAATTTATCCTTTGGTAACATGACGTTACAACTCAATGTGTTCAACATGTGTAAACGACCTCATGACATAGAAGAGGATGATAATGATGATGAGGAAATTGAATTGATTGATTCAATCATCGAAGAACACATCCAGGATGAGAAACTTATAAATTCTATGGAGAATTATTTTATTGATTTGTTCGAATCAAGTAATGAATTGGAATGTAATACTACTAATACATGCTCGACACTTGATTCTATACAGGATTCTGAAGATGACAGTAATCAAGTGAACCTTGAAGACAGAGGACAACTTGAAGGGATGACTGGATTAATCGAAATAAAACATGAGCATAAACCGGTTTGTGCTATTAAAGCTTTTAATTCAAATTTTGATGATGCTGGTAATGTACGTAAATTGCAATTAAATGAACTTGACAATTTAAAGAATAATACATATGAAAATTCAAGAATTATTAAAGCAAAACACAAAGCTTTTTATGATAAAAGATTATTTCATAAAACAATTGGTCAAAATGTGTTCCTTTGTAATTCTCGACTTCATTTGTTTCCATGGAAATTGAAGTCAAGGTGGAGTGGCCCATTTGTTTTGAAAAGTGTGTATCCATATGGGGCCGTTAAAGTTAAGAATCTAAATAATGGTTTCACATATAAAGTTAAAGGACAAAGATTAAAATCATATCTTGAACACCAACCATGTGAAGAAGACATCAAAATTAATTTGACTAACCCACCAAATCCTGATTAAATCTTGTGATTCATTTTTTTTCTTGTTTTGTTGTTTTGTTTTACTATTGTTTTGCCATTTGATTGATTGATTGTTTCTTTTTATGTCTCAATTGATGTGTGCTACACGTTTTCTTTAATATTTCTTGCTTAAGTGTGTTTGTTCGATAATTGTGTTTTTTTTTCCTTCTTTATTTTCAATATATGTCATGAGTGCCTTAGTAAGAAAAATCCTCTTCAAGCATCTTAGAAGACTTTTACATGTTAAATTTCATTTAAGAGGCTTGATACAAAGTTGTAAATCACATCCAATTTGGGAATGACGAACACCAGAGTTAGTGCAACTCTGGGAAATAGAAGGCCATCTATATGACTTTCAATTGAAACTTGAGGTTAATGCAATAAGAGGATGAATGTAAGTTTCATTATTTTTTTAGTGTGTTTTCTTTTGTTTTTTTGTTCGCTTCCACATTTGTTTTAATTTTGCAGACTTAATTCTCTTTATTTCTTATTTTGATATACTATCTCGTATAAATGGCAGATGACGGTAGTCCGTGACTTTTTAAATCAATATCCTTAGTTTCCCATAATAACTGAAACCCCAAAAACAAACATGGAAGAATTATAAGATAAACTGCATAATCATTTTCCTTCTCTCCCTCAGAATGTCCTCAGAAAAATTTACAAAGCTCGCTGTGAATGACTGCGTTTGTTAATGATTCATGGCATCCCTTCTACATTCGTTGGTTTATTAAAGCGAAGGCCCAATTGACAGGTGAGTTTTCTGATCCATTTATATCTTACATGCCTAGTTTTGGAAAAAACTCAGACTCTAAAAAGAGAAGAGCTAAGCGACTTGGCTCTGAATGCCATAATTGTGTAAGACTTAATTGCAAAAAAAAAATCCTTGTAAATATTTTCGAATGGTTTCTGATAATCGTGAAAATAAAATTCAATTCATTAAAGATGGCATGAGTAAAGAATTGTTGAATGATATCTTACGATCTCTTCAGATGCATCGAAGCGGATATGTTTAATGTGCAATTCACCATTTATGGCCACTATTGTAGAAAGAAAGTGTACAGTTTAGTCTTGAGAATCTGACTCAAAAAGACCATGTTTGCCATTTATAAAAAAACTAGATGGGAAGCCTATCCTCGACCTATAGAGGGCGTTCAAGCCATTATTTGACGTAAAACCAAAGGAAGATTTGAGCCACAATCACAACTACCAGTAAATAATATTTCCTTTTAAATCTCTTATCTTTTGTATTATTGCTTTTAATAGTGTGATTTATTTATAATTAATGTTTGCTTTTGAATAATGAGCCAAAGCTTCACAAATCATTTGACAAATCAACCACCCCATTTACAGCTTTGTATCATTATGTTTGTCTTTAAATATATGTTTCTTTTTCAAACCCCCACAATTGTTTTTTAGATTGTCCCAATGGCAGCAACTTCGAGTAGACAATTCAAGAACATTTGTGCGCTTTTGGGGTTTCATTATGGGAAGTACAAGAAGTTCGTTCAGGCAGCCATAGATCTTGATCATATTATAGCAGAGAGAAAACTACACTTGGTATATGGAGGAGGTGACCGAGGGTTATCAAAGCTTATATCAGAAGCTGCTTAAACTAGAGGAAGCCAAGTGTTAGGCATCAATCCAAAAGCCCTAAAACCTCTAGGATGCCTACCCGGTCCACCAATTGTAAAAGAGATAGTCGTCTTAGGTATATCGGAAAGAATATCTGAAATGCTAAATCATGTTGATGCTTTCGTTTTCTTGCGAGGTGATCTTGCAACTCTAGAGGCACTAATCACATTTGCATCTTGGGCTCATTTGAACATTCATCAAAAACCCATCGGTTTGTTAAATGTTAATAATTTTTATGATGGCTTGATAATTTTTCTTAATCATGCAATTAAAAGAGTTTTCATTTCTTCCACCTACTCCTGCTGCTAATGAGTTACTTGATCTTTTACAATCTTACAAACTATAGCTAAATCCCATGACCTTGGCGTTAGATTGGTCGATTGATGATGGTAGCAGTAATAGTAGTAAAAAGTGCAAATTAGATTTAACTATCCACTTGTAAATATTTTCTGTTACAATGTTCAGGTGATGTTTTCTAACTCTACTTATTTGTTTTAAGACATTGAGGATAATGTCTCGTTCTAGTTGGGGGAAGGGAATAGTTGACAGTTGTGGAATGCCTCAGTCCTCATGATGTTTTTACTAATTTTTTCTTGTAAAAACTAACTTTGGATAAATTTAAGTCGAGGATGGCTGAATATGGAGTGTAGTGACTATAGAAACACATCTTCTTAGTCTTAAAGTTTTATTTTCCAAAAAAAAAATTTAACGTATTTCTTATTCTTTGCCATCTTGGTTTGAGGCCGTCATTATTTCGTGACCTATTCATGTTTTGTTAACAAAATGTTTTCTTTAAAAAAATGTTTTGTAATAATAAGTTTTGTGTGATCTTTTGACATTAAATGACATGATGACTTTCAAATTTTGGTATTTGTATTATCTTTGGCCTTAAGTTATGTTACACCATGTTTATTATTTTACATATTAATTTGATGAGTGAAATTAATTAGGCTATTTAATAGAGTGTATATGTCATAGTAAGTTCCAAGTGAGTTTTTGAGCCTATCATTTTTCTTAGAGAAAAATCCCTTTTGCTCATACAGCTTAAAAATTTATTATCTTATACAAGATCTCTACGTTTCATTTTGAGTATCCCAAAAAAAAAGCTAAAAAATTGGTGTAGCTGCATCTGGAAGTCCATTTTACTAGTAGATATGAAAGACTATTTAGAGCTCTAAAAATTGACAGAAAGGTCATCTTTGAACCGTTTGAGCATTTTTTTTAGCCATACCTATTGTGAAGTATCCATAGTTACCCTTTTTTAGCCTATTTATATGAAAAAAAAAATTTATTTAGTAACTTATCATCTTATCCCACTCTAATGTGGAATATTTACCTTATGTTTTATATTTTCCAACCCCTGATTATGTTTTGAAAAATAGGGATGATTATATGTTCATGAAAATGGTGCAATACAAAAAAAAAATCAATCAAAAAAATAATAACAGTAAAATAATATAAAAAATGTAAAAAAAAAAGTGAAAAGCACCTTGCAATCTCTAAAAGACCTCAATTTTTCAGACAAATATTTTGCTTTCCCATTATCCTTTCTTTGTTGGCCACATCCCTAGTGATGAGATCTATGTTACGGATGGCAGTACAAATGCGTGGAATAAGGCTTATTCAGATCCTATTCAAGTTTTCGTCGGACCCGTTACAAGAGCTCATGCGAAGAAATTCAAAGAAGTGCTTAATGAGCTGATTCAAGCAACTTGGGATCAATCAAATGCGTGGAGGCCCATTGAAGGAATTTCACAAGATATTCAGATCAATAAATAAGTAATTCAAGCTCTTGATTTTTCTGAATAATTAATTCCATAAAATTGGCAAGTTGGCATGCACAATATGGTGGGAAGATATGCTATCATCTTTTCTAGATACTTTCCAATTTTTAAAAGATGCAGCAAATCGAAGATATGCTATTATCCTTTCTGGATACTTTCCTATTCTTAAAAGAGGCAGTAAATCTGCTGATTTCATTTTATTTAATCATTTAAGATATGTATGATTCTTTTCTTTTCGTTTAGATTAGGATTCTAATTTAATTAATTCCATAAAATTGGCAAGTTGGCATGCACAATATGGTGGGAAGATATGCTACCATCTTTTCTAGATATTTTCCTATTTTTGAAAGAGGCAGCAAATCGAAGATATGCTATTATCCTTTATGGATACTTTCATATTCTTAAAAGAGGGCAGCATATCTGCTAATTTCTTTTTATTTAGTCATTTAAGATATGTAGGATTCTTTCCTTTTCGTTTAGATTAGGATTCTGATTTAATTAGGATTCTTTCCTTTTTATTTAGATTTGGATTATGATTTAATTAGGATTCTTTCCTTATTTATTTTAGATTCAGATTCTGATTTGATTCTAGATTAGAATTTGTTTCCAGTTTTGGATTAGGATAATTATGGCCGAAAACATTATATATATTGTACCCAAAATTCAATAAAGAAGTTTCTTAGAAGTTTTCATACAATTGTGAGAGTGTTATTCTCTTGGGTTCTTAAACGAACTCTTTGAACTTATGGAATTATCCGTGGCGTTCAATCCTTTACTTATCAATCTGCCATTCCATAACTGATTGTGATGTTTTCACATATCGAGGTTCGTGCTTCCTTAAGCAACGGGTCGCGGTTCCATACAATTCCAGTTTAGAATCGATCTTTTGATTAGGGTTGCGTCAGTTCTTGGCGGGGTTCATATCATTTGGTATCAGAGCCAGTTTCTAATCAGGTTTTGCTTATCCTTTACTTTAGATTTTGCTTCTTATTAATTCGTATCTTGTTTAATTCCAATTCATCCAAAAAAAAAAAAAAATAAGTGAACAGTGTTGCGTAAACAATGCCTTGTGAACAATAACTTTTTTAGGGTTTTCTTTTTTTTTTTTTTATCAATTTTGCATCCTTGTGGTTTATTTCCTTAAATCCACAAATCTTACCTATTCCTTTTCCTAAATTCATTCAAATTTAAGTTATTTATTATTTAAAAAAAACCTTGTTTTCCCTATTCGATTTTGAATCCCTAGTTTATTGTGTTATTCCAAAAAACAAAAAGGAAGAAGAAAAATTAGAGCAAGCAAAAAATAAAAAAAATTTGCTCAAAATTTTAGTATTTTGTGATAAAAAAAATATTATCATACGTCGTTCTATTCTCACCTTTAAAACCCGAATCTCCTTGGTTTAATCTTTGTGAATTGCAGCTCTTGATATTGTTTAATTAGTTTTATAAGAACCAAGAGAGAATTACTATAAGTGGAAAAAGGCAAGAAAATGTAAGCGTATTAGAGGGTAAAAGCCAATAAATTTGAGTGAAACACGAGTGAAATTGAGTGATCATTCTCTTGAGTAAAACACGTATGGGAGTGAGGTAAGGTCCTATATTTTTATATTATTTTTAACTTCATTTTTTGTAGTTTTTAGCCATGCCTCACGATCAAGAAGAAAATTCCAATGAGGAGGTCCAACAATCAACCGTTCAAAATTTACAAATTCAGGCATTAATGGGAGAGATGAGACGGATGATGAGGGTTGAATTAGAGAACATACATGAGCGTTTGGATAGAGTAGAAAACACACGTCCGAAACAGCCACAACATGTTCCCCAAGCACGTAGGAGGGAGAGAGTTCCGGCTCGAGACTAGATTGATGATTATTATAAGAATGAGTATGGTGAAGGTGAGGATTCTGTAGGTGATTATAGGAGAGTTAGGCATCGAGATGATAGTGTGAGTGGCATAAAGATGAAGATCCCACCTTTTCAAGGAAAATATGATCTAGAAGCATACCTTGAATGGGAGAAGAAGATGGAGTTTGTATTTGACTGCCACAACTATTCCGAGGTAAAGAAAGTAAAATTGGCTGTTATTGAGTTTTCTGATTACACTATTACTTGGTGGGATAGCTTGTTATAAATAGAAGTCGGAATAGGGAGCGTCCTGTTGAGACGTGGGATGAAATGAAGACATTGATGAGAAGGCGCTTTGTACCTAGCCACTACTACCGAGACTTGTACCAAAAACTACAACGTCTTACCCAGGGTAGTAGAAGCGTGAAGGATTACTACAAAAAAATGGAGGTTTTCATGATTAGAGCAAATGTAGAGGGGGATAGAGAAGCTACCATGGCACGATTCTTGAATGGCCTTAACCGAAAGATTGTAAATATGGTTGCGTTGCAACATTACGTGAAGATTGAGGAGATGGTCCACAAGGCCCTCAAGATTGAGCAGCAACTCAAAAGGAGAGGTAACACTCGTACAGCCCCAGGCTTGAGTTCTACTCCATGGAAGCCAGTTATGTGAAGCGAGATGAGAGGCCACAAACATCTACTGCACCTAAGCCAAGATCCGAGCCCTCCAAGCCCAATTCCTAAGGTAATACCCTGACTTCCACTACTAGAAATCGTGACATTAAGTGTTTCAAATTTCAAGACAAGGGACATATAGCAAGTGAATGCGTGAATAAGAGAGTTATGGTGATGCGAGATGATGGTGAGATTGTCACTGATGATGAAGAGGAAGATAATGAGATGCCACCATTGGAGGATGTTAAAGATGAAGAGTATGTAGGCCCGGAAGAGTTAACTTTTGTAGCTAGGAGAGCTAATGAGGACCCTTTTAGATTAAGCTAGAAAAACCCACAACTAAATTGACAAGAACCCAAGAAAGCCAATATGATCATAATTCAGATAAAAGATCCAAACCTTTAAGAAGCTAAGTCTCAAGAACCCGGATTGCTAGATAAGATGCCACAAAGATTAGCAAATCCTTTAATAAGTCGAAAGTTTTTTCAAGAACAAGTTAAGAAAATCCTCTCAATGATATTAAACTTAATAATGTCAACAGTCTCCTCAAAATAACATAAAGAAGTGTTTATATATGGTGGCTAACCCTAATTTAACTTAAAAATAAGAGAAAACCCTGAAATTAAAAACCTGGACCTGCAGGGCCTTGGCCTACAAAGCCACTTATTTTAAACAGGCCATAACTTGGTCATATGATGTCGGATTTTGACCTACAATATACCATTTCGATGTTCTTGACGTAAAGAATGTATCTACAAAGTTACCAATACTTGCTTATTAACTTTGACCTCTCCATAATCATTTAACCACTGCAATCTATAAGGCCTGGGATGCATTAGCAACGGTAACCCTAACTTCTCTACAAGGATAGTACTAGCTACATTGGTGCAACTCCTACCATCTATTATTATACTACACACCTTATTATTCACAATGCATCTAGTATGGAAGATGTTCTCTCTCTGCTGCTCCATGTCATCAACATTCATTTGTGTACTCAAAGCGGGCCTTGCAACTAGGGATTCACTTTTTGCAAGGTATTCTACTTCATCATCATCACTAGCATCAATCAACTCAGGCATCTCACCACCATCACTCTCACTCACTAATTCCCCACTATCTTGCATCACCATAACTCTCTTATTTGGGCACTGAGAAGCAATGTGTCCAGAATCCAAACACTTGAAGCACTTGATATCCCGATTCTTCTGTGGTTGAGATTTAGCCTTAGATTTGTTTTTGATATTGAAATCTTCTTTTGCATTAGGCGGTTCAGTTTTGATACCTTCATGTCGTCTCTCATTATTACTCCACTTCGGGTTCCATGGATTTGAAGAAGCCGAAGTATACCTTACTGTACCTTTCCTCTTTAATTGCCTCTCCACCTTCAGCCATGTGGATCATATCCTACAACTCCACATAATGCTGTAGCTCCACTACATTGGCAATATCTTAATTGATGAGAACCCTTCTAGATCAAGCTAGAAAAACCCACAACCAGATTGACAAGAACCCAAGAAAGCAAATATGATCAGAATTCAGATAAAAGATCCAAACCCTTGAGAAGCTAAGTCTTAAAAACCGGGATTACTAGATAAGACGCCACAAAGGTTAGCAAATCCTTTGATAAGTTGAAAGTTCTTTCAAGAACAGGTTGAGAAAATCCTCTCAATGATATTAAACTCAATAATGTCAAAATTCTACTCAAAATAACATAAAGGAATGTTTGTATAAGGTGGCTAACCTTAACTTAACTTAAAAATAAGAGAAAACCCTAAAATTAAAAACCTAGACCCACAGGGCCTTGGCCTGCAAAGCTACTTTTTTTAAACGGGCCATAACTTGGTCATATGATGTCGGATTTTGACCCACAATATACCGTTTCGAAGCTCTCAACGTAAGGAATGTATCTAAAGATTTAGAATTACTCTTCTGGCCCTTATTATACTTCAAAAATATCCTCTCCAATGCTCGTCACCTCGTTAGCTCGAATCAAGTTTACCAAGGCTAGTTCCTCCTCATTCAAGCCCATCTTGAATATTGGACTCTTGCAAATTGAATTTGAATTGAAGTCATGCAAAGTAGCGTGAATAAATCATTGCATTGCTTCCTTGATCGTCTTAGCTCGTGCTCTCATAATTGGCCCTTCTAGAACAAGCAACGGATCTTTAATGCTTTGAGCACTCTAGATCACATCATTTATTCAATCGAGTCAAAAATCGTGCCATTGTGGCTTCCCTATCTTCCTCTACATTAGCCCTAATCATAATAATCTCCATCTCTTTATGGTAATCCTCTACACTCTTCGATTCTTGGGTAAGGTTTTGTAGCTTAAGATAAAGATCCCTATAGTAATGATTAGGAATGAACCGCTTCTTCATAAGCGCTCTCAACTCTCCCCACGTAGCTATAGGCCTTTCACGATTCCTCCTCATATTATTCACCAATTGATCCCACCAAATAATAGCATAGTCAGTGAATTCAATAACTGCTAACTTTACCATTTTCTACTCTGAATAATTGTGACAATCAAAGATTAACTCACCTTCTTTTTCCACTCCAAGTAAGCCTCTAGATTACTCTTTCCTTGAAACGAAGGAATAGTCACTTTGATTTTGCCTAAATCTCTATCCTTCTCATCTCTCCTATACTCCCTCTCTTGTCTACCTCTTCTATATCTCACTCTATCCCTTTCTATTTCGGATGCTCGATCATCACCATCATCTTCCCAAAATTCATTCTCTGCTTCATACTCATCTATAGGCTCATATCTATGCCTATTATTTTCCCCATCATGTCTTGCTTCAACATGTCTAGCCTTGTTTTGCTCTCTACTAGTTTGCACCTTTTGAATACTCTCAATGGCAGCTTCATATTGCCTCAACTGGCTTTTTATCTCATCAAACCACACATTCAACTTCTTAAATGCCTGGTGCATTGCCTTCAAAGTAAAAGTAAGGTCTACCATAGAAGGTTGCGCCTCACTTTTATCATCCATATTAGTTATTTGAATCTGCAAAGAGATGTTAGCAAAATAGAAAAACAACAATGAACCTCACAAGCCTCACATGTTTACACTCGCGATGTCACTCCACTCATGTTTACACTCAAATAGGCTTTTACCCGAAGCTGTGCTCACACATTCATGCCTTTTACCACTCTTATATTTTCTCAGTCAAGTTCTTTAGGAACTAATAACTCAATCAAGGGAAAGTACCAAAGTATAATCCCTCTAATAATCACAGTCCAAGAAACAAGAAAAAAGGAAAAAGGAAACAAACGAACAAGAATATAGGAAACAAGATTAACAAAACCAAGAAAACAAAGGAGATCACCAAATATGATTATTATTATTATGATTTTTTTCTTTTTTTCAATTTTTTTTTATGCTATTTTTTTTGTAATCCCTAAATAATTGAAATTTGAATGAATTTAGTGGAAAAGGTAAAATTTTTGGATTTAAGGAAAGAAACCACAAGGATGCACAATTGATATAAGAAAACCCTAAAAATACTATTCATGCAATACTGTTCACGCAGCACTGTTCATACGATGCTGTTCATAGAGCACTGTTCACAGTTTTACTTTATTTTTTTTTTGCTAGAACAAGAATGAAAAATCTCAAATAAGAATGAAAAAAAAAAAATAAAGATAGATGAATATGACCTTGGTTCCCAAGCTCTGATACTAACTGATGAGAACACTTCTAGATCAAGTTAGAAAAACTCACAACTAGATTGACAAGAACTCAAGAAAGCCAATATGATCAGAATTCAGATAAAAGATCCAAATCCTTGAGAAGCTAAGTCTCAAGAACCCGGATTGCTAGATAAGACGCCACAAAGGTTAGGAAATCCTTTGATAAGTCGAAAGTTCTTTCAAGAACAAGTTGAGAAAATCCTTTCAATGATGTTAAACTCAATAATGTCAAAAGTCTCCTCAAAATAACATAAAGAAGTGTTTATATAAGGTGGCTAACCCTAATTTAACTTAAAAATAAGAGAAAACCCTAAAATTAAAAACCTGGACCCGCAGGGCCTTGGCCTGTAAAGCCACTTATTTTAAACGGGCTATAACTTGGTCATATGATGTCGGATTTTGATCTACAATATATCGTTTCGGAACTCTCGACGTAAAGAATGTATTTACGAATTTATAATTGCTCTTCTGGCCCTTATTATACTTCAAAAATCATCCTCTCCGATGCTCGCCACCTCGTTAGCTCGAATCAAGTGTACCAAGGCTGGTTCCTCCTCATTCAAGCTCATCTTGAATATTGGACTCTTGCAAATTGAATTTGAATGAAAGTCATCCAAAATAGCTTGAATAAATCCTTGCATTGCTTCCTTGATCTTCTTAGCTCGTGCTCTCTGGAACAAGCAATGGATCTTTAATGCTCTGAGCACTCTGGATCACATCAAGAGCTTTGAGTTTGCAAGTGAAGGAAGATGAAGTAGTGCAATGAGAAAATATTTTTCATACTAGGTGCTATATTCAAGACAAAGTATGTAGTATGATTATTGAAGGGGGAAGTTGTACCAATGTTGCTAGTGCTATCATGGTGGAAAAGTTAGGGCTCCTGACACTTAAGCATCCACGGCCATACAAACTACAATGGCTGAATGATAGTAGTGAGGTGAGAGTGGACAAGCAAGTACTAATGTCTTTTAGGATCGGCAAGTATGAGGACAAAGTGCTATTTGGCGTGGTAGCAATGCAGGTTGGACAATTATATGTATTCTATTGAAAAACAAAGAATCAAAGTTTCCTAAGCATTTAATATATCAAATTTATTGAAAAACAAATAATCTAAGAGAATCACATTAGTCATTATTTCACTAAGCCTTGATTTAATCAAATAATCTCTTAACTATCAAGAATACATGATATTAAAGGTAAAAAGATAATTATTCAATCAATTATATGAAACAAGAACCATAATCATCAAAGAACATATGCAGGGAATTAATTAAATAAAAAAATAATTATTTCATTAAATAGGATTTCATCCTTAACCTCAGTATAAGAAAATTAGCTAGACATGCTTGAATGGAGAGTAACAAATAAAATAAAATTAGCATGGGAAAATTGGACTGCTACTGTCGCTCCTCTTTTTGCCGAATGCCATCTTGCTTCTTCTTCTTCTTTTTTATTTCTTTCGGCTTTTCTTTATATAATGTCTAGGTGACTTTTGGCTGAATCCCATTTAGATTCTAATTGCATGCAAAAATCAGTTTTTGTAAGGAAAATCTACGGAATTCAATTTGTTTCCCTTATTAACCACTAAGCCAGCCAACCACTTTATTACAATTTAATTCTTCACACTTGTTAAATTTGATGCTTTGCACATGCTCGGCTCTGTAATCATCCTTTATCATTTCTTCTTCACGTGTATGTGTAAGGAAAAGAATAATAATCTATAATTCTTCAATTCTTTCCAATTATTGACGTGTTATGCACTTTTATTTCCTATTTTTCAATAACTTCTGCATTCAATAAAATAATTAAAATAATTAAAAACAACTAACAAGTAATAAATAAAGAGTGAAATATGTATATCTTATATGTTCATCATAAGTCATAAATCTAATTTAGAAAATTTAGTAGTAAAGTCAAATTTTGTGGTCTTAGACTATAATTGGTCCTAGGATGAGCTATTAATTATATGGGACACATAATTTCCATTAATGAATCTATCAATGATCAGGCAACTAACTCTTGTGACAATGTTCAATTTGTCAAATTGTGACAATGGCCATCAAACCACTACCATCGCCATTTCACATTCATTGCAGGCTTTGTGTTGAAGGGCCCCCTATAATTGCTAGCTGCTGGAATAGTAGAATGATATATACAAAACTTGCCGATGGCTTAATAAAAAAATTAGTAGGGGTTATAAAATGGAAACATAATTGTATTGAAAGAGGTGGATCCTAGACAACAAATAGAGATGAAAGCATTTTGTTTTGCCTTTTTAATAGAATATTAAGGAAGAAATGCTTCTCTAAGAATAAAGTTCTCCAAAAATTTTCATTTAAAATGTTGTTTTCGCCAAAATGGAATAAGGATCTTTGTCCATAAGGTCCCCAAATATTTCTAATAAGTAACGAGTTCTACTTACACTAATGATGACTAACCCTTTGCATGTTTATTTTGGTTTTGAAGATTCAGCACTGCCAGAAGTTATACATGCTCGAGATGAGAGGAAATGATACTTATGTCTGACAATGCTTTTAATTGAACATTCTTGTTTTTGAAGTTCACCTTTGCTGCTTTCCATGCCTGCCTTCACCTAGCTTATCTTCCCCACAGTCCTCCCCCTTAGTTTTGTCACATAATGAAACATTTGGTAAGGATATATGTAGGAAGATATATGGCCCTAGCAGCTAATTAAAGTTAAAGTGAAGTCTGCAACTCTTATTATTTTTTTTTTAACTTTCTTGCTCTATTTTAATAAGTCTGGTGACAAGATTTAGAGCTGGACTGAAAGTAGAGATTGTTGCCTGAATACCCTGTTACGCTCTACCGTAGAAGGTAGTCTATTACGCTATATGAGACTTGTGCTAGTCTGTTACGCTCTCTACTAGTTTGTTCCTTCTGAATACCCTCAATGGTAGCTCCATGTTGCCTCAACTGGCTTCCCATCTCATCAAACCTTATATTCATCTTCTCAAATGCTTGGTGCATTGCCTTCAAAGTGAAAGTAAGGTCTACCATAGAAGGTTGCGCCTCACTTTTATCATCCATATTAGTTATTTGAATCTACAAAGATATGTTAGCAAAATAGAAAAACAACAATCAACCTCACAAGCCTCACGTGTTTACACTCGCGATCTCACTCCACTTGTGTTTACACTCAAATAGGCTTTTACCCGAAGCTGTGCTCACACACTCTTGCCTTTTACCGCTCTTATATTTTCTCAGTCAAGTTCTTTAGGAACTAATAACTCAATCAACGGAAAGTACCAAAGTATAATCCCTCTAACAATCACAGTCCAAGAAAAAAGAAAAAAGAAAAAAACAAACGAACAAGAATATAGGAAACAAGAATAACAAAACTAAGAAAACAAAGGAGATCATCAAATATGATTATTATTATTGTTATTTTTTTTGCTCTTTTTTTTTGTTTTTTTTTTTTTTTGTAATCCCTAAATAATTGAAATTTGAATGAATTTAGGGGAAAAGGTAAATTTGTGGATTTAAGGAAAGAAACTACAAGGATGCAAAATTGATACAAGAAAACCCTAAAAATACTATTCATGTGATACTGTTCATACGACACTGTTCATGCGATGTTCATGCGATACTGTTCACTTTTTTTTTTTTTTTTGCTAGAACAAGAATGAAAAATCTCAAACAAGAATGAGAAAAAAAAAACAATAAAGATAGATGAATCTGACCTTGGTGCCTAAGCTCTGATACCAACTGATGAGAATCCTTCTAGATCAAGCTAGAAAAACCCACAACTAGATTGACAAGAACCTAACGATGAGAACCCTTCTAGATCAAGCTAGAAAAACCCACAACTAGATTGACAAAAACCCAAGAAAGCCAATATGATCAGAATTCAGATAAACGATCCAAACCCTTGAGAAGCTAAGTCTCAAGAACCCAGATTGCTAGATAAGACGTCACAAAGGTTAGCAAATCCTTTGATAAGTCGAAAGTTCTTTCAAGAACAAGTTGAGAAAATCCTCTCAATCATATTAAACTCAATAATGTCAAAAGTCCCCTCAAAATAACATAAAGGAGTGTTTATACAAGGTGGCTAACCCTAATGTAACTTAAAAATAAGAGAAAATCCTAAAATTAAAAACCTGGACCCGCAGGGCCTTGGCCTACAAAGCCACTTATTCTAAACGGGCCATAGCTTAGTCATATGATGTCGGATTTTAACCCACAATATACCGTTTCGAAGCTCTCGAAGTAAGGAATGCATCTACAAATTTAGAATTACTCTTCTGGCCCTTATTATACTTCAAAAATCATTCTCTTCGATGCTCGCCACCTCGTTAGCCTGAATCAAGTGTATCAAGGCTGGTTCCTCCTCGTTCAAGCCCATCTTGAATATTGGACTCTTGCAAATTAAACTTGAATTGAAGTCATCTAAAATAGCTTGAATAAATCCTTGCATGGCTTCCTTGATCTTCTTAGGTCGTGCTCTCGTAATTGGCCCTTCTGGAACAAGCAACGGATCTTTAATGCTCTGAGCACTCTAGATCGCATCATTAGGGCCTTGTGTAATTCTCTGTTACAGAAAGATAATTTGTCTCCAAATCTAGTTCGTACAAACAATACAAATGCGTTGGTATGCCTTACTTTCACCATTTTTACTTCTCAACGGGCTTATGAAACATAATCTTTTTACAAACAATAGCTTGTCCAAAACAATTGAAAATTTTGGTTAATTCAAGATAGCATAAGAGAAAAATACTACAGAAAAAGCATAAATAATTAAATAGTGTTTACAGAAGCGAGGTGAAGTTAAGCACAAATCCATAAAAAGGGTAGTTGAAAACATATGTGAATTTTCTTAAATACCATTGAGTACAAGTATCTATTTATAACCAAACAGTTACAACTATCTTGGCTCCCTAGGAACCACATGAATCTCAACTTAACATGGCATTTGAAAACACAAACTATGGCCAACACCAAATATAAAAAAATGCAAGGCCAAACACTCCTTCTTCTAGCTATTAAATACAAAAAGGTTGCTTAGCACCTTTACCTATACTTCGTCATACCAAATTACCACATATGAAGATATATATATATATATATAGGGAAGGATCAATGACCCATTAAAATTATACTTATTTTTACACTCATTAATAGGAGAGAGAAAATATAAAAGGAAAAATATTTTGGGTGGGGTCCATATGTATATCACATCCATTGATTCACTCAAATCTAACGGCTAATAAATGATTGTAAAAATAAGTGTAATTTTAAGGGGCCATTGATCTTCCTCCTATATATGTATATATATAAAGAGAGATTTTATTACTAAGAGAATATAATATAAGACCTTATCATTTGTTTCCAGGCTGATCTCTTACAATACTGAGGGTTCCTTTTTATAGGCACCAAGAGAGTCTCTTTTATGTCTAGATACATGATTGCATACACTTAACCTTATCTCTTAGGGAATCTACTTTTACAACTCATCACTACTTTATGTCACATCACAGCTGATCCTTATCTCTAAGGAATATTACTTTACAGCGCACCACTATTCTACAGTTCATCCTTATCTCTAAAGAATCTTACTTTACAACTCACTAGATACAATGTATGTGACTCCACACACTTGTCACTTATTTATAGCTTACTATTGAACTGTAGAATAGTGGTGTGCTGTAAAGCAACATTCTTTAGAGATAAGGATGAGCTGTGATATGACATAAAGTAGTAACAGGGCGCTACACTTGCTCAGAGGTTTCACTGAAGATCACTTGGCCAAAGTATGCTTATATGAAGCAAAGACTTCTATAGGCTTCTACCTTACCAGCGGAAGCAATAAGCTATAAATAAGTGACAAGTGTGTGGAGTCACATAGGTAGGGTCCACTACTGCTTCCGCTATCCTGTACTGCTTTCTTCTGTATCCCAAGCAGGATTTGCTCGTTATAGAAACTTATGGAGAACTCCTTTTGAGAGTGGTTTGCTCTGACACCAAAAAAGAAGGATTTTATTACTAAGAGAATATAATACAAGACTTTATTATTTGTTTCCAGGATGATCTCTTACAATACTGAGGGTTCCCTTTTATAAGCACTAATGGAATTTCTTTTATGTCTAGAAACATAATTACATACACTTAACCTTATCTCTTAAGGAATCTACTTTTACAACTCATCACTACTTTATGTCATATCACAGCTCATCCTTGTCTCTAAGAAATATTACTTTCAGCACACCACTATTCTACAGTTCATCCTTATCACTAAGGAATCTTACTTTACAACTCACTAGATACAATGTATGTGACTCCACACACTTGTCACTTATTTATAGCTTACTATTCACCATTGTTGCGGAAAGTAAACATACAAGGCTGTATACTCCTGGGGTAAGTTCTATAGATAAGGATAAGTGACAATAAGTAAGGTTATATAGACCTTACTTATTTATATAGACCTCTAGCAATATAAATCCCAAATATATTGTTATTTGTATGGATGATATTTGCTGCTTTATGGATGTGGCTATATGGATGCTTCATAAATATATGTCCAGGATTTTTGTTATAGAATATATGATACATGACTTACTACAGTAACTAATGTATCCGAATGTATTACATCATATGTAATACAAGTCTTGTATTCACCAATAGTTCTGGTCCAGAGAAAAGTACTTTGTCTCATTACCCTATAAGGAAGGATGGGTCATGCCACATCAAACTGCTTCTCATCCAGGAATGGCTCATGTTGGGCTTATCACGAGTTAGGAGAAAACTTTGCTGAACATCCTCTTGGATATTAAGAACCAAAGTTAGGGCAGTCGAGACTATGGACAACCAGGAAGTATCCTAGTCTACAGCAAGCACTTCTATGATGGAAGTTCCTTCATCCTCTTCTTCAACCATAAACTTTCACCTTGAAGCTCAAGAAGAAACCCAAAAATCCATCCAACCTTTCCAGCTAGATCCTTTAAACCCATACAAGTTTTATAATGTAAATACCCTTGCTTCATCAATCAAATCTATTGTTCCTTTCAGATAACCTAAGCTCAAGTTTGTATATAAATCTTCTGAAATCCTTGTACAATCTATCTTTTCCAGCTCTAAAGAAACATATCTCTTTGTTCTTACTCCTAAAGATATCAAGAAGTACAAAGGCTACAATGGATTACACCTTGGATTAATCAGAATTGATCTCCAACCTCTGTTTCTTGCTGGCAAAAATGTCACTTATTTCTTGGCAATTCTTGATACAAGATGGAAAGCCTTTGAGAAGGCTTTGATCTCAGCAGTAGAACTAGGACTCAACCAAGGGCATGTTGTGATCCAGGTATAACCAAATTTTACCTTGGATCTACACAAACCTACACTCCCAGAAACTATCAAATTGTTGATCCAATTAAATGGGTTAACAATAAATCCTGTTGAATCAGCCCTTGCAGTACATCACAGTATGACCTATAAAGTTTAATCTCACATATTCTCAATGAGCCACTCCAATCTTCCTATTACTAGAATGATTGGTGGTGAAAGAAGAATTATTCAACCTAAGACTTTCAAACAAAATCAGTTGGTTTTCCCTACTCAATAGATTAATGAGTATGAGCAGAACAACAGGCCTCTGCTGATCCATAAAGCTCCACAGATGCAAAGATTTTTACATGTTCCATAGTAATTATGGTCACATAGCATCCTGATGAATTAATATGCTGCATAGTAATATTACCTTACTAGCAATATATATCTAGTGAAAAGAGCATATACACTAAATGTATTGCTCCACATATACATTTGGTCACTAATATATGCACAGGTTACCCTCTTCGGTAACCTGGTTATTTAATGGTAAGAATAACCAGTTTATTCTACAAGGTTATGTAAAAGTCTTGTGCTTACACTTGTCTTTGCACCTGTGGAGCTTCATGGATCTGCAGAGGCTCTTTTCAACCCTCCCAAAGAGGGATTGCTGCAGGACCTAAGAAATCATGAACAAATGAGCTCTGTTATCAATAGGATTGACAGCAGTATAACTGAATCCTTCAAGGTGAAAGGCGAATGGGGGCAACAAGGCTGAGAAAATCAGTTGCAAGTAGAAGATCTTCTCCTGACCGGTCAAAACCAAAGAAATAGTGGCGTTTACCAAAAGGCATTGCAATACTTAGACAGAGAAGTTTTCTCTATCTGTTTCATACGCTTCTTCAGCTCTTGGTTTCTGTAATGGTTCTGAGGGAACCCTCAGTATTGTAAGAGATCATCTTGGAAATAGTAAGCTATAAATAAGTGACAAGTGTATGGAGTCACATACTTTGTATCTAGTGAGTTGTAAAGTAAGATTCCTTAGTGATAAAGATGAACTGTAGAATAGTGGTGTGCTGTAAATTAATATTCCTTAGAGATAAGGATGAGCTGTGATGTAACATAAAGTAGTGATAAGTTGTAAAAGTAGATTCCCTAAGAGATAAGGTTAAGTGTATGTAATCATGTATCTAAACATAAAGAAGATTCACTTGGTGCCTATAAAAGGTAACCCTCAATAATGTAAGAGATCATCCTAGAAACAAATAATAAAGTATTGTATTATATTCTCTTAGTAATAAAATCTCTCTTTTTGGTATCAGAGCCAACCACTCCCAAAATGAGTTCTCCATAAGTTTCTATAACAAAGTTTGCTCTATGGTAGCCGCATGGACGGATCCTCCACATCAGAAAGTTCATAGAAGCCTATAGAAGTCTTTGCTTCTTATAAGGATACTTTGGCCAAGTGATCTTCAGTGAAACCTCTGACTAAGTGTGGCGCCCTGTTGAAAGGCCAGGATAGAGCCGTGTGTTTTGGGCTTATCACAAGTTAGTAGAAAACTTTGCTGAACATCCTCTTGGATATTAAGACCCAGAGTTAAGGCAGTCGAGGACTATGGACAACCAGGAAGTATCCCAGTCTGCAGCAAGCACTTTTATTATGGAAGTTCCTTCATCCTCTTCTTCAACCATAAACTTTCACCTTGAAGCTCAAGAAGAAACCTAAAAATCCATCCAACCTTTACACCTGGATCCTTTAAACCCATACAAGTTTTATAATGTAAATACCCTTGCTTCATCCATCAAATTTATTGTTCCTTTCAAACAACCTAAGCTCAAGTATATATATAAATCTTCTGAAATCCTTGTACAATCTATCTCATCTAGCTCTAAAGAAACATGTCTCCCTGTTCTTACTTCTAAAGATATCAAGAAGTTCAAAACTGAAGGCTACAATGGATTACACCTTGGAGCAATCAGAATTGGTCTCCAACCTCTGCTTCTTGCTAGAAAAATGTCACTTGTTTCTTGGCAATTCTTGATACAAGATGGAAAACCTTTGAAAAGGTCCTGATCTCAGCAGTAGAAGTGGGACTCAACCAAAGGCATGTTGTGATCCAAGTATAACCAAATTTTACCTTGGATCTACACAAACCCACACTCCTATAAACTATCAAATTGTTGATCCAGTCAAATGGGTTAGCAATGAATCTTGATGAATAAGCCCTTGCAGTACATCAAAGTATGACCTATAAAGTCTAATCCCACATGTTCTCAATGAGCCACTCTAATCTTCCTATTACTAGAATGATTGATGGTGAAGGAAGAATTATTCAACCCAAGACTTTCAAACAAAATCAGTTGGTTTTCCTTGCTCAATGGATTAATGAGTATGACCAGAACAACAGGCCTCTGTAGATCTATGAAGATCCACAGGTGCAAGAATAGCTGAAGGAAGAGTTTCAATTTCTTTTCCTAGTGAGACAAAACCCCTGTATCCTTGTGAAAAGTGTCAACTGATAGGCAAGCATCCAGAGTCATGTACTCATATGCCTAGACGATCTAGATCTGTCAGACACATGTGATCAATTGCAGTAATCAATGCCCCAGGAGTTGGTGGGGAAACACTCAGACAAATCTCTGGAGAATTTGCAGTAGCCAGATGGTTAGTCTAAAAGACAAATCCAACAGAATTTGGACCAATCGAAAAAGTTGTTAATTGGAGCAACATAAATGCTTTGGAACAGAACAAAGCATTAGATGAAATTTTAGCACAACAGCAACAACTTGCTGAACAGATCCAAGAACTCCAGAGGCAAATAAAGAAAAGCAGGAAGAAAAGGAAGCTGACTACCCAACAATTGTCAAAATCTCTTGAAACCCCCAGAAGAAATTCTATGTTCTTATTTACGGGAGTAGTCAGTGATCAGGAATGTGCTAGAACACTGCAATGCTACTAAGATTATTTTCGCAAACAAAAGAAAATATCTTGGAAAAACGACAAGCTTTCCAAACCAGCTCACATTTGGGAAGAAAGTCCTTTTGGTAACAACACCAAAGGATTTTGGCAAAGCTATGAATGCCTTCACAAGAGCCATGGCCTATAAAAGCAACTGGTTGGGATGATGATGATTCAAATGATAGTACTTCTGGATCAATTTCCTCTCAAGAATCTACCTCTACTCCACTTATGCCAATAATGATGGAAAGACCACCTTTTCCAATTTCTCGAACATATGTGGATGCAATAAGAGAAAGATTCCGATAGTCTACTCATGAGACTAGACAAGCTTCAGGAGTCTCATCAACAGGTGAATCACAGCAACCACCACCACAGCAAAATCCTCCTCAAGTACCACCCGAACCATAAGGACTAGAAACTGAATGGGATACTCATGTCCAGATTTCACATGCTCCTTCCACAAATCGTTTTGGAACATTAATGATGTCAAGGTCAAAGATAGAATAGCTTTTATTAAAAAAATGATTACATGGTATGAAAGTGAGAGACAACGAACTCCTCATCTCACCACTAGAGCAGTCATATGCAAAGTAATTGCAGGATTTATTGGATCTTTATGAAAATGGTGGCAAGTTCTCTCTCTGCAAGAACAAGAGTTTATTCTGAGTAATGAGCATCCTTGTGCTATGCTTGCCAATAGTTTGTCTTTAGACTTTATGGTACTACTAACAATGAAAAAGAAATGGCAGAAAAGTAATTCCTGTAAAATAAGTGTTGTGATGTACGAAGCTTGAATAATACTACATGGAGTAAGAACGACTTTACTATGTCTTCAATAAGCAAACAGACAAAGTAAAGCGAGCATTTATCTTTAATATGCCAGGACCAGTAGCAGAAATGCTTGAAGCCAAATTCAAAGCTGAAGGATACATTGAGCTATCAAATTTCAGTTTAGCACGACTGTATCAAATAGCCAGAGAATTAATTCAGAACCATTGCAGAAACCAAGAGCTAAAGAAGCACATGAAACAAATAGAGAAAACTTCACTATCTAAGTATTACAATGCTGAGCCTAACAAGTTTAAATGCCAAGAATCTAGTAAAACATGCCAATGCAAGCCAAGGTTTCCCAAGAAGAAAAAATCTTGGAAACCATATAAAGGCTAGAAGCACAGATAAATCAAGAAGCGAAAATTCCAAAAGAATTCTGGCAGATGTTTTATTTGTGCCAAGAAGGGACACTATGCCAAACAGTGCAAATCGAATAAAAGAATTCCTACCAAACCCTTACAGATGATTGAAGATCCAAACTTCCATGATAATCTCTACACATGGACTGATGATGCTGATGGTTCTATCTTTGCAGTGGAACTCTAAGACCAGGAGTCCGATGTATCTATTTCATGTAAGGATTCAAAATTTCCTGAAGAACCAATCCATGTACTTGAAGAAGTTGATCACCCACCAGAATTTCATAAGAGACTTGTCTATGTATGCTAGCCCTACATTCAGACCTTATGTCAAGGTTATCCTCAAAGCTACCGAAGAAAAACAAATTGCTCTTACTGCTCTGATTGATACTGGAACGGTTTCATCTATTATCCTTAGTGACTGTCTTCCACGAAAGTTCCATGTTCCAACTCAATTCAGTTTCTCTGCAGCAAGTGGCAGCAGCTTCTACAATTATAGATATACCAAGCCAATTGAGCTGTTACTTTTTGGTAAACGCTACTGTTTCTTTGCTCATGACCAGTCAAGAGAAGTTTTTCTACTTGGAATTGATTTTCTCAGCCTTGTTGCCCCATTCACCTTTCACCCTGAAGGATTCAGTTATACAGTTGTTAATCCTATTGATAATAAAGCTCATTTGTTCATGATTCCTTGAGTCCAGCAGCAATCCCTCTTTAAGAGGGGTGAAAAGAGTAAACTTCGGCCCAATCCATTCCAGAAGTTTGAACTTCAGTACAAAGAACTGTTACAATGTTGTGTTGATATTCCAAACAAGTTCTGGTCCAGAGAAAAGTACTTTGTCTTATTACCCTATAAGGAAGGATGGGTCATGCCACATCAAACTGTGTGAAGAGAAGATTCAATCCCTATTGCACCTCAAGCTCATCAGGCCCTCTAAGTCTCATTGGGCCAGCCTAACATTCTATGTGAACAAACACTCGGAGCAGGTTCGAGGAAAGAAGAGACTGGTGATAGACTACGGAAAGCTGAATGATTGTCTATAGGACATTAGATCCTATACTTAGAAAAACTCATCTCTTGAAAAGGATAGCATCTGTAAAGATCTATTCTAAGTTTGATATGAAGTCGGAATTTTGGCAAATTGGCATGAGAGATGAAGACAGGTACAAGACAGCATTCGTAGTTCCACATGGTCATTATGAATGGAATGTCATGCCCTTTGGATTAAAGAATGATCCATCAGAATTTCAGCATAGAACGGATAATGTCTATAGATCCATATTAGATTTTTGTCCGATATACATTGATGATGCTCTTATCTTCAGCAAGAATGAAGAAGAACATGCCAGACACCTTTTACTGTTCAAAGAACTTACATTCAAGCATGGTTTGGCATTATTCGAATCCAAGATGAAGATAGGACTCGAAAAAATTGATTTTTTGGGACTGCACATCAAGGATGGACACATCATTCCTCAGCCACATATTGCTGAAAAAATATCTCAATTCCTAGACCAGCTATCAGGCAAAAAATAGATTCAACAATTCTTAGGAATCATGCAGCAGATCACATCCAGAATCTTGCAATAATGACGAGTCAAATTTCCAAGCACTTAAAGAAAGGAGCACTACTATGGTCTGCAGAAGCAAAAAACGTAGTATATGAGTTGAAGACAAACTGAACAGAAAGCTGAAATGGTGAAGACTTCAATAGCACCAATTTTTTTTTCACTGGCAATGCGTGGTTTGAAGGAAATTGGGTTATGGGTTCGATTTTTGGTACTGAGGCTAGGGATTGAAGGAGGAAGTGTGAAAGAATTTTGGGTGAAATTAAAATTGGAGGGAACATCTAAAAATTTGGCAAAACATGAAAATGAAAGAGAGGGAACAACTAAATTTTGTCGAAGTTGAGAGGTGAGCCAATTTTTTTTAGCTGTGTTCCCTTTAACATACATGAGAAACAAATATACTTACTAAAAAGGGTAGTGAAAATTTCACCCTACTTTTTTTTTTAAAGCCACCCATTAACACACCCCCATAAAAAAATAATTAAAATGAATATATTTTATAAATCTATCCCACAAATATAAAAAATAACCCTACTCATTTAATATTAATAATATTTTTTTTTCTTTTCTTTTCTTTTTTTTTATGTAGTTATTTATTAAAAAAATCAAAATTTTCATTTCACATATTGTAGAACTTCGATAAATTAATAATCTCAATTAAATAATAATTTTTACCGGTTTCGATTTAGGATCAACGTGATAAATTAATAATTCGATGAATTTATAAGATAATAGCATTGAAGCCATGAAAAGTTTATTAATTTAAGGACTACTAATATAGCGATAAGTTAATTAATTTTTAATTTATGTAGAAATTCCTTACTTTTGAAAAATACGATCACGCTTATTGTATTTATTTACCTTGATTTAGTATTTAATATGTTTTATTTGAATAATGTTTAATTGTCTTCCATTTTTTGTAATTGGATTATTATGTGGTTTTTATTTTTCCATATTAAAGATCTGGCTTGCTGTAAATCGACAATACAAACTAGAATGTCATATTACAAAAAGTGTTAGAGATGAGAACCAATTCAAAATCAATTTCAAGAAATAACAACCAACATTAAGCTTCTTTTTACAAAAAGCCACATTTCATATGATACGGACTTAGTTTCAAGTTAGGTAAATGGGTCTTATAAAATAATTATTTTTAAAAATATTATGTTATGTTGGTCCTAAGTTGGGACAAGGGATGACATAATTACCACAACCCCGCCCCCAATAATTTGCTCGCTGCGGGTAATTTTAAGGGTTGTGGGCACTGCGGGTTGCAGGTGAGTTTGGTATTAAGAAAAAACCCGCTAGATACCTGTGTGGGTATCCACCAACCCACATTCTTCATTTTAATTATTTGTGATTTTTAATTTTAATCATAAAAATTACATTAAAAAAATTTAATCATAAATATATCTAATTAAAGTTCCTAATTTCTAAACCTAACTATATATAGACATAATATGCTTTTAATAAATAGAAATTTTATAATTTTCAAGTTTAATATTATTGATATATTATTTTAATTTGATTAGTTCTGTTTGTCTTGCTTTAATTACTTAAACCCAATGATTGCTTATTAAAGTTCATTTTTTATTTATTTAATTAATTGTTAACGATAGTTGTACAAAATTTACTTGTAAATATTGTGACAATACTTGTATACTGATTAAAAGATGGAGCAAGGCATTGATATTTGTGATAATAATTTGCATACAACAGAAATGTTTTGTGTATTTATTTTAATGTTAAAATTTAATTTCTTATTTATATTGATAAAATCTAGAATTGAGTATTGTATGCGGATTTTTTAAGCTATTATTATAAATTTATAGTTTGAATTATATAATTTAAGTTTTTATGTATTATTAAAAGTATTTTTTAATATTTATGATTTTAAATGAAAAAATCTGTAAAAAAACTGCTGCAGATTGCGGATGGGTTTAGTAATTGTTCAAATCCGACGGTTAGATTTTTATAAAAAAATAAAAACTCGTTGTGGGTTATGGATAGGTTAGTTAATTTAAATTTTTTGTAAGTGCCAGTTTAACAATGATAAATCTACAGTGGATGATACCCATTGCCATCCCTAATTGGATCTGCAAAACTATTATTTAGTATAGGTTGTCAGTTTATCACATAAGGACAGTCACGGTATAAACATTTCAACCCCTATAGTGAGGAAAAGAAAACAGTTGGCTACAAAAGCCCAGCTACAGCCTGCACGGTGTTACCAAAAAGCCCAACTGCCAATTAGTTTAAACAAATGCGGCCTTATTAACATAGTAGCCGACGGTGACACATGTTATTGATTGACTAAACATTTAATTGGTGAACATGGCAGATAATCAAATAAATTGAATAATATATAGGGAGTGGTTATGTTGAAGATACTCTAGTGTAAATAAAGATGGTCAATAGATAGGACGACATGCGGTATGGCACAGATACGAGCACTGCATGTGTCTATATAACACGGCACGACACGAGCACATTTCAATGGGCACACGGTGAGGCACGGTACGGTATGTAGAAATTTAGGCACGTGGGCCTTAAAAACACGGTATGATTAGAAATAGGCTAAATCACAATACGTAAAAAAGCACTCAATAAATACATTTTACTTTTTAATAAAATAAATTTAGAATTTATGACTTGAAATTGAATCTTTTAGTATATTTTTTTTTGTTAGCGTAAGTTTTTTAAATTCATTTAACTCTTTAATTATTTTATGTTTATAATTTATTAAATAAATAGTTGATATCACGATTTTAATAAAGAAAATTATAAATATCATTATTTTATTAAATGTATATAATAATATTATTATGAACTATGATTTATAACTCTATGTAAGTCTAAGTTAAGAATTAAGTTAATCGTTAAGAAAAATTTATTATTCTTATTGTTGTTGTTAATATAAAAAGAATTTTAATACAATAGGATCTAACTTAATATTTAGTATTATATTTTCTTATTACTATTAGTTTATTATTATTAAATATGGACTTGAGTTTAAAACTTTTGATTTTATTAAACTTAGCTAAATGCACATGGGTTCAAAAAAGATACATAGAATTAAAAAAAAATACGCCAAAAACTTAGCATACCTTTTTTAAAAAAGAAAAAAAAGAAAAAAAGCTCTTGTCATACTTTTTTTTTCTTGGCACGCGCACGCAAAAGCGTGAGCATTTACACGCATAAGACAAGCACGCGTATGTATGCCGAATCAGCCTAAGTAAAAAAAATTAAGCACGACACCGCACGACATAAAATATATGGTGAGTATGGCAAGACACGAGCACGAATATAAATACTCATGAGCCTTCCTTTAATAGACTGAGCCAGTACAGCACAGCCCGTTGGCCATCTTTAACTGTAAAATACTCCTTGCAATCATAATACAATCTAAATAATAAATAATATTAAATATGTTATAATTTTAAGTGTGTAGTTATAAAAAGTGTTCACGGTAGAATAATTTCAATTTCAATATAACCGAACCTAATATTCTACAAATATCGTTAAACCAAACGTGGACTTTTAAAAAAAAAACGTGGACGGTGGATGAATGTATTGGGCCCACTATGGTCACAAGAAATCATAACAAATTAACAACTAAACAACGTTCGTGAGATTTGAGAATTTGATGATTTGAGATTTAAGCGAATGTGATAAGATAATTTTCAGTTGCAGCTTAACAATAATATCATTTCAATTGTTCTGTTTTGTTTGGCATTCTTGTCAGCTCATTCTCATCCTTTTTTCAGCTTCATCAATTCAATGCTGCGGAAACTCTCAGTCACAGTCACATGGCGACCCTCTTTCTATCTCCAAGCTTTCTTCTCCCCCTCTCTGCTCATAAGCCCTGGCAGTGGCACCCACCTCGAAAACACTTGAGTTTCAGAATCTGCTGTGCTTCTTCTTTTTCATCCAATAAATCGTCTTCATCATCATCAAGGTCTAGTAGAAAAGTGAAGAGCAATGAAGAACTTTACAATGATATAAGAGAATTTTTGTCTACAGTTGGGCTTCCCAAGTCTCATGTACCCTCCATGAAGGAGCTTTCAGCCCATGGAAGGTTTCTTTTTTACTCATCTTCTTTTCTTTATATTAGGGTTTACATGTATTGAAAAAAAAAAAGCAAAGCTATGATTTTTGGTAATAACGATTTAATTTTACATTTTAAATTGAACCCTTTTTGTAATTTTGCAGTATAATAAATTTTAGTAGCTTCAGTAAAATAATATAGAAAAAGGAAGCAGAAAAAGAGAGCAAGTGTTATTTTCTTGTTTATTGAAACAAATTGTCAGTAGTTATTGGGTTGGCCTTTCAATTTTAAAAGGGGAATTTGAATTGAATCAGTAGTTTTGTTTAGTAAGATTTTATGACAGTCAGTGTGTACCTGACACTTTTCAAAACAAAAGATTAAACAAAATTGATGATAATACATCTGAACTTTCTCTTACAATGCTATAATGAAGCTTTATTTGTATGTTCATTTTATCTTGTTGAAGCAAAAAAAAAAAAATGTGAAACTACATGAACTGATTGTGTGCCTTTTATTGATTGTTGTGCCATAAAAGAATTGTACTGCAGTAATTTAGTTTCCAACAAATGATTTGGAAGTTTGACTTCTTTCCTTATTGTTTAAATGCTTTGTAGGAATGACCTTGCAAACATTGTCAGACGAAGAGGGTATAAATTTATTAGACAGCTTCTTAAAAGTTCAACAAAAACTGACTTTGATGGGTTTGTTGCTGAGAAGAGCTTAGCAGGTCAAAAAATATGTAACTTTTTTATGTTCATGAGTTCTCAATTTAGAATAATTCTGCTTTCTATTGATACCTTGTGTAATTTAAAAGGTCAGGATGAAAAAGTAGCCAATGAGGTTGAAGATGTTTCATTGTCAGTTGAAGTTTCCAGTGTAAGAAACTGTTTTCCAAGTACAAATACTAATCCAACTGTCAACTCTGTCGATCCTGATTACATGCGTATAGAATCTTCAGCCAATTCATTGTTGCTGGAAACTGAGTCATCTAATTTGAACAGTCAGAATGAGAATGTGGACAACACAGTTGAAAACATTTCTCTACCAACTGATGTTTCTTTCATGAAAAACCATTCTAAAGGGTCATGCACTACTATCTCTGATGGCTATAGTTTACCACCTACAGTATCTTTATCTGATTCGTCCTGTGTGGGAAAGGTCTCACCCAGTTTAAATGGTCATCATGAGAAGGCAGGTGATGTAACTGAAACTATTTCCTCATTAGCTGATGCGTCACTCCTGGAAAATTGTTCCAGCAGTTCAAACATAAAACCATCTCTCAATTTGGATGAACATGGTTACCTATCCTTAGAACCTTCAGACACTGCAAACTTGGAGGAAAAGGTTGCAAATTATATTCAGAATGGAGATTTGGATAAAATAGAACGTATGTTTTTTTTATGCTGTAGTTTTCATCTATCCATCTCCCAACTTCTCATTTTTACACTTTATATTATTTATTCGAAATTGAGTTGATTATTTGGAGCTGCTTGATGCTCAGATAATGCTTATGGCATTTTAAATGAAATTGATTATGAAGAAAATGAGGAAGCTAGTGATCTAGAGGATGCAGTAGAAGTTAAATCAAGGACCCGTGATGCGGAGCACTTAGAACAGATTTTCAATGACGGAATAGATAGGGCTAAGATATTGAATGGGAGTGCACTGACATCCAAGCAGATTGCCTCTTTCGCAACTGTAGATTGTCCTCTTAGGTTAGTTTTGGTACATTTACTCCAAGTGTCTGATCTGTAGATAATTTATTATCAGTTTTTGAATTCTTGGGCTATTTAAATTCTATTTTTTAAATGTGTGTTTGACATTGTGGAATAAATAAATAATTAAATGTGTGTTTGGCAAAAATATGCCCATTTGGTTAGTAATTTACTACTTTGTAAAGCCATATTGGCCTGCCATTTCACTGTTTCTGGCCTATTTGGGAAAGTTAAGGGTGTATATTCAGTATATAATATAAGACTATTTAAATTAATTTTGCATGCCTTGATGTTATCATGTGAATGGTGAATGACCTAGTACCATATTAGCTTTTTGCTGGAAACAGCAGCACTTTTGAATATAAGCATAATTATATGCTCCATGATTTAAACCATGCTCTTATTTTCTCTTTCTGGAGAGTGGTATGGAATACTGAATGCTTCTGACACCTGAAATTATTTACTTGTTGCTCTCAAACAAGAACACCTAATACAAAGAATGTGTGAAAAATTTGCACCTTTCTTTTGCATATATTTTCAAAAATAGTTTGTTGTACGATGCAATGTTTTCTATCTTAATCCTTTTAGTTTGGTAATGGATTTCCTCGTCTGGCATACTGTGAGCTTAACATTAATAATATCTTTTACACCTTGTTATCATGTATGGATTTTATTTTCAGTGATGACCATTTGGGAACAGGACTAGAAGGTGCTGATTATGACAGCTCGGAGGTTGAGGTCATTATATGTTCTGTATTATGAAATTATGATCTTGGTTGATTAATCATTTGACATGTAGGTCTTGAATTTTGTGTTTTTGTGGTACAGGCCAGGAGAAAGGAGAATCAACTCGAGATTGATCATCTAAAATTTATGCTGGTACAAATAATTGTGCATCTTTCTGGCTCACTAGTTTGTTGTGCGTAGTACGAAGTTTTATTATGCAGACCAACTTATTAGATTGTTCTCATATCTTTTGGCATGCTTAGCATCAAAAGGAGATGGAATTGTCTCGGTTAAAGGAGCAGATTGAAAAGGAGAAGGTTTGTACTGACTTTTGAAGGCTTGTTCTGTCGTGTGTGTTGCTAGGGCCTACATTACCTTGTGCACTAGATTTCTTATTTCATACTCATTCCTTGGGCCATTCAAAGATATAAATTACATTTCTGCTTTTTGATATAGATGAAGACATTAAATAAAATTTGAGAACTGGACTGGTAGACATTCATATGTTGATGAGGCTTTCCAAATAACCTGTTTATGTCCTTCAATATGGGATGATCTAATTTCTGTAGCATGTGATAGTCTGAATGGAACAAACACACCGGTTCATCTTTAGGGCTTGCCTATGAATTTTTTGTAGAAAGCACTTGTTATCTGCCATACAAAAGACGTGTGCAGTTTCAGTATTTAATATTTGGTTCTTTTCAAGGTTTCTGTTAAAATTTCCTCTAATTCAAGAATGGAAGATAAAGCTTGAGGGAGTTATGGGTATCAAAAAGAAAAGAAAAACAGAAGAATTGGAAGAAAGAGTTTTCATGTCTTCTGCACCAAATATTTCGTCTTCCGTTTGTGCAACGTAGTATTTATTGTTTATAAGATATTGAAAAGCATGTGGTCGCCAGAATCGATTTCAGCCTTCTGTTAGCAATAAACTGAAGTGTTTTCCTTTTCCTTTGGCCTGCAGCTTTCTTTGTCTGTTTTGCAAACCAAGGCTGAAACAGAAATCAGTAAAGCTGAAAAACTTATATCGGATAAAGATGAAGAATTAATTGCTGCTGAAGAAAGCCTTTCAGGACTAGAAGTGGTATGACATATGCCTTTTGGTTAAAATTTGTTTATTCTGCTTTTTCTTCTTCTTTTTTTTATTCCCTTCCCAAATCTAATAATTTATGAAGTCTGATCATTTTGGTGGTGATCGGATGCTTCTCTGGAAAATCTTGAATGCCAAATTTGAGTGTCATATATGTATTGATTTATTTTAACATCACAATCAGAATTGAAAAACATCGTGGGCAAAGAATAAAATCGTTTTAGATGGTGCATCGCATACTTCTAATATGATGATTGAGCTACATTCCAAATGACTATAAAACATGATGATTGAGATGATTTCCAGTTTGGTTAAAGAGCCCTTTAATTTTGATTCTTTCAATGAATGTGCATATTTAAAATGCTATAATTTAATGCTTGCTATCCGGTTGTGCCTAGACCACTTCACTGTAGTTTTGTCCATACAACATATCTATAATCTAAAATTTTGGATGATGTCAGAGTGCTAACAGCTTATATACAAGTCATGAGTTACATTTTCACATTTTGACTCATTTATCTGTTTGGTCTAGGAATAATAATGGTGTTAGAGCTCTCATTTTATGAGTGGCTTAACTTAGAGAGAGAGAGAGAGACAGAGAGAGAGAGAGAGAGGGAGGGATATTCACATGTAATTATTATTAATGGTTGTAATCTTGAGAGAGGAAGAGATAACTGTTTATATTGCCTTTGGCTGTAACTTGTTTGTTTGTCATCGAACCCTTGGGCCAATTAAATAAAGTATCTGGGATCAGAATCTGCAATGCCATCTGACAGGGGTTAATTTTTCTGATTTTATTAGGTGGAGATCCAGTACTCAGGAGATGGTGAAATTGTGGAGGTAGCAGGCAGTTTCAATGGTTGGCATCATTGGATAAAAATGGATCCTCTGCCATCTTCTAGCATCAAAGAACCCATTAGACCAAGGTGTTTGTTTTTCTTTCATTTTCGTCTGATTAATACCCTCATATCTAGTTCTTTTATTTTTTGGTGGGTCTTGCTATACTCAGAATCAGATATTTAACTTTTTTTATTGCAGTAGTTAATGTTTTATGGTTTCCCTTCATTAATTGAGACTGCAGTTTGTGAACTTGTTGAATTCTATTTCAGCAACTGTTCCCTCATTTCTGATGTCAAAATTCTTGGTGATTACTGATTAGGGCTTATTCAGGTATTTTGGAAGTACTTTGGTAAATTGTCCAGTTTTAGGATATTCAATACACGAGCTACATTTTTTTTAAAAAGTAATACAATTCAAGGAATCTGTAGTCTGCATAGAGTGTGGTAGGTTTCTTCCTTTAGTGTCTATGCCTTTTGCTCAACTTTACGCAGGCTTAGTTTCTTTTGGATCATTATGTAATACCCATGTGATATATTAGATAATCATGCAAATTAAGGGAAAAGCCTATGAGCCCACAAGAAACACAGTTTGTATCTACTTTAGTATCAATAGGGATTATTACCAGACGATGGACCTTGGGAAATAGCCCATTAACTCACGTTCTGCAATGTTAATGAAATTGTTTGCATTCAAACCAAGTTTATTTTTTTCCCCAATGATTGGTATTTTAGTTTGAATCAAGACAGTAGCTGATAGAGTGAAATGCTTTTTGAAGTCTAGGTAGCTGATATAGTGAAATGAGTTTTGAAGTCTATGCCTTTCCCTGCCTCTTGGCTACAATTAGGAATTCTGAATCCAAACCTGCCTCGCTTGTCATTATAAGAGTAAGATTAAGATATTGGTTGGAACAATAGTAATTGATGCTAATTTATTATCTGTGAATCATCAGTGTGCGGAAAATAAACTCGCATCAAATTTCATGCTTTCTGTGGGTTTTACATAACCCTCTTTCTCTCTCTCTCTTTTTTAATTTAATTTATTTATTTATTTTTGGGGTACTTGCAACTCCTAAGTGGGAAAGAAATAATTGCTCATTACAATAATATTTTACCAGGAAATCCAGAATTTGGTCAACAGTGCTATGGCTTTATCCTGGGACATATGAGGTTTGTTCATACAACAATTCTTTATTTTAATTCTGAAGATTACTATGAGTTCACTTATGAGCAACTTTCTTGTGGCCAATATTAAGTGTAATTTTACTTGCTATTAGCATCAATTGCATGATAACATTTGCTTTTTAGTTTTCTTCGTCATGTCAGAAACAGTTCAGATTTTCCAAAAATCTTGAGCTGGTGCTGAAATAGGAGTAGGTCCATCTCTGATGTTGCATGGGTAATGAGATCAGAAGTTTGTCTTGATGATAATATATTTATGATCAATGCTTATTCGGTGCATACTTGTAACTTGATTTGGTATTTTCAGTAGAAAACGTACCTAGCCCAAAAATATTCAGGAGGAACTAAGAAGATATGTTTCAACATAAAATCCTCTTGTTCTGTCCGTAGTTTCTTCACCCTTTACCCTTGTATGTTACTTTGGTTTCAATATGGATATAGTTCTGAAAGAAGCCTTTACTAAGTATTGCTCCCAACATCGCTGGCTCTGAGAAAGTGCAAAAAATTGAAAAATAAGTGGTCTTTTTATATAGTTTTTCTGCACTTCTGGCGAAGTTAGCATGTGTTTTTCTGTTTCTTAGCATTGACAGATGCCTAGCTAGTCTTAAGCCATAGACTTATGTTCGTTCAATTTGAAATGAAAATTAACATATACAAGTTTCATGTCAGCGCTTACTTTAGATGTACCTTTTAGATGGAAAGAGAGTCACGTGATCTGCCATTCATTTTTTAAGCAATCAAATGTGCTGAAGAGTCTTAAAATTACAGATAGAGAGTGAATTGAATAGTCGTATATTAAGCTAACAATGAGTATCGCCTATGGAAAAAGGACTGCTACCAAGATAAAATGGTGGAAGTAGAGTCACCTTGCTGATCCTGTTGCTGAAGAGTCTTAAAATTGCATTATGTATTAGTTGGAACCACTTGAAGTAGGATGAAGGTTGGAGGAAATAAGGTATGGCTCCAGACTTGATCTTCCCTTGGGAAATAGGATCAATGACACTTGTATCCATTTTGTGTTTTAGAAGCTGAGAATACACACTTAACTGACCTAAGAGATAATTTGTTAGGTGCTTTGTATAAATGAACAAACAAAGGTGTTAAATGAACAAACCCACACAACAAAATTTGGTTAGCTGAATAGTTGATAAAAGATTTTCAAGAAATTTTGGTGCTTTAAGAAATTAGGACAGAGAGGTGAGGATTGGCACTGACACTATGTTTTCTTTATAACAGAAAAAAGGTTTAGGATGGAAAAAATATAAACTAAAACTATTGTTTTATTTGTCAGACAAGACAGAAGCACCAAAATAGGAATAGGATGATTCCCCTGAATTGCTCATTTTGTCCACCATGAAACTAGTGCCCATCTCATGCCGAGTAGAAAATATAAAAGAAGACGAGATAGCCTTATCAACACACTAGGGACAACCAACTAAACCAACAACTCAACATCAACGATGCATGATTTACAGCAAACAGTTCTTTAATTTCAATGCACGTGTTGTAACAAGAGAACACATAATAATGGGGCAAAATCCTTCAACATACCAGATCAAATTACTCAGAGAAAATGTTACAATATATTGTTGAGAGAATCGACAAAATGAAGCTAGGAAAATTAAACTCAAAGAGATGCAGACTGAGAGTAAAACTGAGGGTAGGAAAATTAGGAACAGGTGATTCGCCATTGTTTGAGTTGACTGAAAAATTAAAACGAACTGCGCGTTATAGTTGCTGCAGCTTTTCATGGCAGTACCAGTAGAAATTCCCGGCCGGTCCCCTCTGCTGCATGTAATATGGGTGATATCACTCTCCTTGGTGGACTGCAGATGCACAAGGGATAGCTGCTCTACTCTCAATAATTTTTTTTTCATGGGTGTTAGACTAAGGACATCTGCTCCACTCTAATACAATGTTGATATATGAAAACTAATTGTGAGATAGATAGCTGAATAGTTGTATATTTAGTGGGGAAGAGTTCAGCCAGCATGTACAACTAATGACACACTAAAGTTCCCTGTTTGGTTTTAGCTGGAAAAGAATATCTGAATTGTAGATGATAATTATGATTACTCGGTATCCCTTGGGGGAATTGCTTCCAATGTCATCAATTGCCAGATAAGCATGTATGATCTGGCAATTCTGGTCAGTACTGGCCATACTCTTTTTGAGTAATATGTTGCACCAAGAAGGCCATCATTGTTTCTGAATTTCATAGGTGCAGCCCTTTTGGGAGGATGCAAGAAACTGAGGCAAAGGCCTTTGTAGTATGTGCATGATTTCTGAATTTCTTGCAGTTACTAGATGTGGCTTTTATTTAACATCTTATCTAGGTTTTCTGTTTGAGATATGTTATGTTTTCAATAATCGTTTCTGTGGAGTTGATTTTTTGAACGTTTTGTTGATTGCAGATAAAGTTCATTGTTGATGGTCAGTGGAAGGTTGATCCTCAACGAGAGTCAGTTACCAAGGGTGGCATTTGTAACAACGTTCTTCGAGTGATATGATTGTTGGAGAGATTTTTTTATTTTCGATCCCAATGGTAAATTGATTATTTACTCATTAGTAAAATATTGAATCAAAATCCCATTTGAGTACTGCAAAATTGTTGTCTTGTGTCTCTCTGAAATCTTAATCTGAAACCTTTAAGTGGATTGTCATGGAGGAGTCAATAGGAAATTTGGACCAACTGCTATTGGAATTTTAGACATTTATCTTCTATCAATTGTATAAACTATGACTACTCAATCATGTGGTGACAACTAGTAGATTTGATCTTTAAATTGCAAGCCATATGTGTGAGTAGCATTGTTTTCCAAGAGCTGTAAAGTTTAAGAAAATTTCAGAGATATTCCTGATTGAAATATCAAGTTGCTTAAACTTTTGCATTGCCTTTCTTTGATCTCCTCTTTGTGCATGTTATTAATATACCATTAGGTTATTATTAGGCGAAACATAGAATACTTACAGTTCATATTGTACAGGGAAAAGTGATGGATCAGTTAAATCACATGTGCTATCTATTGGGAAATACCAAAGGTGGATGCATACTCGCATGCTGATTCATTCAGCTTCTGGATTGACGCTGTGCAGAATAATGAACTTAGCCTATAAGGCTCAAATGTGTTTATATGTAATATATATATATATATATATATATATTCACCCATGTTCATTTGGACAAGTATTTTATCTTACGGGAACTTGGGTCGCTGTCAATGCCTGAATAATCCCCTACTCCGTGGGGGAGGAGGCATGGTTAAGAACAATAACAGGTGCTGGTGGTGCCAATGTACAAATGTCTTGAATAAGGTAGTTGCTAGGAATGTATTTTTCTGATGTTGATTAAATAAAAGTTGACTGTTGAACTCTTTTTCCTTCAAACATTTGAATTATTAATTTTTTTCAAAATTATTTATGAGGCAGGATTTGTTTAGTAAATTATTTTGCAGAATATTGCTGCAATATTTTGCCTGCAGTCACTGCTCAGAATCAGTTTATATGGAACTTAAAATGAAATTATTTCTTTTATCTATTTTGCAAATCTATATTTAGAAGGTCCCCTCTTTGAATCCAACTTGCTCAACAATTAAAAGTATTGGACCTACTAAACAGAGCATAAAACTTGGAGATTAAAATGCTTAACTGTGGCTGGAAGGCAGACTAATGAATGAACAGAGCAACGTACAACTGTTCAAGTAAAGAACAAGAAGGCAGACTAATGAATGAACAGAGCAACGTACAACTGTTCAAGTAAAGAACAAAAGGGGGGAGGGAGGGAGGGGAGGGGGGTGTTTATAATTAAGGATAATTATTTTGTGGCCATCACTTATTAAGTGAAATTTTTATAAACTACTAAATTTTAAGATTGTATTTATAAATCACTTACTTTTAAAAGAAATATCCTCCAACTACTTTTTCGTTAAAAAAGTTAACTGTCGTTAGTAGTTTTCTGCGTAAAGACTATTTTACCCCAGTAATACAATAATTATATTGATGAAAACACTTTCATTTTTATTTTTTTTGGTTTTTTTTTTGCTCAATATTACTTTTATAGAGACAGAACAAAAATGATAAGAATATTTATATAATTAAATATTTATTTTTTAAAGTAGAATATAATTAATTAAATATTTAATTTTTAATTAAATGACAATATTACCCTTATGATGGCATGCTGACATCATATTTCTATTAACGGAGTTAACGGAATGGTGGGTGGGAGATGTTTCTTAAAAAAGTAGGTGATTTACAGATATAATCTTAAAATTTAGTAGTTTACAGAAGTTTCACTTAATAAGTGGTGGCCATCAGATAACTATCCTATAATCAATGATAATATTTGATTACAAGTTGGAGAGCGTGTTGAGACCGAGTGGAGAAGCTCTCATATATCTTAATTTTTTTTTTGAATACTGATTACACATCAGGGTACTGACCATATATCAGATATTTACAACTGCATAAATAACCCTCATATAAGGGACATATTAGCTCTACTCGTATTTCGCAAGAGAGAAGAACTATTTACAATTTTATTTCACACAATCATGTTTAATTGAAAAAAATTTTTGAATCCCAACCATAACTGGGACTCAAACCCAAGTGCTCTTGAGCGCTTGGGTTACCAATGGACTACAAGCCCACTGGCTTATATATCTTAATCTTATATTGGCTTTGGCGTGTCTCGTTCTTCACCTCATTCTCTTCTTTATCTCTACTTTTGGCATCAACCAAAAGCAAAGTGTAAACTTAGTTACTTGAGAAACAACAGTAAAAATCCCTTCTTCCTATTTTCAAATGGCTTTGGTAACTGCTTCTGCTACTGAAACTCTGTGTCTGAAGAACCCATTTGCAAACTTACCAACCCCTTCATTTCCCATAGCCGCAGCAGCAACAGCAACTTCTGGGTTTTTGCCTTGTGCATTGTCTGCTCCAAGGAATGAGATAAGGGGTCTGCTCTGTCAGTCTTTTGCATTAAAGAATGAGGTCATTTAAACTGCTGATGGATCTCAACAAGTAGAAGAAGAAGAAGAAGAAGAAGAAGAAGAAGAAGAGATGGAAGAGCCTCGAGAGACACTGCTTTACTCCATCTCTCTTGTACCTTTGCCACTCATTGCTGCTCTTCCCGGAGGTATGATGTTATCATGCATTATCCTCTCTTAGCTACTTTACAACTACTTTTTCATGTCAGAAGTATATGTTATGGTAACCATTGTTAGGTGCTAGGTAGCTCAATTTCAGACCTAGTGATTTTCCCTGCATTTATTCATATAAGTTGTATTAATTGCAAGTTTTAGTAATTTGATCTTGAATGGAGTATGCTAGCAAGTAATTACATCTCACATCTTTTATGGCATGTTGGACTGAATGGGGATTTGTTTTTTTTTGGGAGTAATCTTGATAATTGGCTTCTATGAGCAGAACTTTATATTTTGTATATGCATTGTTGAAACCTTTTAAAATCAGGATGCCATTCTTGATAGGAAAGTTTATGATTTGAGGTGACCCAGGCTTCTATTTCAAAAAGCACTTACCTCATTTTGCAACATTAGGCATTTGATTGGGTTTCACCATAGTGAGTCTTGTAATCTACTCATCTTAACACATTTTTTGGTTTAAATATCTGGACAACACCTGGGACTGTAAGAGCCCTAATTGGGCCTTTTGTTGAGCTTGTGAAGTCGTGGAATCTTCCTGACTGGCTTGTGCATTGGGGTCACCCCGACAACATGGTATCTAAATCTTCCTTTCTGATTTCCTCGATCGCTCTACTTAATATCTCTAACTTGCAAGTTTCTTATGTTTATTTTTCTTTCCTGTAAATTCTCAGGCAGTCGTGCTCTTTGCCATGGGTGGTTATTGAACTTATCTGGGTTTCCGCATATGCTATTCTGATGATGTGGTAAGCAACTCATTGCAATATACGTTAATCAACTAAGCCTTTTCATCATCACAAATCACCTTGATTAATTGTTTTGAGCATCTCAGGAGGAGAAGGCCAAGGCCAAAGACCTGCACCTAAAGCTTCTTAGTGGGATGTTCTTCTTCTTTGCTCTTGGAGCAACAGGTGGAATTACATCATTCCTAACTTCAGATAAACTTATCTTTGAAAGGTAATTTTCAAATTAACATTTCTTCAAAGACAATTAGTACTTGGGCTCAGCTGGGTTCTATATTTCCTTTGCAGTCCGCATGCTGTCACTGGTTTCATTGGCCTTGCACTCTTAACCATACAAACTATTTTGCCAGCATTATTTGAGGTAATATATGAAATTACTAGTACGTACACATTTTGTAAACCTTCATTATCTTCAAATTTTTCTTATTTCTTCCTTTATAATCATTTACAGGGTAATCCTAGATTAAGGAGTGTTCATGGGATCTTGGGTAGTGGCATCATGACGTTGTTCCTCATCCATGCTGTCCTTGGATTTCAACTTGGCCTCAGTTATTAACAATATTGTTGTGCCAATTCATTCATCTAGGATTATTTTGATATTCATTCGCATTCTTTCTCTATGATGCTCGTAGTTAGGGCAAAAGAGACAGGAAACACATCACACAAACTGGCATGGTGTTTTTGCCATAAAATTTACAGTGTTTGTATTGAAGTAAAGCATCTAAGTTTTGGTCTTGAGACCATATTTGTCAACATTGTAAAAGCGTATTACAAAAGCAGTTGCTGTAGTCTATAGAAGATGCTAGCTAGTTGGCATGGTCGTATTGAGAACAAGTATGGTTTTGTTTAGGGTTATTTTTTATTTACCAGGTTGTACTAACATACTTTAACCGTTTCACGTACGCCTAACATATTGAAATCACCAACGCGCCCACCAAGTTCTGTCATCTTAACAATTAATTATCATTGACTTACTAAAATATCGTACTCCTAACTACATCATGAGTCAACTTTCCATGCAGCCCTGTATCTCTTACAGTGCATGCACAAAATCGGTACAACTAGTTTTTAATCGGTCATCAGACTGTTTATTGCCATCAACAATACCATCCGAATCAACCCTTTCAGCATCCTCCTTGTCAAAATATTCCTCCCATTCCTCAGGGTCATTCGGATCAGAGCCATCAAAATCTTGATCTAATTGCATCCTGGATTTATCAGCTAGATTGATTCGATGAATCTTTCGATTCATATGGCAGAATGATCAACCTCTCTCGAACCAGAATCTTCATCTATCTAGCGAGGAATTTTACCTTTCCAATATCATCCCTCACGCCAACCTTTTCGATAATAGTTGGCGATATGTGCTAAAGCCAATAGCTTCATGGTAGCTTTAACGAACACTTTATCCTGTTCTACTTTAATCTGGATAGCCTTTTTATCTTGCTTCACATTTGCAAGCTCCTCATCATAACACTGCCTAACCAGAATCATCTGTTGTTTAAAGTCTTTCAGAAACTTCTCAGCAACAATAGCCCTTGTTTCTTTCTCTTGAGCTAGCCTTATAGCTTCAGAATTAGACTCATGGAGAGCCTCAGCCTCTTGACTCATACTTTGCATTTCTTGCTCACGCTGCTCAACAGTACTAAGAGCAGTATTCATGGCCAATACTTGATCGGCAACTGATTTCTGCAAAGACTCATTCTCTTTCCTCAATTTTTCAATTTCAACGTTCTGATCCTCAGTACATTTTGAGGCAACCTTAGCAACCAACTCTTGATCCTTAGCAATTTTCTGGAGCATCTCCATCTCTTCTAGCATCTTTTTATGGTAGCATTACGCTTCTCCACTACTTTTTGGAGATTTTTAGCCGTGGAAGTAGTGTTATCCCTACTCTCCACTACTTGCTTTAGTTCCTCAGACGATCTCCCAGCAAGAGCATTAACCTCTTTAAAGCCATTTCTCCTTAACTATTTGACTTGGTTCTCCATTGTTGAGCTTGAGCATTATAGTTTATGTATTCATCCTGAACAGTACAAAGCTCCCCTCTTAGCTTTTGCATTTCTTGATGCTTTCGGAATATTCCCGCTATCGATCTTGGAACCCCTACAATTTACAATAAAATTATCATTATTAAATAATCCATTATCACAACTCAAAAGTTGTACTTGAACTCAAAACCTGACATTACCTGAATAAAACCTTGAGTGCCAGAAGGCTATCAGCAGTTCTCATTCCCAAGAGATGTGCATCATCATCAGTCCGGAGACTCAATAACACCCCAATTTGAAGAAAAAGTTGGAAGAGAGAAAGTGCTAATGGCTTCAAGAATTGCCAAACATACTATGGCATACCGGACTACAGAACGGAGAGCTATTGGAAATTTCCCATATGCATTGATTTATGGCGCTGAAACTATACTAACTACAAAAAGTTTACTGCCCACACTTTGGATAAAGCTTGCTCAGCTCAATCTTAGCAAGGAAGTACTAGAAGCATATGCGGATACTGGTGATGAAATCAGGGACATAACGGCAATCCACATGGCCGGTTACAGGGAAAACACTGAAAAGCAGTACAATAAGAACGTGCAGCAACGCACATTCCAAGAAGGGGAACTTGTACTTAGACAAGCCATAAGCAAAGAACTCACTGTTGGCAAATTTGCTGAAATTTGGGAATGGCCAAACCAAACTGGTATAGTTATTGGAAAACAAGCCTACAAGCTGCTAACTTTAGAGGGTAATCCAGTGCCCACCATGGAATGCTCTTCCCCTCAAGTGCTTCTATCAGTAACTCGCCTCTCTTATCTTCATAACTTCAGATTTTCATGGTTTCCTGTTATTTCCAGTTAAATGGTTGTGATTAGATTACAAAAGTTGGCCAAAGTTTCCTTTAACAAGGCTAACACTTGATCTTTGCAATTAATTCTCAATAAATGACGCAACATTACTTAGAACTCGGATTGATTTAGTTTTCACATCTTTTAAATATCATATTATAAATAACTTATAAAAATCATGCTTGCAATCAAGATGTGAATACTTAAAACCAAAAATAAACAAAGCCAAGACTCCTCACAGCAGTAGTAAAAATAATAATAATATTCGGACGATCAAGATGACCTAACAATCGTGGATACTCAAAATGTCTCAAGCAAAAATCGACTAAGTCATTTGAAGCATGTTGTTGACAAGTGTGAATTGAGATATTTGATGAGTGAAATTGATTGTGTTGTTTGAAGGAATGTACATGTCACAACTAATTCTAAGTGAGTTTATAAGCCTATTATTTTTCTTGGAGAGAAACCTCCTTTTTGCCCAATTTTATTCATACAGCTCAGTAGTTAATTATTTCATTCATGATTTCTATATTTTCTTTTAAGTTAACCAATCAAATGAAAAACAAAAAAAAAATATATGTATTGTTGCATCTAAATGTCCATTAAATTGGTTGACATAAAAGGCTGTTTAGAGATCTAAAAGATAACAAAAAAATTATCTTTGGTTCGTTTGAACCTTTTCTAGCCAATCTTATAGTCTAATATTCATAGGTAGTGATGGGTATTAATAGGTTCGATTCGGTTTGATTTCGATTTAGTTTGATTCTGCCCCTAAACTGAACAGAACCAAACCAAATGGAACCAAAACTAATTAGTTCATGAATACATGAACTGAAATTGAACCGAATTAAAGAGCCGAACTGAATTAGGTTCGGTTTAATTTGGTTTGGTTTAAGAATTTTGATAATTCTCTTTCATATTAACTGAATTTTTGGACTTTTCACATAAATTTGAACTTTTTTCTTAATTCAATTCAATTGTAACCACTAAATTCATGCTTTATATAAAAATATTAATGTAAAATAATTTTATAATAAATAAATATTATTGTTTATAGATAAATAATATATTTTTTATTTTAAATAGTGAATCAATCAGTTCTCTAGTTCGGTTCGATTTTTAACTGAACTAAATGAGAACAAAGCAATTCTTAAACTTATATAAACCATTTAGTTTTTTGCCTTTGAACTGCACCAAACTGCATCCCTATCTATAGGTTATCCTATTGAGCCTATAAAAAATAAAAATATTTTTTTTTCTTTGTTAACCCATCGTCTTGTTGCATTTTTCCATCACCTAATCTTGTTTGAGGGGAAAAAAGGGATGAAATTTTTCTCTGAAGTAAAAGGAAAAAGAAAAAGGAAAAAAATGAAGAGTAGAAAGAAAATAAAAAAAGGAAAAGAAAAAAGTGTGCGATTAGAAAAAGAAAATATATAAAATTAAAAAATGAAAAGCACCTTGCAATTCCCAATAATCTCTACATTTTCTTAGGCATATGTCGGGGATATATATTTGTGGGGAATGACAAATGTAGGGAATTTCAGTAATAATGATGGAACTTTATTAAAATAATGTGTTTATAACTCTGTCGGTACAAAGAAAATAACAATAATAGGTAAACTACAAGAAATTAATGTATACTTCATGGCACGTTACAAATGTCTCTTTCCTTAAGCTATTATTTACCCCCACCAATTGAGTGATAGACATAAATTAAGCAAATACAACTCCATGATAAAATGAAATACCTATTTGTTTGCCTGCATTGTGTATCGACGAAAGCAAAACCAAATACTCTTGAATGTTGCAAGCCTGCCAAGAATCAATATATTGTTCGTGTGGTAAAAAAATATATTGAATAATTGATGCATAAAATATATATGTTATATAATGAAATTCGTTTTAGGAAAGATGGCTAAGAAAAGAGTGGAGTAGGATCATTTTCTTCATGTCAAATGGCCTAAACTTGACCTCTATTATAGATATACATGTGCCTCTTCATTTGGGTTGTTACCTTTTATGATATCCATTTATTCATGACCATTGGATCAAGATTTGATTTTTAATCAATGGTCCAAAATGAACCATTACCATTTCTAATGAATTGGCACCATGAACGGGTGCATCCATTTATTTTGAAAATATTCCAACAGCATACATGTTTTATTTTTCATTTATCCATTTTTTTGTTAGTCATGTCCCTATTACATTCTTGTAAAACTCCTTCTTCATTAGTTTGACTGCTATTTTACTTGAAATTATTTTATTTTTTTTCTGATTGTCATATTATTCTTTTATCATTGGTGAAAGCGTGATATATTATTTTTTATATTTTTTTTTACTCATTTTACCATACCTTAGAGCGATTGTTTTCATTAGTTATTGTTTTAACCAAATTTTCACTAAGATCTGATTCAAATCATTTAGCAGTTGTTTTCACCGAATTCAGGTCAAATCTGATTAAAACAAATAAAATTTATTTTTTTGGGGGAAAATGGGCTAAGTTTGGGTTTATGTGTGTATTTATGCTGTTCAGGGTAGGAGGAATAGCTGAGATGAACTGGGAGATGAATTAGGGTGTTTTGGGAGGTGAGCTGAGGTGTTCAAGGAGGTGAGCTGAGATGTTCTAGGTTTAGAATAATATTAAGAGCTCAGTGGAGTTCATGAGAGTTAATTTAGATAGTTGACATGTGGAGTTTTACAAAGCACAAGGAATAGCTCTTGCGAACTCGAGGATAGCTCTTGAGAGCTTATCCGAGGAACTTAGTAGAGCTTCTAGGATAACTCATGTGAACTCATATTTGAAATACGATGTAGATATCAAAACCATCACAATAAGAAGAAAATAAGCATAAACAATAAAGAACACATAATATTTTATGTGGTTCGGCCTTTTAGCCTACTTCCACGAGAGTAATCACCTTTGATGAGAACCCTTCTAGATCAAGCTAGAAAAACCCACAACTAGATTGACAAAAACCCAAGAAAGCCAATATGATCAGAATTCAGATAAAAGATCCAAACCCTTGAGAAGCTAAGTCTCAAGAACCCAGATTGCTAGATAAGACGCCACAAAGGTTAGCAAATCCTTTGATAAGTCGAAAGTTCTTTCAAGAACAAGTTGAGAAAATCCTCTTAATGATATTAAACTCAATAATGTCAAAAGTCTCTTTAAAATAACATAAAGGAGTGTTTATATAAGGTGGCTAATCCTAATCTAACTTAAAAATAAGAGAAAACCCTAAAATTAAAAACCTGGACCCGCAGGACCCGCAGGGCCTTGGCCTGCAAAGCCTCTTATTTTAAACGGGCCATAACTTGGTCATATGATGTCGGATTTTAACCCACAATATACCGTTTCGAAGCTCTCGACGTAAGGAATTCATCTACAGATTTAGAATTACTCTTCTGGCCCTTATTATATTTCAAAAACCATCCTCTCCGATGCTCGCCACCTCGTTAGCCCGAATCAAGTGTACCAAGGCTGGTTCCTCCTCATTCAAGCCCATCTTGAATATTGGACTCTTTCAAATTAAACTTGAATTGAAGTCATCTAAAGTAGCTTGAATAAATCCTTGCATGGCTTCCTTGATCTTCTTAGCTCGTGCTCTCGTAATTGGCCCTTCTGGAACAAGCAACGGATCTTTAATGCTCTGAGCACTCTGGATCACATCATTCCCCCTCTCCTCGAAAGGATTCGTCCTCGAATCTGAACCTGCATCAAAGGGAGAAAGATCATAAATATTAAAGGTAGCAGACACGTTATACTCACCAGGAAGATCCACTTTATAAGCATTGTCATTAATACGCTTAAGAATCTGAAATGGACCATCTCCTCGAGGGTGCAACTTAGATTTCGTTTGGGCTGGAAACCTCTCCTTACGCATGTGAACCCAAACCCAATCGCCGGGTTCAAAAATCACACGTTTCCTACCCTTATTAGCTTGAGTAGCGTACTGCTCATTCTTCTTTTCAACGTGAAGCCGCGCTTTCTCATGAATGGACTTTATCAACTCCGCTTTCTTTTGACCATCCAACAGGCAAAGGAATCAAATCCATTGGAGTCAACGGATTAAAACCATAAACAATCTCAAACGGAGAATAGGAAGTAGAAGAATGAATGCTCCTATTATATGCAAACTCTATAAATGGCAAACAGTCTTCCCAAGATTTCAAATTCTTATTAATGATAGTGCGCAAAAGCTGAGATAAAGTTCTATTGACCACTTCAATTTGACCATCAGTCTGAGGGTGACAAGTAGTAGAAAACAAAAGTTTAGTAGCTAACTTACCCCATAATAGCTTCCAAAAGTGACTAAGGAACTTAGCATCTCTATCCGAAACAATACTCCTTGGAACACCATGGAGTCGCACTACCTCCCTGAAGAATAAATCAGCTATATTGGTGGCATCATCTGACTTATGACATGGAATGAAATGTGCTATCTTGTTAAATCTATCTACGATCACGAAAATAGAATCTCTCCCCTTTCGAGTCTTAGGTAGCCCTAAAACAAAATCCATAGAAATATCTACCCAAGGCTCTCTAGGAACTGGTAAAGGCGTATACAAACCATGTGGTAAAACCTTTGACTTGGCCTTTCTACATGTAATGCATCGATTACATATGCGAATGACATCCTTTTTCATCTTAGGCCAATAAAAATGCTCATGTAATGTCTCTAAAGTTTTCTTAACCCCAAAATGACCCATCAAGCCACCACTATGTGCCTCTCTCACTAGCAACTCACGCATATAGCAAATGCTTATAAAATTTACCGAATGATCCTTTGTCACATATAGCAAACACATCAATAAAATCAGAATCATTGGCATATAATTCCTTAACATACTCAAATCCAAGCATTTTGGCACTCAAAGAATTAAGAAGCACATACCTCCGAGATAATGCATCGGCAACTATGTTCTCTTTACCTTGTTTATACCGAATGACATAGGGAAATGTCTCAATGTACTCCATCCAAGTGGCATGCCTTCGATTCAACTTACGTTGACTCTTTAGATGCTTTAAGGATTCATGATCTGTGTGTATCACAAACTCCTTAGGCCATAAGTATTGTTGCCGAGTTTCCAAGGCCCTCACAAGCGCGTAGAGCTCCTTATCATAGGTAGGGTACCTCAAGGCTGCTCCAGTTAACTTCTCACTAAAATAAGCAATGGGCCTTCGATCCTGCATCAAAATAGCTCCAATACCTATTCCTGAGGCATCACATTCAATCTCAAAAGTACGATTAAAATTAGGTAATGCTAGAATAGGTGCAGAACATAACCTTTCTTTAAGATCAATGAATGCTTTATCTTGTTCAACACTCCAAGTAAATGTAACATTCTTTTTAACAACATCAGTAAGAGGTGCAGCAATAGTGCTAAAATCCTTAACAAATCGCCGATAAAAACTAGCTAAACCATGAAAGCTCCTTACCTCACTGATGCTCTTAGGCGTTGGGCACTCCTTAATAGCCTTAACCTTTTCTTGATCCATCTCTATACCATTTGCACCAACAACAAAACCAAGAAAAACAACTTTCTCTATGCAAAAAGAACATTTCTTAAAATTAGCATACAACTTTTCTTTCCTCAAAACATCTAACACACATCGCAAATGTGCAATATGCTCTTCTAAAGTCTTGCTGTACACTAGAATATCATCAAAATAAACAACAACAAACTGACCTATAAATGCACGCAACACATGATTCATTAATCTCATAAAAGTACTAGGTGCATTAGTAAGACCAAAAGGCATAACTAACCATTCATACAATTCATATTTGGTCTTAAAGGCAGTTTTCCATTCATCACCTTCTCTCATGCGAATTTGGTGATAGCCACTTTTTAAATCAATTTTAGAAAATAAACAAGCTCCATGCAATTCATCCAGCATATCATCTAACCTAGGAATGGGATGGCGATATTTTACCGTAATATTATTGATGGCTCGGAAATCAACACACATTCTCCAATTCCCATCCTTCTTTGGTACTAGTAGCACTGGTACTGCACATGGGCTCATGCTCTCTCTCACGTACCCCTTGCTCATCAGCTCTATAACTTGCCTTTGAAGCTCTTTGGTCTCCTCGGGATTACTTCTATAGGCTGGCCTATTGGGTATGACAGCTCCTGGTACGAAATCTATTTGATGCTCAATGCCTCTAATAGGTGGTAAGCCAATAGGCATTTCCTCCGGAAACACATCTTCAAACTCCTATAACAAAGAAGTAACAACACTAGAAAGAAAAGGATTAATGTCATCAAAGGTTAGATATGATTCTTTGAACACAAGCAAAACCATGAAATGACTTGTTTTATATGCTTTCCTAATCTCACCCACTCTTGCAAAGAAGTTCTTTCTTACTCTTCCCTCTTTCTCACTCTTTTCTTTTCTCTCACTTTTAGCCTCACTCTCTTTCTTTTTCTTCTCATAACTCTCGACCTCACTCTTTTTATTTTGTCTTTCTCTTTCCCTCATCTTTATTTGGTTCTCGTAGACCTCTTTTGGTGTTAAAGGAACAAGCGTCACGGTTCTCCCATTTTTGACAAAGCTATATCTATTCCTAAACCCATCATGTGTCACCTTCCTATCATACTGCCATGGCCTTCCCAATAATAAATGCCCAACATGCATAGGAACTACGTCACAAAGCACCTCATCACTATACTTTCCAATAGTAAATGTTACCAATACTTGCTTATTAACTTTGACCTCTCCACAATCATTTAACCACTGCAATCTGTAAGGCCTGGGATGCGTTAGCAAGGGTAACCCTAACTTCTCTACAAGGGTAGTACTAGCTACATTGGTGCAACTCCCACCATCTATTATCATACTACACACCTTATTATTCACAATGCATCTAGTATGGAAGATGTTCTCTCTCTGCTGCTCCATGTCATCAACACGCATTTGTGTACTCAAAGCACGCCTAGCAACTAGGGATTCACCTTTCGCAAGGTATTCTACTTCTTCATCATCATCATCATCTTCCAAAAATTCATTCTCTACCTCATACTCATCTATAGGCTCATATCTATGTCTTGCTTCAACATGTCTAGCCTTGTTTTGCTTTCTACTAGTTTGCACCTTCTAAATACTCTCAATGGCAGCTCCATGTTGCCTCAACTGGCTTCCCATCTCATCAAACCTCGCATTCATCTTCTTAAATGCCTGGTGCATTGCCTTCAAAGTGAAAGTAAAGTCTACCGTAGAAGGTTGCGCCTCACTTTTATCATCCATATTAGTTATTTGAATCTGCAAAGTGATGTTAGCAAAATAGAAAAACAACAATGAACCTCACAAGCCTCACGTGTTTACACTCGCAATGTCACTCCACTCGTGTTTACACTCAAATAGGCTTTTACCCGAAACTGTGCTCACACACTCTTGCCTTTTACCACTCTTATATTTTCTTAGTCAAGTTCTTTAGGAACTAATAACCCAATCAAGGGAAAGTACCAAAGTATAATCCTTCTAACAATCACAGTTAAAAAACAAGAAAAAGGAAAAAGGAAACAAACGAACAAGAATATAGGAAACAAGAATAACAAAACCAAGAAAACAAAGGAGATCACCCAATATGATTATTATTAATGTGTTTTTTTTTTTTTTTTGTAATCCCTAAATAATTGAAATCTGAATGAATTTAGGGGAAAATGTAAAATTTATGGATTTAAGGCAAGAAACCACAAGGATGCAAAATTGATATAAGAAAACCCTAAAAATACTATTCATGCAGCACTGTTCATGCGATATTGTTCATGCACACTGTTCACGATTTTTTTTCTTTTTTTTTTTTTTGCTAGAACAAGAATGAAAAATCTCAAACAAGAATGAGAAAAAAAACAATAAAAATAGATGAATCTGACCTTGGTGCCTAAGCTCTGATACCAAATGATGAGAACCCTTCTAGATCAAGTTAGAAAAACCCACAACTAGATTGACAAAAACCCAAGAAAGCCAATATGATCAGAATTCAGATAAAAGATCCAAACCCTTGAGAAGCTAAGTCTCAAGAACCCAGATTGCTAGATAAGACGCCACAAAGGTTGGCAAATCCTTTGATAAGTCGAAAGTTCTTTCAAGAACAAGTTGAGAAAATCCTCTCAATGATATTAAACTCAATAATGTCAAAAGTCTCTTTAAAATAACATAAAGGAGTGTTTATATAAGGTGGCTAATCCTAATCTAACTTAAAAATAAGAGAAAACCCTAAAATTAAAAACCTAGACCCGTAGGACCCGCAGGGCCTTGGCCTGCAAAGCCTCTTATTTTAAACGGGCCATAGCTTGATCATATGATGTTGGATTTTAACCCACAATATACCGTTTCGAAGCTCTCGACGTAAGGAATGCATCTACAAATTTAGAATTACTCTTCTGGCCCTTATTATATTTCAAAAACCATCCTCTCCGATGCTCGCCACCTCGTTAGCCCGAATCAAGTGTACCAAGGCTGGTTCCTCCTCATTCAAGCCCATCTTGAATATTGGACTCTTGCAAATTAAACTTGAATTGAAGTCATCCAAAGTAGCTTGAATAAATCCTTGCATGGCTTCCTTGATCTTCTTAGCTCGTGCTCTCGTAATTGGCCGTTCTGGAACAAGCAACGGATCTTTAATGCTCTGAGCACTCTGGATCACATCAACCTTGAATCAACCATGTATGTGAAGTATTGTATGATTTACTTTACATTAACAACAAAACCTTATTAAAGGTTGTTATGGTGAACAATAACATGAGGGAGATGTGGGTCTTATGAGGATTAGAGAGTTTGAATAAGAGAAAGGCTTCTTTGGGAAATGAGGTGGCCAAGATCTTCTATAGAGATATAAAAATTAAGGGAAAAGAAGATGAAACAGCCTTTCAAGAAATCAAATCTAGAAAAAAAAGGCTCCCAACAGTTGGATAGAGCAAAAGGAAAGAGCTATCCTCCTTCTAAGTAAGATTTTGAACAATAAAACGGTGGCCTCAAGGTCATTGAACCTTGAAGCTTTAACCATGGTGTTTTTGTTCTTAGGAAGAAGAAGATGGGTCTCTTTTTTTAATGATGAGGAAGAGTTCTCGTTTTGGAGAAATCCTGAGCTTTATATAGGAGTGCTCCTAAGGGTAATTTGGTAATTTTGGACACATGATGTTCATTTAGTGGCTGTCCTTCCTCAGGTGAGATAGTTGAGTAATTTACCTTGTGGTCCCTTGATAGTGACACCCATGAGCTTGGGAGGCAAGGAAAGCTTCATCCACCTTTTTGTCTCCACAACTGGACACATGGCAGCCTCTCAGCCTTGTAGTCCTACTGCTTTTTAGGGGGCAGCAAAGGATAGGTGATGTGGCATTTTCTTATTGCTTGGCTAGAGAATCTCCACTCTTATTGACTCCTTATCCTCGGCCAAAAAAAAGATATTTTTGTTCTCTCTCATGATGGCATGCACTGTTCATGTGCTGGCTCTAACTACCAAAATTTAGTTCATTAATATCCCTTGAAGTTGAATATATTTACCGAAACTTTTCTTTTCTTCGAGGAGCTTATCTCTTGAGCCTTTGTGAGCTATCCTCACGTCTAGTCAACCAAATTAACTTCCTTTAGTTGACTTTTTTTGCCATGTGTCATCGAGTTATTGATCCATGTTAGCACCTAAATTTTCTTCCAAGCAAGAACCCCCTAGTTTCTTGTGTTGAAAGAATTAAAGCATATGAAACTCAAAGAGAAAATTTACATGAAAGGCATATGGCTACTTGCTGCTGAGTCTCTCTTTTGTTCCCTAATGAACTTTTGAGTTATTCTAGAGTGTGCAGCTGAGCTCTCTCGCAAGTCTAGTGATTTTAAAGCTTGAGCTATACTCATATCTAGCAATGATAGCTGAACTGCTTTCAGCTAGCTCTAGCTATTTCAATGCTTGAGCTATACTTAACTCTGGCGATGAGAGCTGAGCTATAAATTCACAACAACATAGCGATAAAAATAAATTATCCTTGTAAAATATACTAGAGAAGACAAGCTATTTCATCACACTTCAATCATAGTGATGATCTTTGCAAGGTGAACTATACCCATGGCAATAAAAAAATAAAAATAAATCATCCATTCATAAGTGATAATAGAAGAAAGAGAAGCTAATATACCGAATAAAAAGAACACATAACGTTTTAATAGAAAAAAGAGAAGCTAATATACCAAATGAAAAGAACACATAACATTTTGGCCTACATCCACGGGAGTAATCAGCTTAAATTCACAATGTATGTGGTAATCAGCTTAAATTCACAATGTATGTGAAGTATGATATGATTTACTTTACAATAACAACAAAACCTTATTAAAGGTTGCTATGGTAAATAATAACATGAGGGAGATATGGGTCTTATGGAGATTAGGGAGTTTGAATAAGGGAAAAGGCTCCTTTGGGAATAAAGTGGCCAAGATCTTCCATAGATATATAAAAATAAAGGGAGAAGAAGAAGAAGCAGCCTCTCAAGAAATCAGATCTAGAAAAAAGGCTCCCAGTAGTTGGATAGAGCAAAAAGAGAGAGTTATCCTCCTTCCAAGTAAGATTTTGAATAATAAAACGATGGCCTCAAGGTTCAATGAACCTTGAAGCATTAACTATGGCGTTTTTGCTCTTAAGAAGAAGAGGATGGGTTTCTTTCTTGAATGAGAAAGAAGAGTTCTCGTTTTGTAGAAATCTTAAGCTTTATATATGAGTGTTCCTGATAGAATTTTGGTGATTTTGGACACATGGCATTCATGTAATGGTTGTCCTTCCTCAGGTGAAGATATTTGAGTAATTTGCCTTGTAGTCCCTTGATGGTGACACCCATGAGCTTGGGAGGCAAGGAAACTTCCAGCCACCTTTTTGCCCTCACAGCTGGACACATGGCAACCTCTCAACCTTGTGGTCATATTATTTTTCAGAGGGCAGTAAAGGACAGTTGATGTGGCATTTTCTTATTGTTTGGCTAAAGAATCTCTACTTTTCGTGGCTCTTTATCTTTAGCCAAAAAGAAAATATTTTGTTCTCTCTCATGATGGCGTGCATTGTTCACGTGCTGGCCCTAACCGTTCTTTTGTTCGAGAACTTTATCTATTGAGCCTTTGCGAGCTATCCTCACGTCCAGTTAAACAAATTAACTTTCCTTAGTTAACTTTTCTTGCTACGTATCATTGAGTTATTAGCCCATGTTAGCACATAGATTTTCTCCCAAACAGTTATATTTTCTTTTGAGAATGTCATTCTTATTCGGTTAAATTTTGGGATTTGAAATGCTATTCTTGATAGTGGTTTAATTTCTATAACTTTAATGATTGATTGTTTTGGATGAGTTTACTTGACTGATTCGTGTGAATAGCTGATGCGGGAGTGATGTTTTTTTTAGGCTGGAGATAATGCTTATACTTTTATTTGATTGTTGGTAATCAACTTGACGATTTTTTCATTTTCACAGCTCTTGAGTAGTAATCAATATAAATGAACTGAAATAAGACTAACTCATAATATAAAGAACTACAATCTAAGAGTTAAACATGGTGAGTTATAAGTGGAGATAAATTATAAATAAAAAATCATAACAAATAGTGAGTAAATCATTCATTCATAAACACATGACGATAAAAATAAATTATCCATGTAAAATATACTAGAAAAGATAAGATATTTCATTACACTTCAATCATAGTGAGGATCTTTGCAAGGTGAGCTATACGTGTGGCGATAAAAAAATAACTAAATCATCCATTAATAAGTGATAATTGAAGAAAGAGAAGCTAATATACTGAATAAAACCTGGAGAGCCTAAGCGAGATCTGATATCTCTTGAATACTCAAGTTGTACTCCTAATCTGGTAGGTATAGCTCCACTTACTTGCTTGCTCTTCTCAAGTACTGCTACTTGGCGGTGTTTGCATCTGAGGGAACCTCTGCAGTTGCTTTATTCAAATAGAACCCAATCCAAACTAGCCCCTACTACGAAAGCATTTTTAGCACTCCCCATAGACGGCGCCAATTGGATAGAGAAAAAAGAGAGAGCTGTTCTCCTTCCAGTTAAGATTTTGAACAATAAAACGGTGGCCTCAAGGTTCAATGAACTTTGAAGCTTTAACCATGACGTTTTTGCTCTTAGAAAGAAAAAGATGGTTTTCTTTATTGAATGAGGAGGAAGAGTTCTCGTTTAGGAGAAATCCTGAGCTTTACATAGAAGTGTTCCCGAGGGTATTTTGGTAATTTTGGACACGTGGTGTTCATTTAATGGCTGTCATTCCTTAGGTGAGGATATTTAAGTAATTTGCCTTGTGTTCTCTTGATGGCGACACCCATGAGCTTGGGAGGCAAGGAAACCTCTAACACATATTTGCTTCAATAGCTTAACACATGGCAACCTCTCAGCCTTGTGGTCCTACTAGATTTTAGGGGGTAGCAAAGGACAATTGCTATGGCCTTTTCTTATTGCTTGACTAGAAAATCCCCACTCTTATTGGCTCCTTATCCTTAGCCAAAAAGAATATATTTTTGTTCTCTCTTACAATGATGTGCAGTGTTCATGTGCTGGCCGTAACCACCAAAATTTAGGTTCCGATAATTCCCCTTGATATTGAGTATATTTACCAAAACCATTCTTTTGTTCGACGAGCTTATCTCTTGAGCCTTTGTAAGTTATCCTCACGTCTAGTCAAACAAATTGACTTCCCTTAGTAGACTTTTCTTGCCACGTATCATCGAGTTATTAGCCCATGTAAGCACATAGATTTTCTACCAAACAGTTATATTTTCTTTTGAGAATGTCATTCTTATTCCGTTAAATTTTGGGATTTGACATGTTATTCTTGACAGTGGTTTGGTCTATATAACTTTAATGATTGATTGTTTTGCATGAGTTTACTTGACTGATTCCTGTGAATAGCTAATGCGGGATTTTTTAGGCTAGAGATAATGTTGATACTTTTATTTGATTGTTGTTAAAAAATCTAACTAAATGACTGAATGCAAATATCTTGAAAAAAAAAAGAAGTCATTTTTTATTTATTTTCTTTAAGTTATCGTCGATGATGTTTGTGAGTATCATTGATGCAAACCCTCACGATAATATAACTCGTTCACTACGGTAATTTAAGGGTTTAAAGGCTTGTTGCATATGTTAAATACAATCGCGATTACCTTCAAAAGTGATCTGGTTAGTGTTTTATTTCGATTTTTAATTTTTAGGTTTGCTCGGGTACTAGCAAAATCCAGTTATCTAGGTTTTGGGGGTATTTGATAGGCATAATTTATTGATATATTTTCTATGTAATCGGTTACTTAGTCTCTTTTATTTATTATTTTAGTTAATTAATTTATTTTTATTGAGCGGGGTAATAAATTAAAAATCTGGAATAAACCGTAGTTGAAAGGATCTTAAAAAGGATAAGAATAGGAGAAAAGCGAAGATTATTTGGATTTGTCTAAGGCAATCATGGGCGCACTTGCTAGCTTTAGTTCAATAGGAAGCAATTAAAAAAGGATTTTTTGATTTCCTTGATCCTTGGGGATTAATAAGGTCCGCTTACATATGTTATAAAAGCAAGGGTTTTGGGCCTTTGAAAGACTCGCATACACAACGCAGACACATAGAAACAGCCATGAAAAATTGAAGACCAGTTGGGATTTGGAGAAGAAGCCAGCCACTTGGTATTTTATTCCTTGTGACTGGTTTTATTTACTTTTTTTATTTTTAATTCAATTATGTATAACAAAAATTTTTATATTAGGACTAAGGATGATGTCCTATTTAATAAAATAAATTTTTTTTCCAATCAATTAATTTCCTACATGTGTGCTTTAATGTTTATGATTCTTGTTCCACATATTTAGTTGAATGTTAAATCTTTCACCAAATCTATCATGCATTATTAATTATTAAGATTAATATTTGACTAAACCTATGCTTGGATCTGTAAAGTTTATATATGATTATCTTTAATTTTGTATCTTTCATTAAATTACTTACACTGAATGCTTATCAAAACTTTAACTTGTTGTTATTTAATTTGTTTGCATAACATACTTAGATATTATACTATTAAATAGAAAAAGAACATGCACAAGATTAATTTTCACTGTGCTTATTTGTTATATTCATGAGTAAAAATATATTGATTTCGAGTTGTCACTCTAAAATTGAAAATTAATTAGTAATTAGAAAATCAATAAGTTGAACAATAGTGGATTATGACACATTGATAATGATAATCTCTTGAATTTCCATGTTAATTTACTTGTTTTTAATTTCCTGGCATCTTTAGTTTAAATTTTCCCAAATAAAATATTTTATTTTCAACTTAGATAGACTTATAATTAACTTAGATTAATTTAGCTTTTGATAAAATTGACAATTCTTGTGGGTTTGAATTATTCCTAGTTTATACTTCAGTAGACTCGTATACTTGTGAGTATATTGAAATTTGTACAACAATTGTATCAAATTGTCAAATAGAAATATGAAACTCAGATTATGTGTTGTAAATTCCTTTAAAAAATTATTATAAAAAAAATTTTATATTTTGAAATGATATTAATCTTCTACTCATCATGAGTGGCTGTATGGGATATCATTTTTTATTTCTAGTTCTACAATACCAACAAGGATTTCTACATGATGTTGCATGTGTTTTTATAACAATGATAGTGGGGTTGTTGTTGACACTTAGATTTAAGTGTTTTAATCTCAGCATTCATTAATATAATGATAAATAAATAACTAATTAAAAGATAACCAGTAATCATCAGGTTGCAGATAAATGTAATGAGAAAATCCCAATTTAATCTATGGTTGCTTCTTTAATCTATTTACCTCTCCTAATACTTAATAATTTTGGGATGCCATAACATTAGTATGAGAAACCAATCTTTTTATTGTTCCGACTCTCTTATGTTGGGCATTGGGCAATGCTATTGTACATATGTGCATAATCCGAATTTGTTTTTGTAATTAATTTGTAGGGCTCTTCTTTTTGAAATTGATTCATTAATTTCTTGAGTTGTTAAAAATTTATGGCGTAAACAATGAGAGTAGTTGTGACATGATATGTAGTTTTATCTATGAGGCAATTATATATTTATTGAAATGTCCAAGATTATCAAGAATGTGCGTTAAAGAATAAATTAATAATGAAGTAATTTGACCCTGATATATTTTTTTGTCTTGCAGTATGTTGTAATACTTTTCATTCTCAATCATCAATGCTATCAAAATCATGATTAAGAAAGTTTTAAAACAAACCAGAAGAAGTAGCTCACAATAAAAATTAAAGATAATGGCATAAAAAAAAGAGCTAAACTAATCTCCTCCTTTGTAGGTAGTTTAATTTATATTTAAAGGATCCCTATCTACCAAAATTTTTACTTCTGATTCCGGCGAACGAATAAACGTTGAGTCCTTACAAGGTTTGATAATTACTAGAATCAAAGGATAAAGAACAAATATGATTAAATAAAGAAATTGCAAAAGAAGTTTTTTAAAAATGATGTGAGCCTTGTTCTACTAGTCTTCTAGGTTAATGAAACCCGAGCCACTAGTTCTTGGTGAGGACTAAGGGTGGCCAACAAGCCGTACCGTGCCGGCCCAGTCCATCAAAGGAAGGTCTATGCGTGCTCGTACCCGTGCCGTGTCGTGCCGTGCCGTGTCTACTATGTATATCGTGCCATGCCGTGCTTAATTTTTTTTTACCTAGGCCCAGCCCGGCACACGTACTGTGCCCATGCGTGCCGTGCTTATGCGTGCCGTGCCATGGGCTGTGCCGTGCTATGCTTAAGAAAAAAATCACGACAAGTTTTTTTTTTATTTTTTTAAGAAGGTATGCTAAGTTATTGATATATTTTTTTTAATTTTATGTACCTTTTTTGAGTCCATGTACCTTTAGTCAAGTTCAATAAAATCACAAATTCAAAACTCAAGTCCATATTCAATAATAAAAACTATTAAGTTAGATCTTATTGTATTAGAATTCTTTTTATACTTAACAACAATAATAATAACAATAAATTTTTCTCAACGATTAACTTAATTGTTAACTTAGATTTACATAGAGTCATAGATCATAGTTCTTAATAACATTATAACAATCATTTTATAAAATCAAGATATTTATAATTTTTATTTATTAAAATCATGATATCAGCTATTCATTTAATAAATTATAAACATAAAATAATTAGAGTATTTTTTAAACTAAAAGTTAAATGAATTTAAAAAAATTACGCAAGCAAAAAAATATATTAAAAGATTCAATTTCAAGTTATTTGTAAAATCATAAATTTAAATTTATTTTCATTAAAAAGTGAAATGTGCTTATTGCGTGTTTTTTTACGTACCGTGCTTTAGTTCATCTCTAATCGTGCCGTGCTTTTAAGACCCACGTCCTTAAATTTCTAAGCCCGACCCAGCCCACCTGCGTGCCGTGCTGTGCCGCGTGCCCTATCAAAACATGCTCGTGCCGTGCCTGCTGCACTGACACGTACTATGCCACGTGCCGCCTGGCCCGTTAGCCATCTTCAGTGAGGACCGAAACTGAGTATTATAAAATGCTTTGCACCGAGATATGAAACTGAAAAAAATAACTAAAAGAACTTTTACTTGTAATTCATAGAGCAGCACGGAATCATATATACATGAGAAGTCATTTGTCCAATATTTTTTTCTTTTTTTTGGTACAAGTTCCAATCATTCCGGGATAGAGACCGTCCTTAAAAATTCAATTTTACATGAAGAATGTCAAAGATGAAGACACGAGAGTGAATTCAGTGGGATAAAGAAAGAGATTGCATTTCATAATGATCATATCCCTATTTTCTTTTCTTTATAAAATTAAAATCACTTTTATAATCGGTTTGTTAATCGGTTATAGTATTTTTTAAATAATTAAGCATTTTATTAATAGAAATAATCTTTGATTAGATCAATGGTACAAATTTCTTACATTTTTGCTACGGTAAAAAAAATTATGACATTATAGAGGGACCCCAATTAACAATCATAATATATATTTGAATTTTTAATTTGTATCTTAATTGTATGTGTCACCTATTTTTTGTACAATAAATTTATAAATATTAAAACTAATATTATGTCATTTAATTGATGAGTAAAAATATCATTAGGATACAAATTGTATCCAACCAAATTATGAGGACAAAAAGAGACTGATCATTAAAGGGAAAAAATCCTTTTCATCCATAGGATTTCGTGCAATAGCCCATTTCATTCATATTATTTAAATAATAGCTCATGTCATTCTTACTTTTTAAATAATAGCCCAAAACATCCTTTTGTAAATTTACCTTTAATTTATTAAATAATTCTTTGAGGGCAAAATATGATTTTCAATTAAATAAATACAAATTATTTTAAATAATACTCTCATGTTATGAAATAATTATAATTTATGTGGATGTTCATCAAAGCATCCTTTTATCTCCTCACAAGCAACTTTTCATCTCTTATAACTCCCATTATCTCCCTAATTTGAGGGTTATTATTTCTTATAATTATGATGTATTACTTATCACTTTATGGTTGTATCACTATAAAAGGAGGCCTTTTACTCCTTATTTGTATACACAAGAGATTGAATAAAATTTCTCTTTAGACAATTATGTCTCTTATTTGCTTTCTCTCTTTCTCTTGCTATATTGTTGTGCTCCTCAATGATAAATTTTATAACACGTTATCGGCACCAGTCTCTAGCCACAAGCGATTGATTTGTGTCCTCTTTAAAATATTGTAATATCTCTTATTTGATCTCACAAACCAAGATATAAATTAAACTATCTTGATTTGTTTATAACCATATACATATGTTGCTTATGTATTTCTATAATTTAAGAATAATGGATCTATGAAGTCATTCCTTAATTCCTTTATTAATCATTATATATATTTTATGGGAATTAGATTACAGTGTTTATCTAATGTTCCATTCATTGATATTGCTATTGTTTAATATTTCTTATTCTAATATTCAATTGCTGTTATATATTTTGTATTCTTGGAATTAAAAATTTCACCTTGAAATGTGAATATTAAAATCCTTGGAGGTTGAATATTATAAACAATGAAAGAAAATTAAGAATGTATCCTTGAAGGATTGCACTATATATATAATGAAAATTTTCTTTCAGTATATGTTCCTGAAGAAATTATTCCAAAATTATGATGTTATTCACCAACATCTTATTCATGAAGGATTCACTATATGTCCCCGAAGGACTATACAAATATGATAAGTTCATGTATATGTCATGTAAGACTATACAAATTTCCTTCTCCATCTCTCCTAGAAGGAGTTACAAAATGAATATATAAACAAGGCATATTGCTTCCTTGAAAAATTTGAAGGAAAAATAACATAAGATATGGAAAAGTTCAAAGATTGAATTATCATGGTGATTTATTTTATTTCCTTGAAGGAATGAAAATTGAATATCCAAATGGATAATTTGTTTCTTTGAAACAATTTAAAGGAAATAGACTGAACAAAAGCTAATATATGATTTTCTTGTTTTTATATGTATATGAGGAGAAAATCATCAAGAATATATATAAAGAAAACATATGATATGTGTAAATATTTTATTGCTTATTTATGTTCCTGCAGTAGCAAATTGAGATTGTCCATATGTATATTGGAGCTATTGTATCTCTTTATATATGAATAAAATATTAAACTTTTTATGTATTAATTGGTCTCATCTTACTAGTGATAAATTTTCATTCCTTGAAGCGCATGTTTATTTGATAATTGTAGGATTAGTGCTAGACATGTAATGACTAAAGTTATCGACATTACAATTATCACCATTTAAGTATTAATGTTTGCAATATATATATTGCACCACCCGAAGTGGAATGAATCAAAAATTGAAATAATTGTTGATGAACTAGAAGTTCAATAAGTCTAGAGTTTCTTACACAGTTTGAAATGATGAAGTTGTAATGGTAAATTTACAAATGAGGCTAATGATTATGTATCAAATTATAAAAAATTCATAAGAATTTCAATCAAAGAGCTTGAAGATTCTCTTGAGTATTGATTCTTGTTTAAATCAAGTGAAGGTGAATTTATACAAACAATTTATTACTTGTTGTGATTCACTATTATTTATGCTAAATATTTTGTGATATATTTTATAAAAAAGTCATCCCATTACGAGGGGGAGGAAAGCTATACATGATGGATGATTTTGATTTTATAATAATAGTATGTATCACCATATCTATCATCTTATATTTATATAAATTAGTTTGAACTTAAAGTTCAAAATGATTATTATGCAATGTGCATTGTTGATCAAATTATTCAATGAATTTATGAATATGTGAAAGTGAAAAATTACAAACAGAATATGATTGTGGGTTGACATATGTGAAATCCTTAAAGGACAAACTGGTGAGACAAATAAATATATGAATGCCTGAAGCATGTGATAGATCAATTGGTGTAAAAATTTAATTCTCAGGAAATTGAAATGAAATAATTTGGTGCTCCTATAGAGACTATATTTGCATGTGTAACAAAATATTTGATCTATATTAAATTATTAAATATATTGTCCCTGGAGAGACATATTGTACCAATTAGAAAATGAATCTCAAATTCCCTTGAACAGGTAAATGGTAAGAAATAAAGACATTCAAATTGCCCTATAAAAGACACGCGTGCACATCAAAAAAGTGATGAGAACCCTTCTAGATCAAGCTAGAAAAACCCACAACTAGATTGACAAGAACCCAAGAGAGCCAATATAATCAGAATTCAGATAAAATATCCAAACCCTTAAGAAGCTAAGTCTCAAGAACCCGGATTGCTAGATAAGACACCACAAAGGTTAGCAAATCCTTTGATAATTTGAAAGTTCTTTCAAGAACAAGTTGAGAAAATCCTCTCAATGATATTAAACTCAATAATGTCAAAAGTCTCTTCAAAATAACATAAAGGAGTGTTTATATAAGGTGGCTAACCTTAACTTAACTTAAAAATAAGAGAAAATCCTAAAATTAAAAACTTAGACACGTAGGACCCGTAGGGCCTTGGCTTGCAAAGCCACTTGTTTTAAACGGGCCATAACTTGGTCAGTCGGATTTTGACCCACAATATACTGTTTCAAACCTCTCGACGTAAGGAATGTATCTACAGATTTAGAATTACTCTTCTGGCTCTTATTATACTTCAAAAATATCTTCTCCGATGCTCGCCACCTCGTTAGCTCGAATCAAGTGTACCAAGGCTGGTTCCTCCTCATTCCAGCCCATCTTGAATATTGGACTCTTGCAAATTGAATTGAATTGAAGTCATCCAAAGTAGCTTGAATAAATCCTTGCATTGCTTCCTTGATCTTCTTAGCTCGTACTCTCGCAATTGACCCTTCTGGAACAAGCAACGGATCTTTAATGCTTTGAGCACTCTGGATCACATCATTCCCCCTCTCCTCAAAAGGATTCGTCTCGAATCTGAACCTGCATCAAAGGGAGAAAGATCAGAAACATTAAAGGTAGCGGACACGTTATACTCACCTGAAAGATCCACTTTATAAGCGTTGTTATTAATACGCTCAAGAATCTGAAATGGACCATCTCCTCGAGGGTGCAACTTAGATTTCCTCTGGGCTGGAAACCTTTCCTTACGCATGTGAACACAAACCCAATCACCTGGTTAAAAAATCACACGTTTCACGTCATTCTTCTTCTTCTCAATATGAAGCCGTGCTTTCTCATGAATGGACTTTATCAACTCTGCTTTCTTTTGACCATCCAAGCTAGCTCTCGCATCAACAATAAAGCAAAGAAAAACAACTTTCTCCATGCAAAAAGAACATTTCTTAAAACTAGCATACAACTTTTCTTGGCTTAAAATATCTAGCACACATCGTAAATGCTCAATATGCTCATTTAAAGTCTTGTTGTACACTAGAATATCGTCAAAATAAACAACAACAAATTGACCTACAAATGCACGTAACACATGATTCATTAATCTCATAAAAGTACTAGGTGCATTAGTAAGACCAAAAGGCATAACTAACCATTCATACAATCCATATTTGGTCTTAAACGCAGTTTTCCAGTCACCAGCTTCTCTCATGCGAATTTGGTGATAGCCACTTTTTAAATCAATTTTAGAAAATAAACAAGCTCCATGCAATTCATTCAGCATATCATCTAACCTAGGAATGGGATGGCGGTACTTTACCGTAATATTATTGTTGGCTCGGCAATCAACACACATTCTCCAATTCCCATCCTTCTTTGGTACTAGTAGCACTGGTACTGCACATGGGCTCATGCTCTCTCTCATGTACCCCTTGTTCATCAGCTCTATAACTTGCCTTTGAAGCTCTTTGGTCTCCTCGGGATTACTTCTATAGGCTGGCCTATTGGGTATGACAGCCCCTGGTACGAAATCTATTTGATGCTCAATGCCTCTAATGGGTGGTAAGCCAATAGGCATTTCCTCGGGAAACACATCTTCAAACTCCTGTAACAAAGAAGTAACAACACTAGAAAGAGAAGGATTAATGTCATCAAAGGTTAGATATGATTCTTTGAACACGAGCAAAACCGTGAAATGGTTTGCTTTATATGCTTTCCTAATCTCACCCACTCCTACAAAGAAGTTCCTTTTCACTCTTCCCTCTTTCTCACTCTTTTCTTTTCTCTCACTTTTAGCCTCACCCTCTTTCTTTTTCTTCTCATAACACTTGACCTCACTCTTTTTATTTTGTCTTTCTTTTTTCCTCATCTTTATTTGGTCCTCGTAGACCTCTTTTGGTGTTAAAGGAACAAGCGTCACGGTTCTCCCATTTTTGACAAAGCTATATCTATTCCTAAACCCATCATGTGTCACCTTCCTATCATACTGCCATGGCCTTCCCAATAATAAATGTCCAAAGATGCATATGAACTATGTCACAAAGCACCTCATCACTATACTTTCCAAAGTAGTAAATGTTACCAATACTTGCTTATTAACTTTGACCTCTCCACAATCTTTTAACCACCGCAATCTATAAGGCCTGGAATGCGTTAGCAAGGGCAACCCTAACTTCTCTACAAGGGTAGTACTAGCTACATTGGTGCAACTACCACCATCTATTATTCACAATGCCTCTAGTATGGAAGATGTTCTCTCTCTGCTGCTCCATGTCATCAACACTCATTTGTGTACTCAAAGCACGCCTAGCAACAAGGGATTCACCTTTCGTAGGGTATTCTACTTCATCATCATCACTAGCATCAATCAACTCAGGCATCTCACCACAATCACTCTCACTCTCACTCACTAATTCCCCACTATCTTGCATCACCATAACTCTCTTATTTGGGCATTGAGAAGCAATGTGTCCAGAACCCAAACACTAAAGATGGCGATCTGGAAAGTGCAACAGTTCCTGAGCGAAATGTGGCCCTGGAGAATACTTTCCGTCTTGTAAGACCATTCTAAGAAATTCAACTGACTGTTGGCCTAGGATGCTCTGTTTGGCCGACAACATAATGCCATACTGATCCACAATCTGGTGAAACGTGGAAAGTAACTCCATCTGTGTCTCGTGATCAGTAGAAGACAAAAAGATGTCCTTAATGTTGATAAGAGCATGGTGAAGGATAGGCTCGAAGATCCATGTGATCGCTTTTTGAAAAAGTGAGGGCGCGACTTTTAATCCGAAAAGCATGACAGTCCATTGATAGTGTGCATTGGGGATGACTGTCTTGTCTCGTTCTGTTGGATGTATGCCAAGTTGCCAAAATCTGGCCTGGAGATCAAACTTGGAAAAAATCTTTGCATCTCGGATGTGGACAAATAAGGATTGGATTTTTGGGAGAGGAAACTTGTCATCAGATAGAAAATAGTTTAAGGGCTGGTAGTCTATCACAAGTCTCCTTTTACCACAAACTATCTCTGACCGCTTCTTCACATAAAAGGCTTGGCAAGCCCAATTTGAGGTTGTGGGCTCAATTAACCCTTGTGACAAAAGCTGGCTGCATTCATCTTGGGCTAGCTTGAGGTCAGAGGGAGTTATCCCTGGGTGAGTGGCCTTTGTAGGAATGATATCCTTATTAAGCTTAAAAGGAAGCTTAATAAAGAACTGAGTATTCTTCCATAAAGGGAAAGGATGAGTAAACTGACTATGACTTTCATGACAGAAAGGGATAAACTTTTCTTGAAAAGTTTGATATAGAGGTTGTGTGTCTGAAAGAGCATACAGTTTAAGGGTATCTGTGTATGGAAGAAACATATGTTTAAACCGAATCCCTGTGGCCATAATCTGTAATTTGGACATTTGATGAAGAAGATCAAAACCTATGAGAAGGTCTTTATCAGGAAGAGTTGAACCAACAACTTTTGTCCAAAGAACACAATTTTGGAAGAATTGAATACCAATGGGTTTTTTGGTAATCAAAGAAGTATGAAAAATATCGCCATTGGCGGCCTTGAAATACTCAGTATGTTTTTCCCAACAAGAAGATGGAAGAATGTTAGGATTAAGCATACTCTTTTGGGCTCCAGTGTCAATAAATCCGATAAGAGGTTTTAGGTTTAGCAAACCTGGAAGAAAGGATTTGAATGCGGATTGATGGAACCGGTGCTTTTACACTGGAGGATGCCATGACTGGTTGAGCACAGCTGATGACAGGAACTGTGTCTTCAATTGGAAGTGTATGGGTTGAATCATTGCTGATGGCAAAGGCAGTTTGGTCATCATACTCATTCTGTTCTGTGTAAACAGATTCAACATCTTCGGAGTCAGATAACATTGACGATTGTTGAAGGTGTTGAATAAGACGCACAGCTTTATCTTGATTGTGAGGACAATTTTTTGCAAAATGACCTCGCTTTTTGCAAATGAAGCAGCAAGAATCTTTAGTTTTGTGCATCTGGGACGGATCCTTCTTTCTGAAAAAGCGGTAGGGCTTCTTCTTGGATGAACTAGATCTGGACCGTCTGTACTGAAACTTGCGGAAGTGAGCTGTCTTTTTAGAGGGACAGTGACAATCTTTTTCGGACTTGCATTTGATCTTGAGATAAGGCTTCTTGCAAGCAGTCTGAAAAGGTTGTTTGTTATCAATGAGATCTCTCAAAAACTCTTTTTGCTTACATAGTCGTTCAAGAGCATTAACGACTAATTGATAGATCTTGCCGAGCGATATGTCTGCTACATTTAGTTGATTCACAGTGATAAGCCTTTGAAGCTCAGGTTGTAATTCCTTAGGGATAGAAGCGATGAAAACATGCTTCAGTGTAGGATCATTAAAGCCATTGAGCTTATAGAAGAGAGTGGACATACGCTTGTAGTGAAAATCAAGATCTTTCTCGCATAAGGAACAACATTTCATCTGCATGTATTCTCTACGAGCAAGCTCTGTTGCTGCAGTAGGTTCTCCAATAAATTGATCATAAATTATGCCCAACGCAGTGGACACATCAGGGAACTGAATAAATTGGAGTTGGCGATAAGGACCCACGCTATCAATCCAATCTCGGAGAGAGCCAGTAAACCGAGAACTGAACTCTTGTAGAACTTTAAGAGTTGTGGCCCCTGGTTGAAGTAGTTGACCATTGACCCAAGCAGTAAATTCTTGGAATCGTTCTGGCCATTTTATGCGTGGAATATCATCAAATGTAAACCAGTGAGAACTCGCTGGTTTTGATGAGTTGTGTGAAGCTCCTGTAGAGGCAGCATGGTAGCCATGAGTGGAACCTTCATCATCATTTGGTTCATCAACATAAGGAGGACCAGGAGAAGGAGAACTAGTGGAAGGCTCGACCATAAAGAGTCTAGAAATGTCTGCAAATTCTGACTCAGAATCAGAAGAGGTTGCAGGTTCAGTCTCTGTAATTGCCGAGGAAGACTCTAAGGAAGTCGAGACAAACTGAGCTGTGGAAGAGAAGTCATCAGACTGAGATGCAAAAGATTGCTCAGAGTGATTAGAAGAAGATGGAGATGGAGTTTCCATCATAAGCGGAGGCTGAGAAGAATACTGGTGAAGTGGTGCCTTCTGTTTAGAATCTAGGGGATATGGTGCTGAAGATGAATCAGACTGTGTATCTGAAACATGAGATGGAGTATGTTCTTGAGTGGGAACTGGACTAGGAACAGGAGTCGGGATAGGATTCCTTTGGGATTTTGGTGTATTTCTTTTTGGTCTAGAGGAGGACTGAGTTGGAGTTGGGTCAGAGGTATGAGATAGACCAAACATGGGACTCAGGTCAGGAGGCCTGTATAAGGATGGTGTATAGAAAGGTTGGTATGTCTTGAAAGTAGATGGTTGAAATGGTAGAGGAGCTGACTTAGCCAACTGTGGTTGCTGGAAATGCCTTTCTGCATCTATATGAGCAAGTTCCGCCTTAAGACTGCGGATTTCAGCTTCTTTTTTGTTAAACTCGGTCCCCCAGATATTCTGTGTTATCATAGATCTGAGTTCTTTGTCAAGCTGAATGGCTCTGTTGTTCATGTCTACATACATCTTGTCTAGCTGAGAGACAATAGAGTAACTTGCTGGGATGTATGTTGAACTTGTGTAGCAACCGCATCTACTTTGGTGTGAATCTCTTCCAGAACAGCATTCTGGGCTCTGGCATTCCGAGTTTGCCAGTTAAGAACAGACTCGAACGGCTTAGGTTCTTCAGGTTGACCAGTAGGAGTAACAGGACCATGAACATAAGGTTTTGTAACAACCTTTGATGTTGGATCCGTGTGTTTGTCAAGGGAAGGAAACTGACTGTTGTAAGTACTAGATGAAGATGAGAACATCATACAGGACTTAATCAAGGGTGGTTGAGGTGAGGAAGGCAAGAGGTTCTCTTGTCTGAGGATTTTTAGGCCTTTGGTGTAGATAGGTAAAGGTGACATAGACTCAGGATGATCAGGTGGAAAAGGTTTGACTGGTTTACAAGTTGCAGAAGTTCTGGTAACGTTTTTCTTTTTGCGATGCTTAGGAGCATCGTCCTCATCATCAGAATAATCATCGAGGCAAGGACAGCCTGGATCAGATATATGGGCTTGAGGAACATCCCATAAGAAATGACCATCGAGTTTGCTAAGATATATTGGATATCCTGTTGAAGCAAAGCTGTGGATGGGAATCTTTTCTTGTGCAGTTGGGACTGCTGTGATCATTGATGTGTAAGAGAAAGAAACTCTGGGTGCCTGTTTCGAAGATGGTGGCTGGAAAGTCATTCTAACCGAGCCGTCTGATCTTTTCTCGAACATAGCATCAGAAGTTTGAAGTGGCTGAGAATTCTGGTGGAATTTCTCATAGTTGGATAGCCATTCAACAGGCATGAGTTTTAAGAGTTCATGCTTCTCAAGTTGTCTAGGAATCTGAACTATGGAAGGAGTTGTCTCAGTATCTGCTAGGATCATCAAAGCATCATGTGAAGACTGTGCTGTTGGAAGATCAAGAGCATGGTTCTACAATCGGTAGACAAGCTGGTGATGCAGAGTTGCTATTTTTGAAGTAACAGTCTGCTCTGCTCCCTGGATATGTACTAGAACCTTCAAGGTTGTACGAAGGTTGGCATCGTTGAGTGACAGATTGAAATTGGGATAGAAAGTGAGTAGAACACTTCTTCCATGCAGAGTTATGAGGACTGTGCCAATAACAGCATGTTGATAATCTTTGAATCTGGTGTCTCGCAGTGCAAGCCTGGCTGTAACAAGTAGACCTTTACGGCCATGGAGTGTAAGGATGAGTCGAACACCACCAAGATGGAGGTGAGTATACCCTTTTCGTTTCCACTGAACAATTAATTCGGGTGGAATCTCAAGAGTAACATACTGCTCTGCTTGGGAGGCTGATAAAGCGCACTGGTCAAGTCTAGAAGACTGGACATATTCTTTTGGAGCAGGTCTATCAGTATGAATGAGAGTTCTAATTCCTTGGGTTAAAGAATTTTCTCTTTTGTACAGATGGTAAGGACTAAGTAAAGGCATGGAAGACTCAGAAATCTGTGCAGACTCAGGGATATAACTATATTCAACAAGGTTTTCTATTTTAGAAGCCATGTGTTTAGTGCAAGATTTGAAGATGAAGAAGAAGACATAGATAAAGTAGAAGACAAGAATCCTTATGATAGGATTAACAGCAGAAGACATAGGAATAAGAGATAGATATGTAGGTTGAGATGAAGATGAAGCTATGATTTTGAAAGTTGTTTTCTCTTTTGTATCCAGAAGACAAGAAACTTATCACGAATTATACCACCTCGGGCAGGAACGGGAACGGGGCTCTGATACCACTTGGGGTTATCCACTCACGTTGAGTACAAAAGACGAACCAATTCGTCCTGATGAACAATATTATCTATCGGGTTACCCAAGACCAACAAAACGACCGTATACCAGGAAAGGGGTCTGACTGCTTTCTCGCATACCACGCTATCTTTTCGCCGGTCCGTCGGCTTTTCCTTATGCATGAACAACGTACTCACAGTCGTCGTTTCTCAACTGATGCAAGGGCTTTGGGGTTGGTAACCAACTAACTATACGAAACCTACACAAGGTTTTGTGTATAGGACGTATTCAACAAGGATAGAGATGAACAAATTTAGAAAAGAATTTAACTTCTGGAACCCTTAGAGAAAACAAGAGAAAGTTTAGAAAACCATTTCTTATTCAAGAATATGATTTTTTGTATATTATTCAAGTATTTTCAAGTATATCCAAGTATATCTCTTGTATATCTTACAAAAGGGGAGGAGTTTCCTTTATATAGGAAAAGCTCCGAGAAACAAACCAACAAACTTTAGTGGTGGGACAGGTTCCCTAGCCACTTGATTAAAAACAAACAAAAACTAAAAGTAACTTTAAAAAAGCAATCTAACACGTGTGTGGTAGGACAGGACCCCTAACCACCTGATTGCTAACAAACAAAAGATAAAAGTAGCTTTTGGAAAAGCAAAGCTACATTATTACAAACAAACAAAAGTCATAAAGTGACTTTATGAAAAGCAAACCTACTAAAGGACAAGGACAAACAACTTTGCATAAAGTAAAGGTGAAAAGCAAAAGCACAACACAACAAAAGTAAAAGACACATGGCAGGACATGGCAGGATAAGTGCTCTTTTTCTTTTGCAGAGATAGTGGATACTTTTCCCCTGAGCAAGCTATGGTCATGGTGGGTCAAGCAGGTGGGTGACTATGTCTGGTTGTGGCAGATCCATATTTGACAGAGGTTCGTCAAGGACATCCATACGCCATTTGGGATCTTCTTCAGGAGGTGCAGGCTGAAACCATTGTGGAGATGTATTGCGCCCTTGGTGGTGAAGCCAAGCAGCATACTGTTTTCGCATATCAAGCACTGATTCCTCATCACTCCATAGAATGCTATTTCGAATTGACAGATCAGGGGTTGTCTGGGTGCTAGGAGACATTGGACTATGTGCGTTATATATAATCTCAGTGTTGAGCATGGAGACAATCTTCCCACATAGAATGAGGGTGGATACTGGTATGAATAATTCGAACCAATGGTGGTTTGTCACGACCCCAGATATCCCTCAGTTCTACTAACAGACTGTAGTAGAGCATATGACCAGTTGCATCGACTGGAGGAGTGTTTTTGATATCCTGTAGAAGTGCCCAAACTCGCCATTTTGTTGTGGATGAACTTTCTGGATAACTCAGATGGTCCGTGACTTTATCAAAAATTTGATCTGTGATTTCCATAGGAAGTGCCTGGATAAATTCAGGGAGGTTGAAGGAAAACTTCTTCCTCATTCTTGGTCCGAGAGAATTGAGAACTATAATTGGAAAACCACTGATGAAAGAAGAGGACTGGTGTGGATAATGTTGGGGATAATTATTGGTTTTATATCCACAAAAATTCCATGTCTTCTATGAATGCATAGGGTACTCCAATAATGGTGATTGAAGTGTCCATTATCAGTGGTGGAGAAGAACCCTTGGGCTAATTGTTGAAGCCATTGCATAGTTACCATTCGGATAGACTTCCAAAGTGAGGCAGCTGTCCTTAGCATCAAAGAAAATTGGCTGGTGCGGACTGCGACATGTGGCAGAAAGTCTCGGAGATAGATGATGCCAAAACATTGCTGTAGTTGCTCTTTGGAAAGATGGCGATCTGGAAAGTGCAACAGTTCCTGAGCGATATGTGGCCTTGGAGAATACTTTCCGTCTTGTAAGACCATTCTAAGAAATTCAACTGACTATTGGCCTAGGATGCTCTGTTTGGCCGACAACATAATGCCATACTGATCCACAATCTAGTGAAACGTGGAAAGTAACTCCATCTGTGTCTCGTGATCAGTAGAAGACAAAAAGATGTCCTTAATGTAGATAAGAGCATGGTGAAGGATAGGCTCGAAGATTCGTGTCATCGCTTTTTGAAAAAGTGAGGGCGCGACTTTTAATCCGAAAAGCATGACGACCCATTGATAGTGTGCATTGGGAATGACTGTCTTGTCTCGTTCTGCTGGATGTATGCCAAGTTGCCAAAATCTGGCCTGGAGATCAAACTTGGAAAAAATCTTTGCATCTCGGATGTGGACAAATAAGGATTGGATTTTTGGGAGAGGAAACTTGTCATCAGAGAGAAAATAGTTTAAGGGCTGGTAGTCTATCACAAGTCTCCTTTTACCACGAACTATCTCTGACCGCTTCTTCACATCTTGGGCTAGCTTGAGGTCAGAGGGAGTCATCCCTGGGTGAGTGGCCTTTGTAGGAATGATATCCTTATTAAGCTTAAAAGGAAGCTTAATAAAGAACTGAGTATTCTTCCATAAAGGGAAAGGATGAGTAAACTGACTATAACTTTCATGACAGAAAGGGATAAACTTTTCTTGAAAAGTTTGATATAGAGGTTGTGTGTCTGAAAGAGCATACAGTTTAAGGGTGTCTGTGTATGGAAGAAACATATGTTTAAACCGAATCCCTGTGGCCATAATCTGTAATTTGGACATTTGATGAAGAAGATCAAAACCTATGAGAAGGTCTTTATCAGGAAGAGTTGAACCAACAACTTTTGTCCAAAGAACACAATTTTGAAAGAATTGAATACCAATGGGTTTTTTGGTAATCAAAGAGGTATGAAAAATATCGCCATTGGCGGCCTTGAAATACTCAGTATGTTTTTCCCAACAAGAAGATGGAAGAATGTTAGGATTAAGCATACTCTTTTAGGCTCCAGTGTCAATAAATCCGATAAGAGGTTTAGGTTTAGCAAACCTGGAAGAAAGGATTTGAATGCGGATTGATGGATCTGAGTTCTTTGTCAAGCTGAATGGCTTTGTTGTTCATGTCTACATACATCTTGTCTAGCTGAGAGACAACAGAAGTAACTTGCTGGGATGTATGTTGAACTTGTGTAGCAACCGCATCTACTTTGGTGTGAATCTCTTCCAGAACAGCATTCTGCGCTCTGGCATTCTGAGTTTGCCAGTTGAGAACAGACTCGAACTGTTGAGGTTCTTCAGGTTGACCAGCAAGAGTAACAGGACCATGAACATAAGGTTTTGTAACAACCTTAGATGTTGGATCCGTGTGTTTGTCAAGGGAAGGAAATCGATCGTTGTAAGTAAGTCTTTGGATGAAGATGAGAATATCATACAGGACTTAATCAAGGGTGGTTGAGGTGAGGAAGGCAAGAGGTTCTCTTGTTTGAGGATTTTTAGGCCTTTGGTATAGATAGGTAAAGGTGACATAGACTCAGGATGATCAGGAGGAAAAGGTTTAATGGGTTTGCAAGTAGTAGGAGTTTTGGTAACCTTTTTCTTTCTACGACACTTAGGAGCATCATCCTCATCATCAGAATAATCATCAAGGCAAGGACAGCCTGGATCACACATATGGGCTTGAGGAACATCCCATAAGAAATGACCATCGAGTTTGCTAGGATAAATTAGATATCCTGTTGAAGCAAAGCTGTGGATGGGGATCTTTTCTTGAGCGATTAGACTTCTTGTGATCATTGATGTGTAAGAGAAAGAAACGCTGGGTGCTTGGTATGAAGATGGTGGCTGGAAAGCCATGGAAGACTCAGAAATCTGTGCAGACTCGGGGATATAACTATATTCAACAAGGTTTTTTATTTTGGAAGCTAGGTGTTTAGTGCAAGATTTGAAGATGAAGAAGAAGACAAAGATAAAGTAGAAGACAAGAATCCTTGTGATAGGATTAACAGCAGAAGACAGAAATAGGAGATAGATCTGTAGGTTGAGATGAAGATGAAGCTATGATTAAAAGTTGTTTTCTCTTTTGTATCCAGAAGACAAGAAACTTATCACAAATTATACCACCTCGGGCAGGAACGGCAACGGAGCTCTGATACCACCCGGGTGTAAAAGTTACACTAAACACATGGCTTCTAAAATAGAAAACCTTGTTGAATATAGTTATATCCCTGAGTCTGCACAGATTTCTGAGCCTTCCATGCCTTTACTTAGTCCTTACCATCTGTACAAAAGAGAAAATTCCTTAACCCGAGGAATTAGAACTCTCATCCATACTGATAGACCTGCTCCAAAAGAATATGTCCAATCTTCTAAACTAGACCAGTGCGCTTTATTAGCCTCCCAAGCAGAACAGTATGTTACTCTTGAGATTCCACCTGAATTAATTGTTCAGTGGAAACGAAAAAGGGTATACTCACCTCCATCTTGGTGGTGTTCGACTCATCCTTACACTCCATGGCCGTAAAGGTCTACCGATTACTGACAGGACTTGCACTTTGCTAGATACTCGTTTCAAAGAATATCAACATGCTGTTATTGGTACAGTCCTCACAACTCTGCATACAGGAAGTGTTTTACTCACTTTCTATCCCAATTTCAATCTGTCACTCAACGATGCCAACCTTCCTACAACCTTGAAGGTTCAAGTACAGATCCAGGGAGCAGAATAGACTGTTACTTCGAAGATAGCAACTCTGCATTACCAGCTTGTCTACCGATTGCAGAACCATGCTCTTGATCTTCCAACAACACAGTCTTCACAAGATGCTTTGATGATCTTAGCAGATACTGAGAGAACACCTTCCATAGTTCAGATTCCTAGACAACTTCAAAGTATGAACTCCTAAAACTCATGCCTCTTGAATGGCTATCCAACTATGAGAAGTTCCACCAGAATTCTCAGCCACTTCAAACTTCTGATGCTATGTTCGAGAAAAGATCAGACGGCTCGGTTAGAATGACTTTCCAGCCACCATCTTCGGAATAGGTGATGAGAACCCTTCTAGATCAAGCTAGAAAATCCCACAACTAGATTGACAAAAACCCAAGAAAGCCAATATGATCAGAATTCATATAAAAGATCCAAACCCTTGAGAAGCTAAGTCTCAAGAACCCGGATTGCTAGATAAGACGCCACAAAGGTTAGCAAATCCTTTGATAAGTCAAAAGTTATTTCAAGAACAAGTTGAGAAAATTCTCTCAATGATATTAAACTCAATAATGTCAAAAGTCTCCTCAAAATAACATAAAGGAGTGTTTATATAAGGTGGCTAACCCTAATCTAACTTAAAAATAAGAGAAAACCCTAAAATTAAAAACCTGGATCCGCAGGGCCTTGGCCTGCAAAATCACTTATTTTAAACGGGCCATAACTTGGTCATATGATGTCGGATTTTGACCCACAATATACCGTTTCGAAACTCTCGACGTAAGGAATGTATCTATTGATTTAGAATTGCTCTTCTGGCCCTTATTATACTTCAAAAATCATTCTCTCTGATGCTGCGAATGACATCCTTTTTCATCTTAGGCCAATAAAAATGCTCATGTAATGTCTCTAAAGTTTTCTTAACCCCAAAATGACCCATCAAGCCACCACTATGTGCCTCTCTCACTAGCAACTCACGCATAGAACTATTAGACACACAAAGCTTATTTTCCCTAAACAAATAACCATCATGCTTATAAAATTTACCGAATGATCCTTTGTCACATATAGCAAACACATCAATAAAATCAGAATCATTGGCATATAATTCCTTAACATACTCAAATCCAAGCATTTTGGCACTCAAAGAATTAAGAAGCACATACCTCCGAGATAATGCATCGGCAACTATGTTCTCTTTACCTTGTTTATACCGAATGACATAGGGAACTGTCTCAATGTACTCCATCCAAGTGGCATGCCTTCGATTCAACTTACGTTGACTCTTTAGATGCTTTAAGGATTCATGATCTGTGTGTATCACAAACTCCTTAGGCCATAAGTAATGTTGCCAAGTTTCCAAGGCCCTCACAAGCGCGTAGAGCTCCTTATCATAGGTAGGGTACCTCAAGGCTACTCCAGTTAACTTCTCACTAAAATAAGCAATGGGCCTTCGATCCCGCATCAAAACAGCTCCAATACCTATTCCCGAGGCATCACATTCAATCTCAAAAGTATGATTAAAATTAGGTAATGCTAGAATAGGTGCAGAACATAACCTTTCTTTAAGATCAATGAATGCTTTATCTTGTTCAACACTCCAAGTAAATGCAACATTCTTTTTAACAACATCAGTAAGAGGTGCAGCAATAGTGCTAAAATCCTTAACAAATCGCCGATAAAAACTAGCTAAACCATGAAAGCTCCTTACCTCACTGATGCTCTTAGGCGTTGGCCACTCCCTAATAGCCTTAAACTTTTCTTGATCCATTTCTATACCATTTGCACCAGCAACAAAACCAAGAAAAACAACTTTCTCTATGCAAAAAGTCTTGCTGTACACTAGAATATCATCAAAATAAACAACAACAAACTGACCTATAAATGCACGCAACACATGATTCATTAATCTCATAAAAGTACTAGGTGCATTAGTAAGACCAAAAGGCATAACTAACCATTCATACAATCCATATTTGGTCTTAAAGGCAGTTTTCCATTCATCTCCTTTTCTCATGCGAATTTGGTGATAGCCACTTTTTAAATCAATTTTGAAAAAAAACAAGCTCCATGCAATTCATCCAGCATATCATCTAACCTAGGAATGGGATGACGATATTTTACCGTAATATTATTGATGGCTCGGCAATCAACATACATTCTCCAATTCCCATCCTTCTTTGGTACTAGTAGTACTGGTACTGCACATGGGCTCATGCTCTCTCTCACGTACCCCTTGCTCATCAGCTCTATAAATTGCCTTTGAAGCTCTTTGGTCTCCTCGGGATTACTTCTATAGGCTGGCCTATTGGGTATGACAGCTCCTGGTACGAAATCTATTTGATGCTCAATGCCTCTAATGGGTGGCCAGCCAATAGGCATTTCCTCCGGAAACACATCTTCAAACTCCTGTAACAAAGAAGTAACAACACTAGAAAGAGAAGGATTAATGTCATCAAAGGTTAGATATGATTCTTTGAACACGAGCAAAACCATGAAATGGCTTGTTTTATATGCTTTCCTAATCTCACCCACTCCTGCAAAGAAGTTCTTTCTCACTCTTTTCTTTTCTCTCACTTTTAGCCTCACTCTCTTTCTTTTTCTTCTCATAACTCTCGACTTCACTCTTTTTATTTTGTCTTTCTTTTTCCCTCATCTTTATTTGGTCCTCGTAGACCTCTTTTGGTATTAAAGGAACAAGCGTCACGGTTCTCCCATTTTTGACAAAGCTATATCTATTCCTAAACCCATCATGTGTCACCTTCCTATCATATTGCCATGGCCTTCCCAATAATAAATGCCCAGCATGCATAGGAACTACGTCACAAAGCACCTCATCACTATACTTAACAATACTTGCTTATTAACTTTCACCTCTCCACAATCATTTAACCACTGCAATCTGTAAGGCCTGGGATGTGTTAGCAAGGGTAACCCTAACTTCTCTACAAGGGTAGTACTAGCTACATTGGTGCAACTCCCACCATCTATTATCATACTACACACCTTATTATTCACAATGCATCTAGTATGGAAGATGTTCTCTCTCTGCTGCTCCATGTCATCAACACTCATTTGTGTACTCAAAGCACGCCTAGCAACTAGGGATTCACCTTTCGCAGGGTATTCTACTTCATCATCATCACTAGCATCAATCAATGCTGGCATCTCCCCACCATCACTCTCACTCTCACTCACTAATTCTCCACTATCTTGCATCACCATAACTCTCTTATTTGAGCATTGAGAAGCAATGTGTCTAGAACCCAAACACTTGAAGCACTTGATGCCCCGATTCTTCTGTGGTTGAGATTCAGCCTTAGATTTGTTTTTGATACTGAAATCTTCTTTTGCCTTAGGTGGTTCAGTCTTGATACCTTCATGTCGTCTCTCATTATTACTCCACTTCGGTTTCCATGGATTTGAAGAAGCCGAAGTATACCTTACTGTACCCTTCCTCTTTAATTGCCTCTCCAACTTCATAGCCATGTGGACCATATCCTCCAACTCCACATAATGCTGTAGCTCCACTACATTGGCAATATCTTTATTCAATCCGGTCAAAAATCGTGCCATTGTAGCTTCCCTATCTTCCTCTACATTAGCCCTAATCATAGCGATCTCCATCTCTTTATGGTAATCCTCTACACTCATCGATCCTTGGGTAAGGCTTTGTAGCTTAAGATAAAGATCCCTATAGTAATGATTAGGAATGAACCGCTTCCTCATAAGCGTCCTCAACTCTCCTCATGTAGCTATAGGCCTTTCTCGATTCCTCCTCCTATTATTCACCAATTGATCCCACCAAATAATAGCATAGTCAGTGAATTCAATAACTGCTAGCTTTACCTTTTTCTCCTCTGAATAATTGTGACAATCAAAGATCAACTCAACCTTCTTTTCCCACTCCAAGTAAGCCTCTGGATTACTCCTTCCTTAAAACGAAGGAATAGTCACTTTGATTTTGCCTAAATCTCTATCCTCCTCATCTCTCCTATACCCCCACTCTTATCTACCTCTTCTATATCTTACTCTATCCCTTTCTATTCTGGATGCTCGATCATCACCATCATCTTCCCAAATTTTATTCTCTGCCTCATCCTTATCTATAGGCTCATATCTATGCGTATTATTTTTCCCATCATGTCTTGCTTCATCATGTCCAGCCCTGTTACGCTCTCTACTAGTTTGCTCCTTCTGAATATCCTCAATGGCAGCTCCATGTCGCCTCAACTGGCTTCCCATCTCATCAAACCTCGTATTCATCTTCTTAAATGCCTGGTGCATTGCCTTCAAAGTGAAAGTAAAGTCTACCGTAGAAGGTTGCGCCTCACTTTTATCATCCATATTAGTTATTTGAATCTGCAAAGAGATGTTAGCAAAATAGAAAAACAACAATGAACCTCACAAGCCTCACGTGTTTACACTCGTGATGTCACTCCACTCGTGTTTACACTCAAATAGGCTTTTACCCGAAGCTGTGCTCACACACTCTTGCCTTTTACCACTCTTATATTTTCTCAGTCAAGTTCTTTAGGAACTAATAACTCAATCAAGGGAAAGTACCAAAGTATAATCCTTCTAACAATCACAGTTCAAGAAACAAGAAAAAGGAAACAAACGAACAAGAAATAGGAAACAAGAATAACAAAACCAAGAAATCAAAGGAGATCACCCAATATGATTATTATTAATGTGATTTTTTTTTTCAATCAATTTTTTTTTGCTCTTTTTTTTATTTGTAATCCCTAAATAATTGAAATTTGAATGAATTTAGGGAAAAAGGTAAAATTTATGGATTTAAGGAAAGAAACCACAAGGATGCAAAATTGATATAAGAAAACCTTAAAAATACTATTCATGTGATACTATTCATGCGGTACTGTTCATGCGATACTGTTCATGCGCACTGTTCACGATTTTTTTTTTGCTAGAACAAGAATGAAAAATCTCAAATAAGAATGAGAAAAAAAAACAATAAAAATAGATGAATCTGACCTTGGTGCCTAAGCTCTGATACCAATTGATGAGAACCCTTCTAGATCAAGCTAGAAAAACCCACAACTAGATTGACAAAAACCCAAGAAAGCCAATATGATCAGAATTCGGATAAAAGATCCAAACCCTTGAGAAGCTAAGTCTCAAGAACCCGGATTGCTAGATAAGACGCCACAAAGGTTAGCAAATCCTTTGATAAGTCAAAAGTTATTTCAAGAACAAGTTGAGAAAATTCTCTCAATGATATTAAACTCAATAATGTCAAAAGTCTCCTCAAAATAACATAAAGGAGTGTTTATATAAGGTGGCTAACCCTAATCTAACTTAAAAATAAGAGAAAACCCTAAAATTAAAAACCTGGATCCGCAGGGCCTTGGCCTGCAAAATCACTTATTTTAAACGGGCCATAACTTGGTCATATGATGTCGGATTTTGACCCACAATATACCGTTTCGAAGCTCTCGACGTAAAAAATGAATCTACATATTTAGAATTGCTCTTCTGGCCCTTATTATACTTCAAAAATCATTCTCTCTGATGCTGCCAACTCGTTACCTAGAATCAAGTGTACCAAGACTGGTTCCTCCTCGTTCAAGCCCATCTTGAATATTGGACTCTTGCAAATTGAACTTGAATTGAAGTCATCCAAAGTAATTTGAATAAATCCTTGCATTGCTTCCTTGATCTTCTTAGCTCGTGCTCTCGTAATTGTCCCTTCTGGAACAAGCAACGGATCTTTAATGCTCTGAGCACTCTGGATCACATCAATAGGCACCCAGAGTTTCTTTCTCTTACACATCAATGATCACAGCAGTCCCAACTGCACAAGAAAATATTCCCATCCACAGCTTTGCTTCAACAGGATATCCAATATATCCTAGCAAACTCGATGGTCATTTCTTATGGGATGTTCCTCAAGCCCATATGTGTGATCCAGGCTGTCCTTGCCTTAATGATTATTCTGATGATGAAGACGATGCTCCTAAGCGTCGCAGAAAGAAAAAGGTTACCAGAACTCCTACTACTTGCAAACCCATTAAACCTTTTCCTCCTGATCATCCTGAGTCTATGTCACCTTTACCTATCTACACCAAAGGCCTAAAAATCCTCAGACAAGAGAATCTCTTGCCTTCCTCACCTCAACCACCCTTGATTAAGTCCTGTATGATGGTCTCATCTTCATCCAGTACTTACAACAGTCAGTTTCCTTCCCTTGACAAACACACGGATTCAACATCTAAGGTTGTTACAAAACCTTATGTTCATGGTCCTGTTACTCCTACTGGTCAACCTGAAGAACCTGAGCCGTTCGAGTCTGTTCTCAACTGGCAAACTCAGAATGCCAGAGCCCAGAATACTGTTCTAGAACATATTCACACCAAAGTAGATGCGGTTGCTACACAAGTTCCACATACATCCCAGCAAGTTACTTCTCTTGTCTCTCAGCTAGACAAGATGTATGTAGACATGAACAACAGAGCCATTCAGCTTGACAAAGAACTCAGATCTATGATAACACGTAATATCCTGGGGTCATGAGTTTAACAAAAAGAAACCGAAATCCGCAGCCTTAAGCGTAACTTGCTCGTATAGATGCGAAAAAGGCATTTCCAAAGAACCACGCTTGGCTAAGTCAGCTCCTCTACCATTTCAACCATATACTTTCAAGACATACCAACCTTTCTATACACCATCCTTATACAGGCCTCCTGACCTGAGTCCCATGTTTGGTCTATCTCATACCTCTGACCCAACTCAAGCTCAGTCATCCTCCAGACCAAAAAGAACTACACCAAAACCACAAAAGACTCTTGTTCCTAGTCCAGTTCCCACTCCATAACATACTCCATCTCACGTTTCGTATACACGACCGATTCATCTTCGACACCACATCCCCGCATTCTAAACGAAGGCACCACTTCACCAAGATTCTTCTCACCCTCCGCTTATGATGGAAACTCCATCTCCATCTTCTTCTAGTTACTCCGAGCAAACTTTTGCTTCTCGCTTTGATGACTTCTCTTCCACAAATTTCGGTCTGTCCCGACTTCCTCGTAGTCTTCCTCGGCAATTACAGAGACTGAACCTGCAACCTCTTCTGATTCTGAGTCAGAATTTGCAGACATTTCCAGACTCCTTATGGTCGAGCCTTCCATTAGTTCTCCTTCTCCTGGTCCTCCTTATGTTGATGAACTAGATGATGATGAAGGTTCCACTCATGGCGACCATGCTGCCTCTACAGGAGCTTCACACAACTCATCAAAACCAGTGAGTTCTCACTGGTTTACATTTGATGATATTCCACGCACAAAATGGCCAGAACGATTCCAAGAATTTACTGCTTGGGTCAATGTTCAACTACTTCAACCAGGGGCCACAACTCTTAAAGTACTACAAGAGTTCAGTTCTCGGTTTACTGGCTCTCTCCGAGATTGGTTTGACAGCGTGGGTCCTTATCGCCAACTCTAATTTATTCAGTTCCTTGATGTGTCCACTGCGTTCGGCATAATTTATGATCAATTTATTAGAGAACCTACTGCAGCAACAGAGCTTGCTCGTAGAGAATACATGCGAGATGAAATGTCTTTGTTCCTTACAAAGAAAAAGATCTTGATTTTCACTACAAGTGTATGTCCACTCTCTTCTATAAGATCAATGGCTTTAATGATCCTACACTGAAGCATGTTTTCATCGCTTCTATCCCTAAGGAATTACAACCTGAGCTTCAAAGGCTTATCACTGTGAATCAGCTAAATGTAGCAGACATATCGCTCTAAGAAGATCTATCAATTAGTCGTTAATGCTCTTGAACGACTATGTGAGCAAAAAGAGTTTTTGAGAGATCTCATTGACAACAAACAACCTTTTCGATCGCTTGCAAGAAGCCTTATCTCAAGATCAAATGCAAGTCCGAAAAAGATTGTCACCGTCCTCTAAAAAGACAGCTCACTTCCGCAAGTTCCATCTGACGGTCCAGATCTAGTTCATCCAAGAAGAAGCCCTACCGCTTTTTCAGAAAGAAGGATCCGTCCCAGATGCACAAAACTAAAGATTCTCGCTGCTTCATTTGCCGAAAGCGAGGTCATTTTGCAAAGAATTGTCCTCACAATCAAGATAATGCTGTGCCTCTTATTCAACACTTTCAACAATCGTCAATGTTATCTGACTCCGAAGATGTTGAATCTGTTTATACAGAACAGAATGAGTATGATGACCAAACTGCCTTTGCCATCAGCAATGATTCAACTCATGCACTTCCAATTGAAGACACGGTTCCTGTCATCAGCTGTGCTCAACCAGTCAAGGCATCCTCCAGTGTAAAAGCACCGGTTCCATCAATCCGCATTCAAATCCTTTCTTCCAGGTGATGTGATCCAGAGTGCTCAGAGCATTAAAGATCCGTTGCTTGTTCCAGAAGGGCCAATTACGAGAGCACGAGCTAAGAAGATCAAGGAAGCCATGCAAGGATTTATTCAAGCTACTTTGGATGACTTCAATTCAAGTTCAATTTGCAAGAGTCCAATATTCAAGATGGGCTTGAACGAGGAGGAACCAGCCTTGGTACACTTGATTCGGGCTAACGAGGTGGCGAGCATCGGAGAGAATGATTTTTGAAGTATAATAAGGGCCAGAAGAGTAATTCTAAATTTGTAGATGCATTCCTTACGTCGAGAGCTTCGAAACGATATATTGTGGGTTAAAATCCGATATCATATGACCAAGTTATGGCCCGTTTAAGATAAGTGGCTTTGCAGGCCAAGGCCCTGCGGGTCCTGCGGGTCCAGGTTTTTAATTTTAGGGTTTTCTCTTATTTTTAAGTTAGATTAGGATTAGCCACCTTATATAAACACTCCTTTATGTTATTTTGAAAGAGACTTTTGACATTATTGAGTTTAATATCATTGAGAGGATTTTCTCAACTTGTTCTTAAAAGAACTTTTGACTTATCAAAGGATTTGCTAACCTTTGTGGCGTCTTATCTAGCAATCCGGGTTCTTGAGACTTAGCTTCTCAGGGGTTTGGATCTTTATCCGAATTCTGATCATATTGGCTTTCTTGGGTTTTTGTCAATCTAGTTGTGGGTTTTTCTAGCTTGATCTAGAAGGGTTCTCATCAGTTGGTGTTCCTAGGAGTATTGTTTCGGATAGAGATGCTAAGTTCCTTAGTCACTTTTGGAAGGTATTATGGGGTAAGTTAGGTACTAAACTTTTGTTTTCTACTACTTGTCACCCTCAGACTGATGGTCAAACTGAAGTGGTCAATAGAACTTTATCTCAGCTTTTGCGCACTATCATTAATAAGAATTTGAAATCTTGGGAAGACTGTTTGCCATTTATAGAGTTTGCATATAATAGGAGTATTCATTCTTCTACTTCCTATTCTCCTTTTGAGATTGTTTATGGTTTTAATCCGTTGACTCCAATGGATTTGATTCCTTTGCCCGTTGATGCGAGAGCTAGCTTGGATGGTCAAAAGAAAGCGGAGTTGATAAAGTCCATTCATGCGAAAGCGCGGCTTCACGTTGAAAAGAAGAATGAGCAGATACGCTACTCAAGCTAATAAGGGTAGGAAACGTGTGATTTTTGAACCCGGCGATTGGGTTTGGGTTCACATGCGTAAGGAGAGGTTTCCACCCCGCAGGAAATCTAAGTTGCACCCTCGAGGAGATGGTCCATTTCAGATTCTTGAGCGTATTAATGATAATGCTTATAAAGTGGATCTTCCTGGTGAATATAACATGTCTGCTACCTTTAATGTTTCTGATCTTTCTCCCTTTGATGCAGGTTCGATTCGAGGAGGAATCCTTTTGAGGAGAGGGGAATGATGTGATCTAGAGTGCTCGAGCATTAAAGATCCGTTGCTTGTTCCGTGGAAGGGCCAATTACGAGAGCACGAGCTAAGAAGATCAAGGAAGCCATGCAAGGATTTATTCAAGCTACTTTGGATGACTTCAATTCAAGTTCAATTTGCAAGAGTCCAATATTCAAGATGGGCTTGAACGAGGAGGAACCAGCCTTGGTACACTTGATTCGGGCTAACGAGGTGGCGAGCATCGGAGAGAATGATTTTTGAAGTATAATAAGGGCCAGAAGAGTAATTCTAAATTTGTAGATGCATTCCTTACGTCGAGAGCTTCGAAACGATATATTGTGGGTTAAAATCCGATATCATATGACCAAGTTATGGCCCGTTTAAGATAAGTGGCTTTGCAGGCCAAGGCCCTGCGGGTCCTGCGGGTCCAGGTTTTTAATTTTAGGGTTTTCTCTTATTTTTAAGTTAGATTAGGATTAGCCACCTTATATAAACACTCCTTTATGTTATTTTGAAAGAGACTTTTGACATTATTGAGTTTAATATCATTGAGAGGATTTTCTCAACTTGTTCTTAAAAGAACTTTTGACTTATCAAAGGATTTGCTAACCTTTGTGGCGTCTTATCTAGCAATCCGGGTTCTTGAGACTTAGCTTCTCAGGGGTTTGGATCTTTTATCCGAATTCTGATCATATTGGCTTTCTTGGGTTTTTTGTCAATCTAGTTGTGGGTTTTTCTAGCTTGATCTAGAAGGGTTCTCATCAGTTGGTATCAGAGCTTAGGCACCAAGGTCAGATTCATCTATCTTTATTATTTTTTTTTTCTCATTCTTGTTTGGGATTTTTCATTCTTGTTCTCAAAAAAAAAAAAAAAAAACCTTGAACAAAGGCCGCATGAACAGTATCGCATGAACAAGGCCGTATGAACATGATCGCATGAACAAGGCCGCATAAACAAACATCGCATGAACAGTATTTTTAGGGTTTTCTTATATCAATTTTGCATCCTTGTGGTTTCTTTCCTTAAATTCATAAATTTTACCTTTTCCCTAAATTCATTCAAATTTCAATTATTTAAGGATTACAAAAAAAAAAAAAAAAAAAAAAATAGCAAAAAAAAAAAAAACAAAAAAAAAATAAAATTAATAATAATCATATTGGGTGATCGCCTTTGTTTTCTTGGTCTTGTTATTCTTGTTTCCTATATTGTTGTTCGTTTTTCCTTTGTCTTGTTTCTTGATCGCGTGTTTGTTAGAGGGATTATACTTTGGTACCTTCCTTGATTGAGTTATTAGTTCCTAAAGAACTTGATTGAGAAAATATAAGAGCGGTAAAAGGCAAGAGTGTGTGAGCACACTTCGGGTAAAAGCCTATTTGAGTGTAAACACGAGTGGAGTGACATCACGAGTGTAAACACGTGAGGCTTGTGAGGTTCATTGTTGTTTTTCTATTTTGCTAACATCTCTTTGCAGATTCAAATAACTCATATGGATGATAAAAGTGAGGCGCAACCTTCTACGGTAGACTTTACTTTCACTTTGAAGGCAATGCACCAGGCATTTGAAAAGATGAATGCGAGGTTTGATGAGATGGGAAGCCAGTTGAGGCAACATGAAGCTGCCATTGAGAGTATTCAGAAGGTGCAAACTAGTAGAAAGCAAAACAAGGCTAGACATATTGAAGCAAGACATGATGGGGAAAATAATAGGCATGGATATGAGCCTATAGATAAGTATGAGGCAGAGAATGAATTTTGGAAAAGTGATGGTGATGATCGAGCATCCGAAGTAGAATACTCTGCGAAAGGTGAATCCCTAGTTGCTAGGCGTGCTTTGAGTACACAAATGAGTGTTGATGACATGGAGCAGCAGAGAGAGAACATCTTTCATACTAGATGCATTGTGAATAATAAGGTGTGTAGTATGATAATAAATGGTGGGAGTTGCACCAATGTAGCTAGTACTACCCTTGTAGAAAAGTTAGGGTTACCCTTGCTAACGCATCCCAGGCCTTACAGTTCATAGGTGGTTAAATGATTGTGGAGAGGTCAAAGTTAATAAGCAAGTATTAGTAACATTTACTATTGGAAAGTATAGTGATGAGGTGCTTTGTGACGTAGTTCCTATGCATGCTGGGCATTTATTATTGGGAAGGCCATGGTAGTATGATAGGAAGGTGACACATGATGGGTTTAGGAATAGATATAGCTTTGTCAAAAATGGGAGAACCGTGACGCTTGTTCCTTTAACACCAAAAGAGGTCTACGAGGACCAAATAAAGATGAGGGAAAAAGAAAGACAAAATAAAAAGAGTGAGGTCGAGAGTTATGATAAGAAAAAGAAAGAGAGTGCAACTACAAGTGAGAGAAAAGAAAAGAGTGAGAAAGAGGGAAGAGCGAGAAAGAACTTCTTTGCAGGAGTGGGCTTCTAGATCAAGCTAGAAAAACCCACAACTAGATTGACAAAAAACCCAAGAAAGCCAATATGATCAGAATTCGGAAAAAAGATCCAAACCCCTGAGAAGCTAAGTCTCAAGAACCCGGATTGCTAGATAAGACGCCACAAAGGTTAGCAAATCCTTTGATAAGTCAAAAGTTCTTTTAAGAACAAGTTGAGAAAATCCTCTCAATGATATTAAACTCAATAATGTCAAAAGTCTCTTTCAAAATAACATAAAGGAGTGTTTATATAAGGTGGCTAATCCTAATCTAACTTAAAAATAAGAGAAAACCCTAAAATTAAAAACCTGGACCCGCGGGACCCGCGGGGGGCCTTGGCCTGCAAAGCCACTTATCTTAAACGGGCCATAACTTGGTCATATGATATCGGATTTTAACCCACAATATATCGTTTCGAAGCTCTCGACGTAAGGAATGCATCTACAAATTTAGAATTACTCTTCTGGCCCTTATTATACTTCAAAAATCATTCTCTCCGATGCTCGCCACCTCGTTAGCCCGAATCAAGTGTACCAAGGCTGGTTCCTCCTCGTTCAAGCCCATCTTGAATATTGGACTCTTGCAAATTGAACTTGAATTGAAGTCATCCAAAGTAGCTTGAATAAATCCTTGCATGGCTTCCTTGATCTTCTTAGCTCGTGCTCTCGTAATTGGCCCTTCTGGAACAAGCAACGGATCTTTAATGCTCTGAGCACTCTGGATCACATCACCAGGTTTGCTAAACCTAAACCTGTTATCGGATTTATTGACACTGGAGCCCAAAAGAGTATGCTTAATCCTAACATTCTTCCATCTTTTTGTTGGGAAAAACATATTGAGTATTTCAAGGCCGCCAATGGCGATATTTTTCATACCTCTTTGATTACCAAAAAACCCATTGGTATTCAATTCTTTCAAAATTGTGTTCTTTGGACAAAAGTTGTTGGTTCAACTCTTCCTGATAAAGACCTTCTCATAGGTTTTGATCTTCTTCATCAAATGTCCAAATTACAAATTATGGCCACAAGGATTCGGTTTAAACATATGTTTCTTCCATACACAGACACTCTTAAACTGTATGCTCTTTCAGATACACAACCTCCATATCAAACTTTCTAAGAAAAGTTTATCCCTTTCCGTCCTGAAAATCATAGTCAGTTTACTCATTCTTTTCCTTTATGGAAGAACACTCAATTCTTTATTAAGCTTCCACTTCAGCTTAACGAAGATGTCAATCCTCCCAAGGCTACTCATCCAGGGATGACTCCCTCTGACCTCCAGTTAGCTCAAGATAAATGTGCTCAACTTCTGTCTCAAAAGGTTTCATTGAGTCCACATTCTCTAATTGGGCTTGTCAAGCCTTTTCTGTTGAGAAATGGTCAGAAATAGTTCGTGGGAAAAACGACTTGTCATAGACTATCGACCTCTTAATTGTTTTCCATCAGACGACAAGTTCCCACTTCCTAAGATCCAATCCTTGTTCGTGCACATTAGAGATGCTAATATATTTTCAAGGCTTGATCTCAAGGCCAAATTTTGGCAACTTGGCAACCATTCAGAAGAACGATACAAGACAGCTTTCTGCATCCCCAATGCATATTCCCAATGGACTGTTATGCCCTTTGAATTAAAAGTCGCGTCTTTGCTTTTTCAAAAAGTGATGACACGGATCTTCGAGCCTATCCTCCACCATGCTCTTATCTACATTGATGACATCCTTTTGTTTTCTTCTGATCACGAGTTTCACATGGACTTACTTTCCACGTTTCACAAGATAGTGGATCAGTATAACATTATGGTGTCGGCAACAAAGAGCATCCTAGGCCAACAGTCAGTTGAATTTCTTGGAATGGTCTTACAAGACGGAAAGTATTCTCCAGGGCCACATATCGCTCAGGAACTGTTGCACTTTCCAGATCACCATCTATCTCCATGACTTTCTGCCACATGTCGCAGTTCACACCAGTCAATTTTCTTTGATGCTAATGAAAGCTGCCTCACTTTGGAAGTCCATCCAAATGGCAACTATCCAATGGCCCCAACAATTAACCCAAGGGTTCTTCTCCACCACTGATAACGGCCACTTCAATCACCATTATTGGAGTACCCTATGCATTCATAGAAGACATGGGAATTTTTGTGGATATAAAACCTGCAAGCTTCCACGGCATTATCCGCACCATTTCTTCAGTGGTTTTCTTATTACTCTCAATTCGAGAATGACGACGCAGTTGTCTTTTAATCTCCCTGACTTTATCCAAGCACTTCCTATGGAGATCCAAAGACAGATTTTTGACAAGGTTACAAACCATCTGAGTTATCCTAAGAGTTCTCCTCCAACAAAGTGGAAAATTTGGGCACTTCTGTATGACATTAAAAATACTCCACCTGTCAATACAGATGGTCAAATTTTATCCTATAGTCTGATTGATCCTTTTCCTGACTTCGACCAGATGAACGAGTTTGTTTTTCGTCCTACAACATCCTTTTTCCATGTTATTGATGAAGATACAAACTGGGGTCATGATTTAATTTGCAATGCCATGCCTCAAGCATACTATGCTTTTTGGCTTTTGTTCAACATGTATCATACGGCAGTTCTGTTTGATCCTCAACTCATCCACCGAAGTCGTCGATACAATCATGGACGATGGTTTGATCGCTTGTTCTCCCCCATCTTTGCAGATCATCTCACTCTGCAGCTTTTTGATGGCCACCATCTTTCTCAGCCTACCATTGTTATCATACAATTACGAGACATTTGGGGCCGTGACAAACCCCCGCTGATTCGTGTCGTTGATCACATCCATACCCGTGATCATTCTCATTCAATGTGGGAAGGCTGTCTCCATGCTCGTACAGCTCTTGCAGAAGTTTACAACACTGCGGCAATGTACAATACTCATAGTCCCATATCTCCCTGCACCCAGACAACCCCTGATTTGTTTTACAAAGAAGCAATCCGAAATAGCATTATCTGGAGCGATGATGACTCTGAGCTTGATATGAGAGAACAGTATCATACTTGGATTACCCACCAAGGACGCCAACTGTCTCCATAAACGTTGCTTCTCACCAGTTTCGGAAAGAACACCTGTCATGTGTTTTTTTCTTTTGTTGTCTTGTGCTTTATTTTCAACTTTTGCTTTTTACAAAGTTGTTTGTGTTTTAGGGAGTTTGCTTTTCATAAAGTCACTTTATGACTTTTGTTTGTTTGTAATAATGTAGCTTTGCTTTTCCAAAAGCTACTTTTATCTTTTGTTTGTTAGCAATCATGTGGTTAGGGGTCCTGTCCTACCACACACGTGTTAGATTGCTTTGTTAAAGTTACTTTTAGTTTTTGTTTGTTTGTAATCAAGTGGCTAGGGAACCTGTCCCACCACTAAAGTTTATTGGCTTGTTTCACGGAGCTTTTCCTATATAAAGGAAACTCCTCCCCTTTTGTAAGATATACTTGGATATACTTGAAAAGACTTGAAATATACTTGAATAAAGCTTAAAATGGTTTCTTCTAAACTCTCTCTTGTTTTCTCTAAGTATTCCAGAAGTTAGACTCTTCTCTGAGTTTGTTCATCTCTATCCTTGTTGAGTACGTCCTATACACAAAACCTTGTGTAGGTTTCGTATAGTTAGTTGGTTACCAACCCCAAAGCCCTTGCATCAGTTGAGAAACGACGACTGTGAGTACATCATTCATGCTTAAGGAAAAGCCGACGGACAGGCGAAAAGATAGCGTGGTATGCGAGAAAGCAGTCAGACCCCTTTGCTGGTATATGGTCGTTTTGTTGGTCTTGGGTAACCCGATAGATGATATTGTTCATCGGGACGAATTGGTTCGTCTTTTGTACTCAACGTGAGTGGATAACCCCAAGTGGTATCAGAGCCCCGTTCCCGTTCCTGCCCGAGGTGGTATAATTTGTAATAAGTTTCTTGTCTTTTGGATACAAAAGAGAAAACAGCTTACAAAACCATGGCTTCATCTTCATCTCAACCTACAGATCTATCTCCTATTCCTATGTCTTCTGCTGTTAATCCTATCATAAGGATTCTTGTCTTCGACTTTATCTATGTCTTCTTCTTCATCTTCAAATCTTGCACTAAACACATGGCTTCTAAAATAGAAAACCTTGTTGAATATAGCTATATCCCCAGTCCGCACGTTTTTCCGACTCTTCCATGCCTTTACTTAGTCCTTACCATCTCGTACAAAAGAGAAAATTCCTTAACCCGAGGAATTAGAACTCTCATCCATACCGATAGACCTGCTCCAAAAGAATATGTCCGAGTCTTCTAGACTTGACCAAAGGCGCTTTATCGGCCTCCCAAGCGAGAGCGGTATGTTACTCTCAATCGATGACTTCTCTTCCACAAATCGGTCCGTCCCGACTTCCTCGTAGTCTTCCTCAAGAATTCTGAGACCGAACTCGCAACCTCTTCGATTCGAATCGAAATTTGTAGACATTTCCGGACTCCTTATGGTCGAGCCTTCCACTAGTTCTCCTTCTCCCGGTCCTCCTTATGTTGATGAACCGGATGATGATGAAGGTTCCACTCATGGCGACCATGCTTGCCTTTACTGAGAGTTTCACACAACTCATCAAAACCAAACAGTTCTCACCGGTTTACATTTGATGATATTCCACGCACAAAATGACCGAAACAATTCCAAGAATTTACTGCTTGGGTCAATGTTTAACTACTTCAACCAAGGGCCACAACTCTTAAAGTACTACAAGAGTTTAGTTCTCGGTTTACTTGCTCTCTCCGAGATTGGCTTAATAGCGTGGGTCCTTATCGTCAACTCCAATTTATTCAGTTCCTTGATGTGTCCACTGTGTTGGGCATAATTTATTATCAATTTATTGGAGAACCTACTGTAGCAACAGAGCTTGCTCGTAGAGAATACATGCAGATGAAATGTTGTTCCTTACAGCAGAAAGATCTTGATTTTCACTACAAGCGTATGTCCACTCTCTTCTATAAGCTCAATGGCTTTAATGATCCTACACTGAAGCATGTTTTCATCGCTTCTATCCCTAAGGAATTACAACCTGAGCTTCAAAGGCTTATTACTGCGAATCAGCTAAATGTAGCAGACATATCGCTCGGCAAGTTCTATCAATTTGTCGTTAATGCTCTTGAACGACTATAACAAACAACCTTTTCAGACTGCTTGCAAGAAGCCTTATCTCATGATCAAATGCAAGTCCGAAAAAGATTGTCACTATCCCACTAAAAAGACAGCTCACTTTCGTAAGTTTCAGTACATACGGTCCAGATCTAGTTCATCTAAGAAGAAGCCCTACCGCTTTTTCAGAAAAAAGGATCCGTCCCAGATGCACAAAACTAAAGATTATCGCTGCTTCATTTGCGTAAAAGCGAGGTCATTTTGCAAAGAATTGTCCTCACAATCGGGATAAAGTTTGTGCATCTTATTCAACACCTTCAACAATCGTCAATGTTATCTGACTCCGAAGATGTTGAATCTGTTTATACAGAACATAATGAGTATGATGACCAAACTGCCTTTGCCATTAGCAATGATTCAACTCATGCACTTCCAATTGAAGACACGCTTCTCGTCATCACCGTGCTCAACCGGTCATGGCATCCTCCAAAGGCAAAAGTACCGGTTCTATCAATCCGCATTCAAATCCTTTCTTCCAGGTTTGCTAAACCTAAACCTCTTATCAGATTTATTGACACTGGAGCCCAAAAGAGTATGCTTAATCCTAACATTCTTCCACCTTCTTGTTGGGAAAAACGTCTCGAGTATTTGAAGGCCGCCAATGGCGATATTTTTCATTCCTCTTTGATTACCAAACGACCCATTGGTATTCAATTCTTCCAAAATTGTGTTCTTTGGACAAAAGTTGTTGGTTCAACTCTTCCTGATAAAGACCTTCTCATAGGTTTTGATCTTCTTCATCAAATGTCCAAATTACAGATTATGGCCACAGGGATTCGGTTTAAACATATGTTTCTTCCATACACAAACACCCTTAAACAGTATGCTCTTTCAGACACACAACCTCTATATCAAACTTTTCAAGAAAAGTTTATCCCTTTCTGTCATGAAAGTCATAGTCAGTTTACTCATCCTTTCCCTTTATGGAAGAATACTCAGTTCTTTATTAAGCTTCCTTTTAAGCTTAATGAGGATATCATTTCTACAAAGGCCACTCACCCAGGGATGACTCCCTCTGACCTCAAGCTAGCCCAAGATGAATGCAGCCAGCTTTTGTCACAAGGGTTAATTGAGCCCACAACCTCAAATTGGGCTTGCCAAGCCTTTTATGTAAAGAAGCGGTCAGAGATAGTTCGTGGTAAAAGGAGACTTGTGATAGACTACCAGCCCTTAAACTATTTTCTATCTGATGACAAGTTTCCTCTCCCAAAAATCCAATCCTTATTTGTCCACATCTGAGATGCAAAGATTTTTTCCAAGTTTGATCTCCAAGCTAGATTTTGGTAACTTGGCATACATCCAGCAGAACGAGACAAGACAGTTTTCTGCATTCCCAATGCACACTATCAATGGACTGTCATGCTTTTCGGATTAAAAGTCGTGCCCTCACTTTTTCAAAAAGCGATGACAAGGATCTTCGAGCCTATCCTTCACCATGCTCTTATCTACATTAAGGACATCTTTTTGTCTTCTACTGATCACGAGACACAGATGGAGTTACTTTCCACGTTTCACCAGATTGTGGATCAGTATGGCATTATGTTGTCGGCCAAACAGAGCATCCTAGGCCAACAGTCAGTTGAATTTCTTGGAATGGTCTTACAAGACGGAAAGTATTCTCCAAGGCCACATATCGCTCAGGAACTGTTGCACTTTCCAGATCACCATCTTTCCAAAGAGCAACTACAGCAATGTTTTGGCATCATCTATCTTCGAGACTTTCTGCCACATGTCGCAGTCCGCACCAGCCAATTTTCTTTGATGCTAAGGACAGCTGCCTCACTTTGGAAGTCCATCCGAATGGTAACTATGCAATGGCTTCAACAATTAGCCCAAGGGTTCTTCTCCACCACTAATAATGGACACTTCAATCACCATTATTGGAGTACCCTATGCATTCATAGAAGACATGGGAATTTTTGTGGATATAAAACCAATAATTATCCCCAACATTATCCACACCAGTCCTCTTCTTTCATCAGTGGTTTTCCAATTATAGTTCTCAATTCTCTCGGTCCAAGAATGAGGAAGAAGTTTTCCTTCAACCTCCCTGAATTTATCCAGGCACTTCCTATGGAAATCACAGATCAAATTTTTGACAAAGTCACGGACCATCCGAGTTATCCGAGAAGTTCATCCACAAGAAAATGGTGAGTTTGGGCACTTCTACAGATATCAAAAACACTCCTCCGAATCGATGCAACTGGTCATATGCTCTACTACAGTCTGTTAGTAAAACTGAAGGATATCTGGGGTCGTGACAAACCACCATTGGTTCGAATTATTCATACCAGTATCCACTCTCATTCTATGTGGGAAGGTTGTCTCCATGCTTGAGCAGCTCTTGTTGAAGTTTACAACACCGAGATTATGTATAACGCACATAGTCTAGTGTCTCCTAAGACCCGAGACAACCCCCGATCTCAATTCGGAATAGCATTCTATGGAGATATGAGGAATCGAGCTTGATATGCGAGAACAAGATGCCGCTTGGCTTCACCACCAAGTAGGCGCAATACATCTCCACAATGGTTTCGACTTTGCCTCCCTCCCGAAGAAGATCCCACATGGCGTATGGATGTCCTTGACGAACCTCTGTCAAATATGGATCTGCCACAACCAGACATCGTCACCCACCTGCTTGACCCACCATGACCATAGCTTGCTCAGAGGATAAGTATCCACTATCTCTGCAAAAGAAAAAGAGCACTTATCCTGCCATGTCCTGCCATGTGTCTTTTACTTTTGTTGTGTTGTGCTATTGCTTTTCACCTTTGCTTTATGCAAAGTTGTTTGTCCTCCTTTAGTAGGTTTGCTTTGCATAAAGTCACTTTATGACTTTTGTTTGTTTGTAATAATGTAGCTTTGCTTTTCCAAAAGCTACTTTTATCTTTTGTTTGTTAGCAATCAGGTAGTTAGGGGTCCTGTCCTACCACACACGTGTTAGATTGCTTTTTTAAAGTTACTTTTAGTTTTTGTTTGTTTTTAATCAAGTGGCTAGGAAACCTGTCCCACCACTAAAGTTTGTTGGTTTGTTTCTCGGAGCTTTTCCTATATAAAGGAAACTCCTCCCCTTTTGTAAGATATACTTAGATATACAAAAATCATATACTAAAATACTTGAATGAAGCTTGAAATGGCTTTCTCCTAAATTCTCTCTTGTTTTCTCTAAGTATTCCAGAAGTTAGACTCTTCTCTGAGTTTTTTCATCTCTATCCTTATTGAGTACGTCCTATACACAAAACCTTGTGTAGGTTTCGTATAGTTAGTTGGTTACCAACCCCAAAGCCCTTGCATCAGTTGAGAAACGACGACTGTGAGTACGTTGTTCATGCTTAAGGAAAAGCCGACGGACAGGCGAAAAGATAGCGTGGTATGCGAGAAAGCGATCGGACCCTTTCTTTGGTATATGGTCGTTTTGTTGGTCTTGGGTAACCCGATAGATGATATTGTTCATCGGGACGAATTGGTTCGTCTTTTGTACTCAACGTGAGTGGATAACCCCGAGTGGTATCAGAGCCAGCAATACCACTCGGGGCTCTGATCTCGCCGAGCGATCAGAGCCCATTCCTGCCCCGTTCCCGTTCGCTCTGATACCACAAGAGCGATCAGAGTCACGTTCCCATTCCTGCCCGAGTGGTATCAGAGCCCCGTTCCCTTTCCTGCCCGAGGTGGTATAATTTGTGATAAGTTTCTTGTCTTCTGGATACAAAAGAGAAAACAGCTTTCAAAACCATGGCTTCATCTTCATCTCAACCTACAGGTCTATCTCCTATTTCAATGTCTTCTACTTTGTCTTTATGAGATTAATAAATCATGTGTTGCGTGCATTTATAGGTTTGAATAAGACGCACAGCTTTATCCTGATTGTGAGGACAATTCTTTGCAAAATGACCTCGCTTTCGGCAAATGAAGCAGCGAGAATCTTTAGTTTTGTGCATCTGGGACGGATCCTTCTTTCTGAAAAAGCGGTAGGGCTTCTTCTTGGATGAACTAGATCTGGACCGTCTGTACTGGAACTTGCGGAAGTGAGCTGTCTTTTTAGAGGGACAGTGACAATCTTTTTTAAACTTGCATTTGATCTTGAGATAAGGCTTCTTGCAAGCAGTCTGAAAAGGTTGTTTGTTGTCAATGAGATCTCTCAAAAACTCTTTTTGCTCACATAGTCGTTCAAGAGCATTAATGACTAATTGATAGATCTTGCCGAGCGATATGTCTGCTACATTTAGCTGATTCACAGTGATAAACCTTTGAAGCTCAGGTTGTAATTCCTTAGGGAAAGAAGCGATAAAAACATGCTTCAGTGTAGGATCATTAAAGCCATTGAGCTTATAGAAGAGAGTGGACATACGCTTCTAGTGAAAATCAAGATCTTTTTGCTGTAAGGAACAGCATTTCATCTGCGTGTGTATTCTACGAGCAAGCTCTGTTGCTGTAGTAGGTTCTCCAATAAATTGATCATAAATTATGCCCAACGCAGCGGACACATCAGGGAACTGAATAAATTGGAGTTGGCGATAAGGACCCACGCTATCAAACCAATCTCGGAGAGAGCCAGTAAACCGAGAACTGAACTCTTGTAGTACTTTAAGAGTTGTGGCCCCTGGTTGAAGTAGTTGAACATTGACCCAAGCAGTAAATTCTTGGAATCGTTCTGGCCATTTTGTGCGTGGAATATCATCAAATGTAAACCAGTGAGAACTCGCTGGTTTTGATGAGTTGTGTGAAGCTCCTGTAGAGGCAGCATGGTCGCCATGAGTGGAACCTTCATCATCATCTGGTTCATCAAAACATAAGGAGGACCAGGAGAAGGAGAACTAATGGAAGGCTCGACCATAAGGAGTCTGAAAATGTCTGCAAATTCTGACTCAGAATCAGAAGAGGTTGCAGGTTCAGTCTCTGTAATTGCCGAGGAAGACTCTGAGGAAGTCGGGACCGACTGAGCTGTGGAAGAGAAGTCATCAAACTGAGAAGCAAAAGTTTGCTCAGAGTGACTAAAAGAAGATGGAGTGGAGTTTCCATCATAAGCGGAGGCTGAGAAAAATACTGGTGAAGTGGTGCCTTCTGTTTAGAATCTGGGGGATGTGGTGCTGAAGATGAATCAAACTGTGTATCTCAAACATGAGATGGAGTATGTTCTGGAGTGGGAACTGGACTAGGAACAGGAGTCTTTTGTGATTTTGGTGTAGTTCTTTTTGGTCTGGAAGATGACTGAGCTTGAGTTGGGTCAGAGGTATGAGATAGACCAAACATGGGACTCAGGTCAGGAGGCCTGTATAAGGATGGTGTATAGAAAGCTTGGTATGTCTTGAAAGTAGATGGTTGAAAAGGTAGAGGAGCTGACTTAGCCAACTGTGGTTGTTGGAAATGCCTTTCTGCATCTATTCGAGCAAGTTCCGCCTTAAGGCTGCGGATTTCAAACTTCTTTTTGTTAAACTCGGGACCCCGGATATTCTCGTGTTATCATAGATCGAGTTCTTTGTCAAGCTGAATGGCTCTGTTGTTCATGTCTACATACATCTTGTCTAGCTGAGAGACAACAGAAGTAAATTGCTGGGATGTATGTTGAACTTGTGTAGCAACCGCATCTACTTTGGTGTGAATCTGTTCCAGAACAGCATTCTGGGCTCTAGCATTCTGAGTTTGCCGATTGAGAAACACAGACTCGAACGGTTTAGGTTCTTCGGGTTGACCGAAGAGGAGTAACGGGACCATGAACATAAGGTTTTGTAACAACCTTAGATGTTGGATCCGTGTGTTTGTCAAGCGAAGGAAATCGATCTGTTGTAAATCTTGGATGAAGATGAGAACATCATACGGGACTTAATCAAGGGTGGTTGAGGTGAGGAAGGCAAGAGGTTCTCTTGTGCGAGGATTTTTAGGCCTTTGGTGTAGATAGGTAAAGGTGACATAGACTCGGGATGATCGGGAGGAAAAGGTTTAATGGGTTTGCAAGTAGCGGGAGTTACGGTAACCTTTTTCTTTTGCGACGCTTAGGAGCATCATCCTCATCATCAGAATAATCATCGAGGCAAGGATAGCATGGATCACACATATGGGCTTGAGGAACATCCCATAAGAAATGACCATCGAGTTTGCTAGGATATATTGGATATCCTGTTGAAGCAAAGCTGTGGATGGGAATCTTTTCTTGTGCAGTCGGGACTGCTGTGATCATTGATGTGTAAGAGAAAGAAACTCTGGGTGCCTGTTCCGAAGATGGTGGCTGGAAAGTCATTCTAACCGAGCCGTCTGATCTTTTCTCGAACATAGCATCAGAAGTTTGAAGTGGCTGAGAATTCTGGTGGAACTTCTCATACTTGGATAGCCATTCAAGAGGCTTGAGTTTTAGGAGTTCATGCTTCTGAAGTTGTCTAGGAATCTGAACTATGGAAGGTGTTGTCTCAGTATCTGCTAAGAGTATGGTTCAGCAATCGGTAGACAAGCTGGTGATGCAGAGTTGCTATCTTCAAAGTAACAGTCTGTTCTGCTCCCTGGATCTGTACTTGAACCTTCAAGGTTGTAGGAAGGTTGGCATCGTTGAGTGACAGATTGAAATTGGGATAGAAAGTGAGTAAAACACTTCATACATGCAGAGTTGTGAGGACTGTACCAATAACAGCATGTTGATAATCTTTGAATCTGGTGTCTAGCAGTGCAAGCCTGGCTGTAATAGGTAGACCTTTACGGCCATGGAGTGTAAGGATGAGTCGAACACCACCAAGATGGAGGTGAGTATACCCTTTTCGCTTCCACTGAACAATTAATTCGAATAGAATCTCAAGAGTAACATACTGCTCTGCTTGGGAGGCTGATAAAGCGCACTGGTCTAGTCTAGAAGACTTGACATATTCTTTTGGAGCAGGTCTATCAGTATGGATGAGAGTTCTAATTCCTCGGGTTAAGGAATTTTCTCTTTTGTACAGATGGTAAGGACTAAGTAAAGGCATGGAAGACTCAGAAATCTATGCAGACTCAGGGATATAACTATATTCAACAAGGTTTTCTATTTTAGAAGCCATGTGTTTAGTGCAAGATTTGAAGATGAAGAAGAAGACATAGATAAAGTAGAAGACAAGAATCCTTATGATAGGATTAACAACGAGAAGATATAGGAATAGGAGATAGATCTCAGGTTGAGATGAAGATGAAGCTATGATTTTGAAAGTTGTTTTCTCTTTTGTATCCGTAAGACAAGAAACTTATCACAAATTATACCACCTCGGGCGAGAACGGGAACGGGGCTACGATACCACCCGATATATTAATACATTAATATATAATGCATTAATATATGCTCTCGACATATAATGAAGCCCCGTGTTTATTAGATACACAACCCGACAAAGAAATCCTCTCAACTTGTTCTTGAAAGAACTTTTGACTTATCAAAGGATTTGCTAATCTTTGTGGCGTCTTATATAGCAATCCGGGTTCTTGAGACTTAGCTTCTCAAGGGTTTGGATCTTTTATCCGAATTCTGATCATACTGGTTTTCTTGGGTTCTTGTCAATCTAGTTGTGGGTTTTTCTAGCTTGATCTAGAAGGGTTCTCATCAAATGCAGCCAACTTTTGTCATAAGGGTTAATTGAGCCCACGACTTCAAATTGGGCTTCCCAAGCTTTTTATGTTGAGAAGCGGTCGAGAAATAGTTCGGGGCAAAAGAGACTTGTGATAGATTACCATCACTTAAACTGTTTTCTATCTGATGACAAGTTTCCTCTTCCAAAAATCCAATCCTTATTTGTCCACATCAAGGATGCAAAGATTTTTTCCAAGTTTGATCTAAAGGCCGGGTTTTGGCAACTTGGCATCCATCCAAATAGAGCGATACAAAACAGCTTTCTGTATCCCTAATGCTCATTACCAGTGGACGGTAATGCCTTTCGGTCTTAAAGTGGCACCTTCGCTTTTTAAAAAGGCGATGACACGAATCTTTGTGATGTGATCCAAAGTGCTAAGAGCATTAAAGATCCGTTGCTTGTTTCAGAAGGGCCAATTACGAGAGCACGAGCTAAGAAGATCAAGGAAGCAATGCAAAGATTTATTCAAGCTACTTTAGATGACTTTAATCCAAATTCAATTTGCAAGAGTCCAATATTCAAGATGGGCTGGAATGAGGAGGAACCAGCCTTGGTACACTTGATTCGAGCTAACGAGGTGGCGAGCATTGGAGAGGATATTTTTGAAGTATAATAAGGGCTAGAAGAGTAATTCTAAATCAATAGATACATTCCTTACGTCGAGAGCTTCGAAACGGTATATTGTGGGTCAAAATCCGACATCATATGACCAAGTTATGGCCCGTTTAAAATAAGTGACTTTACAGGCCAAGGCCCTACGGGTCTTGCGGGTCCAGGTTTTTAATTTTAGGGTTTTCTCTTATTCTTAAGTTAAGTTAAGGTTAGCCACCTTATATAAACACTCCTTTATGTTATTTTGAGGAGACTTTTGACATTATTGAGTTTAATATCATTGAGAGGATTTTCTCAACTTGTTCTTGAAAGAACTTTCAACTTATCAAAGGATTTGCTAACCTTTGTGGCGTCTTATCTAGCAATCCGGGTTCTTGAGACTTAGCTTCTCAAGGGTTTGGATCCTTTATCTGAATTCTGATCATATTGGCTTTCTAGTTGTGGGTTTTTCTAGCTTTATCTAGAAGGGTTCTCATCAGTTGGCATCAAAGCTTAGGCACCAAGGTCGATTCATCTATCTTTGTTGTTTTTTTTTTCTTTCATTCTTGTTTGAGAATTTTCATTCTTGTTCTAGCAAAAAAAAAAAAAAACGTGAACAATGCCGCATAAACAATATCGCATGAATAGTGCCGCATGAACATTGCCTCAAAAAAAATCAAAGTGACTATTCCTTCGTTTCAAGGAAGGAGTAATCCAAAGGCTTACTTGGAGTGGGAAAAGAAGGTTGAGTTGATCTTTGATTGTCACAATTATTCAGAGGAGAAAAAGGTAAAGCTAGCCGTTATTGAATTCACTGACTATGTTATTATTTAGTGGGATCAATTGGTGAATAATAGGAGGAATCAAGAAAGGCCTATAGCTACATGGGGAGAGTTGAGGGTGCTTATGAGGAAGCGGTTCATTCCTAATCATTATTATAGGGATCTTTATCTTAAGCTACAAAGCCTTACCCAAGGATCGAAGAGTGTAGAGGATTACCATAAAGAGATGGAGATCGCTATGATTAGGGCTAATGTAGAGGAATATAGGGAAGCTACAATGGCACGATTTTTGACCGGATTGAATAAAGATATTGCCAATGTAGTGGAGCTACAGCATTATGTGGAGTTAGAGGATACGGTCCTGATAAGAACCCTTCTAGATCAAGCTAGAAAAACCCACAACTAGATTGACAAAAACCCAAGAAAGCCAATATGATCGTAATTCGGATAAAAGATCCAAACCCTTGAGAAGCTAAGTCTCAAGAACCCAGTTGCTAGATAAGACGCCACAAAGGTTAGCAAATCCTTTGATAAGTCAAAAGTTCTTTCAAGAACAAGTTGAGAAAATCCACTCAATGATATTAAACTCAATAATATCAAAAGTCTTTTAAAATAACATAAAGGAGTGTTTATATAATGTGGCTAATCCTAATCTAACTTAAAAATAAGAGAAAACCCTAAAATTAAAAACCTGGACCCGCAGGACCCGTAGGGCCTTGGCCTGCAAAGCCTCTTATTTTAAACGGGCCATAACTTGGTCATATGATGTCGGATTTTGATGTGATCCAGAGTGCTCAAAGCATTAAAGATCCGTTGCTTGTTCCAAAAGGGCCAATTACGAGAGCACGACCTAAGAAGATCAAGGAAGCCATGCAAGGATTTATTCAAGCTACTTTGGATGACTTCAATTCAAGTTTAATTTGCAAGAGTCCAATATTCAAGATGGGCTTGAATGAGGAGGAACCAGCCTTGGTACACTTGATTCGAGCTAACGAGGTGGCGAGCATCGGAGAGAATGATTTTTGAAGTATAATAAGACCAGAAGGGTAATTCTAAATTTGTAGATGCATTCCTTACGTCGAGAGCTTCGAAACGGTATATTGTGGGTCAAAATCCGACATCATATGACCAAGTTATGGCCCGTTTAAAATAAGTGGCTTGGCAGGCCAAGGCCCTGCAGGTCCTGCGGGTCCAAGTTTTTAATTTTAGGGTTTTCTCTTATTTTTAAGTTAGATTCGGGTTAGCCACCTTATATAAACACTCCTTTATGTTATTTTGAAGAGACTTTTGACATTCTTGAGTTTAATATCATTGAGAGGATTTTCTCAACTTGTTCTTGAAAGAACTTTCGACTTATCAAAGGATTTGCTAACCTTTGTGGCGTCTTATCTAGCAATCCGGGTTCTTGAGACTTAGCTTCTCTGTGGTTTGGATATTTTATCCGACTTCTGATAATATTGGCTTTCTTGTGTTTTTTTCAATCGCGTTGTGGGTTTTTCTAGATTGATCTAGAAGGGTTCTCATCGGTTGGTATCGCGCTTAGGCACCAAGGTCGATTCATCTATCTTTATTGTTTTTTTCTCATTCTTGTTTGAGATTTTTCATTCTTGTTCTAGCAAAAAAGAAAAAAAGAAAAAAAAAACCGTAAACAGTACGCATGAACAGTATCGTGTGAACAGTGCCGCATGAACAGTATCGCATGAATAGTATTTTTAGGATTTTCTTATATCAATTTTGCATCCTTGTGATTTCTTTCCTTAAATCCATAAATTTTACCTCTTCCCCTAAATTCATTCAAATTTCAATTATTTAGGGATTACAAAAAAAAAAATCACCTTAATAATAATCATATTGGGTGATCTCCTTTGTTTTCTTGGTTTTGTTATTCTTGTTTCCTATATTCTTGTTCGTTTGTTTCCTTTTTCCTTTTTCTTGTTTCTTGAACTGTGATTGTTAGAAGGATTATACTTTGGTACTTTCCCTTGATTGAGTTATTAGTTCCTAAAGAACTTGACTGAGAAAATATAAGAGTGGTAAAAGGCAAGAGTGTGTGAGCACAGCTTCGGGTAAAAGCCTATTTGAGTGTAAACACGAGTGGAGTGACATCGCGAGTGTAAACACGTGAGGCTTGTGAGGTTCATTGTTGTTTTTCTATTTTGCTAACATCTCTTTGCATATTCAAATAACTAATATGGATGATAAAAGTGAGGCGCAACCTTCTACGGTAGACTTTACTTTCACTTTGAAGGCAATGCACCAGGCATTTGAGAAGATGAATGCGAGGTTTGATGAGATGGGAAGCCAGTTCAAGCAACATGGAGCTGCCATTGAGGGTATTCAGAAGGAGCAAACTAGTAGAGAGCGTAACGGGGCTGGACATGATGAAGCAAGACATAATGGAAAAAATAATAGGCATAGATATGAGCCTATAGATGAGGATGAGGCAGAGAATGAAATTTGGGAAGATGATGGTGATGATCGAGCATCCGAAATAGAAAGGGATAGAGTAAGATATAGAAGAGGTGGACAAGAGAGGGGGTATAGGAGAGATGAGGAGGATAGAGATTTAGGCAAAATCAAAGTGACTATTCCTTCGTTTCAAGGAAGGAGTAATCCAAATGCTTACTTGGAGTGGGAAAAGAAGGTTGAGTTGATCTTTGCTTGTCACAATTATTCAGAGGAGAAAAAGGTAAAGCTAGGAGTTATTGAATTCACTGACTATGCTATTATTTGGTGGGATCAATTGGTGAATAATAGGAGGAGGAATCGAGAAAGGCCGATAGCTACATGGGGAGAGTTGAGGACGCTTATGAGGAAGCGGTTCATTCCTAATCATTACTATAGGGATCTTTATCTTAAGCTAAAAATCCTTACCTAAGGATCGATGAGTGTAGAGGATTACCATAAGAGATGGAGATCGCTATGATTAGGGCTAATGTAGAGGAACATAGGGAAGCTACAATGGCACGATTTTTGACCGGATTGAATACAGAAATTGCCAATGTAGTGGAGCTACAGCATTATGTGGAGTTAGAGGATATGGTCCACATGGCTATGAAGGTGGAGAGGCAATTAAAGAGGAAGGGTACAGTAAGGTATACTTCGGCTTCTTCAAATCCATAGAAACCGAAGTGGAGTAATAATGAGAGACGACATGAAGGTATCAAGACTGAACCACCTAAGGCAAAAGAAGATTTCGATATCAAAAACAAATCTAACGCTGAATCTAAACCACGGAAGAATCGGGACATCAAGTGCTTCAAGTGTTTGGGTTACGGACACATGGCTTCTCAGTGCCCAAATAAGAGAGTTATGGTGATGCAAGATAGTGGAGAATTAGTGAGTGAGAGTGAGAGTGATGGTGGGGAGATGCCAGAGTTGATTGATGCTAGTGATGATGATGCAGTAGAATACCCTGCGAAAGGTGAATCCCTAGTTGCTAGGCGTGCTTTGAGTACACAAATGAGTGTTGATGACATAGAGCAGCAGAGAGAGAACATCTTCCATACTAGATGCATTGTGAATAATAAGGTGTGTAGTATGATAATAGATGGTGGGAGTTACACCAATGTAGCTAGTACTACCCTTGTAGAGAAGTTAGGGTTACCCTTGCTAATAAGCAAGTATTGGTAACATTTACTATTGAAAAGTATAGTGATGAGGTGCTTTGTGACGTAGTTCCTATGCATGCTGGGCATTTATTATTGGGAAGGCCATGGCAGTATGATAGGAAGGTGACACATGATGGGTTTAGGAATAGATATAGCTTTGTCAAAAATGGGAGAACCATGACGCTTGTTCCTTTAACACCAAAAGAGGTCTACGAGGACCAAATAAAGATGAGGGAAAAAGAAAGACAAAATAAAAAGAGTGAGGTCGAGAGTTAATCTCACTCTGCAGCTTCTTGATGGCCACCATATTTCTCAGCCTACCATTGTCATCAATTACGAGACATTTGGGGCCGTGACAAACTCCCGCTGATTCGGGTCGTTGATCACATCCACACCCGTGATCATTCTCATTCTATGTGGGAAGGCTGTCTCCATGCTCGTATAGCTCTTGCAGAAGTTTATAACACTGCGGCAATGTACAATACTCATAGTCCCATATCTCCCTGCACCCAGACAACCCCTGATTTGTTTTACAAAGAAGCAATCCGAAATAGCATTATCTGGAGCGATGATGACTCTGAGCTTGAAATGAGAGAACAGTATCGTACTTGGATTACCCACCAAGGACGCCACCTGTCTCCATAAACGTTGCTTCTCACCACTTTCGGAAAGAACACCTGTCGTGTGTCTTTTTTCTTTTGTTGTCTTGTGCTTTATTTTCAACTTTTACTTTTTACAAAGTTGTTTGTCTTTTAGGGAGTTTGCTTTTTATAAAGTCACTTTATGACTTTTGTTTGTTTGTAATAATGTAGCTTTGCTTTTCCAAAAGCTACTTTTATCTTTTGTTTGTTAGCAATCATGTGGTTAGGGGTCCTGTCCTACCACACACGTGTTAGATTGCTTTTTTAAAGTTACTTTTAGTTTTTGTTTGTTTTTAATCAAGTGGCTAGGGAGCTGTCCCACCACTAAAGTTTGTTGGTTTGTTTCACGGAGCTTTTCCTATATAAAGAAAACTCCTCTCCTTTTAAGAGATATACTTGAAACTTACTTGAAATATACTTGAAATACTATGGTTTTCTTCTAAACTTTCTCTTGTTTTCTCTAAGTATTCCGGAAGTTAGACTCTTCTCTCGAGTTTGTTCATCTCTATCCTTGTTGAGTACGTCCCATACACAAAACCTTGTGTAGGTTTCGTATAGTCGGTTGGTTACCAACCCCAAAGCCCTTGCATCGGTTGAGAAACGACGACCGTAAGTACGTTGTTCATGCTTAAAGAAAAGCCGACGGACAGAGCGAAAAGATAGCGTGGTATGCGAGAAAGCAATGTGACCCCTTTCTTTGGTATATGGTCGTTTTGTTGGTCTTGGGTAACCCGATAGATGATATTGTTCATCGGGACGAATTGGTTCGTCTTTTGTACTCAACGTGAGTGGATATCCCGGAGTCCACTCGATACCCCGAGTGGTAGAGTGAGAAAGAGGGAAGAGTGAGAAAGAACTTCTTTGCAACGAGTGGGTGAGACTAGGAAAGCATATAAAACAAGCCATTTCATGGTTTTGCTCGTGTTCAAAGAATCATATCTAACCTTTGATGACATTAATCCTTCTCTTTCTAGTGTTGTTACTTCTTTATTACAGGAGTTTGAAGATGTGTTTCCGGAGGAAATGCCTAATTGGCTTACCATCTATTAGGGGCATTGAGCATCAAATAGATTTCGTACCAGGAGCTGTCATACCCAATAGGCCAGCCTATAGAAGTAATCTGAGGAGACCAAAGAGCTTCAAAGGCAAGTTATAGAGCTGATGAGCAAGGGGTACGTGAGAGAGAGCATGAGCCCATGTGCGAGTGCCGTGCTACTAGTACCAAAGAAGGATGGGAATTGGAGAATGTGTGTTGATTGCCGAGCCATCAATAATATTACGGTAAAATATCGCCATCCCATTCCTAGGTTAGATGATATGCTGGATGAATTGCATGGAGCCTGTTTATTTTCTAAAATTGATTTAAAAAGTGGCTATCACCAAATTCGCATGAGAGAAGGTGATGAATGGAAAACTGCTTTTAAGACCAAATATGGATTGTATGAATGGTTAGTTATGCCTTTTGGTCTTACTAATGCACCTAGTACTTTTATGAGATTAATGAATCATGTGTTGCGTGCATTTATAGGTCAGTTTGTTGTTGTTTATTTTGATGATATTCTAGTGTACAGCAAGACTTTAGAAAAGCATATTGCACATTTGCGATGTGTGTTAGATGTTTTGAGGAAAGAAAAGTTGTATGCTAATTTTAAGAAATGTTCTTTTTGTATGGAGAAAGTTGTTTTTCTTTGCTTTATTGTTGATGCTAGAGCTAGCTTGGATGTTCTAAAGAAACGGAGTTGGTAAAGTCCATTTATGAGAAAGTGCGGCTTCACATTGAGAAGAAGAATGAGCGATACGCTACTCAAGCTAATAAGGCTAGGAAACGTGTGATTTTTGAACCCGGCGATTGGTTTTGGGTTCACATGCGTACGGAGAGGTTTCCAGCCCGGAGGAAATCTAAGTTGCACCCTCGAAGAGATGGTCCATTTCGATTCTTGAGCGTATTAATGACAAGGCTTATAAAGTGGATCTTCCAGGTGAGCATAACGTGTCCGCTACATTTAATGTTTATGATCTTTCTCCCTTTGATGCAAGTTCATATTCGAGGACGAATCCTTTTGAGGAGAAGGGGAATGATGTGATCCGAGTGCTCGAGCATTAAAGATCCGTTGCTTGTTCCAAAAGGGCCAATTACGAGAGCACGAGCTAAGAAGATCAAGGAAGCCATGCAAGGATTTATTCAAGCTACTTTGGATGACTTCAATTCAAGTTTAATTTGCAAGAGTCCAATGTTCAAGATGGGCTTGAATGAGGAGGAACCAGCCTTGGTACACTTGATTCGAGCTAACGAGGTGGCGAGCATCGGAGAGAATGATTTTTGAAGTATAATAAGGCCAGAAGGGTAATTCTAAATTTGTAGATGCATTCCTTACGTCGAGAGCTTCGAAATGGTATATTGTGGGTTAAAATCCGACATCATATGACAAAGTTATGGCCCGTTTAAAATAAGTGGCCCGTTTAGATTAGGGTTAGCCACCTTATATAAACACTCCTTAATGTTATTTTGAAGAGACTTTTGACATTCTTGAGTTTAATATCATTGAGAGGATTTTCTCAACTTGTTCTTGAAAGAACTTTCGACTTATCAAAGGATTTGCTAACCTTTGTGGTGTCTTATCTAGCAATCCGGGTTCTTGAGACTTAGCTTCTCAAGGGTTTGGATCTTTTATCTGAATTCTGATCATATTGGCTTTCTTGGGTTTTTTGTCAATCTAGTTGTGGGTTTTTCTAGCTTGATCTAGAAGGGTTCTCATCATATTTTAACCCACAATATACCGTTTTGAAGCTCTCTACGTAAGGAATGCAACTACAGATTTAGAATTACCCTTCTGGCCCTTATTATATTTCAAAAACCATCCTCTCCGATGCTCGCCACCTCGTTAGCCCGAATCAAGTGTACCAAGACTGGTTCCTCCTCATTCAAGCCCATCTTGAATATTGGACTTTTGCAAATTAAACTTGAATTGAAGTCATCCAAAGTAGCTTGAATAAATCCTTGCATGGCTTCCTTGATCTTCTTAGCTCATGCTCTCGTGATTGGCCCTTTTGGAACAAGCAACGGATCTTTAATGCTCTGAGCACTCTGGATCACATCATTCCCCCTCTCCTCGAAAGGATTCATCCTCGAATCCGAACCTACATCAAAGGGAGAAAGAAACATTAAAGGTAGCAGACACGTTATACTCACCAGGAAGATCCACTTTATAAGCATTGTCATTAATACGCTCAAGAATCTGAAATGGACCATCTCCTTGAGGGTGCAACTTAGATTTCCTTTGGGTTGGAAACCTCTCCTTTCGCATGTGAACCCAAACCCAATCACCGGGTTCAATAATCACATATTTCCTACCCTTATTAGCTTGAGTAGCATATTGCTCAATCTTTTTCTCAAGAAAATAAGCAATGGGCCTTCGATCCTGCATCAAAACAGCTCCAATACCTATTCCTGAGGCATCACATTCAATCTCAAATGTACGATTAAAATTAGGTAATGCTAGAATAGGTGCAGAACATAACCTTTCTTTAAGATCAATGAATGCTTTATCTTGTTCAACACTCCAAGTAAATGCAACATTCTTTTTAACAACATCAGTAAGAGGTGCAGCAATAGTGCTAAAATCCTTAACAAATCACCGATAAAAACTAGCTAAACCATGAAAGCTCCTTACCTCACTAATGCTTTTAGGCGTTGGCCACTCACTAATAGCCTTAACCTTTTCTTGATCCATCTCTATACCATTTGCACCAACAACAAAACCAAGAAAAACAACTTTCTCTATGCAAAAAGAACATTTCTTATAACTAGCATACAACTTTTCTTGGCTCAAAATATCTAGCACACATCGTAAATGCTCATCTAAAGTCTTGTTGTACACTAGAATATCATCAAAATAAACAACAACAAATTGACCTATAAATGCACGCAACACATGATTCATTAATCTCATAAAAGTACTAGGTGCATTAGTAAGACCAAAAGGTATAACTAACCATTCATACAATCCATATTTGGTCTTAAAGGCGAGTTTTCCATTCATCACCTTCTCTCATGCAAATTTGGTGATAGCCACTTTTTAAATCAATTTGAGAAAATAAACAAGCTCCATGCAATTCATCCAGCATATCATCTAACCTAGGAATGGGATGGCGATATTTTACCGTAATATTATTGATGGCTCGGCAATCGACACACATTCTCCAATTCCCATCTTGCTTTGGTATTAGTAGCACTGATGTACCGTACATGGGCTCATGCTCTCTCTCACGTACCCCTTGCTCATCAGCTCTATAACTTGCCTTTGAAGCTCTTTGGTCTCCTCGGGATTACTTCTATAGGCTGGCCTATTGGGTATGACAGCTCCTGGTACGAAATCTATTTGATGCTCAATGCCTCTAATGGGTGGTAAGCCAATAGGCATTTCCTCCCAGGAAACACATCTTCAAACTCCTGTAACAAAGAAGTAACAACACTAGAAAGAGAAGGATTAATGTCATCAAAGGTTAGATATGATTCTTTGAACACGAGCAAAACCATGAAATGGCTTGTTTTATATGCTTTCCTAATCTCACCCACTCCTGCAAAGAAGTTCTTTCTCACTCTTCCCTCTTTCTCACTCTTTTCTTTTCTCTCACTTTTAGCCTCACTCTCTTTCTTTTTCTTCTCATAACTCTCGACCTCACTCTTTTTATTTTGTCTTTCTTTTTCCCTCATCTTTATTTGGTCCTCGTAGACCTCTTTTGGTGTTAAAGGAACAAGCGTCACGGTTCTCCCATTTTTGACAAAGCTATATCTATTCCTAAACCCATCATGTGTCACCTTCCTATCATACTGCCATGGCCTTCCCAATAATAAATGCCCGGCATGCATAGGAACTACGTCACAAAGCACCTCATCACTATACTTTCCAATAGTAAATGTTACCAATACTTGCTTATTAACTTTGACCTCTCCACAGTCATTTAACCACTGCAATCTGTAAGGCACAGGGATGCGTTAGCAAGGGTAACCTTAACTTCTCTATAAGGGTAGTACTAGCTACATTGGTACAACTCCCACCATCTATTATCATACTACACACCTTATTATTCACAATGCATCTAGTATGGAAGATGTTCTCTCCCTGCTGCTCCATGTCATCAACACTCATTTGTATACTCCAAGCACGCCTAGCAACTAGGGATTCACCTTTCGCAAGGTATTCTACTTCATCATCATCATCTTTCAAAAATTCATTCTCTGCCTCGTACTCATCTATAGGCTCATATCTATGCCTATTATTTTTCCCATCATGTCTTGCTTCAACATGTCTAGCCTTGTTTTGCTTTCTGAATACTCTCAATGGCAGCTTCATGTTGCCTCAACTGGCTTCCCATCTCATCAAACCTCGCATTCATCTTCTCAAATGCCTGGTGTATTGCCTTCAAAGTGAATGTAAAGTCTACCGTAGAAGGTTGCGCCTCACTTTTATCATCCATATTTGTTATTTGAATCTGCAAAGAGATGTTAGCAAAATAGAAAAACAACAATGAACCTCACAAGCCTCACGTGTTTACACTCGCGATGTCACTCCACTCGTGTTTACACTCAAATAGGCTTTTACCCGAAGCTGTGCTCACACACTCTTGCCTTTTACCACTCTTATATTTTCTCAGTCAAGTTCTTTAGGAACTAATAACGCAATCAAGGGAAAGTACCAAAGTATAATCCTTCTAACAATCACAGTTCAAGAAACAAGAAAAAGGAAAAAGGAAACAAACGAACAAGAATATAGGAAACAAGAATAACAAAACCAAGAAAACAAAGGAGATCACCCAATATGATTATTATTAATGTGATTTTTTTTTTGTAATCCCTAAATAATTGAAATTTGAATGAATTTTGGGGAAAAGGTAAAATTTATGGATTTAAGGAAAGAAACCACAAGGATGCAAGATTGATATAAGAAAACCCTAAAAATACTATTCATGCGATACTGTTCATGCACATGTTCACGTTTTTTTTTTTTTTTTTGCTAGAACAAGAATGAAAAATCTCAAACAAGAATGAGAAAAAAAAAACAATAAAGATAGATGAATCTGACCTTGGTGCCCAAGCTCTCCCACTCGGGGCTCTGATACCACTCTGGGACATCCACTCACGTTGAGTACAAAAGACGAACCAATTCGTCCCGATGAACAATATCATCTATCGGGTTACCCAAGACCAGCAAAACGACCATATACCAGCAAAGGGGTCTGACTGCTTTCTCGCATACCACGCTATCTTTTCGCCTGTCTGTCGGCTTTTTTTTAAGCATGAACGACGTACTCACAGTCGTCGTTTCTCAACTGATGCAAGGGCTTTGGGGTTGGTAACTAACTAACTATACGAAACCTACACAAGGTTTTGTGTATAGGACGTACTCAACAAGGATAGAGATGAACAAACTCAGAGAAGAGTCTAACTTCTGGAATACTTAGAGAAAACAAGAGAAAGTTTAGAAGAAAACCATAAGGATTTCAAGTATATTTCAAGTATTCAAATATATCTTACAAAAGGAGAGGAGTTTCCTTTATATAGGAAAGGCTCCGTGAAACAAGCCAACAAACTTTAGTGGTGGGACAGGTTCCCTAGCCACTTGATTACAAACAAACAAAAACTAAAAGTAACTTTAACAAAGCAATCTAACACGTGTGTGGTAGGACAGGACCCCTAACCACATGATTGCTAACAAACAAAAGATAAAAGTAGCTTTTGGAAAAGCAAAGCTACATTATTACAAACAAACAAAAGTCATAAAGTGACTTTATGAAAAGCAAACCAAATCCAGCCAAACCATTACATAATGTGAGTTGGGGACCGGGTCTTGATGTCATCTTCACGGTCGGTGTCATCATCACTAATATCGGTACATGTTCCAAACACGTTGTGAGTAGATTACGGTGGGTGTTCTACGTGTAGGAGGAAGAGCACATGAGCGAGGAGGTTGGCGGGGGAGAGAGAAGGCGGAGAAAAGTCTTCGTAAGGATCTTGTGAGTCCTGGTACATGATGTTGGTGTAATCTGGGCGTTCTTCTTTGAACAGGAGGCCACCAGGATTTGCACTAGAGGATGGAACTGACAGGACTTCATGTTGAGGTCCTAGGGAAGTGTGTTGAATATCTGTTGCTGGAAGAGGAAAATGATTTAAGTCGAGGAGGAACTGCTTGAGTTCTTGAACAGTGGATCATGCTGAAGAGGAAAAGGATGAGGAAGGGTTTTCCATTCATATGCCTGGTCTTGTGTCCAAAATGATTGGGTAACAGGATGTTGGAAATATGCCCTATGAATAATGAAAACAGAGGTGAACTTGTCTTTTTCATAGTCAGGAATCTGAGAGAGATGAAGTCTTTCAGCAATCTGTTGGAATTGTCTTCTCCACCAAGTGATGGGAGAGAACCAGTCAAACATAGTCCATAAGAGCGAACCTGCAAGTGGTGGACTATTGAGGAGAGTCTGAATAGCATGAAAAGGAAAGACCAATTTGATGGCATACAAAGTGGTGAGGCACCAAATGAACCAAAGTTCATCCTCAGTGATATCCCGTTTGGGATCAATAGTAAAACCGGTGAGAAAAAGATGTTCAGGATGAAAACTGGGAAAACCAGCAGGTTGACCACGGTAGATATTGGTGAAGTAGCGAAATAGAAATTTTTTGGCAAAGTCCTGAATCTGGTGAAGGGACTGAAAAGAGAGGTTCAGAGGAAAAGTCTTTTTCGTAGTTGCGGTGGTCGGAAGAGGCGAAGCCATAGCTATGAGAAGGAAGATAGAAACAGATGTAACCAAGGTTGTAACTGAAAGGAGTCGAGTGAGAAGATCAGGGATCAGGTTCTTATCCCCTTTTATATGCTGAACTGTGAAGTCATACTTGACAAACCAATTTTTTAGTCTGAGAAGATGTTTGTCCGGTAGCGTCTTGTTTTTGAAGTTCAGTATATTAGGAAAAGCTGAATTATCTAATCGAACTAGAAAGTTATGTCCGATTAAATGAAATTCAAACTTTTGAATGCCGTATTTGACGGCCAAGGTCTCCTTGTAGATAACGTGGTAGTGCTTTTCAGAATCCTTGAATTGACCACTGGCGTGGGCACAGTAGAATTCATGACCATTAATTTCTTCAAGGAGAACAGCTCCCCAGTACTCATCACTAGCATCCGTCTGTAGGATTCGTCGGCCGACAGTTGGTATTTTGAGTGGTGGAGGCTGTTGTGCAATCTGCTTTAGCTATTGCACAGCTGTTGTCTGAGCTGGTCCCCAAAGCGGGGCAGTCTTTTTTAGCATCATTGAGAGAGGACTAGTGTAGACCGCAACATGTGGTAAAAAGTCACGGAGGTAATTGATGATGCCTAGAAATTGCTGCAGTTGTTTTCTTGTGAGATTGTGATCTGGAAAGTGTAACAGTTCTTGGGCGATATGGGGCCCAGGATGATACTTTCCGTCTTTTAAGACCATACCAAGAAATTCAACCGATGTCTGGCCTAGAGTGCTCTTTTTTGCCGACAACATAATGCCATACTGATCCACAATCTGGTGAAACGTGGAAAGTAACTCCATGTGTGTCTCGTGATTAGTAGAAAACAAAAGGATGTCATCAATGTAGATAAGAGCATGATGGAGGATAGGCTTAAAAATCCGTGTCATTGCTTTTTGAAAAAGCGAAGGTGCCACTTTAAGACCGAAAGGCATTACCGTCCTCTGGTAATGAGCATTAGGGATACAGAAAGCTGTTTTGTATCTTTCTGATGGATGAATGCCAAGTTGCCAAAATCCGGCCTTGAGATCAAACTTAGAAAAAATCTTTGCATCTCGGATGTGGACAAATAAGGACTGGATTTTTGGGAGAGGAAACTTGTCATCAGATAGAAAACAGTTTAAGGGCTGGTAGTCTATCACAAGTCTCTTTTTACCACGAACTATCTCTGACCGCTTCTCAACATAAAAGGCTTGGCAAGCCCAATTTGAGGTTGTGGGCTCAATTAACCCTTGTGACAAAAGCTGGCCGCATTCATCTTGGGCTAGCTTGAGGTCAGAGGGAGTCATCCCTGGATGAGTGGCCTTTGTAGGATTGATATCCTCATTAAGCTTAAAAGGAAGCTTAATAAAGAACTGAGAATTCTTCCATAAAGGAAAATGATGAATAAACTGACTATGATTTTCAGGACAAAAAGGTAGAAACTTTTCTTGGAAAGTTTGATATGGGGGTTATGTGTACGAAAAGAGCATACGGTTTAAGGGTGTCTACGTGTATGGAAGAAACATATGTTTAAATCGAATCCTGTGTGGCCATTATCTGTAATTTGGACATTTGATGAAGAAGATCAAAACCTATGAGAAGGTCTTTATCAGGAAGGGTTGAACCAACCACTTTTGTCCAAAGAACACAATTTTGGAAGAATTGAATACCAATGGGTTGTTTGGTAATCAAAGAGGTATGAAAAATATCGCCATTGGCGGCCTTTGAAATACTCAGTATGTTTTTCCTAACAAGAAGATGGAAGAATGTTAGGATTAAGCATACTCTTTTGGGCTCCAGTGTCAATAAATCCGATAAGAGGTTTAGGTTTAGCAAACCTGGAAGAAAGGATTTGAATGCGGATTGATGGAACCGGTGCTTTTATACTGGAGGATGCCATGACTGGTTGAGCACAGCTGATGACAGGAACTGTGTCTTCAATTGGAAGTGCATGAGTTGAATCATTGCTGATGGCAAAGGCAGTTTGGTTATCATACTCATTCTGTTATGTATAAACAGATTCAACATCTTCGGAGTCAGATAACATTGACGATTGTTGAAGGTGTTGAATAAGACGCACAGCTGATGGCAAAGGCAGTTTGTTGTCAATGAGATCTCTCAAAAACTCTTTTTACTCACATAGTCGTTCAAGAGCATTAACGACTAATTGATAGATCTTGCCGAGCGATATGTCTGCAACATTTAACTGATTGACAGTGATAAGCCTTTGAAGCTCAGGTTGTAATTCCTTAGGGATAGAAGCGATGAAGACATGCTTCAGTGTAGGATCATTAAAGCCATTGAGCTTATAGAAGAGAGTGGACATACGCTTGTAGTGAAAATCAAGATCTTTCTGCTGTAAGGAACAGCATTTCATTTGCATGTATTCTCTACGAGCAAGCTCTGTTGCTGCAGTAGGTTCTCCAATAAATTGATCATAAATTATACCCAACGCAGTGGACACCTCTGGAAACTGAACAAATTGGAGTTGGCGATAAGGACCCACGCTATCAAACCAATCTCGGAGAGAGCCGATCGCGAGAACTGAACTCTTGTAGTACTTTAAGAGTTGTGGCCCCTGGTTGAAGCAATTGAACATTGACCCAAGCAGTAAATTCTTGGAATCGTTCTGGCCATTTTGTGCGTGGAATATCATCAAATGTAAACCAGTGAGAACTTGCTGGTTTTGATGAGTTGTATGAAGCTCCTGTAGAGGCAGCATGGTCGCCATGAGTGGAACCTTCATCATCATCTGGTTCATCAACATAAGGAGGACTAGGAGAATGAGAACTAGTGGAAGGCTTGACCATAAGGAGTCTGGAAATGTCTGCAAATTCTGACTCAGAATCCGAAGAGGTTGCAGGTTCTGTCTCTGTAATTGCTGAGGAAGACTCGGAGGAAGTCGGGACAGACTGAGCTGTGGAAGAGAAGTCATCAGACTGAGAAGCAAAAGATTGCTCAGAGTGACTAGAAGAGGATGGAGATGGAGTTTCCATCATAAGCGGAGGCTGAGAAGAATACTAGTGAAGTGGTGCTTTCTGTTTAGAATCTGGGGGATGTGGTGCTGAAGATGAATCAGACTGTGTATCTGAAACATGAGATGGAGTATGTTCTGGAGTGGGAACTGGACTAGGAACAGGTGTTGGGACAGGAGTCCTTTGGGATTTTGGTGTATGTCTTTTTGGTCTAGAGGAGGACTGAGTTGGAGTTGGGTCAGTGGTATGAGATAGACCAAACATGGGACTCAGGTCAGGAGGCCTGTATAAGGATGGTGTATAGAAAGGTTGGTATGTCTTGAAAGTAGATGGTTGAAAAGGTAGAGGAGCTGAGTTAGCCAACTGTGGTTGCTGGAAACGCCTTTCTGCATCTATACGAGCAAGTTCCGCCTTAAGACTGCAGATTTCAGCTTCTTTTTTGTTAAACTCATGACCCCAGATATTCTGTGTTATCATAGATCTGAGTTCTTTGTCAAGCTGAATGGCTCTGTTGTTCATGTCTACATACATCTTGTCTAGCTGAGAGACAACAGAAGTAACTTGCTGGGATGTATGCTGAACTTGTGTAGCAACCGCATCTACTTTGGTGTGAATCGTTCTCCAACGACGTTCAGGCTCCAAAGATTACGAGTTTACCAGTTGAGAACAGACTCGAACGGTTTAGGTTCTTCAGGTTGACCAGTAGGAGTAACAGGACCATGAACATAAGGTTTTGTAACAACCTTAGATGTTGGATCCGTGTGTTTGTCAAGGGAAGGAAACTGACTGTTGTAAGTACTGGATGAAGATGAGAACATCATACAGGACTTAATCAAGGGTGGTTGAGGTGAGGAAGGCAAGAGGTTCTCTTGTCTCAAGATTTTTAGGCCTTTTGTGTAGATAGGTAAAGGTGACATAGACTCAGGATGATCAGGAGGAAAAGGTTTATTGGGTTTGCAAGTAGCAGGAGTTCTAGTAACCTTTTTCTTTTTGCGACGCTTAGGAGCAACGTCCTCATCATTAGAATAATCATCGAGGCAAGGACAGCCTGGATCACACATATGGGCTTGAGGAACATCCCATAAGAAATGACCATCGAGTTTGCTAGGATATATTGGATATCCTGTTGAAGCAAAGCTGTGGATGGGAATCTTTTCTTGTGCGATTGGACCTTCTTTGTGATCATTGATGTGTAAGAGAAAGAAACTGCGGGTGCACATTCCGAAGATGGTGGCTGGAAAGTCATTCTAACCGAGCCGTCCGATCTTTTCTCGAACATAGCATCGAAAGTTTGAAGTGGCCGAGAATTCTCGGTGGAACTTCTCATAGTTGGATAGCCATTCAAGAGGCATGAGTTTTAGGAGTTCATGCTTCCTACGAAGTTGTCTAGGAATCAACTATGGAAGGTGTCTTTGTCTCGATGTCTCTGCTAGGATCATCAAAGCATCATGTGAAGACTTGTCTTTGGGAAGATCAAGAGCATGGTTACTGCAATCGATAGACAAGCTGGTGATGCGAGTTGCTATCTTCGAAGTGACAATCTGTTACTTTCGCTCCCGGATCTGTACTTGAACCTTCAAGGTTGTAGGAAGGTTGGCATCGTTGAGTGACAGATTGAAATTGGGATAGAAAGTGAGTAGAACACTTCCTGCTTGCATAGTTGTGAGGACTATACCAATAACAGCATGTTGATACTCTTTGAAACGAGTATCTAGCAGTGCAAGCCTGGCTGTAACAGGTAGACCTTTACGGCCATGGAGTGTAAGGATGAGTCGAACACCACCAAAATGGAGGTGAGTATACCCTTTTCGTTTCCACTGAACAATTAATTCAGGTGGAATCTCAAGAGTAACATACTGCTCTGCTTGGGAGGCTGATAAAGCGCATGGTCAAGTCTAGAAGACTGGACATATTCTTTTGGAGCAGGTCTATTAGTATGGATGAGAGTTCTAATTCCTCGGGTTAAGGAATTTTCTCTTTTGTACAGATGGTAAAGACTAAGTAAAGGCATGGAAGACTCAGAAATCTGTGCAGACTTAGGGATATAACTATATTCCACAAGGTTTTCTATTTTGGAAGCCATGTGTTTAGTGCAAGATTTGGGTAAAGACAAAGTAGAAGACATAAAAATAGGAGATAGATCTGTAGGATGAGATGAAGATGAAGCCATGGTTTTGTAAGCTGTTTTCTCTTTTGTATCCAGAAGACATGAAACTTATCACAAATTATACCACCTCGGGCAGGAACGGGAACGGGGCTCTGATACCACTCGGGGATATCTACTCACGTTGAGTACAAAAGACGAACCAATTCGTCCCGATGAACAATATCATCTATCGGGTTACCCAAGACCAACAAAACGACCATATACCAGTAAAGGGGTTTGACTGCTTTCTCGCATACCACGCTATCTTTTCGCCTGTCCGTCGGCTTTTCTTTAAGCATGAACAACGTACTTACAGTCGTCGTTTCTCAACTGATGCAAGGGCTTTGGGGTTGGTAACCAACTAACTATACGAAACCTACACAAGGTTTTGTGTATAGGACGTACTCAACAAGGATAGAGATGAACAAACTCAGAGAAGAGTCTAACTTCTGGAATTCTTAGAGAAAACAAGAGAAAGTATAGAAGAAAACCATAAGGATTTCAAGTATATGATTTAAGTTTATTTCAAGTATATAATTCAAGTATTTTCAAGTATTCAAGTATATCTTACAAAAGGGGAGGAGTTTCCTTTATATAGGAAAGGCTCCGTGAAACAAGCCAACAAACTTTAGTGGTGGGACAGGTTCCCTAGCCACTTGATAATAGTATATATAATTATATATATATTATATTATTAATACCATTAATAATTATATATAATATATATATAATATAATATATATATAATAGTTATAATATATATAGTAGTATATATTATATAGTGATAGTTATATATTATAATATACTATATATTAGAATAAATATAATATATTATAATTGATAGTTATAATATTACCTATAATATTAATTATTATATCAATATTGATATAGTTATTATATCAATATTAATTATTAATTAATATATAATAATATATTATTATATATATTATTAATATAGTTATTAACTATATTATAGGTATAGTTATATTATAATATATTTATAATATTATATTATATATAATATAAAAAAAAACTATATAATATAATATAGTATATTATATTATAATATATATATGTATAATATTATATATAATTATTATAATTATAATTATATTATATTATATACCATAATAATATATACTATTAATATAATATAATATATAACTATATAATATACTAATATTATACATTAATAATATTATATATAGTATAATAGTATAATATTATAGTATAATGTATATAATATGTATACTATATTATATATTATATATTATATAATATAATATAATATATAATATATAATATATAATATTATAATATACTATTAATATATAGTGCTATTAATATATATATATATATATATATATATATATATATATTATATATATTAATATATAATTATATATTATAATATTATATATTAATATTAATATATTAATATTATTATATATTAATATTATATTATAACTATACATTATATAGTTATATTATTATACATATATATATTATAACTATTATATATGTTATAGTTAGTCCTTACCATCTGTACAAAAGAGAAAATTCCTTAACCCAAGGAATTAGAACTCTCATCCATACTGATAGACATGCTCCAAAAGAGTATGTCCAGTCTTCTAGACTAGACCAGTGCGCTTTATCAGCCTCCCAAGCAGAGCAGTATGTTACTCTTGAGATTCCACCTGAATTAATTGTTCAGTAAAAGGGTATACTCACCTCCATTTTGGTGGTGTTCGACTCATCCTTACACTCCATGGCCGTAAAGGTCTACCTGTTACAGCCAGGCTTGCACTGCTAGATACTCGTTTCAAAGAGTATCAACATGCTGTTATTGGTACAGTCCTCACAACTCTGCACGCAGGAAGTGTTCTACTCACTTTCTATCCCAATTTCAATCTGTCACTCAACGATGCCAACCTTCCTACAACCTTGAAGGTTCAAGTACAGATCCAGGGAGCGAAACAGTGTCACTTCGAAGATAGCAACTCTGCATCACCACTTTGTCTATCGATTGCGAGAACCATGCTCTTGATCTTCCAACGACAAGACAGTCTTCACATGATGCTTTGATGATCCTAGCGACACAAGACGAGACAGCTCCTTCCATAGTTCGATTCCTAGACAACTTGAAGCATGAACTCCTAAAACTCATGCCTCTTGAATGGCTATCCAACTATGAGAAGTTCCACCGAATTCTCACCACTTCAAACTTCGATGCTATGTTCGAGAAAAGATCGGACGGCTCGGTTAGAATGACTTTCCAACCACCATCTTCGGAACGGGCACCCGAGTTTCTTTCTCTTACACATCAATGATCACGAAGAGTCCCAATCGCACAAGAAAAGATTCCCATCCACGGCTTTGCTTCAACAGATATCCAATATATCCTAGCAAACTAGATGGTCATTTCTTATGGGATGTTCCTCGAGCCCATATGTGTGATCCAGTGCTGTCCTTGCCTCGATGATTATTCGATGATGAGGACGATGCTCCTAAGCGTCACAAAAAGAAAAAGGTTACCGAACTCCCGCTACTTGCAAACCCATTAAACCTTTTTTCCTCCCGATCATCCCGAGTCTATGTCACCTTTACCTATCTACACAAAAGGCCTAAAAATCCTCGAGACAAGAGAACCTCTTGCCTTCCTCACCTCAACCACCCTTGATTAAGTCCCGTATGATGTTCTCATCTTCATCCAAGACTTCTAAACGGTCGATTTCCTTCCCTTGACAAACACACGGATCCAACATCTAAGGTTGTTACAAAACCTTATGTTCATGGTCCCGTTACTCCTACCGGTCAACCTTTGAAGAACCTAAACCGTTCGAGTCTGTTTCTCAACCGGTGGTGGTAGGACAGAACCCCTAACCACATGATTGCTAACAAACAAAGGATAAAAGTAGCTTTTGGAAAAGCAAAGCTACATTATTACAAACAAACAAAAGTCATAAAGTGACTTTATGAAAAGCAAACTCCCTAAAAGACAAACAACTTTGTAAAAAGTAAAAGTTGAAAATAAAGCACAAGACAACAAAAGAAAAAAGACACAAGACAGGTGTTCTTTCCGAAAGTGATGAGAAGCAACGTTTATGGAGACAGTTGGCGTCCTTGGTGGGTAATCCAAGTATGATACTGTTCTCTCATATCAAGCTCAGAGTCATCATCGCTCCAGATAATGCTATTTCGGATTGCTTCTTTGTAAAACAAATCAGGAGTTGTCTGGGTGCAGGGAGATAAGGGACTATGAGTATTGTACATTGCCGTAGTGTTGTAAACTTCTGCAAGAGCTGTACGAGCATGGAGACAGCCTTCCCACATTGAATGAGAATGATCACGGGTATGGATGTGATCAACGACACGAATTAGTGGGGGTTTGTCACGGCCCCAAATGTCTCGTAATTGTATGATGACAATGGTAGGCTGAGAAAAATGGTGGCCATCAAGAAGCTGCAGAGTGAGATGATCCGCAAAGATGGGGGAGAACAAGCGATCAAACCATCGTCCATGATTGTATCGACGACTTCGGTGGATGAGTTGAGGATCAAACAGAACTGCCATAGGATACATGTTGAACAAAAGCCAAAAAGCATAGTATGCTTGAGGCATGGTATTGCAAATTAAATCATGACCCCAGTTTGTATCTTCATCAATAACATGGAAAAAGGATGTTGTAGGATGAAAAACAAACTCGTGCATCTGGTCGAAGTCAGGAAAAGGATCAATCAGACTATAGGTTAATATCCGACCATCTGTATCGACAGGAGGAGTATTTTTAATGTCATACAGAAATGCCCAGATTCTCCACTTTGTTGGAGGAGAGCTCTCAGGATAACTCAGATGGTTTGTAACCTTGTCAAAAATCTGACTTTGGATTTCCATAGGAAGTGCCTGGATAAAGTCATGGAGATTAAAAGATAACTGCGTCGCCATTCTTGGATTGAGAATAAGAAGAAAACTACTGAAGGGATGGTGCGGATAATGCGATGAAGGCTTGTGGGTTTTATATTCACAAAAAGTCCCATGTCTTCTATGAATGGATAGGGTACTCCAATAATGGTGATTGAAGTGTCCATTATTAGTGGTGGAGAAGAACCCTTGGGCTAATTGTTGAAGCCATTGCATAGTTGCCATTTGGATGGACTTTCGAAGTAAGGCAGCTGTCATTAGCATCAAAGAAAATTGACTGGTGTGGATAGTGACATGTGGCAGAAAGTCTTGGAGATAGATGCCAAAAAATTGCTGTAGTTGCTTCTTGGAAAGATGGTGATCTGGAAAGTGCAACAGTTCCTGAGCGATATGTGGCTCTGGAGAATACTTTCCGTCTTGTAAGACCATTCCAAGAAATTCAACTGACTGTTGGCCTAGGATGCTCTTTGTTGCCGACACCATAATGCCATACTGATCCACTATCTTGTGAAACGTGGAAAGTAAGTCCATGTGAATCTCGTGATCAGAAGAAAACAAAAAGATGTCATCAATGTAGATAAGAGCACGGTGGAGGATAGGCTCAAAGATCCGTGTCATCACTTTTTGAAAAAGCAAAGACGTGACTTTTAATTCAAAGGGCATAACAGTCCATTTGGAATATGCATTGGGAATGTAGAAAGCTGTCTTGTATCGTTCTGCTGAATGGATGCCAAGTTGCCAAAATCTGGCCTTGAGATCAAACCTGGAAAAGATCTTAGCATCTCGAATGTGCACGAACAAGGATTGGATCTGAGGAAGTGGGAACTTGTCGTCTGATAGAAAACAATTAAGCGGCTGATAGTCTATGACAAGTCGTTTTTTCCCACGAACTATTTCTGACCGCTTCTCAACAGAAAAGGCTTGACAAGCCCAATTAGAGGATGTGGACTCAGTGAAACCTTGAGACAGAAGTTGAACACATTTATCGTGAGCTAACATGAGGTCAGAGGGAGTCATCCCTGGATGAGTAGCCTTGGGAGGATTGACATCTTCGTTAAGCTGAAGTGGAAGCTTAATAAAGAATTGAGTGTTCTTCCATAAAGGAAAAAGGATGAGTAAACTGACTATGATTTTCAGGACAAAAAGGGATAAACTTTTCTTGGAAAGTTTGATATGGGGGTTGTGTGTCTGAAAGAACATACAGTTTAAGAGTGTCTGTGTATGGAAGAAACATATGTTTAAACCGAATCCCTGTGGCTATAATCTGTAATTTGGACATTTGATGAAGAAGATCAAAACCTATGAGAAGGTCTTTATCAGGAAGAGTTGTAGCAACAACTTTTGTCCAAAGAACACAATTTTGAAAGAATTGAATACCAATGGGTTTTTTTGTAATCAAAGAGGTATGAAAAATATCGCCATTGGTGGCCTTGAAATACTCAGTATGTTTTTCCCAACAAGAAGATGGAAGAATGTTAGGATTAAGCATACTCTTTTGGGCTCCAGTGTCAATAAATCCGATAAGAGGTTTAGGTTTAGCAAACCTGGAAGAAAGGATCTGAATGCGGATAGATGGAACCAGTGTTTTTACACTGGAGGATGTCATGACTGGTTGAGCACAGCTGATGACAGGAACTGTGTCTTCAATTGGAAGTGCATGAGTTGAATCATTGCTGATGGCAAAGGCAGTTTGGTCATCACACTCATTCTGTTCTGTATAAACAGATTCAACATCTTCGGAGTCAGATAACATTGAGGATTGTTGAAGGTGTTGAATAAGACGCACAGCTTTATCCTGATCGTGAGGACAATTCTTTGCAAAATGACCTGGCTTTCTGCAAATGAAGCAGCGAGAATCTTTAGTTTTGTGCATCTGGGACGGATCCTTCTTTCTGAAAAAGCGGTAGGGCTTTTTCTTGGATGAACTAGATCTGGACCGTCTGTACTGGAACTTGCGGAAGTGAGCTGTCTTTTTAGAGGGACAGTGACAATCTTTTTCGGACTTGCATTTAATCTTGAGATAAGGCTTCTTGCAAGCAGTCTGAAAAGGTTGTTTGTTGTCAATGAGATCTCTCAAAAACTCTTTTTGCTCACATAGTCGTTCAAGAGCATTAACGACTAATTGATAGATCTTGCCGAGCGATATGTCTGCAACATTTAACTGATTGACAGTGATAAGCCTTTGAAGCTCAGGTTGTAATTCCTTAGGGATAGAAGCGATGAAGACATGCTTCAGTGTAGGATCATTAAAGCCATTGAGCTTATAGAAGAGAGTGGACATACGCTTGTAGTGAAAATCAAGATCTTTCTGCTGTAAGGAACAGCATTTCATCTGCATGTATTCTCTACGAGCAAGCTCTGTTGCTGCGATGGGTTCTCCAATAAATTGATCATAAATTATGCCCAACGCAAAGGGACACCTCTGAAACCGAACAAATTGGAGTTGGCGATAAGGACCCACGCTATCAAACCAATCTCGGAGAGAACCGAGAAACCGAGAACTGAACTCTTGTAGTACTTTAAGAGTTGTGGCCCCTGGTTGAAGTAGTTGAACATTGACCCAAGCAGTAAATTCTTGGAATCGTTCTGGCCATTTTGTGCGTGGAATATCATCAAATGTAAACCAGTGAGAACTAGCTGGTTTTGATGAGTTGTGTGAAGCTCCTGTAGAGGCAGCATGGTCGCCATGAGTGGAACCTTCATCATCATCTGGTTCATCAACATAAGGAGGACCAGGAGAAGGAGAACTAGTGGAAGGCTCGACCATAAGGAGTCTAGAAATGTCTGCAAATTCTGACTCAGAATCAGAAGAGGTTGCAGGTTCAGTCTCTGTAATTGCTGAGGAAGACTCGGAGGAAGTCGGGACAGACTGATCTGTGGAAGAGAAGTCATCAGACTGAGAAGCAAAAGATTGCTCAGAGTGACTAGAAGAGGATGGAGATGGAGTTTCCATCATAAGCGGAGGCTGAGAAGAATACTGGTGAAGTGGTGCTTTCTGTTTAGAATCTGGGGGATGTGGTGCTGAAGATGAATCAGACTGTGTATCTGAAACATGAGATGGAGTATGTTCTGGAGTGGGAACTGGACTAGGAACAGGAGTTGGGACAGGAGTCCTTTGGGGATTTGGTGTATTTCTTTTTGGTCTAGAGGAGGACTGAGTTGGAGTTGGGTCAGAGGTAGGAGATAAACCAAACATGGGACTCAGGTCAGGAGGCCTATATAAGGATGGTGTATAGAAAGGTTGGTATGTCTTGAAAGTAGATGGTTGAAATGGAAGAGGAGCTGACTTAGCCAACCGTGGTTGCTGGAAATGCCTTTCTGCATCTATACGAGCAAGTTCCGCTTTAAGACTGCGGATTTCAGCTTCTTTTTTATTAAACTCGGGACCCCAGAGAGTTGTGTGAAGCTCCTGTAGAGGCAGCATGGTCGCCATGAGTGGAACCTTCATCATCATCTGGTTCATCAACATAAGGAGGACCAGGAGAAGGAGAACTAGTGGAAGGCTCGACCATAAGGAGTCTAGAAATGTCTGCAAATTCTGACTCAGAATCAGAAGAGGTTGCAGGTTCAGTCTCTATAATTGCTGAGGAAGACTCGGAGGAAGTCGGGACAGACTGATTTGTGGAAGAGAAGTCATCAGACTGAGAAGCAAAAGATTGCTCAGAGTGACTAGAAGAGGATGGAGATGGAGTTTCCATCATAAGCGGAGGCTGAGAAGAATACTGGTGAAGTGGTGCTTTCTGTTTAGAATCCTGGGATGTGGTGCTGAAGATGAATCAGACTGTGTATCTGAAACATGAGATGGAGTATGTTCTGGAGTGGGAACTGGACTAGGAACAGGAGTTGGGACAGGAGTCCTTTGGGGATTTGGTGTATTTCTTTTTGGTCTAGAGGAGGACTGAGTTGGAGTTGGGTCAGAGGTAGGAGATAAACCAAACATGGGACTCAGGTCAGGAGGCCTATATAAGGATGGTGTATAGAAAGGTTGGTATGTCTTGAAAGTAGATGGTTGAAATGGAAGAGGAGCTGACTTAGCCAACCGTGGTTGCTGGAAATGCCTTTCTGCATCTATACGAGCAAGTTCCGCTTTAAGACTGCGGATTTCAGCTTCTTTTTTATTAAACTCGGGACCCCAGAGAGTTGTGTGAAGCTCCTGTAGAGGCAGCATGGTCGCCATGAGTGGAACCTTCATCATCATCTGGTTCATCAACATAAGGAGGACCAGGAGAAGGAGAACTAGTGGAAGGCTCGACCATAAGGAGTCTGGAAATGGAGGTGAGTATACCTTTTCGTTTCCACCGAACAATTAATTCGGGTGGAATCTCGAGAGTAACATCTTTGCTTTCTGCTTGGGAGGTGATAAAGCGCACCGGTCAAGTCTAAGACCTGGACATATTCTTTTGGAGCAGGTCTATTAGTATGGATGAGAGTTCTAATTCCTCGGGTTAAGGAATTTTCTCTTTTGTACATGGTAAGGACTAAGTAAAGGCATGGAAGACTCGTAAATCATGCGAGACTCGGGGATATAGCTATATTCAACAAGGTTTTCTATTTTGGAAGCCATGTGTTTAGTGCAAGATTTGGGTAAAGACAAAGTAGAAGACATAGAAATAGGAGATAGATCTGTAGGTTGAGATGAAGATGAAGCCATGGTTTTGAAAGCTGTTTTCTCTTTTGTATCCAGAAGACAAGAAACTTATCACAAATTATACCACCTCGGGCAGGAACGGGACGGGGCTCTGATACCACAACTAGTTGACAAAAACCCAAGAAAGCCAATATGATCAGAATTCGGATAAAAGATCCAAACCCTTGAGAAGCTAAGTCTCAAGAACCCGGATTGCTAGATAAGACGCCACAAAGGTTAGCAAATCCTTTGATAAGTCAAAAGTTCTTTCAAGAACAAGTTGAGAAAATCCTCTCAATGATATTAAACTCAATAATGTCAAAAGTCTTTTAAAATAACATAAAGGAGTGTTTATATAAGGTGGCTAATCCTAATCTAACTTAAAAATAAGAGAAAACCCTAAAATTAAAAACCTGGATCCGCAGACCCAGGCTGGGCCTTGGCCTGCAAAGCCTCTTATTTTAAACGGGCCATAACTTGGTCATATGATGTCGGATTTTAACCCACAATATACCGTTTCGAAGCTCTCGACGTAAGGAATGTATCTACAGATTTAGAACTACTCTTCTGGCCCTTATTATATTTCAAAAATCATCCTCTCCGATGCTCGCCACCTCGTTAGCCCGAATCAAGTGTACCAAGGTCGGTTCCTCCTCATTCAAGCCCATCTTGAATATTGGACTCTTGCAAATTGAATTTGAATTGAAGTCATCCAAAGTAGCTTGAATAAATCCTTGCATGGCTTCCTTGATCTTCTTAGCTCGTGCTCTCGTAAAGAGGAAGGGGTACAATAAAGTATACTTCGGCTTCATCAAATCCATGGAAACCGAAGTGGAGTAATAATGAGAGACAACATGAAGGAATCAAGACTGAACCACCTAAGGCAAAAGATGATTTCAGTATCAAAAACAAATCTAAGGCTGAATCTCAACCACCGAAGAATCGGGACATCAAGTGCTTCAAGTGTTTGGATTCTAGACACATTGCTTCTCAATGCCCAAATAAGAGAGTTATGGTGATGCAAGATAGTGGGGAATTAGTAAGTGAGAGTGAGAGTGATGGTGGTGAGATACCTGGGTTGATTGATGCTAGTGATGATGATGAAGTAGAATACCTCGCGAAAGGTGAATCACTAGTTGCTAGGCGTGCTTTGAGTGTGTTGATGACATGAAGCAGCAGAGAGAGAACATCTTCCATACCAGATGCATTGTGAATAATAAGGTGTGTGGTATGATAATAGATGGTGGGAGTTGCACCAATGTAGCTAGTACTACCCTTGTAGAGAAGTTAGGGTTACCCTTGCTAACGCATCCCGTGGCCTTACAAATTGCAGCGGTTAAATGATTGTGAAGAGGTCAAAGTTAATAAGTAAGTATTGGTAACATCTACTATTGAAAAATATAATGATAAGGTGCTTTGTGACGTAGTTCCTATGCATGTTGGGCATTTATTATTGGGGAGGCCATGGCAGTATGATAGGAAGGTGACACATGATGGGTTTAGGAATAGATATAGCTTTGTCAAAAATGGGAGAACCGCTTGTTCTGTTAGCACCAAAAGAGGTCTACGAGGACCAAATAAAGATGAGGGAAAAAGAAAGACAATATACAAAGAGTGACGTCGAGAGTTATGAGAAGAAAAAGAAAGAGAGTGAGGCTAAAAGTGAGAGAAAAGAAAAGAGTGAGAAAGAGGGAAGAGTAAAAAAGTTCTTTGCAGGAGTGGGTGAGATTAGGAAAGTATATAAAGCAAGCCATTTCATGGTTTTACTCGTGTTCAAAGAATCATATCTAACCTTTGATGACATTAATCCTTCTCTTTCTAGTGTTCTTACTTCTTTGTTGCAGGAGTTTGAAGATGTGTTTCCTGAGGAAATGCCTATTGGCTTACCACCCATTAGAGGCATTGAGCATCAAATAGATTTCGTACCAGGAGCTGTCATACCTAATAGGCCAGCCTATAGAAGTAATTCCAAGGAGACCAAAGAGCTTCAAAGGCAAGTTATAGAGCTGATGAGCAAGGGGTACGTGAGAGAGAGCATGAGCCCATGTGCAGTACCAGTGCTACTAGTACCAAAGAAGGATGGGAATTGGAGAAAGTGTGTTGATTGTCGAGCCATCAATAATATTACGGTAAAGTATCGCCATCCCATTACTAGGTTAGATGATATGCTGGATGAATTACATGGAGCTTGTTTATTTTCTAAAATTGATTTAAAAAGTGGCTATCACCAAATTTGCATGAGAGAAGGTGATGAATGGAAAACTGCCTTTAAGACCAAATATGGATTGTATGAATGGTTAGTTATGTCTTTTGGTTTTACTAATGCACCTAGAACTTTTATGAGATTAATGAATCATGTGTTGCGTGCATTTATAGGTCAGTTTGTTGTTGTTTATTTTGATGATATTCTAGTGTACAGCAAGACTTTAGAAGAGCATATTGCACATTTGTGATGTGTGTTAGATGTTTTGAGGAATGAAAAGTGTTACGAGAAAGTTGTTTTTCTTGGTTTTGTTGTTGGTGCAAATGGTATAGAGATGGATCAAGAAAAGGTTAAGGCTGTTAAGGAGTGGCCAACGCCTAAGAGCATCAGTGAGGTAAGGAGCTTTCATGGTTTAGCTAGTTTTTATCGACGATTTGTTAAAGATTTTAGCACTATTGCCACACCTCTTATTGATGTTGTTAAAAAGAATGTTGCATTTACTTGGAGTGTTGAACAGGGTAAAGCATTTATTGATTATAAAGACAGGTTATATTTTGCACCTAGTCTAGCATTTACTTGATTTTAACCACACTTTTGAGATTGACTGTGATGCCTTAGGAATAGGTATTGGAGCAGTTTTGATGCAGGATCAAAGGTCCATTGCTTATTTTATTGAGAAGAAGACTGAACAGTATGCTACTCAAGCTCATAAGGGTAGGAAACGTGCAATTTTTAAACTCGGTGATTGGGTTCGGGTTCACGTACGGAAGGAGAGGTTTCCATCCCAAAGGAAATCTAAGTTGTACCCTCGAGGAGATAGTCCATTTCAAATTCTTGAGCGTATTAACGACAACGCTTATAAAAAGGATTTTACAGGTGAGTATAACGTGTCCGTTACATTTAATGTTTCTGATCTTTCTCCCTTCAGATTCGAGGACGAATCCTTTTGAGGAGAGGAGGAATGATGTGATCCAAAGCGCTCAGAGCATTAAAGATCCGTTGCTTGTTCCAGAAGGGCCAATTACGAGAGCACGAGTTAAGAAGATCAAGGAAGCAATGCAAGGATTTATTCAAGCTACTTTGGATGACTTCAATCCAAATTCAATTTGCAAGAGTCCAATATTCAAGATGGGCTGGAATGAGGAGGAACCAGCCTTGGTACACTTGATTCGAGCTAACGAGGTGGCGAACATCGGAGAGGATATTTTTGAAGTATAATAAGGGCTAGAAGAGTAATTCTAAATCAATAGATACATTCCTTACGTCGAGAGCTTCGAAACGGTATATTGTGGGTCAAAATCCGACATCATATGACCAAGTTATGGCCCGTTTAAAATAAGTGACTTTACAGGCCAAGGCCCTACGGGTCTTGCGGGTCCAGGTTTTTAATTTTAGGGTTTTCTCTTATTTTTAAGTTAAGTTAAGGTTAGCCACCTTATATAAACTCTCCTTTATGTTATTTTGAAGAGACTTTTGACATTATTGAGTTTAATATCATTGAGAGGATTTTCTCAACTTGTTCTTGAAAGAACTTTCGACTTATCAAAGGATTTGCTAACCTTTATGGCGTCTTATCTAGCAATCCGGGTACTTGAGACCTAGCTTCTCAAGGGTTTGGATCTTTTATCTGAATTTTGATCATATTGGCTTTCTTGGGTTCTTGTCAATCCAGTTGTGGGTTTTTCTAGCTTGATCTGTAGAAGGGTTCTCATCACTTCGATAAAAGGGATAAAAGGGTTCTCATCACTTTGATGAAGTATGACTTCACAGTTCAGCATATAAAAGGGGATAAGAACCTAATCCCTGATCTTCTCACTCGTTCCCTTCCAGCTACAACCTTGGTCACATCTGTTTCTACCTTCCCTCTCATAGCTATGGCTTTGCCTCTTCCTACCACAAAGCAGCCTACTAAAAAGACTCTTCCTATGAACCTCTCTTTTCACTCACTTCATCGATTCAGGGACTTTCCCAAAAAGTTCCTATTTCGATACTTCACCAATATCTATCGTGGTCCACCCGCTGGTTTTTCCAGTTTCCATCCTAAACATATTTTTCTCACCGCTTTTACTATTGATCCCAAACAGATATCACAGAGGACGAACTTTGGTTCATTTGGTGCCTTACCACTTTGTGATGAGAACCCTTCTAGATCAAGCTAGAAAAACCCACAACTAGATTGACAAAATCCCAAGAAATCCAATATGATCAGAATTCGGATAAAAGATCCAAACCCTTGAGAAGCTAAGTCTCAAGAACCCGGATTGCTAGATAAGACGCCACAAAGGTTAGCAAATCCTTTGATAAGTCAAAAGTTCTTTCAAGAACAAGTTGAGAAAATCCTCTCAATGATATTAAACTCAATAATGTCAAAAGTCTTTTAAAATAACATAAAGGAGTGTTTATATAAGGTGGCTAATCCTAATCTAACTTAAAAATAGGAGAAAACCCTAAAATTAAAAACTGGACCCGCAAGGCTTTGGCCTGCAAAGCCTCTTATTTTAAACGGGCCATAACTTGGTCATATGATGTCGGATTTTAACCCACAATATACCGTTTCGAAGCTCTCGATGTAAGGAATGCATCTACAGATTTAGAACTACTCTTCTGGCCCTTATTATACTTCAAAATCATCCTCTCCGATGCTCGCCACCTCGTTAGCTCGAATCAAGTGTACCAAGGCTGGTTCCTCCTCATTCAAGCCCATCTTGAATATTGGACTCTTGCAAATTGAATTTGAATTGAAGTCATCCAAAGTAGCTTGATTAAATCCTTGCATTGCTTCCTTGATCTTCTTAGCTCGTGCACTCGTAGTTGGCCCTTCCGGAACAAGCAACGGATCTTTAATGTCCGAGCACTCGGATCACATCACTTTGTATGCCGCAAAATTGGTATTTCTTTTCCACGGTTCACTCTTATGTACTATGTTCGAGTGGTTCTCCCCAATTCTTTGGTGGAGAAGACAATTCCAACAGATTGCCGAAAGACTTCATCTCTCTCGATTCCCGATTATGAAAAGGACAAGTTCACCTCCGTCTTCATTATTCACAGGCATATTTCCAACATCCCGTTACAAAGTCATTTTGGACACAAGACTAGGCATATGAATGGAAAACCCTTCCTCATCCTTTTCCTCTTCAAATGACCATACAACTGTTCAAGAACTCAAGTACTTCCTCCTCGACCTCAATCATGTTCCTCCTCTAGCAATAGATATTTTCTTAGGACCTCAACATGAAGTTCTCTCGGTTCCATCCTCAAGTGACAATCCAGGTGGCCTCCCGTTCAAAGAAGAACGCCCGATTACACCAACATCATGTACCAGGACTCACAAGACACTTATGAAGACTTTTCTCCGCCTTCTCTCGGGCCCGCCAACCTCCTAGTCTACAGTGCTCTTCCTCCTACACAAAGGAACACCCACCGTAACCTACCTACTCCTCCTATGCTTTGGAAATTATGTGATCCGTGAGTGCTCGTAGCATTAAAGATCCGTTGCTTGTTCCGTAAGGGCCAATTACGAGAGCACGAGCTAAGAAGATCAAGGAAGCAATGCAAGGATTTATTCAAGCTACTTTGGATGACTTCAATTCAAGTTCAATTTGCAAGAGTCCAATATTCAAGATGAGCTTGAACGAGGAGGAACCAGCCTTGGTACACTTGATTCGAGCTAACGAGGTGGCGAGCATCGGAGAGAATGATTTTTGAGGTATAATAAGGGCCAGAAGAGCAATTCTAAATTTGTAGATTCCTTACGTCGAGAGCTTCAAAACGGTATATTGTGGGTTAAAATCCGACATCATATGACCAAGTTATGGCCCGTTTAAAATAAGTGGCTTTCCAAGCCAAGGCCCTGCGGGTCCAGGTTTTTAATTTTAGGGTTTTCTCTTATTTTTAAGTTAGATTAGGGTTAGCCACCTTATATAAACACTCCTTTATGTTATTTTGAAGAGACTTTTGACATTATTGAGTTTAATATCATTGAGAGAATTTTCTCAACTTGTTCTTGAAAGAACTTTCGACTTATCAAAGGATTTGCTAACCTTTGTGGTGTCTTATCTAACAATCCCGTTTCTTGAGACTTAGCTTCTCAAGGGTTTGGATTTTTTATCCGAATTCTGATCATATTGGCTTTCTTGGATTTTTGTCAATCTAGTTGTGGGTTTTTCTAGCTTGATCTAGAAGGGTTCTTATCAGTTGGTATCAGGGCTTAGGCACCAAGGTCAGATTCATCTATCTTTATTGTTTTTTTTCTCATTCTTGTTTGAAATTTTTCATTCTTGTTCTAGTTTAAAAAAAAAAAAAAAAACGTGAACAGTGCTATGAACAGTAGCATATGAACAGTATTACATGAACAGTGCCGCATGAATAGTATTTTTAGGGTTTTCTTATATCAAGTTTTGCATCTTTGTGGTTTCTTTCCTTAAATCCACAAATTTTACCTCTAATTATAATTACTGATATCATAGTAATCACAGTGATTACTGTGGGTAATACCCAGTAATTACCTAGTATAATTATAATTATACTGGTACCAGGTATCCACTGTAGGTATTATACTGGTATAATTATAATTATAATACCACTGTATAGTAATTATACAGTACTATATACTTATCACTGCACAATATGATTATAATTATACTATGGTATTAGTATACCATAGTACTAATTATACTAATTATAATTACAGTAGTACACCAGTGGGGCTCTGGTATAATTACTGGCCCACTGGTACAGTGGTATAATTATAGTTAGTATACCACCGTATCAGTATACTATAATTATATACTAGTGCTGGTATAATTATATCATTGGGCTCAGTATACAATTATACTGTTATATAATTATAGTATACCAGTGGGTATACAGTATAATTATATACCACTGATACTGGTATATATCACAGTATAATAACTGTACAGTATAATTATATAACAGTGAGGTGGTATACTAACTATAATTATACCTCTGATACCGCTCGGGGTTATCCACTAACGTTGAGTACAAAAGACGAACCAATTCGTCCCGATGAACAATATCATCTATCGGGTTACCCAAGACGAACAAAATGACCATATACCAGCAAAGGGGTCTCGATCGCTTTCTCGCATACCACGTTATCTTTTCGCCAAATCAAGTCGGCTATTCTTTAAACATGAACAACGTACTCACGTCGTCGTTTTCTCAACCGATGCAAGGGCTTTGGTGTTGGTAACCAACTAACTATACGAAACCTACACAAGGTTTTGTGTATAGGACGTACTCAACAAGGATAGAGATGAACAAATTCGCAGAAGAGTCTAACTTCTCGAAATACTTAGAGAAAACAAGAGATAGTTTAGAAAGCCATTTCTTTTTTCATCTTATTCATCTTATTTCCCATCTTTTTCATCTTACAAAAGGGGAGGAGTTTCCTTTATATAGGAAAAGCTCCGTGAAACAAGCCAACAAACTTTAGGGGTGGGACAAGTTCCCTAGCCACTTGATTATAAACAAACAAAAATTAAAAGTAACTTTAACAAAGCAATCTAACACGTGTGTGGTAGGACAGGACCCCTAACCACATGATTGCTAACAAACAAAAGATAAAAGTAGCTTTTGGAAAAGAAAATCTACATTATTACAAACAAACAAAAGTCATAAAGTGACTTTATGAAAAGCAAATCAAAACAAGCCAAACAATTACATAAAGTGAGATGGGGACAGGTTCATCATGTCATCTTCACTGTCGGTGTCATCATCACTAATATCGACTGTGCCAAACACGTTGTGAGTAGATTCTAGTGGGTGTTCTACTGTATAGGAGGAAGAGCCTGTAGACCGAGGAGGTTGGCAAAACTGAGAGAAGACTGGAGAAAAGTCTTCGTAAGGATCTTGTGAGTCCTGGTACATGATGTTGGTGTAATCTGGGCGTTCTTCTTTGAACAGGAGGCCACCTAGATTTGTACTAGATGATGGAACTTAGAGGACTTTATGTTGAGGTCCTAGGGAAGTGTGTTGAATATCTGTTGCTGGAGGAGGAACATGATTTAGGTCGAGGAGGAAATGCTTGAGTTCTTGAACAGTGGTAGGGTCATGCTGAAGAGGAAAAGGATGAGGAAGGGTTTTCCATTCATATGCTTGGTCTTGTGTCCAAAATGATTGGGTAGCAAGATGTTGGAAATATGCCCTGTGAATAATGAAAACAAAGGTGAACTTGTCTTTTTCATAGTCGTAATCGAGAGATGAAGTCTTTCAGCAATCTGTTGGAATTGGCGTCTCCACCAAGGAATGGGGGAGAACCACTCGAACATAGTCCATATGAGCGAACCTGCAAGTGGTGGACTATTGAGGAGAGTCTGAATTGCATGAAAAGGAAAGACCAATTTGGTGGTGATGAGAACCCTTCTAGATCAAGCTAGAAAAACCCACAACTAGATTGACAAAAACCCAAGAAAGCCAATATGATCAGAATTCGGATAAAAGATCCAAACCCCTGAGAAGCTAAGTCTCAAGAACCCGGATTGCTAGATAAGACGCCACAAAGGTTAGCAAATCCTTTGATAAGTCAAAAGTTCTTTCAAGAACAAGTTGAGAAAATCCTCTCAATGATATTAAACTCAATAATGTCAAAAGTCTTTTTTAAAATAACATCAAGGAGTGTTTATATAAGGTGGCTAATCCTAATCTAACTTAAAAATAAGAGAAAACCCTAAAATTAAAAACCTGGACCCGCAGGACCCGCAGGGCCTTGGCCTGCAAAGCCACTTATCTTAAACGGGCCATAACTTGGTCATATGATATCGGATTTTAACCCACAATATATCGTTTCGAAGCTCTCGACGTAAGGAATGCATCTACAAATTTAGAATTACTCTTCTGGCCCTTATTATACTTCAAAAATCATTCTCTCCGATGCTCGCCACCTCGTTAGCCCGAATCAATTGTACCAAGGCTGGTTCCTCCTCGTTCAAGCCCATCTTGAATATTGGACTCTTGCAAATTGAACTTGAATTGAAGTCATCCAAAGTAGCTTGAATAAATCCTTGCATGGCTCCCTTGATCTTCTTAGCTCGTGCTCTCGTAATTGGCCCTTCTGGAACAAGCAACGGATCTTTAATGCTCGAGCACTCGGATCACATCATTCCCCCTCTCCTCAAAAGGATTCGTCCTCGAATCTGAACCTGCATCAAAGGGAGAAAGATCGAAACATTAAAGGTAGCAGACACGTTATACTCACCGGAAGATCCACTTGATAAGCATTATCATTAACACGCTCAAGAATCTGAAATGGACCATCTCCTCGAGGGTGCAACTTAGATTTCCTCCGGGCTGGAAACCTCTCCTTACGCATGTGAACCCAAACCCAATCGCCGGTTCAAAAATCACACGTTTCCTACCCTTATTAGCTTGAGTAACATATTGCTCAATCTTTTTCTTAATAAAATAAGCAATGGGCCTTCGATCCTGCATTAAAACAACTCCAATACCTATTCCTGAGGCATCACATTCAATCTCAAAAGTACGATTAAAATTAGGTAATGCTAGAATAGGTGCAGAACATAACCCTTCTTTAAGATCAATGAATGCTTTATCTTGGTCAACACTCCAAGTAAATGCAACATTCTTTTTAACAACATCAGTAAGAGGTGTGGCAATAGTGCTAAAATCCTTAACAAAGCGCCGATAAAAACTAGCTAAACCATGAAAGCTCCTTACCTCACTGATGCTCTTAGGCGTTGCCCACTCCCTAATAGCCTTAACCTTTTCTTGATCCACCTCTATACCATTTGCACCAACAACAAAACCAAGAAAAACAACTTTCTCTATGCAAAAAGAACATTTCTTAAAATTAGCATACAACTTTTCTTTCCTCAAAACATCTAACACACATCGCAAATGTCCAATATGCTCTTCTAAAGTCTTGCTGTACACTAGAATATCATCAAAATAAACAACAACAAACTGACCTATAAATGCACGCAACACATGATTCATTAATCTCATAAAAGTACTAGGTGCATTAGTAAGACCAAAAGGCATAACTAACCATTCATACAATCCATATTTGGTCTTAAAGGCGCTTTTCCATTCATCACCTTCTCTCATACGAATTTGGTGATAGCCACTTTTTAAATCAATTTTAGAAAATAAACAAGCTCCATGCAATTCATCCAAAGATATCATCTAACCTAGGAATGGGATGGCGATATTTTACCGTAATATTATTGATGGCTCGGCAATCAACACACATTCTCCAATTTCCATCCTTCTTTGGTACTAGTAGCACCGCACCGCACATGGGCTCATGCTCTCTCTTACGTACCCCTTGCTCATCAGCTCTATAACTTGCCTTTGAAGCTCTTTGGTCTCATCGGGATTACTTCTATAGGCTGACCTATTGGGTATGACAGCTCTCCGGTACGAAATCTATTTGATGCTCAATGCCTCCGATGGGTGGTAAGCCAATAGGCATTTCCTCCGAAAACACATCTTCAAACTCCCGTAACAAAGAAGTAACAACACTAGAAAGAGAAGGATTAATGTCATCAAAGGTTAGATATGATTCTTTGAACACGAGCAAAACCATGAAATGGCTTGCTTTATATGCTTTCCTAATCTCGCCCACTCCCCGCAAAGAAGTTCTTTCTCGCTCTTCCCTCTTTCTCACTCTTTTTTTCTTTTCTCTCACTTGTAGTTTCACTCTCTTTCTTTTTCTTATCATAACTCTCGACCTCACTCTTTTTATTTTGTCTTTCTTTTTCCCTCATCTTTATTTGGTCCTCGTAGACCTCTTTTGGTGTTAAAGGAACAAGCGTCACGGTTCGCCCATTTTTGACAAAGCTATATCTATTCCTAAACCCATCATGTGTCACCTTCCTATCATACTGCCATGGCCTTCCCAATAATAAATGCCCAGCATGCATAGGAACTACGTCACAAAGCACCTCATCACTATACTTTCCAATAGTAAATGTTACCAATACTTGCTTATTAACTTTGACCTCTCCACAATCATTTAACCACTGCAATCTGTAAGGCCTGGGATGCGTTAGCAAGGGTAACCCTAACTTCTCTACAAGGGTAGTACTAGCTACATTGGTGCAACTCCCACCATCTATTATCATACTACACATCTTATTATTCACAATGCATCTAGTATGGAAGATGTTCTCTCTCTGCTGCTCCATGTCATCAACACTCATTTGTGTACTCAAAGCACGCCTAGCAACTAGGGATTCACCTTTCGCAGAGTATTCTACTTCGGATGCTCGATCATCACCATCACTTTTCCAAAATTCATTCTCTCCTCATACTTATCTATAGGCTCATATCCATGCCTATTATTTTCCCCATCATGTCTTGCTTCAACATGTCTAGCCTTGTTTTGCTTTCTACTAGTTTGTACCTTCTGAATACCCTCAATGCCAGCTCCATGTTGCCTCAACTGGCTTCCCATCTCATCAAACCTCGCATTCATCTTTTCAAATGCCTGGTGCATTGCCTTCAAAGTGAAAGTAAAGTCTACCGTAGAAGGTTGCGCCTCACTTTTATCATCCATATTAGTTATTTGAATCTGCAAAGAGATGTTAGCAAAATAGAAAAACAACAATGAACCTCACAAGCCTCACGTGTTTACACTCGCGATGTCACTCCACTCGTGTTTACACTCAAATAGGCTTTTACCCGAAGCTGTGCTCACACACTCTTGCCTTTTACCGCTCTTATATTTTCTCAATCAAGTTCTTTAGGAACTAATAACTCAATCAAGGGAAGGTACCAAAGTATAATCCCTCTAACAATCACAGTCCAAGAAACAAGAAAAAGGAAAAACGAACAAGAATATAGGAAACAAGAATAACAAGACCAAGAAAACAAAGGAGATCACCCAATATGATTATTGTTAATGTGATTTTTTTTCTTTTTTGTTTTTTGCTCCTTTTTTTTTTTTTTTTTTTTTTTGTAATCCTTAAATAATTGAAATTTGAATGAATTTAGGGGAAAAGGTAAAATTTATGAATTTAAGGAAAGAAACCACAAGGATGCAAAATTGATATAAGAAAACCCTAAAAATACTGTTCATGCGGCACTGTTCATGCGGCACTGTTCACGTTTTTTTTTTTTTTTTTTTTTTTTTTTTTTTTTTTTGCTAGAACAAGAATGAAAAATCTCAAACAAGAATGAGAAAAAAAATAAAAAAGATAGATGAATCTGACCTTGGTGCCTAAGCTCTGATACCAACTGATGAGAACCCTTCTAGATCAGGCTAGAAAAACCCACAACTAGATTGACAAGAACCCAAGAAAGCCAATATGATCAGAATTCGGATAAAAGATCCAAACCCTTGAGAAGCTAAGTCTCAAGAACCCGGATTGCTAGATAAGACGCCACAAAGGTTAGCAAATCCTTTGATAAGTCAAAAGTTCTTTCAAGAACAAGTTGAGAAAATCCTCTCAATGATATTAAACTCAATAATGTCAAAAGTCTTTTTCAAAATAACATAAAGGAGTGTTTATATAAGGTGGCTAATCCTAATCTAACTTAAAAATAAGAGAAAACCCTAAAATTAAAAACCAGGACCCGCAGGACCCGGAGGGCCTTGGCCTGCAAAGCCACTTATCTTAAACGGGCCATAACTTGGTCATATGATATCGGATTTTAACCCACAATATATCGTTTCGAAGCTCTCGACGTAAGGAATGCATCTACAAATTTAGAATTACTCTTCTGGCCCTTATTATACTTCAAAAATCATTCTCTCCGATGCTCGCCACCTCGTTAGCCCGAATCAATTGTACCAAGGCTGGTTCCTCCTCGTTCAAGCCCATCTTGAATATTGGACTCTTGCAAATTGAACTTGAATTGAAGTCATCCAAAGTAGCTTGAATAAATCCTTGCATGGCTCCCTTGATCTTCTTAGCTCGTGCTCTCGTAATTGGCCCTTCTGGAACAAGCAACGGATCTTTAATGCTCTGAGCACTCTGGATCACATCAGGTGGCATACAAAGTGGTGAGGCACCAAATGAACCAAAGTTCATCCTCTGTGATATCCCATTTGGGATCAATAGTAAAATCGGTGAGGAAAAGATGTTCAGGATGGAAACTGGGAAAACCAGCAGGTTGACCACGGTAGATATTAGTGAAGTAGCGAAACAGGAATTTTTTGGCAAAGTCCTGAATCTGGTGAAGGGACTGAAAAGAGAGGTTTAGAGGAAAAGTCTTTTTCGTAACTACGGTGGTTGGAAGAGGTGAAGCCATAGCTATGAGAGGGAAGGTAGAAACAGATGTAACCAAGGTTGTAAGGTCGAGTGAGAAGATCAGGGATTAGGTTCTTATCCCCTTTTATATGCTGAACTGTGAAGTCATACTTGACAAACCAAGTTTTTAGTCTGAGAAGATGTTTGTCCGGTAGCGTCTTGTTTTTTAAGTATATTAGGAAAAGCTGAATTGTCTAATCGAACCAGAAAGTTATGTCCGATTAAAGGTTCTGTCCGATTAAATGAAATTCAAACTTTTGAATGCCGTATTTGACGGCCAAAGTCTCCTTATAGATAACATGGTAGTACTTTTCAGAATCCTTGAATTGACCATTGGCGCGGGCACAGTAGAATTCAGGACCATTAATTTCTTCAAGGAGAACAGCTTCCCAGTACTCATCACTAGCATCCGTCTATAGGATTCGTCAACCGACAGTTGTTATTTTGAGTGGAGGAGGCTGTTGTGCCATTTGCTTTAGCTGCTGGACAGCTGTTGTCTGAGCTGGTCCCTAAGGAGAGGCAGTCTTTTTTAGCATCAATGAGAGAGGGTTAGTGTAGACTGCAACATGTGGTAAAAAGTCACTGAGGTAATTGATGATGCCTAGAAATTGCTGCAGTTGTTTTCTTGTGAGATTGTGATCTGGAAAGTGTAATAGTTCTTGGGCAATATGTGGCCCAGGATAATACTTTCCGTCTTTTAAGACCATATCAAGAAATTCAACTAATGTCTGGCCTAAAGTGCTCTTTTTTGCCGACAACATAATGCCATACTGATCCACAATCTGGTGAAACGTGGAAAGTAACTCCATGTGTGTCTCGTGATCAGTAAAAAACAAAAGGATGTCATCTATGTAGATAAGAGCATGGTGGAGGATAGGCTAGAAGATCCGTGTCATCGCTTTTTTAAGAAGCGAAGGTGCCACTTTAAGACTGAAAGGCATTACCGTCCACTGGTAATGGGCATTAGGGATACAGAAAGTCGTTTTGTATCTCTAAATGGATGAATGCCAAGTTGCCAAAATCCGGCCTTGGGATCAAACTTGGAAAAAATCTTTGCATCTCGGATGTGGACACATAAGGAGGGGATTTTTGGGAGAGGAACCTTGTCATCATATAGAAACCAGTGTAAGGGCCGGTCGTCTATCACAAGTCTCTTTTTACCCCGAACTATTTCTTGATCGCTTTCCACATAAAAGGCTTGGCAAGCCCAATTTGAAGTTGTGGGCTCAATTAACCCTTGTGACAAAAGCCGACCGCATTCATCTTGGGCTAACTTGAGGTCGATGGGAGTCATCCCCTGGATGAGTAGCCTTGGTAGGATTGACATCTTCATTAAGCTTAAATGGAAGCTTAATAAAGAATTGAATATTCTTCCATAGGGGAAAGGATTAGTAAACTGACTATGATTTTCAAGACAGAAAAGGATAAACTTTTTTTGGAAAGTTTGATATGGAGATTGTGTGTCTGAAAGAGCATACAGTTTAAGGGGTGTCTGTGTATGGAAGAAACATATGTTTAAACCGAATCCCTGTGGCCATAATCTGTAATTTGGACATTTGGTGAAGAAGATCAAAACCTATGAGAAGGTCTTTATCAGGAAGGGTTGAACCAACAACTTTTGTCTAAAGAACACAATTTTGGAAGAATTGAATACCAATGGGTGTTTTGGTAATCAAAGAGGTATGAAAAATATCGCCATTGGCGGCCTTGAAATACTCAGTATGTTTTTCCCAACGAGAAGATGGAAGAATGTTAGGATTAAGCATACTCTTTTGGGCTCCAGTGTCAATAAATCCGATAAGAGGTTTAGGTTTAGCAAACCTGGAAGAAAGAATTTGAATACGGATTGATGGAATAGGTGCTTTTACACTGGAGGATACCATGACTGGTTGAGCACAGCTGATGACAGGAACTGTGTCTTCAATTGGAAGTGCATGAGTTGAATCATTGCTGATGGCAAAGGCAGTTTGGTCATCATACTCATTCTGTTCTATATAAACAGATTCAACATCTTCGGAGTCAGATAACATTGATAATTGTTGAAGGTGTTGAATAAGACGCACAACTTTATCCAGACCTCGCTTTCTGCAACTAAAGTAGTGAGAATCTTTAATTTTGTGCATTTGGGACGGATCCTTCTTTCTGAAAAAGCGATAGGGCTTCTTCTTGGATGAACTAGGTCTGGACCGTCTGTACTGAAACTTGCGGAAGTGAGCTGCCTTCTTAGATGGACAGTGACAATCTTTTTCTGACTTGCATTTGATCTTGAGATAAGGCTTCTTGCAAGCAGTTTGAAAAGGTTGTTTGTTGTCAATGAGATCTCTCAAAAACTCTTTTTGCTCACATAGTCGTTCAAGAGCATTAACGACTAATTGATAGATCTTGCCGAGCGATATGTCTGCTACATTTAGCTGATTCACAGTGATAAGCCTTTGAAGCTCAGGTTGTAATTCCTTAGGGATAGAAGCGATGAAGACATGCTTCAGTGTAGGATCGTTAAAGCCATTGAGCTTATAGAAGATAGTGGACATACGCTTGTAGTGAAAATCAAGATCTTTCTGCTGCAAGGAACCGCATTTCATCTGCATGTATTGTCTACGAGCAAGTTCGGTTGCTGCAATAGGTTCTCCAATAAATTGATCATAAATTATGCCCAACGCAGTGGACACATCTGGAAACTGAACGAATTGGAGTTGGCGATAAAGACCCACGCTATCAAACTAATCTCGGAGAGAGCCAGTAAATCGAGAACTGAACTCTTGAAGTACTTTAAGAGTTGTGGCCCCTGGTTGAAGCAGTTGAACATTGACCCAAGCAGTAAATTCTTGGAATCGTTCTGGCCATTTTGTGCGTGGAATATCATCAAATGTAAACCAGTGAGAACTCGTTGGTTTTGATGAGTTGTGTGAAGCTCCTGTAGAGGTAGAATGGTCGCCATGAGTGAAACCTTCATCATCATCTGGTTCATCAACATAAGGAGGACCAGGAGAAGGAGAACTAGTGGAAGGCTCGACCATAAGGAGTCTGGAAATGTCTGCAAATTCTGACTCAGAATCAGAAGAGGTTGCAGGTTCAGTCTCTGTAAGTGCTGAACAGGAGGAATTTGAGGAAGACTTTGAGGAAGTCGGGACAGACTGAGCTGTGGAAGGGGAGTCATCAGACTGAGAAGCAAAAGATTGCTCAGAGTGACTAGAAGAAGATTGAGATGGAGTTTCCATCATAAGCGGAGGCTGAGAAGAATACTGGTGAAGTGGTGCCTTCTGTTTAGAATCTGGAGGATGTGGTGCTGAAGATGAATCAGATTGTGTATCTGAAACATGAGATGGAGTATGTTCTGGAGTGGGAACTGGACTAGGAACAGGAGTCGGGATAGGAGTCCTTTGGGATTTTGGTGTATTTCTTTTTGGTCTGGAGGAGGACTGAGTTGGAGTTGGGTCAGAGGTATAAGATAGACCAAACATGGGACTCTGGTTAATAGGCCTGTATAAGGATGGTGTATAGAAAGGTTGGTATGTCTTGAAAGTATAGAAAGGATGGTGTATAGAAAAGGTAGAGGAGCTGACTTAGCCAACTATGGTTGCTGGAAATGCCTTTCTGCATCTATACGAGCAAGTTCTGCCTTAAGACTGCGGATTTCAGCTTCTTTTTTATTAAACTCGGGACCCTAGATATTGTTTTTTATCATAGATCGGAGTTCGTTGTCAAGCTGAATGGCTCTGTTGTTCATATCTACATACATCTTGTCTAGCTGAGAGACAACAAAAGTAACTTGCTGGGATGTATGTTGAACTTGTGTAACAACCGCATCTACTTTGGTGTGAATCTATTCCAAAACAGCATTCTGGGCTCTGGCATTCTGAGTTTGCTAGTTGAGAACAGACTCGAACGGCTTAGGTTCTTCAGGTTGACCAGTAGGAGTAACAGGGCCATAAATATAAGGTTTTGTGACAACATTACATGTTGGATTCGTGTGTTTGTCAAGGGAAGGAAACTGACTGTTGTAAGTACTGGATGAAGATGAAAACATCATACATGACTTAATCAAGGGTGGTTGAGGTGAGGAAGGCAAAAGGTTCTCTTGTCTAAGGATTTTTAGGCCTTTGGTGTAAATAGGTAAAGGTGACATAGACTCAGGATGATCAGGAGGAAAAGGTTTGTGGGGTTTACAAGTAGCAGGAGTCCTGCTAACCTTTTTCTTTCTGCGACGCTTAAGAGCATCATCCTCATCATCAGAATAGTCATCGAGGCAAGGATAGCCTGGATCACACATATGGGCTTGAGGAACATCCCATAAGAAATGACCATCGAGTTTGCTAGGATATATTGGATATCCTGTTGGAGCAAAGCTGTGGATGGGAATCTTTTCTTGTGCAGTTGGGACTACTGTGATCTTTGATGTGTAAGAAAAAGAAACTCTGGGTGCTTGTTTTGAAGATGGTGGCTGGAAAGTCATTCTAACCAAGCCGTCTGATCTTTTCTCGAACATAGCATCGAAGTTTGAAGTGGCTGAGAATTCTGGTGGAACTTCTCATAGTTCGATAGCCATTCGAGAGGCATGAGTTTTAGGAGTTCATGCTTTTGAAGTTGTCTAGGAATCTAAACTATGGAAGGAGTTGTCTCAGTATCTGCTAGGATCATCAAAGCATCATGTGAAGACTGTGCTGTTGGAAGATCAAGAGCATGGTTCTGCAATCGGTAAACAAGCTGGTGATGCAGAGTTGCTATCTTCGAAGTGACAGTCTATTCTGCTCCCTAAATCTGTACTTGAACCTCCAAGATTGTAGGAAGGTTGGCATCGTTGAGTGACAGATTGAAATTGGGATAGAAAGTGAGGAGAACACTTCCTGCATGCAGAGTTGTGAGGACTATACGAGTATCTAGCAGTGCAAGTCTGGCTGTAACTGGTAGACTTTTACGGCCACCAAGATGGAGGTGAGTATACCCTTTTCGTTTCCACTGAACAATTAATTTAGGTGGAATCTCAAGAGCGACATACTACTTTGCTTGGGAGGCTGATAAAGCGTACTGGTCTAGTCTAGAAGACTGGACATACTCTTTTGGAGCAGGTCTATCAGTATGGATGAGAGTTCTAATTCCTCGGGTTAAGGAATTTTCTCTTTTGTACGAGATGGTAAGGACTAAGTAAAGGCATGGAAGACTCGAAATCGTGCGGACTCAGAAATATAACTATATTCAACAAGGTTTTCTATTTTAGAAGCCATGCGTTTCGTGCAAGATTTGGGTAAAGACAAAGTAGAAGACATAGAAATAGGAGATAGATCTATAGGTTGAGATGACGATGAAGCCATGGTTTTAAAAGATGTTTTCTCTTTTGTATTCAGAAGACAAGAAACTAATCACAAATTATACCACCTCGGGCAGGAAAGGGAACGGGGCTCTGATACCACTCAGGGATAATTTGTTATTAGTTTCTTGTCTTCTGGTGATGAGAACCCTTCTAGATCAAGCTAGAAAAACCCACAACTAGATTGACAAGAACCCAAGAAAGCCAATATGATCAGAATTCAGATAAAAGATCCAAACCCTTGAGAAGCTAAGTCTCAAGAACCCGGATTGCTAGATAAGACGCCACAAAGGTTAGCAAATCCTTTTATAAGTCAAAAGTTCTTTCAAGAACAACTTGAGAAAATCCTCTCAATGATATTAAACTCAATAATGTCAAAAGTCTCTTCAAAATAACATAAAGGAGTGTTTAAATAAGGTGGCTAACCCTAATCTAACTTAAAAATAAGAAAAAAACCCGAAAATTAAAAACTTGGACCCGCAGGACCTGCAGGGCCTTGGCCTGCAAAGCCACTTATTTTAAACGGGCCATAACTTGGTCATATGATATCGGATTTTGACCCACAATATACCGTTTCGAAGCTCTCGATGTAAAGAATGAATCTACATATTTAGAATTGCTCTTCTGGCCCTTATTATACTTCAAAAATCATTCTCTCCGATGCTCGCCACCTTGTTAGCTCGAATCAAGTGTACCAAGGCTGGTTCCTCCTCGTTCAAGCCCATCTTGAATATTGGACTCTTACAAATTGAACTAGAATTGAAGCCATCCAAAGTACCTTGAATAAATCCTTGCATTGCTTCCTCGATCTTCTTAGCTTGTGCTCTCGTAATTGGCCCTTCTGGAACAAGCAACGGATTTTTAATGCCCTGAGCACTCTGGATCACATCATTCCCCCTCTCCTCAAAAGGATTCGTCCTCGAATCTGAACCTGCATCAAAGGGAGAAAGATTAGAAATATTAAAGGTAGCAGACACGTTATACTCACCACGAAGATCCACTTTATAAGCGTTGTCATTAATACGCTCAAGAATTTGAAATGGACCATCTCCTCGAGGGTGCAACTTAGATTTTCTCTGGACAGGAAACGTCTCCTTTCGCATGTGAACCCAAACCCAATCACTGGGTCCAATAATCACACGTTTCCTACCCTTATTAGCTTGAGTGGCATATTGCTCAATCTGTTTCTCAATAAAATAAGCAATGGGCCTTCGATCCTGCATCAAAACAGCTCCAATACTTATTCCTGAGGATCACATTCAATCTCAAAAGTACGGTTAAAATTAGGTAATGCTAGAGTAGGTGCAGAACATAACCTTTCTTTAAGATCAATTAATGCTTTATCATGTTCAACACTCCAAGTAAATGCAACATTCTTTTTAACAACATTAGTAAGAGGTGCGGCAATAGTGCTAAAATCCTTAACAAATCGCAGATAAAAACTAGCTAAACCATGAAAGCTCCTTACCTCACACTGATGCTCTTAGCGTTGGCCACTCCCTAATAGCCTTAACCTTTTCTTGATCCATCTCTATACCATTTGCACCAACAACAAAACCAAGAAAAACAACTTTCTCTATGCAAAAATGTGCAATATGCTCTTCTAAAGTCTTGCTGTACACTAGAATATCATCAAAATTAACAACAACAAACTGACCTATAAATGCACGCAACACATGATTCATTAATATCATAAAAGTACTAGGTGCATTAGTAAGACCAAAAGGCATAACTAACCATTCATACAATCGATATTTGGTCTTAAAAGCGCTTTTCCATTCATCACCATCTCTTAAGCAAATTTGGTGATAGCCACTTTTTAAATCAATTTTAGAAAATAAACAAACTCCATGCAATTCATCCAAAGATATCATCTAACCGAGGAATGTGATAACGATACTTGGCCGTAATATTATTGATGGCTCAGCAATCAACACACATTCTCCAATTCCCATCCTTCTTTGGTATTAGTAGCACTAGTACTGCACATGGGCTCATGCTCTCTCTCACGTACCCCTTGCTCATCAGCTCTATAACTTGCCTTTGAAGCTCTTTGGTCTCCTCAGGATTACTTCTATAGGCTGGTCTATTGGGTATGACAGCTTCTGGTACGAAATCTATTTGATGCTTAATGCCTCTAATGGGTGGTAAGCCAATAGGCATTTCCTCGGGAAACACATCTTCAAACCCATCATGTGTCACCTTCCTATCATACTGCCATGGCCTTCCCAATAATAAATGCCCAGCATGCATAGGAACTACGTCACAAAGCACCTCATCACTATACTTTCCAATAGTAAATGTTACCAATACTTGCTTATTAACTTTGACCTCTCCACAATCATTTAACCACTGCAATCTGTAAGGCCTGGGATGCGTTAGCAAGGGTAACCCTAACTTCTCTACAAGGGTAGTACTAGCTACATTGGTGCAACTCCCACCATCTATTATCATACTACACACCTTATTATTCACAATGCATCTAGTATGGAAGATGTTCTCTCTCTGCTGCTCCATGTCATCAGCACTCATTTGTGTACTCAAAGCACGCCTAGCAACTAGGGATTCACCTTTCGCAGGGTATTCTACTTCATCATCATCACTAGCATCAATCAACTCTGGCATCTCCCCACCATCACTCTCCACTATCTTGCATCACCATAACTCTCTTATTTAGGCACTAAGAAGCAATGTGTCCAGAACCCAAACACTTGAAGCACTTGATGTCCCGATTCTTCTGTGGTTAAGATTCAGCCTTAGATTTATTTTTTATACTGAAATCTTCTTTTGCCTTAGATAGTTCAGTCTTGATACCTTCATGTCGTCTCTCATTATTACTCCACTTTGGTTTCCATGGATTTGAAGAAGCCGAAGTATACCTTACTGTACCCTTCCTCTTTAATTGCCTCTCCACCTTCATAGCCATGTGGACCATATCCTCTAACTCCACATAATGCTGTAGCTCCACTACATTGGCAATTTCTGTATTCAATCCGGTCAAAAATCGTGCCATCGTAGCTTCCCTATCTTCCTCTACATTAGCTGATGTGATCCAGAGTGCTCAGAGCATTAAAGATCCGTTGCTTGTTCCAGAAGGGCCAATTACGAGAGCACGAGCTAAGAAGATCAAGGAAGCCATGCAAGGATTTATTCAAGCTACTTTGGATGACTTCAATTCAAGTTCAATTTACAAGAGTCCAATATTCAAGATGGGCTTGAACGAGGAGGAACCAGCCTTGGTACACTTGATTCGGGCTAACGAGGTGGCGAGCATCGGAGAGAATGATTTTTGAAGTATAATAAGGGCCAGAAGAGTAATTCTAAATTTGTAGATGCATTCCTTACGTCGAGAGCTTCGAAACGATATATTGTGGGTTAAAATCCGATATCATATGACCAAGTTATGGCCCGTTTAAGATAAGTGGCTTTGCAGGCCTGCGGGTCCTGCGGGTCCTGGTTTTTAATTTTAGGGTTTTCTCTTATTTTTAAGTTAGATTAGGATTAGCCACCTTATATAAACACTCCTTTATGTTATTTTGAAAAAGACTTTTGACATTATTGAGTTTAATATCATTGAGAGGATTTTCTCAACTTGTTCTTGAAAGAACTTTTGACTTATCAAAGGATTTGCTAACCTTTGTGGCGTCTTATCTAGCAATCCGGGTTCTTGAGACTTAGCTTCTCAAGGGTTTGGATCTTTTATCCGAATTCTGATCATATTGGCTTTCTTGGGTTCTTGTCAATCTAGTTGTGGGTTTTTCTAGCCTGATCTAGAAGGGTTCTCATCATTAGCCCTAATCATAGCGATCTCCATCTCTTTATGGTAATCCTCTACACTCATCGATCCTTGGGTAAGGCTTTGTAGCTTAAGATAAAGATCCCTATAGTAATGATTAGGAATGAACCGCTTCCTCATAAGCATCCTCAACTCTCCCCATGTAGCTATAGGCCTTTCTCGATTCCTCCTCCTATTATTCACCAATTGATCCCACCAATAGCATCGTCAGTGAATTCAATAACTGCTAACTTTACCTTTTTCTCCTCTGAATAATTGTGACAATCAAAGATCAACTCAACCTTCTTTTCCCACTCCAAGTAAGCCTCTAGATACTCCTTCCTTGAAGCGAAGGAATAGTCACTTTGATTTTGCCTAAATCTCTATCCTCCTCATCTCTCCTATACCCCCTCTCTCTTGTCTACCTCTTCTATATCTCACTCTATCCCCTTCTATTTCGGATGCTCGATCATCACCATCATCTTCCCAAATTTCATTCTCTGCCTCATACTCATCTATAGGCTCATATCTATGCCTATTATTTTTCCCATTATGTCTTGCTTCATCATGTCTAGCCCTGTTACACTCTTTACTAGTTTGCTCCTTCTGAATACCCTCAGTGGCAACTCCATGTTGCCTCAACTGGCTTCCCATCTCATCAAACCTCATATTCATCTTCTCAAATGCCTGGTGCATTGCCTTCAAAGTGAAAGTAAGGTCTACCGTGGAAGGTTGCGCCTCACTTTCATCATCCATATTAGTTATTTGAATCTGCAAAGAGATGTTAGCAAAATAGAAAAACAACAATGAACCTCACAAGCCTTACGTGTTTACACCCGGGATGTCACTCCACTCGTGTTTACACTCAAATAGGCTTTTACCCGAAGTTGTGCTCACACACTCTTGCCTTTTACCGCTCTTATATTTTCTCAGACAAGTTCTTTAGGAACTAATAACTCAATCAAGAGAAAGTACCAAAGTATAATCCCTCTAACAATCACAGTCCAAGAAACAAGAAAAAGGAAAAAGGAAACAAACGAACAAGAATATAGGAAACAAGAATAACAAAACCAAGAAAACAAAGGAGATCACCAAATATGATTATAATATGATTTTTTTTTCAATTTATTTTTTGCTCTTTTTTTTTGTTTTATTTTTGTAATCCCTAAATAATTGAAATTTAAATGAATTTAGGGGAAGAGGTAAAATTTGTGGATTTAAGGAAAGAAACCACAAAGATGCAAAATTGATATAAGAAAACCCTAAAAATACTATTCATGCAATACTGTTCACGGCACTGTTCACGATTTTTTTTTTTTTTTTGCTAGAACAAGAATGAAAAATCTCAAACAAGAATGAGAAAAAAAAAAATAAATAAAGATAGATGAATCTGACCTTGGTGCCTAAGCTATGATACCAACTGATGAGAACCCTTCTAGATCAAGCTAAAAAAACTCACAACTAGATTGACAAGAACCCAAGAAAGTCAATATGATCAGAATTCAGATAAAAGATCCAAACCCTTGAGAAACTAAGTCTCAAGAACCCGGATTGCTAGATAAGACGCCACAAAGGTTAGCAAATCCTTTTATAAATCAAAAGTTCTTTCAAGAACAACTTGGGAAAATCCTCTCAATGATATTAAACTCAATAATGTCAAAAGTCTCTTCAAAATAACATAAAGGAGTGTTTATATAAGGTGGATATCCCTAATCTAACTTAAAAATAAGAAAAAACCCAAAAATTAAAAACCTGGACCCGTAGGACCTGCAGGGCCTTGGCCTGCAAAGCCACTTATTTTAAACGGGCCATAGCTTGGTCATATGATGTCGGATTTTGACCCACAATATACCGTTTCAAAGCTCTCGATGTAAAGAATGAATATACATATTTAGAATTGCTCTTCTGGCCCTTATTATACTTCAAAAATCATTCTCTCCGATGCTCGCCACCTCGTTAGCTGGAATCAAGTGTACCAAGGCTGGTTCCTCCTCGTTCAAGCCCATCTTGAATATTGGACTCTTACAAATTGAACTAGAATTGAAGCCATCCAAAGTACCTTGAATAAATCCTTGCATTGCTTCCTCGATCTTCTTAGCTTGTGCTCTCGTAATTGGCCCTTCTGGAACAAGCAACGGATCTTTAATGCCCTGAGCACTCTGGATCACATCATTCCCCCTCTCCTCAAAAGGATTCGTCCTCGAATCTGAACCTGCATCAAAGGGAGAAAGATCATAAACATTAAATGTAGCGGACACATTATACTCACCTGGAAGATCCACTTTATAAGCGTTGTCATTAATACGCTCAAGAATCTGAAATGGACCATCTCTTCGAGGGTGCAACTTATATTTCCTCTGGGCTGGAAACCTCTCCTTACGCATGTGAACCCAAAACCAATTGCCAGGTTCAAAAATCACACGTTTCCTAGCCTTATTAGCTTGAGTAGCGTACTGCTCATTCTTCTTCTCAATGTGAAGCCGCACTTTCTCATAAATGGACTTTACCAACTCCGCTTTCTTTTGACCATCCAAGCTAGCTCTAGCATCAACAATAAAGCAAAGAAAAACAACTTTCTCCATGCAAAAAGAACAACTTTTCTTGGCTCAAAATATCTAGCACACATCGTAAATGCTCATCTAAAGTCTTGTTGTACAGTAGAATATCATCAAAATAAACAACAACAAATTGACCTATAAATGCACACAACACATGATTTATTAATCTCATAAAAGTACTAGGTGCATTAGTAAGGCCAAAAGGCATAACTAACCATTCATACAATCCATATTTGGTCTTAAAGGCAGTTTTCCATTCATCACCTTCTCTCATGCGAATTTGGTGATAGCCACTTTTTAAATCAATTATAGAAAAATAAACAAGCTCCATGCAATTCATCCAGCATATCATCAAACCTAGGAATGGGATGGCGATACTTTACCGTAATATTATTGATGGCTCGGTAATCAACACACATTCTCCAATTCCCATCCTTCTTTGGTACTAGTAGCACTGGTACTGCACACGGGCTCATGCTCTCTCTCACGTACCCCTTGCTCATTAGCTCTATAACTTGCCTTTGAAGCTCTTTGGTCTCCTCGGGATTACTTCTATAGGCTGGCCTATTGGGTATGACAGCTCCTGGTACGAAATCTATTTGATGCTCAATGCCTCTAATGGGTGGTAAGCCAATAGGCATTTCCTCCGGAAACACATCTTCAAACTCCTGTAACAAAGAAGTAACAACACTAGAAAGAGAAGGATGACAAAAGGTTAGATATGATTCTCTGAACACGAGCAAAACCATGAAATGGCTTGCTTTATATGCTTTCCTAATCTCACCCACTCCTGCAAAGAAGTTCTTTCTCACTCTTCCCTCTTTCTCACTCTTTTCTTTTCTCTCACTTTTAGCCTCACTCTCTTTCTTTTTCTTCTCATAACTCTCGACCTCACTCTTTTTATTTTGTCTTTCTTTTTCCCTCATCTTTATTTGGTCCTCCTAGACCTCTTTTGGTGTTAAAGGAACAAGCGTCACGGTTCTCCCATTTTTGACAAAGCTATATCTATTCCTAAACCCATCATGTGTCACCTTCCTATCATACTGCCATGGCCTTCCCAATAATAAATGCCCAGCATGCATAGGAACTACGTCACAAAGCACCTCATCACTATACTTTCCAATAGTAAATGTTACAAATACTTGCTTAATAACTTTGACCTCTCCACAATCATTTAACCACTGCAATCTGTAAGGCCTGGGATGCGTTAGCAAGGGTAACCCTAACTTCTCTACAAGGGTAGTACTAGCTACATTGGTGCAACTGGCTTCCCATCTCATCAAACCTCGCATTCATCTTCTCAAATGCCTGGTGCATTGCCTTCAAAGTGAAAGTAAAGTCTACCGTAGAAGGTTGCGCCTCACTTTTATCATCCATATTAGTTATTTGAATCTGCAAAGAGATGTTAGCAAAATAGAAAAACAACAATGAACCTCACAAGCCTCACGTGTTTACACTCGCGATGTCACTCCACTCGTGTTTACACTCAAATAGGCTTTTACCCGAAGTTGTGCTCACACACTCTTGCCTTTTACCACTCTTATATTTTCTCAGTCAAGTTCTTTAGGAACTAATAACTCAATCAAGGGAAAGTACCAAAGTATAATCCTTCTAACAATCGAGTTCAAGAAACAAGAAAAAGGAAAAAGGAAACAAACGAACAAGAATATAGGAAACAAGAATAACAAAACTAAGAAAACAAAGGAGATCACCCAATATGATTATTATTAATGTGATTTTTTTTCTTTTTTTTTCAATCAATTTTTTTTTTGCTCTTTTTTTTTTTGTAATCCCTAAATAATTGAAATTTGAATGAATTTAGGGGAAAAGGTAAAATTTATGGATTTAAGGAAAGAAACCACAGGGATGCAAAATTGATATAAGAAAACCCTAAAAATACTATTCATGTGATACTGTTCATGCAGACTGTTCACTTTTTTTTTTTTTGCTAGAACAAGAATGAAAAATCTCAAATAAGAATGAGAAAAAAAATACAATAAAGATAGATGAATCTAACCTTAGTGCCTAAGCTCTGATACCAACTGATGAAAACCCCTCTAGATCAAGCTAGAAAAACCCACAACTAGATTGACAAAAACCCAAGAAAGCCAATATGATCAGAATTCAGATAAAAGATCCAAACCCTTGAGAAGCTAAGTCTCAAGAACCCAGATTGCTAGATAATACGCCACAAAGGTTAGCAAATCCTTTGATAAGTCGAAAGTTCTTTCAAGAACAAGTTGAGAAAATCCTCTCAATGATATTAAACTCAATAATGTCAAAAGTCTCTTCAAAATAACATAAAAGAGTGTTTATATAAGGTGGCTAACCCTACTCTAACTTAAAAATAAGAAAAAACCCTAAAATTAAAAACCTGGACCCGCAAGGCCTTGGCCTGCAAAGTCACTTATTTTAAACGGGCCATAACTTGGTCATATGATGTCGGATTTTGACCCACAATATACCGTTTCGAAGCTCTCGACGTAAGGAATGCATCTATAAATTTAGAATTGCTCTTCTGGCCCTTATTATATTTCAAAAACCATCCTCTCCGATGCTCGCCACCTCATTAGCTCGAATCAAGTGTACCAAGACTGGTTCCTCCTCATTCAAGCCCATCTTGAATATTGGACTCTTGCAAATTAAACTTGAATTGAAGTCATCCAAAGTAGCTTGAATAAATCCTTGCATTTCTTCGTTGATCTTCTTAGCTCGTGCTCTCGTAATTGGCCCTTCTGGAATAAGCAATGGATCTTTAATGCTCTGAGCACTCTGGATCACATCAATGACTTCATGAACCTATCACTATCGCACTTTATGTAATGGTTTGGCTTGTTTTGGGTTTACTTTTCATAAAGTCACTTTATGACTTTTGTTTGTTTGTAATCATGTGGCTAGGGGTTAAAGTTTGTCTTGCCACAATCACGTGTTGGATTGCTTTGTTAAAGTTACTCTAAGTTTTTGTTTGTTTGTAATCATGTGGCTAGGGAACCTGTCCCACTACTAAAGTTTGTTGGCTTGTTTCACGGAGCTTTTCCTATATATAGGAAACTCCTCCCCTTTTGTAAGATAAGCTTGAATAAGTCGACAACTAAAGCTTGAAAAAGCTTGAAAAGAAGCATGAATAAGCTAACAACTAAAGCTTGAAAAATCAATGAAAGATAGCCTTATTGTTGTAAATGTTTGAATTCTCATTTTGGTGGGGAATCCCACATTGAAAATTTGACAACCCCTCTCCCTTTGATTAGCCTATAAATATGTGTATTATATGTTAATATATGTAAGTTGAAAATTAATGAAAACAAAAGAGTTTATAATATAATTGTTATAAGCTCATTGTGAGGTACTTGTTTCAAGTGTCTCCATTAGTATAAAATTTTATCTACTGGGTTACGTAATAAGGTACGCTAATCTATTCTATCTATTTATTTATTTTATAACACGTTATCAGGACGATAGCTTCTTTCGTATGAATAGTTTAGGTCTTGTTTGTAAGCATGCTTGTTATGGTTGCTTTGTCATATGTTAGATTTACATATTCGATCTAATTATTGTTAGACAATAGATATTTACGAAGTATACTTAATCTTTTCACATGATAAGCATGACATATAGATTATTGCTCGCATAAATGGTAGTATGAACCTGAAGTTCTAACTACTATAAAGTAATTGATAAATTTCCTCTACTTTATAATAAGGTACTCTGAAAATGTCGAACCTTACAAATCTGCAAATTCCCGCCCTAGAAGTTTCCGGAAGAAACTATCTAACACAGGCCCTGGATGTTAAGATGCATCTGCAAGCCATGAATCTAGAAGATACCATAAAGGCAAGGAATAATGCATCAAGGCAAGATAAGGCAAAAGCAATGATTTTCCTCAGACATCATTTACAGGAGAGCCTGAAGACTCAATACCTAACTGAGGAAGATCCATTAGTTCTATGGAAGAATCTGAAAGAGACATATGACCATCAGAAGGATATATTCCTCCCACGAGCCGAGTATGAATGGTCGCAATTGAGACTACAAGATTTCACCAAAATGCATGATTATAATTCTGAATTATATCGTATCACCTCACAGCTGAAATTGTGTGGTGTGGAAATTAGCGAGAATGCTATGCTAGAAAAGACGCTCTCGACCTTCCATGCATCAAGTCTGGTTCTGCAGCAACAGTATCGAGAGCGTCGATACACGAAATATTCAGAATTAATATCCAGTCTCTTAGTGGCTGAACAAAATAATGAGCTGCTTTTGAAAAATCATGAGATGCGACCAACTGGTTCTCAAGCATTTCCTGAAGCAAATGCAAATGCTCATAATAGTTATAGACGCAATAGAAGAGGAAGACGTGGTCGTGGTTATTATCCTCATGATGGTCATAGACACTCTGGACATCGAAACAACAACAATAGACGCCACCAGAAGTGGAATGTCTATAAAAGACAAGACGATAAAAGCCCAGAAAAGAAAGATGTCAGACGTGAATCTCCTAAGAAAGACAATGACAATATATGTTATCGATGTGGAGGAAAAGGACATTGGTCGCGTACCTGTCGTACGGAAAAACATCTGGTAGATCTCTACCAAGCATCCAGGAAGGGTAAAGGGAAGATTGAAACCAATTTGGTTAATGATTCTGATCCTATTGATCTGAGTACCCACCTCGATGCTAGTGACTTCTTGATTGGAAATAGGAGTGAGAATATTGATTAAGTTATCATAATCATGCTTGTATTATGTTGTAATAGATTTTTATAATTTTGTGACTAGACTTATATTATCCTAAACTAGTGTTACCTTTTGTGTTTTTCTACATCTTATAATATGCATGTATTTAAACTTTTATAAGGTTATGGATTTTAGAAATAAATTATCTGTTTTGGGAGCGAAAACTGGGGATGTATGTTTGGCTGATAGTGCAACCACACACACTATTCTTCAAGACCAGAAGTATTTCTTAGAGATAAAAGAATTTGAAGGAAAGGTAAACACTATATCTGGTCCTGCAGACCTGATAGAAGGCTCTGGAAGAGCTATAATCCTGTTAGCAAGTGGAACAAAATTGATAATTGAGAAAGCTTTATTTTCGGCAAGATCCAGAAGAAATCTGCTGAGTTTTAGTGATATCCGCCGAAATGGATATCATATTGAGACATTAAATGAGAATAATATAGAGTATCTGAGCATTACTAAAAATGTCTTAGGAAAGAAATACATTTTAGAGAAACTCCCAGCTTTCTCATCTGGATTATATTACACAATCATAAATGCCATAGAAAGCCATGCGAAGAATGAACCGAGAAGTTCATAGATCCAAAATTATTTATGCTATGGCATGATCGTCTTGGACATCCAGGATCTACGATGATGCGTAGAATAATTGAGAATTCTCATGGACATCCACTAAAGAACCAGAAGATTCTTTCATCAAATGAAATTGTTTGCACTGCTTGCTCACAGGGAAAATTTGTGATTAGGCCATCCCCATCAAAGGTTGATATTGAATCTCCATCCTTTTTACAAAGGATTCAAGGAGATATTTGTGGACCAATTCATCCACCTAGTGGACCATTTCGCTACTTTATGGTTTTGATTGATGCATCTGCACGATGGTCACATGTATGTTTACTATCTACACGCAATGTTGCTTTTGCGAGATTATTGGCCCAAATCATAAGATTAAGAGCACAATTCCCAGACCATCCAATCAAAACCATACGTGTAGACAATGTTTGGTGAATTTACATCTAAGACTTTTGACGACTACGTACATCGGTGGGAATCGATGTTGAATATCCAGCCTCCTTATGTACATACACAAAATGGGTTGGCGAGAATCATTGATTAAGCGATTACAAATAATTGCTCCGACTTTGCTCATGCGCACAAAGTTACCATTATCTATTTGGGGCCATGCTGTTTTGCATGCTACAGCATTGATTCGTCTCAGGCCCACTGCTTATCATCAATATTCTCCATCCCAACTTGTACTTGGTCATCAGCCTGATATTTCCTATCTACGCAACTTTGGTTGTCTTGTGTTTGTGCCCATACCACCTCCTCAACGCACAAAGATGGGATCTCAACGACGTTTGGGAATATATGTTGGTTTTAACTCACCTTCTATTATCGTATTTAGAACCCACGACGGGTGATCTTTTCACTGCACGTTTTACAGATTGTCATTTTGATGAGACAGCTTTCCCATCATTAGGGGGAGAGAAGCCTCCTGAAGTAAGGCATGAGTTAATTTGGAAAGTTCCCACTATGTCTCACTTAGATCCTCGTACTAATCAAAGTGAGAATGAAGTGCGAAGGATAGTACATTTGCAACAGATTGCAAATCAATTACCGATGCATTTGTAGATGCGTCAAAGGTAACCAAGTCATATATACCGCTCGCTAATACACCAGCCGGGTGATTGTTCTGTTTGAACAGTCAAGTGCAAAGGCAACTAATGAGTTATGTATCAGACGCCGAAGCGTGGTAGACCACTTGGTTGTAAAGATACTATTCCCCGGAAGAGGAAAACGAAAAATCAGGATCCTGTTGAAAATGAAGCTCGAGCATTAGGTATTCCCACATTAATTGAATTATCAGTTCCAGAAGAACAGATAGTCCCTGAAGAGACACATGTCCCTGAAGCGACGAAAGTCCCTCGTAGAGACAATAGCCCCCGAAGAGGCACAAGATTTTAGAAATAAAGAAAAGTCTACAAATTTTACTTATACGAATGAAATGTGGGACCGTAATAAAATCATCATCGACAATATATTTTCTTTTACAATAGCTACTGAAATTACAAAAGAGTTTGAGCCTCAAACTGTCGATGAGTGTAGACAAAGACATGATTGGCCCCAATGGAAAGAAGCAATTCAAGCGAATTGAATTCTTTGGCCAAACGCCAAGTATTTGGACTCGTAGTCCGGACACCGAAGATGTCAAACCCGTTGGATATAAATGGGTATTTGTACGAAAACGTAATGAGCATAATGAAATCACTAGATACAAAGCACGACTAGTCGCACAAGGTTTCTCACGAGACACCTGGTATTGATTATGAGGATACATATTCTCCAGTGATGGATACCATTACGTTTCGATTCTTGATCAGTTTAGCAGTCTCTGAAAGACTAGACATGCGCCTAATGGATGTAGTGACTGCGTACTTATATGGGTCACTTGACACCGATATTTTTATGAGAGTCCCTGAAGGATTCAAAATGCCTGAAGCATTAAAAGTAAAAGATCGTAACTTATGTTCGATCAAGTTGCAACGATCATTATATGGGTTGAAACAATCAGGACGCATGTGGTACAATCGTTTGAGTGAGTATTTGATTAAAGAAGGATACAAAAATGATCCTGTTTGTCCATGCGTATTCATCAGAAAATCTGAATCCGGATTTGCAATTATAGCAGTTTATGTTGATGATATGAATTTGATAGGAACTCCTGAAGAGCTCCTCAAGACTGCTGAATATTTGAAAAAGGAATTTGAGATGAAAGACTTGGGAAAAACTAAATACTGCCTCGGCCTGCAGATCGAGCATAAGATAAATGGGATACTTATCCACCAGTCTGCATATGTTGAGAAAATCTTGAAAAAATTTAATATGGATAAGGCATATCCTTTAAGTACTCCCATGATTGTACGATCTCTTGATCCTAAAAAGGATCCATTCAGGCCCAAAGATGATGATGAAGAAACACTTGGTCCGTAAGTATCGTATCCGAATGCAATAGGTGCATTATTGTATTTAGCTCAATGCACTAGACCGTACATCGCATTCGCGGTAAACTCATTAGCGAGGTATAGCTCAGCACCAACAAGACGACATTGGAATGGCATCAAGCATATCTTTCGATATCTCCGTGGAGCAACTGATTTGGGATTATTCTATTCAAATGAACTAACACATAATCCCGGTCTTATTGGATATGCTGACGCTGGCTATCTGTCTGATCCCCACAAGGCTCGTTCACAAACAGGTTATGTTTTTACTTATAATGGTACTGCAATTTCATGGCGATCTACAAAGCAAACTTTTGTTGCCACCTCTTCTAATCATTCAGAGATCCTTGCACTGCATGAGGCAAGCAGAGAATGTGTTTGGTTGAGGTCTATTATTCATCATATTCAGAGCACGTGCAATTTGACCTCCGTAATAGATATTCCAACAATTATCTATGAAGATAATGCTGCTTGTATTGCTCAAATTAGAGGAGGATACATTAAGGGAGATAGAACTAAGCACATCTCACCAAAGTTTTTCTACACCCATGAGCTACAGCAAGACAAGAAAATTGATGTCAAGCAGATTCGCTCCACTGATAATTTTGCTGATCTTTTCACTAAAGCTTTGCCCACATCAACGTTTGAAAAATTAGTCCATAATATTGGCATGCGTCGACTCAAAGAAATTGACATAAGCCATTTGATGAAATACTTCATCCAGGGGAGCATATTTTGAAGATAAAGGTTTTTGCTGCTATATTTGACAAATGTGCACTGTACTCTTTTTCCTTCGACCAGGTTTTGTCCCCCTGGGTTTTACTGGCAAGGTTTTAACGAGGCAGTATTAAGCACATCTAATACATGTATGCAACAAAATGATGAATCCAAAAGGGGGAGTGTTGTAAATGTTTGAATTCTCATTTTGGTGGGGAATCCCACATTGAAAATTTGACAACCCCTCTCCCTTTGATTAGCCTATAAATATGTGTATTATATGTTAATATATGTAAGTTGAAAATTAATGAAAACAAAAGAGTTTATAATATAATTGTTATAAGCTCATTGTGAGGTACTTGTTTCAAGTGTCTCCATTAGTATAAAATTTTATCTACTGGGTTACGTAATAAGGTACGCTAATCTATTCTATCTATTTATTTATTTTATAACACTTATGACTTTCTTCTAAACTTTCTTTTGTTTTCTCTAAGTATTCTAGAAGATAGATTCTTATCTAAGTTTGTTCATCTCTATCCTAGTTGAGTACGTCCTATACACATACCTTGTGTAGGTTTTCGTATAGCAGAAGATTATCCAACCTTTCAAACCTTAAATCAGTATAGAAAGATGATTGTTACTCCATTGTTCATGTTCACAATAGCCGACGGATTGGCGCTCAGATAACGTGGTATATGGAACTCAGGTATCTTCAGTCTGGTTTTTGGTATTTGTTGGTTCGGGTATATAGGCTGGAAACCCGAGGGTGCGGGCTATTGGCCCAAAGGACGATTAAGTTCGTCATCTCTCTGGTCTAACAACGCCATCGTACTCAATCCGACTGGTATCAGAGCCTCGTTTTCTTTCCTGCCTGAGGTGGTATAATTTGTGTTAAGTTTCTTGTCTTCTAGATACAAAAGAGAAAACAACTTTCAAATCATGGCTTCATATTCATCTCCACCTACAGATCTATCTCCTATTTCTATGTCTTCTACTTTGTCTTTACCCAAATCTTGCACTAAACACATGTGATGAGAACCCTTCTAGATCAAGCTAGAAAAACCCACAACTAGATTGACAAAAACCCAAGAAAGCCAATATGATCAGAATTCGGATAAAAGATCCAAACCCCTGAGAAGCTAAGTCTCAAGAACCCGGATTGCTAGATAAGACGCCACAAAGGTTAGCAAATCCTTTGATAAGTCAAAAGTTCTTTTAAGAACAAGTTGAGAAAATCCTCTCAATGATATTAAACTCAATAATGTCAAAAGTCTTCTCAAAATAACATAAAGGAGTGTTTATATAAGGTGGCTAATCCTAATCTAACTTAAAAATAAGAGAAAACCCTAAAATTAAAAACCTGGACCCGCAGGGCCTTGGCCTGCAAAGCCACTTATCTTAAACGGGCCATAACTTGGTCATATGATATCGGATTTTAACCCACAATATATCGTTTCGAAGCTCTCGACGTAAGGAATGCATCTACAAATTTAGAATTACTCTTCTGGCCCTTATTATACTTCAAAAATCATTCTCTTCGATGCTCGCCACCTCGTTAGCCCAAATCAAGTGTACCAAGGCTGGTTCCTCCTCGTTCAAGCCCATCTTGAATATTGGACTCTTGCAAATTGAACTTGAATTGAAGTCATCCAAAGTAGCTTGAATAAATCCTTGCATGGCTTCCTTGATCTTCTTAGCTCGTGCTCTCGTAATTGGCCCTTCGGAACAAGCAACGGATCTTTAATGCTCGAGCACTCGGATCACATCATTCCCCCTCTCCTCAAAAGGATTCGTCCTCGAATCTGAACCTGCATCAAAGGGAGAAAGATCAGAAACATTAAAGGTAGCAGACACGTTATACTCACCAGGAAGATCCACTTTATAAGCATTATCATTAATACGCTCAAGAATCTGAAATGGACCATCTCCTCGAGGGTGCAACTTAGATTTCCTCTGGGCTGGAAACCTCTCCTTACGCATGTGAACCCAAACCCAATCGCCGGGTTCAAAAATCACACGTTTCCTACCCTTATTAGCTTGAGTAGCGTACTGCTCATTCTTCTTTTCAACGTGAAGCCGCGCTTTCGCATGAATGGACTTTATCAACTCCGCTTTCTTTTGACCATCCAAGCTAGCTCTCGCATCAACGGGCAAAGGAATCAAATCCATTGGAGTCAACGGATTAAAACCATAAACAATCTCAAAAGGAGAATAGGAAGTAGAAGAATGAATACTCCTATTATATGCAAACTCTATAAATGGCAAACAGTCTTCCCAAGATTTCAAATTCTTATTAATGATAGTGCGCAAAAGCTGAGATAAAGTTCTATTGACCACTTCAGTTTGACCATCAGTCCGAGGGTGACAAGTAGTAGAAAACAAAAGTTTAGTACCTAACTTACCCCATAATACCTTCCAAAAGTGACTAAGGAACTTAGCATCTCTATCCGAAACAATACTCCTAGGAACACCATGGAGTCGCACTACCTCCCTGAAGAATAAATCAGCTATATTGGTGGCATCATCTGACTTATGACATGGAATGAAATGTGCCATCTTGCTAAATCTATCTACGATCACGAAAATGGAATCTCTCCCCCTTCGAGTCCTAGGTAGGCCTAAAACAAAATCCATAGAAATATCTACCCAAGGCTCTCTAGGAACTGGTAAAGGCGTATACAAACCATGTGGTAAAACCTTTGACTTGGCCTTTTTACATGTAATGCATCGATTACATATGCGAATGACATCCTTTTTCATCTTAGGCCAATAAAAATGCTCATGTAATGTCTCTAAAGTTTTCGTAACCCCACAATGACCCATCAAGCCACCACTATGTGCCTCTCTCACTAGCAACTCACGCATAGAACAATTAGGCACACAAAGTTTGTTTTCCCTAAACAAATAACCATCATGCTTATAAAATTTACCGAATGATCCTTTGTCACATATAGCAAACACATCAATAAAATCAGAATCATTGGCATATAATTCCTTAACATACTCAAATCCAAGCATTTTGGCACTCAAAGAATTAAGAAGCACATACCTCCGAGATAATGCATCGGCAACTATGTTCTCTTTACCTTGTTTATACCGAATGACATAGGGAAATGTCTCGATGTACTCCATCCAAGTAGCATGCCTTCGATTCAACTTACGTTGACTCTTTAGATGCTTTAAGGATTCATGATCTGTGTGTATCACAAACTCCTTAGGCCATAAGTAATGTTGCCAAGTTTCCAAGGCCCTTACAAGCGCATAAAGCTCCTTATCATAGGTAGGATACCTCAAGGCTGCTCCAGTCAACTTCTCACTAAAATAAGCGATGGGCCTTCGATCCTGCATCAAAACAGCTCCAATACCTATTCCTGAGGCATCACATTCAATCTCAAAAGTACAATTAAAATTAGGTAATGCTAGAATAGGTGCAGAACATAACTTTTCTTTAAGATCAATGAATGCTTTATCTTGTTCAACACTCCAAGTAAATGCAACATTCTTTTTAACAACATCAGTAAGAGGTGTGGCAATAGTGCTAAAATCCTTAACAAATCGCCGATAAAAACTAGCTAAACCATGAAAGCTCCTTACCTCACTGATGCTCTTAGGCGTTGGCCACTCCCTAATAGCCTTAACCTTTTCTTGATCCACCTCTATACCATTTGCACCAACAACAAAACCAAGAAAAACAACTTTCTCTATGCAAAAAGAACATTTCTTAAAATTAGCATACAACTTTTCTTTCCTCAAAACATCTAACACACATCGCAAATGTCCAATATGCTCTTCTAAAGTCTTGCTGTACACTAGAATATCATCAAAATAAACAACAACAAACTGACCTATAAATGCACGCAACACATGATTCATTAATCTCATAAAAGTACTAGGTGCATTAGTAAGACCAAAAGGCATAACTAACCATTCATACAATCCATATTTGGTCTTAAAGGCAGTTTTCCATTCATCACCTTCTCTCATACGAATTTGGTGATAGCCACTTTTTAAATCAATTTTAGAAAATAAACAAGCTCCATGCAATTCATCCAAAGATATCATCTAACCTAGGAATGGGATGGCGATATTTTACCGTAATATTATTGATGGCTCGGCAATCAACACACATTCTCCAATTTCCATCCTTCTTTGGTACTAGTAGCACTGGTACGCACATGGGCTCATGCTCTCTCTTACGTACCCCTTTGCTCATCAGCTCTATAACTTGCCTTTGAAGCTCTTTGGTCTCCTCGGGATTACTTCTATAGGCTGGCCTATTGGGTATGACAGCTCCTGGTACGAAATCTATTTGATGCTCAATGCCTCTAATGGGTGGTAAGCCAATAGGCATTTCCTCCGAAAACACATCTTCAAACTCCTGTAACAAAGAAGTAAAAACACTAGAAAGAGAAGGATTAATGTCATCAAAGGTTAGATATGATTCTTTGAACACGAGCAAAACCATGAAATGGCTTGCTTTATATGCTTTCCTAATCTCGCCCACTCCTGCAAAGAAGTTCTTTCTCGCTCTTCCCTCTTTCTCACTCTTTTCTTTTCTCTCACTTGTAGTTTCACTCTCTTTCTTTTTCTTATCATAACTCTCGACCTCACTCTTTTTATTTTGTCTTTCTTTTTCCCTCATCTTTATTTGGTCCTCGTAGACCTCTTTTGGTGTTAAAGGAACAAGCGTCACGGTTCTCCCATTTTTGACAAAGCTATATCTATTCCTAAACCCATCATGTGACACCTTCCTATCATACTCGCCATGGCCTTCCCAATAATAAATGCCCAAAGCATGCATAGGAACTACGTCACAAAGCACCTCATCACTATACTTTCCAATAGTAAATGTTACCAATACTTGCTTATTAACTTTGACCTCTCCACAATCATTTAACCACTGCAATCTGTAAGGCCTGGGATGCGTTAGCAAGGGTAACCCTAACTTCTCTACAAGGGTAGTACTAGCTACATTGGTGCAACTCCCACCATCTATTATCATACTACACACCTTATTATTCACAATGCATCTAGTATGGAAGATGATGAGAACCCTTCTAGATCAAGCTAGAAAAACCCACAACTAGATTGACAAAAACCCAAGAAAGCCAATATGATCAGAATTCGGATAAAAGATCCAAACCCCTGAGAAGCTAAGTCTCAAGAACCCGGATTGCTAGATAAGACGCCACAAAGGTTAGCAAATCCTTTGATAAGTCAAAAGTTCTTTTAAGAACAAGTTGAGAAAATCCTCTCAATGATATTAAACTCAATAATGTCAAAAGTCTTTTTCAAAATAACATAAAGGAGTGTTTATATAAGGTGGCTAATCCTAATCTAACTTAAAAATAAGAGAAAACCCTAAAATTAAAAACCTGGACCCGCAGGACCCGCAGGGCCTTGGCCTGCAAAGCCACTTATCTTAAACGGGCCATAACTTGGTCATATGATATCGGATTTTAAGCCACAATATATCGTTTCGAAGCTCTCGACGTAAGGAATGCATCTACAAATGTAGAATTACTCTTCTGGCCCTTATTATACTTCAAAAATCATTCTCTCCGATGCTCGCCACCTCGTTAGCCCGAATCAAGTGTACCAAGGCTGGTTCCTCCTCGTTCAAGCCCATCTTGAATATTGGACTCTTGCAAATTGAACTTGAATTGAAGTCATCCAAAGTAGCTTGAATAAATCCTTGCATGGCTTCCTTGATCTTCTTAGCTCGTGCTCTCGTAATTGGCCCTTCTGGAACAAGCAACGGATCTTTAATGCTCTGAGCACTCTGGATCACATCAGAAGATGTTCTCTCTCTGCTGCTCCATGTCATCAACACTCATTTGTGTACTCAAAGCACGCCTAGCAACTAGGGATTCACCTTTCGCAGAGTATTCTACTTCGGATGCTCGATCATCACCATCACTTTTCCAAAATTCATTCTCTCATTTCATACTTATCTATAGGCTCATATCCATGCCTATTATTTTCCCCATCATGTCTTGCTTCAATATGTCTAGCCTTGTTTTGCTTTCTACTAGTTTGCACCTTCTGAATACTCTCAATGGCAGCTTCATGTTGCCTCAACTGGCTTCCCATCTCATCAAACCTCGCATTCATCTTTTCAAATGCCTGGTGCATTGCCTTCAAAGTGAAAGTAAAGTCTACCGTAGAAGGTTGCGCCTCACTTTTATCATCCATATTAGTTATTTGAATCTGCAAAGAGATGTTAGCAAAATAGAAAAACAACAATGAACCTCACAAGCCTCACGTGTTTACACTCGCGATGCCACTCCACTCGTGTTTTACACTCAAATAGGCTTTTACCCGAAGCTGTGCTCACACACTCTTGCCTTTTACCGCTCTTATATTTTCTCAATCAAGTTCTTTAGGAACTAATAACTCAATCAAGGGAAGGTACCAAAGTATAATCCCTCTAACAATCACAGTCCAAGAAACAAGAAAAAGGAAAAACGAACAAGAATATAGGAAACAAGAATAACAAGACCAAGAAAACAAAGGAGATCACCCAATATGATTATTATTAATGTGATTTTTTTTCTTTTTTTTTTTTTGCTCCTTTTTTTTTTTTTTTTTTGTAATCCTTAAATAATTGAAATTTGAATGAATTTAGGGGAAAAGGTAAAATTTATGAATTTAAGGAAAGAAACCACAAGGATGCAAAATTGATATAAGAAAACCCTAAAAATACTGTTCATGCGGCACTGTTCATGCGATACTGTTCATGCGGCACTGTTCACGGTTTTTTTTTTTTTTTTTTTTTTTTTTTTTTTTGAGAACAAGAATGAAAAATCCCAAACAAGAATGAGAAAAAAAAATAAATAAATAAAGATAGATGAATCTGACCTTGGTGCCTAAGCTCTGATACCAACTGATGAGAACCCTTCTAGATCAAGCTAGAAAAACCCACAACTAGATTGACAAAAACCCAAGAAAGCCAATATGATCAGAATTCGGATAAAAGATCCAAACCCCTGAGAAGCTAAGTCTCAAGAACCCGGATTGCTAGATAAGACGCCACAAAGGTTAGCAAATCCTTTGATAAGTCAAAAGTTCTTTTAAGAACAAGTTGAGAAAATCCTCTCAATGATATTAAACTCAATAATGTCAAAAGTCTTCTCAAAATAACATAAAGGAGTGTTTATATAAGGTGGCTAATCCTAATCTAACTTAAAAATAAGAGAAAACCCTAAAATTAAAAACCTGGACCCGCAGGGTCTTGGCCTGCAAAGCCACTTATCTTAAACGGGCCATAACTTGGTCATATGATATCGGATTTTAACCCATAATATATCGTTTCGAAGCTCTCGACGTAAGGAATGCATCTACAAATTTAGAATTACTCTTCTGGCCCTTATTATACTTCAAAAATCATTCTCTTCGATGCTCGCCACCTCGTTAGCCCAAATCAAGTGTACCAAGGCTGGTTCCTCCTCGTTCAAGCCCATCTTGAATATTGGACTCTTGCAAATTGAACTTGAATTGAAGTCATCCAAAGTAGCTTGAATAAATCCTTGCATGGCTTCCTTGATCTTCTTAGCTCGTGCTCTCGTAATTGGCCCTTCTGGAACAAGCAACGGATCTTTAATGCTCTGAGCACTCTGGATCACATCAACATGGCTTCCAAAATAGAAAACCTTGTTGAATATAGTTATATCCCCGAATCTGCCCAAATTTCTGAGTCTTCCATGCCTTTACTTAGTCCTTACCATCTGTATAAATGAGGAAATTCCTTAACCCAAGGAATTAAAACTCTCATCCACACTAAAAGACCTGTCCCAAAAGATTATGTCCAGTCCTCTCGACTAGACCAATGCGCTTTACAGTATGTCACTCTTGAGATTCCACCCGACTTAATTGCTCAGTGGAAACAAGCAAGGCATACGTACCTCTATCTTGGTGGTGTTCGATTAATCCTCACACTTCATGGCTGAACAGGTCTACCAATCACCGCTCGACTTGCACTGCTAGACACTCGTTTCAAAGATTATCAACATGCTGTTATTGGTACAGTCCTCACAACTTTGCATGCAGGAAGTGTTCTACTCACTTTCTATCCAAATTTCAATCTGTCACTCAAAGATGAAAACCTTCCTACAACCTTGAAGGTTCAAGTACAGATCCAGGGAGCAGAACAGACTGTCACTTCTAAGATAGCAACTCTGCATCACCAGCTTGTCTACCGACTGCAGAACCAAGCTCTTGATCTTCCAACAGCACAATCTTCACATGATGCTTTGATGACCTTAGCAGACACTAAGACAACCCCTTCCATAGTTCAGATTCCCAGACAAATCTAGAAGCATGAACTCATAAAACTCATGCCTCTCGAATGGTTATCCAACTATGAGAAATTCCACCAAAATTCTCCTGACTTCTGATGCTATGTTTGAAAAAAGGTTAGACGGTTCTGTCCGAATGACGTTTCAACCTCCAATTGAACAAGCACCCAGAGAGTCTTTTTCCTACGCATCAATGATCACAGCCGTTTCAACTACACAAGAGAAAATTTCCATACAGAGTTTTGATGCCCAGGGTATCCTATATATCCTAGCAAACTCGATGGTCATTTCTTATGGGATGTTCCTTCAGCCCATATGTGTGATCCAGGCTCTTCATGCCTCGATGATTACTCGGATGATGAGGAAGATGCCACAAGGAGTCGTAGAAAGGAAAAAGGTTAGCAGTACTCCTGCTACTTGTAAACCATTCTAGCCTTTTCCTCCTGATCCCCCTGATTCTATGACACCCTTACCTATTTACAACAAAGGCCTTAAAATCCTCAAACAAGAAAACCTCTTGCCCTCTTCCCATCAAACACCTTTGATTACGTCCTGTATGATGTTTTCATCTTCATCTAGTACTTATAACAGTCAGTTTCTTTCCCTTGAAAAACACACTGATCCAACATCTAAGATTGTTACACAGCCTTATGTTCATGGTCCTGTTACCTTTACCGGTCAAACTGAAGAACCCAAACAGTTTGAGTCTGTTCTCAACTGGCAAACTCAAAATGCCAAAGCCCAGAATGCTGTTCTTGAACAGATTCACACCAAAGTAGATGCTATTGCTACACAAGTTCACCATACATCTAAGCAAGTTACTTACATACCAAACCTTCTATATACCATCCTTATACAGAACCCATAGACAAAATACCAATTTCGGTCTAACCCATACACTATACCAAACTCTAACTCAGTCCTCCCCTAAACCAAAAAGATCCAAACCAAAAGCACAAAAAACTCCTGTCCCAAGTCCAATCCCAACTCCTGTTCCTACTCCATCCCATGTCTCAGATACACAATCTGACTTCCCTTCAGCTCCAAATCCTCCAGATCTCAAATAGAAAGCACCTCTTTACCAGTATTCTTCTCAGCTTCAGCCTACGACGGAAAATTCATCTCCATCTTCTTCTAGTCACTCTGAGCACTCTAATACTTCTCAGTCTGATTACTCTTCTTCCACTGATCAGCCTGACCGGTCTTCTTCAGATTCCTCCTCAGAGACTGAATCTGCACCTTATTCTGATTCTGAGTCAGAATTTGTAGACATTTCTAGACTCCTCATGGTCGAACCCTCTACTAGTTCTCCTCCTCCTGAAGAAAGACCTTCTCCTGGTCCGCCTTATGTTGATATACTAGATGATGAAAATTCTACTCACGAAGAACAGCCAGCTCCTATTGGTGATATCCAAAGGACAAAGTGGCTAGCAAGATTCCAAGAGTTCACAACTTGGATTGATGTTCAAATACTTCAACCAGGAGCCACAACTCTTAAAGTTCTTCGGGAGTTTAGTTCTCGGTTTATTGGCTCTCTCAGAGATTGGTTTGATAGCGTGGGTCCTTATTGCTAACTCCAATTTGTTCAGTTTCCAGATGTGTCCACTGCGTTGGGCATAATTTATGATCAGTTTATTAGAGAACCTACTGCAGCAACAGAGCTTGCTTGCCGAGAATACATACAGCATGTATGTCCATTCTCTTCTATAAGCTCAATGGCTACCACTCGAGGTTATCCACTCACGTTGAGTACAAAAGATGAACCAATTCGTCCCAACAAAACGACCATATACCAGCAAAGGGGTCTGACTGCTTTCTCGCATACCACGCTATCTTTTCGCCTGTCCGTCGGCTTTTCCTTAAGCATGAACAACGTACTCACAGTCGTCGTTTCTCAACTGATGCAAGGGCTTTGGGGTTGGTAACCAACTAACTATACGAAACCTACACAAGGTTTTGTGTATAGGACGTACTCAACAAGGATAGAGATGAACAAACTCAGAAAAGAGTCTAACTTCTTGAATACTTAGAGAAAACAAGAGAGAATTTAGAAGAAAGCCATTTCAAGCTTCATTCAAGTATTTAAGTATATTTCAAGTATTCAAGTATATCTTACAAAAGGGGAGGAGTTTCCTTTATATAGGAAAAGCTCCGTGAAACAAGCCAATAAACTTAAGTGGTGGGATAGGTTCCCTAGCCACTTGATTACAAACAAACAAAAACTAAAAGTAACTTTAACAAAGCAATCTAACACGTGTGTGGTAGGGCAGGACCCCTAACCACATGATTGCTAACAAACAAAAGATAAAAGTAGCTTTTGGAAAAGCAAAGCTACATTATTACAAACAAAAGTCATAAAGTGACTTTATGAAAAGCAAACTCCCTAAAAGACAAACAACTTTGTAAAAAGCAAAAGTTGAAAATAAAGCACAAGACAACAAAAGAAAAAGACACATGACAGGTGTTCTTTCCGAGAGTGGTGAGAAGCAACGTTTATGGAGACAGTTGGCGTCCTTGGTGGGTAATCTAAGTATGATACTATTCTCTCATATCAAGCTCAGAGTGATCATCGCTCTAGATAATGCTATTTCGGATTGCTTCTTTGTAAAACAAATTAGGGGTTGTCTGGGTGCAGGGAGATATGGGACTATGAGTATTGTACATTGCCGCAGTGTTGTAAACTTCTGCAAGAGCTGTACAAGCATGGAGACAGCCTTCCCACATAGAATGAGAATGATCACGGGTATGGATGTGATCAACGACACGAATCAGCGAGGGTTTGTCACGGCCCCAAATGTCTCGTAATTGTATGATGATAATGGTAGGCTGAGAAAGATGGTGGCCATCAAGAAGCTGCAGAGTGAGATGATCTGCAAAGATGAGGAAGAACAAGCGATCAAACCATCGTCCATGATTGTATCGACGACTTCGGTGGATGAGTTAAGGATCAAACAGAACTGTCGTAGGATACATGTTGAACAAAAGCCAAAAAGCATAGTATGCTTGAGGCATGGCATTGCAAATTAAATCATGACCCCAGTTTGTATCTTCATCAATAACATGGAAAAAGGATGTTGTAGGACGAAAAACAAACTCGTGCATTTGGTCGAAGTCAGGAAAATCAGACTATAGGATAATATCTGACCATCTGTATTGACAGGTGGAGTATTTTTAATGTCATACAGAAATGCCCAGATTCTCCACTTTGTTGAAGGAGAGCTCTCAGGATAACTCAGATGGTTTGTAACCTTGTCAAAAATCTGACTTTGGATCTCCATAGGAAGTGCCTGGATAAAGTCATGGAGATTAAAAGATGACTGCGTCGCCATTCTTGGATTGAGAAAAAAACTACTGAAGGAATGGTGCGGATAATGCTGTGGAGGCCTGCGGGTTTTATATCCACAAAAATTCCCATGTCTTCTATGAATGGATAGGGTACTCCAATAATGGTGATTGAAGTGTCCATTATTAGTGGTGGAGAAGAACCCTTGGGCTAATTGTTGAAGCCATTGCATAGTTACCATTTGGATGGACTTCCGAAGTAAGGCAGCTGTCATTAGCATCAAAGAAAATTGACTGGTGTGGACGGTGACATGTGGCAGAAAGTCATGGAGATAGATGATGCCAAAAAATTGCTGTAGTTGCTTTTTGGAAATTCAACTAACTGTTGGCCTGGGATGCTCTGTTTGGCCGACAACATAATGTCATACTGATCCACAATCTAGTGAAACGTGAAAAGTAACTCCATCTGTGTCTCATGATCAGTAGAAGACAAAAGGATGTCCTTAATGTAGATAAGAGCATGGTGGAGGATAGGCTCGAAGATCCGTGTCATCGCTTTTTGAAAAAGTGAGGGCGCGACTTTTAATCCGAAAAGCATGATAGTCCATTGATAGTGTGTATTGGGAATGCAGAAAACTATCTTGTCCCGTTCTGCTGGATGTATGCCAAGTTGCCAAAATCTAGCCTTGAGATCAAACTTGGAAAAAATCTTTGCATTTCGGATGTGGACAAATAAGGATTGGATTTTTGGGAGAGGAAACTTGTCATCAGATAGAATACAGTTTAAGGGCTGGTAGTCTATCACAAGTCTCTTTTTACCACGAACTATCTCTGACCGCTTCTCAACATAAAAGGCTTGGCAAGCCCAATTTGAGGTTGTGGGCTCAATTAACCCTTGTGATAAAAGCTGGCTGCATTCATCTTGGGCTAGCTTGAGGTCACAGGGAGTCATCCCTAGATGAGTGGCCTTTGTAGGATTGCTATCCTCATTAAGCTTAAAAGGAAGCTTAATAAAGAACTGAGTATTCTTCCATAAAGGGAAAGGATGAGTAAACTGACTATGATTTTCAGGACAGAAAGGGATAAACTTTTCTTGGAAAGTTTGATATGGAGGTTGTGTGTCTGAAAGAGCATACAGTTTAAGGCTGTCTGTGTATGGAAGAAACATATGTTTAAACCGAATCCCTGTGGCCATAATCTGTAATTTGGACATTTGATGAAGAAGATCAAAACCTATGAGAAGGTCTTTATCAGGAAGAGTTGAACAAACAACTTTTGTCCAAAGAACACAATTTTGGAAGAATTGAATACCAATGGGTTGTTTGGTAATCAAAGAGGTATGAAAAATATCGCCATTGGCGGCCTTGAAATACTCAGTATGTTTTTCCCAACAAGAAGATGGAAGAATGTTAGGATTAAGCATACTCTTTTGGGCTCCAGTGTCAATAAATCAGATAAGAGGTTTAGATTTAGCAAACCTGGAAGAAAGGATTTGAATGCGGATTGATGGAACAGGTGCTTTTACACTGGAGGATGCCATGATTGGTTGAGCACAGCTGATGACAGGAACTGTGTCTTTAATTGAAAGTGCATGAGTTGAATCATTGCTGATGGCAAAGGCAGTTTGGTCATCATACTCATTCTGTTATGTATAAACAGATTCAACATCTTCGGAGTCAGATAACATTGATGATTGTTGAAGGTGTTGAATAAGACGCACAGCTTTATCCTGATTGTGAGGACAATTCTTTGCAAAATGACCTCGCTTTCTGCAAATGAAGGAGTGAGAATCTTTAGTTTTGTGCATCTGGGACGGATCCTTCCTTCTGAAAAAGCGGTAGGACTTCTTCTTGGATGAACTAGATCTGGACCGTCTGTACTGAAACTTGCGGAGGTGAGCTGTCTTTTTAGAGGGACAATGACAATCTTTTTCAGACTTGCATTTGATCTTGAGATAAGGCTTCTTGCAAGCAGTCTGAAAAGGTTGTTTGTTGTCAATGAGATCTCTCAAAAATTCTTTTTGCTCACATAGTCGTTCAAGAGCATTAACGACTAATTAATAGATCTTGCCGAGCGATATGTCTGCAACATTTAGCTGATTGACAGTGATAAGCCTTTGAAGCGATGAAGACAGCCTCATGTTGTAATTCCTTAGGGATAGAAGCGATGAAGACATGCTTCAGTGTAGGATCATTAAAGCCATTGAGCTTGTAGAAAAGAGTGGACATTCGCTTGTAGTGAAAATCAAGATCTTTCTGCTGTAAGGAACAACATTTCATCTGCATGTATTCTCTACGAGCAAGCTCTGTTGCTGCAGTAGGTTCTCCAATAAATTGATCATAAATTGTGCCCAACGCAGTGGACATATCAGGGAACTGAACAAATTGGAGTTGGCGATAAGGACCCACGCTATCAAACCAATCTCGTAGAGAGCCAGTAAACCGAGAACTGAACTCTTGTAGTACTTTACGAGTTGTGGCCCCTGGTTGAAGCGAGTTGAACAACCGACCCAAGCGGTAAATTCTTGGAATCGTTCGGCCATTTTGTGCGTGGAATATCATCAAATGTAAACCGGTGAGAACTCGCTGGTTTTGATGAGTTGTGTGAAGCTCCGAGAGAGGCAGCATGGTCGCCATGAGTGGAACCTTCATCATCATCTGGTTCATCAACATAAGGAGGACCAGGAGAAGGAGAACTAGTGGAAGGCTCGACCATAAGGAGTCTAGAAATGTCTACAAATTTTGACTCAAAATTAGAAGAGGTTGCAGGTTCAGTCTCTGTAATTGCTGAACAGGAGGAATTTGAGGAAGGCTCTGAGGAAGTCGGGACAGACTGAGTTGTGGAAGAGGAGTCATCAGACTGAGAAGCAAAAGATTGCTCAGAGTGACTAGAAGAAGATGGCGCTGAAGTTTCCATCATAAGCGGAGGCTGAGAAGAATACTGGTGAAGTGGTGCTGAAGATGAATCAGATTGTGTATCTGAAACATGAGATGGAGTATGTTATGGAGTGGGAACTAGACTAGGAAGAGGAGTCGGGATAGGAGTCCTTTGGGATTTTGGTGTATTTCTTTTTGGTCTGGAGGAGGACTGAGTTGGAGTTGGGTCAGAGGTATGAGATAGACCAAACATGGGACTCAGGTCAGGAGGCCTGTATAAGGATGGTGTATAGAAAGGTTGGTATGTCTTGAAAGTAGATGGTTGAAATGGTAGAGGAGCTGACTTAGCCAACTGTGGTTGCTGGAAATGCCTTTCTACATCTATACGAGCAAGTTCCGCTTTAAGACTGCGGATTTCAGCTTCTTTTTTATCATAGATCTGAGTTCTTTCGTCAAGCTGAATGGCATCGTCCTCATCATCAGAATAATCATCAAGGCAAGGACAGGCTTGAGGAACATCCCATAAGAAATGACCATCGAGTTTGCTAGGATAAATTGGATATCCTGTTGAAGCAAAGCTGTGGATGGGGATCTTTTCTTGTGCAGTTGGGACTGCTGTGATCATTGATGTGTAAGAGAAAGAAACTCTAGGTGCCTATTCCGAAGATGGTGGCTGGAAAGTCACTCTAACCGAGCCGTCTGATCTTTTCTCGAACATAGCATCAGAAGTTTGAAGTGGCTGAGAATTCTGATGGAACTTCTTATAGTTGGATAACCATTCGAGAGGCATGAGTTTTAGAAGTTCATACTTCTAAAGTTGTTTAGGAATCTGAACTATGGAAGGTGTTGTCTCAGTATCTGCTAAGATCATCAAAGCATCATGTGAAGACTGTGCTGTTGGAAGATCAAGAGCATGGTTCTGCAATCGGTAGACAAGCTGGTGATGCAGAGTTGCTAAATAAGGGCCAGAAGAGCAATTCTAAATTCATAGATGCATTCCTTACGTCGAGAGCTTCGAAACGGTATATTGTGGGTCAAAATCCGACATCATATGACCAAGTTATGGCCCGTTTAAAATAAGTGGCTTTGCAGGCCAAGGCCCTGCGGGTCCAAGTTTTCAATTTTAGGGTTTTCTCTTATTTTTAAGTTAGATTAGGGTTAACCACCTTATATAAACACTCCTTTATGTTATTTTGAGGAGACTTTTGACATTATTGAGTTTAATATCATTGAGAGGATTTTCTCAACTTGTTCTTGAAAGAACTTTTGACTTATCAAAGGATTTGCTAACCTTTGTGACGTCTTATCTAGCAATCCGGGTTCTTGAGACTTAGCTTCTCATGGGTTTGGATCTTTTATCTGAATTTTGATCAATCTAGTTGTGGGTTTTTCTAGCTTGATCTAGAAGGGTTCTCATCACAATTCCCATCCTTCTTTGGTACTAGTAGCACTGGTACTGCACATGGGCTCATGCTCTCTCTCACGTACCCCTTGCTCATCAGCTCTATAACTTTTCTTTGGTCTCCTCGGGATTACTTTTATAGGCTAGCCTATTGGGTATGACAGCTCCTGGTACGAAATCTATTTGATGCTCAATGCCTCTAATGGGTGGTAAGCCAATAGGCATTTCCTCTGGAAACACATCTTCAAACTCCTATAACAAAGAAGTAACAACAGTAGAAAGAAAAGGATTAATGTCATCAAAGGTTAGATATGATTCTTTGAACACGAACAAAACCATAAAATGGCTTGCTTTATATGCTTTCCTAATCTCACCCACTCCTGCAAAGAAGTTCTTTCTCACTCTTCCCTCTTTCTCACTCTTTTCTTTTCTCTCACTTTTAGCCTCACTCTCTTTCTTTTTCTTCTCACTCTTTTTATTTTGTCTTTCTTTTTCCCTCATTTTTATTTGGTCCCCGTAGACCTCTTTTGGTGTTAAAGGAATAAGCGTCATGGTTCTCCCATTTTTGACAAAGCTATATCTATTCCTAAACCCATCATGTGTCACCTTCCTAATCATACTGCCATGGCCTTCCCAATAAACCCATCATGTGTCACCTTCCCAATAATAGCATAGTCAGTGAATTCAATAACTGCTAGCTTTACCTTTTTCTCCTCTGAATAATTATGACAATCAAAGATCAACTCAACCTTCTTTTCCCACTCCAAGTAAGCCTCTGGATTACTCCTTCCTTGAAACGAAGGAATAGTCACTTTGATTTTGCCTAAATCTCTATCCTCCTCATCTCTCCTATACCCCCTCTCTTGTCTACCTCTTCTATATCTTACACTATCCCTTTCTATTCTGGATGCTCGATCATCACCATCATCTTCCCAAATTTCATTCTCTGCCTCATCCTCATCTATAGGCTCATATCTATGCCTATTATTTTTCCCATTATGTCTTGCTTCATCATGTCCAGCCCTGTTACGCTCTCTACTAGTTTGCTCCTTCTGAATACCCTCAATGGCAGCTCCATGTTGCCTCAACTGGCTTCCCATCTCATCAAACCTCGCATTCATCTTCTCAAATGCCTGGTGCATTGCCTTCAAAGTGAAAGTAAAGTCTACCGTAGAAGGTTGCGCCTCACTTTTATCATCCATATTAGTTATTTGAATCTACAAAGAGATCTTAGCAAAATAGAAAAACAACAATGAACCTCACAAGCCTCACGTGTTTACACTCGCGATGTCACTCCACTTGTGTTTAGACTCAAATAGGCTTTTACCCGAAGCTGTGCTCACACACTCTTGCCTTTTACCACTCTTATATTTTCTCAGTCAAGTTCTTTAGGAACTAATAACTCAATTAAAGGAAAGTACCAAAGTATAATCCTTCTAACAATCACAGTTCAAGAAATAAGAAAAAGGAAAAAGGAAACAAGCGAACAAGAATATAGGAAACAAGAATAACAAAACCAAGAAAACAAAGGAGATCACCAAATATGATTATTATTGCGATTTTTTTTTACAATCAATTTTTTTTTTGCTCTTTTTTTTTTTTTGGTAATCCCTAAATAATTGAAATTTGAATGAATTTAGGGGAAGAGGTAAAATTTGTGGATTTAAGGAAAGAAACCACAAGGATGCAAAATTGATATAAGAAAACCCTAAAAATACTATTCATGCGATACTGTTCATGCGGCACTGTACATGTGATATTGTTCATGCGCCACTGTTCATGCGCACTGTCCACGGTTTTTTTTTTTTTCCTAGAACAAGAATGAAAAATCTCAAACAAGAATGAGAAAAAAAAACAATAAAGATAGATGAATCTGACCTTGGTGCCTAAGCTCTGATACCAACGGATGAGAACCCTTCTAGATCAAGTTAGAAAAACCCACAAGTAGATTGACAAGAATCCAAGAAAGCCAATATGATCAAAATTCGGATAAAAGATCCAAACCCTTGAGAAGCTTAAGTCTCAAGAACCCGGATTGCTAGATAAGACGCGACAAAGGTTAGCAAATCCTTTGATAAGTCAAAAGTTCTTTCAAGAACAAGTTGAGAAAATCCTCTCAATGATATTAAATTCAATAATGTCAAAAGTCTCTTCAAAATAACATATAAGGTGGCTAACCCTAATCTAACTTAAAAATAAGAGAAAATCCTAAAATTAAAAACCTGGACCCGCATGGCCTTGGCCTGCAAAGCCACTTATTTTAAACGGGCCATAACTTGGTCATATAATGTCGGATTTTAACCCACAATATACCGTTTCGAAGCTCTCAACGTAAGGAATGCATCTACAAATTTAGAATTGCTCTTCTAACCCTTATTATACTTCAAAAATTATTCTCTCCGATGCTCGCCACCTCGTTAGCTCGAATCAAGTGTACCAAGGCTGGTTCCTCCTCGTTCAAGTCCATCTTGAATATTGGACTCTTAAAAATTGAACTGAATTGAAGTCTTCCAAAGCAGCTTGAATAAATCCTTGCATTGCTTCCTTGATCTTCTTAGCTCGTGCTCTCGTAATTGGCCCTTCTGGAACAAGCAACGGATCTTTAATGCTTTGAGCACTCTAGATCACATCAAATCATATCTAACCTTGTTATAGGAGTTTGAAGATGTGTTTCCCGAGGAGATGCCTATTGGCTTACCACCCATTGAGGCATTAAGCATATCGATTTTGTACCAGGAGCTGTCATACCCAACAGACCAGCCTATAAAAGTAATCCCGAGGAGACCAAAGAGCTTCAAAAGCAAGTTATGGAGCTGATAAGCAAAGGATATGTGAGAGAGAGCATGAACCCATGTGTAGTACTAGTGCTATTAGTACCAAATAAGGATGAAAATTGGAGAATGTATGTTGATTGCCGTGCCATCAATAATATTACAGTAAAGTATAGCCATCTCATTCCTAGGTTAGATGATATGCTGGATGAATTGCATGGAGCTTGTTTATTTTCTAAAATTGATTTAAAAAGTGGCTATCACCAAATTCGTATGAGAGAAGTTGATGAATGGAAAACTGCCTTTAAGATCAATTACAGATTGTATGAATGGTTAGTTATGCCGAATCATGTGTTGCCTGCATTTATAGGTCAGTTTGTAGTTGTTTATTTGGATGATATTCTATTGTACAGCAAGACTTTAGATTAGCATATTGAGCATTTGTGATCTGTGCTAGATGTTTTGACGAAAGAAAAGTTGTATGCTAATTATAAGAAATGTTTTTTTTGCATGGAGAAAATTGTTTTTCTTGGTTTTGTTATTGGTGCAAATGGTATAGAGATGGATCAAGAGAAGGTTAAGGCTATTAGGGAGTGGCCGACGCCTAAGAGCATCACCGAGGTAAGGAGCTTTCATGGTTTAGCTAGTTTTTATCGGCGATTTGTTAAGGATTTTAGCACTATTGTCGCACTTCTTACTAAAGTTATTAAAAAGAATGTTGCATTTACTTAAAGAAAAATTGTGTTCTACACCTATTCTAGCATTACTTGATTTTAACCACACTTTTGAGATTTAATGTGATGCCTCATAAATAGGTATTGAAGCTGTTTTGATGCAAGATCAAAGACCTATTGCTTATTTTATTAAGAAAAAGAATGAGCAGTATGCTACTCAAGCTAATAAGGGTAGGAAAAGTGTGATTTTTTAATCCGGTGATTGGGTATGGGTTCACATAATGCGATCTAGAGTGCTCAGAGCATTAAAGATCAAAAGGCATAACTAACCATTCATACAATCCATACTTGGTCTTAAAGACAGTTTTCCATTCATCACATTTTCTCATACGAATTTGGTGATAGCGATATCATCTAACCTAGGAATGAGATGGCGATACTTTACCGTAATATTATTAATGGCTCGGCAATCAACACACATTCTCTAATTCCCATCCTTCTTTGGTACTAATAGTATTCCCCACTTATTTATTGTTAAAAAAAATTTAGTATTCCCCATTCGGTTTTGAATCCCTAGTTTGTGTTATTCCAAAAAAAAAAAGAAGAAAAAAAAACCTTATCATACATCGTTCTATTCCTGCCTTTAAAACCCGAATCTCCTTGGGTTAATCTTTGTGAATTGCTGCTGGAATCTTAAGATTAGTTTTATAAGAACCAAGAGAGAATTACTGCGAGTGAGGGTAAAAGCCAATAAATTTGAGTGAAACACGAGGGAAAATTGAGTGATCATTCTCTTGAGTGAAACAAGTAAGGGAGTGAGGTAAAGTCCAAATTTTTTTATATTATTTTTTATCTCATTTTTTGTAGTTTTTAGCCATGTCTCACGATCAAGAAGAAAATTCTAATGAGGAGGTCCAACAACCAACCGTTCAAAATTTACAAATTCAGGCATTAATGGGAGAGATGAGACGGATGATGAGGGTTGAATTAGAGAACATACATGAGTGTCTGGATAGAGTAGAAAACACACGTGCGGAACAACCACAACATGTTCCCCAAGCACGTAGGAGGGAGAGAGTTCCGGCTCGAGAAGAGATTGATGATTATGATAGGAATGAGTATGGAGAAGGTGAGGATTTGTAGGTGATTATAGGAGAGTTAGGCATCGAGATGATAGTGTGAGTGGCATAAAAATGAAGATCCCATCTTTTCAAGGAAAATCCGATCCAGAAGCATACCTTGAATGGAAAAAGAAGATGGAGTTTGTATTTGACTACCACAACTATTCCGAGACAAAGAAGGTAAAATTGGCTGTGATTGAGTTTTCTGATTATGCTATTACTTGGTGGGATCAGCTTGTTATAAATAGAAGGCAGAATAGGGAACGTCCTGTTGAGATGTGGAATGAAATGAAGACGTTGATGAGAAGGCTCTTTGTACCTACCCACTATTACCGAGACTTGTACCAAAAACTAAAACGTCTTACCTAGGGTAGTCAAAGCGTGGAGAATTACTACAAAGAAATGGAGGTTGCCATGATTAGAGCAAATGTAGAGGAAGATAGAAAAGCTACCATGGCACGATTCTTGAACGGCCTTAACTCAAGAGGAGGGGTAATACTCGTACAGCCCCAAGCTCGAGTTCTACTCCATGGAAGCCAAGTTATGTGAACCTAAGCCAAGATTCGAGCCCTCCAAGCCCAATTCCCAAGGTAACACCATGACTTCCACTATTGGAAATCGTGACATTAAGTGTTTCAAATGTCAAGGCAAGGGACACATAGCAAGTGAATGTGTGAGTAAGAGAGTTATGGTGATGCGGGATGATGGTGAGATTGTCACTGATGATGAAGAGGAAGATAATGAGATGCCACCATTAGAGGATGTTGAAGATGAAAAGTATGTAGCCCCGGAAGAGTTAACTTTAGTAGCTAGGGAGAGCTTTGAGTTTGTAAGTGAAGGAAGATGAAGTAGTGCAATGAGAAAACATTTTTCATACTAGGTGCTATGTTCAAGACGAAGTATGTAGTATGATTATTGATGAGGGAGGTTGTATCAATGTTGCTAGTGCTATCATGGTGGAAAAGTTAGGGCTCCTAACACTTAAGCATCCACGGCCATACAAACTACAATGGCTAAATGATAGTGGTGAGGTGAGAGTGGACAAGCAAGTACTAGTGTCTTTTAGGATCAGCAAGTATGAAGACAAAGTGCTATGTGACGTAGTACCAATGAACGAAAGAAAAAGACAGAAAAAAAAGAGTGAAAATCAGAGAGTGGCTGAGAAAAATGAGAGAGAAAATCAGAGAGAAAACAAAAGAATTTTTATGCAAGTGCGAGTGAGATAAAAAGAGCACGGTTTTCAAATCAGCTAATGATTGTACTTTTGTACAAAGAGGCATTTTTTAACACTAACGAACTTGACCCTACCTTGCCTAGTTCTATTTTTTCTCTTTTGCAGGATTATGAGGATGTCTTTCCCGAGGAAACACCACATGGTTTACCTCCAATCCGAGATGATGTGATCCAGAGTGCTCAAAGCATTAAAGATCCGTTGCTTGTTCCAGAAGGGCCAATTACGAGAGCACGAGCTAAGAAGATCAAGGAAGCCATGCAAGGATTTATTCAAGCTACTTTGGATGACTTCAATTCAAGTTCAATTTGCAAGAGTCCAATATTCAAGATGGGCTTGAACGAGGAGGAACTAGCCTTGGTACACTTGATTCGGGCTAACGAGGTGGCGAGCATCGGAGAGAATGATTTTTGAAGTATAATAAGGGCCAGACGAGTAATTCTAAATTTGTAGATGCATTCCTTACGTCGAGAGCTTCGAAACGGTATATTGTGGGTTAAAATCCGACATCATATGACCAACTTATGGCCCGTTTAAAATAAGTGGCTTTGCAGGCCAAGGCCCTGCGGGTCCCGCAGGTCCAAGTTTTAATTTTAGGGTTTTCTCTTATTTTTTTAAGTTAGGTTAGGGTTAGCCACCTTATATAAACACTCCTTTATGTTATTTTGAAGAGACTTTTGGACATTATTGAGTTTAATATCATTGAGAGAATTTTCTCAACTTGTTCTTGAAAGAACTTTTGACTTATCAAAGGATTTGCTAACCTTTGTGGCGTCTTATCTAGCAATCCGGGTTCTTGAGACTTAGCTTCTCAAGGGTTTAGATCTTTTATATGAATTCTGATCATATTGGCTTTCTTGGGTTTTTGTCAATCTAGTTGTGGGTTTTTCTAGAAGGGTTCTCATCAGTTGGTATCAGAGTTTAGGCACCAAGGTCAGATTCATCTATCTTTATTGTTTTTTTTTTTCTCATTCTTGTTTGAGATTTTTCATTCTTGTTCTAGGAAAAAAAAAAACCGTAAACAGTGCGTATGAACAGTATCGCATAAACAGTGCCGCATGAACAGTATCGCATGAATAGTATTTTTAGGGTTTTCTTATATCAATTTTGTATCCTTGTGGTTTCTTTCCTTAAATCCATAAATTTTACCTTTTCCCCTAAATTCATTCAAATTTTAATTATTTAGGGATTACAAAAAAAAAAAAGAGCAAAAAAAAAAATTGATTGAAAAAAAAAAAAGAAAAAAAATCACATTAATAATAATCATATTGGGTGATCTCCTTTGTTTTCTTAGTTTTGTTCTTCTTGTTCGTTTGTTACCTTTTTCCTTTTTCTTGTTTCTTGAACTGTGATTGTTAGAAGGATTATACTTTGGTACTTTCCCTTGATTGAGTTATTAGTTCCTAAAGAACTTGACTAAGAAAATATAAGAGTGGTAAAAGGCAAGAGTGTGTGAGCACAGCTTCGGGTAAAAACCTATTTGAGTGTAAACACGAGTGGAGTAACATCGCGAGTGTAAACACGTGGGGCTTGTAAGGTTCATTGTTGTTTTTCTATTTGGCTAACATCTCTTTGCAGATTCAAATAACTAATATGGATGATAAAAGTGAGGCGCAACCTTCTACGGTAGACTTTACTTTCACTTTGAAGGCAATGCACCAGGCATTTGAGAAGATGAATGCGAGGTTTGATGAGATGGGAAGCCAGTTGAGGCAACATGGAGCTGCCATTGAGGGTATTCAGAAGGAGCAAACTAGTAGAGAGCTTAACGTAATGGACATGATGAAGCAAGACATAATGGGAAAAATAATAGGCATAGATATGAGCCTATAGATGAGGATGAGGCGAGAGAATGAAATTTGGGAAGATGATGGTGATGATCGAGCATCCAGAATAGAAAGGGATAGTGTAAGATATAGAAGAGGTAGACAAGAGAGGGGGTATAGGAGAGATGAGGAGGATAGAGATTTAGGCAAAATCAAAGTGACTATTCCTTCGTTTCAAGGAAGGAGTAATCCGAGAGGCTTACTTGGAGTGGGAAAAGAAGGTTGAGTTGATCTTTGATTGTCATAATTATTCGAGAGGAGAAAAGGTAAAGCTAGCAGTTATTGAATTCACTGACTATGCTATTATTTGGTGGGATCAATTGGTGAATAATAGGAGGAGGAATCGAGAAAGGCCGATAGCTACATGGGGAGAGTTGAGGACGCTTATGAGGAAGCGGTTCATTCCTAATCATTACTATAGGGATCTTTATCTTAAGCTACAAAGCCTTACCCAAGGATCGATGAGTGTAGAGGATTACCATAAAGAGATGGAGATCGCTATGATTAGGGCTAATGTAGAGGAAGATAGGGAAGCTACAATGGCACGAATTTTGATCGGATTGAATACAGATATTGCCAATATTGTGGAGCTACAGCATTATGTGGAGTTGGAGGATATGGTCCACATCGCTATGAAGGTGGAGAGGCAATTAAAGAGGAAGGGTACAGTAAGGTATACTTCGGCTTCTTCAAATCCATGGAAACCGAAGTGGAGTAATAATGAGAGACGACATGAAGGTATCAAGACTGAACCACCTAAGGCAAAAGAAGATTTCAGTATAAAAAACAAATCTAAGGCTGAATCTCAACCACAGAAGAATCGGGACATCAAGTGCTTCAAGTGTTTGGGTTCTGGACACATTGCTTCTCAGTGCCCAAATAAGAGAGTTATGGTGATGCAAGATAGTGGAGAATTAGTGAGTGAGAGTGAGAGTGATAGTGGGGAGATGCCAGAGTTGATTGATGCTAGTGATGATGATGCAGTAGAATACCCTGCGAAAGGTGAATCCCTAGTTGCTAGGCGTGCTTTGAGTACACAAATGAGTGTTGATGACATGGAGCAACAGAGAGAGAACATCTTCCATACTAGATGCATTGTGAATAATAAGGTGTGTAGTATGATAATAGATGGTGGGAATTGCACCAATGTAGCTAGTACTACCCTTGTAGAAAAGTTAGGGTTACCCTTGCTAACGCATCCCAGGCCTTACAGATTACAGTGGTTAAATGATTGTGGAGAGGTCAAAGTTAATAAGCAAGTATTGGTAACATTTACTATTGGAAAGTATAGTGATGAGGTGCTTTGTGACGTAGTTCCTATGCATGCTGGGCATTTATTATTGGGAAGGCCATGGCGATATGATAGGAAGGTGACACATGATGGGTTTAGGAATAGATATAGCTTTGTCAAAAATGGGAGAACTGTGACGCTTGTTCCTTTAACACCAAAAGAGGTCTACGAGGATCAAATAAAGATGAGGGAAAAAGAAAGACAAAATAAAAAGAGTGAGGTCGAGAGTTATGAGAAGAAAAAGAAAGAGAGTGAGGCTAAAAGTGAGAGAAAAGAAAAGAGTGAGAAAGAGGGAAGAGTGAGAAAGAACTTCTTTGCAAGAGTGGGTGAGATTAGGAAAGCATATAAAACAAGCCATTTCATGGTTTTGCTTGTGTTCAAAGAATCATATCTAACCTTTGATGACATTAATCCTTCTCCTTCTAGTTTTGTTACAGGAGTTTGGAGATGTGTTTCCGGAGGAAATGCCTATTGGCTTACCACCCATTAGAGGCATTGAGCATCAAATAGATTTCGTACCAGGAGCTGTCAGACCCAATAGGCCAGCCTATAGAAGTAATCTTGAGGAGACCAAAGAGCTTCAAAGGCAAGTTAAAGAGCTAATGAGCAAGGGGTACGTGAGAGAGAGCATGAGCCCATGTGCAGCACCAGTGCTACTAGTACCAAAGAAGGATGGGAATTGGAGAATGTGTGTTGATTGCCGAGCCATCAATAATATTACGGTAAAGTATCGCCATTCCATTCCTAGGTTAGATGATATGCTGGATGAATGGCATGGAGCTTGTTTATTTTCTAAAATTGATTTAAAAAGTGGCTATCACCAAATTCGCATGAGAGAAGGTGATGAATGGAAAACTGCCTTTAAGACCAAATATGGATTGTATGAATGGCTAGTTATGCCTTTTGGCCTTACTAATGCACCTAGTACTTTTATGAGATTAATAAATCATGTGTTGCGTGCATTTATAGGTCAATTTGTTGTTGTTTATTTTGATGATATTCTAGTGTGCAACAAGACTTTAGATGAGCATATTGAGCATTTACGATGTGTGTGCTAGATATTTTGAGCCAAGAAAAGTTGTATGCTAGTTATAAGAAATGTTCTTTTTGCATGGAGAAAGTTGTTTTCTTTGCTTTATTGTTGATGCCGAGCTAGCTTGGATGGTCCAAAAAAGCAGAGTTGGTAAAGTCCATTTATGAGAAAGTGCGGCTTCACATTGAGAAGAAGAATGAGCAATACGCTACTCAAGCTAATAAGGCTAGGAAACGTGTGATTATTGAACCCGGCGATTGGTTTTGGGTTCACATGCGTAAGGAGAGGTTTCCAGCCCAGAGGAAATCTAAGTTGCACCCTCGAGGAGATGGTCCATTTCAGATTCTTGAGCGTATTAATGACAATGCTTATAAAGTGGATCTTCCCGGTTCAAATTCGAGGACGAATCCTTTTGGAGGAGAGGGGGAATGATGTGATCAGAGTGCTCAGAGCATTAAAGATCCGTTGCTTGTTCCAGAAGGGCCAACTACAAGAGCACGAGCTAAGAAGATCAAGGAAGCCATGCAAGGATTTATTCAAGCTACTTTGGATGACTTCAATTCAAGTTCAATTTGCAAGAGTCCAATATTCAAGATGGGCTTGAACGAGGAGGAACTAGCCTTGGTACACTTGATTCGGGCTAACGAGGTGGCGAGCATCGGAGAGAATGATTTTTGAAGTATAATAAGGGTCAGACGAGTAATTCTAAATTTGTAGATGCATTCCTTACGTCGAGAGCTTCGAAACGGTATATTGTGGGTTAAAATCCGACATCATATGACCAACTTATGGCCCGTTTAAAATAAGTGGCTTTGCAGGCCAAGGCCCTGCGGGTCCCGCGGGTCCAAGTTTTAATTTTAGGGTTTTCTCTTATTTTTTTAAGTTAGGTTAGGGTTAGCCACCTTATATAAACACTCCTTTATGTTATTTTGTAGAGACTTTTGGACATTATTGAGTTTAATATCATTGAGAGAATTTTCTCAACTTGTTCTTGAAAGAACTTTTGACTTATCAAAGGATTTGCTATCCTTTGTGGCGTCTTATCTAGCAATCCGGGTTCTTGAGACTTAGCTTCTCAAGGGTTTGGATCTTTTATATGAATTCTGATCATATTGGCTTTCTTGGGTTTTTGTCAATCTAGTTGTGGGTTTTTCTAGCTTGATTTAGAAGGGTTCTCATCACGAGGGATTGAGCATCAAATTGATTTCGTGCCGGTGCCACCATTCCAAATCGACTTGGAGTAACCTAGAGGAAACAAAAGAGCTTCAAAGGCAGGTTAGTGAACTGATAGAAAAAGGGTACGTGAGAGAAAGCATGAGTCCGTGTGCAGTTCCGATTTTGCTAGTTCCTAAGAAAGAGGGGACATGGAGAATGTCGACATCCCATTCCTAGGCTAGATGATATGCTTGATGAATTGCATGGTTCTTGCATATTTTCAAAAATTGATCTAAAAAGTGGATATCATCAGATTAGAATGAAAGAAGGAGATGAATGGAAAACTGCCTCTAAAACAAAATATGGTTTGTATGAATGGCTAGTCATGCCTTTTGGCTTGACAAATGCTCCTAGTACTTTTATGAGACTTATCAATCATGTTTTGCGAGCTTTTATAGGCAAATTTGTTGTTGTTTATTTTGATGATATCCTCATGTATAGCAAAAACTTAGACGATCATTTAACACATTTGAAATTTATTGAAATGTACCTTTTGCACCGATAAACTTGTGTTTCTAGGATTTGTTGTGAGTACACAGGGTATACAGGTTGATGAAGAGAAGGTATGTGCAATCCAAGAATGGCCAAGTCCCACAAGTGTAAATAATGTGAGAAGCTTCCACGGACTTGCTAGTTTCTATCGGCGGTTTGTGAAAAACTTTAGCACATTGGCCGCACCGCTTACTGAAGTAATCAAGAAAAACGTTGGATTCAAGTGGGGAGGAGAACAAGAGGAAGCGTTTCAAATGATAAAAAAAAAAAGCTAACCAATGCCCCTTTATTAGTCTTGCCTAACTTTAATAAAACGTTTGAAATTGAATGTGATGCTTCAGGTATAGGCATAGGCACAGTTCTAATGCAGGAGGGATGACCAATTGCTTACTTTATTGAGAAACTAAATGGTGCATAAAGAGCTGTATGCATTAGTTCGAACGTTGGAAACATGGCAACACCTTAAAGGCCAACACAAGCTGAACAAGAGACATGCTCGTTGGGTGGAATTCATAGAGACATTTCCATACGTGATTCGTTACAAGCAAGGTAAGGAAAACGTAGTTGCAGATGCACTTTCTCGCAGGTATGTACATATTAAGGAATTGTATGCTAATGACCATGATTTTAGTATTGAATACCATCCTTATACAGAACCCCTGGATAGGATACTAATTTCTGTCTAACCTATACACTGTACCAAACTCCAACTCAGTCCTCCTCCAAACCAAAAAGATCCACACCAAAACCCGAAAAAACTCCTATCCCTAGTCCAGTATCAACTCCATCCCATGTTTCAGATACACAATCTGACTCCTCTTCAGCTCTAAATCCTACAAATCCCAAACAAAAAACCCCTCTTTACCAGTATTCTTATCAACTTCAGCCTACGATGGAAAATTCATCTTCTTCTAGTCACTCTAAGCACTCTCCTACTTCCCAGTCTGATTACTCTTCTTCCATTGATCAGCCTGACCAAACTTCATCAGATTCCTCCTCAGAGATTGAATCTGCACCCTATTATGATTCTGAGTCAGAATTTGCAGATATTTCTAGACTCCTCATGGTCAAACCCTCTACTAGTTCTCCTCCTCCTAGTCCGCCTTATGTTGATATACCAGATGATGAAAATTCAACTCATGGAGAACAACCAGCTCCTACAGGATCATCACACAATTCCTCAAACTTAGTGAATTCTCACTGGTTTACTTTTGATGATATCCCAAGGACAAAGTGGCCAGCAAGATATGCTTCAACCAGGAGCCACAGCTCTTAAAGTTCTTTGCGAGTTTAGTTCTCGGTTTACTGTCTCTTTAAGAGATTGGTTTGATAGTGTGGGTCCTTATCGCCAACTCTAATTTGTTCAGTTTCCAGATGTGTCCACTGCGTTGGGCATCATTTATGATAAGTTTATTGGACAACCTACTGCAGCAATAGAGCTTGCTCGTCGAGAATACATGCAGATGAAATGTTGTTGCTTACAGTAGAAAGATCTTGATTTTCATTACAAGCGTATGTCCATTCTCTTCTATAAGCTCAATGGCTTTAATGATCCAACTTGAGCTTCAAAGGCTGATCACTATGAATCAGCTAAATGTTACAGACATATCGCTCAGCGAGATCTATCAATTAGTCGTTAATTCTCTTGAACGGCAGCTTCCAAGAAACCTTATCTCAAGATCAAATACAAGTCCGAAAAAGATTGTCATTGTCCTTACAAAAAGAAGACTCATTTCAAAAAGTATAACCACAGAAGGTCTAGTTCTCATTTCCCAAAGAAAAAGAAGCCTTATCGCTTTTTCAAAAGAAAAGAACCTTTGGATAAAGCCAATATGATCATAATTCGGATAAAAGATCCAAACCCTTGAGAAGCTAAGTCTCAAGAACCCGGATTGCTAGATAAGACGACACAAAGGTTAGCAAATCCTTTGATAAGTCAAAAGTTCTTTCAAGAACAAGTTGAGAAAATCCTCTCAATGATATTAAACTCAATAATGTCAAAAGTCTCCACAAAATAACATAAAGGAGTGTTTATATAAGGTGGCTAACCCTAATCTAACTTAAAAATAAGAGAAAATCCTAAAATTAAAAACTTGGACCCATGAGGCCTTGGCCTGCAAAGCCACTTATTTTAAACGGACCATAACTTGGTCATATGATGTCGGATTTTGGCCCACAATATATACCGTTTCGAAGCTCTAGACGTAAGGAATGCATTTACAAATTTAGAATTACTCTTCTGGCCCTTATTATACTTCAAAAATCATTCTCTCCGATGCTCGACACCTCGTTAGCTCGAATTAAGTGTACCAAGGCTGGTTCCTCCTCGTTCAAGCCCATCTTGAATATTGGACTCTTGCAAATTGAACTTGAATTGAAGTCATCCAAAGTAGCTTGAATAAATTCTTGCATTGCTTCCTTGATCTTCTTAGCTCGTGCTCTCGTAATTGGCCCTTCTGGAACAAGCAACGGATCTTTAATGCTCTGAGCACTTTGGATCACATCAGGATCTCGGGGATATCCACTCACGTTGAAATGCTTGAGGAGGAAATGCTTGAGTTCTTGAACAGTGGTAGGGTCATGTTGAAGAGGAAAAGGATGAGGAAGGGTATTCCATTCATATGCCTGGTCTTGTGTACAAAATGACTGGGTAACAGGATGTTGGAAATATGCCCTGTGAATAATGAAAACGTAGGTGAACTTGTCTTTTTCATAGTCAGGACTCTGAGAGAGATGAAGTCTTTCAAAGAATCTGCTAGAATTGTCTTCGCCACCAAGGAATGGGGGAGAACCACTCGAACATAGCCCATAAGAGCGAACCTGCAAGTGGTGGACTATTGAGGAGAGTCTTAATTGCATGAAAAGGAAAAACCAATTTGGTGGCATACAAAGTGGTGAGGCACCAAATGAACCAAAGTTCATCCTCTGTGATATCCCGTTTGGGATCAATAGTAAAATCGATGAGGAAAAGATGCTCAGGATGGAAACTGGGAAATCCAGCAGGTTGACTACGGTAGATATTGGTGAAGTAGCGAAATAAGAATTTTTTGGCAAAGTCCTGAATCTGGTGAAGGGACTGAAAAGAAAGGTTTATAGGAAAAGTCTTTTTCGTAGCTGCGGTGGTTGGAAGAGGCGAAGCCATAGCTATGAGAGGGAAGGTAGAAACAGATGTAACCAAGGTTGTAACTGAAAGGGGTCGAGTGAGAAGATTAGGGATTAGGTTCTGATGTGATCCAGAGTGCTCAGAGCATTAAAGATCCGTTGCTTGTTCCAGAAGGGCCAATTACGAGAGCACGAGCTAAGAAGATCAAGGAAGCCATGCAAGGATTTATTCAAGCTACTTTGGATGACTTCAATTCAAGTTCAATTTGCAAGAGTCCAATATTCAAGATGGGCTTGAACGAGGAGGAACTAGCCTTGTTACACTAGATTCGGGCTAACGAGGCGGCGAGCATCGGAGAGAATAATTTTTGAAGTATAATAAGGGCTGAAAGAGAAATTCTAAATATGTAGATGTATTCCTTACGTCGAGAGCTTCGAAACGGTATATTGTGGGTTAAAATCCGACATCATATGACCAAGTTATGGCCTGTTTAAAATAAGTGGCTTTGCGTGGCCAAGGCCTGCTTGTCCAAATTTTTAATTTTAGGGTTTTCTCTTATTTTTAAGTTAGATTAGGGTTAGCCACCTTATATAAACACTCCTTTATATTATTTTGAAGAGACTTTTGACATTATTGGGTTTAATATCATTGAGAGGATTTTCTCAACTTGTTCTTGAAAGAACTTTTGACTTATCAAAGGATTTGCTAACCTTTGTGGCGTCTTATCTAGCAATCCGGGTTCTTGAGACTTAGCTTCTCAAGGGTTTGGATCTTTTATATGAATTCTGATCATATTGGCTTTCTTCGGTTTTTGTCAATCTAGTTGTGGGTTTCTCTAGCTTGATCTAGAAGGGTTCTCATCAGTTGGTATCAGAGCTTAGGCACCATGGTCAGATTCATCTATCTTTATTGTTTTTTTTTTCTCATTCTTATTTGAGATTTTTCATTCTTTTTCTAGCAAAAAAAAAAAAAAAAAAACCGTAAACAGTGCGTATGAACAGTATCGCATGAATAGTATTTTTAGGGTTTTCTTATATCAATTTTGCATCCTTGTGGTTTCTTTCCTTAAATCCATAAATTTTATCTTTTCCCCTAAATTCATTCAAATTTCAATTATTTAGGGATTACAAAAAAAAAATCACATTAATAATAATCATATTGGGTGATCTCCTTTGTTTTCTTGGTTTTGTTATTCTTGTTTCCTATATTCTTGTTCGTTTGTTTCCTTTTTCCTTTTTCTTGTTTCTTGAACTGTGATTGTTAGAAGGATTATACTTTGGTACTTTCCCTTGATTGAGTTATTAGTTCCTAAAGAACTTGACTGAGAAAATATAAGAGTCGTAAAAGGCAAGAGTGTGTGAGCATAGTTTCGGGTAAAAGCCTATTTGAGTGTAAACACGAGTGGAGTGACATCGCGAGTGTAAACACGTGAGGCTTGTGAGGTTCATTGTTGTTTTTCTATTTTGCTAACATCTCTTTGCAGATTCAAATAACTAATATGGATGATAAAAGTGAGGCGCAACCTTCTACGGTAGACTTTACTTTCACTTTGAAGGCAATGCACCAAGCATTTGAGAAGATGAATGCGAGGTTTGATGAGATGGGAAGCCAGTTGAGGCAACATGGAGCTGCCATTGAGGGTATTCAGATATGAGCTGGACATGATGATGAGGGTAACAGGGCTGGACATGATGAAGCAAGACATAATGGGAAAAATAATAGGCATAGATATGAGCCTATAGATGAGGATGAGGCAGAGAATGAAATTTGGGAAGATGATGGTGATGATTGAGCATCCGGAATAGAAAGGGATAGAGTAAGATATAGAAGAAGTAGACAAGAGAGGGGGTATAGGAGAGATGAGGAGGATAGAGATTTAGGCAAAATCAAAGTGACTATTCCTTCGTTTCAAGGAAGGAATAATCCAGAGGCTTACTTGGAGTGGGAAAAAAAGGTTGAGTTGATCTTTGATTGTCACAATTATTCAGAGGAGAAAAAGGTAAAGCTAGCTGTTATTGAATTCACTGACTATGCTATTATTTGGTGGGATCAATTGGTGAATAATAGGAGGAGGAATCGAGAAAGGCCTATAGCTACATGGGGAGAGTTGAGGATGCTTATGAGGAAGCGGTTCATTCCTAATCATTACTATAGGGATCTTTATCTTAAGCTACAAAGCCTTACCCAAGGATCGATGAGTGTAAAGGATTACCATAAAGAGATGGAGATCGCTATGATTAGGGTAATGTAGAGGAAGATAGGGAAGCTACAATGGCACGATTTTTGACCAGATTGAATAAAGATATTGCGAATGTAGTGGAGCTATAGCATTATGTGGAGTTGGAGGATATGGTCGGCAATTAAAGAGGAAAGGTACAGTAAGGTATACTTCGGCTTCTTCAAATCCATGGAAACCGAAGTGGAGTAATAATGAGAGACGACATGAAGGTATCAAGACTGAACCACCTAAGGCAAAAGAAGATTTCAGTATCAAAAACAAATCTAAGGCTGAATCTCAACCACAGAAGAATCGGGACATCAAGTGCTTCAAGTGTTTCAAGTGTTTGGGTTCTGGACACATTGCTTCTCAGTGCCCAAATAAGAGAGTTATGGTGATGCAAGATAGTGGAGAATTAGTGAGTGAGAGTGAGAGTGATGGTAGAATACCCTGCGAAAGGTGAATCCCTAGTTGCTAGGCGTGCTTTGAGTACACAAATGAGTGTTGATGACATGGAGCAGCGGAGAGAGAACATCTTCCATACTAGATGCATTGTGAATAATAAGGTGTGTAGTATGATAATAGATGGTGGGAGTTGCACCAATGTAGCTAGTACTACCCTTGTAGAGAAGTTAGGGTTACCCTTGCCAACGCATCCTAGGCCTTACAGATTGCGGTGGTTAAATGATTGTGGAGAGGTCAAAGTTAATAAGCAAGTATTGGTAACATTTACTATTGGAAAGTATAGTGATGAGGTGCTTTGTGACGTAGTTCCTATCAAAGTTCCTATGCATGACGTAGTTCCTTTAACACCAAAAGAGGTCTACGAGGACCAAATAAAGATGAGGAAAAAGAAAGACAAAATAAAAAGAGTGAGGTCGAGATAGATCGAAGATGAAGCCATGATTTTGAAAGATGTTTTCTCTTTTGTATCCGAGAAGACAAGAAACTTATCACAAATTATACCACCTCGGGCAGGAACGGTAACGGGGCTCTGTGATACCACTGGGGGTTATCCAATCACGTTAAGTACAAAAGACGAACCAATTCGTCCCGATGAACAATATCATCTATCGGGTTACCCAAGACCAACAAAACGACCATATACCAGCAAAGGGGTCTGACTGCTTTCACGCATACCACATTATCTTTTCGCCTGTCCGTCGCCTTTTCTTTAAATATGAACAACGTACTCACAGTCGTCGTTTCTCAACTGATGCAAGGGCTTTGGGGTTGGTAACCAACTAACTATATCGAAACCTACACAAGGTTTTGTGTATAGGACGTACTCAACAAGGATAGAGATGAACAAATTCAGAGAAGAGTCTAACTTCTGGAATACTTAGAGAAAACAAGAGAGAATTTAAAAGAAAGCCATTTCAAGCTTCATTCAAGTGTTTATTCAAGTATTCAAGTATATATTACAAAAGGGGAGGAGTTTCCTTTATATAGGAAAAGCTCCCTGAAACAAACCAACAAACTTTAGTGGTGGGACAGGTTCCCTAGCCACTTGATTAAAAACAAACAAAAACTAAAAGTAACTTTAAAAAGGCAATCTAACACGTGTGTCGTAGGACAGGACCTCTAACCACCTGATTGCTAACAAACAAAAGACAAAAATAGCTTTTGGAAAAACAAAGCTACATTACTACAAACAAACAAAAGTCATAAAGTGACTTTATGAAAAGCAAACCTACTAAAGGACAAGGACAAACAACTTTGCATAAAGCAAAGGTGAAAAGTAAAAGCACAACACAACAAAAGTAAAAGACACATGGCAGGACAAGTGCTCTTTTTGTCTGCAGAGATAATGGATACTTATCCCCTGAGCAAGCTATGGTTATGGTGGGTCAAGCAGGTGGGTGACTATGTCTGGTTGGTTCGTCAAAGACATCCATACGCCATGTGGGATCTTCTTCAGGAGGTGGAGGCTGAAACCATTGTGGAGATGTATTGCGCCCTTGGTGGTGAAGCCAAGCAGCATATTGTTCTCGCATATCAAGCTCTGATTCCTCATCACTCCATAGAATGCTATTCCGAATTGACAGATCAGGGGTTGTCTGGGAAACTTCAGCAAGAGCTATTCGAGCATGGAGACAACCTTCCCACATAGAATGAGGGTGGATACTGATATGAGTATGATCGATAAGTCGAACCAAGGGTGATTTGTCACGACCCCAGATATCCCTCAGGTTTACTAACAGATTGTAGTAGAGCATATGACCAGTTGCATGGACTGGAGGAGCTTTTTTTATATCCTGTAAAAGTGCTGATGAGAACCCTTCTAGATCAAGCTAGAAAAACCCACAACTAGATTGCCCTTGAGAAGCTAAGTCTCAAGAACCCGGATTGCTAGATAAGACGCCACAAAGGTTAGCAAATCCTTTGATAAGTCAAAAGTTCTTTCAAGAACAAGTTGAGAAAATCCTCTCAATGATATTAAACTCAATAATGTCAAAAGTCTCCTCAAAATAATATAAAGGAGTGTTTATATAAGGTGGCTAACCCTAATCTAACTTAAAAATAAGAGAAAACCCTAAAATTAAAAACTTGGACCCATGGAGGCCTTGGCTGCAAAAGCCACTTATTTTAAACGGGCCATAACTTGGTCATATGATGTCGGATTTTGACCCACAATATATCGTTTCGAAGCTCTCAACGTAAGGAATGTATCTACAAATTTAGAATTGCTCTTCTGGCCCTTATTATATTTCAAAAACCATCCTCTCCGATGCTCGCCACCTCGTTAGCTCGAATCAAGTGTACCAAGGCTGGTTCCTCCTCATTCAAGCCCATCTTGAATATTGGACTCTTGCAAATTAAACTTGAATTGAAGTCATCCAATGTAGCTTGAATAAATCCTTGCATTGCTTCGTTGATCTTCTTAGCTTGTGCTCTCGTAATTGGCCCTTCTGGAACAAGCAACGGATCTTTAATGCTCTGAGCACTCTGGATCATATCAAGTGCCCAAACTTGCCATTTTGTTGTGGATGAACTTTCTCGATAACTTAGATGGTCCGTGACTTTAACAAAAATTTGATCTTTGATTTCCATAGGAAGTGCCTGAATAAATTCAAGGAGGTTGAAGGAAAACTTCTTCCTCGATCGTGGACCAGAGAGAATTGAGAATAGGGTGGACTATAACCTTGGAAAACCACCGATGAAAGAAGAGGACCAGAGTGTGGATAATGTTGGGGATAATTGTCGGTTTATATCCACAAAAATTTTCATGTCTTCTATGAATGCATAGGGTACTCCAATAATAGTGATTGAAGTGTCCATTATCAGTGGTGGAGAAGAACCCTTGGGCTAATTGTTGAAGCCATTGCATAGTTGCCATTCGGATGGACTTCCAAAGTGAGGCAGCTGTCATTAGCATCAAAGAAAATTGGCTGGTGCGGACTGCGACATATGGCAGAAAGTAGTTGCTTTTTGGAAATATGGTGATCTGGAAAGTGCAACAGTTCCTGAGCGATATGTGGCCCTGGAGAATACTTTCCGTCTTGTAAGACCATTCCAAGAAATTCAAGCGGCGATTGTTGGCCTAGGATGCTCTTTGTTGCCGACACCATAATGCCATCTTGATCCACTATCTTGTGAAACGTGGAAAGTAAGTCCATGTGAATCTCGTGATCAGAAGAAAACAAAAGGATGTCATCAATGTAGATAAGAGCATGGTGGAGGATAGGCTCAAAGATCCGTGTCATCACTTTTTGAAAAAGCAAAGACGCGACTTTTAATTCAAAGGGCATAACAGTCCATTGGGAATATGCAATGGGAATACAGAAAGCTGTCTTGTATCGTTCTGCTGAATGGATGCCAAGTTGCCAAAATCCGGCCTTGAGATCAAACCTGGAAAAGATCTTAGCATCTCGAATGTGCACAAACAAGGATTGGATCTGAGGTAGTGGGAACTTGTCGTCTGATAGAAAACAATTAAGAGGCTGATAGTCTATGACAAGTTGTTTTTTCCCACGAACTATTTCTGACCGCTGCTCAACAGAAAAAGCTTGACAAGCCCAATTAGAGGATGTGGGCTCAATGAGACCTTGAGACAGAAGTTGAGCACATTTATCTTGAGCTAAATAGAGGTCAGAGGGAGTCATCCCTGGATGAGTAGCCTTGGGAGGATTGACATCTTCGTTAAGCTGAAGTGGAAGCTTAATAAAGAATTGAGTGTTCTTCCATAAAGGAAAAGGATGAGTAAACTGACTATGATTTTCAGGACAAAAAGGGAGAAACTTTGCTTGGAAAGTTTGATATGGGGATTGTGTGTCTGAAAGAGCATACAGTTTAAGGGTGTCTGTGTATGGAAGAAACATATATTTAAACCGAATCCCTGTGGCCATAATCTGTAATTTGGACATTTGATGAAGAAGATCAAAACCTATGAGAAGGTCTTTATCAGGAAGAGTTGAACAAATAACTTTTGTCCAAAGAACACAATTTTGAAAGAATTGAATACTAATGGGTTGTTTGGTAATCAAAGAGGTATGAAAAATATCGCCATTGGCGGCCTTGAAATACTCAGTATGTTTTTCCCAACAAGAAGATGGAAGAATGTTAGGATTAAGCATACTCTTTTGGGTCAGAGGTATGAGACAGGCCAAACATGGGACTCAGGTCAGGAGGCCTGTATAAGGATGGTGTATAGAAAGGTTGGTATGTCTTGAAAGTAGATGGTTGAAATGGTAGAGGAGCTGACTTAGCCAACTGTGGTTGCTGGAAACGCCTTTTTGCATCTATACGAGTAAGTTTCGCCTTAAAACTGCGGATTTCAGCATCTTTTTTGTTAAACTCGGGACCCCAGATATTCTGTGTTATCATAGATCTGAGTTCTTTGTCAAGCTGAATGGCTCTGTTGTAACCGCATCTACTTTGGTGTGACTCTGTTCCAGAACAGCATTCTAGGCTCTGGCATTTTGAGTTTGCCAGTTAAGAACAAACTCGAACAGCTTAGGTTCTTCAGGTTGACCAGTAGGAGTAACAGGACCATGAACATAAGGTTTTGTAACAACCTTAGATGTTGGATCCATGTGTTTGTCAAGGGAAGGAAACTGATTGTTGTAAGTACTGGATGAAGATGAGAACATCATACAGGACTTAATCAAGGGTGGTTGAGGTGATGAAGGCAAAAGGTTCTCTTGTCTGAGGATTTTTAGGCCTTTGGTGTAGATAGGTAAAGGTGACATAGACTCAGGATGATCAGGAGGAAAAGGTTTAATGGGTTTGCAAGTAGCAGGAGTTCTGGTAACCTTTTTCTTTTTGCGACACTTAGGAGCATCGTCCTCATCATCAGAAAATCATCAAGGCAAGGACAGCCTAGATCACACATATTGGCTTGAGGAACATCCCATAAGAAATGACTATCGAATTTGCTAGGATAAATTGGATATCCTGTTGAAGCAAAGCTGTGGATGGGGATCTTTTCTTGTGCAGTTGGGACTGCTGTGATCATTGATGTGTAAGAGAAAGAAACTCTAGGTGCTTGTTCCGAAGATGGTGGTGGAAAGTCATTCTAACCGAGCCGTCGATCTTTTCTCGAACATAGCATCGAAGTTTGAAGTGGTTGAGAATTCGGTGGAACTTCTCATAGTTGGATAGCCATTCAAGAGGCATGAGTTTTAGGAGTTCATGCTTCTGAAGTTGTCTAAGAATCTGAACTATGGAAGGAGTTGTCTCAGTATCTACTAGATGTTGAATCAGTTTATACAGAACAGAATAAGTATGATAACCAAACTGCCTTTGCCATCAGCAATGATTCAACTCATGCACTTTCAATTGAAGACACAGTTCCTGTCATCAGCTGTGCTCAACCAGTCATGGCGTCCTCTAGTGTAAAAGCACCTGTTCCATCAATCCGCATTCAAATCATTTCTTCCAATTTGCTAAACCTAAACCTCTTATCGGATTTATTGACACTGGAGCCCAAAAAAGTATGCTTAATCCTAACATTCTTCCATCTTCTTGTTGGGAAAAACATACTGAGTATTTCAAGGCCACCAATGGCGATATTTTTCATACCTCTTTGATTGCCAAAAATCCCATTGGTTTTCAATTATTCCAAAATTGTGTTCTTTGGACAAAAACTGTTGGTTCAACTCTTCCTGATAAAGACCTTCTCATAGGTTTTGATCTTCTTCATCAAATGTCCGAATTACAGATTATGGCCACAGGGATTCGGTTTAAACATATGGTTCTTCCATACACAGACACCCTTAAACTGTATGCTCTTTCAGACACACAATCCCCATATCAAACTTTCCAAGAAAAGTTTCTCCCTTTTTGTCCTGAAAATCATAGTCAGTTTATTCATCCTTTTCCTTTATGGAAGAATACTCAGTTCTTTATTAAGCTTCTTTTTAAGCTTAATGAGGATATCAATCCTACAAAGGCCACTCATCCAGGGATGACTCCCTCTGACCTCAAGCTAGCCCAAGATGAATGCAGCCAGCTTTTGTCGCAAGGGTTAATTGAGCCCAAAACCTCAAATTGGGCTTGCCAAGCCTTTTATGTTGAGAAGCGGTCAGAGATAGTTCGTGGTAAAAAGAGACTTGTGATAGACTACCAGCCCTTAAACTGTTTTCTATCTGATGACAAGTTTCCTCTCCCAAAAATCCAATCCTTATTTGTCCACATCCGAGATGCAAAGATTTTTTCCAAGTTTGATCTCAAGGCCGGATTTTGGCAACTTGGCATTCATCCATCAAAAAGATACAAGACAGCTTTCTGCATTCCCAATGCACACTATCAATGGACTGTCATGCTCTTCAGATTAAAAGTCGCGCCCTCACTTTTTCAAAAAGCGATGACACAGATCTTCGAGCCTATCCTCCACCATGCTCTTATCTACATTGATGACATCTTTTTGTCTTCTACTGATCACGAGACACACATGGAATTACTTTCCACGTTTCACCAGATTGTGGATTAGTATGGCATTTATGTTGTCAGCCAAACAGAGCATCCTAGGCCAACAGTCAGTTGAATTTCTTGGAATGGTCTTACAAGACGGAAAGCATTCTCTAGGGCCACATATCGCTCAGGAACTGTTGCACTTTCCAGATCACCATCTTTCCAAAAAGCAACTACAACAATTTTTTGGCATCATCTATCTCCAAGACTTCCCCCCACATGTCGCATGATCCACACCGATCAATTTTCTTTGATGCTAATGAAAACTGCCTCACTTTGGAAGTCCCTCCAAATGGCAACTATCCAATGGCCCCAACAATTAGCCCAAGGGTTCTTCTCCACCACTGATATAGGCCACTTCAATCAAAAGAGACAATTCCTTAACCCTGGGAATTAGAACTCTCATCCATGCGATAGACTGCTCCAGGTGCGCTTTATCGGCCCTCCCAAGCGAGCGAAGATGTTACTCTTGAGATTTCACATGAATTAATTGTTCAATGGAAACGAAAAGGGTATACTCTCCTCCATCTTGGTGGTGTTCGACTCATCCTTACACTCGATGGCGTAAAGGTCTACCGATTCTGACCAGGACTTGCCTTTGCTAGACACCAGATTTAAAGATTATCAACATGCTGTTATTGGCACAGTCCTCACAACTCTACATGCAAGAAGTGTTCTACTCACTTTCTATCCCAATTTCAATCTGTCACTCAACGATGCCAACCTTCCTACAACCTTGAAGGTTCAAGTACAGATCCAAGGAAGCGAAACGGTTGTCACTTCGAAGATAGCAACTCTGCATCACCAGCTTGTCTACCGATTGCAGAACCATGCTCTTGATCTTCCAACAGCATAGTCATCACATGATGCTTTGATGATCCTAGCAGATACTGAGACAACTCCTTCCATAGTTCAGATTCCTAGACAACTTCAGAAGCATGAACTCCTAAAACTCATGCCTCTTGAATGGCTATCCAACTATGAGAAGTTCCACCAGAATTCTCAGCCACTTCAAACTTCTGATGCTATGTTCGAGAAAAGATCAGAAGGCTCGGTTAGAATGACTTTCCAGCCACCATCTTCGAAACAGGCACCCAGAGTTTCTTTCTCTTACACATCAATGATCACAGCAGTCCCAACTGCACAAGAAAAGATCCCCATCCACAGCTTTGCTTCAACAGGATATCCAATTTATCCTAGCAAACTCGATGGTCATTTCTTATGGGATGTTCCTCAAGCCCATATGTATGATCCAGGCTGTCCTTGCCTTGATGATTATTCTGATGATGAGGACGATGCTCCTAAGCATCGTAGAAAGAAAAAGGTTACCAGACTTGTAAATCCATTAAACCTTTTCCTCCTGATCATCCTGAGTCTATGTCACCTTTACCTATCTACACCAAAGGCCTAAAAATCCTCAAACAAGAGAACCTCTTGCCTTCCTCACCTCAACCACCCTTGATTAAGTCCTGTATGATGTTCTCATCTTCATCCAGTACCACAACAGATCGATTTCCTTCTCTTGACAAACACACCGATCCAACATCTAAGGTTGTTGCAAAACCTTATGTTCATGGTCCTGTTACTCCTGCTGGTCAACCTGAAGAACCTCAACAGTTTGAGTCTGTTCTCAACTGGCAAACTCAGAATGCTAGAGCCCAGAATGCTGTTCTGGAACAGATTCACACCAAAGTAGATGCGGTTGCTGAAATCCGCAATCTTAAGGCGAAACTTGCTCGTATAGATGCAGAAAGGCATTTCCAGCAACCACAGTTGGCTAAGTCAGCTCCTCTACCAATTCAACCATCTACTTTCAAGACATACCATCCTTATACAGGCCTCCTGACCTGAGTCCCATGTTTGGTCTGTCTCATGCCTCTGACCCAACCCCAACTCAGTCCTCCTCCAGACCAAAAAGAAATACACCAAAATCCAAAAGGACTCCTATCCCGACTACTATTCCTAGTCCAGTTCCCACTCCAGAACATGCTCCATCTCATGTTTCAGATACACAATCTGATTCATCTTCAGCACCACATCCTCCAGATTCTAAACAGAAGGCACCACTTCACCAGTATTCTTCTCAGCCTCCGCTTATGATGGAAACACCATCTCCATCTTCTTCTAGTCACTCTGAGCAATCTTTTGCTTCTCAGTCTGATGACTCCTCTTCCCGACTTCCTCAGAGTCTTCCTCAAATTCCTCCTGTTCAGCAATTACAGAGACAGAACCTGCAACCTCTTCTGATTCTGAGTCAGAATTTGCAGACATTTCCAGACTCCTTATGGTCGAGCCTTGCACTAGTTCTCCTTCTCTTGGTCCTCCTTATGTTGATGAACCAGATGATGATGAAGGTTCCATTCATGGCGACCATGCTGCCTCTACAGGAGCTTCACACAACTCATCAAAACCAGCAAGTTCTCACTGGTTTACATTTGATGATATTCCACGCACAAAATGGCCAGAACGATTCCAAGAATTTACTGCATGGGTCAATGTTCAACTACTTCAACCAGGGGCCACAACTCTTAAAGTACTACAAGAGTTCAGTTCTCGGTTTACTGGCTCTCTCCGAGATTGGTTTGATAGCCTGGATCCTTATCGCCAACTCCAATTTGTTCAGTTTCCAGATGTGTCCACTACGTTGGGCATAATTTATGATCAATTTATTGGAGAACCTACTGCAGCAACAGAGCTTGCTCGTAGAGAATACATGCAGATGAAATGCTGTTCCTTACAGCAGAAAGATCTTGATTTTCACTACAAGCGTATGTCCACTCTCTTCTATAAGCTCAATGGCTTTAATGATCCTACACTGAAGCATGTTTTCATTGCTTCTATCCCTAAGGAATTACAAACTGAGCTTCAAAGGCTTATCACTGTCAATCAGCTAAATGTTGCAGACATGTTGCTCGGCAAAATCTATCAATTAGTCGTTAATGCTCTTGAACGACTATGTGAGCAAAAAGAGTTTTGAGAGATCTCATTGACAACAAACAACCTTTTCAGACTGCTTGCAAGAAGCCTTATCTCAAGATCAAATGCAAGTCCGAAAAAGATTATCACTGTCAAGTTTCAGTACAGACGGTCCAGTTCTAGTTCATCCAAACAGACGCCCTACAGCTTTTTCAGAAAGAAGGATCCGTCCAGAGCACGCACAAAACTAAAGATTCTCGCTGCTTCATTTGTCCTCACAATCAGGATAAAGCTGTGCGTCTTATTCAACACCTTCAACAATCGTCAATGTTATATGACTCCGATGATGTTGAATGTGTTTATACAGAACAGAATGAGTATGATGACCAAACTGCCTTTGCCATCAGCAATGATTCAACTCATGCACTTCCAATTGAAGACACAGTTCCTGTCATCAGCTGTGCTCAACCATTCATGGCATCCTCCAAAGTGTAAAAGCACTGTTCCATCAATCCGCATTCAAATCCTTTCTTCCAGGTTTGCTAAACCTAAACCTCTTATCGGATTTATTGACACTTTGAGCCCAAAAGAGTATGCTTAATCCTAACATTCTTCCATCATCTTGTTGGGAAAAACATACTGAGTATTTCAAGGCCGGCAATGGCGATATTTTTTATACCTCTTTGATTACCAAAAAACCTATTGGTGTTCAATTCTTCCAAAATTGTGTTCTTTGGACAAAAGTTGTTGGTTCAACCCTTCCTGATAAAGACCTTCTCATAGGTTTTGTTCTTCTTAATCAAATCGCTTTGCCATCGGCAATGATTCAACTCATGCACTTCCAATTGAAGACACGGTTCTGTCATCACCGTGCTCAACCAACATGGCATCCTCCCGTTAAAAAGCACGGGTTCCATAAATCCGTTTTTACTCCCCTCGCGTTGAGTACAAAAGACGAACCAATTCGTCCCGATGAGCAATATCATCTATCGGGTTACCCAAGACCAACAAAACGACCATATACCAGCAAAGGGGTCTGACTGCTTTCTCGCATACCACGCTATCTTTTCGCCTGTCCGTCGGCTTTTCTTTAAGCATGAACAACGTACTTACAGTCGTCGTTTCTCAACTGATGCAAGGGCTTTGGGGTTGGTAACCAACTGACTATACGAAACCTACACAAGGTTTTGTGTATAGGACGTACTCAACAAGGATAGAGATGAACAAACTCAGAGAAGAGTCTAACTTCTGGAATACTTAGAGAAAACAAGAGAAAGTTTAGAAGAAAACCATAGTATTTCAAGTATTTAAGTATATCTTACAAAAGGAGAGGAGTTTCCTTTATATAGGAAAAGCTCCGTGAAACAAACCAACAAACTTTAGTGGTGGGACAGGCTCCCTAGCCACTTGATTAAAAACAAACAAAAACTAAAAGTAGCTTTAAAAAAGCAATCTAACACGTGTGTGGTAGGACAGGACCCCTAACCACATGATTGCTAACAAACAAAAGATGAAAGTAGCTTTTGGAAAAGCAAAGCTACATTATTACAAACAAACAAAAGTCATAAAGTGACTTTATGAAAAGCAAACCAAAACAAGCCAAACCATTACATAAAGTGAGATGGGGACAGGTTCATGATGTCATCTTCACTGTCCGTGTCATCATCACTAATATCGGTACATTCCAAACACGTTGTGAGTAGATTCTGGTGGGTGTTCTACTGTGTAGGAGGAAGAGCCTGTGGACTGAGGAGGTTGGCAGGACTGAGAGAAGACTGGAGAAAAGTCTTCGTAAGGATCTTGTGAGTCCTGGTACATGATGTTGGTGTAATCTGGGCGTTCTTCTTTGAACGAGAGGCCACCAGGATTTGCACTAGAGGATGGAACCCAGCGGGACTTCATGTTGAGGTCCTAGGGAAGTGTGTTGAATATCTCATTCTTTGGAGGAGGAACATGGTTTAAGTCGAGGAGGAACTGCTTGAGTTCTTGAAAAGTGGTAGGATCATGCTGAAGAGGAAAAGGATGTGGAAGGGTTTTCCATTCATATGCATGGTCTTTTGTACAAAATGATTGGGTAACGGGATGCTTTGGAAATATGCCCTATGAATTATGAAAACGAGAGGTGAACTTATCTTTTTCATAGTCAGGAATCTGAGAGAGATGAAGTCTTTCAGCAATCTGTTGTAATTGTCTTCTCCACCAAGGAATGGGGGAGAACCATTCAAACATAGTCCATAGGAGCGAACCTGCAAGTGGTGGACTATTGAGGAGAGTCTGAATAGCATGAAAAGGAAAGACCAATTTGGTGGCATACAAAGTGGTGAGGCACCAAATGAACCAAAGTTCATCATCAGTGATATCCCGTTTGGGATCAATAGTAAAACCGGTGAGAAAAAGATGTTCAGGATGGAAACTGGGAAAACCAGCAGGTTGACCACGGTAGATATTGGTGAAATAGCGAAATAGGAATTTTTTGGCAAAGTCCTGAATCTGGTGAAGGGACTGAAAAGAGAGGTTCAGAGGAAAAGTCTTTTTCGTAGTTGCGGTGGTTGGAAGAGGCGAAGCCATAGCTATGAGAGGGAAGATAGAAACAGATGTAACCAAGGTTGTAACTGGAAGGGGTCGAGTGAGAAGATCAGGGATCAGGTTCTTATCCCTTTTATATCTTTGAACTGTGAAGTCATACATGAAAAACCAATTTTTAGTCCGAGAAGATGTTTGTCCGGTAGCGTCTTGTTTTTGAAGTTCGGTATATTAGGAAAAGTCGAATTATCTAATCGAACTATAAAGTTATGTCCGATTAAATGAAATTCAAACTTTTGAATGCCGTATTTGACGGCCAAGGTCTCCTTGTAGATAACGTGGTAGTGCTTTTCAGAATCCTTGAATTGACCACTGGCGTGGGCACAGTAGAATTCATGACCATTAATTTCTTCAAGGAGAACAGCTCCCCAGTACTCATCACTAGCATCCGTCTGTAGGATTCGGCGACCGACAGTTGGTATTTTGAGTGGTGGAGGCTGTTGTGCAATCTGCTTTAGCTGTTGGACAGCTGTTGTCTGAGCTGGTCCCCAAAGCGGGGCAGTCTTTTTAGCATCATTGAGAGAGGACTAGTGTAGACCGCAACATGTGGTAAAAAGTCACGGAGGTAATTGATGATGCCTAGAAATTGCTGCAGTTGTTTTCTTGTGAGATTGTGATCTGGAAAGTGTAACAGTTCTTGGGCGATATGGGGCCCAGGATGATACTTTCCGTCTTTTAAGACCATACCAAGAAATTCAACCGATGTCTGGCCTAGAGTGCTCTTTTTTGCCGACAACATTATGCCATACTGATCCACAATCTGGTGAAACGTGGAAAGTAACTCCATGTGTGTCTCGTGATCAGTAGAAAACAAAAGGATGTCATCAATGTAGATAAGAGCATGATGGAGGATAGGCTCAAAAATCCGTGTCATCGCTTTTTGAAAAAGCGAAGGTGCCACTTTAAGACCGAAAGGCATTACCGTCCACTGGTAATGAGCATTAGGGATACAGAAAGCTGTTTTGTATCTTTCTGATGGATGAATGCCAAGTTGCCAAAATCCGGCCTTGAGATCAAACTTGGAAAAAATCTTTGCATCTCGGATGTGGACAAATAAGGATTGGATTTTTGGGAGAGGAAACTTGTCATCGGATAGAAAACAGTTTAAGGGCTGGTAGTCTATCACAAGTCTCTTTTTACCACGAACTATCTCTGACCGCTTCTCAACATAAAAGGCTTGGCAAGCCCAATTTGAGGTTGTGGGCTCAATTAACCCTTGTGACAAAAGCTGGCTGCATTCATCTTGGGCTAGCTTGAGGTCAGAGGGAGTCATCCCTGGATGAGTGGCCTTTGTAGGATTGATATCCTCATTAAGCTTAAAAGGAAGCTTAATAAAGAACTGAGAATTCTTCCATAAAGGAAAAGGATGAATAAACTGACTATGATTTTCAGGACAAAAAGGAAGAAACTTTTCTTGAAAAGTTTGATATGGGGGTTGTACGTCTGAAATAGCATACAGTTTAAGGGTGTCTGTGTATGGAAGAAACATGTGTTTAAATCGAATCCCTGTGGCCATAATCTGTAATTTGGACATTTGATGAAGAAGATCAAAACCTATGAGAAGGTCTTTATCAGGAAGAGTTGAACCAACAACTTTTGTCCAAAGAACACAATTTTGGAAGAATTGAATACCAATGGGTTTTTTGGTAATCAAAGAGGTATATGAAAATATCGCCATTGGCGGCCTTGAAATACTCGGTATGTTTTTCCCAACAAGAAGATGGAAGAATGTTAGGATTAAGCATACTCTTTTGGGCTCCAGTGTCAATAAATCCGATAAGAGGTTTAGGTTTAGCAAACCTGGAAGAAAGGATTTGAATACGGATTGATGGAACCGGTGCTTTTTCACTGGAGGATGCCATGACTGGTTGAGCACAGCTGATGACAGGAACTGTGTCTTCAATTGGAAGTGCATGAGTTGATTCATTGCTGATGGCAAAGGCTGTTTGGTCATCATACTCATTCTGTTCTGTATAAACAGATTCAACATCTTCAGAGTCAGATAACATTGACGATTGTTGAAGGTGTTGAATAAGGCGCATGACTTTTTATCCTGATTGTGAGGACAATTCTTTGCAAAATGACCTCGCTTTCGGCAAATGAAGCAGCGAGAATCTTTAGTTTTGTGCATCTGGGACGAATCCTTCTTTCTGAAAAAGTGGTAGGGCTTCTTCTTGGATGAACTAGATCTGGACCGTCTGTACTGGAACTTGCGGAAGTGAGCTGTCTTTTTAGAGGGACAGTGACAATCTTTTTCGGACTTGCATTTGATCTTGAGATGAGGCTTCTTGCAAGCGATCCGAAAAGGTTGTTTGTTGTCAATGAGATCTCTCAAAAACTCTTTTTGCTCACATAGTCGTTCAAGAGCATTAACGACTAATTGATAGATCTTGCCTAGCGATATGTCTGCAACATTTAACTGATTGACAGTGATAAGCCTTTGAAGCTCAGGTTGTAATTCCTTAGGGATAGAAGCGATGAAGACATGCTTCAGTGTAGGATCATTAAAGCCATTGAGCTTATAGAAGAGAGTGGACATACGCTTGTAGTGAAAATCAAGATCTTTCTGGCTGTAAGAACGACATTTCATCTCGCATGTATTCTCTACGAGCAAGCTCGTTGCTTGAGTAGGTTCTCCAATAAATTGATCATAAATTATGCCCAACGCAGTGGACACCTCTGGAAACTGAACAAATTGGAGTTGGCGATAAGGACCCACGCTATCAAACCAATCTCGGAGAGAGCCAGTAAACCGAGAACTGAACTCTTGTAGTACTTTAAGAGTTGTGGCCCCTGGTTGAAGCAGTTGAACATTGACCCAAGCAGTAAATTCTTGGAATCGTTCTGGCCATTTTGTGCGTGGAATATCATCAAATGTAAACCAGTGAGAACTCGCTGGTTTTGATGAGTTGTGTGAAGCTCCTGTAGAGGCAGCATGGTCGCCATGAGTGGAACCTTCATCATCATCTGGTTCATCAACATAAGGAGTACCAGGAGAAGGAGAACTAGTGGAAGGCTCGACCATAAGGAGTCTGGAAATGTCTGCAAATTCTGACTCAGAATCAGAAGAGGTTGCAGGTTCAGTATCTGTAAGTGCTGAGGAAGACTCGGAGGAAGTCGGGACAGACTGAGCTGTGGAAGAGAAGTCGTCAGACTGAGAAGCAAAAGATTGCTCAGAGTGACTAGAAGAGGATGGAGATGGAGTTTCCATCATATGCGGAGGCTGAGAAGAATACTGGTGAAGTGGTGCTTTCTGTTTAGAATCTGGGGGATGTGGTGCTGAGGATGAATCAGACTGTGTATCTGAAACATGAGATGGAGTATGTTCTGGAGTGGGAACTGGACTAGGAACAGGTGTTGGGGTAGGAGTCCTTTGGGATTTTGGTGTATGTCTTTTTGGTCTAGAGGAGGACTGAGTTGGAGTTGGGTCAGCGGTATGAGATAGACCAAACATGGGACTCAGGTCAGGAGGCCTGTATAAGGATGGTGTATAGAAAGGTTGGTATGTCTTGAAAGTAGATGGTTGAAATGGTAGAGGAGCTGACTTAGCCAACTGTGGTTGCTGGAAATGCCGTTCTGCATCTATACGAGCAAGTTCAGCCTTAAGACTGCGGATTTCAGCTTCTTTTTCGTTAAACTCATGACCCCAGATATTCTGTGTTATCATAGATCTGAGTTCTTTGTCAAGCTGAATGGCTCTATTGTTCATGTCTACATACATCTTGTCTAGCTGAGAGACAACGAAGTAACTTGGCTTTGGGATGTATGTTGAACTTGTGTAGCAACCGCATCTACTTTAGTGTGAATCTGTTCCAGAACAGCATTCTGGGCTCTAGCATTCTGAGTTTGCCAGTTAAGAACAGACTCGAACGGCTTAGGCTCTTCAGGTTGACCAGCAGGAGTAACAGGACCATGAACATAAGGTTTTGTAACAACCTTAGATGTTGGATCCGTGTGTTTGTCAAGGGAAGGAAACTGACTGTTGTAAGTACTGGATGAAGATGAGAACATCATACAGGACTTAATCAAGGGTGGTTGAGGTGAGGAAGGCAAGAGGTTCTCTTGTCTGAGGATTTTTAGGCCTTTGGTGTAGATAGGTAAAGGTGACATAGACTCAGGATGATCAGGAGGAAAAGGTTTAATGGGTTTGCAAGTAGCAGGAGTTCTGGTAACCTTTTTCTTTTTGCGACGCTTAGGAGCATCGTCCTCATCATCAGAATAATCATCGAGGCAAGGACAGCCTGGATCACACATATGGGCGTGAGGAACATCCCATAAGAAATGACCATCGAGTTTGCTAGGATAAATTGGATATCCTGTTGAAGCAAAGCTGTGGATGGGAATCTTTTCTTGTGCAGTTGGGACTGCTGTGATCATTGATGTGTAAGAGAAAGAAACTCTGGGTGCCTGTTCCGAAGATGGTGGCTGGAAAGTCATTCTAACCGAGCCGTCGATCGTTTCTCGAACATAGCATCAGAAGTTTGAAGTGGCTGAGAATTCTGGTGGAACTTCTCATAGTTGGATAGCCATTCAAGAGGCATGAGTTTTAGGAGTTCATGCTTCTGAAGTTGTCTAGGAATCTGAACTATGGAAGGTGCTGTCTCAGTGTCTGCTAGGATCATCAAAGCATCATGTGAAGACTGTGCTGTTGGAAGATCAAGAGCATGGTTCTGCAATCGATAGACAAGCTGGTGATGCAGAGTTGCTATTTTAGAAGTGACAGTCTGTTCTGCTCCCTGGATCTGTACTTGAACCTTCAAGGTTGTAGGAAGGTTGGCATCGTTGAGTGACAGATTGAAATTGGGATAGAAAGTGAGTAGAACACTTCCTGCATGCAGAGTTGTGAGGACTGTACCAATAACAGCATGTTGATACTCTTTGAAACGAGTATCTAGCAGTGCAAGCCTGGCTGTAACAGGTAGACCTTTACGGCCATGGAGTGTAAGGATGAGTCGAACACCACCAAAATGGAGGTGAGTATACCCTTTTCGTTTCCACTGAACAATTAATTCAGGTGGAATCTCAAGAGTAACATACTGCTCTGCTTGGGAGGCTGATAAAGCGCACTGGTCAAGTCTAGAAGACTGGACATATTCTTTTGGAGCAGGTCTATTAGTATGGATGAGAGTCCTAATTCCTCGGATTAAGGAATTTTCTCTTTTGTACAGATGGTAAGGATCCGAGTAAAGGCATAGAAGACTCAGAAATCTGTGCAGACTCAGGGATATAACTATATTCAACAAGGTTTTCTATTTTAAATGCCATGTGTTTAGTGCAAGATTTGGGTAAAGACAAAGTAGAAGACATAGAAATAGGAGATAGATCTGTAGGTTGAGATGAAGATGAAGCCATGGTTTTGTAAGCTGTTTTCTCTTTTGTATCCAGAAGACAAGAAACTTATCATAAATTATACCACCTCGGGCAGGAACGGGAACGGGGCTCTGTATGCTCTTTCAGACACAACCTCCATATCAAACTTTCCAAAAAAAGTTTATCCCTTTCTGTCCTGAAAATCATAGTCAAAGGATTTGCTAACCTTTGTGGCAATCTATTTTTATTGTTTTTTTTTTCTTATTCTTGTTCTAGCAAAAAAAAAAAAAAAAAAACAAATGTGCATGAACGATTGTCGCATGAACAAGTATAAGATAAACAACAAAGCCACATGAACAATTATCGCATGAATAGTATTTTAGGGTTTTCTTATATCAATTTTGCATCCTTGTGGTTTCTTTCCTTAAATACATAAATTTTACCTTTTCCCTAAATTCATTCAAATTTCAATTATTTAAGGATTACAAAAAAAAAAAAAAAAAAAAGAGCAAAAAAACTTGTGATAAAAAAACCCTAAAATTAAAAACCTGGATCTGCAGGGCCTTGGCCTGCAAAGCCACTTATTTTAAACGGGCCATAACTTGGTCATATGATGTCGGATTTTGACCCACAATATACCGTTTCGAAGCTCTCGACGTAAGGAATGCATCTATAGATTTATAATTGCTCTTCTGGCCCTTATTATATTTTAAAAACCATCCTTTCCGATGCTCGCCACCTCGTTAGCTCGAATCAAGTGTACCAAGGCTAGTTCCTCCTCATTCAAGCCCATCTTGAATATTGGACTCTTGAAAATTGAACTTGAATTGAAGTCATCCAAAGTAGCTTGAATAAATCCTTGCATGGCTTCCTTGATCTTCTTAGCTCGTGCTCTCGTAATTGGCCCTTTTGGAACAAGCAACGGATCTTTAATGCTCTGAGCACTCTGGATCACATCATTCCCCCTCTCCTCAAAAGGATTCGTCCTCGAATCTGAACCTGCATCAAAGGGAGAAAGATCAGAAACATTAAATGTAGCGGACACGTTATACTCACCTGGAAAATCCTTTTCATAAGCGTTGTTGTTAATGCACTCAAGCGTTGTTGACCATCCATGCAAAAAGAACATTTCTTATAACTAGCATACAACTTTTCTTGGCTCAAAATATCTAGCACACATCGTAAATGCTCAATATGCTCATCTAAAGTCTTGTTGTACACTAGAATATCATCAAAATAAACAACAACAAATTGACCTACAAATGCACGCAACACATGATTTATTAATCTCATAAAAGTACTAGGTGCATTAGTAAGGCCAAAAGGCATAACTAACCATTCATACAATCTATATTTGGTCTTAAAGGCAGTTTTCCATTCATCACCTTTTCTCATGCGAATTTGGTGATAGCCACTTTTTAAATCAATTTTAGAAAATAAACAAGCTCCATGTAATTCATCCAGCATATCATATAACCTAGGAATGGGATGGCGATACTTTACCGTAATATTATTGATGGCTCGGCACTGTTTATGGGGTACTGTTCATGGTTTTTTTTTTTTGTTTGCTAGAACAAGAATGAAAAATCCCAAATAAGAATGAGAAAAAAAAAATAAAGATAAATGAATCTTACCTTGGTGCCTAAGCTCTGATACCAACTGATGAGAACCCTTCTAGATCAAGCTAGAAAAACCCACAACTAGATTGGCAAAAACCCAAGAAAGCCAATATGATCAAAATTCAGATAAAAGATCCAAACCCTTGAGAAGCGAAGTCTCAAGAACCCAGATTGCTAGATAAGACGCCACAAAGGTTAGCAAATCCTTTGATAAGTCAAGTTGAGAAAATCCTCTCAATGATATTAAACTCAATAATGTCAAAAGTCTCTTCAAAATAACATAAAAGAGTGTTTATATAAGGTGGCTAACCCTACTCTAACTTAAAAATAACAAAAAACCCTAAAATTAAAAACCTGGACCCGCAGGGCCTTGGCTTGCAAAGCCACTTATTTTAAACGGGCCATAACTTGGTCATATGATGTCGGATTTTGACCCACAATATACCGTTTCGAAGCTATCGACATAAGGAATGCATCTATAAATTTATAATTGCTCTTCTGGCCCTTATTATATTTTAAAAACCATCCTCTCCAATGCTCGCCACCTCGTTAGCTCGAATCAAGTGTACCAAGGCTAGTTCCTCCTCGTTCAAGCCCATCTTGAATATTGGACTCTTGCAAATTGAACTTGAATTGAAGTCATCCAAAGTAGCTTGAATAAATCCTTGGATTGCTTCCTTGATCTTCTTAGCTCGTGCTCTCGTAATTGGCCCTTTTGGAACAAGCAACGGATCTTTAATGCTCTGAGCACTCTGGATCACATCATTCCCCCTCTCCTCAAAAGGATTCGTCCTCGAATCTGAACCTGCATCAAAGGGAGAAAGATCAGAAACATTAAATGTAGCGGACACGTTATACTCACCTGGAAAATCCTTTTCATAAGCGTTGTTGTTAATGCACTCAAGAATTTGAAATGGACTATCTCCTCAGGGGTACAACTTAGATTTCCTCTGGAATGGAAACCTCTCCTTCCATACGTGAACCTAAACCCAATCACCGAGTTTAAAAATTACACGTTTCCTGCCCTTATGAGCTTGAGTAGCATGCTGCTCAGTCTTCTTCTCAATAAAATAAGTAATGGACCTTCGATCCTGCATCAAAACTGCTCCAATACCTATTCCTGAGGCATCACAGTCAATCTCAAAGGTATGGTTAAAATCAAGTGATGCTAGAATAGGTGCAGAATATAACCTGTCTTTAAGATCAATAAATGGTTTACCCTGTTCAACACTCCAAGTAAATACAATATTCTTTTTAACAACATCAATAAGAGGTGTGGCAATAGTGCTAAAATCTTTAACAAATCGCAGATAAAAACTAGCTAAACCGTGAAAGCTCCTTACCTCACTGATGCTCTTAGGCGTTGGCCAATCCCTAAGAGCCTTAACCTTTTCTTGATCCATCTCTATACCATTTGCACCAACAACAAAACCAAGAAAAACAACTTTCTCTAAAGAACATTTCTTAAAATTAGCATACAACTTTTCTTTCCTCAAAACATCTAACACACATCGCAAATGTGCAATATGCTCTTCTAAAGTCTTGCTGTACACTAGAATATCATCAAAATAAACAACAACAAACTGACCTATAAATGCACGCAACACATGATTTATTAATCTCATAAAAGTACTAGGTGCATTAGTAAGACCATAAGGCATAACTAACCATTCATACAGTCCATATTTGGTCTTAAAGGCACTTTTCCATTTGTCACCTTCTCTCATGCGAATTTGGTGATAGCCACATTTTAAATCAATTTTAGAAAATAAACAAGCGCCATGTAATTCATCCAAAGATATCATCTAACCTAGGAATGGGATGGCGATACTTTACTGTAATATTATTGATGGCTCGGCAATCAGCACACATTCTCCAATTCCCATCCTACTTTGGTACTAGTAGCACTGGTACTGCCCCTTGCTCATCAGCTCTATAATTTGCCTTTGAAGCTCTTTGGTCTCCTCGGAATTACTTCTATAGGTTGGCCTATTGGGCATGACAGCTTCTAGTATGAAATCTATTTGATGCTCAATGGGTGGTAAGCCAATAGGCATTTCCTCGGGAAACACATCATCAAACTCCTTAACAAGGAAGTAACAACAGTAGAAAGAGAAGGATTAATGTCATCAAAGGTTAGATATGATTCTTTGAACACGAGCAAAACCATGAAATGGCTTGCTTTTTATGCTTTCCTAGTCTCACCCACTCTTGCAAAGAAGTTCTTTCTCACTCTTCCCTCTTTCTCACTCTTTTCTTTTCTCTCACTTTTAGCCTCACTCTCTTTCTTTTTCTTCTCATAACTCTCGACCTCACCCTTTTTATTTTGTCTTTCTCTTTCCCTCATCTTTATTTGGTCCTCGTAGACTTCTTTTGGTGTTAAAGGAACAAGCGTCACGGTTCTCCCATTTTTGACAAAGCTATATCTATTCCTAAACCCATCATGTGTCACCTTCCGATCATACTACCATGGCCTTCCCAATAGTAAATGCCCAGCATGCATAGGAACTACGTCACAAAGCACCTCATCACTATACTTTCCAATAGTAAATGTTACCAATACTTGCTTATTAACTTTGACCACTCCACAATCATTTAACCACTGCAATCTGTAAGGCCTGGGATGCGTTAGCAAGGGTAACCCTAACTTCTCTACAAGGGTAGTACTAGCTACATTGGTGCAACTCCCACCTTCTATTATCATACTACACACCTTATTATTCACAATGCATCTAGTATGGAAGATGTTCTCTCTCTGCTGCTCCATGTCATCAACACTCATTTGTGTACTCAAAGCACGCCTAGCAACTAGGGATTCACCTTTCACAGGGTATTCTACTTCATCATCATCACTAGCATCAATCAACACTGGCATCTCCCCACCATCACTCTCACTCTCACTCACTAATTCTCCACTATCTTGCATCACCATAACTCTCTTATTTGGGCACTGAGAAGCAATGTGTCCAAACCCAAACACTTGAAGCACTTGATGTCCCGATTCTTCTGGGTTGAGATTCAGCCTTAGATTTGTTTTTGATACTTTAAAATCTTCTTTTGCCTTAAGTGGTTCAGTCTTGATACCTTCATGTCGTCTCTCATTATGACTCCACTTCGGTTTCCATAGATTTGAAGAAGCCGAAGTATATCTTCTTCGTACCCTTCCTCTTTAATTGCCTCTCCACCTTCATAGCCATGTGGACCATATCCTCCAACTCCACATAATGCTGTAGCTCCACTACATTGGCAATATCTTTATTGATGAGAACCCTTCTAGATCAAGCTAGAAAAACCCACAACTAGATTGACAAAAACCCAAGAAAGCCAATATGATCAGATTTCAGGTAAAAGATCCAAACCCTTGAGAAGCTAAGTCTCAAGAACCCGGATTGCTAGATAAGACTCCACAAAGGTTAGCAAATCCTTTGATAAGTCGAAAGTTCTTTCTAGAACAAGTTGAGAAAATCCTCTCAATGATATTAAACTCAATAATGTCAAAAGTCTCCTCAAAATAACATAAAGGAGTGTTTATATAAGGTGGCTAACCCTAATCTAAGTTAAAAATAAGAGAAAACCCTAAAATTAAAAACCTGGACCCAGGACCCGCGTGGCCTTGGCCTGCAAAGCCACTTATTCTAAACTGGCCATAACTTGGTCATATGATGTCGGATTTTGACCCACAATATACCGTTTCGAAGCTCTCGACGAAAGGAATGCATCTACAGATTTAGAATTACTCTTCTGGCCCTTATTATATTTCAAAAACCATCCTCTCCGATGCTCGCCACCTCGTTAGCCCGAATCAAGTGTACCAAGGCTGGTTCCTCCTCATTCAAGCCCATCTTGAATATTGGATTCTGCAAAATTAAACTTGAATTGAAGTCATCCAAAGTAGCTTGAATAAATCCTTGCATGGCTTCCTTGATCTTCTTAGCTCGTGCTCTCGTAATTGGCCCTTCTGGAACAAGCAACGGATCTTTAATGCTCAGAGCACTCTGGATCACAACATTCCCCCTCTCCTCGAAAGGATTCGTCCTCGAATCTGAACCTGCATCGAAGGGAGAAAGATCAGAAACATTAAAGGTAGCAGACACGTTATACTCACCAGGAAGGAAGCCACTTTGATTTTACCTAAATCTCTATCCTCCTCAGCTCTCCTATACCCCCTCTCTTGTCTACCTCTTCTATATCTTAGATTTCTTTGGGAGGACGAATCCTTTCGCGGAGAGGGGGAATGATGTGATCCAGAGTGCTCAGAGCATTAAAGATCCGTTGCTTGTTCCAGAAGGGCCAATTACGAGAGCATGAGCTAAGAAGATCAAGGAAGCCATGCAAGGATTTATTCAAGCTACTTTGGATGACTTCAATTCAAGTTTAATTTGCAAGAGTCCAATATTCAGGATGGGCTTGAATGAGGAGGAACCAGCCTTGGTACACTTGATTCGGGTTAACGAATCTGTAGATGCATTCCTTACGTCGAGAGCTTCGAAACGGTATATTGTGGGTTAAAATCTGACATCATATGACCAAGTTATGGCCCGTTTAAAATAAGAGGCTTTGCGAGGCCAAGGCCACAGGGGTCCAGTGTTTTTAATTTTAGGGTTTTCTCTTATTTTTAAGTTAGATTAGGATTAGCCACCTTATATAAACACTCCTTTATGTTGTTTTGAAGAGACTTTTGACATTATTGAGTTTCATATCATTGAGAGAATTTTCTCAACTTGTTCTTGAAAGAACTTTTGACTTATCAAAGGATTTGCTAACCTTTGTGGCATCTTATCTAGCAATCTGGGTTCTTGAGACTTAACTTCTCAAGGGTTTGGATCTTTTATCTGAATTTTGATCATATTGGCTTTCTTTGGTTTTTGTCAATCTAGTTGTGGGTTTTTTCTAGCTTTATATAGGAAAAGCTCCGTGAAACAAACCAACAAACGTTAGTGGTGGGACAAGTTCCCTAGCCACTTGATATAAAACAAACAAAAACCAAATGTAACTTTAAAAAAGCAATCTAACACGTGTGTGGTTGGACAGGACCCCTAACCACATGATTGCTAACAAACAAAAGATAAAAGTAGCTTTTGAAAAAGCAAAGCTACATTATTACAAACAAACAAAAGTCATAAAGTAACTTTATGAAAAGCAAACCTACTAAAGGACAAGGACAAACAACTTTGCATAAATTAAAGGTGAAAAACAAAAGCACAACACAACAAAAGTAAAAGACAGATGGCAAGACAAGTGCTCTGTTTCTTTTGCAGGGATAGTGGATACTTATCTCAGAAAAAGCGGTAGGGCTTCTGCTTGGTTGAACTGGATCTGGACCGTCTGTACTGGAACTTTCTGAAGCGAGCCATCTTTTTAGAGGGACAGTGATAATCTTTTTTGGACTTGCATTTGATCTTGAGATAAGGCTTCTTGCAAGCAGTCTGAAAAGGTTGTTTGTTGTCAATGAGATCTCTCAAAAACTCTTTTTGCTCACATAGTCGTTCAAGAGCATTAACGACTAATTGATAGATCTTGCTGAGCGATATGTCTGCAACATTTAGCTAATTCACGGTGATAAGGATAGAAGCGATGAAGACATGCTTCAGTGTAGGATCATTAAAGCCATTGAGCTTATAGAAAAGAGTGGACATACGCTTGTAGTGAAAATCAAGATCTTTCTGCTGTAAGGAACAGCATTTCATTCTCTGCCTCATACTCATCTATAAGCTCATATCTATGCCTATTATTTTTCCCATTATGTCTTGCTTCATCATGTCTAGCCCTGTTACGCTCTCTACTAGTTTGCTCCTCATGGCAGCTCCATGTTGCCTCAACTGGCTTCCCATCTCATCAAACCTCACATTCATCTTCTCAAATGCCTGGTGCATTGCCTTCAAAGTGAAAGTAATTTCTGCCATAGAAGGTTGCGCCTCATTTTTATCATCCATATTAGTTATTTGAATCTGGAAAGAGATGTTAGCAAAATAGAAAAACAACAATGAATCTCACAAGCCTCACGTGTTTACACTCGCAATGCCACTCCACTCGTGTTTACACTCAAATAAGCTTTTACCCGAAGCTGTGCTCACACACTCTTGCCTTTTACCGCTCTTACATTTTCTCAGTCAAATTCTTTAGGAACTAGTAACTCAATCAAGGGAAAGTACCAAAGTATAATCCCTCTAACAATCACTGTCCAAGAAACAAGAAAAAGGAAAAAGGAAATAAACGAACAAGAATATAGGAAACAAGAATAACAAAACCAAGAAAACAAAAGAGATCACCAAATATGATTGTAATATGATTTTTTTTTCAATTTATTTTTTTGCTCTTTTTTTTGTTTTTTTTTTTGTAATCCCTAAATAATTGAAATTTGAATGAATTTAGGGGAAGAGGTAAAATTCGTGGATTTAAGGAAAGAAACCACAAAGGTGCAAAATTGATATAATACTGTTCATGGCACTGTTTACGGTTTTTTTTTTTTACTAGAACAAGAATGAAAAATCTCAAACAAGAATGAGAAAAAAAAACAATAAAGATAGATGAATCTGACCTTGGTGCCTAAGCTCTGATACCAACTGATGAGAACCCTTCTAGATCAAGAAAGCCAATATGATCAGAATTTGGATAAAAGGTCCAAACCCTTGAGAAGCTAAGTCTCAAGAACCTAGATTGCTAGATAACACGCCACAAAGGTTAGCAAATCCTTTGATAAGTCGAAAGTTCTTTCAAGAACAAGTTGAGAAAATCCTCTCAATGATATTAAACTCAATAATATCAAATGTCTCTTCAAAATAACATAAAGGAGTGTTTATATAAGGTGGCTAGTACTCAAAGCACGCCTAGCAACTAGGGATTCGCCTTTCGCAGGGTATTCTACTTCATCATCATCACTAGCATCAATCAACTCGGCATCTCCGCACCATCACTCTCACTCACTAATTCTCCACTATCTTGCATCACCATAACTCTCTTATTTGGGCACTGAGAAGCAATGTGTCCACAAAAGTTGAAAATAAAGCACAAGACAACAAAAGAAAAAGACACATGACAGGTGTTCTTTCCGAAAATGGTGAGAAGCAACGTTTATGGAGACAGTTGGCGTCCTTGGTGGGTAATCCAAGTATGATACTGTTCTCTCATATCAAGCTCAGAGTCATCATCGCTCCAGATAATGCTATTTCGGATTGCTTCTTTGTAAAACAAATCAGGGGTTGTCTGGGTGCAGGGAGATATGGGACTATGAGTATTGTACATTGCCGCAGTGTTGTAAACTTCTGCAAGAGCTGTATGAGCATGGAGACAGCCTTCCCACATAGAATGAGAATGATCACGGGGGATATCTGATGAGAACCCTTCTAGATCAAGCTATAAAAACCCACAACTAGATTGACAAAAACCCAAGAAAGCCAATATGATCAGAATTCGGATAAAAGATCCAAACCCCTGAGAAGCTAAGTCTCAAGAACCCGGATTGCTAGATAAGACGCCACAAAGGTTAGCAAAACCTTTGATAAGTCAAAAGTTCTTTTAAGAACAAGTTGAGAAAATCCTCTCAATGATATTAAACTCAATAATGTCAAGAGTCTTTTTCAAAATAACATAAAGGAGTGTTTATATAAGGTGGCTAATCCTAATCTAAAAAATAACATAAAGGAGTGTTTATATAAGGTGGCTAATCCTAATCTAACTTAAAAATAAGAGAAAACCCTAAAATTAAAAACCTGGACCCGCAGGGACCCGCAGGGCCTTGGCCTGCAAAGCCACTTATCTTAAACGGGCCATAACTTGGTCATATGATATCGGATTTTAACCCACAATATATCGTTTCGAAGCTCTCGACGTAAGGAATGCATCTACAAATTTAGAATTACTCTTCTAGCCCTTATTATACTTCAAAAATCATTCTCTCCGATGCTCGCCACCTCGTTAGCCCGAATCAAGTGTACCAAGGCTGGTTCCTCCTCTTTCAAGCCCATCTTGAATATTGGACTCTTGCAAATTGAACTTGAATTGAAGTCATCCAAAGTAGCTTGAATAAATCCTTGCATGGCTTCCTTGATCTTCTTAGCTCGTGCTCTCGTAATTGGCCCTTCTGGAACAAGCAACGGATCTTTAATGCTCTGAGCACTCTGGATCACATCATTCAGATACCAACTGATGAGAACCCTTCTAGATCAAGCTAGAAAAACCCACAACTAGATTGACAAAAACCCAAGAAAGCCAATATGATCAGAATTCAGATAAAAGATCCAAACCCTTGAGAAGCTAGGTCTCAAGAACCCAGATTGCTAGATAAGACGCCACAAAGGATAGCAAATCCTTCGATAAGTCAAAAGTTCTTTTAAGAACAAGTTGAGAAAATCCTCTCAATGATATTAAACTCAATAATGTCAAGAGTCTTTTTCAAAATAACATAAAGGAGTGTTTATATAAGGTGGCTAATCCTAATCTAACTTAAAAATAAGAGAAAACCCAAAAATTAAAAACCTGGACCCGCGGACCCGCGCAGACCCGCGGGGCCTTGGCCTCGCAAAGCCACTTATCTTAAACGGGCCATAACTTGGTCATATGATATCGGATTTTAACCCACAATATATCGTTTCGAAGCTCTCGACGTAAGGAATGCATCTACAAATTTAGAATTACTCTTCTGGCCCTTATTATACTTCAAAAATCATTCTCTCCGATGCTCGCCACCTCGTTAGCCCGAATCAAGTGTACCAAGGTCTGGTTCCTCCTCTTTCAAGCCCATCTTGAATATTGGACTCTTGCAAATTGAACTTGAATTGAAGTCATCCAAAGTAGCTTGAATAAATCCTTGCATGGCTTCCTTGATCTTCTTAGCTCGTGCTCTCGTAATTGGCCCTTCTGGAACAAGCAACGGATCTTTAATGCTCTGAGCTCTCTGGATCACATCATTCAGATACCAACTGATGAGAACCCTTCTAGATCAAGCTAGAAAAACCCACAACTAGATTGACAAAAACCCAAGAAAGCCAATATGATCAGAATTCAGATAAAAGATCCAAACCCTTGAGAAGCTAAGTCTCAAGAACCCAGATTGCTAGATAAGACGCCACAAAGGTTAGCAAATCCTTTGATAAGTCAAAAGTTCTTTTAAGAACAAGTTGAGAAAATCCTCTCAATGATATTAAACTCAATAATGTCAAGAGTCTTTTTCAAAATAACATAAAGGAGTGTTTATATAAGGTGGCTAATCCTAATCTAACTTAAAAATAAGAGAAAACCCTAAAATTAAAAACCTGGACCCGCAGGACCCGCAGGGCCTTGGCCTGCAAAGCCACTTATCTTAAACGGGCCATAACTTGGTCATATGATATCGGATTTTAACCCACAATATATCGTTTCGAAGCTCTCGACGTAAGGAATGCATCTACAAATTTAGAATTACTCTTCTGGCCCTTATTATACTTCAAAAATCATTCTCTCCGGTGCTCGCCACCTCGTTAGCCCGAATCAAGTGTACCAAGGCTGGTTCCTCCTCTTTCAAGCCCATCTTGAATATTGGACTCTTGCAAATTGAACTTGAATTGAAGTCATCCAAAGTAGCTTGAATAAATCCTTGCATGGCTTCCTTGATCTTCTTAGCTCGTGCTCTCGTAATTTGCCCTTCTGGAACAAGCAACGGATCTTTAATGCTCTGAGCACTCTGGATCACATCATTCAGATACCAACTGATGAGAACCCTTCTAGATCAAGCTAGAAAAACCCACAACTAGATTGACAAAAACCCAAGAAAACCAATATGATCAGAATTCAGATAAAAGATCCAAACCCTTGAGAAGCTAAGTCTCAAGAACCCAGATTGCTAGATAAGACGCCACAAAGGTTAGCAAATCCTTTGATAAGTCAAAAGTTCTTTTAAGAACAAGTTGAGAAAATCCTCTCAATGATATTAAACTCAATAATGTCAAGAGTCTTTTTCAAAATAACATAAAGGAGTGTTTATATAAGGTGGCTAATCCTAATCTAATTTAAAAATAAGAGAAAACCCTAAAATTAAAAACCTGGACCCGCAGGACCCGCTGGGCCTTGGCCTGCAAAGCCACTTATCTTAAACGGGCCATAACTTGGTCATATGATATCGGATTTTAACCCACAATATATCGTTTCGAAGCTCTCGACGTAAGGAATGCATCTACAAATTTAGAATTACTCTTCTGGCCCTTATTATACTTCAAAAATCATTCTCTCCGATGCTCGCCACCTCGTTAGCCCGAATCAAGATTACCAAGGCTGGTTCCTCCTCTTTCAAGCCCATCTTGAATATTGGACTCTTGCAAATTGAACTTGAATTGAAGTCATCCAAAGTAGCTTGAATAAATCCTTGCATGGCTTCCTTGATCTTCTTAGCTCGTGCTCTCGTAATTGGCCCTTCTGGAACAAGCAACGGATCTTTAATGCTCTGAGCACTCTGGATCACATCAATATCCACTCACGTTGAGTACAAAAGATGAACCAATTCGTCCCGATGAACAATATCATCTATCGGGTTACCCAAGACCAACAAAACGACGATATACCAGCAAAGGGGTCTGACTACTTTCTCGCATACCACGCTATCTTTTCGCCTGTCCGTCGGCTTTTCCTTAAGCATGAACAACGTACTTACAAATCGTCGTTTCTCAACCGATGCAAGGGCTTTGGGGTTGGTAACCAACTAACTATACGAAACCTACACAAGGTTTTGTGTATAGGACGTACTCAACAAGGATAGAGATGAACAAACTCGTAGAAGAGTCTAACTTCTAGAATACTTAGAGAAAACAAGAGAAAGTTTAAGAAAACCATAGTATTCATTTAAGTATATTTCAAGTATCCAAGTATTTTCAAGTATATTTCAAGTATCGAAGCTCAGTAAAACAAACCAACAAACTTTAGTGGTGGGACAGTTCCCAAGCCACTTGATTAAAACAAACAAAAACTAAAAGTAACTTTAAAAAAGCAATCTAACACGTGTGTGGTAGGACAGACCCCTAACCACATGATTGCTAACAAACAAAAGATAAAAGTAGCTTTTGGAAAAGCAAAGCTACAAAGCTACATTATTACAAACAAACAAAAGTCATAAAGTGACTTTATGAAAAGCAAACCTACTAAAGGACAAGGACAAACAACTTTGCATAAAGCAAAGGTGAAAAGCAAAAGCACAACTCAACAAAAGTAAAAGACACATGGCAGGATAAGTGCTCTTTTTCTTCTGCAGAGATAGTGGATACTTATCCCCTGAGCAAACTATGGTTATGGTGGGTCAAGCAGGTGGGTGACTATTTCTGCTGGGGGCAGATCCATATTTGACAGAGATTCGTCAAGGACATCCATACGCCATGTGGGATCTTCTTCAGGAGGTGGAGGCTGAAACCATTGTGGAGATGTATTGCGCCCTTGGTGGAGAAGCCAAGCTGCATACTGTTCTCGCATATCAATCTCTTATTCCTCATCTCTCCATAGAATGCTATTCCGAATTGACAGATCAGGGGTTGTCTGGGTGCTAGGAGACACTGGACTATGTGCGTTATACATAATCTCGGTGTTGTAAACTTTAGCAAGAGTTGTTCGAGTATGGAGACAACCTTCCCACATAGAATGAGGGTGGATAATTCGAACCAATGGTGGTTTGTCACGACCCCAGATACCCCTCAGTTTTACTAACAGACTGTAGTAGAGCATATGACCAGTTTCATTGACTGGAGGAGTGTTTTTGATATCCTGTAGAAGTGCCCAAACTCGCCATTTTGTTGTGGATGAGTTTTCTGGATAATTCAGATGGTCCGTGACTTTATCAAAAATTTGATCTGTGATTTCCATAGGAAGTGCCTGGATAAATTCAGGGAGGTTGAAAAACTTCTTCCTCATTCTTGGATCGAGAGAATTGAGAACTATAATTGGAAAACCACTGATGAAAGAAGAGGACTGGTGTGGATAATGTTGGGGATAATTGTTGTTTTTATATCCATATCCACAAAAATTCCCATGTCTTCTATGAATGCATAGGGTACACCAATAATGGTGATTGAAGTGTCCATTATCAGTGGTGGAGAAGAACCCTTGGGCTATTTGTTGAAGCCATCGCATAGTTGCCATTCGGATGGACTTCCAAAGTGAGGCAGTTGTTATTAGCATCAAAGAAAATTGGCTGGTGCGAACTGCGACATGTGGCAGAAAGTCTCGGAGATAGATGATGCCAAAACATTGCTGTAGTTGCTTTTTGGAAAGATGGTGATCCGGAAAGTGCAACAGTTCCTGAGCGATATGTGGCCCTGGAGAATACTTTCCGTCTTGTAAGACCATTCCAAGAAATTCAACTGACTGTTGGCCTAGGATGCTCTTTGTTGCCGACACCAAAATGCCATACTGATCCACTATCTTGTGAAACGTGGAAAGTAAGTCCATGTAAATCTCGTGATCAGAAGAAAACAAAAGGATGTCATCAATGTAGATAAGAGCATGGTGGAGGATAGGCTCAAAGATCCGTGTCATCACTTTTTGAAAAAGCAAAGACGCGACTTTTAATTCAAAGGGCATAACAGTCCATTGGGAAGATGCATTGGGAATGCAGAAAGCTGTCTTGTATCGTTCTGCTGAATGGATGCCAAGTTGCCAAAATCCGGCCTTGAGATCAAACCTGGAAAAAATCTTAGCATCTCGAATGTGCACGAACAAGGATTGGATCTGAGGAAGTGGGAACTTGTCGTCTGATAGAAAACAATTAAGAGGCTGATAGGCTATGACAAGTCGTTTTTTCCCACGAACTATTTCTGAACGCTTCTCAACAGAAAAGGCATGACAAGCCCAATTAGAGGATGTGGACTCAATGAGACCTTGAGACAAAAGTTGAGCACATTTATCTTGAGCTAACTTGAGGTCAGAGGGAGTCATCCCTGGATGAGTAGCCTTGGGAGGATTGACATCTTCATTAAGCTGAAGTGGAGACTTAATAAAGAATTGAATATTCTTCCATAGAGGGAAAGGATGAGAAAACTGACTTTCAGGACAAAAAGACATAAACTTCACTTGGAAAGTTTGATCTGGAGGTTGTGTGTCTGAAAGAGCATACAGTTTAAGGGTGTCTGTGTATGGAAGAAACATATGTTTAAACCGAATCCCTGTGGCCATAATTTGTAATTTGGACATTTGATGAAGAAGATCAAAACCTATGAGAAGGTCTTTATCAGGGAGAGTTGAACCAACAACTTTTGTCCAAAAAACACAATTTTGAAAGAATTGAATACCAATAGGTTTTTTGGTAATCAAAGAGGTATGAAAAATATCGCCATTGGCGGCCTTGAAAAACTCAGTATGTTTTTCCCAACAAGAGGATGGAAGAATATTAGGATTAAGCATACTCTTTTGGGCTCCAGTGTTAATAAATCCGATAAGAGGTTTAGGTTTAGCAAACCTGGAAGAAAGGATTTGAATGCGGATTGATGGAACCGGTGTTTTTACACTGGAGGATGTCATGACTGGTTGAGCACAGCTGATGACAGGAACTGTGTCTTCAATTGGAAGTGCATGAGTTGAATCATTGCTGATGGCAAAGGTAGTTTGGTCATCATACTCATTCTGTTTTGTATAAATAGATTCAACATCTTCGGAGTCAGAAAACATTGACGATTGTTGAAGGTGTTGAATAAGACGCACAGCTTTATCCTGATTGTGAGGACAATTCTTTGCAAAATGACCTCGCTTTCTGCAAATGAAGCAGCGAGAATCTTTAGTTTTGTGCATATGGGACGAATCCTTCTTTCTGAAAAAGCGGTAGGGCTTCTTCTTGGATGAACTAGATCTGGACCGTCTGTACTGGAACTTGCGGAAGTGAGCTCATTTTTTAGAGGAAAGTGACAATCTTTTTCGGACTTGCATTTGATCTTGAGATAAGGCTTCTTGCAAGCAGTCTGAAAAGGTTGTTTGTTGTCAATGAGATCTCTCAAAAACTCTTTTTGCTCACATAGTCGTTCAAGAGCATTAACGACTAATTGATAGATCTTGCCGAGCGATATGTCTGCAACATTTAGCTGATTGACAGTGATAAGCCTTTGAAGCTCAGGTTGTAATTCCTTAGGGATAGAAGCGATGAAGACATGCTTCAGTGTAGGATCATTAAAGCCATTGAGCTTATAGAAGAGAGTGGACATACGCTTGTAGTGAAAATCAAGATCTTTCTGCTGTAAGGAACAGCATTTCATTTGCATGTATTCTCTACGAGCAAGCTCTGTTGCTGCAGTAGGTTCTCCAATAAATTGATCATAAATTATGCCCAACGCAGTGGACACCTCTGGAAACTGAACAAATTGGAGTTGGCGATAAGGACCTGATGTGATCCAGAGTGCTCAGAGCATTAAAGATCCGTTGCTTGTTCCAGAAGGGCCAATTACGAGAGCACGAGCTAAGAAGATCAAGGAAGCCATGCAAGGATTTATTCAAGCTACTTTGGATGACTTCAATTCAAGTTCAATTTGCAAGAGTCCAATATTCAAGATGGGCTTGAACGTGGAGGAACCAAATTTCTTGGTACACTTGATTCGGGCTAACGAGGTGGCGAGCATCGAAGAGAATGATTTTTGAAGTATAATAAGGGCCAGAAGAGTAATTCTAAATTTGTAGATGCATTCCTTACGTCGAGAGCTTCGTAACGATATATTGTGGGTTAAAATCCGATATCATATGACCAAGTTATGGCCCGTTTAAGATAAGTGGCTTTGCAGGCCAAGGCCCTGCGGGTCCTGCGGGTCCTGCGGGTCCAGGTTTTTAATTTTAGGGTTTTCTCTTATTTTTAAGTTAGATTAGGATTAGCCACCTTATATAAACACTCCTTTATGTTATTTTGAAAAGACTTTTGACATTATTGAGTTTAATATCATTGAGAGGATTTTCTCAACTTGTTCTTAAAAGAACTTTTGATTTATCAAAGGATTTGCTAACCTTTGTGGCGTCTTATCTAGCAATCCGGGTTCTTGAGACTTAGCTTCTCAGGGGTTTGGATCTTTTATCCGAATTCTGATCATATTGGTTTTCTTGGGTTTTTGTCAATCTAGTTGTGGGTTTTTCTAGCTTGATCTAGAAGGGTTCTCATTAGTTGGTATCAGAGCTTAGGCACCAAGGTCAGATTCATCTATCTTTATTTATTTATTTTTTTTTCTCATTCTTGTTTGGGATTTTTCATTCTTGTTCTCAAAAAAAAAAAAAAAAAAAAAAAACGTTAAAAGTGCCCCATTAAAAGTGCCTCATTAACAGTATCGCATTAACAGTATTTTTAGGGTTTTCTTATATCAATTTTGCATCCTTGTGGTTTCTTTCCTTAAATTCATAAATTTTACCTTTTCCCCTAAATTCATTCAAATTTCAATTATTTAAGGATTACAAAAAAAAAAAAAAAAGAGCAAAAAAAAAAAAAAATTTGATTGAAAAAAAAGAAAAAGAAAAAAATTACATTAATAATAATCATATTGGGTGATCTCCTTTGTGTTCTTGGTTTTATTATTCTTGTTTCCTATATTCTTGTTCGTTTGTTTCGTTTTTACTTTTTCTTGTTTCTTGGACTGTGATTGTTAGAGGGATTATACTTTGGTACCTTCCCTTGATTGAGTTATTAGTTCCTAAAGAACTTGATTGAGAAAATATAAGAGCGGTAAAAGGCAAGAGTGTGTGAGCACAGCTTCGGGTAAAAGCCTATTTGAGTGTAAACACGAGTGGAGTGGCATCGCGAGTGTAAACACGTGAGGCTTGTGAGGTTCATTGTTGTTTTTCTATTTTGCTAACATCTCTTTGCAGATTCAAATAACTAATATGGATGATAAAAGTGAGGCGCAACCTTCTACGGTAGACTTTACTTTCACTTTGAAGGCAATGCACCAGGCATTTGAAAAGATGAATGCGAGGTTTGATGAGATGGGAAGCCAGTTGAGGCAACATGAAGCTGCCATTGAGAGTATTCAGAAGGTGCAAACTAGTAGAAAGCAAAACAAGGCTAGACATATTGAAGCAAGACATGATGGGGAAAATAATAGGCATGGATATGAGCCTATAGATAAGTATGAGGCAGAGAATGAATTTTGGAAAAGTGATGGTGATGATCGAGCATCCGAAGTAGAATACTCTGCGAAAGGTGAATCCCTAGCTGCTAGGCGTGCTTTGAGTACACAAATGAGTGTTGATGACATGGAGCAGCAGAGAGAGAACATCTTCCATACTAGATGCATTGTGAATAATAAGGTGTGTAGTATGATAATAGATGGTGGGAGTTGCACCAATGTAGCTAGTACTACCCTTGTAGAGAAGTTAGGGTTACCCTTGCTAACGCATCCCATGCCTTACAGATTGCAGTGGTTAAATGATTGTGGAGAGGTCAAAGTTAATAAGCAAGTATTGGTAACATTTACTATTGGAAAGTATAGTGATGAGGTGCTTTGTGACGTAGTTCCTATGCATGCTGGGCATTTATTATTGGGAAGGCCATGGCAGTATGATAGGAAGGTGACACATGATGGGTTTAGGAATAGATATAGCTTTGTCAAAAATGGGAGAACCGTGACGCTTGTTCCTTTAACACCAAAAGAGGTCTACGAAGACCAAATAAAGATGAGGGAAAAAGAAAGACAATATAAAAAGAGTGAGGTCGAGAGTTATGAGAAGAAAAAGAAAGAGAGCGAGGCTAAAAGTGAGAGAAAAGAAAAGAGTGAGAAGGAGGGAAAAGTGAAAAAAAAACTTCTTCGCAGGAGTGGGTTAGATTAGGAAAGCATATAAAGCAAGTCATTTCATGGTTTTACTCGTGTTCAAAGAATCATATCTAACCTTTGATGACATTAATCCTTCTCTTTTTAGTGTTGTTACTTCTTTGTTACAAGAGTTTGAAGATGTGTTTCCTGAGGAAATGCTTATTAGCTTACCACCCATTAGATTTCGTACCAGGAGCTGGCATACCCAATAGGCCAGCCTATAGAAGTAATCCCGAGGAGACCAAAGAGCTTCAAAGACAAGTTATAGAACTGATGAGTAAGGGGTACGTGAGAGAGAGTATGAGTCCATGTGTAGTACCAGTGCTACTAGTACTAAAGAAGGATGAGAATTGGAGAATGTGTGTTGATTGCCGAGCCATCAATAATATTACGGTAAAATATCGCCATCCCATTCCTAGGTTAGATGATATGCTGGATGAATTGCATGGAGCTTGTTTATTTTCTAAAATTGATTTAAAAAGTGGCTATCACCAAATTCGTATGAGAGAAGGTGATGAATGGAAAACTGCCTTTAAGACCAAATATGGATTGTATGAATGGTTAGTTATGCCTTTTGGTCTTACCAATGCACCTAGTACTTTTATGAGATTAATGAATCATGTGTTGCGTGCATTTATAGGTCAGTTTGTTGTTGTTTATTTTGATGATATTCTAGTGTACAGCAAGACTTTAGAAGAGCATATTGGACATTTGCGATGTGTGTTAGATGTTTTGAGGAAAGAAAAGTTGTATGCTAATTTTAAGAAATGTTCTTTTTGCATAGAGAAAGTTGTTTTTCTTGGTTTTGTTGTTGGTGCAAATGGTATCGAGGTGGATCAAGAAAAGGTTAAGGCTATTAGGGAGTGGCCAACGCCAAGAGCATCAAATGAGGTAAGGAGCTTTCATGGTTTGGCTAGTTTTTATCGGCGATTTGTTACGGATTTTAGCACTATTGCCGCACCTCTTACTCGATGTTGTTAAAAAGAATGTTGCATTTACTTGGAGTGTTGAACAAGATAAAGCATTCATTGATCTTAAAGAAGGGTTATGTTCTGCACCTATTCTAGCATTACCTAATTTTAATCGTACTTTTGAGATTGAATGTGATGCCTTAGGAATAGGTATTGGAGCTGTTTTGATGCTGGATCGAAGGCCCATTGCTTATTTTATTAAGAAAAAGATTGAGCAATATGCTACTCAAGCTAATAAGGGTAGGAAACGTGTGATTTTTGAACCCGGCGATTGGGTTTGGGTTCACATGCGTAAGGAGAGGTTTCCAGCCCGTAGGAAATCTAAGTTGCACCCTCGAGGAGATGGTCCATTTCAGATTCTTGAGCGTGTTAATGATAATGCTTATCAAGTGGATCTTCGTGGTGAGTATAACGTGTCTCGCTACCTTTAATGTTTCGATCTTTCTCCCTTTGATGCAGGTTCAGATTCGAGGACGAATCCTTTTGAGGAGAGGGGGGAATGATGTGATCCGTAGTGCTCGTAGCATTAAAGATCCGTTGCTTGTTCCAGAAGGGCCAATTACGAGAGCACGAGCTAAGAAGATCAAGGAAGCCATGCAAGGATTTATTCAAGCTACTTTGGATGACTTCAATTCAAGTTCAATTTGCAAGAGTCCAATATTCAAGATGGGCTTGAACGAGGAGGAACCAGCCTTGGTACACTTGATTCGAGCTAACGAGGTGGCGAGCATCGAAGAGAATGATTTTTGAAGTATAATAAGGGCCAGAAGAGTAATTCTAAATTTGTAGATGCATTCCTTACGTCGAGAGCTTCGTAACGATATATTGTGGGTTAAAATCCGATATCATATGACCAAGTTATGGCCCGTTTAAGATAAGTGGCTTTGCAGCCAAGGCCCCGCGGGTCCCGCGGGTCCAGGTTTTTAATTTTAGGGTTTTTCTCTTATTTTTAAGTTAGATTAGGATTAGCCACCTTATATAAACACTCCTTTATGTTATTTTGAAAAAGACTTTTGACATTATTGAGTTTAATATCATTGAGAGGATTTTCTCAACTTGTTCTTAAAAGAACTTTTGACTTATCAAAGGATTTGCTAACCTTTGTGGCGTCTTATCTAGCAATCCGGGTTCTTGAGACTTAGCTTCTCAGGGGTTTGGATCTTTTATCCGAATTCTGATCATATTGGCTTTCTTGGGTTTTTGTCAATCTAGTTGTGGGTTTTTCTAGCTTGATCTAGAAGGGTTCTCATCAGGACCCACGCTATCAAACCAATCTCGGAGAGAGCCAATAAACCGAGAACTGAACTCTTGTAGTACTTTAAGAGTTGTGGCCCCTGGTTGAAGCAGTTGAACATTGACCCAAGCAGTAAATTCTTGGAATCGTTCTGGCCATTTTGTGCGTGGAATATCATCAAATGTAAACCAGTGAGAACTCGCTGGTTTTGATGAATTGTGTGAAGCTCCTGTAGAGGCAGCATGGTCGCCATGAGTGGAACCTTCATCATCATCTGGTTCATCAACATAAGGAGGACCAGGAGAAGGAGAACTAGTGGAAGGCTCGACCATAAGGAGTCTGGAAATGTCTGCAAATTCTGACTCAAAATCAAAAGAGGTTGCAGGTTCAGTCTCTGTAAGTGCTAAGGAAGACTCGGAGGAAGTCGGGACAGACTGAGCTGTGGAAGAGAAGTCATCAGACTAAGAAGCAAAAGGTTGCTCAGAGTGACTAGAAGAGGATGGAGAAGGAGTTTCCATCATAAGCGGAGGCTGAGAAGAATACTGGTGAAGTGGTGCTTTCTGTTTAGAATCTGGGGGATGTGGTGCTAAAGATGAATCAGACTGTGTATCTGAAACATGAGATGGAGTATGTTCTGGAGTGGGAACTGGACTAGGAACAGGAGTTGGGATAAGAGTCCTTTGGGGTTTTGGTGTATTTCTTTTTGGTCTACTGGAGGACTGAGTTGGAGTTGGGTCAGAGGTAGGAGATAAACCAAACATGGGACTCAGGTCAGGAGGCCTGTATAAGGATGGTGTATAGAAAGGTTGGTACGTCTTAAAAGTAGATGGTTGAAATGGAAGAGGAGCTGACTTAGCCAACTGTGGTTGCTGAAAATGCCTTTCTGCATCTATACGAGCAAGTTTCGCCTTAAGATTGTGGGTTTCAGCTTCTTTTTTGTTAAACTCATGACCCCAGATATTCTGTGTTATCATAGATCTGAGTTCTTTGTCAAGCTAAATGGCTCTGTTGTTCATGTCTACATACATCTTGTCTAGCTGAGAGACAACAGAAGTAACTTGCTGGGATGTATGCTGAACTTGTGTAGCAACCGCATCTACTTTAGTGTGAATCTGTTCCAGAACAGCATTCTGGGCTCTAGCATTCTGAGTTTGCCAGTTGAGAACAGACTCGAATGGTTTAGGTTCTTCAGGTTGATCAGTAGGCGTAATAGGACCATGAACATAAGGTTTTGTGACAACCTTAGATGTTGGATCCGTGTGTTTGTCAAGGGAAGGAAACTGACTGTTGTAAGCACTGGATGAAGATGAGAACATCATACAGGACTTAATCAAGGGTGGTTGAGGTAAGGAGGGCAAGAGATTCTCTTGTCTGAGGAGTTTTAGGCCTTTGGTGTAGATAGGTAAAGGTGACATAGACTCAGGATGATCAGGAGGAAAAGGTTTAATTGGTTTGCAAGTAGCAGGAGTTCTAGTAACCTTTTTCTTTTTGCGACGCTTAGGAGCATCGTCCTCATCATCATAATAATCATCGAGGCAAGGACAGCCTGGATCACACATATGGGCTTGAGGAACATCCCATAAGAAATGACCATCGAGTTTGCTAGGATAAATTGGATATCCTGTTGAAGCAAAGCTGTGGATGGGGATCTTTTCTTGTGCAGTTGGGACTGCTGTGATCATTGATGTGTAAGAGAAAGAAACTCTGGGTGCCTGTTCCGAAGATGGTGGCTGGAAAGTCATTCTAACCGAGCCGTCTGATCTTTTTTCGAACATGGCATCAGAAGTTTGAAGTGGCTGAGAATTCTGGTGGAACTTCTCATAGTTGGATAGCCATTCAAGAGGCATGAGTTTTAGGAGTTCATGCTTCGAAGTTGTCTAGGAATCGAACTATGGAAGGTGTTGTCTCAAAGGTCTCGCTAGGATCATCAAAGCATCATGTGAAGACTGTGGCTGTTGGAAGATCAAGAGCATGGTTCTCGCAATCGGTATACAAGCCGGTGATGCAGAGTTGCTATCTTAGAAGTGACACCGTTCGCGCCCGGATCTCGTACTTGAACCTTCAAGGTTGTAGGAAGGTTGGCATCGTTGAGTGACAGATTGAAATTGGGTTAGAAAGTGAGTAGAACACTTCCCTGCGTGCGGAGTTGTGAGGATCGTACCAATAACAGCATGTTGATACTCTTTGAAACGAGTATCTAGCGGGCAAGCCTGGTCGTAATGTAGACCTTTACGGCCATGGAGTCTAAGGATGAGTCGAACACCACCAAAATGGAGGTGAGTATACCCTTTTCGTTTCCACTGAACAATTAATTCAGGTGGAATCTCAAGAGTAACATACTGCTCTGCTTGGGAGGCTGAGAAAGCTGTGCGCATCGTGGATATAGCTATATTCCACAAGGTTTTCTATTTTGGAAGCCATGTGTTTAGTGCAAGATTTGGGTAAAGACAAAGTAGAAGACATAGAAATAGGAGATAGATCTGTAGGTTGAGATGAAGATGAAGCCATGGTTTTGAAAGCTGTTTTCTCTTTTGTATCCGTAAGGCAAGAAACTTATCACAAATGTCTCGTAATTGTATGATGACAATGGTAGGCTGAGAAATATGGTAGCCATCAAGAAGCTGCAGAGTGAGAGGATCCGCAAAGATGGGGGAGAACAAGCGATCAAACCATTGTCCATGATTGTATCAACGACCTCGGTGGATGAGTTGAGGATCAAACAGAACTGCCGTAGGATACATGTTGAACAAAAGCCAAAAAGTATAGTATGCTTGAGGCATGGCATTGCAAATTAAATCATGACCCCAGTTTGTATCTTCATCAATAACATGGAAAAATGATGTTGTAGGACGAAAAACAAACTCGTGCATTTGGTCGAAGTCAAGAAAGGATCAATCAGACTATAGGATAATATCTGACCATCTGTATTGACAGGAGGAGTATTTTTAATGTCATACAGAAGTGCCCAGATTCTCCACTTTGTTGGAGGAGAGCTCTCAGGATAACTCAGATGGTTTGTAACCTTGTAAAAAATTTGACTTTGGATCTCCATAGGAAGTGCTTGGATAAAGTCATGGAGATAAAAAGATAACTGCGTCGCCATTCTTCGATTGAGAAAAAAACTACTGAAGGAATGGTGCGGATAATGCTGTGGAGGCCTGCGAGTTTTATATCCACAAAAATTCCCATGTCTTCTATGAATGGATAGGGTACTCCAATAATGGTGATTGAAGTGTCCATTATTAGTGGTGGAGAAGAACCCTTGGGCTAATTGTTGAAGCCATTGCATAGTTGCCATTTGGATGGACTTCCGAAGTAAGGCAGCTGTCATTAGCATCAAAGAAAATTGACTGGTGTGGACGGTGACATGTGGCAGAAAGTCATGGAGATAGATGATGCCAAAAAATTGCCGTAGTTGCTTTTTGGAAAGATGGTGATCTGGAAAGTGCAACAGTTCCTAAGCGATATGTGGCCCTGGAGAATACTTTCCGTCTTGTAAGACCATTCCAAGAAATTCAACTAACTGTTGGCCTGGGATGCTCTGTTTGGCCGACAACATAATGTCATACTGATCCACAATCTGGTGAAACGTGGAAAGTAACTCCATCTGTGTCTCGTGATCAGTAGAAAACAAAAGGATGTCCTTAATGTAGATAAGAGCATGGTGGAGGATAGGCTCGAAGATCCGTGTCATCGCTTTTTGAAAAAGTGAGGGCGCGACTTTTAATCCGAAAAGCATGACAGTCCATTAATAGTGTGCATTGGGAATGCAGAAAACTATCTTGTCCCGTTCTGCTGGATGTATGCCAAGTTGCCAAAATCTAGCCTTGAGATCAAACTTGGAAAAAATCTTTGCATCTCGGATGTGGACAAATAAGGATTGGATTTTTGGGAGAGGAAACTTGTCATCAGATAGAAAACAGTTTAAGGGCTGGTAGTCTATCACAAGTCTCCTTTTTACCACGAACTATCTCTGACCGCTTCTCAACATAAAAGGCTTGGCAAGCCCAATTTGAGGTTGTGGGCTCAATTAACCCTTGTGACAAAAGCCGGCTGCATTCATCTTGGGCTAGCTTGAGTTCAGAGGGAGTCATCCCTGGATGAGTGGCCTTTGTAGGATTGATATTGATGAGAACCCTTCTAGATCAAGCTAGAAAAACCCACAACTAGATTGACAAAAACCCAAGAAAGCCAATATGATCAGAATTCGGATAAAAGATCCAAACCCCTGAGAAGCTAAGTCTCAAGAACCCGGATTGCTAGATAAGACGCCACAAAGGTTAGCAAATCCTTTGATAAGTCAAAAGTTCTTTTAAGAACAAGTTGAGAAAATCCTCTCAATGATATTAAACTTAATAATGTCAAAAGTCTTTTTCAAAATAACATAAAGGAGTGTTTATATAAGGTGGCTAATCCTAATCTAACTTAAAAATAAGAGAAAACTGACTATCAGAGCTTAAAAGGAAGCTAAATAAAGAACTGAGTATTCTTCCATAAAGGGAAAGGATGAGTAAACTGACTATGATTTTCAGGACAGAAAGGGATAAACTTTTCTTGGAAAGTTTGATATGGAGGTTGTGTGTCTGAAAGAGCATACAGTTTAAGGGTGTCTGTGTATGGAAGAAACATATGTTTAAACTGAATCCCTGTGGCCATAATATGTAATTTGGACATTTGATGAAGAAGATCAAAACCTATGAGAAGGTCTTTATCAGGAAGAGTTGAACCAACAACTTTTGTCCAAAGAACACAATTTTGGAAGAATTGAATACTAATAGGTTGTTTGGTAATCAAAGAGGTATGAAAAATATCGCCATTGGCGGCCTTGAAATACTCAGTATGTTTTTCCCAACAAGAAGATGGAAGAATGTTAGAATTAAGCATACTCTTTTGGGCTCCAATGTCAATAAATCCGATAAGAGGTTTAGGTTTAGCAAACCTGGAAGAAAGGATTTGAATGCGGATTGATGGAACAGTGCTTTTACACCGGAGGATGCCATGATTGGTCGAGCACACCGATGACAGAACGAGTTGAATCATTGCTGATGGCAAAGGCGGTTTTGGTCATCATACTCATTCTGTTTCAGATAAACAGATTCAACATCTTCGAGAGTCGATAACATTGACGATTGTTGAAGGTGTTGAATAAGACGCACAGCCTTTATCCCGATTGTGAGGACAATTCTTTGCAAAATGACCTCGCTTTCTCGGCAAATGAAGCAAATGAGAATCTTTAGTTTTGTGCATCTGGGACGGATCCTTCTTTCTGAAAAAGCGGTAGGGCTTCTTCTTGGATGAACTAGATGTGGACCGTCTGTACTGAAACTTGCAGAGGTGAGCTATCTTTTTAGAGGGACAGTGACAATCTTTTTCGGACTTGCATTTGATCTTGAGATAAGGCTTCTTGCAAGCAGTCTGAAAAGGTTGTTTGTTGTCAATGAGATCTCTCAAAAACTCTTTTTGCTCACATAGTCGTTCAAGAGCATTAACGACTAATTGATAGATCTTGCCGAGCGATATGTCTGCAACATTTAGCTAATTGACAATGATAAGGAATAGAAGCGATGAATACATGCTTTAGTGTAGGATCATTAAAGCCATTACGCTTGTAGAAAAGAGTGGACATACGCTTGTAGTGAAAATCAAGATCTTTCTGCTGTAAGGAACAACATTTCATCTGCATGTATTCTCCACGAGCAAGCTCTGTTGCTGCAGTAGGTTCTCCAATAAATTGATCATAAATTATGCCCAATGCAGTGGACACCTCTGGAGGACCTACGCTATCAAACCAATCTCGGAGAGAGCCAATAAACCGAGAACTGAACTCTTGTAGTACTTTAAGAGTTGTGGCCCCTGGTTGAAGCAGTTGAACACTGACCCAAGCAGTAAATTCTTGGAATTGATCTGGCCATTTTGTGCTTGGAATATCATCAAATGTAAACCAGTGAGAACTCGCTGGTTTTGATGAGTTGTGTGAAGCTCCAGTAGAGGCAGCATGGTCGCCATGAGTGGAACCTTCATCATCATCTGGTTCATCAACATAAGGAGGACCAGGAGAAGGAGAACTGGTTCATCATCATTTGTGCTTGCAAAATTCTGACTCAAAATCAGAAGAGGTTGCAGGTTCAGTCTCTGTAATTGCTGAACAGGAGGAATTTGAGAAAGACTCTGAGGAAGTCAGGAAAGACTGAGCTGTGGAAGAGGAGTCATCAGACTGAGAAGCAAAAGATTGCTCAGAGTGACTAGAAGAAGATGGAGATGAAGTTTCCATCATAAGCGAAGGCTGAGAAGAATACTGGTGAAGTGGTGCTGAAGATGAATCAGATTGTGTATCTGAAACATGAGATGGAGTATGTTCTGGAGTGGGAACTAGACTAGGAAGAGGAATCGGGATAGGAGTCCTTTGGGATTTTGGTGTATTTCTTTTTGGTCTGGAGGAGGATTGAGTTGGAGTTGGGTCAGAGGTATGAGATAAACCAAACATGGGACTCAGGTCAGGAGGCCTGTATAAGGATGGTGTATAGAAAGGTTGGTATGTCTTGAAAGTAGATGGTTGAAATGGTAGAGGAGCTGACTTAGCCAACTGTGGTTGCTAGAAATGCCTTTTTGCATCTATATGAGCAAGTTCCACTTTAAGACTGCGGATTTTGAACTTCTTTTTATTAAACTCGGGACCCCAGATATTCTGTGTTATCATAGATCTGAGTTCTTTGTCAAGCTGAATGGCTCTGTTGTTCATGTCTACATACATCTTGTCTAGCTGAGAGACAACAGAAGTAACTTGTTGGGATATATGTTGAACTTGTGTAGCAACCGCATCCACTTTGGTGTGAATCGTTCCCAACAAAGATTCGAGCTCCGCATTCGCAAGATTAAAGAGAGACTCGAACGGCTTAGTTCTTCGAGTTGACCAGCGGGGAGTAACAGGACCATGAACATAAGGTTTTGTAACAACCTTAGATGACTTAATCAAGGGTGGTTGAGGTGAAGATGAAGCCATGGTTTTGAAAAATGTTTTCTCTTTTGTATCCGTAAGACAAGAAACTTATCACAAATTATACCACCTCTGGCGGGAACAGAACGAGGCTCGATACCACCTTGTTAGCTCGAATCAAGTGTGCCAAGGCTAGTTTCTCCTCATTCAAGCCCATCTTGAATATTGGACTCTTGCAAATTAAACTTGAATTGAAGTCATCCAAAGTAGCTTGAATAAATCCTTCCATTGCTTCGTTGATCTTCTTAGCTCGTGCTCTCGTAATTGGCCCTTCTAGAATAAGCAAAGGATCTTTAATGCTCTGAGCACTCTGGATCACATCATTCCCCCTCTCCTCGAAAGGATTCGTCCTCGAATCTGAACTCGCATCGAAGGGAGAAAGATCGAAACATTAAAGGTAGCGCAGACACATTATACTCACTCGTAAGATCCACTTTATAAGCATTGTCATTAATACGCTCAAGAATCTGAAATGGACCATCTCCTCGAGGGTGCAACTTAGATTTCCTTTGGGCTGGAAACCTCTCCTTACGCATGTGAACCCAAACCCAATTGCTCGGGTTCAAAATCACACGTTTCCTACCCTTATTAGCTTGAGTAGTGTGCTGCTCATTCTTCTTTTCAATGCGAAGCCGCGCTTTCTCATGAATGGACTTTATCAACTCCGCTTTCTTTTCGACCATCCAAGCTAGCTCGCATCAACGGGCAAAGGAATCAAATCCATTGGAGTCAACGGATTAAAACCATAAACAATCTCAAACGGACAATAAGAAGTAGAAGAATGAATGCTCCTATTATAGGCAAACTCTATAAATGGCAAACAAGCTTCTTCCCAAGATTTCAAATTCCTATTAATGATAGTGCGCAAAAGCCGAGATAAAGTTCTATTGACCACTTCAGTTTGACCATCACCGAGGGTGACAAGTAGTAGAAAACAAAAAGTTTAGTACCTAACTTACCCCATAATACCTTCCAAAAGTGACTAAGGAACTTAGCATCTCTATTCGAAACAGTACTCCTTGGAACACCATGGAGTCGCACTACCTCCCTGAAGAATAAATTAGCTATATTGGTGGCATCATCTGACTAATGACATGGAATGAAATGTGCCATCTTGCTAAATCTATCTACGATCACGAAAATGGAATATCTCCCCTTTCGAGTCCTAGGTAGCCCTAAAACAAAATCCATAGAAATATCTACCCAAGGCTCTCTAGAACCGGTAAAGGCGTATACAAACCATGTGGTAAAACCTTTGACTTGGCCTTTCTAGATGTAATGCATCGATTACACATGCGAATGACATCCTTTTTCATCTTAGGCCAATAAAAATGCTCATGTAATGTCTCTAAAGTTTTTTTAACCCCAAAATGACCCATCAAGCCACCACTATGTGCCTCTCTCACTAGCAACTCACGCATAGAACTATTAGGCACACAAAGCTTGTTTTCCCTAAACAAATAACCATCATGCTTATAAAATTTACCGAATGATCCTTTGTCACATATAGCAAACACATCAATAAAATCAGAATCATTGGCATATAATTCCTTAACATACTCAAATCCAAGCATTTTGGCACTCAAAGAATTAAGAAGCATATACCTCCGAGATAATGCATCGGCAACTATGTTCTCTTTAACTTTTTTATACCTATTGACATAGTGAAATGTCCTGGATGTACTCCATCCAAGTGGCATGCCTTCGATTCAACTTACGTTGACCCTTTTTAGATGCTTTAAGGATTCATGATCTCGTGTGTATCACAAACTCCTTAGGCCATAAGTAATTTTGCCAAGTTTCCAAGGCCTCACAAGCGCTGGTAGAGCTTCTTATCATAGCAGTGGGTACCTCAAGGCTGCCTAGTCAACTTCTCACTAAAATAAGCAATGGGCCTTCGATCCCGCATCAAAACAGCTCCAATACCTATTCCCGAGGCATCACATTCAATCTCAAAAGTACGATTAAAATTAGGTAATGCTAGAATAGGTGCAGAACATAACCTTTCTTTAAGATCAATGAATGCTTTATCTTGTTCAACACTCCAAGTGATGTGATCCGTGAGCGCTTCGTGAGCATTAAAGATCCGTTGCTTGTTCCAGAAGGGCACAATTACGAGATCACTGAGCTAAGAAGATCAAGGAAGCCATGCAAGGATTTATTCAAGCTACTTTGGATGACTTCAATTCAAGTTTAATTTCAAGAGTCCAATATTCAAGTGTGGGCTTGAATTGAGGATAGTCCACTCTGCATACTTGATCTTGGTCTTAATCGAGGTAAAGAAGCATCGGAGAGGATGGTTTTTGAAAGATAATAAGGGCCAGAAGAGTAATTCTAAATTTATAGATGCATTCCTTACGTCGAGAGCTTCGGAAACGGTATATCATGGGTCAAAATCTCGACATCATATTTACCAAGTTATGTCCCGCTTAAAATAAAGAGGCTTGGCGCGCCAAGGCCCCGTGTCTAGGGTTTTTAATTTTAGGTTTTCCGTTTTCGTTAGATTAGATTAGCCACCTTATATAAACACTCTTTTTAAGATATTTGCAGAGAATTTTGACATTATTGAGTTTAATATCATTGAGAAACAACATCAGTAAGAGGTGCGGCAATAGTGCTAAAATCCTTAACAAATCGCCGATAAACTATTGCGAAACCATGAAAGCTCCTTACCTCACTTTGATGCTCTTAGGCGTTGGCCACTCCTAATAGCCTTAACCTTTTCTTTGATCCACCTCTATACCATTTGCACCAACAACAAAACCAAGAAAAACAACTTTCTCTACGCAAAAAGAACATTTCTTAAAATTAGCATACAACTTTTTCTTTCCTCAAAACATCTAACACACATCGCAAATGTCCAATATGCTCTTCTAAAGTCTTGCTGTACACTAGAATATCATCAAAATAAACAACAACAAACTGACCTATAAATGCACGCAACACATGATTCATTAATCTCATAAAAGTACTAGGTGCATTAGTAAGACCAAAAGGCATAACTAACCATTCATACAATCCATATTTGGTCTTAAAGGCGGAGTTTTCCTTTCATCACCTTCTCTCATACGAATTTGGTGATAGCCACTTTTTAAATCAATTTTAGAAAATAAACACGCTCCATGCAATTCCTCCAGAATATCATCTAACCTAGGAATGGGATGGCGATATTTTTCCGTAATATTATTGATGGCTGCGGCAATCAACACACATTCTCCAATTTCCATCCTTCTTTGGTACTAGTAGCAGACTGCTTTGCACATGGGCTCATGCTCTCTCTTACGTACCCCTTGCTCATCAGCTCTATAATTTGCCTTTGAAGCTCTTTGGTCTCATCGGGATTACTTCTATAGGCTGGCCTATTGGGTATGATGTAGCTCCTGGTACGAAATCTATTTGATGCTCAATGCCTCTAATGGGTGGTAAGCCAATAGGCATTTCCTCCGGAAACACATCTTCAAACTCCTGTAACAAAGAAGTAACAACACTAGAAAGAGAAGGATTAATGTCATCAAAGGTTAGATATGATTCTTTGAACACGAGCAAAACCATGAAATGGCTTGCTTTATATGCTTTCCTAATCTCGCCCACTCCTGCAAAGAAGTTCTTTCTCGCTCTTCCCTCTTTCTCACTCTTTTCTTTTCTCTCACTTGTAGTTTCACTCTCTTTCTTTTTCTTATCATAACTCTCGACCTCACTCTTTTTATTTTGTCTTTCTTTTTCACTCATCTTTATTTGGTCCTCGTAGACCTCTTTTGGTGTTAAAGGAACAAGCGTCACTGGTTTCTCCCATTTTTGACAAAGCTATATCTATTCCTAAACCCATCATGTGTCACCTTCCTATCATACTGCCATGGCCTTCCCAATAATAAATGCCCAGCATGCATAGGAACTACGTCACAAAGCACCTCATCACTATACTTTCCAATAGTAAATGTTACCAACACTTGCTTATTAACTTTGACCTCTCCACAATCATTTAACCACTGCAATCTGTAAGGCCTGGGATGCGTTAGCAAGGGTAACCCTAACTTTTCTACAAGGGTAGTACTAGCTACAATGGCACGATTTTTGACCGGATTGAATAAAGACATTGCCAATGTAGTGGAGCTACAGCATTATGTGGAGTTGGAGGATATGGTCCACATGGCTATGAAGGTGGAGAGGCAATTAAAGAGGAAGGGTACAGTAAGGTAGATAGATGAATCTGACCTTGGTGCCTAAGCTCTGATACCAACTGATGAGAACCTTTCTAGATCAAGCTAGAAAAACCCACAACTAGATTGACAAAAACCCAAGAAAGCCAATATGATCAGAATTCGGATAAAAGATCCAAACCCCTGAGAAGCTAAGTCTCAAGAACCCGGATTGCTAGATAAGACGCCACAAAGGTTAGCAAATCCTTTGATAAGTCAAAAGTTCTTTTAAGAACAAGTTGAGAAAATCCTCTCAATGATATTAAACTCAATAATGTCAAAAGTCTTTTCAAAATAACATAAAGGAGTGTTTTTATAAGGTGGCTAATCCTAATCTAACTTAAAAATAAGAGAAAACCCTAAAATTAAAAACCTGGACCCGCAGGACCCGCAGGGCCTTGGCCTGCAAAGCCACTTATTTTAAACGGGCCATAACTTGGTCATATGATATCGGATTTTAACCCACAATATATCGTTTCGAAGCTCTCGACGTAAGGAATGCATCTACAAATTTAGAATTACTCTTCTGGCCCTTATTATACTTCAAAAATCATTCTCTCCGATGCTCGCCACCTCGTTAGCCCGAATCAAGTGTACCAAGGCTGGTTCCTCCTCGTTCAAGCCCATCTTGAATATTGGACTCTTGCAAATTGAACTTGAATTGAAGTCATCCAAAGTAGCTTGAATAAATCCTTGCATGGCTTCCTTGATCTTCTTAGCTCGTGCTCTCGTAATTGGCCCTTCTGGAACAAGCAACGGATCTTTAATGCTCTGATACCAACTGATGAGAACCCTTCTAGATCAAGCTAGAAAAACCCACAACTAGATTGACAAAAACCTAAGAAAGCCAATATGATCAGAATTCGGATAAAAGATCCAAACCCCTGAGAAGCTAAGTCTCAAGAACCCGGATTGCTAGATAAGACGCCACAAAGGTTAGCAAATCCTTTGATAAGTCAAAAGTTCTTTTAAGAACAAGTTGAGAAAATCCTCTCAATGATATTAAACTCAATAATGTCAAAAGTCTTTTTAAATAACATAAAGGAGTGTTTATATAAGGTGGCTAATCCTAATCTAACTTAAAAATAAGAGAAAACCCTAAAATTAAAACCCTGACCCGTGGGGCCTTGGCCTGCAAAGCCACTTATCTTAAACGGGCCATAACTTGGTCATATGATATCGGATTTTAACCCACAATATATCGTTTCGAAGCTCTCGACGTAAGGAATGCATCTACAAATTTAGAATTACTCTTCTGGCCCTTATTATACTTCAAAAATCATTCTCTCCGATGCTCGCCACCTCGTTAGCCCGAATCAAGTGTACCAAGGTCTGGTTCCTCCTCATTCAAGCCCATCTTGAATATTGGACTCTTGCAAATTGAACTTGAATTGAAGTCATCCAAAGTAGCTTGAATAAATCCTTGCATGGCTTCCTTGATCTTCTTAGCTCGTGCTCTCGTAATTGGCCCTTCTGGAACAAGCAACGGATCTTTAATGCTCTGAGCACTCGGGATCACATCATTCCCCTCTCCTCAAAAGGATTCGTCCTCGAATCTGGAACCTCGCATCAAAGGGAGAAAGATCGTAAACATTAAAGGTAGCAGACACGTTATACTCACCAGGAAGATCCACTTTATAAGCATTATCATTAATACGCTCAAGAATCTGAAATGGACCATCTCCTCGAGGGTGCAACTTAGATTTCCTCTGGGCTGGAAACCTCTCCTTACGCATGTGAACCCAAACCCAATCGCCGGGTTCAAAAATCACACGTTTCCTACCCTTATTAGCTTGAGTAGCGTACTGCTCATTCTTCTTTTCAACGTGAAGCCGCGCTTTCGCATGAATGGACTTTATCAACTCCGCTTTCTTTTGACCATCCAAGCTAGCTCTCGCATCAACGGGCAAAGGAATCAAATCCATTGGAGTCAACGGATTAAAACCATAAACAATCTCAAAAGGAGAATATGAAGTAGAAGAATGAATACTCCTATTATATGCAAACTCTATAAATGGCAAACAGTCTTCCCAAGATTTCAAATTCTTATTAATGATAGTGCGCAAAAGCTGAGATAAAGTTCTATTGACCACTTCAGTTTGACCATCAGTCTGAGGGTGACAAGTAGTAGAAAACAAAAGTTTAGTACCTAACTTACCCCATAATACCTTCCAAAAGTGACTAAGGAACTTAGCATCTCTATCCGAAACAATACTCCTAGGAACACCATGGAGTCGCACTACCTCCTAAAGAATAAATCAGCTATATTGGTGGCATCATCTGACTTATGACATGGAATGAAATGTGCCATCTTGCTAAATCTATCTACGATCACGAAAATGGAATCTCTCCCCCTTCGAGTCCTAGGTAGGCCTAAAACAAAATCCATAGAAATATCTACCCAAGGCCCTCTAGGAACTGGTAAAGGCGTATACAAACCATGTGGTAAAACCTTTGACTTGGCCCTTTTACATGTAATGCATCGATTACATATGCGAATGACATCCTTTTTCATCTTAGGCCAATAAAAATGCTCATGTAATGTCTCTAAAGTTTTCTTAACCCCAAAATGACCCAACAAGCCACCACTATGTGCCTCTCTCACTAGCAACTCACGCATAGAACAATTAGGCACACAAAGTTTGTTTTCCCTAAACAAATAACCATCATGCTTATAAAATTTACCGAATGATCCTTTGTCACATATAGCAAACACATCAATAAAATCAGAATCATTGGCATATAATTCCTTAACATACTCAAATCCAAGCATTTTGGCACTCAAAGAATTAAGAAGCACATACCTCCGAGATAATGCATCGGCAACTATGTTCTCTTTACCTTGTTTATACCGAATGACATAGGGAAATGTCTCGATGTACTCCATCCAAGTAGCATGCCTTCGATTCAACTTACGTTGACTCTTTAGATGCTTTAAGGATTCATGATCTGTGTGTATCACAAACTCCTTAGGCCATAAGTAATGTTGCCAAGTTTCCAAGGCCCTTACAAGCGCATAAAGCTCCTTATCATAGGTAGGATACCTCAAGGCTGCTCCAGTCAACTTCTCACTAAAATAAGCGATGGGCCTTCGATCCTGCATCAAAACAGCTCCAATACCTATTCCTGAGGCATCACATTCAATCTCAAAAGTACAATTAAAATTAGGTAATGCTAGAATAGGTGCAAAACATAACCTTTCTTTAAGATCAATGAATGCTTTATCTTGTTCAACACTCCAAGTAAATGCAACATTCTTTTTAACAACATCGTAAGAGGTGCGGCAATAGTGCTAAAATCCTTAACAAATCGCCGATAAAAACTAGCTAAACCATGAAAGCTCCTTACCTCACTGATGCTCTTAGGCGTTGGCCACTCCCTAATAGCCTTAACCTTTTCTTGATCCACCTCTATACCATTTGCACCAACAACAAAACCAAGAAAAACAACTTTCTCTATGCAAAAAGAACATTTCTTAAAATTAGCATACAACTTTTCTTTCCTCAAAACATCTAACACACATCGCAAATGTCCAATATGCTCTTCTAAAGTCTTGCTGTACACTAGAATATCATCAAAATAAACAACAACAAACTGACCTATAAATGCACGCAACACATGATTCATTAATCTCATAAAAGTACTAGGTGCATTAGTAAGACCAAAAGGCATAACTAACCATTCATACAATCCATATTTGGTCTTAAAGGCAGTTTTCCATTCATCACCTTCTCTCATACGAATTTGGTGATAGCCACTTTTTAAATCAATTTTAGAAAATAAACAAGCTCCATGCAATTCATCCAGCATATCATCTAACCTAGGAATGGGATGGCGATATTTTACCGTAATATTATTGATGGCTCGGCAATCAACACACATTCTCCAATTTCCATCCTTCTTTGGTACTAGTAGCACTGGTACTGCACATGGGCTCATGCTCTCTCTTACGTACCCCTTGCTCATCAGCTCTATAATTTGCCTTTGAAGCTCTTTGGTCTCATCGGGATTACTTCTATAGGCTGGCCTATTGGGTATGACAGCTCCTGGTACGAAATCTATTTGATGCTCAATGCCTCTAATGGGTGGTAAGCCAATAGGCATTTCCTCCGGAAACACATCTTCAAACTCCTGTAACAAAGAAGTAACAACACTAGAAAGAGAAGGATTAATGTCATCAAAGGTTAGATATGATTCTTTGAACACGAGCAAAACCATGAAATGGCTTGCTTTATATGCTTTCCTAATCTCGCCCACTCCTGCAAAGAAGTTCTTTCTCGCTCTTCCCTCTTTCTCACTCTTTTCTTTTCTCTCACTTGTAGTTTCACTCTCTTTCTTTTTCTTATCATAACTCTCGACCTCACTCTTTTTATTTTGTCTTTCTTTTTCCTCATCTTTATTTGGTCCTCGTAGACCTCTTTTGGTGTTAAAGGAACAAGCGTCACGGTTCTCCCATTTTTGACAAAGCTATATCTATTCCTAAACCCATCATGTGTCACCTTCCTATCATACTCGCCATGGCCTTCCCAATAATAAATGCCCAAAGATGCATAGGAACTACGTCACAAAGCACCTCATCACTATACTTTCCAATAGTAAATGTTACCAACACTTGCTTATTAACTTTGACCTCTCCACAATCATTTAACCACTGCAATCTGTAAGGCCTGGGATGCGTTAGCAAGGGTAACCCTAACTTTTCTACAAGGGTAGTACTAGCTACAATGGCACGATTTTTGACCGGATTGAATAAAGACATTGCCAATGTAGTGGAGCTACAGCATTATGTGGAGTTGGAGGATATGGTCCACATGGCTATGAAGGTGGAGAGGCAATTAAAGAGGAAGGGTACAGTAAGGTAGATAGATGAATCTGACCTTGGTGCCTAAGCTCTGATACCAACTGATGAGAACCTTTCTAGATCAAGCTAGAAAAACCCACAACTAGATTGACAAAAACCCAAGAAAGCCAATATGATCAGAATTCGGATAAAAGATCCAAACCCCTGAGAAGCTAAGTCTCAAGAACCCGGATTGCTAGATAAGACGCCACAAAGGTTAGCAAATCCTTTGATAAGTCAAAAGTTCTTTTAAGAACAAGTTGAGAAAATCCTCTCAATGATATTAAACTCAATAATGTCAAAAGTCTTTTCAAAATAACATAAAGGAGTGTTTTTATAAGGTGGCTAATCCTAATCTAACTTAAAAATAAGAGAAAACCCTAAAATTAAAAACCTGGACCCGCAGGACCCGCAGGGCCTTGGCCTGCAAAGCCACTTATTTTAAACGGGCCATAACTTGGTCATATGATATCGGATTTTAACCCACAATATATCGTTTCGAAGCTCTCGACGTAAGGAATGCATCTACAAATTTAGAATTACTCTTCTGGCCCTTATTATACTTCAAAAATCATTCTCTCCGATGCTCGCCACCTCGTTAGCCCGAATCAAGTGTACCAAGGCTGGTTCCTCCTCGTTCAAGCCCATCTTGAATATTGGACTCTTGCAAATTGAACTTGAATTGAAGTCATCCAAAGTAGCTTGAATAAATCCTTGCATGGCTTCCTTGATCTTCTTAGCTCGTGCTCTCGTAATTGGCCCTTCTGGAACAAGCAACGGATCTTTAATGCTCTGAGCACTCTGGATCACATCAACTGGTTGAGCACAGCTGATGACATGAACTGTGTCTTCAATTGGAAGTGCATGAGTTGAATCATTGCTGATGGCAAAGGCAGTTTGGTCATCATACTCATTCTGTTCTGTATAAACAGATTCAACAGCTTCGTAGTCAGATAACATTGACGATTGTTGAAGGTGTTGAATAAGACGCACAGCTTTATCCTAATTGTGAGGACAATTCTTTGCAAAATGACCTCGCTTTCTGCAAATGAAGCAGCGAGAATCTTTTGTTTTGTGCATCTGGGACGGATTCTTCTTTCTGAAAAAGCGGTAGGGCTTCTTCTTGGATTAACTAGGTCTGGACCGTCTGAACTGAAACTTGCGGAAGTGAGCTGTCTTTTTAGAGGGACAATGACAATCTTTTTCGGACTTGCATTTGATCTTGAGATAAGGCTTCTTGTAAGCAGTCTGAAAAGGTTGTTTGTTCTCAAAAACTCTTTTTGCTCACATAGTCGTTCAAGAGCATTAACGACTAATTGATAGATCTTGCCGAGCGATATGTCTGCAACATTTAGCTGATTGACAGTGATAAGCCTTTGAAGCTCAGGTTGTAATTCCTTAGGGATAGAAGCGATGAAGACATGCTTCAGTGTAGGATCATTAAAGCCATTGAGCTTATAGAAGAGAGTGGACATACGCTTGTAGTGAAAATCAAGATCTTTCTGCTGTAAGGAACAGCATTTCATTTGCATGTATTCTCTACGAGCAAGCTCTGTTGCTGCAGTAGGTTCACCAATAAATTGATCATAAATTATGCCCAACGCAGTGGACACATCTGGAAACTGAACAAATTGGAGTTGGCGATAAGGACCCACGCTATCAAACCAATCTCGGAGAGAGCCAGTAAACCGAGAACTGAACTCTTGTGGTACTTTAAGAGCTGTGGCCCCTGGTTGAAGCAGTTGAAGATTGACCCATGCAGTAAATTCTTGGAATCGTTCTGGCCATTTTGTGCGTGGAATATCATCAAATGTAAACCAGTGAGAACTCGCTGGACACCAAAATCCCAAAGGACTCCTGTCCCGACTCTTGTTCCTAGTCCAGTTCCCACTCCAGAACATACTCCATCTCATGTTTCAGATACACAATCTGATTCATCTTCAGTTTATTAGTGGTGGTATAATAGAACGGGGCTTTGATACACAATCCGAAAATCTGTGTCTTTTTGTCCTGAAAATCATAGTCAGTTTATTCATCCTTTTCGTTTATGGAAGAATACTCAGTTCTTTATTAAGTTTCCTTTTAAGCTTAATGAGGAAATCAATCCTAAAAAGGCCACTCATCCAGGGATGACTCCCTCTGACCTCAAGCTAGCCCAAGCTGAATGCAGCCAACTTTTGTCACAAGGGTTAATTGAGCCCAAAACCTCAAATTGGGCTTGCCAAGCCTTTTATGTTGAGAAGCAGTCAGAGATAGTTCGTGGTAAAAAGAGACTTATGATAGACTACCAGCCCTTAAACTGTTTTCTATCTGATGACAAGTTTCCTCTCCTAAAAATCCAATCCTTATTTGTCCACATCCGAGATGCAAAGATTTTTTCCAAGTTTGATCTCAAGGCCGGATTTTGGCAACTTAATAAAGAACTGAGTATTCTTCCATAAAGGAAAAGGATGAATAAACTGACTATGATTTTCAAGACAAAAGGGGAGAAACTTTTCTTGGAAAGTTTGATATGGGGATTGTGTGTCTGAAAGAGCATACAGTTTGAGGGTGTCTGTGTATGGAAGAAACATATGTTTAAACTGAATCCATGTGGCCATAATCTGTAATTTGGACATTTGATGAAGAAGATCAAAACCTATGAAAAGGTCTTTATCAGGAAGAGTTGAACCAACAACTTTTGTCCAAAGAACACAATTGTGGAAGAATTGAATACCAATGGGTTTTTTGGTAATCAAAGAGGTATGAAAAATATCGCCATTGGCGGCCTTGAAATACTAAGTATGTTTTTCCCAACAAGAAGATGGAAGAATGCTAGATTAAGCATACTCTTTTGGGCTCCAGTGTCAATAAATCCGATAAGAGGTTTAGGTTTACCAGACCTGGAAGAAAGGATTTGAATACGGATTGATGGAATAGGTGCTTTTACACTGGAGGATGCCATGACTAGTTGAGCACAGCTGCTGACATGAACTGTGTCTTCAATTGGAAGTGCATGAGTTGAATCATTGCTGATGGCAAAGGCAGTTTGGTCATCATACTCATTCTGTTCTGTATAAACAGATTCAACAGCTTCGTAGTCAGATAACATTGACGATTGTTGAAGGTGTTGAATAAGACGCACAGCTTTATCCTGATTGTGAGGACAATTCTTTGCAAAATGACCTCGCTTTCTGTAAATGAAGCAGCGAGAATCTTTAGTTTTGTGCATCTGGGACGGATCCTTCTTTCTGAAAAAGCGGTCGGGCTTCTTCTTGGATGAACTAGATCTGGACCGTCTGTATTGAAACTTACGGAAGTGAGCTGTCTTTTTAGAGGGACAGTGACAATCTTTTTCGGACTTGCATTTGATCTTGAGATAAGGCTTCTTGCAAGCAGTCTGAAAAGGTTGTTTGTTGCTCACATAGTCGTTCAAGAGCATTAACGACTAATTGATAGATCTTGCCGAGCGATATGTCTGCTACATTTAGCTGATTCACAGTGATAAGCCTTTGAAGCTCAGGTTGTAATTCCTTAGGGATTGAAGCGATGAAGACATGCTTCAGTGTAGGATCACTAAAGCCATTGAGCTTATAGAAGAGAGTGGACATACGCTTGTAGTGAAAATCAAGATCTTTCTCCTGTAATGAACAGCATTTCATCTGCATGTATTCTCTACGAGCAAGCTCTGTTGCTGCAGTGGGTTCGCCAATAAATTGATCATAAATTATGCCCAACGTAGTGCGACACTTAGGAGCGTCGTCCTCATCATCAGAATAATCATCGATGCAAGGACAGCCTGGATCACACATAAGGACCCACGCTATCAAACCAATCTCAGAGAGAGCCAGTAAATTGAGAATGGAACTCTTGTAGTACTTTAAGAGTTGTGGCCTTTGGTTGAAGCAGTTGAACATTGACCCAAGCAGTAAATTCTTGGAATCGTTCTGGCCATTTTGTGCGTGGAATATCATCAAATGTAAACCAGTGAGAACTTGCTGGTTTTGAGGAGTTGTGTGAAGCTCCTGTAGAGGTAGAATGGTCGCCATGAGTGGAACCTTCATCATCACCTGTTTCATCAACATAAGGAGGACCAGGAGAAGGAGAACTAGTGGAAGGCTCGACCATAAGAGTCCGGGAAATGTCTATAAATTCGACTCGAGATCGAAAGAGGTTGCAGGTTCAGTCTCTGAACGTGCTGAACAGGAGGAATTTGAGGAAGACTCTGAGGAAGTCGGGACAGACTGAGCTGTGGAAGAGGAGTCATCAGACTGAGAAGCAAAAGATTGCTCAGAGTGACTAGAAGAAGATGGAGATGGAGTTTCCATCATAAGCGGAGGCTGAGAAGAATATTGGTGAAGTGGTGCCTTCTGTTTAGAATCTGGAGGATGTGGTGCTGAAGATGACTCAGATTGTATATCTGAAACATGAGATGGAGTATGTTCTGGAGTGGGAACTGGACTAGGAACAGGAGTCGGGACAGGAGTCCTTTGGGATTTTGGTGTATTTCTTTTTGGTCTGGAGGAGGACTGAGTTGGAGTTGGGTCAGAGGTATGAGATAGACCAAACATGGGACTCAGGTCAGGAGGCCTGTATAAGGATGGTGTATAGAAAGGTTGGTATGGCTTGAAAGTATATGGTTGAAAAGGTAGAGGAGCTGACTTAGCCAACTGTGGTTGCTGGAAATGCCTTTCTGCATCTATACGAGCAAGTTCCGCCTTAAGACTACGGATTTCAGCTTCTTTTTTGTTAAACTCGGGACCCCAGATATTATTTGTTATCATAGATCGGAGTTCTTTGTCAAGCTAAATGGCTCTGTTGTTCATGTCTACATACATCTTGTCTAGCTAAGAGACAGCAGAAGTAACTTGCTGGGATGTATGTTGAACTTGTGTAGCAACCGCATCTACTTTGGTGTGAATCTGTTTTGAAACAAAGATTATGGGCTCGGCATTCTCGAGTTTGCCACTTGAGAACAGAACTCGAACGGCTTAGGTTCTTCAAAGTTGACCGAAGAAGAGTAACAGGACCATGAACATAAGGTTTCGTAACAACCTTAGATGTTGGATCCGTGTGTTTGTCAAAGGAAGGAAACTGACTGTTGTAAGTACTGGATGAAGATGAGAACATCATACAGGACTTAATCAAGGGTGGTTGAGGTGAGGAAGGCAAGAGATTCTCTTGGTGACATAGACTCAGGATGATCAGGAGAAAAAGGTTTGTGGGGTTTGCAAGTAGCAGGAGTTCTGCTAACCTTTTTCTTTCTGCGACGCTTAGGAGCATCGTCATCATCATCAGAATAATCATCGAGGCAAGGACAACCTGGATCACACATTGGATATCCTGTTGGAGCAAAGCTGTGGATGGGGATCTTTTCTTGTGCAGTTGGGACTGCTGTGATCATTAATGTGTAAGAGAAAGAAACTCTAGGTGCTTGTTCCGAAGATGGTGGCTGGAAAGTCTTTCTAACCGAGCCGTCTGATCTTTTCTCGAACATAGCATCAGAAGTTTGAAGTGGCTGAGAATTCTGATGGAACTTCTCATAGTTGGATAGCCATTCGAGAGGCATGAGTTTTAGGAGTTCATGCTTCTGAAGTTGTCTAGGAATCTGAACTATGGAAGGAGTTGTCTCAGTATCTACTAAGATCATCAAAACATCATGTGAAGACTGTGCTGTTGGAAGATCAAGAGCATGGTTCTGCAATCGGTAGACAAGCTGGTGATGTAGAGTTGCTATCTTAGAAGTGACAGTCTGTTCTGCTCCCTGGATTTGTACTTGAAACTTCAAGGTTGTAGGAAGGTTGGCATCATTGAGTGACAGATTGAAATTGGGATAGAAATTGAGTAGAACACTTCCTGCGTGCAGAGTTGTGAGGACTGTACCAATAACAACATGTTGATACTCTTTGAAACGAGTATCTAGCAGTGCAAGCCTGGTCAGTAACCCTGAGACCTTTACGGCCATGGAGTGTAAGGATGAGTCGAACACCACCAAGATGGAGGTGAGTATACCCTTTTCGTTTCCACTGAACAATTAATTCTGGTGGAATCTCAAGAGTAACATACTGCTCTGCTTGGGAGGCTGATAAAGCGCACTGGTCTAGTCTAGAAGACTGGACATACTTTTTTGGAGCAGGTCTATCAGTATGGATGAGAGTTCTAATTCCTCGGGTTAAGGAATTTTCTCTTTTGTACAGATGGTAAGGACTAAGTAAAGGCATGGAAGACTCAGAAATCTGTGCAGACTCAGGAATATAACTATATTCAACGAGGTTTTCTATTTTAGAAGCCATGTGTTTCGTGTAAGATTTGGGTAAAGACAAAGTAGAAGATATAGAAATAGGAGATAGATCTGTAGGTTGAGATGAAGATGAAGCCATGGTTTTGAAAGATGTTTTCTCTTTTGCATTCAGAAGACAAGAAACTTATCACAAATTATACTACCTCAGGCAAGAACGGGAACAGGGCTCTGATACCACGCAGGGTTATCCCGCGTGCAGAGTTGGGAACGGGAACGGGAACAATTGAAATTGGGAACAGGACAAATTATACAGAACAAAATGAGTATGATGACCAAACTACCTCTGCCATCAGCAATGATTCAACTCATGCACTTCCAATTGAGGACACAGTTCCTATCATCAGTTGTGCTCAACCAGTCATGGCATCCTCCAGTATAAAAGCACCTATTCCATCAATCCGCATTCAAATCCTTTCTTCCAGGTTTGCTAAACCTAAACCTCTTATCGGATTTATTGACACTAGTGCCCAAAAGAGTATGCTTAATCCTAACATACTTCCATCTTCTTGTTGGGAAAAACATACTGAGTATTTCAAGGCCGCCAATGGCGATATTTTTCATACCTCTTTGATTACCAAAAAACCCATTGGTATTCAATTCTTCCACAATTGTGTTCTTTGGACAAAAGTTGTTGGTTCAACTCTTCCTGATAAAGACCTTCTCATAGGTTTTGATCTTCTTCATCAAATGTCCAAATTACAGATTATGGCCACAGGGATTCGGTTTAAACATATGTTTCTTTTGTACACAGACACCCTTAAATTGTAATTGGGCTAATTGTTGAAGCCATTGCATAGTTGCCATTTGGATGGACTTCCAAAGTGAGGCAGCTTTCATTAGCATCAAAGAAAATTGACTGCACACGTTGAGTACAAAAGACGAACCAATTCGTCTCGATGAACGATATCATCTATCGGGTTACCCAAGACCAACAAAACGACCATATACCAGCAAAGGGGTCTGACTGCTTTCGCGCATACCACGTTATCTTTTCACCTGTCCGTCGGCTTTTCTTTAAACATGAACAACGTACTCACAGTCATCGTTTCTCAACTGATGCAAGGGCTTTGGGGTTGGTAACCAACTAACTATACAAAACCTACACAAGGTTTTGTGTATAGGACGTACTCAACAAGGATAGAGATGAACAAACTCAGAGAAGAGTCTAACTTCTGGAATACTTAGAGAAAACAAGAGAGAGTTTAGAAAGCCATTTCTTTTTTCATCTTATTTTCAAGTATATTATTCAAGTATTCAAATATGATTAAAATTCAGATAAAAGATCCAAACCCTTGAAAAGCTAAGTCTCAAGGACCCAGATTGCTAGATAAGACGCCACAAAGGTTAGCAAATCCTTTGATAAGTCGAAAGTTCTTTCAAGAACAAGTTGAGAAAATCCTCCCAATGATATTAAACTCAATAATGTCAAAAGTCCCTTCAAAATAACATAAAGAAGTGTTTATATAAGGTGGCTAACCCTAATCTAACTTAAAAATAAGAGAAAACCCTAAAATTAAAAACCTGGACCCGCAGGGCCTTGGCCTGCAAAGCCACTTATTCTAAATGGGCCATAACTTGGTCATATGATGTCGGATTTTAACCCACAATATACCGTTTCGAAGCTCTCGACGTAAGGAATGTATCTACATATTTAGAATTGCTCTTCTGGCCCTTATTATACTTCCAAAATCATTCTCTCTGATGCTGCCACCTCGTTAGCTGGAATCAAGTGTACCAAGGCTGGTTCCTCCTCGTTCAAGCCCATCTTGAATATTGGACTCTTGTAAATTGAACTTGAATTGAAGTCATCCAAGTAGCTTGAATAAATCCTTACATTGCTTCCTTGATCTTCTTAGCTCGTGCTCTCGTAATTGTCCCTTCTGGAACAAGCAACGGATCTTTAATGCTCTGAGCACTCTGGATCACATCATTCCCCCTCTCCTCGAAAGGATTCGTCCTCGAATCTGAACCTGCATCAAAGGGAGAAAGATCAGAAACATTAAAGGTAGCAGACACGTTATACTCACCAGGAAGATCCACTTTATAAGTGTTGTCATTAATACGCGCAAGAATCTGAAATGGACCATCTCCTCGAGGGTGCAACTTAGATTTCCTCTAGACAGGATACCTCTCCTTTCGCATGTGAACCCAAACCCAATCACCGAGTTCAATAATCACACAGTTCCTACCCTTATTAGCTTGAGTAGCATATTGCTCAATCTTTTTCTCAAGAAATTAAGCAATGGGCCTTCGATCCTGTATCAAAACAGCTCCAATACCTATTCCTGAGGCATCACATTCAATCTCAAAAGTACGATTAAAATTAGGTAATGCTAGAATAGGTGTAGAACATAACCTTTCTTTAAGATCAATGAATGCTTTATCTTGTTCAACACTCCAAGTAAATGCAACATTCTTTTTAACAACATCAGTAAGAGGTGCAGCAATAGTGCTAAATTCCTTAACAAATCGCCGATAAAAACTAGCTAAACCATGAAAGCTCCTTGCCTCACTGATGCTCTTAGGCATTGGCCACTCACTAATAGCCTTAACCTTTTCTTGATCCATCTCTATACCATTTGCACCAACAACAAAGCCAAGAAAAACAACTTTCTCTATGCAAAAAGAACATTTCTTAAAATTAGCATACAACTTTTCTTTCCTCAAAACATCTAACACACATCGCAAATGTGCAATATGCTCTTCTAAAGTCTTGATGTACACTAGAATATCATCAAAATAAACAACAACAAACTGACCTATAAATGCACGCAACACATGATTCATTAATCTCATAAAAGTACTAAGTGCATTAGTAAGACCAAAAGGCATAACTAACCATTCATACAATCCATATTTGGTCTTAAAGGCAGTTTTCCATTCATCACCTTCTCTCATGTGAATTTGATGATAGCCACTTTTTAAATCAATTTTACAAAATAAACAAGCTCCATGCAATTCATCCAGCATATCATCTAACCTAGGAATGGGATGGCGCTCTGATACCAACTGATGAGAACCCTTCTAGATCAAGCTAGAAAAACCCACAACTAGATTGACAAAAACCCAAGAAAGCCAATATGATCAGAATTCATATAAAAGATCCAAACCCTTGAGAAGCTAAGTCTCAAGAACCCGGATTGCCAGATAAGACGCCACAAAGGTTAGCAAATCCTTTCATAAGTCAAAAGTTCTTTCAAGAACAAGTTGAGAAAATTCTCTCAATGATATTAAACTCAATAATGTCAAAAGTCTCTCATTATTACTCTACTTCGGTTTCCATGGATTTGAAGAAGCCGAAGTATACCTTACTGTACCCTTCCTCTTTAATTGCCTCTCCACTTTCATAGCCATGTGGACCATATCCTCCAACTCCACATAATGCTGTAGCTCCACTACATTGGCAATATCTTTATTCAATCCGGTCAAAAATCGTGCCATTGTAGCTTCCCTATCTTCCTCTACATTAGCCCTAATCATAGCGATCTCCATCTCTTTATGGTAATCCTCTACACTCATCGATCCTTGGGAAAGGCTTTATAGCTTAAGATAAAGATCCCTATAGTAATGATTAGGAATGAACCGCTTCCTCATAAGCGTCCTCAACTCTCCCCATGTAGCTATCGGCCTTTCTCGATTCCTCCTCCTATTATTCACCAATTGATCCCACCAAATAATAGCATAGTCAGTGAATTCAATAACTGCTAGCTTTACCTTTTTCTCCTCTGAATAATTGTGACAATCAAAGATCAACTCAACCTTCTTTTTCCACTCCAAGTAAGCCTCTGGATTACTCCTTCCTTGAAACGAAGGAATAGTCACTTTGATTTTGCCTAAATCTCTATCCTCCTCATCTCTCCTATACCCCCTCTCTTGTCTATCTCTTCTATATCTTACTCTATCCCTTTCTATTTCGGATGCTCGATCATCACCATCATCTTCCCAAATTTCATGCTCTGCCTCATACTCATCTATAGGCTCATATCTATGCCTATTATTTTTCCCATTATGTCTTGCTTCATCATGTCTAGCCTTGTTTTGCTTTCTACTAGTTTGTACCTTCTGAATACCCTCAATGGCAGCTCCATGTTGCCTCAACTGGCTTCCTATCTCATCAAACCTCGCATTCATCTTTTCAAATGCCTGGTGCATTGCCTTCAAAGTGAAAGTAAAGTCTACTATAGAAGGTTGCGCCTCACTTTATCATCCATGTTAGTGCAGAGATGTTAGCAAAATAGAAAAACAACAATGAACCTCACAATCCTCACGTGTTTACACTCGCGATGTCACTCCACTCGTGTTTACACTCAAATAGGCTTTTACCCGAAGCTGTGTGATATGATCCAGAGTGCTCAGAGCATTAAAGATCCGTTGCTTGTTCCAGAAGGGCCAATTACGAGAGCACGAGCTAAGAAGATCAAGGAAGCCATGCAAGGATTTATTCAAGCTACTTTGGATGACTTCAATTCAAGTTCAATTTGCAAGAGTCCAATATTCAAGATGGGCTTGAACGAGGAGGAACCAGCCTTGGTACACTTGATTCGGGCTAACGAGGTGGCGAGCATCGGAGAGAATGATTTTTGAAGTATAATAAGGGCCAGAAGAGTAATTCTAAATTTGTAGATGCATTCCTTACGTCGAGAGCTTCAAACGATATATTGTGGGTTAAAATCCGATATCATATGACCAAGTTATGGCCCGTTTAAAATAAGTGGCTTTGCGAGGCCAAGGCCACCGGGTCCTGCGTGGTCCAGGTTTTTAATTTTAGGGTTTTCTCTTATTTTTAAGTTAGATTAGGATTAGCCACCTTATAAAAACACTCCTTTATGTTATTTTGAAAAGACTTTTGACATTATTGAGTTTAATATCATTGAGAGGATTTTCTCAACTTGTTCTTAAAAGAACTTTTGACTTATCAAAGGATTTGCTAACCTTTGTGGCGTCTTATCTAGCAATCCGGGTTCTTGAGACTTAGCTTCTCAGGGGTTTGGATCTTTTATCCGAATTCTGATCATATTGGCTTTCTTGGGTTTTTGTCAATCTAGTTGTGGGTTTTTCTAGCTTGATCTAGAAAGGTTCTCATCACCAGTCATGGCATCCTCCAGTGTAAAAGATGAGGGAAAAGAAAGACAAAATAAAAAGAGTGAGGTCGAGAGTTATGAGAAGAAAAAGAAAGAGAGTGAGGCTAAAAGTGAGAGAAAAGAAAACAGTGAGAAAGAGGGAAGAGCGAGAAAGAACTTCTTTGCAGGAGTGGGCAAGATTAGGAAAGCATATAAAGCAAGCCATTTCATGGTTTTGCTCATGTTCAAAGAATCATATCTAACCTTTGATGACATCAATCCTTCTCTTTCTAGTGTTGTTGCTTCTTTGTTACAGGAGTTTGAAGATGTGTTTCCGGAGGAAATGCCTATTGGCTTACCACCCATTAGAGGCATTGAGCATCAAATAGATTTCGTACCAGGAGCTGTCATACCCAATAGGCCAGCCTATAGAAGTAATCCCGAGGAGACCAAAGAGCTTCAAAGGCAAGTTATAGAGCTGATGAGCAAGGGGTACGTAAGAGAGAGCATGAGCCCATGTGCAGTACCAGTGTTACTAGTACCAAAGAAGGATGGGAATTGGAGAATGTGTGTTGATTGCCGAGACATCAATAATATTACGGTAAAATATCGCCATCCCATTCCTAGGTTAGATGATATGCTAGATGAATTGCATGGAGCTTGTTTATTTTCTAAAATTGATTTAAAAAGTGGCTATCATCAAATTCTCATGAGAGAAGGTGATGAATGGAAAACTGCCTTTAAGACCAAATATGGATTGTATGAATGGTTAGTTATGCCTTTTGGTCTTACTAATGCACCTAGTACTTTTATGAGATTAATAAATCATGTGTTGCGTGCATTTATAGGTCAATTTGTTGTTGTTTATTTTGATGATATTCTCGTGTACAACAAGACTTTAGATGAGCATATTAAGCATTTACGATGTGTGCTAGATATTTTGAGCCAAGAAAAGTTGTATGCTAATTTTAAGAAATGTTCTTTTTGCATAGAGAAAGTTGTTTTTCTTGGTTTTGTTGTTGGTGCAAATGGTATCGAGGTGGATCAAGAAAAGGTTAAGGCTATTAGGGAGTGGCCAACGCCTAAGAGCATTAGTGAGGTAAGGAGCTTTCATGGTTTAGCTAGTTTTTATCGGCGATTTGTTAAGGATTTTAGCACTATTGCCGCACCTCTTACTGATGTTGTTAAAAAGAATGTTGCATTTACTTGGAGTGTTGAACAAGATAAAGCATTCATTGATCTTAAAGAAAGGTTATGTTCTGCACCTATTCTAGCATTACCTAATTTTAATTGTACTTTTGAGATTGAATGTGATGCCTCAGGAATAGGTATTGGAGCTGTTTTGATGCAGGATCGAAGGCCCATCGCTTATTTTAGTGAGAAGTTGACTGGAGCAGCCTTGAGGTATCCTACCTATGATAAGGAGCTTTATGCGCTTGTAAGGGCTTTGGAAACTTGGCAACATTACTTATGGCCTAAGGAGTTTGTGATACACACAGATCATGAATCCTTAAAGCATCTAAAGAGTCAACGTAAGTTGAATCGAAGGCATGCTACTTGGATGGAGTACATCGAGACATTTCCCTATGTCATTCGGTATAAACAAGGTAAAGAGAACATAGTTGCCGATGCATTATCTCGGAGGTATGTGCTTCTTAATTCTTTGAGTGCCAAAATGCTTGGATTTGAGTATGTTAAGGAATTATATGCCAATGATTCTGATTTTATTGATGTGTTTGCTATATGTGACAAAGGATCATTCGGTAAATTTTATAAGCATGATGGTTATTTGTTTAGGGAAAACAAACTTTGTGTGCCTAATTGTTCTATGCGTGAGTTGCTAGTGAGAGAGGCACATAGTGGTGGCTTGATGGGTCATTTTGGGGTTAAGAAAACTTTAGAGACATTACATGAGCATTTTTATTGGCCTAAGATGAAAAAGGATGTCATTCGCATATGTAATGCCTTTACCAGTTCCTAGAGAGCCTTGGGTAGATATTTCTATGGATTTTGTTTTAGGCCTACCTAGGACTCGAAGGGGGAGAGATTCCATTTTCGTGATCGTAGATAGATTTAGCAAGATGGCACATTTCATTCCATGTCATAAGTCAGATGATGCCACCAATATAGCTGATTTATTCTTCAGGGAGGTAGTGCGACTCCATGGTGTTCCTAGGAGTATTGTTTCGGATAGAGATGCTAAGTTCCTTAGTCACTTTTGGAAGGTATTATGGGGTAAGTTAGGTACTAAACTTTTGTTTTCTACTACTTGTCACCCTCAGACTGATGGTCAAACTGAAGTGGTCAATAGAACTTTATCTCAGCTTTTGCGCACTATCATTAATAAGAATTTGAAATCTTGGGAAGACTGTTTGCCATTTATAGAGTTTGCATATAATAGGAGTATTCATTCTTCTACTTCCTATTCTCCTTTTGAGATTGTTTATGGTTTTAATCCGTTGACTCCAATGGATTTGATTCCTTTGCCCGTTGATGCGAGAGCTAGCTTGGATGGTCAAAAGAAAGCGGAGTTGATAAAGTCCATTCATGCGAAAGCGCGGCTTCACGTTGAAAAGAAGAATGAGCAGTACGCTACTCAAGCTAATAAGGGTAGGAAACGTGTGATTTTTGAACCCGGCGATTGGGTTTGGGTTCACATGCGTAAGGAGAGGTTTCCAGCCCAGAGGAAATCTAAGTTGCACCCTCGAGGAGATGGTCCATTTCAGATTCTTGAGCGTATTAATGATAATGCTTATAAAGTGGATCTTCCTGGTGAGTATAACGTGTCTGCTACCTTTAATGTTTCTGATCTTTCTCCCTTTGATGCAGGTTCAGATTCGAAGATGAATCCTTTTGAGGAGAGGGGGAATGATATGATCCAGAGTGCTCAGAGCATTAAAGATCCGTTGCTTGTTCCAGAAGGGCCAATTACGAGAGCACGAGCTAAGAAGATCAAGGAAGCCATGCAAGGATTTATTCAAGCTACTTTGGATGACTTCAATTCAAGTTCAATTTGCAAGAGTCCAATATTCAAGATGGGCTTGAACGAGGAGGAACCAGCCTTGGTACACTTGATTCGGGCTAACGAGGTGGCGAGCATCGGAGAGAATGATTTTTGAAGTATAATAAGAGCCAGAAGAGTAATTCTAAATTTGTAGATGCATTCCTTACGTCGAGAGCTTCGAAACGATATATTGTGGGTTAAAATCCGATATCATATGACCAAGTTATGGCCCGTTTAAGATAAGTGGCTTTGCAGGCCAAGGCCCTGCGGGTCCTGCGGGTCAAGGTTTTTAATTTTAGGGTTTTCTCTTATTTTTAAGTTAGATTAGGATTAGCCACCTTATATAAACACTCCTTTATGTTATTTTGAAAAAAGACTTTTGACATTATTGAGTTTAATATCATTGAGAGGATTTTCTCAACTTGTTCTTAAAAGAACTTTTGACTTATCAAAGGATTTGCTAACCTTTGTGGCGTCTTATCTAGCAATCCGGGTTCTTAAGACTTAGCTTCTCAGGGGTTTGGATCTTTTATCCGAATTCTGATCATATTGGCTTTCTTGGGTTTTTGTCAATCTAGTTGTGGGTTTTTCTAGCTTGATCTAGAAGGGTTCTCATCACTGTGCTCACACACTCTTGCCTTTTACCACTCTTATATTTTCTCAGTTAAGTTCTTTAGGAACTAATAACTCAATCAAGGGAAAGTACCAATGTATAATCCTTCTAACAATCACAGTTCAAGAAACAAGAAAAAGGAAAAAGGAAACAAATGAACAAGAATATAGGAAACAAGAATAACAAAACCAAGAAAACAAAGGAGATCTCCCAATATGATTATTATTAATGTGATCTTTTTTTTTGTAATCCCTAAATAATTGAAATTTGAATGAATTTAGGGGAAAAGGTAAAAATCACATTCCATCTATTACGGTAAAATATTCACTTTGATTCTATAGGCACAACTTTGTATGGATTTAAGGCAAGAAAGCACTAGGATGCAAAATTGATATAAGAAAACCCTAAAAATACTATTCATGCGATACTGTTCATGCGATACTGCTCATGCGCACTGTTCACGATTTTTTTTTTTTACTAGAACAGGAATGAAAAATCTCAAATAAGAATGAAAAAAAAAAAACAATAAAAATAGATGAATCTGACCTTGGTGCCTAAGCTCTGATACCAACTAATGAGAACCCTTCTAGGTCAAGCTAGAAAAACCCACAACTAGATTGACAAAAACACAAGAAAGCCAATATGATCAGAATTCAGATAAACGATCCAAACTCTTGAGAAGCTAAGTCTCAAGAACCCGGATTGCTAGATAAGACGCCACAAAGGTTAGCAAATCCTTTGATAAGTCAAAAGTTCTTTCAAGAACAACTTGAGAAAATCCTCTCAATGATATTAAACTCAATAATGTCAAAAGTCTCCTCAAAATAACATAAAGGAGTGTTTATATAAGGTGGCTAACCCTAATCTAACTTAAAAATAAGAGCAAACCCTAAAATTAAAAACTTGGACCCGCAGGGCCTTGGCCTGCAAAGCCACTTATTTTAAACGGGCCATAACTTGGTCATATGATGTCGGATTTTGACCCACAATATACCGTTTCGAAGCTCTCGACGTAAGGAATGCATCTATAAATTTAGAAAAGCAAAGCTACATTATTACAAACAAACAAAAGTCATAAAGTGACTTTATGAAAAGCAAACTCCCTAAAAGGCAAACAACTTTGTAAAAAGCAAAAGTTGAAAATAAAGCACAAAACAACAAAAGAAAAAGACACATGACAGGTGTTCTTTCCTAAAGTGGTGAGAAGCAACGTTTATGGAGACAGTTGGCGTCCTTGGTGGGTAATCCACGTATGATACTGTTCTCTCATATCAAGCTCAGAGTCATCATCGCTCCAGATAATGCTATTTCGGATTGCTTCTTTGTAAAACAAATCAGGGGTTGTCTGGGTGCAGGGAGATATGGGACTATGAGTATTATTGTATATTGCTACTGATGTGATCCAGAGTGCTCAGAGCATTAAAGATCCGTTGCTTGTTCCAGAAGGGCCAATTACGAGAGCACGAGCTAAGAAGATCAAGGAAGCCATGCAAGGATTTATTCAAGCTACTTTAGATGACTTCAATTCAAGTTCAATTTGCAAGAGTCCAATATTCAAGATGGGCTTGAACGAGGAGGAACCAGCCTTGCTACACTTGATTCAGGCTAACGAGGTGGCGAGCATCGGAGAGAATGATTTTTGAAGTATAATAAGGGCCAGAAGAGTAATTCTAAATTTGTAGATGCATTCCTTACGTCGAGAGATTCAAAACGGTATATTGTGGGTTTAAATCCGACATCATAGGACCAAGTTATGGCCCGTTTAGAATAAGTTGCTTTGTAGACCAAGGCCCTGCGGGTCCCGCGGGTCCAGGTTTTTAATTTTAGGGTTTTCTCTTATTTTTAAGTTAGATTAGGGTTAGCCACCTTATATAAACACTCCTTTATGTTATTTTGAGGGGACTTTTGACATTATTGAGTTTAATATCATTGGGAGGATTTTCTCAATTTGTTATTGAAAGAACTTTCGACTTATCAAAGGATTTGCTAACCTTTGTGGCGTCTTATCTAGTAATCTGGGTTCTTGAGACTTAGCTTCTCAAGGGTTTGGATCTTTTATCTGAATTTTGATCATATTGGCTTTCTTGGGTTTTTTGTCAATCTAGTTGTGGGTTTTTCTAGCTTGATCTAGAAGGGTTCTCATCAGTTGGTATCAGAGCTTAGGCACCAAGGTCAGATTCATCTATCTTTATTGTCTTTTTTTCATTTTTGTTTGAGATTTTTCATTCTTGTTCTAGCAAAAAAAAAATCGTGAACAGTGCCGCATGAACAGTATCGCATGAATAGTATTTTTAGGGTTTTCTTATATGAATTTTGCATCCTTGTGGCTACTTTCCTTAAATCCACAAATTTTACCTTTTCCCCTAAATTAATTCAAATTTCAATTATTTAGGGATTACAAAAAAAAACAAAAAAGAGGAAAAAAAAAAGAAAAAAATCACATTAATAATAATCATATTGGGTGATCTCCTTTGTGTTCTTGGTTTTGTTATTCTTGTTTCCTATATTCTTGTTCGTTTGTTTCCTTTTTCCTTTCTCTTGTTTCTTGAACTGTGATTGTTAGAAGGATTATACTTTGGTACTTTCCCTTGATTGAGTTATTAGTTCCTAAAGAACTTGAAGGGGAAAATATAAGAGTGGTAAAAGGCAAGAGTGTGTGAGCACAGCTTCGGGTAAAAGCCTATTTGAGTGTAAACACGAGTAGAGTGACATCGCGAGTGTAAACACGTGAGGCTTGTGAGGTTCATTGTTGTTTTTTTATTTTGCTAACATCTCTTTGCAGATTCAAATAACTAATATGGATGATAAAAGTGAGGCGCAACCTTCTACGGTAGACTTTACTTTCACTTTGAAGGCAATGCACCAGGCATTTGAGAAGATGAATGCGAGGTTTGATGAGATGGGAAGCCAGTTGAGGCAACATGGAGCTGCCATTGAGGGTATTCAGAAGGAACAAACTAGTAGAGAGCGTAGCAGGGCTGGACATGATGAAGCAAGACATAATGGGAAAAATAATAGGCATAGATATGAGCCTATAGATGAGGATGAGGCAGAGAATGAAATTTGGGAAGATGATGGTGATGATCGAGCATCCGGAATAGAAAGGGATAGAGTCAGATATAGAAGAGGTAGACAAGAGAGAGGGTATAGGAGGGATGAGGAGGATAGAGATTTAGGCAAAATCAAAGTGACTATTCCTTCGTTTCAAGGAAGGAGTAATCCAGAGGCTTACTTGGAGTGGGAAAAGAAGGTTGAGTTGATCTTTGATTGTCACAATTATTCGAGAGGAGAAAAGGTAAAGCTAGCAGTGATTGAATTCAGTAACTATGCTATTATTTGGTGGGATCAATTGGTGAATAATAGGAGGAGGAATCGAGAAAGGCCTATAGCTACATGGGGAGAGTTGAGGACGCTTATGAGGAAGTGGTTCATTCCTAATCATTACTATAGGGATCTTTATCTTAAGCTACAAAGCCTTACCCAAGGATCGATGAGTGTAGAGGATTACCATAAAGAGATGGAGATCGCTATGATTAGGGCTAATGTAGAGGAAGATAGGGGAAGCTACAATGGCACGATTTTTGACCGGATTGAATAAAGATATTGCCAATGTAGTGGAGCTACAGCATTATGTGGAGTTGGAGGATATGGTCCACATGGCTATTGATGAGAACCCTTTTAGATCAAGCTAGAAAAACCCACAACTAGATTGACAAAAAACCTAAGAAAGCCAATATGATCAGAATTCATATAAAAGATCCAAACCCTTGAAAAGCTAAGTCTCAAGAACCCAGATTGCTAGATAAGACGCCACAAAGGTTAGCAAATCCTTTGATAAGTCGAAAGTTCTTTCAAGAACAAGTTGAGAAAATCGTCTCAATGATATTAAACTCAATAATGTCAAAAGACTCTTCAAAATAACATAATGGAGTGTTTATCTAAGGTGGCTAATCCTAATCTAACTTAAAAATAAGAGAAAACCCTAAAATTAAAAACCTGGACCCGCAGGGCCTTGGCCTGCAAAGCCTCTTATTTTAAACGGGCCATAACTTGGTCATATGATGTCGGATTTTAACCCACAATATACCGTTTCGAAGCTCTCGACGTAAGGAATGCATCTACAGATTTAGAATTACTCTTCTAGCCCTTATTATATTTCAAAAACCATCCTCTCCGATGCTCGCCACCTCGTTAGCCCGAATCAAGTGTACCAAGGCTGGTTCCCCCTCATTCAAGCCCATCTTGAATATTGAGCTCTTGCAAATTAAACTTGAATTGAAGTCATCCAAAGTAGCTTGAATAAATCCTTGCATTCCTTGATCTTCTTAGCTCGTGCTCTCGTAATTGGCCCTTCTGGAACAAGCAACAAATCTTCAATGCTCTCGAGCACTCGGATCACATCATTCCCCTCTCCTCCAAAGGATTCGTCCTCGAATCTGAACCTGCATCAAAGGGAGAAAGATCAGAAACATTAAAGGTAGCAGACACGTTATACTCACCAGGAAGTTCCACTTTATAAGCATTGTCATTAATACGCTCAAGAATCTTAAATGGACCATCTCCTTGAGGGTGCAACTTAGATTTCCTTTGGGCTGGAAACCTCTCCTTACGCATGTGAACCCAAACCCAATCGCCGGGTTCAAAAATCACACGTTTCCTACCCTTATTAGCTTGAGTAGCGTACTGCTCATTCTTCTTTTCAATGTGAAGCCGCGCTTTCTCATGAATGGACTTTATCAACTCCGCTTTATTTTGACCATCCAAGCTAGCTCTAGCATCAACAATAAAGCAAAGGAATCAAATCCATTGGAGTCAACGGATTAAAACCATAAACAATCTCAAACGGAGATTCGGAAGTAGAAGAATGAATGCTCCTACTATATGCAAACTCTATAAATGGCAAACAGTCTTCCCAAGATTTCAAATTCTTATTAATGATAGTGCGCAAAAGCTGAGGGTTCTATTGACCACTTCAGTTTGACCATCAGTCTGAGGGTGACAAGTAGTAGAAAACAAAAGTTTAGTACCTAACTTACCCCATAATACCTTCCAAAAGTGACTAAGGAACTTAGCATCTCTATCCGAAACAATACTCCTTGGAACACCATGGAGTCGCACTACCTCCCTGAAGAATAAATCAGTTATATTGGTGGCATCATCTGACTTATGACATGGAATGAAATGTGCCATCTTGCTAAATCTATCTACGATCACGAAAATAGAATCTCTCCCCTCTCGAGTCCTAGGTAGCCCTAAAACAAAATCCATAGAAATATCTGCCCAAGGCTCTCTAGGAACTGGTAAAGGCGTATACAAACCATGTGGTAAAACCTTTGACTTGGCCTTTCTACATGTAATGCATCGATTACATATGCGAATGACATCCTTTTTCATCTTAGGCCAATAAAAATGCTCATGTAATGTCTCTAAAGTTTTCTTAACCCCAAAATGACCCATCAAGCCACCACTATGTGCCTCTCTCACTAGCAACTCACGCATAGAACTATTAAGCACACATAGCTTGTTTTCCCTAAACAAATAACCATCATGCTTATAAAATTTACCGAATGATCCTTTTTCACATATAGCAAACACATCAATAAAATCAGAATCATTGGCTCTGATACCACTCGGGGATATCCACTCACGTTGAGTACAAAAGACGAACCAATTCGTCCCGATGAACAATATCATCTATCGGGTTACCCAAGACCAACAAAACGACCATATACCAGCAAAGGGGTCTGACTGCTTTCTCGCATACCACGCTATCTTTTCGCCTGTCCGTCGGCTTTTCCTTAAGCATGAACAACGTACTTACAGTCGTCGTTTCTCAACTGATGCAAGGGCTTTGGGGTTGGTAACCAACTAACTATACGAAACCTACACAAGGTTTTGTGTATAGGACGTACTCAACAAGGATAGAGATGAACAAACTCAGAGAAGAGTCTAAGTTCTGGAATACTTAGAGAAAACAAGAGAAAGTTTAGAAGAAAACCATAGTATTCATTTAAGTATATTCGAGTATATTTCAAGTATTTTCAAGTATATCTTACAAAAGGAGAGGAGTTTCCTTTATATAGGAAAAGCTCCGTGAAACAAACCAACAAACTTTAGTGGTGGGACAGGCTCCCTAGCCACTTGATTAAAAACAAACAAAAACTAAAAGTAGCTTTAAAAAAGCAATCTAACACGTGTGTGGTAGGACAGGACCCCTAACCACATGATTGCTAACAAACAAAAGATAAAAGTAGCTTTTGGAAAAGCAAAGCTACATTATTACAAACAAACAAAAGTCATAAAGTGACTTTATGAAAAGCAAACCAAAACAAGCCAAACCATTACATAAAGTGAGATGGGGACAGGTTTATGATGTCATCTTCACTGTCCGTGTCATCATCACTAATATCGGCCGTTCCAAACACGTTGTGAGTAGATTCTGGTGGGTGTTCTACTGTGTAGGATGAAGAGCCTGTGGACTGAGGAGGTTGGCAGGACTGAGAGAAGACTGGAGAAAAGTCTTCGTAAGGATCTTGTGAGTCCTGGTACATGATGTTGGTGTAATCTGGGCGTTCTTCTTTGAACAGGAGGCCACCAGGATTTGCACTTGAGGATGGAACTGACAGGACTTCATGTTGAGGCCCTAGGGAAGTGTGTTGAATATCTGTTGCTGGAGGAGGAACATGGTTTAAGTCGAGGAGGAACTGCTTGAGTTCTTGAATAGTGGTAGGATCATGCTGAAGAGGAAAACGATGAGGAAGGGTTTTCCATTCATATGCCTAGTCTTGTGTCCAAAATGATTGGGTAACAGGATGTTGGAAATATGCCCTATGAATTATGAAAACAGAGGTGAACTTATCTTTTTCATAGTCAGGAATCTGAGAGAGATGAAGTCTTTCAGCAATCTGTTGGAATTGTCTTCTCCACCAAGGAATGGGGGAGAACCATTCAAACATAGTCCATAGGAGCGAACCTGCAAGTGGTGGACTATTGAGGAGAGTCTGAACAGCATGAAAAGGAAAGACCAATTTGGTGGCATACAAAGTGGTGAGGCACCAAATGAACCAAAGTTCATCCTCAGTGATATCCCGTTTGGGATCAATAGTAAAACCGGTGAGGAAAAGATGTTCAGGATGGAAACTGGGAAAACCAGCAGGTTGACCACGGTAGATATGGGTGAAGTAGCGAAATAGAAATTTTTTGGCAAAGCCACGAGATACGAGTGAAGGGACCGAAAAGAGAGGTTCGAGAGGAAAAGTCTTTTTCGTAGTTGCGGTGGTTGGAAGAGGTGAAGCCATAGCTATGAGAGGGAAGATAGAAGCAGATGTAACCAAGGTTGTAATCTGGAAGGGTCGAGTGAGAAGATCGGGGATCGGGTTCTTATCCCCTTTTATATGCCGAATCGTGAAGTCATACTTGACAAACCAATTTTTTAATACGAGAAGATGTTTGTCCCAGTAGCGTCTTGTTTTTGAAGTTCGGTATATTAGGAAAAGTTTGAATTATCTAATCGAACTAGAAAGTTATGTCCGATTAAATGAAATTCAAACTTTTGAATGCCGTATTTGACGACGCCAGGTCTCCTTGTAGATAACGTGGTAGTGCTTTTCGAAATTCTTGAATTGACCATTTGGCGTGGGCACAGTAGAATTCATGACCATTAATTTCTTCAAGGAGAACAGCTCCCCAGTATTCATCACTAGCATCCGTCTGTAGGATTCGTCGACCGACAGTTGGTATTTTGAGTGGTAGAGGCTGTTGTGCAATCTGCTTTAGCTGTTGGACAGCTGTTGTCTGAGCTGGTCCCCAAAGTGGGGCAGTCTTTTTTAGCATCATTGAGAGAGGACTAGTGTAGACCGCAACATGTGGTAAAAAGTCACGGAGGTAATTGATGATGCCTAGAAATTGCTGCAGTTGTTTTTTTGTGAGATTGTGATCTGGAAAGTGTAACAGTTCCTGGACGATATGGGGCCCAGGATGATACTTTCCGTCTTTTAAGACCATACCAAGAAATTCAACCGATGTCTGGCCTAGAGTGCTCTTTTTTGCCGACAACATAATGCCATACTGATCCACAATCTGGTGAAACGTGGAAAGTAACTCCATGTGTGTCTCGTGATCAGTAGAAAACAAAAGGATGTCATCAATGTAGATAAGAGCATGGTGGAGGATAGGCTCAAAAATTCGTGATGAGTATTAGGGATACAGAAAGGCATTACCGTCCACTGGTAATGAGTATTAGGGATACAGAAAGCTGTTTTGTATCTTTCTGATGGATGAATGCCAAGTTGCCAAAATCCGGCCTTGAGATCAAACTTGGAAAAAATCTTTGCATCTCGGATGTGGACAAATAAGGATTGGATTTTTGGGAGAGGAAACTTGTCATCGGATAGAAAACAGTTTAAGGGCTGGTAGTCTATCACAAGTCTCTTTTTACCACGAACTATCTCTGACCGCTTCTCAACATAAAAGGCTTGGCAAGCCCAATTTGAGGTTGTGGGCTCAATTAATCCTTGTGACGAAAGCTGGCTGCATTCATCTTGGGCTAGCTTGAGGTCAGAGGGAGTCATCCCTGGATGAGTGGCCTTTGTAGGATTGATATCCTCATTAAGCTTAAAAGGAAGCTTAATAAAGAACTGAGAATTCTTCCATAAAGGAAAAGGATGAATAAACTGACTATGATTTTCAGGACAAAAAGGTAGAAACTTTTCTTGGAAAGTTTGATATGGGGGTTGTGCGTCTGAAAGAGCATACAGTTTAAGGGTGTCTGTGTATGGAAGAAACATATGTTTAAATCGAATCCCTGTGGCCATTATCTGTAATTTGGACATTTGATGAAGAAGATCAAAACCTATGAGAAGGTCTTTATCAGGAAGAGTTGAACCAACAACTTTTGTCCAAAGAACACAATTTTGAAAGAATTGAATACCAATGGGTTTTTTGGTAATCAAAGAGGTATGAAAAATATCGCCATTGGCGGCCTTGAAATACTCAGTATGTTTTTCCCAACAAGAAGATGGAAGAATGTTAGGATTAAGCATACTCTTTTGGGCTCCAGTGTCAATAAATCCGATAAGAGGTTTAGGTTTAGCAAACCTGGAAGAAAGGATTTGAATGCGAATTGATGGAACCGGTGCTTTTACACTGGAGGATGTCATGATTGGTTGAGCACAGCTGATGACAGGAACTGTGTCTTCTATTGGAAGTGCATGAGTTGAATCATTGCTGATGGCAAAGGCAGTTTGGTCATCATACTCATTCTGTTCTGTATAAACAGATTCAACATCTTCGGAGTCAGATAACATTGACGATTGTTGAAGGTGTTGAATAAGACGCACAGCTTTATCCTGATTGTGAGGACAATTCTTTGCAAAATGACCTCGCTTTCTGCAAATGAAGCAGCGAGAATCTTTAGTTTTGTGCATCTGGGACGGATCCTTCTTTCTGAAAAGCCTGTAGGGCTTCCTCTTGGATGAACTAGATACGGGACCGTCTGTCTTTGGAACTTGCGAAAGTGAGCTGTCTTTTTAGAGGGACAGTGACAATCTTTTTCGGACTTGCATTTGATCTTGAGATAAGGCTTCTTGCAAGCAGTCTGAAAAGGTTGTTTGTTGTCAATGAGATCTCTCAAAAACTCTTTTTGCTCACATAGTCGTTCAAGAGCATTAACGACTAATTGATAGATCTTGCCGAGCGATATGTCTGCAACATTTAACTGATTGACAGTGATAAGCCTTTGAAGCTCAGGTTGTAATTCCTTAGGGATAGAAGCGATGAAGACATGCTTCAGTGTAGGATCATTAAAGCCATTGAGCTTATAGAAGAGAGTGGACATACGCTTGTAGTGAAAATCAAGATCTTTCTGTTTGTAAGGAACGACATTTCATCTCGCATGTATTCTCTACGAGCAAGCTCTCGTTGCTTTGCGATAGGTTCTCCAATAAATTGATCATAAATTATGCACAACGCAGGAGCACCTCTGAAACTGAACAAATTGGAGTTGGCGATAAGGACCCACGCTATCAAACCAATCTCGGAGAGAACCAATGTACCGAGGCGAACTCTTGTAGGACTTTAAGAGTTGTGGCCCCTGGTTGAAGTAGTTGAACATTGACCCAAGCAGTAAATTCTTGGAATCGTTCTGGCCATTTTGTGCGTGGAATATCATCAAATGTAAGCCAGTGAGAACTTGCTGGTTTTGATGAGTTGTGTGAAGCTTCTGTAGAGGCAGCATGGTCGCCATGAGTGGAACCTTCATCATCATCTGGTTCATCAACATAAGGAGGACCAGGAGAAGGAGAACTAGTGGAAGGCTCGACCATAAGAAGTCTGGAAAGGTCTGTAAATTCTGATTCAGAATCAGAAGAGGTTGCAGGTTCAGTCTCTGTAATTGCTGAAGTCGGGACAGACTGAGCTGTGGAAGAGAAGTCATCAGACTGAGAAGCAAAAGATTGCTCCGAGTGCAGGATCGAAGGCCCATTGCTTATTTTAGTGAGAAGTTGGTTTGGAGCAGACCTTGAGGTACCACGACTATGATAAGGAGCTCTACGCGCTTGTGAGGGCCTTGGAAACATGGCAACATTACTTATGGCCTAAGGAATTTGTGATACACACAGATCATGAATCCTTAAAGCATCTAAAGAGTCAACGTAAGTTGAATCGAAGGCATGCCACTTGGATGGAGTACATTGAGACATTTCCCTATGTCATTCGGTATAAACAAGGTAAAGAGAACATAATTGCCGATGCATTATCTCGGAGGTATGTGCTTCTTAATTCTTTGAGTGCCAAAATGCTTGGATTTGAGTATGTTAAGGAATTATATGCCAATGATTCTGATTTTATTGATGTGTTTGCTATATGTGACAAAGGATCATTCGGTAAATTTTATAAGCATGATGGTTATTTGTTTAGGGAAAACAAGCTTTGTGTGCCTAATAGTTCTATGCGTGAGTTGCTAGTGAGAGAGTACATAGCCACTTGATTAAAACAAACAAAAACTAAAAGTAGCTTTAAAAAAGCAATCTAACACGTGTGTGGTAGGACGGGACCCTAACCACATGATTGCTAACAAACAAAAGATAAAAGTAGCTTTTGGAAAAGCAAAGCTACATTATTACAAACAAACAAAAGTCATAAAGTGACTTTATGAGAAGCAAACCAAAACAAGCCAAACCATTACATAAAGTGAGATGGGGACAGGTTCATGATGTCATCTTCACTTTGTCAAGTGTCATCATCACTAATATCGGTTTGTTCCAAACACGTTGTGAGTAGATTACTAGTGGGTGTTCTCTTTGTGTAGGAGGAAGAGCCTGTGGGTGAGGAGGTTAGCGGGATCGAGAGAAGACTTGGAGAAAAGTCTTCGTAAGGATCTTGTGAGTCCTGGTACATGATGTTGGTGTAATCTGGGCGTTCTTCTTTGAACGGGAGGCCACCGGGATTTGCCTTTAGAGGATGGAACCAACGGGACTTCTTGTTGAGGTCTAGGGAAGTGTGTTGAATATCTGTTCTTTGGAGGAGGAACATGGTTTAAGGCGAGGAGGAACTGGCTTGAGTTCTTGAACGGTGGTAGGATCATGCGAAGAGGAAAAGGATGAGGAAGGGTTTTCCATTCATATGCACAGTCTTGTGTCCAAAATGATTGGGTAACGGGATGTTGGAAATATGCCACATGAATTATGAAAACAGAGGTGAACTTATCTTTTTCATAATCGGGAATCTGAGAGAGATGAAGTCTTTCAGCAATCTGTTGGAATTGTCTTCTCCACCAAGGAATGGGGGAGAACCATTCAAACATAGTCCATAGGAGCGAACCTGCAAGTGGTGGACTATTGAGGAGAGTTTGAATAGCATGAAAAGGAAAGACCAATTTGGTGGCATACAAAGTGGTGAGGCACCAAATGAACCAAAGTTCATCATCGGTGATATCCGTTTGGGATCAATAGTAAAGCCGGTGAGAAAAAGATGTTCGGGATGGAAGCGGGAAAACCGGCGGGTTGACCACGGTAGATATTGGTGAAATAGCGAAATAGGAATTTTTTGGCAAAGTCCTGAATCTGGTGAAGGAAGCGAAAAGAGAGGTTCGAGAGGAAAAGTCTTTTTCGTAGTTGCGGTGGTTGGAAGAGGCGAAGCCATAGCTATGAGAGGAAGATAGAAACAGAGATGTAACCAAGGTTGTAAGCTGGAAGGGTTCGAGTGAGAAGATCGGGGATCGGGTTCTTATCCCCTTTTATATCTTTGAATCGTAAAGTCATACTTGACAAACCAATTTTTAGTACGAGAAGATGTTTGTCCGGTAGCGTCTTGTTTTTGAAGTTCGGTATATTAGGAAAAGCTGAATTATCTAATCGAACTATAAAGTTATGTCAGATTAAATAAAATTCAAACTTTTGAATGCGTATTTGTGACGGCCAAGGTCTCTTGTAGATAACGTGGTAGTGCTTTTCGAGAATTCTTGAATTGACCAGGCGTGGGCACAATAGAATTCATGACCATTAATTTCTTCGAGGAGAACGACTCCCCGTACTAAATCACTAGCATCCGTCTGCGGGATTCGGCGGCCAAACGAGTTGGTATTTTGAGTGGTGGAGGTACATTGTGCAATCTGCTTTAGTTGTTGGACAGTTGTTATCTGAGTGGTCCCCAAAGCGGGGCGGTCTTTTTTAGCATCATTGAGAGAGGACTAGTGTAGACCATGACATGTGGTAAAAAGTCACGGAGGTAATTGATGATGCCTAGAAATTGCTGCGGTTGTTTTCTTGTGAGATTGTGATGCGGAAAGTGTAACGGTTCTTGGGCGATATGGGGCCCGGGATGATACTTTCCGTCTTTTAAGACCATACCAAGAAATTCAACCGATGTCTGGCCCTAGAGTGCTCTTTTTTGCCGACAACATAATGCCATGCGATCCACGATACGGTGAAACGTGGAAAGTAACTCCATGTGTGTCTCGTGATCGGTAGAAAACAAAAGGATGTCATCAATGTAGATAAGAGCATGATGGAGGATAGGCTCAAAAATCCGTGTCATCGCTTTTGAAAAAGCGAAGGTGCCACTTTAAGACCGAAAGGCATTACCATCCACTTGGTAATGAGCATTAGGGATACGAAAGGCTGTTTTGTATCTTTACGATGGATGAATGCCAAGTTGCCAAAATCCGGCCTTGAGATCAAACTTGGAAAAAATCTTTGCATCTCGGATGTGGACAAATAAGGATTGGATTTTTGGGAGAGGAAACTTGTCATCGGATAGAAAACGGTTTAAGGCTGGGTAGTCTATCACAAGTCTCTTTTTACCACGAACTATCTCTGACCGCTTCTCGACATAAAAGGCTTGGCAAGCCCGATTTGAGGTTGTGGGCTCAATTAACCCCTTGTGACAAAAGCTGGCTGCATTCATCTTGGGCTAGCTTGAGGTCAGGAGGAGTCATCCCTGGATGAGTGGCCTTTGTAGGATTGATATCCTCGTGATGTGATCCGAGTGCTCGAGAGCATTAAAGATCCGTTGCTTGTTCCGGAAAGGGCCAATTACGAGAGCACGAGCTAAGAAGATCAAGGAAGCCATGCAAGGATTTATTCAAGCTACTTTGGATGACTTCAATTCAAGTTCAATTTGCAAGAGTCCAATATTCAAGATGGGCTTGAACGAGGAGGAACCGACCTTGGTACAATTGATTCGGGCTAACGGGTGGCGAGCATCGGAGAGAATGATTTTTGAAGTATAATAAGGGCCAGAAGAGTAATTCTAAATTTGTAGATGCATTCCTTACGTCGAGCTTCGAAACGATATATTGTGGGTTAAAATCCGATATCATATGACCAAGTTATGGCCCGTTTAAGATAAGTGGCTTTGCGAGGCCAAGGCCACACGGGTCCTGCATGGTCCGGAGTTTTTAATTTTAGGGTTTTCTCTTATTTTTAAGTTAGATTAGGATTAGCCACCTTATATAAACACTCCTTTATGTTATTTTGAAAGAGACTTTTGACATTATTGAGTTTAATATCATTGAGAGGATTTTCTCGACTTGTTCTTAAAAGAACTTTTGACTTATCAAAGGATTTGCTAACCATTGTGGCGTCTTATCTAGCAATCCGGGTTCTTGAGACTTAGCTTCTCGGGGTTTGGATCTTTTATCCGAATTCTGATCATATTGGCTTTCTTGGGTTTTTGTCAATCTAGTTGTGGGTTTTTCTAGCTTGATCTAGAAGGGTTCTCATCGGTTTGGTATCGAGCTTAGGCACCAAGGTCAGATTCATCTATCTTTATTTTTATTTTATTTTTTTTTCTCATTCTTGTTTGGGATTTTTCATTCTTGTTCTCAAAAAAAAAAAAAAAAAAAAAAAAAAATGAACGTGAAACGATATCGCATGAAAACGGTATATTTTAGGGTTTTCTTATATCAATTTTGTATCCTTGTGGTTTCTTTCCTTAAATTCATAAATTTTACCTTTTCCCCTAAATTCATTCAAATTTCAATTATTTAAGGATTACAAAAAAAAAAAAAAAAAAAAAATATAAAAAAAAAAAAAAAAAAGAAAAAAAAAATCACATTAATAATAATCATATTGGGTGATCTCCTTTTTTTTCTTGGTCTTGTTATTCTTGTTTCCTATATTCTTGTTCGTTTGTTTCGTTTTTCCTTTTTCTTGTTTCTTGGACTGTGATTGTTAGAGGGATTATACTTTGGTACCTTTCCTTGATTGAGTTATTAGTTCTAAAGAACTTGATTGAGAAAATATAAGAGCGGTAAAAGGCAAGAGTGTGTGAGCACAAATGTGGGTAAAAGCCTATTTGAGTGTAAACACGAGTGGAGTGACATCACGAGTGTAAACACGTGAGGCTTGTGAGGCTCATTGTTGTTTTTCTATTTTGCTAACATCTCTTTGCAGATTCAAATAACTCATATGGATGATAAAAGTGAGGCGCGACCTTACACGGTAGACTTTACTTTCACTTTGAAGGCAATGCACCGGGCATTTGAAAAGATGAATGCGAGGTTTGATGAGATGGGAAGCCGGTGAGGCAACATGGAGCGGCTATTGAGGGTATTCGAAGGAAGCAAACTAGTAGAGAGCGTAACGAGGGCTAGACATGATGAAGCAAGACATAATGGGAGAAATAATAGGCATAGATACGAGCATATAGGCGAGTATGAGGCGAGAGAATGAAATTTGGGAAGATGATGGTGATGATCGAGCATCCGAAATAGAAAGGGATAGAGTAAGATATAGAAGAGGGAGACAAGAGAGGGGGTATATAGGAGAGATGAGGAGGATAGAGATTTAGGCAAAATCAAAGTGACTATTCCTTCGTTTCAGGAAGGAGTAATCCAGAGGCTTACTTGGAGTGGGAAAAGAAGGTTGAGTTGATCTTTGATTGTCACAATTATTCGAGAGGAGAAAAAGGTAAAGCTAGCGGTTATTGAATTCACTTGACTATGCTATTATTTGGTGGGATCAATTGGTGAATAATAGGAGGAGGAATCGAGAAAGGCCTATAGCTACATGGGGAGAGTTGAGGACGTTTATGAGGAAGCGGTTCATTCCTAATCATTACTATAGGGATCTTTATCTTAAGCTACAAAGCCTTACCCAAGGATCGATGAGTGTAGAGGATTACCATAAAGAGATGGAGATCGCTATGATTAGGGCTAATGTGAGAGGAAGATAGGGGAAGGAAGGCTACAATGGCACGATTTTTGACCGGATTGAATAAAGATATTGCCAATGTAGTGGAGCTACAGCATTATGTGGAGTTGGAGGATATGGTCCACATGGCTATGAAGGTGGAGAGGCAATTAAAGAGGAAGGGTACAGTAAGGTATACTTCGGCTTCTTCAAATCCATGGAAACCGAAGTGGAGTAATAATGAGAGACGACATGAAGGTATCAAGACTGAACCACCTAAGGCAAAAGAAGATTTCAGTATCACAAACAAATATAAGGCTGAATCTCGACACGGAAGAATCGGGACATCAAGTGCTTCAAGTGTTTGGGTTACGGACACATTGCTTCTCGGTTGCCCAAATAAGAGAGTTATGGTGATACAAGATAGTGGAGAATTAGTGAGTGAGAGTGAGAGTGATGGTGGGGAGATGCCGGCGTTGATTGATGCTAGTGATGATGATGAAGTAGAATACCCTGCGAAAGGTGAATCCCTAGTTGCTAGGCGTGCTTTGAGTACACAAATGAGTGTTGATGACATGGAGCAGCAGAGAGAGAACATCTTCCATACTAGATGCATTGTGAATAATAAGGTGTGTAGTATGATAATAGATGGTGGGAGTTGCACCAATGTAGCTAGTACTACCCTTGTAGAAAAGTTAGGGTTACCGCCTAACGCATCCCGGGCCTTACAGTTGCGGTGGTTAAATGATTGTGGAGAGGTCAAAGTTAATAAGCAAGTATTGGTAACATTTACTATTGGAAAGTATAGTGATGAGGTGCTTTGTGACGTAGTTCCTATGCATCTTGGGTATTTATTATTGGGAAGGCCATGGCGATATGATAGGAAGGTGACACATGATGGGTTTAGGAATAGATATAGCTTTGTCAAAAATGGGAGAACCGTGACGCTTGTTCCTTTAACACCAAAAGAGGTCTACGAGGACCAAATAAAGATGAGGGAAAAGAAAGACAAAATAAAAAGAGTGAGGTCGAGAGTTATGATAAGAAAAAGCAAGAGAGTGAAACTAAAAGTGAGAGAAAAGAAAAGAGTGACAATGAGGGTAGAAGCGAGAAAGAACTTAACTTTGCGGGAGTGGGCGAGATTAGGAAAGCATATAAAGCAAGCCATTTCATGGTTTTGCTCGTGTTCAAAGAATCATATCTAACCTTTGATGACATTAATCCTTCTCTTTCTAGTGTTGTTACTTTCTTTGTTACGGGAGTTTGAAGATGTGTTTCGGAGGAAATGCCTATTGGCTTACCACCCATTAGAGGCATTGAGCATCAAATAGATTTCGTACCGGGGAGAGTTTGTCATACCCAATAGGCCAGCCTATAGAAGTAATCCCGAGGAGACCAAAGAGCTTCAAAGGCAAGTTATAGAGGCTGATGAGCAAGGGGTACGTAAGAGAGAGCATGAGCCCATGTGCGATACCGGTCTTTACTAGTACGAAAGAAGGATGGAAATTGGAGAATGTGTGTTGATTGCAGGAGCCATCAATAATATTACGGTAAAATATCGCCATCCCATTCCTAGGTTAGATGATATCTTTGGATGAATTGCATGGAGCTTGTTTATTTTCTAAAATTGATTTAAAAAGTGGCTATCACCAAATTCGTATGAGAGAAGGTGATGAATGTAAAACTGCCTTTAAGACCAAATATGGATTGTATGAATGGTTAGTTATGCCTTTTGGTCTTACTAATGCACCTAGTACTTCTATGAGATTAATAAATCATGTGTTGCGTGCATTTATAGGTCAATTTGTTGTTGTTTATTTTGATGATATTCTAGTGTACAACAAGACTTTAGATGAGCATATTGAGCATTTACGATGTGTGCTAGATATTTTGAGCCAAGAAAAGTTGTATGCTAGTTATAAGAAATGTTCTTTTTGCATGGAGAAAGTTGTTTTTCTTTGCTTTCTTGTTGATAAAGTCCATTCATGAGAAAGCGCGGCTTCGCGTTGAAAAAGAAGAATGAGCTGTACGCTACTCAAGCTAATAAGGGTAGGAAATGTGTGATTTTTGAACCCGGCGGTTGGGTTTGGGTTCACATGCGTAAGGAGAGGTTTCCAGCCCAGAGGAAATCTAAGTTGCACCCTCGAGGAGATGGTCCATTTCAGATTCTTGAGCGTCTTAATGATAATGCTTATCAAGTGGATCTTCCTGGTGAGTATAACGTGTCTTGCTACCTTTAATGTTTCTGATCTTGCTCCCTTTGATGCAGGTTCAGATTCGAGGACGAATCCTTTTGAGGAGAGGGGGAATGATGTGATCCGAGTGCTCGAGCATTAAAGATCCGTTGCTTGTTCCGGAAAGGGCCAATTACAAGAGCACGAGCTAAGAAGATCAAAAGCCATGCAAGGATTTATTCAAGCTACTTTGGATGACTTGATTCAGTTCAATTTGCAAGAGTCCAATAGTCAAGATGGGCTTGAACGAGGATGACCCAGCCTGGGTACAATTGATTCGGGCTAACGAGGTGGCGAGCATCGGAGAGAATGATTTTTGAAGTAGAATAAGGGCCAGAAGAGTAATTCTAAATTTGTAGATGCATTCCTTACGTCGAGAGCTTCAAACGATATATTGTGGGTTAAAATCCGATATCATATGACCAAGTTATGGCCCGTTTAAGATAAGTGGCTTTGCGAGGCCAAGGCCCACAGGGTCCGAGTTTTTAATTTTAGGGTTTTCTCTTATTTTTAAGTTAGATTAGGATTAGCCACCTTATATAAACACTCCTTTATGTTATTTTGAAAGAGACTTTTGACATTATTGAGTTTAATATCATTGAGAGGATTTTCTCAACCCACAATATATCGTTTGAAGCTCTCGACGTAAAAAATGCATCTGCAAATTTAGAATTACTCTTCCGGCTCTTATTATACTTCAAAAATCATTCTCTCCGATGCTCACACACCTCGTGCAGTCTTGAATCAAGTGTACCAAGGTTGGTTCCTCCTCGTTCAAGCCCATCTTGAATATTGGACTCTTGCAAATTGAACTTGAATTGAAGTCATCCCAAAAAGTAGCTTGAATAAATCCTTGCATGGCTTCCTTGATCTTCCTAGCGTAGCGCTCGCACTTGGCCCTTTTCCGAACAAGCACCTTACCTCAACGATGCTCTTGGCGTTGGCCACTACCTAATAGCCTTAACATTTTCTTGATCCATCGCTATACCATTTGCACCAACAACAAAACCAAGAAAAACAACTTTCTCTATGCACCAAAAGAACATTTCTTAAAATTAGCATACAACTTTTTCTTTCCTCGAAAACATCTAACACACATCGCAAATGTTCAATATGCTCTTCTAAAGTCTTGTTGTACACTAGAATATCATCAAAATAAACAACAACAAACTGACCTATAAATGCACGCAACACATGATTCATTAATCTCATAAAAGTACTAGGTGCATTAGTATGACCAAAAGGCATAGCCCAGCAGATTCAATTACAATCTGATATTTGATGCTTAAAGGCAGTTTCTTCATTCGTCACCTTCTCTCATGCAAATTTGGTGATAGCCACTTTTTAAATCAATTTTAGAAAATAAACAAGTCTGCATGCAATTCCTTGAATGATATCATCTATTCCACAGAGATGTGGATGGCGATATATACCTAAATATTATTGATAAAGCCCGTAATCGACACACATTCTCGAATTCCCATCCTTCTTGGGCCACTAAATGATCTTCGTATCGCACACGGCTCACGAAGCCTCTCTCACGTACCCCTGCCTCCGATTCCACTTGTGGGTATCCACTCATCATTAAGTACAAAAGAGGCAGACGATTCATTCCGATGAACAATAATATCTACTCCAAGTTACTCAAGACGAACAAAACGGACTATATACGTGAGTGAGTCCGGACCGTCTGCATACCACGCTATCTTTTTCATCGTCTCTGTCGGCTTTTCTTTAAGCATGTAACAACGTACTTACAGCTGCCGTTTCTCTGTGATGCAGTGGTTTTGGGGTTGGTAACCAATCGGATTTATTTGAAACCTACACACTGTTTCGTGTACTTGGAGCGCACTCTGCAAAGGATGTAGATGAACAAACTCGGAAAAAAGCTCAACTTCGGAATACTTGTGAGAAAACAAGAGAAAGTTTAGAGAAAACCATAGTATTTCAAGTATATTATTCAAGTATATTCAGGTATATTTCAGGTATATCACCCAGCTGAGGGAGGAGTTTCCTTTATATAGGAAAAGCTCCGAGAAACAAACCAATAAACTTTAAATGTGCGATACGTTCCTACCTACTGACACAAACAAACAAAAAACTAAAAGTAACTTTAACAAAGCACCACGCGCGGTAGACAAATCCCTAACCACATGATTGCTAACAAACAAAGATAAAAGTACTTTTGGAAAAGCCTACATTATTACAAACAAACAAAAAGTCATAAAAGTTGACTTTAGCGAAAAGCAAACTCCCCTAAAAGACAAACAACTTTGTAAAAAGCAAAACTTCAAAATAAAGCACAAGACAACACATGACAGGTGTTCTCTCCGAAA